>CM034156.1:2786666-4180000 GCA_019776745.2 Taxus chinensis | reverse complement strand
ACATACATATATACATGTATATATGTATACATATACATATACAGATACACACACACACACACACACACACACACACATATCACATATAGACATATATATACATATATACACATACATACATACATACATACATAGTACATGAATATGTATATATATGTATGTATGTAGGTTTATATATGTATATGTATGTCTATATGTGATATATATATATATATATATATATATATATATATATATATATATATATATATATATAGCTTATAGAAGCATATTTTCATTAATATAATAATATTAATAGTACATGAATATTAATATATTTTCATATTAATAAGTTTATTAATATAAAAAAATTTAATTGTTAATAATATACAGAAATTATTAACCCTACTACCAAAAGTAGCAATGGGATATAGCTAACACTATTGAAAAATAAAAACTTGCACTTGCTTTCTCCTCTACAATTTGATAAAATTTGGATAGGGGGTAAAATAGATTTCATTCCATTTCCCTTACTAACTTTTAATGGATTTACATTGAATTTTATATGAGGATAACATACTAAAGTTAGAACTTAGATCACTTAATTGGCCTATTTCAAGACTAATGAAAACTTAAGTAATTTACATCTACTTGAATAAAGTTTAACTTTCCTATAACAATGCAAGAAAATGAACAAGATAGTCTAACTTCTTCTTTTACATGCCTTTCAAATATTAAAATAAAATTTACTATTCTTTAAATTTTCACAACATACCAAATTGCAAACACTCTCACAACCAAACTTTACAAAATTTCAAATAAGTTTTAAAATTGAGAAACCACTAACTTTCCAATCAAATCTATACACTTTTGTGGGAATTAAGACAACTACCATGAAATAAGATAATTCCCTTTTATAAATCCTATTTATGTTCACCAAAAGTAACTTGCAAAATAGATTTTTCATTCCCTTTTTCCACATACAATATAACTTTAATGTCCAAGAATCAAAACAAATTTTCACCACAAATACTAATACAATGTCTTCCACTTAAAGTGGGAAAAATAATACAAGAATGAAGGCTAAAATGAAATACAACTTGTCTTCAAGTATAGCTCCAAAATCAACTCTTCCATCCAAGCTCCATCTTCTCATCAACAACAAGAGAGATCCACCATGATTCATTTGATCACAACAAAAAGGGGGAGAGGAAACACTCTTCACCCAACCAAGAATTCCAATGAGGAGGAGAAGTCATCCTCCTCATTGGCCCTCGAGCCCCAACTACATTGCAATGAAAAATGGATTCAACTCATGGAAACAAAACAAGCTTCCACATCACAATACAAGATTCTACAACTATACCAAAATCCAAGAAAAACAACTATAATCACAAGAAGGAAATAAAATAAAATACACAAGTCTTCAACATGCAAAAGCCAAAGGAGTAAGATGTATGGGGAGGTCACTTTTTCCTCCGTATGGGAAATGGGTTCCCACCTAAAAACCCTCCAATAAACATCTCAAATCCCTACACACTCTTATGCCTCCTTCAAGTACCTCTTATACCTCCTGCATTCTCTTATGCCTCCCTACAATCTCTTATGGCTCCTTCACAAAAATATACCAAGTAAGAAATGCAAGTAATTTCTTGTCCAAGGTGGGGCAATCAACCCAACTCTTTGCAAAACATAAAATGAACTCTTATGCCTTCCGACATGTAAGATCCCCATATTCCCCTCCTACACCACACTTAGGAAAACTACCCAAGCACCCAACAAGAATATCAAAACACTCAAAAACATGCACATAAACACAATATACAATGAAAATATTTTACAAGAGTATGAATAGAACCTTTCTATGGCAAAGCTTGATCCAAAATTCCCATACCAAGCTCCTTCAAGTCCAAGCAATCACCAAAATCTCCCACAAATCCACAAGCATTCCAAAATCCTTTTAACTCCCAAAAATGTAAGAGGACAAAGAAATGAAGTAACCCCCAAACAAGCAAAAGAACTTGAATAAATAGAAAAGGGAGAGAGGAGGGTGAGGTGGCTCCTTGGAGGATACCACATCACTCATCCTCAACTCCACCTTACAAGTCAAACCTCAACCCCAATGCACCATAAATTGGTGGGTGAGGGGAATGGAAAATTACTTACACACACAATCCAATCTCACACCCCCTAAGGACAAACTTTAATTTCAAAAAGGAAATTGCAATAAAAACTTACAATTTGTCTTCTCAAAACACATAATGGGGTCTAATTTTGACCCCCCAACCCATAGTTAGGGTTGGTATAGTAATTTAAGAGGTGTGGGACAAGTTTAACTTGTCCCACAAGCCACCAAAATTTTCCCTTAAGGACAAATCCAAATTTTCATGAAGGGGTAGAGTGTACAACACTTAAGGTCACAAGCACTCAACTTACAACACATAAACTAAGAGTCACCAATTCTAATAAATGAATCCTTTTGACCCATTCTTAATTAATTTAGTAAATTAATTAATTTACTAATCTAGACATAGATCTAGTGATTAACAAAAGGGGAATACATAACTATAAGATCACATACAAAAATTAAAACAAGGAAACTAAATGAAAGAATAACACATAACCCCATGGGGACCCCCTAACAAAAATTCAACACACACACACAACAAAATACATGTTTCTATGGTGACCCTTGTTGAATTCATCTAGCATCCCAATGTGGTTGGTCTCCAATCCCCTCGATGTTTGTTGTGACATGTTTACCTGTAAAACACATAACACCTCCTTCAGCCTCGTGGCCACATCAAAACATCTAAAATAAATATACAATATAACTCCACAATCATCTATATATGAATCAAAACATCATTTAGGCAAGTAACGATATCATTTACAATTTCTAACAACATCTCGATCGTACATTGCATCATTATCCATATGATCATAAGATTTGTTCAATTTTCTAGGTCTACTCAATATGACGAAATATCGCATGTCTGAAATATATATATAGCCATGTCAACAACATATCAACATCAATAAAAAAATGTCTCTAATAATCCACACATATCATATATGAATTGAAATCAACAACAGTCCAGTATCTCTAACATATATAATCATGCTAAATCAAAAACTACAATAATATCCATAAGTATAATCAAATGTATCGAAATCAATAACAAAATGTGTCAAAGGGAAGTGGGCACTACAAGTAGAATGGTGTAACTTTGTTTCCCAATACAATACATAGCAACTTGGTTCATAGATTATATGACCACATCAAGAATAAAATCTAAATTAAGGGTGGGAGGGGGGCGGGTGGGGTCAAACAAGGCTACCCTCTATTGTTGACTCTATTAAGGCAATACATTGAGAAGATAGAAAATTAGATAAACATATTTGGGGCAGAGGGGGTCCATTTGGCCAAGTATGTAGTGAAGTTTATGTTGTATGCTAATGACCTAATTTTATGATGGAAGAAACAATACAATATTTGAGAGAGCTTTGTTAGGCTCTACAACTCTTTTGTAAAGAAGTAGGGATGTAGATGAATATCAAAATAAAAAAAGATTGTGATTTTTCCAATAAAAAGGGAGGTTCTCCACCTTGATTTTTATTTGATGGAATGGTCTCTCAAAGTGATGAAAAATACAAGAATCTTGGCCTTGAACTAAATAACAAGATCAATTGGGATATGTGTAGGATTAAAATAACACAAGGTGGTTGGAGATCTCTTTACACTCCAAAATAAATATAGGAATGTTGAGCTATGGGATTTAAATAAAATCATGGTCCTTTTTGGGTTAGGTGGTATTATATGGTTGTGAGGCGTGAGCTAGTGACACATTAGGAAATTAGAAAAGATCCAAAAATGTCTAATTGCAAATAAGTTCAAAATTAAGGATTGAGTTCCCTACGAAATCATCATTATTGAGACATGTATTTTTCCTTTAGAGGCAACTGTTATGACCATGTTATTATGTTACTTGAGAAAAAAGAAAAACAAAACATGAAAACTTAAAGATGATCTAGGGCTACAAAAGATGATGATTTGAATAGAAGGAAGAACACTTGGATGAAGCAATTCAACACAAGTGAATGGGAAAATGGGATATCCTTTTAACTGAATGCCCAAATTGTAATTAAGACAAAAAAATAATGTGAGTGAAAGGCTTAGATTGGTAATGTAGAGGAAAGAAGCAAGTATAAAAAGATAACAATATATTTCAGTGTTTAACCTAAACTATGAGCATAGTCATAAAGTGCATATAGGTGGTTGTAATTAAATGAAGAGTGAAAAATCCTCATTGCTCAACTAAGGATTAGCTCCCACAAGCTTAGATTTGAGTAGGGAGACAAACGATTCCTAAGTAGTAATGGGAAAATATGGTTAATATTTTTTACACCACATGGTCAGTCAAAATGGAGGAGCACTTCATTCTTGAATATCCTCAATATATGGACATGCAGGCCAAACATGAGACACATTAAAAGTGGGTTCTGTGGTTGATCTATTCAAGGAGAAAAGAATAGAAGATTTTGGGGTGTTGCTAATTCCAATTAGTAGAATAAGGAGAACGCATGTAAAGGATATCATGAGGCTCAAGTATATTTGAGTGGGGGAAACAATTTGTGTAATTAGTGGTCCCATAAACCATTGGGTCTTGGCCCGACGTAATTAAAATCATTTCATTTCATTTCAACACATGGTAAATATAAATGATTTCAGTATTATGAGAAATGTTAAAAAAGAAACCAACCACTTGGCATAGTAATGACTCAAAAAATTAAGTGCATTCAAATAAAAGATTCATGCATATATGTCTGGCCAAATTTAATTTAATATTAATAATATGCTCCGCGGATTTGATATTTCTTACCCCGACTCTATTTAAACGGAGGTTAAATTTGATGGCCACATATGCCTATGAAACAATTTTTAGGTGATGTTAATATTTCAATATTACCCTTCAATATTACAAAAAAATGTTACTCATACATTTTAAATTAACTATATACAAATTATTCTATATATATGATGGTCATATTTTTACGACGAAGGTGTATCTCTATGAGATCAGCCCGACTGATTCTGAAAGACGTCAGATAATGCAGGGACCAGATTACAGTAGGACATGAGTTTAAAATCACATAGTCTAGGGCAAGCCACGACTATTTCGTGGATCTCGAAGGAAAAGGAAAATATTGTCCAATGAAATGAATGGACACAAATTGTGCTTCTTAAGGAATAAATTCCGTCGTTGATCACGACAAATTTGTTTCGGCTGTAGATGGCTTAGGAGTGGCTTCGCAGCGGCAGTATTAATCATTTCAATGGTGAGGAAGGGAATCGACTCCATCTCTGACATGCTTCGCTCGCATCTCAAAAATCCAGTAGGCCGCGGGGATTCGTTTCTCTGAAACCAACATGTATTCCACCGACATGATCACCACATGTGACTCTTTGGCGAGACAAGAATAGAAATAGTAATACATTTGACAGTTAGCGTGGCTGAAGCTGAACGGGGAGGTATATGCGGTATGATTGCCATTGGACAGAGCGAGTGAGTGGATCATCGAGGACGATGTGTTTTACGGAGCTGTCGCTAGACAAATTCAGCACTCCCGGAATCTCCGTCATATTTGCACTGTCCATGATATTTTCTTGCAGGCGCAAACACTGTCAAGATCATTTTTCTAGTTCGTTTCCCTGCAATATATAGGTGCCCTCCTACTACAAGTGGTAGTTTGGAAGGCCACCATGTAGCTGACCCTTGACTCCTCCACTCCCACAATCACGTGGTTGTCTTCTTAAAAATATGTGTTCTTCACCGAAACAACGAATTTATTAGATTTAAATATGTTGGCATCTGTCTGCATGCATTTACATGTCCCTATGTACATAGAATAATATGTGGACTCAAATCTCCAACGGGAATCACTGCCTCTTTTTTTGTGAACTGGCACTAGTTTTAGAGACATGGGAGGATGGTTCTCTACCTTTGGATTAGCAACGTCATTGCTGCAATTTTGATTGTCTTCTTCTTTTGATATGTATTTTTAAAATTTACTAATCTCATCTTTGATCTGTTTATCCAAGGGTTTGAAGGTTTTGAACATCACCAGGAAACTCTAGCATTAGGAGGGACTCTTCTTCCAACTATGTGCCCACGAAATCTAAATTCCAGTGACTATATTTATATGATATATAGTTAGAAAAAAAACAAAAAAAACAAATGCAAGTACACAAGAAATAAACCAGAAATTATAATACTCAACAATGAAACTGTGATTAAAATCACGAGAGGCAGAGGGCATCAAACTGTTATATTTTACTCGGACAAAATGCAGCAAAAATTTCTTCTGCTTTTATTAAGAGAAAAGTGAAATATATACATAAAACATAAACAACAGAAAAGTTTCCAACAACCACTTTGGGAAGCATTCCCAACTGGAAATAGCTAAAGTAGATACGATGGGAAACTATCCCGACAAACAACGACTAAAAAGTCGGATTTTACTTATTTTGACATCCTCCCTAAAATATGATTTGTGGGACAACTTGTCATCCCTATAAGATTCTTCAGTCCATTGAAATCTTCTTCCTTCAGAGGCTTTGTCAAAATGTCAGCAACTTGATCTTTGGACCTGTAATAAGAAAGTTTGATTTTGTTATTTTTAATCAATTCTCTGATGAAATGGAATTTGTTGTCTGTGTTTTCTTCTTCCATGAAATACTGTATTTTTAGAAAGTGCAGTAGTTGATTGATTGTCACAAAATATAATTGTTTCTTCCATTTGGGGCTGCATCAATGCTTCAAGCATCCTTCGTAACCAAACTGCTTGACAACCTATTGAAGTGGCTGCCACATATTTTGCTTCTACTAAGGAAAATGCAACAATGGGTTGTTTCTTTGAACAACATGAGATTATGTACCTGAACCAAGATTAGAAGCATACCCTGAAGTACTTTTCCTATCATCTTGGTTTCCTTCCCAATCATTATCTGTATAACCAGTTAACTTCAAAACACCCTTCTTTTCATAAACAAATCCATGATTTACAATCCCTTTCACATACATGAGTATTCTTTTACCTGCTTGTAGATGAGTATCATATGGATCCTCCCTGAACCTGCTTACCAAGCTTACTTCATACATGATATATGGTCTTGTGGCAGTTAAGTACATTAAACTTCCAACCAAAATTTTATACAAAGTAGAATCTACCTTGTTGCTTTCATCTTTTTTCTCAACTTCACACCCATGGCAATAGGCATAATTGCTTGTTTTCTATTTTCCATCTTGAACCTTTTCAAAATATCATTTGCATACTTTTCTTGTGAAATGAAAATCCCATCACTATTTTGAGTTATTTCAACACCAAGATAATGGTGCAACAAACCAAGATTAGTCATCTCAAATCCACTCTTCATTGCCTTTGAAAATTCTCTAAGTATGTTTTCATTATTCCCAGTATAAAGAAAATCATCAACATACATGCATACTATCATAACATCTCGTTATTGATTTTTTTTCTATGAATAAGGTGCGGTCATAAGGAAATTTTTCAAAAACATTTAAAAAAATATGATTTAATCCTTTCACACCACACTATAGGTGCTTCTGTTAAACCATACAAAGATTTGTTTAGTTTAACACCTTACCTTAATGACCTTTAATCTCAAAACCATGTGGTTGTTCGATGTAAATTTCTTCCTCCAATACACCATTCAAGAATGTTGATATTACATCCATATGAAAGAGTTTCCAGCCCTTTTGTGCCGAAAGAGCTAAAATCATGCAAATAATATTCATTCTAACAAGAGGTGCAAAAACTTCATCATAATCAATTCCTAATATTTACTTGTAGCCTTTTACTACAAACCTGGCCTTGTATTTATTTACTTTACCTTGCTCATTGTACTTTCTTTTATACACCCACTTTACTCCAATAATCAATTGGCTTCTTATGCTCGGGGAGGTATGAAATTTCCCAAGTTTGATTCTTTTCTATGGCTGAAATTTATTCATTCATAGCTTCGACCCATTTATCATCTTTCATTTCTTCTTCAAATGTAATAGGAACAAAATCAAGAAAAAAAAATGACAAATATCTTCATTTACCTCTTTTGTTTCTTGATATATGCCAAACAAGCTCCTTGTTTTCTGCCACCTTTTTGGAGACTATGAGGTGGATGATGAAGAACTAATTGATGAAACATGTCTATGACTAGGTGGAGAAAGGATACCTTTTGATAAATAAGAGATTGTTCTTAGTGCGGATTGTTGAATGTTACAACTACTGGCTCCTGTGTTAACAATTGAATTTTGTTGTTGATTTGCATCTTCATCTTCAATGTCAACTAGCTGATATTTCTCTTTTAGTTTCCAACACCACTCTCGATCTTCAAGAAAATTTGCATCTCTACTTATTACCAAATTTTTTGTCTCTGGATTGTATAACCTGTATGCCTTCGATTATTCATTGTATCCAACAAAGATACATTTTTTACCTTATCATCCAATTTCTTTTTGAGTGCATATAGAACATGAGAATAAGCAATACAACCAAAAATTCTTAGATGATCTATATGAGATTTGTATCCTCCCCATGCTTCTTCTGGTGTCATCCCCCAAACTAAATTCGTAGGACATCTATTCAAAATATAACCTACACAACAAACTACTTTTGCCCAAAAAACTAAGGGTAAATTCTTAGCATTAAGCATACTCCTTACCATATATAAAATTGTTTTGTTTTTTCTCTCAGCTACACCATTTTTATAAGGTGTATACCTTGTTGATAGCTTCCTTTGTATGCCCATTTCAATACAAAAATTATGAAAATCATGTGAAATATACTCTCCACCCTTATCAGTCCTTAAAATTATGAGAAAATAGCCACTTTGCTTTTCAATTAATTCTCTAAATTCTCTGACTGTTTTGAAAGCGTCTGATTTATTTTTCAAAGGATACACCTATATTTTCCTACTATAGTCATCAATAAACGTCAAAAATAATCTCTTACCAGATAATGAAGCAACCTTAGTTGGTCCACATAGATCTAAGTGTACTAGCTCATATGGTTGTGAAGCTCTCCAAGAATCCCTTATTGGAAAGGGTTCTCAAGATATGAATGGAATTCATAGGTTCCCTAAGTTCACCACCATCAAAATCAACAATTTTATATGCTCTTGAACCAAATTTAGTGACCAAAATATATGGTCCCAACTAGTTAGTCTCAAACTTTCCTTTCTTTTCTCGATCTTTGGTAATGTTGAACTAACTCTCTTTTAAGAACAGGTCTCCTACCTCAAATGTGTGAGGTATGATCCATTTTTGGTAGCTTTGGCACACTCAATTCTAATACACTTTTAAATGGTCTAGTATGTGAAGGCACTTTTCATTCAACAACTCTAGTTCTGCAAGTCTAGCCACTCTATAGTCCTCTTTGTCTAGATAGTCTCTCAAAAATATGCACAAAGATGGGAGATCAATCTCAAGGGGAAAGATAGCCTCTGTGCTGAAAACAAGTGAATATAGATTAGCACCAGTAGGGGTGCAGATGGAAATTTGATAAGCCTAAAGGAAAGGATGAATCTGTAATTTCCAATTACGACCAGTTTTGTTAACCATCTTTTCCTTAATGAGAACAAAAGTATTGTTTGAGGCTTTAGCCTATCCATTACCTTGAGGGTAATAGAGAATTGACCATTTAAGTCTGATTTAGAAGTATTGGCACATTGCCTTCACTATCTAATTCTCGAAAGACTTACCATTTTCAGATACAATGGCAGTGGGAATGTCGTAGTGACAAATAATGTGGTTCATTATGAATTTAGAAATTTATGCATCGGTGACATAGGTAAGAGGAAAAACCTCTACCCATTTCATGAAATACTTAGTGGCAGTTATGATGTGAGTGTGGCCATCGAAGGAAGTGGGCACAAGTTACCCAATGAGATTGATTCCCCACTTAGAAAAAGGCCATGGTGTTGTAATGGGTTGCAATGATTGTGCTGAAGAATGTATTAGATTGCCATATTTTTGACATAGCAAGAATTTCTTAATATACTGACACCAATAAGTTTCCATGGTAGGACAATAATAGCCCACTCTTAATAGCTTTTTAGCAAGATCTATTCCACTTGTATGGGCCCCACAGATGCCTTCGTACACCTCTTTGACCACTAAGATACATTCTTCCAAGTTAAGGTAGCGTAATAGATTCCCAACACAACCTCTACGATAGAGTGTGCCCCCAAGTAGGGTATGATGGGATATACATTGGATAAGCTTATGTTTCTCATAATGGGAAATGTTAGGGGGAAAGGTTTTATCATGTAGGTAATTACAGATGTCAACATACCAAGGGGATAAGGGACCAACAACTTTACATACCAATTTTGGCATGTCGTCTGTTGGAATTCTTAGATATTCCACAAAGAACGACATATCATTATTTCCAAGTGGGATGCGTAACATAGATATAACTGTGGCCATGGCATCTACTGAGAAATTATGTCCTCTGGGTATCCACTGGACTGTTATTTTTAGAAAGAACCCTTTCAAAGTATGCACCATCTTCTTGTAAGGGAGGATTTTTTCATCCTTAACCTTATATTCATCATTTAATTGCTCGATGATTAATTTAAATTAACCTATAATGTTAACATGTCTGATGTTACATCATATAGCAATATGCAGTCTTGATATGCAGTCTTGTAATTAGGGCTTCATAGTCAACTATGTTATTAGTGCATGGGAAGCCAAGTATGAATGACTGAGGAATCAAATAACTCAAAGGAGTAATAAGCACACCTCATGATATTAAATAGTGAAAGGTAAATGATCCATCAAATTACATTTGTCATGTGATGGATTCTTTAATATACATCATGGAAGCTTCTGGCAGGTCCAGATTTACTGGTTTTGTTCCCAGTAAGGGGGCTTCAACTTGTTGATCCGCAAAAACTTGTCCCTTAACTGATTATAGATTAATATAATCAATATCAAACTAACTGAGAAAGATGATCTAATTATCCATCCTCCAAGTAAATGCTGGTTTAGATAATAAGTACTTGAGTGGATCAATTATGGATATCAGCTTGACCTTATTATTCAATAGATAGCGGCAGATGTTTTGAAAATAAAAAAAAACAACCAGGAAATATTTCTCAATTTGTGGGTAGTTAAGCGCATATGAAATCAAAGTGCGATTGAGGTAGTAGATGGATTTTTATTTTTGATTTATATCATATTGAGCCAGAAGCGCACCTATTGCAAATTGAGTGGATAAAATGTACAATAGAAATGATTCACATAGGGTAGGTGGCATATGAATAGGTAGTTGAGCCAAATAATCTTTGAGTAAGGAGAAAATTTGTTGTTTTTCAAGACCCCAATTGAAATCAACATCTTTCTTGAGAATATGTGTAAAGGAATGACACTTTTCTGCAAGATGGGAAATGAATCTTTAGATAGCTTGGATTTTCCCTCGTAAACTATACAACTGTTTGAGGTTCTTTAGAGGAGGAATTTTTGTAATGGAAATAACCTTTGTAGGATATACTTCAATTCCTTTTCTTTACACAATAAATCCTGGTAATTTTCTGGATAGCACACAAAAAACACATTTCTTTAGATTCAGTCTAATCTTGTAATCTCTTAGAAGCTGAAAGATCTATCATAAAATTTTAGGATGTTCTTCCCTTGTCTTGGAATTTCCCAGGATGTCATAAACACACACTCATCCTCCTTAAGGTGTTAACAACGGTTCATTATTCAGGATTGGGAGATTGATCAAACTACATTTCATCTACAACCTGAGCTCTCTGGCTCAAATAACAAAACATTCACGGGAGAGCAAGGGTTTCACCCCTAGGTCTTGTCAAGACCTCAAATCAACATACAATTTGGTTCTCTCTCATCCAACATATTTCCAAAGGATGAAATCCTAGAATGCTTTGTTTGAAGGGATGAGCATCTTAAGGCAATAGACTAGTTCTTAGACCAGATACAATACTACACGAATGTTCTTCTTCAGAACAACTCTGCTACCCCTCCTCCCATAATAGGAAATACATCAAAAGAAGGGTGGCCTCCCACAGATCAATCCATAGCATTACATCATGTGTCTTTGTTTCCCAACCAAACTTGGAATACACCTAATTTAGATACAACACTGTTTGCGGGTGATGTAATTTCAACATTTATGGATAGAGTTAGAGAACTAAATATTTCCCACCTTCTTGCGCTACACATTTTACAGGATAAGGCTAGATCCCCATCATGTGTAGAACTTTGGTTATGTGCCCTCAACACCTTCACCTCTTCCGATTTACTTAGGTGTTCCTAACCCTGAAGACCTTCTTACCAGATTAGGCATGTTAGGTATGCCCTCTCGTACTTTATATGGATATCCTCCACAGGCGCCAACCAGAAGTGCGTTCTCAAATACCTTTCCAACTGGCAATGCAATGTTCTCTGGTTTCACACCTACTACTCCATACTAAAATAATGTTCCCCTATACGTGCACATGTATTCAAAATTACCACAAAGGGCCATGTTTTCCTTTCCTATATCGTATGCTCGTCCTCTGGGGATTCCTTACACCCATACAAATGATTATGTTATACCATATTAGCCTTCTATTCCTCCCCCGCTTCCCCATCAAGTGTTTTCCATGGTAGAGTCTTATGCATTGTGTACATACGTTAAATATCTCAAGGAGCCCCTTGAATTTACTATATGAAGCGTAATTCTTCCATGAAAGCTTCCTAACTTGCAAAATTTCAAAGGGGAGGGGGATCCAAATGTGCATATAAAAGCATATGCAGGTGTTGTCAAAGAGACACTCCCATGGGAGGTAGTTGTAGCTAAGAGTTTTCCCAAGAACATCAAGGGGATTGCTCTCAATTGGAACTATAGGATACCAGAAGCCTCGATTCATTCGCCCAAGAAAATCATTTCGGAGTTCATAAAAGATTTTGATATGAACAAACTTTTAAGAACACGAATCAAATAATTCCTTCATATTAAGCAAGAGCATAATGAATCTGCCACCCATTTCATTTAGAGATGGTATAAGGTCCTCTAATCCTCAGCTAGTGCTCCGAAAATGGACCAAACAGAGATTTACAAATTTTTCCTTCATTCCCTTAATCGAGAAACTAGGGAGGAGGTGTAAAATTTACCTCGTAGGAGCTATGAGGAGGTCTTAAAGTGTAATGAACCATTACACCAAAACCTCTAGGTATTAGTGAAATCCAGACATGAGGATCATAACATCCCAATACCCTTCCGTAGATCCTGACTCGGGCTGGGTTTGCACCCGCACTCCCATATGTACAAGCCCCACTTCACTGACGTTTATGCGCCCCATGGGCTCCGGCTACATGGCGTAACCAACCGAGCGAGATTCGAACACGGGTGGTTGCTCTGATACCAAATGTAATGAACCGTTACACCAAAATCTAAAGGCATTAGTGAAATCCACACATGAGGATCATAACATCCCTAACATGTTCTTTTTCAAATCCTTTCAATTAATCAAGATAATCTAAAATTTCTTTGTGTGTGTGTGTGTTGTTTTCAAAAAATTTAAATAACCATATTTCATTTTTCTTTGTTTATTGTTTGATTAGTTCATGGTTATGACTAGAATATAGTCTCACCTTAAAAACCTCTCAAATATGGAAAATTCACTTAAAAAATCCTTAGAATCAACCAAGTATCATATGAAAAATATCTCGATCTTGTCTAATCAATTACAACAATCCTTACAAATAAATCTAGAACCCCATGCATTCCCTGAAAATCCAATCCAAAAATTCAAAGGCTCCTCGCATCAATCCTCCTTAGTTCTTCCAGAGTGGTGACACAATTTTTGAAGAAATATTAGACACAAATCCCATTAACCTTAATGGTTTCCTTGTTTCTAAAGGTATTTGTATCATTCACACCACTCCTTATCCAACACATTTCCCATCTACTCAAGTTGACACTTACGAATATTCCAAACTTTACGACCCTAAATATACATTTTTCATCTCCCTACCCCTTAAAAATTATAGAGGGATGTAAGAAATTGCTTCATCCTCTCCTATTGCTAGCTTTGATCTTAATACAATTTCATCGCAAAACACAACTAGTCAAAAATATCCTAGACCATCAGCTTCTTCATCTAGTCCACAAATTACGAAAATCCATACCACTATCTCACCATCTACATACAATCATACAACCTCTACAAATCTTCCTCCTCTAACCAACTCATATAATATACATCTTACCACTAGTCCATTGATAACGTCATAACCATTTTTGTCTCAACAACCCACGTCTACAATTCAGAACTTAGTCCTATATATTCTTACATCCCAACCACTCATCAAATAAAAGTTTTGTTGCTACCCTCACCCATTCTCACAACAAGCATCCATTTCTGCCATCCCATAATATGGTTATGCATCCTCTCAATAGATACCAAAACTAACACAACCTCTCATCAATGCATCTATTCCTATACCTTATCAATGTAATCTTCCCTCATCATAACCTATAATCTCTCTACAACCTCATAACATCCCAGGGGGTCTTCCTCCTTTCCAACATCATTAACCCATCATATCACATTCATATCAATAGTCAAACCCCCATATCCATAATCAATTCAACCCATCCTATTCAAATATCCAACATCCTCTCCAAAATGATCCCATGCAAGCATTTATAAGTAGAATTGTAAGTCTTCAAGTTGCTACCATGGGACCTAAGATCTTTCTTTCTTATGAACAAATCTATAATGAACCTATTAGTCTGTCTATACCATTTAAATCCTATCCTCCTCACTGGTAACTACCTAAGTTTATTAAATTTTACATAAGGGGTATCTACAACAACATATTAGTATCATACATTCTACCTCATCACCCACGATCAAGATTTGATGTTAATGAACTTTCTCATGTCATTTGTCATCCTTTCCCACAACTAGTACAATAGTATTCCCCAACATTCCATTTTCTCATTCACGCAACTCACACATTTTTATCTAGGACATTTTCCCATCAACATAGTCTGTAATATCTCTATCACCAATCTATATCCCATCAAAATATTTGAAGATGATTCTATCACTTATTTTGTCGCCACATGGCAAGGGATTATCAACTAACTCTCCTTCTCCCTTTAATATAATGATTCAATAAATTTGTTCTTTTGATCCCATGCCATACATATATCATCCACATTATAGATTAAATCATTTAAAACCTTTAACAAATCCTTCACCATGGTCTGAAAATTGGAACTCTGATTCCCTTGAGGACGGTAAGGTAAAATTATGATCTAAGAAACCCAAACCTTACCCCTCCTTTAAAGCTTCTTTTATCATAAACAAATATAAGGATTACACAAACATGGTAATTTTTAAATATACATCTAACATCCATCAAGACTCTGATAAATCCTAATCTCCATGAAAATATACACTCATGAGAGAATCATAGAGTTCCATATTTGATAAACTTATGGTTTCTTGCATAATAAAACTTCCTCTCATCATCCCTATTGATGAATCCACGTCTATGATGGAATGTGAATGTTAATTTTTCATTGATGTAAAAGGAAAAATAATGAAAAATTAGGATGAAGGAGAGAAAGATGAAGCTTGGAGTGATTATGACAAGGTAAGACAAGGCATTACATGAGAACACCTAATTGAGAGTTAACTTCTTCCATAGCTAATGTCTGGCAGAGGCTTAATGGTGATGAGATAACATGCCAGGATGAATTTATATAATTTTTAACATTAATTTATCGAGGAAATATAGTGAGAATGATGAATAAAAGGGTACATGAGTGGAATGCGTGTGACTAAATCAGTACAATAGGCCTAATCCTTAGGCCTATTAAGAAGGATGACCTAAAATGGTTGAGTAAAGGCACAAGGTAGATGGAGAAACATGGTCAAGGCATGGAAAGAATGAATATGGTATGTTAAGTTAGGTCCATGATTAAAAAAGGCTAGGTCCATTAAAAAAGGCTAGGCTCAGGCATGAGGTGAAACTAGCACAACTAGGTCTATTTCCAAGATATATTGTAGGAATGGATTGAAGAATGGAGTGATGAAAACTAAATTAGGGAAGTGAAAGCATGAATTATGTGTAGAAAACTTGTATAGATAATTTCAAAGGTGCCAAAGGTCAAGATTAAGTTGTTGGATGCAAGTGGAATGAGGAAGAATGAACATCATATATTTATGAATGATGCTTAAAAAGTTAAACTCCAAACCCTCATAAAATCCTACCTCTAGAGAGATGGAGAAGAAATCAATATTTTGGTCACAAAATCAATTCAAAAAGCTAAGTTAGTGACTTAGGAACTTAGATGACTCCTTGTCCTATATTTTGGTGGTATTTTACTTCTTTAGGTCAACTCGTAAGGTATAAAAATAGCTCTATTTTGAAATAATTTACATGCAAAATCATGTATAGAGGGTCTCATGATGAAAATATTAGTGTGGGAGAAATATTGGGATGTTCTCCAACTGCTCATGAAAATGTAGAGGTAAGTATAGTGTAAAATGTTGATGAATAATTTCAATCTAGGTGGCCTACCACTAAAGGATTAAACATGCAAAACTAAAAATGTGAATTTGAAGATGTGTTGATGAAATGAAATGTTATTCAAGCTCAATATGGGCATGAATAGTTTCTATAGTCCCAACATAACTTTCTTGAGCCCATTACTTGGTGTGTTGAAATGATTTTGAGTATTAGTCCTAATGGTCCACAATTTCCTCATTAGGAAAGTCAAGAAGGACTGAAAAATGAGCTTTCAAACATGTTTTTCTCCTCATAATCCATGTTGAAGAGGTCTTGATATTGGAGGAGAATTTTTTTCTTGCTTTCCTTGCAATTATTTTCCATGAAAGTGTTTTGGTGTGTTGGAAGTCTCTTTGACCATGTCTGGTTTTTAGGACTAGATACCTTGAGTGAACTATCTAAGAATGCAAGGCTATCCAAGCTATATACCTTGAGATGATGCAACATAAAATCATGATGAGTTGTAAAAGGAAGTTTAATTTCCATAAATTTGACTTAGAAGCCTTGATCAAGTGTTTTGTCAAGTGGATCAACTCCTTATGTGAAAACTATTTTTCAAGGTATACAAGCCCGTATTAGGACCTTTCCAAAACTACATTTCATTATGTAAAATAGATTAAAAAATTTACTCCATGGCTTTAAAATTAATCTATATATCACATACCATGGTTTCCATGCATTGAGAAGGTTTGAAGGATCATCCATTGATATTTTTGAAGCATTCTTGTGACTGTGTTGTTCCTTATCATCCTCGATGAATATGAGACTCAATTTATGATGAAGAACTGGAAATGAAATCTTGTGCCTTGATATATATGGTACTCAACATGTTGTGATGATGAATAAACTACATTTTTACAGTTATCCACTTATTGATTATAGTCCTATCCATCCCTTCAGCTAAAATTATTTTTGTAAACTGTTTTGAAGTGTCTTGAATCCTAAGTTGTGCATTATAGCTAAAATGAAAGCTTACACATCCTCTGAAATGGGAAGTTGTAAAACTTGAAAATAGCCTATGAAGAGAAAAATCTAAGTCCCTTATACCTATATAAATATTATTTATAACATCTATCTCATTCTTGTAAGTCTAGCTAGCAATCACAGAGATATCTACGTTGAAGAAGAGGAAAAAAGTGGCAGAACCATTACAAGACAGAGTTTTCACCAGTATCATAAGGGAATATTTTCAGTCTTTAGGGTAGGAAATCCAGTTTATGAATGTGTTTTAGTCCTCTTCATAATATCGATTAGGTGTCTTGACAGGTTATTAAATGTATACACTAGCAAAGGACATTATTACTGCAAAGGTAATAATGATTCTTAGCAGTTTCTACCATGATGTCATAAGAACATCCCTGTATGAGTTTAAAGGAAAATAAATGAATAGGTCAAAAGATGAAGTATAAGTCCATGTAGTTTCATTCTAAGCATATTTTGTGTGGTTAAGTGTGCCTGAACTACCTAAGATTTTGATGATCATTCTTATAATTAGGATTAGGATATGAAAAACAAGGTGACATCAAGGAATATATTAAATGCCTTCATGACTTGCTATTTCATCGTCAGCAATATGTATGCATGAGAGAGTAGGTGTTTGGAGTGTTTCATCCAAGTCAGAGACTGGAATTGTCCTCGACTGTGTATATGAAAGTAGGCCAATAACATTCCCTATTCTCATTCACAGTAACTATGACAATTGAATCTAGATGACATTTGAATCAAGATGAGTGAAGAAGGTAGCATGAAGAGATCTAGAAGCCGAATAACCAGATCATGATTTATGTGTATCAGACAACAATATGAAAGTGATAAAAAATATGTATCAATTATAATTGGATCACTTAGCATAGTGAGGGAGTTATCAATTATCTCTCCTTGTAATTTTTAGCTTGCAAAAGTTCAAGTAGGAGCTTGAATGAATTTTTGGAGTTAGATCTTCCACATTATAAGTTCAGGATCATTGCTAAAGGTTTAAGTAGAAGCCTTCACCATGGCCCAAATTTCTGGAGTAGGTGCTCTCAAGTTGAGTGGTTGCTCAACGAATTTAAATATTTGTAATCTTTATAATAAAATTATCCACACTAGTGTGTTCTATTTCAAGTGATTCTTCTCTCCCAAACAAGGGTATACCCACGTTCTCTAAATGTAGTGTTCATATGTGCTTACATGCATATAAAATGCATTCATGTTTTGAAGTGTTCTTGTTTTCAATGAAAATATACACCCTTAGGGAAATCATATAGTTCCATCTTCGATAAACTTATGGCCACTTGTATGATCATGCTTCTTGCCATCCGACCTATCAAAATATCCACTTCTAAACCTTCTTGGTATAGAGAAAATGATTATCATAAATATCACCAAGTCTGGGGACATGACATTGAAAGGTTTTGATCATTTAGAAATTTCCTTCAAGATCTCATTAAATCAGGTGAATTACATTTGGATAACCTGAATGCAGCTCCTAACCAAAATTTGGATGTGTTTAAACAACATTTTCTGAATCATCCTCCAATTAGCAACCAACCTTAAACCAACTTCATATGATCTCATCACATCATCAATTGCATTAATGAACTCTCACCAAATACATCATTTGTCTATATGAATGACACCCCAACCAAACAATCAAGCTCTCTAGATGACATCACTACAAAAACCTCAAGTCCATCCAAGTCCCACCCTTTAAAACCATCACATCAACTTCCACAAAACTATATGATATTGCTAATTTTGACATCACAAGAAAAGAAACATGTTAGTGAGATTTTGAATAGCTCCTTCAATAACCACGTCTTCATGCACCGAATCAAAAACCCTAGCAATCACACATCAAAACCAATCACCTTCATGACTAACAAAGTATAACTCTTGTAGGAACATCGCCAAACCAACACAATCCCCTTGCCATCCATCTTGTGTCTATATCCATCATATGAACTTAAAATCACTTTGATAGAATCCAATCTAGTCTCTAAAACAATATCTAGACATATTGTCTTAGACACACTTCGTGTGCCTCATATCCTTGAACTATTCGATGACACTCATAACCCTACACCCTCAAAATAATCTCAACAATGTTCAATAGGGTATCATGATAAACCCCTTGAACAACTTGTTCGATCATCAACTATCACATTACCACATATTAAACTCTTTGATCCTCAGGGATGGAAACCTTTATGGTACAATTACCAATAATTTTGTGCTTACCATCGAATATCAGGGCATTACACTGAATATTTAAAATCCCTTCACATTGTGATCCAAAACCTTTCTAATAAAGGAATTCTCATAGTTAATAAAGATCATCCCAGTACACCAGTCAAGTCAATAAAATCAAAACATCATATCACACCTATCTCCCTAATGTTCTTAAATTAAATAATCTAAAAAATCATCTAAAGTCACCTTTGAAAAAACTATGTGTCCTCCTCTAGTAAGTCCACATGTTTTCCAGATTGACGTTGTCTGCATAACCACTAGATCTCACACACTTGACTTGAAGGCCCAAAATCAAGACAAACCCAAGGTCTCTATCTCTGTGGATCCTCTTGAGTCACGTACTCCATCACCATCTAAGACTATAATTTCCATACTCGTAGGCCCTTAGAATCAGTCAACAACACCTATTCAAAATATTGTCCTCAGACATCTACATCAAACACCTATTAAGATGTCCCTCTACGAGCTCATTCAAATATCTCCCCAACATCACGAAGCTATGATTAAAGAACTCTAATAAATATCAGTTCCTTCCGACAAGCCCCAACCTTTTTCCAACCTTGTTGGTGCCCTTAAGATTTCAGCTTCTATTACATTCGATGACTCTAAGATTCCATCACTCCAACACAAAGACTATGATCTTCCTCTTTTTTTCACCACCCAAATCAACGATACTCTTGTTAAAAGGGTTATGATTGATAATGGTGTAAACATAAACATCATATCATCTAATGTGTTCAAACAAATCCAATTACCCGAAACCATTGTTTCTCAATCGCTCACCATATTGCATGTGTTCAACGATGTTATTTCTCCTACCTTGGGCATAGTTATCTTACCCATCAAAGTAGGTTCAAAAATCCTCCAAAAACTCTTATATCTTGTAGAAGGAGAGTTCTAGTATAACATGTTTCTTGGTCATCCTTTGATATGAGCAATGTGGTGTGTCCCATCCATTCTACACTGATGTATAAAATAATAACATGAAGGCAATACTGTCATGGTCTCCATTGATCCAAATCCTTTTAAATCTTTCCACATGACATATAGACCTAACGAAGTCTTGCTTCCTTTGCAAAATCATACATAAAAAAAAAGCGCTTCCAAAATTTCTTCAATCCTTGCATCCAAACTACAAAAAATGATGACTCTTTCAATGAAATTATGCAATGCCTTTCACTAGGGGAGTACCACCTCCTAGCCCTTAACACACTTCCCACACCTAAAAAATATGGGAGGCCTAAAAATAACCACTTTACGAGCCTAACATAGGAAACATCATTTTCTTCAGCCCTCCATTCCTTCGAACACAGTTAGTGTATAGAGGCATTGACCACCCTTTGGCCCATCTCGACATTCAATCGTACACAAAATATTTCCCCTTAGATTTCTCATTTCTAGATAAGCGTCGGTTCACCTAGACTTACCTTCATTATTGTGCCTGGAAAGGATTTGGCCTTGGTCGTTATGAACAAAGTTTCCTTGATTTGCCCTTTGATAAATTTTTCAAGCCTTATGATAAAAATGGACTAGGATTCAAACCATCCTCCTTTGACTCATCCCCATAAAATTCAAAATCCCAATTATCCTTGTTGTCACCCACGTCAAACTCCTCTTCAGAAAATGATGATACCATGTCTATTTTCTCTAACCTTTTCTAGTCAACACCATAACACTTGGACCACTAACCTATCAAGTTAATAACAAAACAAAATCCATCACCTTAAGATTACCTCACATGATAGAATAATATTCTCCTACCATTGACATTCTCCACTGTCATGATGACGATGCCATCCTAACCTATATGATGTTGTTGAGGATCATTATCTTCAGAAGACCCTTCCAAATTGTACATCTACCCTCTTTAATGAATCCATTATCGACGTTCAACATCGAAACACTACAAGAGCCACACATTTTCAAGATTGTCCAAGCCTTAAACTCACATGAACTCCAATAATTCATAATTTTCATTTCTAAACATATTCAAGCCTTTCCATGGTCATATAGTGATATGCCTTGTATAGACCCTAACATCATCATCCACAATATCGTCACTATCTCAAGCGCCAAACCAATAAAGCAAAAACTTCGTAGGATGCATCCTCATGTTGTAGTTCTAATCAAAGAAGAACTTCAATATCTTATTTTAGCGAACTTCATACTATCCATTGATTATCCACAATGGGTTTATAACATTGTATATGTCACTAAAGCCACTAGGAAATTTCTCATCTCCACAAACTTCAGAGACTTGAACCTCACTTTCCCCAAAGATGATTTTCCTCTACCTAACATCGAACACCTTATTAATTTAACAGTAGGCCTATCCCTTGTGGATGGTTTATTTATTACAATAAAATCTTAATTCCACCATAGGATCAACACAAGACATCTTTTATCACCCCATGGGGAACCTTATACCATATAGAGTAATTCCCTTTCGGCCTGAAAAATGCATGGGAGCTACTTATCAACATACCATGACCTATCTATTCCATGATCTCATCCAAAAAGCCATAGAAGACTACATTAACAATATATTAGGTAAATGCAAACACTGAAGAGACCATATATCCATTCTTGATATGATCTTTGCATGTCTTCTATAGTTCTTCCTTCTCCTTAATCCCGCTAAATGCGTATTTGGAATTATCATAGGAAAAATCCTTGGATTCATAGTGTCTATTAGGGGAATTGAAGTTGACCCCACAAAATTCAAATCCATTCTTGAAATGCCTCCCACCATATAACCTTAATCAACTTCGTAGTCTTCAAAGAAATATTCAATCTATCCAATGTTTAATCTTGTAACTATTAGACCGTTGTTAACCCCTGAAATCATGTTCTACAAAAAGATATCCACTTCATGTGGGATGACAATTGTCAACATGCATTTAGATTCCCTCAAACAATATCTCCTATCACCACACGTGCTCACACCTCCACATAAGGGGGATCCCTTCTATTTGTATATATCTACAACTGAGTTTGCCTTGGGAGACATGCTTTGCATTGAGAAAAAAAAAGGTTAGGAATAAGTCATATAATACATAAGCCGTACCCTTCATGACTACAAAACTCGTTATTCAGAAGTTGAAAAGTTAGGGTGTGCCTTGTACTTCATAACTTCTAGACTTCATCACAATTTGTTTAATCAAAAAACATATGTAGCCACAAATTCCAATCCACTAAAATCTATACATTCTAGACCATATCATAATGATTGTATCACTAGATGCCTCATGCTCATGACTGAATTTGATCTTGAGTTCATCTCTCAAAAGTCCATTAAGGGGCAGATCATTGATGATTAGCTTGTACAACCTCCCCTTCCATCTAATTAATTACCCTGTGAACACTTCCTTGATGAATCAATTCAACACTCTCGATCAAGACAACACCCCTATATAAATGACCTTGTTCTTCGACGACTCCAGATATATGAAGGGGGACGTGTTAAAATAGCCATAATACCGCCTTGGGAAAATCCTATTCCATTATCCTTCAAGCTAAATGTTGAATGTACTAATAACATGGCTAAATATGAAGGCCTCATTATGGGACTCCAAACCACTACCTTTCTAGATGTGTAAATCATAGATATCTATGGTGACTCAAAACTTATCATCAATAAAATCAAAGGAATCTATTAATGTAAAAACAAAGTCCTTCAGAAATATAAACCATAGTTGAAGATCTCCTGCAAATATTTGACCATTATGAAATCCAGAATACCCCTCACTCATTCAACAAATTTACAAACACAATGGCTTTTCTTTCCTCTCTTATTACTCTATCACCTAACGATTCCAAATTATTTTTCATCATACACAAACTTAATCAACCATCTTACACCATGACTAATCTCCCAACCACCAATCATATAGAAGATATCTCATCTGATACTTGGTATAATCAAATATATGACTATCTTTCCACCAAAAAAACTACCCTCAGATCTATCCAGAAATGGAAAAATATATTTTCAAGAACGCGCATCTCACTATGTCATATTAGGAGGTATCCTTTATAAAAGATGGTTTTACGGCCTCCTCCTTCGATGTCTTAAAAATTACGAGGCTCATCTAACTATCCAAGAGCTCCATGATGGCATATATGTTGGTTACTTAAATGGTTTGGCTAGCACTAAATGCATCTTACGCATGAGATACTATTGGCCTACACTTAATCAAGATTGTTGTGACTACGTCAAGAAATTTGTTAAATGTCAACAACATACCAACCTAACACATGTTCCTTGTCAAGCTCTTCAACTGAACTCAGGATCTTTTTCCCTTCTAATAATGGAGACCTAATCTCATTGACCTTATCAACCCTTGCTCATCATAACGACATAACTCCATATTTACAACAATCAAATACTTTACAAAGTGGGTGGAAGTAATCCCCTCATTTCTACTAAAGCAGATAAAATCGTCAACTTCATCCATCATCACATTATTTGTTACTTTGGTATTCCTCATAAGATCATCATAGATAATTACAAATCATTCAAAAATAAAGAATTTAAATTTTTTTGTGACACCTACAACATAAAACTTAGCTTTTCAACACCCTACTATCCACAAACAAATGGTCAAGTAAAGGCCTCTACAAAAACACTCAACGAGATCCTCATGAAAACTGTTGATCAATCCAGAAGGGATTGAAATCCTCAAATCCCCTTAGCATTATGGGCCTATCAAACTAGCATCTATACCCCTACAGCCGCTACATCATTTTATTTAGTCTACAACACTGAATTTTTTCTTCCCCTTGAATTTACAATTTCATCATTATGTGTTTCTCTCAGAGATTTCATCTCTGATGAGGACTAC
Organism: Taxus chinensis; assembly: GCA_019776745.2. NCBI lineage: Eukaryota > Viridiplantae > Streptophyta > Pinopsida > Cupressales > Taxaceae > Taxus > Taxus chinensis. The sequence goes on along the minus strand of CM034156.1, from coordinate 4,155,330 downwards.
CATCAAAAACATTTATCACTACTTGAACTATTAGATGAAATTTTTCTACCCACACTTGAACACATCAACATTTATAAATAATGAATCAAACACACTTATAAAAAACATCTCAAACAATGTGACTTTAACATTGGAGGTCTTGTTCTCAAAGAAAACCAACACATCACTAATATGGAAAATAGAATATGTGGAAGGTTTCCTCCAAACTGGCTTGGATGATATATTATCACTCATAAATATGGGTTCGATTCTTATCATTTAACCTCTCTCCATGGTAAACCTGAAAAGTATCCTCTTAATGTACTACACTTGCGGCCGTTCTACTATTAACATATCAACTCAAAATGTCTTAGTCAAACTATGATATTAATCCATCAACCACATCCTATCACTCTCATAATGATTTGGAATTATGCGGTTTTCTATCAACATACCTTTCATGACCTTCAATATGAGCACCATGGCTTTTCTCATAGCATATTCCTCATGGATAAGTTTCCTACTCACAATCAGGGAGCCCCATAATCATTACTCCCACCACCCCGTATCTTTTCCTATTAAATGACATGAAAATGACATGAGTGTATATTTCACGCTTATTTAATCACCTTGTAAGTGGTTACCCAAGGTTTCCCTTAACTAAAAATAAAAATTCATATGGGATAGATAGAATAAAAATATAGACCGATCCCTCAAAGGAAAAATATCAAAAAGTAAACATGTCAAATAAAGATATAGACCACTCCCTCAAAGGATGACTATCATGAAATCAAAAGTCAATAAAATCGTACACCACTCCCTCAAAGGATGGCTACCTTATCAAAATGTAAAATAAGTACTTCCCATATTGATCAATCCTCGTATGAAAAAAGGAATTCCCATTTCAATCAACTCTCATGAAAAATATTAAAAAAACCATCCTAGGAAAGCTTCCCTAATTGATCATCTTTCCCTAAATGAAAACTTCCCGCATCGATTGTTTTGTATCATATACAATAAATTTTGGGCAAAACCATGGGAACTATTAACAAGAACCCATTTCTCTGTACTGTCTACACTCAAAACCTTTCCTTTGTCGAAAAAGATAAGATCCAACTATTTCATATTTATCTATGATTCTAGTATGACTAACCATTATGGGTCATACATTAACATCTAGTACAAGGTTGTATGTGCCATATCATACGTGTAAATAATTTTACTATCATACACTTTGTGTCTGGAACAATAAAAATCAATGATTTCACAATAAGTTATTATCCATTAGTGCGTAAATAATACAAAAAGATTACCATTTTCCATGACAATGTCTAAAAACATCAAAATCATATCATAACAAACACACATCTGTAATCTAAATCATAACATGCCATATCATAACAAAAATCATTAATTCAAACCTCATCAATCACATTTACATCCATCACATTACAATCACATCTGTATATATATATATATATATATATATATATATATATCATGTCTATATATATCATCAAGGGCCTAAAAATCCCCATGTATCAAAAATATACATCATTAGTAAGGGCTTCAAAAGAGCCTCATACATCAAAATCATATCTACAAAACTATTGAGTAAATTGAATGTTTATCAAACAAACATTCCCCTGAGCTCCATTTGGGTCTCTAACTAACCCTATTTTTGGTCCTCCCTTCAGACCTCTTAGTGGCTGACCCACACTCCCAACACAACCTGACAGAGCCACCTATCGCCGTACTAAAAATACTATATAATGAGACTCATCTGGAAACCTTCATCGCACTATATCCTCATAATATCGTAACTCCTCGCATAAGCCTAGTATTCGATCATACTCACACTACCTGGTGGTATCATCTACCTGCTAGTCTGAGCCCTAGAAGATTGTATCTCAGCTCCTAGCATCGACAAACTTATCACTCTAAAGGCATTTCGCAAGGCCTCTCTGTCTCACCTATATCGATCACTGTCAGCTTTGGCCTGTGTGATCTTTGTCTGCACAACAACAAACTACTAACTCAACCCATCTCACTTAGTAGTCACTTTATCCCTCTCGACTATCAATGTGGCATGCTCAGCTAACCAAAATTTTTTCACATTCTCCAATATGGCTACTCTATCCTCCTCATCACCACACTCAACACCACCATCATCCTCCTGAGATGCCGCCTCCACATGAGCCCGCACTCACCACTCAAACCTGCCTAGCTGCCCTATCCACCATGCAACATAGGCCTCTATCACTCAAGTATCATCATATCCTATCAATTATCCCTAATAATATACCCTCACACATACCCCCTTCTCATCCACCATGTCAACTACTTCCTGAATAGATGATAGCACTTCATCTATCTCTACATCATCACGCTGATAGGCCATTACTACTTCTAGAACATCTTGAGTCAAACCAAATTATATTCAAACATGACCAAACCAGATCAATTCCCACTAATCCTCTCTCTTCCCCCTTACCCATCTATCCTACTATAGTTCTCTCAACTCCCCCTATACACCAGGTCATACCAAGAAACCTGTATAGGTCCTCCAAACAACATCCCCACCCTATAGTTAAGCTAGAAGTTTTCTGTAGTAATCCTCACCTCTCACAGGCCCCATAGATGTGAAATCCAATCTCCATCTCATGAAAGCAACAAGATATTTTAAAATGACACATAAATCCCAAGGCATTCCTTGCGGCCAAGCCACAATAATGTGCTCATAATACCAACACTCTATCAAAAATGACACGTCCACTCCAAACGTGTCTTGAGTCCTTTAGGACCATAACTCTTTGTAAACCTCTACCAACAGAATAGGGGCCCAAGAAAACATTTTCCTATGATCCAACATATCCCCCACAACCCCTATCAACATCTATGAAAATTAGCCTCAGGTAGAGTGTGGTAAAGCATAACAACTGATACCCATCATCATCATAGTCATCAAGGCTCAACCCTCCTCATCATCACTCTATAAATATATATATGAAAAGTCCCCAGAAGTATACATGATGACATATGCATCAACCCCATAGAAGCCTTGTATCGCAACACCCATACTAACCTCATCAATAGTATACACTTGTTCAATTTTTACTAGTAGGTGTAGGATCCGGTTTAAATCCTCCAAATTAATTGACATGTCTCATGTCAGCAACTAAAACATGCCTATGACATGATTCCATTGCTAAAATAAAACCAAAAAAAAACCCATGTCTCTATGGATGCATCTATAACGACACATCCCACCTAATCCAACATCCTCTAGATGTATCCAATCAACATCTGACAATAGAGCTTGAATAACCTCAACTATCTTCATGATCCTATCCCATGTGGTCAACCTCTCCCTAGCCTACATCCATAATAAAATAACAATCAATCAATAATGAATCCAAAATCAATTAAAAAAATCACAACTTTTTTGGAATCCTCAGTGACTGTACTCGAATCATAATCAGCAATGACTCATCAAATCACTAGCTATTTCATATGAAATCACTAGCGGTTTCTTCAACGATTCCAAATTTCTATAAAAATAAAAAATAAATCAAAACAATAAAACCTAAAAAACATCACCTACCTCAGCACTTATGGGTCTCTATCGCCTCTCAACACCTCCAACTACCTTCATTTTACTCAAATATCAAAAAACTCAGAAATCAGGGGTTCTTCATCTCTTAGGTGCTCAAATTGCAAGTGAACCAAATGAGACGCCAAATCACATTTTATATAAAAAAATTATCGCTCACCTGATCGTCGATGATTAGGATAATCGGTGTTAATTCCTGTCAAAATGCTAGATACTTAGGGTAATCACTAGCGATTACCTCCCCTTTTTTCAGAAAACCTCATCAATTAGCCTCTAAGCCTCATTAAATTGTCATTTTCATCATTCCTTGAAAAAATTGCACATTTTTCAAGTATGTTCTTTGTTTTTGGGCCCCAAGACCCTCTAAAAAATCAAAAGTCAATCAAACTATACAAGGCCTATTTTCATCAAATCCATTTTGTATTTTGCAACCTGTAGGGAAACTTTTCGCTTGTCATCATTAAGTCATATGTTTATAGGTCGTGAACCCATTCACTCCACTGTCACTTGAATTCAAAGTCACGTAATCCCACCTTTGTGGAAACATCATTTATCGAGCATACGTCTTTTGACACACCATGGATATTATACGCTTTCGAGAACCTTTTCCCGTAACACCTTCCTATAATTCATATGCCTATATGTTGAGAAGGCATTGGTTCCCCTGTTACTTGATTCTCTAGTCACACAAGGCCACCTTTGTGGTAATTCATTTTCATGCCTACCTTTGGGGCATCTTACATGTAACACAACATCACACAATATTATCTCATCCAACAACCTATTCAAACCGGTGACCATTGCACTTCGTCGCAATGACCCCCATTTTGAGGGGGGGAACTTATCTAACACAAATAAAATCATTCAACTTGCTTTTTTTCCAGTGGATTGTCCATCATAACCCACTTGACAAAAATGGGAAAATGTAGACACCAATTTTTTTACACCCTGGGTGACCTGTCTACATCCCTCACATTCGTATCTCAAATAATAATCTAATCCTATCATTTAATCATAAACCTATCCGAAGTCATACCCTCACCCCGTAAAAACACATTTTTATCGCATAAAATTTAATTACCTACCCTAAACCTCATAACCACCCAAAACGTATTCTAACCCATTATAACCCTAACATCCTAACATCCTAACTCCCTAAAAACCTTTCCAAACATTTTTAATCGCATCCAATCCCGAAAAACCCTATTTGGAAGTGGTTAAAACCACTTTCAAGAAAATTTTCCCCACATTTTTTAGATCACCAGCAACCCTAAAAAAATCAACGGTGATTATAAAATAAATATCAAACCTCCTAGTTAAGGATCTTCTGACATCCACATAAAAGATTTGTTCCTTTCAAGACTGAAACAACATAATTTCAGGCATCTTAGTATCTCCAACACCCTTGTTATGTCCTAGGAAGCTCTGTAAATTACGTAAGAAACCCACAATGACATTTCATAGCATTTGTTACCATAGGTGAGTTTTATCTTCTACTTTCACCTTCAGTATGTCAATACATCCTATTAGAGATCATATCTAGTATTAAATCATTCACTTTAGATCAAAATAGTCTTCTATCAATACATCATGTTTTTCACAATAATCACCAACAATTTTACCCTAATTGATTGTACAAAATCACTAAGTTTTCCTATCTATTTATCATTTTAATAATATTTATTGTATCTATGATCATTTTACATCATGTGTTTCTTTCTAATCTATTTGTTTTCAAGATGTGCCTCTCTGTAGATAATAGTGTCGAGTGATTCACACCCTATTACCAACATTTATGATCTTTTAATTATTAAACAACCCTTCGTCTGGGAACAGTTTGACATCGTGCACTAACTTATCCTTTGTGCCATTGCATTGACACCTGAAATTGAAGACATTGAAGACCAAGTCGAAATCATACAAGAAGAATTAGACGTTGTTGAATAGTTTTGGTTCGACTACTTCTTGAACTTCAAGATCATTGTAGTCCTCACTTGGGCCACCTACCATGTGGAACAAGATCTTCCTATCCCCTTACATTTCTAAATCATCTTTGTATTATCAATTAATTTCATATCATATCCCTTAAATCTAAAATGAGTTCACACCCTTCAAGGAATCCCATTGGTTCCTAGGATTGTACTTTTCCGTGAAAATCATCAAATCTCTATCTAATATCTATTATGTCTGACTATCTTTGCATGTAGGTTCTATCAACTGTGGGAAGGAGGAGTCTCCCACATATTTTGGATCAATCCATCCCAACATTAAACTATCAATGTAGGTATTGTTAAACCTAGTTGTCTTTCGAGTTTTTTGTGTTTATCATACAATTGACAACTGAGATTCACCTTAAACAATTATGATAAGATTTCTACGAATGTAAGTCTTGGCATTGATTCACCCTTAGACAGGATCAGACTATGAAAATATTGATCAATTAAATATTATAGAATTGCATTTCTCGTAACATGTTGGTGTGTAACCAAATTATTTTCTTTGTCATGGCAAGGATTTATATGGTCTCCTTGACAAAATTTGGTCCTACTTTAAGTCATTATTGTATTAAAAATATTTATTAGTAAAAATTTGAAGTAAATTAAAGTGGTAAATTATGATAAAGTTAAGAAATAAGAAATACAAAATGCAATTACTTAGTTCATTTATCAAATTAATTAAAATATCATAATCTGTAAACTTTTGTGTAACCCAGGTTGAGTCAACTTGAAGATAGGAAACAAGTTAAGCTAAACGTAGTTAATGAAATACTCTTGGAACAAGATACCTCTATAAGACTGGAAATGTAATTGTAAAAGGGAATCTCTCCCTTTCTTATCATTTCTGAATGTTGAAGAATTACTGCTATGAATTTGTGTACATTGGTTTTCGTTCATTCCATAAATTCATGAATACAACATCCATTTGATTTTCTCCAGTATTAATGCTCTTTAATTATAAACTTTGTCTTTATATTTATGATTGGATGATATCATTAATGTTATTTTCTCCCTTGTTGTATTTGATGCTTCGATAAACCATACTTTGTGTTGAATATTGGTGTATATGGAATTTGTGCCATATCTATACAAATTGAGAGATTGTGAAGACTTTTTGCTTCTCACTTTGCATTTATCATTATATTATGTCTTCTATTTAAGAGAGAAGGTTTTTATATTATGTTTATATTTTGGGATATCACAATAGTTCTATGAAGTCCATTATGTTGCAGATTTCTTGCCTTCTATGCCATCTTTCTCATTTTCCTCCTTCCCAATTTTGTTTCGCTTTTGTGCTTTCCGGTTAAAAGCACCAAAAATATAAATTCCCTTATCATACAAGGGAATTGCCCCTCTCAAACACAGAGGACTGTTACCATGTTGATAGGTGACATTCCCTAACTATTGCATATTTTATACACTTCTATTGGGTGATTCAAAGATATGCAAAGTGAGATAAAATCGTGTCAATAGTTTTTGGTGACTCTATTGGGGAACGAATTTTGGTAACATTCATTTCTCACATCAAGGTGCCTCCCACGAAATGGACGATGAAAAAGTTAGGTGCAATTGATACCTTAAGGTTATAATACTACCATAAAATAGAATCCACCAATTGGTACCTGATGCCAATGAGTGAAAGTGATACTGATAAAGAAGAAAATCATCTCCCCTTTCAGAGCATTCACAGTGCAGATGATCCAAAATAGGAGAAATTTTTGACAAAATTCTATAAAGGTATGGATTTGAAAGCAATAAAAAGGTATTCTTTTTTGACTGAAACCTCCAACCAATAGAAAAAAGTAGAAGAAAAAAGGTCATTTCCAAATATTGTTGATGTTCCACATACAAGATGCAGAAAAGAATATAACACTACAAATAAGGATATCTAGATTATACATGATTGTGGCATCTGATAACCCTATAATCAAATCCTTGTGGCTAAATTTCAAAAAGAGCATCACTAAAGACATAAGGATGAGGATTGTACCTTCCAGTGATCTGAAGTCCAAACATCTGATGAGAGAAGTGCAAAGAAGATATAGAATGTTGCCATCATATGAGAATTCAAAACAACTTGAAGATGGATCCTTGAATGAGGTAAGTAGTGATGCAATGTTTTTAGAAGTATCTCCTTAAAGTAATGAGTTCGATTATACAAAGATTGTCAAAGAACTCCAAGCATTGTCTTTTGTTTCTCTTCCTTTGGATATTTTTATAGCTTATGGAGATGAAGAGATGAAAATATTTTTAAAATAGTACTTACAAATAATTTTAAGAGTTGTGGAAGGGATTTCAAATCGTCACCTCAATCTTGAAGTCTTAGAATATGTTGTAGTTATAAAAAAAAAACTATGAAAAACTTGAGACACTCCATAATGAGAATGAAAACAACCATCTTCCAAAAGTATATCCCGATGATTCTTTGCACTATGATGGCATATGTATGAAGATGGGGGACCAAAAAGTGATCAAAATTCCATTTTGGCCATTTTTTACATAGCATGAGCATGTTATGGCTCATTCGTGTTATAACATGAATATGCAATGAAAAGAGTGTGTCATAATGTGTTTGTGTTGTGGCGCTTATAACGTGAGCGCATTTTGAACTGTGTAAGTTTGATTTTTTTCACCAAGAAAAAAAAATGTGAGCGCATTAGAACACGAGCACATTTTTTTCCCTTGGCTTAGAAACCACCCATCATTTGACTTGGACATCTAAGCTTAAGGTTTGAATAGTGTAATCTATGAATAAATATGTGTTTTATAGAAAACCATAACAATCTCAAGTGTACGCCCCAATTTCTCATGTGTTATAAGACAATATTCCAAATAAACATGACTATGATGTCAAGCTCTATTTTAGGTTTGGGTCAATCTATTTCTTTCTAAAATATAATTAGTTAAAGATTTTCATCCTTAATTTCTTTTACTAGTGCCTTCTTTTCTTGCTAAAACACAAGTATTAAATTTTATAGATAATTTATGATTTGCTCATCCAAATTTCAAAAAAAGAAGGCTTGAACTAAACTTCATTCTGCACACACTAAAAATACTATTTTCAACTATTTTTCTCAAAATTAGGGAGGTGTACACACAAATATTTCATTTTTGGGATGGGTTCACTTTGAAAATTAATAAAAATTATATATTCATCTAAAAAATATGAAAAATTAGTGGAGCCTCATACATGGTCTTAACTAACTTTCTACAAAAGGGATTTGTAAAATTGTTTAGGCACACTTTTTGTGCGCACCATATTTGACCTTCTTAATGTCAACCATTTTTAAAAAAAATAGTAGTTAAGAAACTAGATTCTAAGAACTACAATTCTTATTCTTATCACACCATCAAATTTTGAGCATATGCATGCAAAATTATTAGTTGAAGTTCATTTTTTGTTGATTTCAGAAAAAAAGTGACCACTTTTGATCCCTTTTGGGTCCCCTATTTCTATACACTTACCCATGAAGTGTTTAATCCTTAATGATACTTCAATTCCACTTATGGATGTCCTCTTCTTGAACCTCCTAGTGATTTTCTAATTGATATTACTACAAATATTGAAGAGAGTAAGAAAATTGAATCCTCATTGAAGGCTTCACTTCAGCCCGAAAGAGAGTTTTCTTTTAAGAAGTGACATGCACAGAAAGTGAAGGTATTTATCCCGAAATAAATTATTCCATGCTCGTTGAGGTTATTGCTCACCATCGAGGTATCCAAAAAATGAACTCCTCCTCTCTTCCGGAGGCCCTTTAAGAGAACAAGATTAAGGTAATTATTGATGATTTCCTTGTTGGTTTTGATCCTTCATATAATCTACAAGTGTTCAATGTTAAATACGAAGACCTTGATGTTTCTTATGTGATATTTTTTGATAAGAAAGGATCGGATGACCCTTCCTGCAAATTCTTTCTGTCAGAGAAAAGAGTTACAAGTCTATGGAACTTTCTGAAAACAACAAACATTGTCGAGTTCTTGCTTCATACCATTCTTTTGAACACGAAGGAGATGATGATATTATTGTTGATTGTTTATTATCTGGTTTAATTACTGCTGGATTCTCTATTGAATCTAAAAGTAAATCAACAACACAAATTTTGTATAAAGATAATGACCTCTTGGAAATTGGAAGTAAATATGTTGATTTTGAAAACATAGACAAATGATTTCCAATGGTCACCAAAGATGACATAGAAATTGCAAAAACAAAATAATAAAAGGTGATAATGATGGATCATTCACGGGTCAAGTTATAGCCTCTACCACATCAAATTGTGAAGAGAACCTTGTAAAGGTACGCGACTCTTCCAATTTGATCTCTGTATGGTGTAACAGATAAATATATGAAATTGGATCTGTTTGTGAATATGTTGGTGATGAGCGTCGTTCCTTTAGTTCATCTCGAACCAAGGTAAGTCGTGAAGTTTATTTCAACTCATACATGGATGTAGTCAATATGAAATTTGGATAAGACCGTACCGCTGTAGCTAGGAATTCTCATGAGACAAGTTTTCAGCAGCCAGTGATTTCCAGATACCAGAGAGGAGGTAATCAATGCTCATTCAGCTCAGTTCCTTGTATAGACAAGAGTTTCATTTTTACACGTCCTCTTTGCCAAAGAGTGGAATTTTTAAAAAAATGTATGATTAGTCATCGTGTGTAAATGATTTTTTTGTGCAATATCAGCTGGAAAATGAAATTTTAGTTTTAATTCTTTATCTAAGGCCATGCAAAGCTATCACAGAATATTGGTATGATAAGCTGATCATTTTCAATCCGTGCAAGCTTAATGCGTTTAGCTTATTACACTGAAAGGGTACTTGCTTCTCTCATCCTATTGATGGGTATGTGTAAAACTTGTGTATTCTCCCCCTTTCTCTATAAATATTTCTCCTATGCTAGCATATGGGCTATAAAATAAATCATGTCTCATTAAGGTTGTTGAAAGGTATTTCTTTGAAATTTTCTTGTAGATCTTCTTAACCATGCCATCTTTATGGAAAATTTATCAAAAGCTGTAAAGGGTCATATTGATTTTGATGATACTTTGGCACATATACCTCTTGAGCATGGAAAATATTCACTCCTCGGTGAAGTAAATGAGTTATTTATACCATTCCATTGCTCCAAGTAATGCGAAAATTAATGGAAACTTTATGTATCAAAGAAGATCAATTATACCATTTTCATCAATAATGCAGTTGATAGGTATGTATTCAAGGCTTTAACATCGAAATTATGTTCAACTCCAAGTCAGTGAATACATATCAAAGTTGACCATGCATCGGTGAATTCGTCCTTCTTGGGAACCATGGTAACAGTTCTTGTGCATCTTAAAATCAACACGTGATCTTAAGTGCATGCGGCCTCCTGAGGCCGTGTTGGGATAACCACAATGGAATGAATACATGACTATGGAATCAGCTAAATAAGGTGGGTAGGAAGAACACACGAAAAATGGGCGAAAGTGGTCAACAAGCGATCAAGACAATCTAGTGTCCTCAACGGGAACTGTAGGAATCTGCTCGTCTAAATCAATGAATTCTTGCCTCACTTGGGCAAGCAAAATAGAACAATAGAGGAGAATGGATACACGAAGGAGTCTATTGATACTGGTGTCACCAAACACTTTCCTAACCGGTTTTGGAATGCGGGGGAATTGTCCTGCGTTTGCCTTTTAGAAGTCTCTAGACAAGGTCATGGAGGTGTGGGACGAAACTTTTGAATAAGACAACTGGGTGAACTGTGGGAACTAGTTTCATCTAGGATGACTTTGCGAGAACTCGTAAGCACTATCTACTTCGATGTTCAAAACTAGCAACTGTGAGATGATAACGGGTGGAAGTGGTGAAGTCTGGAAAACCAAGGTTCTAAGACCTGTGTCAATGTCTGTAAATAGGTTAGTTGTGTTTGGTTGCAGGACTTGGGGGTCATATACGTAATCTCTTAGTTGTTGAGGGCCTTGAATGGTCATGTGGGATGTGCAAACTACTAATAACAAAGAAACAAACAATCTCGCAAAGACAACCACGAGAGGGCAAGGTTGATCATAAGCCAACTAAGGGTAGGTGGGGAGATGTGTTAATTCCTTTCTAATTAAATTTATCTTCCTAATTTAATAAATGGAAACAAACAAATTTAAATCAACTCAATTCAATTACTTTCCCCAAATTTAATTAAATCTACGTGTTGCCAATAGCTAATTAACAAATGAAAGCTAACTAATTGAATAAAGGAAACAACTAATCTATTTGTTTTTTTTTTAAATTTTCCCAATGATTTTGAATAAAATGAAATAAAACAAATAAAGAACTAATTAATCTAATGTTTTTGTATTTTTGGATGCCTATTGGAAAACAGAGGAAATGTGTATAGACAAATTAAACTTCTAATTAATTAAAATTGCTTCTACATTAAAACTAACAGAAGTAAACAAGCAAAAACCACATGTGGTTATTTACCTATGCAGGGTGGATCTAACCTATTCTAATTAAATAAAACTTTTCTAGTTTGTATTTATGGATATGTAACTTCCTTTGTTCTTCCCTCAGAGTCATGGGAAGAACGAAAAAGATTCTCAGAAGTTATTCTTCCCCTGAAACTTCCTCGGTAGAAGCAATAACATCTATGGAAGATTACAAAAATGAAGGAAAATTACAACTAACACTAAACAAATGCAGAAGATTCTTCCAAACAAACTTTTTGTGCAAATCCACATGGATAGGCAGGGAAACAACTTTCAATAGAAGCTTTGTGTAAATAAAGGAAAGCTACAATAATTGTATTTCTTTAAATTAATATACTCTAACAGATTATGTAATAAGATCTAATTAGACAAAGGAATATTTAAGAATCCAAATTCATCCCCAACCTGGAAATGTATAGCTATGAAAGTCCCAGTGTTGGTTTTGCTATGTTTTTCCCTTAGCTTCGTTTCCAATTTTGTGTTCAAACGAGTCCAAGGAACTATGTTGGATTGTGTGGAAGAAATGATGAAGAAGCGTTGGACCTGGAATGGCTTGCGAACAATCTGGTAGCAACACAGGTAAGAGAATAACAAGGCAAGAGAACTGAGCTTGCTTGCGTATTTCTTGGCAGGATTACGAGAAGCATAACAGTGCAATTCAAAACAACAATCTCCAACCAATGCTCCAAGTAGAAGCTTGGCTCTTATAGGAAAAAGGAAGAGAAATGGTCTAAGCCATTTGGCAGCAAAGAAATGCCACCTCTCTCAAAGAAGGGGCAATTAACTCACAATTAACAAAAGGAATGGAAGGAGAAGTTGGTACGCATCAAATGAGCTCAAGAACATCCATATTGGTTAAGAAACATGCGCCTAAAAACAGTTTGAAGAAGTTGACACATGTTCAGAACGCGGTGGAAGAGTCTCAGGAAAAAGTGCATGGAACTGCCGGTCTGTGCAGACCGGTGGTTACGCAACTGCTGCGGCAATTGCATACTCGCCGCTCAAGGAAGACTGGAGGTTACACAACTTTCAGGGTGGTTGTGTAACCGCCGGCACGGTTCCATAACTTAAAGCACGAAAGATAAGGAAAAGCTGTGAAAGAGATCAAGGAAAGCAAGAAAAGCATGGAAATGGTTAAGAGAAGCATTCTAGGCTACAAATATAGACTACAAACAAGGAATTGGACTCCAACACCATTTATAAAGATATTTACTCATCATTGGGGATTTTGAACCATTCTGACAATATAGCACATGTAAATTTGGGTGCGTACATATTGCCCCCTTAGAGAAACGTTTTAGCTATGAAGAGATGTAAAACGTAGAGTCGTAGTATGGCGCTCCCAAATGGGAGGGTTAGAAATTATACCTGAGACTTCTGTGTGTTGAAATGACATCCATCCAAGCTTCCCACAACCTGCAAGAAGTAGAATCAAGTATAGATATAATGTACAATTGACAAAACATGCTAAAGTAAAATGATGAGCAGACTTACCATGTCCACAGGGATTAAAGTATACCTACATTAGCACTCCAACCCTGAAAAACACGCACTCGAAAATAGAGTTAAAACATGCTATATATAACCAAACTCACTATTTCTAGAAATCATTTTCACTCACCCACTTAGATATTTTTTATTTCTAGATTACTTGTGATGGTTTCACATGCAAATAGAGTCAAATAGAAGATTATTCAAACATGATGGCGATCCCACCAGCGAGAGAAGTATCAGATCAAGGACAGGTGAGTTATTTGTACTTGTTTGTTTTTAACCTATAATGTGACAATTCTGATAAATCTAACGTAGGGGGTTATTTTTGCTAATTTTTTAGTTAAAATGTTCACTAGGGGACGTCACATGAGATGTGGCTTTTATTTCATTGAAAATTGTGTTTTTTGTCCTTTTTGGAGTTTTTGGGTCTTAGGGTATGACGTTTCTTTTGCGGATAGAATCTCTGCTCTACGTAGGTGACGGCTGTGAAACCACCTCTTTGCAAAGAGGGGTGCTTATGAAACTACCCTAAAGATTACGTAACCCCCACTCTGCACAGAGAGGCGGTTGTGTAATCTCTAAGGCAGAACTTGAAATTGGCCAGGTATGATACAAACTTTTATCTTTGAATGCTTTTATGATGTTTTTGGATGAGCTTATTTTCCACTAAAAGGTTCTAACTTGTTCTTTTCTTGATGTTTATGAATGCAGGGGCCATACATCATATGGAGAAAGGCTCAAGAGTGTGATTGGTTGCCACCCATTTTGGATTCCTTATCTCAGGACAATAATGATTTATTGCACAAGGACGAGATATGGAGATTATCCCATAATCAATTAGTAGTGTCAGCGAGTCACCTATTATGTGACTTATTGAGTTATTGGGATGTAGACCAGAACACTCTCTAGTTGCCTGGGGTCTGAGGAGATTAGACGATTACACTAGAGGATGTACATAGGATTCTGGGTGTTCCTGTCATAGGTAGGAGGTTGACCTTGGATAGTGCAGGATCAATGGTGGTAATTCAGAAGTGGGCTACCTATATGGGGGATGGCTTAGCACACCATGTTGGTGCCAATCATGGTACGATATTGTTGTTTGTTTCCTCCGCCCCTATTATCGCCTTGTACAAGACCATTATTGGTATATTGGATCTGTGCTTGGTGGGATACAAGGGTTGGGACAAGTTAATCTACTGCTAGGCCCCCATTATTCAAATTATAGAGAATCATGGATGTATATATGCATGGGGTGTTGACATCTTGGGGGATACATATCATGATATTTACAAGGTTTTTCATCTACAGGGAAAGGCCCTTAGTCATCCTACATTGGTGATGTGTTGGGTCTATGAGCATAATGTCCCCTATCATAGGGGTGTTGGGATAGCTGACCTTGAGGCTATTAGAGTAGTTAGATGGACAATTATGGCTCCACTTAGAGGGTGACATCAGCCAGTGGCTACCCTTACTACAAATGACCTGATCACACAGTCATACCAGGATATGGCCAGATTTTGGGGGGATAAGAGGATTACTATGGCTACATACAGTACCACCCTCCAGTTAGTAGACCAAACTGATAGGGTTGAGACACACTAAGTTGACAGGGTATCGCAACATTTGGAGCTACCCTATGTTGATGCCCTCTTAGCAATTCTGACCATTTACCGTGGGATTCAAGAGGCTAGAGCTGGCCCTAAGAGCTTCCTCGGCTGGACCATTGTTAATTCTGGGGTCTCGATCGACACACCACAGTTTTTCCTAGATCTAGCTAGGTCAAGGGTGATCCTTCAGATAGAGGCTACACCTACTCACAATATGGAGAAGGAGGAGGAGGTTAAGGCATAGATTGAGGAGGAGGGCGACGAGAAGGGGGGAGACGAGGAGACTGATACAAAGAGGAGAGCCACTAGAGAGGCTTCTAAAGCAGCCAAGGCTGAGGCTGAGGCCACGCTTGAGATTTTGTTTACATAGAACACTCTTCATCCTATAGGAGAAGGAGAAAAGGAGTCATTTTTTAACGATAGGTAGCCAAGGAGGAGGTTAGAGTAGAGGAGGTGCACGAAGAAGCTCCACCACCACCACCCGTATACCCGACCTGACAGCTAGGAGATCTGAGTAAGTGAACATTATTCTCTCAACTCTACTACTTAGACTAGAAATGTTAGTGAATTACAAACTATATATATAATTTTTTTTCAAAATTTCTCTGACTTGTCATTACTTTCTTTTGTATCTTTTAGCCACTATTGATGGTTGGTGAGACTTTATTCGTCAAATCTTGGTTGACACTTTGTTGCACAACCACACAGGAATGACATGAGAGGAGATGCTTGTAGATGTAGGGCAGCCATGATCATGGTCGGGGGTGACATACTGATGTATTTTCTCTAGTCTGGTGAGATTACAGAGATTCTGACCAAGATGAGGACCAAGCTTTCCTGCATACCAGCTAGCCAAGAGGAGATAACGACAAGAGTCATTCCCGCAGTGAGACCACCACTAGATAGATCACCTGATTCCATCATCATGGTCACTCTCATCATTCTACTCATCGAGGCTCCCACCCACATCATATGAGCCGCAATAGGAGTCCTCATCATTATCCTTCATTTGAATCCGGTAGAGAGGGATAGGCCATGGGCCTTACCGATTTGGATCATTTTTTATTGTATATATCAATTTTTTAGGAGTTTATGCTCATTGTGATCATTTTTACCACACTTGTTAGTGTGACAACATTGTATATACAAACTTGATTATTATAGATATATATACATAGACATTAATTTTTAGCTCAGATATCTTGTGAAAGAGTTTACTTGTTCATGAAATGCTTCATCTGTGTACTCTTAAATGTGTAGAATCTCTAATGTTTTTATATGATTTTATGAATACATGTATGGATGATGATGATGATGATGCAAATGTGTAACAAAATGATTGCTTTTTCTTTTTTTGTTTTTTATATATATGTGATGCATATGAGGATGAATTGAGAACTTAAAACTTTGGTTTTCAAGCAATATTTGATATTCCTATTTTGTTGGCAAATTTGATGAAAGTGATATAATAATGAAAATGAACCCACTCCATTCTTAACTCCATGTAGCTAGTAAGATGCAAGGGCTCAACACCAAGAGCCAAGAAGGACGTGAGTTATATGTCTTGATGAATGAAAGTGGTGATATGAAGATAAGATTTTGACAAAGACCCAATTAGGACACTACAACTCAACTCTAGGAAAGGCTTAACTATCTAGTTTAGAATGTAGTTTTTCTTACAAGTTTAACTATACTTAGACTCGTAGATGGCCACCTGATTGACAAAATTTGGTTTTATGGATTAAATCTCTTATAACTCGTACATCTAACTCATTTTATGATGATTTCAAAGGATTAAAGCACTTTTTGCTTTTTGACTTGTTCACAACTTATTGATTTATTTAAAATGATCCCTATGTCTTGCCCCATGCTACCAGTAAGAAGCATGGGCTCATCACTAAGGACAAGACATAGGTGAGTAAGGGAACTTCCCTCCTTTCCCAGCCTCATGCTACTTGTAGGAAGCATGGGCTCATCACTAAAGACTGGTAGGAAAAAGAATTGTATTTTTATTTGTTTAAGAAAGAATTTTTTATTGTATTTTACTGTTTGTTTATATTTTCTTTTTTTTATTTGATTTTATTTATTTTTACCCTGTTTTTTAGGAAGGAAAACTTTCCCCTAGCCTCAACCCCATGCAACTAATAGGATACGAGGGCTCACCACCAAGGGTTAAAGTAGAAAATGAGCAATTGGGTGAAATGTTTTAGACTTATTTGTTATGAGAGAGATTTTTAGGGAAAGATGTGACACCAAGAGGCCTCTAGTATAGACTATGGGCTAAACACCTAAGCTAGAAGTAGTCGTGAATAGAAATAAGTGTGTAGGTATTGGTTGGATCAATGTCAAAACTCCATCTACTAGAATGATAAAGATATTGAATAGTTTAGAGACGATATAATGAATAACTGGAGAAGTATGATTAAATGCTTTGCCAATTCTCAGAAATTTTGAAAGTCACTTGAAAAATAAGTTTCTTGTTTCACAATGTTACAATATGATTATACAGATGATATGCAGTGGATGTATACATAGTGTACATGTGAAATGTAAATTAATTATGCATAGAAGCATTTAAGGTGTTGTGAATTGACTTATTCACCAAACTCCTCACCTTGTAAAGTACAAAAATGATACATGTCATTCTTATAGTCCTCCATGACCTGATATGGACCTAACCACTTGGGTCTGAAATTTCATCCTTCACGTTGATCTTCTTGTCGATCTAGCTATCCAGTCTCAAAACCAGGTCTCTTACCCATATTTCTAATTCATAGACATTTTTATTATACTGACAACACATTCTGTCAGGATAAACACTATGGCACTTCTTAGCTCTAAGTTGAGCTTCATCAAGGGTTTCTAATTCAACAAACTACGTGCTTCACGATATGAGTATTCATCCAAAATGCCTTGCAAATATATGTGAAGGCTAGGTAACTCAGTTTCCAGCAGTAAGGCCTGCTTCACATATGAAGACTAAAGAAAAGGGGTTTCCCCTATAGGGTGTTCTTACAGATGTTTTATAGGCCCACAAGGCCAAAAATAGCTTTAAATGTTAATCACGTTATTCTCCTTAACTGTTTTGAGGAGAATTGACTTTAATGTTTTATTTGTAGCCTCAGCCTATCCATTGGCCTGAGGGTAATATAAAGAGGTCGTGTGATGCGAGATTTTGAATAATGAGCACAACTTATGCACCTCTTTGTTCTTAAAGGACATGCCATTATCTGAGATAATGACTTGTGGGAATCCATACCTGTAGATTATTTGATTCAAGATGAACATAGTGCACTCACAAACCCAGGTATAGTAGTGAGAGGCATGGCCTTGACCCACTTTGTAAAATATTATGTGGCCGTAATGATAAAGTTGTGGCCATCTATTGATGAGGGAGAGAAACTTCCCTATTAAATCTAGACCCCAAGCAGAAAAGGGACAGGGTGTCACAATTGGTTGTAGAGCCTGAGAAAGGATGTGTATCTCATGAGAAAATTCTTGACATTTATGGAACCTGCGTACATATTCTACGACATCATGCTCTAAGAGTAGGCCAAAAATAACCCATACGATGAATTTTTTGAGTGGTATCATGCCCTCTAAAGTGACCACCACAGACTTCAGTTATGGGATTCGAAGAGAATATTTTCTTACTCTTCTTCGTCTACACACCTCAAAATCATGTCCGTCAAAGGCTCTATGATAGAGCACTTCTTCTACAATTACATACTTGGTAGCTATGACACGTAGTTACCTTCTTTATTGTGAGGTTTCTCCCTCAAGATACGTATGGTCCACAATGTGATTGATGATATTATAATACCATGGACACAATGCAATGGGAGGCTTTGTTTCCACATAAAATACACACTCATTGGGGAAATCTAGGTCTACTAGGTCTCCACAATCTATCGGGTTGTCTGCCAACCAATCAATAATAATTTTTCCTTTGACAGATTTCTAGTTGATAAAGGTGAGTTAAAATTCACCCATCATTGTGAGAAAAATATACATCCTTTTTGTTAAGGCACCCTGAGTCAAAAAGGTTTGCAGCTTGTCAAACTTGATAATCACTTATAGTCTCTTAGTTAAGCATATAAAGCCTTAACCTTTTCATTGCAAAACTATTGTTAGGCATTATTTCTCTACCAGTGTATAACGTGTGTCTCATAATCAAGCAAAGTGTGACTAATGAAATAAATAACATGTTTATGTTTATCATCATATTCCTGTTCCAACATACAAGCTAGCAAGACCTCGATGGCTTGAGAGTATAAGATTAGAGGAAATCAAATTTGGGTAGCATGAGTGTAGGTGGTGACATGATAAAAAATTTGACTAGACCCAAATGGTTCATGACATTTATAAGTTCTACTCTTTACTACACTCCTTCCTTTAGCAAGTTTGTTAATGGGATTGACGATGTAAGTTTAGATTGGGAATAAACTTATGGATTTCCCCAAGTTTTACCCAGAAAATACCTCATGCCTGATTCATCTGAAGGTGGAGTCATCTCCAGAACCATCCTAATAGATTATTGGATCCATATCAATTCATCGAGAATAAATTATATATCCTAATAACACTTACCTCCCTTCACTTTAAATACGCACTTTTCTAGATTCAACATTGCACCGTATTTAATAAGATGAGAGAGGATAACATTGAATCATTTCAGGGTGATTGCAATGTTTTTTATCCTTAGCTAGTAGGTCATCAAATGTAAGATTTCAACAATCTTATGAATAAGATCATTGAAGATGTATGTCATTTCTTATTAGTAGGTGGATCTCAACATTTATCAAACAAAAAGGCATGACTGTGTAACAAAAGGTACCCATAAGGAGTAAGTGAAGGGTAGTATATTGGTTTGATCCTCCTCAAAGATCCTTATATGATTGTAGCTGGAGAATCCATTCATAAGTGATAGTAACTCATAGCCAGCCATTGCATCTACAGTGACATCGATGGAAGGTAATGAAAAGTCATCCTTATGATAGGATTTTTTGATGTTTCTAAATTTGATACAAATACATATCTTCCCATTCTTTTTAAAGACTAGGAAAATATTAGAAACCCACATGGAATAATCTTTTGGTTTAATGAAACCCACCTAAAGGAGTTTCATTACTTATTATTTAACCATTAAAGCCACTTTTGGCTTGATGGGTCATGAATTATTCTTCTCAAGCTTGACATCCGACTTCGTGATGAGGTTGTGAACCACCATGTCATGAGTGATTCCCGTCATTTCCTTATAACCAAAGGTGAAGGATTTCGAATGTTATTTGAGCACCTTTGTATGTGATTTTATCTTGTCTGGAGTCAGAGAAGAACTGAGATTCAAGAACTTGGGCTCCTCATCTGTCCATTTATTGATATTTATGGTTCCTTCAATCAAAGAGGTATTACCCTCTTCGAACTCATGCAAGGCAAGAGGTAGTTCCAACTCTTCTTCCTCTACCTCATAGATCTCAAGACCCTCTGATGAGGAGGGACACAATGAAAATCTCCAAAGTAGGGGAAGGGTGAGGTCTAAGAGAAAATCCTCTCTTATGGTGTGCAGGATGAAGATCAATTTATGCGTTGAGGAATCCCAGGATTTCCTCATCATTCTCTGTATAGTTCAAAGTGGCAGGCTCATTCTCAGCCTCAACATATTCCAAAATTGTGTTTGTTTGGGAACTCTTCGAACCAAGGGTTCAGATTGAACTGAGACCGTAAACTAAGTTTCTTTCAATTCTTCACTTAGACAAAACTATGAGGAAGATGTGGCCATGGAATCAGCCAATTGATTCTGCACTCTAGGTATGGATTTGATATAAATGAAGTTAAAACCCTTACTAAGGTCAAGAATGATGGTATTTTAGAGTTATAGGTGCTCCGATCTGGTCTCATAAATGTTCGACACTTGACTAACGAAAATTTGGGAGTCACCAAAAACTCTTACATTGTTGATGCTCATCCTCTTGTCTACAATGAGACCAAGAAGAAGAGCCTCATACTCTGCATCATTTTTTGTACATTCAAAGTTTAACCTAAAGGAAAAAGGCATGACCCTCCTCTTTAGGGAAGTAAGAATCACCCCTGCCCCAGGGCCGTAGTGGTATTTCACAACATCATAGTTAAGATTCCAGCATTCATGGGGAAAGATGGAAGTTTGAACATTCATGGAGTCTTCCTCTTTGACTTCCAAAACCTCAACCATGTAATTCTCTTCAAAGCCATCATTTGGAAGAGTAGTGATAACAAGAGCATGGCCTATGCCTAAGGAATCAAAAGGAATAATGATAGGAAAATATTCTCTTGAAGCTTAACTATTTCAGCCATAGTTTTCATTGACACAGTTTCTACTACGATGACTTTTTTTATCAGGATTTACCCTTTCAATTTCCATAGGGGCTTCCAAATTAGTCGTATGGACAAGCTGAGACTTGGGTTTTGAACCCCAATACTTGTTTGACTAATTGGTCAGAATTTTCAATTATGAACAACCCTCGGTTTCTTCTTGAGATTGGCCAAATGGATGTCAAATGGGTTTGGGTCACCCTGAGCTATGAAAACCTTACCCAGGTGTAGGAATTTGACCTCTTGGAACAATGTGGAAGGGATTTCCTTCATTCTATGTATCTAGGATCGACCGAAGATCATATTATAATTGGTTTCCCAATCTATTATATAAAACTCAGTCAACACAGTCTTTGGTCCAAGGGTAACAGAAAGCACTATAGTCCCAATGGGTGTTTCCTTGATACTATCATAGCCTCTCAACATATTTCACTTTGAAGAACAATTGGTTTCTCCATATCCTAGCTTCTGAAGAAATGAGAAAGGGACTATGTTGATAACAGCCCCGCCATCTATCATTACACACTTAACATAGTTTTTGTAGATCCAAACCTAGAGGTACAACGCAACATCACCTCTTCGTGCCAACTCAATGTCAGTTGGCATCTTGCTAGTGTCGAAGAAGGAACCAACATATCTCTTAGGCTTCCCCAAGGGATAGACATCAAAGTCTATCTGATTGATTTAGGTGTCTAGACGAGTGACGTGGACAAGATGGCCAAGATCCAACGCATCCAATAAATTCGATCTATGTGCGCGAGAATTCTTCAACAAATCCAAGAAATAAATATGGGAGGTATTAGTCAAGTTCGTAATCATATCATAAGATCTTATTGGCTTAGGAGCCACCAATGTATCATTCGACATAGAAGGATATATGGGAGGATTTTGTGAAGAATAATCTTGGGTATGGGTTGTTGCGTTAACTTTGGGTTTGGTTTCTAGGTCCACTAATCCCAAAATATTGGTCTGATTCCAACCATCTAAAGGGAGAGTGACTAGAGGGTTTTTAGATGTAGACACCTTATGATCATTGTTTCCAAAAAGCATCCCCTTTTTAGTACCATGAGGATTGAGCTTTCCATTCTTGGGGCACATTGGAAGGGGGCATCTATAAACCCCAAGGGTAGAATTATGAGGGGAAATGGGTCCCATGTGAGTATTTTGTGTTGGTGCCATAGGATTAGCCAAAAACATCTTAATAAAGAGTTTCCTTTGGTCCTTTGGAAGTATTTGTATAAACTTGTTACAATTGCGGGACGTACGAGCGTCATGTCCTCTAACCCTATGGAAACCGCAATATAAATCAGGATCATAGTCATGGGGTCTTTGATACTAGTTCTGTTGTGGCCCATAGTTTTTGTTATTTTTTTATTGTTGGTTGTTATAATTGAAGTTTGGTGGCCTCTGGCCCTGGTTCGGATACTGATTTAGGAATTGAATCAGATACTGGTTTGAGTATTGAACCAGGCCTTGGACCTAGACCTATTATGGAGGTGGAGGGGGATGACTAAAATCCACCACATTAATAGAAGGAGTGAAATTTTTACCCCTTTGGTTGTTCACATTCACATTATTGTTACCGTTATTCACATTTCTGGTGTTGACAATGTTCATCTTCTTGGATTGATCAGTTACATCATTCATCGTAGCACCATGGTTATTATTGAACCATTCGGGTAATTTAATTACCCTGAGAGGAAGTGACCAGTTTCTCATTTGAGCTATACATCTTTTGGATAATATCAATTCCCACTTGGTCAATACAGAGAGAACCCTCTATGATAATAACCTTGCATATAATAAATCAATAAATTGCAAAAGATAACACAACACAAGATATATGGGTGGGCCAAGATGCCCAAATATGCATAATAATACCCTTAAGGTAGGGTGACACCAAACAATTCTCCTTAAGGAAGGAGTAACTCCACAATCTCCCAAGATGGGAATCCACTTCAAGGGGGACACCTCCAATATACCTCTACCAAGTAGAAGACTCAACTCATACATCCATGACATGCTCATAATGATACTCACATCCTTTAAATAGGAAGGGTAACATCTAATCCTAATGTAGGCTGACCCATTACCCAATATAATTAATTCCTATGTGAGCCCATATAACTAAAGGGATGTGTGCCACATGTCGACATCTCCATCAACCCATATACATTATAATATTATATCCCATGTGAACCCATGCACATAACTACGGGGATGTGTGCCACATGTCGGCATCTCCATCAACCCATATATATTATATTATCATATCCCAAGGTACATAGCATTGCCTCCCTCTTTGACATGTTTCGTCCCCGAAACATAAGAAGAAGCCATATAATGAGTGCGATTTAAATTATTGCACACTTGTCTCCATGCTCGATCATTCAACCACCCATATGAAATCATAGGGGGTGATGCTACTCTAAACATGATTCCATATTCCCTTGTGCTCATCTGATTCCATCATGGTCCAGATGTGTTCCTCCTCAGCATCCATGTATATCCATAATTATTATTCATGTGATTCCATGTATAACCAAAATTATTACTCCTCCAATTCCCTGTATATCCATATAGATTTCTGCCCTTGTGTGCCCTAGCATGTCTCCATATTTTTTCTTGTCATGATGATGTGGGTGTCTATATGGTGCAACCTTAGTATGCTCAACCTTATCAATCTTTTCCTCCACTTTCTTTTCCTCTTCCAACTTGTTTGCTATTTCTTTTTTCTCTTGAGTAGAGAAACTATTGTTTACTTTTTCATCATGTTCTTCATCCTCTCTTTCTGATTCATCCTTATTCCCTTCTTCACCGTCCTCAAATTCATCTTCATGATCCAATTTTACATTACTTTTTTCCTTGCTAAGTGTGATATCTTGCAATGTAATTTTCTTTCTCTTGTACCATAATTTCATGAATTTCTTTTGCACATTAATATTAATTGTTCCCAATGTCTCTAACCAAGGATATCCAAGAAAAATATCCATACCATCCATATGTAAAGCATAAAAATTTGAATGTAAAACATATTTATCCATAGAAAGATTTAAATCTTCAAAAACTTGAATATGCTTACCATCCATTTGAGATTCCTTGATATGCTTTGTTTGCACATGTAGATTTTGAGCTACATCCATATTGATGAAGTTATTTTTTTGCTAGGATTTATGGAAACAATTACCTTTTTTCTTTGAATGCACCCTTCAAACTGAAATATTGAAGCTTCCTTCCTTGGAGATGCACTATCCTATGTAGCAGCTTCATCTTCAACATATTCTTCTTCTTCTTCTTCTTCTTCTCATGTTGCTTCTACTTCTGCTTCTTCTGCTTCTGCTTCTTCTTCTTCTACTTATTTTTCTTTTTCTTCTTCTTCTTCTTCTTCTTCTTCTTCTTCTTCTTCTACTTCATCTTCTTCTTTTTTTGTTGCCCATATGTCCATGAAAACTTGTTCCAGTTCCTCCAAAGACCAATTAGACTTTTCCTTTTTTAACTCAGAAAACCAAATCTATGTAGGGCCACTAATCCACAACTTGAATAACCAAATATCTGATGGTTTAGAGAATTTATCCCTAAATTTGTTCCACCATTCTCTAGCATCAATCTTGCCATCTCCAAGAAAAGCTACCATCCTGATCCACAAAACTAGGGTTTTAGGAATAGACCCTTTTGATTAAAATGTTTTCTAACCCTTTCGGATAAAGGTCAGCCCAAAATAAGAAATCACAGAACACAAACCCCAATTTAATATTTGAGAGGTTTCCGAAAATGTAATAAATTCAGGAAAATTCCTCAAATTACAGCCTCTGGAGTAAAATAGTGAAAAAAATAAAACTAGAATAACTATGTCAAAATAGATCCACCAATTCTGAAATTTTATTGGTATCTCTATTTAATATATTACCAACAACCCAAAAAAATATATTTCCTAATTCGTCATTATTCAGGAGATATAGACGAAACCTTAGAATTAGGGTTTCAACCCTAAAATGGACACAGCTTTTGCAAAACAGCTCCAAAAAATCTGAAATTCGGAGGGAAGATCACCTGAACTATGTATCCACTCCCCAAAAAAAATATCTAAAAAATTATAAGTCGATCTGAAGATATAGATGAATCACCAACATTAGGGTTTCATCCCATAAATTGCCCGAATCACTGCTCTGATACCACTTGATAAGAACCTTGCATATAATAAATCAATAAATTGTAGAAGATAACACAACACAAGATATATGGGTGGGCCAAGATGCTCAAATATGCATAATAATAACCTTAAGGTATGGCGACACCATACAATGCTCCTTAAGGAAGGAGTAACTCCACAATCTCCCAAGATGGGAATCCACTTCGAGGGGGACACCTCCAATATACCTCTACCAAGTAGAAGACTCAACTCATACATCCATGACATGCTCATAATGATACTCACATCCTTTAAATAGGATGGGTAACACCTAATCCCAAATTAGGCTGACCCATTACCCAATATAATTAATTCCTATGTGAGCCCATATAACTAACTAAGGGTATGTGTGCCACATGTCGGCATCTCCATCAACCCATATACATTATAATATTATATCCCATGTGAAACCATACACATAACTAAGGGGATGTGTGCCACATGTTGGCATCTCCATCAACCCATATATATATTATATTATCATATCCCAAGGTACATAGCATAGCATATGGTTAACAAGGGTACTATGGAAGAGGCTAGCTAAGGTTGGTTTCAGGTAAGTTTAAGGCCAGTTTCAGGTAATTTTAAGAATGAATTCGTCAAGATAAATGAAGGTATGAGATTCCTAGATCTATGTTGGTGTTGGTACAAGGCATGATATTGGGACCTACCCCTTCACTTCACAGTCCTGCAACGATAAGAGTGTCAATGCTTAGCCAATATACCACCCACCAGATTGTTTATACTTAGCCAAAACACCAAGTTGGCCTCCTTCTTGGTGATGAAATCCAAGTAGGTAGACATGGAAGGGATTGTTTGGATACAAGTTTGATTTAAGATGTGGTTTGTTGTGTATGAGGGAAGATTGTGAATGCAATCATTTATCCCCTTATTTAAACTATGTAAGCAAGAAAACATGAAGGTTCATTTTAAGATCGAAAATGATGTACTGATTTCAATGAAAATAGATTAGGCAAAGATGCGATGCTGAAAGAAAATGAAGGAAAATAAACAGGGCTGTGTATGCTATTTCCTTTTGATTTTTTTCTTATTTTTAGCGTTTTTTAAGAAGCGAGAGTGAAGTACTCTAAGATGTAAAGTTAGATGATTTAAAAAGAAAGAAAACAGGAAGACAGAAAATCTAATGAAAAAGGGACTTAGGTACCACCGGGCATGCCATAATGTTTAAGGTGAATCTTAGTTATCAATTTTATGATAAACACCAGAAACTCAAAAGACAACATGGTTTAACAATATGTGTGTCGACATTGCAATATCAGGATGAACGGATGTAAAAGATGCGAGAGACTCCTTCCCATGAATGAGAGAACCTACATGCAAAGACAACTGGACAAAATATATATTAGATAGAGATTTTATGAGTTTCTCATCAAAGGCAGATCCCAAGACCAATGGGCTTCCTTTAATGGTGTCAACTCATTTTATAGTTAGGGGATATGATATGAAATTAATTGACAATACAATGTTGATTTAAAAAATACAAGGGGATAGGAAGATCATGTTCCGCATGGTAGGTGGACCAAGTGAGGGCTAAAATGAGCTCAAAGTCTAGAAAGTAGTCAAATTGTATTTTTTTAGCAGTTTCCCACTCTACTTGTATGATTCTGAGTTGGTCTTCAATGTCTTCAATTTCAAGTCTCAATGCAATGGAGAAAAATCTAATTTTGTGTGCAACGTTAGACTGTTCCAAGACAAAGGCTTGTTAGACGATCTAAAGATCGTAAATGTTGGTAATGGGGCGTGACTCACCTGGCACTATCATTTATAGAGAGGCACATCTTGGAAGAAAACATATTAGACATAAAAATGATAAAATGATTACAGATACAATAAATATGATTAAAATGATAAACAGACAGAAATCACTTGCGATTTTGTAATGTCGTTGGCAATTCAGGTAAAATCGTTATAGTGAAATTTTTGATTTTTTGATAAAATACAGTTTTGATCTAAAGTGAATGATTTAAGACTTCATATGATCTCTAATAGGATGTATTGACAACCTAAAGGTGAAAGAAGAAGATAAAAACTCACCTTTAAATATAAATGCTATGAAATTTCTTTGTGGGATTCTTACATAATTTACAGAGCTTCCTAAGACATAACAAGGATGTTGGAGATGCCAAGATGACTGAAATTACGTTGTTTCATTCTTAAAAGGAATAGAGCTTCAATGTGGATGTCAGAATATCCTTAACCAGGAGGTTTGAAATTTCTTTTATAATTGTCGGTGATTCTATTAGGGTCACTGACAATCCAAAAAATGTGGGGAAAACCTTCTTGGAAGTAGTTTTAACCAAATCACTTCCAAATAGGTATTTTCGGGCTTAGATGTGAGTAAAAATGGTTGGAAAGGTTTTTATGGAGTTAGGGGGTTAGGATGTTAGAGTTATAATAAGTTAGAATTATATAAAACTAATTTTTTACGCTTTCTATTTTCATACATGTTACTAACAATTTCTCTTTCTAGGTTAGAGGTTGTTAATGTATCTATTTTTTGGGAATTGGTGCCTTAATGGGATCATTTTGGGATAGTGGTATGGTTATTTGCATAAGCATTAGGTTAGGGATGATACATGGAGAGAGAGTAGCTTTTGGTCATGTTAATGTTATTCTTTTGCTTTTACCTTCTTATTTTCTTCCACATTCCTCCCACATCTCACTTTATTATGGCCACATTTCTTTTGTCTTGCACTCCCTTTTTTTCCATGAAACATTGCACACTCCCTCTCATTTCCATCCCTATCTGACACCATCATCCACGGGAAATTGTGTCAGCATTATTTGAAATCCCTGACCAATACCTTTGCCTGCGGGAAATGGCGTCGGTATAAGGACCCCAACTCACATTTTCACATAAAAGAGAATCACATCAAATCAAAAGGAACTCGCCATTAGCTTTACTCTCTTGTGCCAACTTTCATCTTGTCACTCACCTCTTGGATTTATTGCATCTTGACTCTTGGCTTGGAGATTATTCTTGTTTGGATTGATTTGTTTACACTTTGGATCACCTATAGTGAGCTAGGACTGGATTGTTTCCCCTTCCCTACCCAAAATCTACTCTCTTGGTGTATTTTCCTTTAAGAGATAGATGCATCAGCGACCGCCCCCCAAAAGGTAAGTTCTCTAACCCGACTTGTCATTTTGTATAGAGTAGTATCCTACATTTTCCATTTACTTTATGTTACCTTAGTATTTTATGCACATGTTAGGCTATCATATTGTACTTCATCTCTTTATTTCATGTTACATTCTTTACTTCAGTTAGCATAGACTTAGTGTGTTTATTTTGTTCATTATTACCCCCATACTGTCGATATCCCAATAGGGTTCATTCCTCTTCTTCGACCTAGGGCCTTAGAAACCTTAGGTTTTCCTAGTGTAAGGGTTACTTCCCTTTGGATATTTGATCATAGTTGTCCATGTACCCCCTTTAATTCTATTTGTTATGTGTTGATCTTGGTGTGTCCCTTACTCATTGCCTTGATACCCTATTTGAATGGATGATAAGAGTGCATGATGTCTAGACACATTTTTTCCCTCCATACACCCTTGGTGAACTAAATGTGAATCTTATTTTGTACCTTTTGATTGATAACAACTTGTTAAAAACACCCATTTTTCATTTTTGTCTTGCTTAAGCCGTTAAAATTAAAAAAAAAAACCCTAAAAATCAATTTTCCCAAATGACATCGGCCCATGTGTCAATTTTTTGTAGGGCTGATTTTTTATGTTCTATCCAAACTTCATCATAGATTCTATCAATCCCTATATAGAATATGTGCAGGGCTGATTGTGTTTTTCTTTGTTCAATTTCACTCCTGATGTCATCAGCCCTAGTGTCATCTCTATGCAACGTCGATTGTGTTTGTTTTAGTCCATTTGCCTTTCCCGATTCCATCAACCTCTGTGAAAATTCTAATCATGGTCGATAATGTCTGAATTAAAAATTTTCAGATATTTTTTCTCAAGTTCCATACTACACCAATGTCTCCTCTTAGGATATTTTTGGCTCAACTGAATCCCCTGATCTTTTCCATGGGTTATTCATTTATGCTTGCATTCCCTCTTCATGCTCCAAAGTGTTGTATTTCTCTTCCCATGAATGATAATCTTCATAGTTGTCCTAATCCTACCCATGAAGCTTCGTTGTCCTGACCTTGTTCTTCTGATCACTTAGAACAGGATTGTTTAACTGAGTGTAACATGGTTGAAACTAAACACATAGATCCTAAATATATCATCAAAAACCTTAATGATAGTGAAAACATTACACCTGATCGGGATGAGAGTCTCTAAAAGATATCCATGGAGATGACCATGCCTCGTCTCAACTACAAATGGATTCTCCATAGTCAGACTCCTCCCCATGGGGCTGATCAAGATGAATCTCCTGAAACCCCTACCCATGAGCATGATGGACTTGATGAACACCAAGAAACACCTATAGACAAGGGCCAACATTTTTCTGTGGATCCTAACATGTTGATAGCTAAGTTCCTAGACTAGATGGCCTTGTCCCAAGTTGCTACCGCAACTAGTATGATTCAAATAAAAAATTAAATGTTACAAATAGTGTCTCAAAGTGTGGCACCCAATGTACCTTATTTCACACCTTCGCCATTGTTGTATGCACATGGGAATCATATTCCTCCTCCCCCAATTTGAAACAAGATGTTGCAAACTATCCAAAAGGAACCCTTACCTCCATATATCACAGCGATGGATTTGGAAGAGACTATTCCTACAATCTCTTATGATGGTTCTATGGATCCAACACTCTTTCTCAAAAAGTTTGGAAATCTTTACAAAGAATGGATTCAAACAAATACTTATGCAATAACTAAGCTTCTAGCAAAAACCTTAGTAGGTGAGGCCCTATAACAATATAGTCAGCTTCCTCCTAATTAAATATTTGATCTAGAAAGATTAGTAAAGGCCCTAATTTCTAAATTTCAACAACAAGGTCTACCCAAAAATACCTTACAAAAAATCATAAATCTTAAAAAAGGTATAAACGAGTTAGCTCATGACTTTATAAATAAGTGGAAAGCTTTGTCCATACAATCTAACCATAACCTTGATAGTAAAATTATATCTCAAATATTTCAAATATTTCTTAAATCTCTCATGCCAACCCTCCAATACAAGGTTAGGTCGTTCTTTCCTAATACGTTAGAGAAAGCCCTCGAACAAGCTAAAAGACAAGATTATCTCATGCGTGAGTTAGGATGTAATTTCAACCCATCACCCAAGCTTAAAAGTATGACACATGTAATTAGTTCCTCTAGGGAAAAAGGAATGGGAGATAGTTGCGAACCTTCTCTCTATCTCTCCTACACCCCCTTGTCTCACACCAAAATCCTCCAAATCCTTCCCACTCCATGAATATTCCCCCCTTCCAAGCAATCTTTGCCTAACTTTAGGTGTGATTTATTTTTTTGGTGGCATGCAACCCTAGAACACTCACATAGTTATTGTAAAGACCATATAAAGGCAGCTCTCGACTTCTTACTTGGTTCTTCTTTCGATTATTCTACTATCATACAAGAACGTTATGAAAAATATCAATATTTAGATAAATCTTGTTCTAATTGTCAAAGTCAGCACCACAAAATCCCATGAAATTTTTTTTGGGTACCATAGAGCACTCATATGATCAAAGATTCTTGGATTCTCAATATGCTAATTCCACCAAGACTGACTATAGGTGCAAACCTACCCATAAATATCTTGTTATTAAAGCTAAGAAACTTGTTGATAACCCATCTTTGTTGGATACTTCCCAAGATCCACCTATGGTGGAGGTCGCTCCTATAGTTGAACCTTCACCCACAGTAGCAACGATGCCATAAAGAAAGGATCTCATTCCACCTTCTTCCGACAAAATATATTCACCAAACACAAAACCTCCATCAGACTTGGACACATCTTCTATTACGCCCCTACCATAATATCATTATGGAAATTACTCCAAACTGCACTGGAACTTTCTAGATGAGCTAAATTATCTTACGTGAAAAATTACCTTTATGGATCTCATGCATACATCACCTTCACACCGAAGGTTTCTCCTTTAACATTTGTAAAGCTTTGAAGACCCTTCTTGTGTAGCTCCCAGAGCTCCAGGTCCACATATACAACCCTAGAAATTCATCATATAAAGACTATGGGATGACCTCCACAAACTTCACGTGGGGATTCCTTAGCCTAGAGTTTTTGGAGGATGACATGATTAATTAAAAAAATCTATAATGCTCAAGTGCATAGACTCCTTTTGGATGAAGGGTCGGGAATTAACTTAGGTTCTTCTTTTCTAATCAAGAACCTCAGATTCTCCATTGAGAATCTCAAATCTACTCACTTAAATTTTCATAGCTTTGAAAAAAACAAGAAAAACCCAATAGGATGTGTCTGGTTACCCATAACATTCAGACCTAAAATAGTTCAGATGAAGCGTCTGGTCCTAGATCATCCTCTCTCATATAATATCCTACTAGCTCACCCTTAGATGCATCGCATGCGCACGGTCACTTCGTCGGGGTACCAATGCATCAAATTCATTCAAAACAACTAATGTTTTAGGAATGATGTTGATCCCAATCCTTGGGATGTTTCGGTACCATTCCCTAATGAGCCCTTCCTAATGCCCACTGCTCCCAAGATCTAAGGCATTACATATCCAGAATTATTTGATCTTAAGTTGTAAATTCAGATTACATTAGTAGACTCGGATGATGATGAACCTAATGAACTTCAAAATAGGGTCAACAAGAATGGGTTACTTGATGATATTATGCAATGGTTAATAACAATCCTCTTAACACATGACCGGTATCTACCACAACCCAAACCAGAAGAACATGTTTATCATGCCTCAACTTTTAATCACTTAGAGTGTAATGAATTAGGAATTGTGTAACTCTTTTATGATCATCCTCCCCTCTCGCCCTGATATTTTAGCAAGATCAGTGTCATGGATAAAGAGGAAGTGCTTAAAGAGGAAGAGATCTCCTTTCCCCCACGATGACAAAGACTACATCATTCTGTAAGCTGATTCCAGACATTTAGAAGTATTGCATTACCAACATACCTTGACCCAAATGTAGTCCTTGTGAGTCCAATCTAATACCATCGATGCATGTTATGAACCTACTATTTATGACACTAGTGACGGTGAGGAAGAAGAGGAAACACTTCCCTATGTGCCTCTCGCTAATCCTCCAATTTTGAACAATCCTTGGGTATTAGAGAAACTCCATGATTATGTGTCTCATTATCCTTCTAAATAAACTTTAGTTCCCACAATTCCTTCACCACCCACATTAGCTTCTGAGTTACCTCTACAGTTAGTAATGGTCCCTATGCTCCTAGCATGGCAATTATAGATCTTGTACCTACAGATGTCACCTTAGATGTCAGAGTGTTGGATGTGCAACAAACTAGTTCTATAAAACACTGAGATGGCAAATAGTACGTGGTCCTAGAAATTTATGTGGAATATCATGGCCTTTGTCCCACCTAGACATCACCCTAGGGCATCTTCGTAAATAAAAGGTTCATATCAATCCCAACAAATGCATTTCTATGGTGACTCGAGGT
Organism: Taxus chinensis; assembly: GCA_019776745.2. Lineage (NCBI taxonomy): Eukaryota > Viridiplantae > Streptophyta > Pinopsida > Cupressales > Taxaceae > Taxus > Taxus chinensis. The sequence goes on along the minus strand of CM034156.1, from coordinate 4,122,008 downwards.
AAAATTTTGGGCTTCTTAGTATCAAAACATGGTATTGATGTGGATCCAACAAAGATTAAGGCCATCCTCAACATGCCACGACCATCTTCCATAACTAAAATATGAACTTTTCCTTGCAAGCTTGGGGAAATCCGAATTTTTTCCCTAAATTCAATTATTGTGTGTCTGCCATAAATAGTTTACTCTGAAATTCTACCAAACTTGAATGGAATAAGAATTTTCAACAAGCTTTCAACAACATGAAATAATCTCTTACTTCACTACCAACATTACAACCTCCTTCTCTTGATTAAACCTTGTTATTATATAAATCTTCCACTCATGTGTCTGTTGGGACAATGCAAGCACAAGAGGATGAGAAGGGAAAGGAGCACGTCATCTACTATGTTAGTCAGGCCCTACTAGATTATGAGATGTGATACACTTCCATCGAGCGGGATTTCCTAGCCATCTACTACATAGTTACAAAATTGTGACATTATATGCATTACCAAACCAAGTTTACATCATTATTCACACAGATCCCTTATGAAACTTCTTCTCAAACGTTTTCCTTCCAATGGATAGAGTTGGGAAGTGGATCACTCTTCTTATGGAATTTGACCTTCGTATTATCATGCAACAAGCAATAAAAGTCCAAGTTATCGCAGATCAATTGGTCATCATTCTCATCCCTTCCCCTCATCCTATTCATGATGCACTACCTAATAAGGACATCCTCCTCATTGAGGGTATTGATAATTCTATCTCTATCAAAGACTATTTCTTTAGCTTCACAGCCAATCTTGAGGCACAGTCCTCTGATGCTAATAACGAAGCACCTCCCTCACCTAAAGCAAAACCAAACCACAAAATCATTGAAGAAGAAATTATTGTTGATTTACATGAGGATACATGGTTGTTACACTATGATGGGGGAAAATGCCTTCAAGGAGTTCGGGCAAGCATTGTCCTCTTCAATCCTTCTGACCAAACTTTTCCCCTTTCCTATCGACTAGAATTTTAGGTCACCCATAACATGGTTGAATATGAAGCTCTTATCTTAGGCATGCAAGCTGCCCTCAACAAGAATATTACTTATCTCCATGCCATGGGGGACTCTCAATTGGTGTACCGACAGGTCAGTGTCACATATCAATGTCGTAGAAAAAATCTTAAAGATTATTATGACTTAGTTCAATAGCTAAAATCACGCTTCACCTCATTTACTATTAAGTCAATCCCACATGAACAAAATGCATTGGCTGAATCCTTGGGCATAACCGCCACACAACTCCAGCCACATTCTAATTCTCATGATACTTCCCCCTCAGTACAAATTCATTGATCACCTGTTACCTCACATCACCAATGTTTTTAGGATGTGTGTTACGTCGAACCAAATGCTCCTGCAACTGATCCTTGGTATGCTAACATTTTCCAATTTATCTAACATCAAACTTATCTTGATGATATAGACTCACGAACACGATTATGAATACATAAAAAGATCTTAAATATGTACTTAAAGATGATGTGTTATATTATCAAAACTTCAAAGGTACCCTACTCCAATGCATTAATAGGGATGAGGTTCCCCTTGTCTTAGAAGAAGTGCACGGGGGCACTTACGGTGGCCATCATAGCGGTCATGCTACTACATGCAAATTTCTACATATGGACTACTATTGGCTTACTCTAGAATCGAACGCTCATGCCTTTGCTAAAAAGTGTAAACCTTTCAATATTATGATGATTTAATTCACTCCCCTTCGAATGAGCTACATTCCATTGCCCCTCCCTGGCCCTTCATTATATGGGGATTGGATTACATCAGAAAACTCCCTAGATCTAAGGATGAACATATCTTCATCATTACTGCCATGGAGAACTTCACCAAGTGGGTTGAATTCATGCCCATCATAAACATGTATAAAATTAATACCTCCAAATTCATCCTCAATCAAATAATTTTCCACTTTGGCATTCCCCACACCGTCATATCTGACAATGGAAGAAGTTTCAAATGCAAAGAAATGAGGAAACGTTGTGCTAAGTTCAAGATCAATCATCGATTCTCAACACGCTATCATCCTCAATGTAACATACAAGTTGAATCTACAAAAAAATCATCAACAAAATCCTATAAAAGACGGCTCATGAATCACATACAGACTGGCATACCAAACTATATCCTACACTATGGGCGTATTGCACCAGTGTCTATATGGCCACTGAGGCAACACCTTTCTCTCTTACTTATGGAGCCGAGGATGTCCTTCCACTCAAGGTGGAACTTCTTTCGCTCTATTTATCCCTCCGCAAAATCATTCCATATGAGGAAATACGTGAGGCACATATTCCTGAACTTGAAATCCTATAAGAGCGACATGATCATGCTTATATGCACAATCAAAAGAAAAAGCAATGCATGGCCAAATAACATATAATAAACTTGTTCATCTGTGTACTTTTGATGTGGGTGACCTTGTTCTCAAGCTCGACTATACCCATGACAAAGAAGGAAAATATGATCAAATTGGTGGGGTCCTTACCTAATCAAAGATATCATTGGACCTAATACATATCACCTTCAAACCAAGGAAGGCCATATCTTCAAAGAACCAATGAATGCCCAATTTCTCAAAAAGTTATATGTATAACAAAGTTTAGGAATTTCGGTACTCAACTACCATCACTCATCTCTTCCTTCTCAAAATTCACCACTTCATCAACCATCTCCTATGGAATCGCCATGGTTTTGTGTATCCTCACTTAGGCTCATAGTGGGTAAGTGCACGAAGTTGGTGGACAATTCTGTGGACATAAAAACATGAAATTCAGGAACCGTGATCATGTTTATATACTGCAATCACGAAGCTATTTTTAGCAAGTTTGACAATAACTGAACCTAAAACCGTGATCGCGGAACTCTAAGACAAAAAAAGTAGTCCCGTGAGTCCACATTTTCCCCATTTTTCATTTCAAACCACGATTTCTCCTAGACGTTTTTCACTAGAGCTTTGAATACCACCTCAAAATTGCTCATCGGACTTCTGGATCATGATAGATTCAACCATGCCACCAAGACAAGGAGGTAAGCCCCCGATTTTAATCTTTTTTTACATTTTAGGTTTTTTTTTCATTTTCATGGGTTTTTTGAAATGTTTGTTTATGTATACAATTTTCTTGTTTTGTCAGTTGGTCAGCAAGCTCGAAATCATGAAAACCCTCAGAACATTCCTCAAAACCCTCCGAACATTCCTCAAAACTCTCCTTCAAACATAGATCTTCCTCCTGTGGCTCCTTTTGTCCCCACTAAACCAATAAGAACACAAGATAATATCGTTGGAAGAATCTGAAAAAATAAAATTGTCATTGAGAACCTTATTCAAACTATAAGACAAAATCATGCCACAAATCTGACCCACATGACTTTAGCCAGCACATTGCAAACATAGATTGGCGAAGTCAACTCCACAACCAACCAAATACATAGATGGAATACTTTTATAGGTGATTGTAGGCAGTGGTAAGCAGATAAATTATCGCATGCGGCCGTAAAAGAATTTTTTTTTGAAAAGACCTCATTTGTGCATTATTTACTGACCCGAGAACCAATTCCCCCTGCAGCTACTTGCATATGGTTCCCAATCCATTGGTACCATGATGACCAAATCAAAAATAATTTTTGGGACCGATGGTGGATGGTTTTCGATTATCCACCATGCAACAACAATGAGGTTCCTCTCTATTTTTTGAAGAAATTATATTGCGAGTTTGTGTTTAATGAGGTCCTGAATTATTTTGACTTTTCTGAATTTTTTGGGCGAGGAGGTGGCTCTGCACAGAGTAGACCTGGTGCACGCGTAGGTCAACCAAGGATCCCCCATGTCCCAAAACCCCCACTACCTTCAATTCTCCCTCCTATAGTTAAAGAGGTTATGGAGATTGACACACTGCATGCATTGAGGGAGCTCACTCACACTTTGACCCAGCATAGTGACCAAATTACATCTGGTGATGTTGGTGGAGGCACCAATTCTAGCGCACCACACCACTGTGGATCATGTGGTGCCGTATGCACTGCGACCGAGACATCATTTGCCGGTTCACATGATTTCTTTTCTATATATGAGATGCTGGGGGATTTTTTTGGAACTGGTGCCACTAATATTGGTCTTTCACAGATAAATTTCAAATAAATATAAATAATATATATATATATACAATAGTTTAATTCATGTTTGAGATTTTAATATATATGTATTTGATTGTACGTCATGTACATACATGTAAAAACTAATTTTTTATTTTATTTTAAATAGCAAGAGCCGATGAAGGAAACATCCGGCGTTGACATGCTAGCTACTGCAGTTGGGCATGTTTCAAATGTAAGTTTCAAGTTGTACAAACTTACATTTTTAATTTCATTTGATTGCACTCTTATTATTATAATGTTTCACGTGTATGTTGTACATATTAATATGTTTGTCTTTTATACACAGGAGCCTGACGGGTCATCATCTACTCTGGGAACTAAGGCTACTAGCACGCCTCACATGAGTTTTACGCAGGTTAGTTTCTCTTTACACTTTGTTTCTAATTGTGGAATTTTAAATGGATTACATGTTTTGGACCTCTGTTATGTGGTGCAGTCATGTAGATTAATATTGATTTGTACATGTTTTTTGTATAGCTTATGACTGTCTGAGAGACTCCTCCATATATGCAGACTGTGGAGGCTACTGTAGATACTGCCATAGCATCTGCAGATCCACTAACTGAGGTACAATTTTTCAAATTTGTTAAATTTTGGAGGTTCGTTATTTCTTATTACTTAAATCTACAATATCAAATTTTGTATGTATGTGAACTATTTAAGTTGAAAATTAATTATTTGTATGTAGCTTACCCCTCGTGAGTCTATTGTTGTCCCTGCAATGCGTCAACAACAAATTGATAGGGATCATGACATTGCGGTAAGATTTCACATGCATTTTAACTAAATTGTACAAGTTTCTAAATTTTGAATGTATTTTAAAATTTTGGGTGTTAAAAACTTGTTGTTTATGAATGTGCAGGTTAGGTTGCAGACTTGCTTAGAGATGCCTAGGACCACATAGATGAAATCTGTAGCAGCATCTCCCTCCACTACATCCATAGGTCCTGGGCATGCTACTTCTAACAGGACAAAGAGAGGGAAGATGTTTCACGATTAGATTCATAGTCCACCTGGATGTACATAGATATATATATGGGCCATCTGGTCCTAGTGAGCATGTTTCTTCATATAGTCCATTGTATATATATATATCCTTTTGCGACTGCTTATGGTCCTATATGCATGACACACTTAGTGCAAGATGTACACATGTTATGAACTTACATATTTTTCAGAGACGTGCGTATGAAGCACACTTTGTTTGATTCTTATATATCCATGTGTGTTGGTTTTCATAACGATATTACTTCTATATGTTTGATTCGATTTCATTGCATGTATGATGTCTTTCTATGTATATTTTCATAACCATTTATTAGTTCTAGATATGTATGTTTGATTTAAAATTTAAAAACCATGTCTCGGAGCACTACATGGTACAATTGTTAAGCAAACTTATTCCATTAAGCAAAACCATGCTAGGTGAACTACAAAAGGGAAATACCTAATTACTTTTTTTTCTTTTAAAGCTAACACGCATCTGTTGCATATCAACTAATGCGAACATTGATAGAAATAAGCGAGGTAGATTTCATCTTGAACTATATGAATATAACGTTACTTATGGTGCAACAGTGCATGGTACAATTGTTAAGAAATTAAGGGAAGCATTTACATTGTTTTAGAGAAATTAAGGGAATCAATAAATGTACACACCTTATCTCTTTATAATTTGGTGCTATATGCCAATCAACTAAGAAGTTAAACATTCAATTTGATTATCGTTTAAATTATATTCACTTCTCTCTTTCATTTTCATTGTTTGTCTCTTTCTTCTTGGACTTACCATCCTCTCTTTCCTTTTACTTGCTTGTACATTCAAGACTTCTTTCTTTCTCCTTCTTATTCTACCATTGTTCACTCTTTTTTCTCTTGACTTGTCTCTTGTTTCTTTGAATATCCTGTCATAAATATCTCCTCAAGCCTTTGTATTTCCTCATGTACAACAAGTATTCACTCTCTCCTTCACTTTCTTCATTTATTGATCAAAGTCATTACATGCTTGCCTAAAACTGAAATTTGACCTTTTCTCGCCACTTTCCTCTTCTTTCCCATTTCATATTGAATGAATACCTATTTATTATCTAATCATTTCATTTTGCACTTCCTTTCTCCTCCATTATTCTTCTTTCGTGCTATGTTCTCCATTATGAGAATTCTTTTCTCTTCTTCATTTTTCTCGTGGATGGAAACTATTTTCCTCTTATTCCTTCATAGGCTCTCACTTATTTTTTTCTTTCACTTCTTTTAGCATGCTTCATAAGTGACTTGATTGGCCACTTCACTCTCCTTCTAAAATTCCATTCAAATATGCAAAATTGAAGCTACTTTCCTTAGCATTTTATTGATAATCTTATTCATATGTTCAAATTCTCACCATACTATTAGAAACAATGAATAAATACATTTCATTCCTTTAACATGACTTACCTTTACTCACCACTTTTCACTAGTTCTTGCTTCACTAGCAATTATGGCTCATTTAATTTCAACTCCATTTAGTATTCTTGGCCTATATTTAAATACTTAAATCCACTATTATAATAACAAGGGAACACTTTATTCTTATGAATCTTCAAAGCATGATAATTAGGGTATTAGATACCCATTAAGCGATGAAAAGTATGTAAAAAGTTTCAAGGTAGCCAAGAGCGTGACCATATTACAATGCAAACATAATGAGCTTGTAAGCACATAGCCAGGGCAATAGAGGATGGAGAGAGATCACCACAACAACATAGCTCAAGAGTTCAAAGCAAAGATAGTTATGAAGGACCTAAGAGGATAGAGGCAAGTCCAAAGAGAATAAGATAGATGGAAGGTAAACAAGTGACATTGAATGTTTTAAGTCCTAGGAAATCAATGAAGACGAGGAGTGAGAATTCATGCCTTAGGATGTCATGGCACCGAACTGACTACGCTGACATGTCTGGGTGGATAGGTGAAAACTAGAGGAGGCGTGTTTCGATGTGCGAAAAATTCAATGCTTCCGGACTACTTCGTTCGGGCGTAGTCCCTTAAGAGCCCTGAGACCAAAATATCGTTCAACTTCAACGGGTGACTACTTAGACTCCATGACATCTAGAGACGTATTGTCTAATCCAACACCTCAGCATAGGGACCCTATTTAATAGCCTCTCTCAGTTTTTTCCTTCTCAGATCGATGCTCTCGCTGCCCTATTGTTTGCAAACACGCGAAATAGTGAAGTTTGAGCCAGTGTAATGCTATCAAATGTTATATTTTAAAAATGGTGGGTCATGTCGCTAAATCGACTATGTCAACACATCTGCATGGCCAAATGAATGCTAGAGGAAGTGTTGTTTTGGTGCGCGACAAGGTCGTTGCTTCCGGGCTTCTTCGTTCAGGCGTAGTCCCTTAAGAACCCTGAGACAAAAATATCGTTCAACTTCGACGGGTGACTACTCAGACTCCATGGCACCTAGAGATGTCTCATCTAATTCCACACCTCAGCATAGGGACCCTTCACAATAGCCTCTCTTGGTTTTTTCCTTCTCAAATCAGTGCTCTTGCTGCCCTATTGTTTGCAAACACGTGAAATAGTGTAGTTTGAGCCAATGTAAGGCTGTTAAATGCTATATTTTGCAAATTGTGGGTCATGCTGCCAAACTGACTGCACCAACACATTTGGGTGGCCAAGTGAACACTAAAGGAGGTGTTTTTTTGTTGTGCGACAAGGTTGTTGCTTCTGGGCTACTTCGTTCGGGCGTAGTCCCTTAAGAGCCTTGAGACCAAAATATCGTTTAACTTCGACGGGTGACTACTCGAAATCCATGGCACCTAGAGACATCTCGTTTGATCCCACACCTCAGGTTAGGGACCCTCTACAATAGTCTCTCTCATTTTTTTCCTTCTCAAAACGATGCTCTCACTGCCCTATTGTTTGCAAATGCGTGAAATAGTGTAGTTTGAGCCAGTGTAAGGCTGTCAAACGCTATATTTTGTAAATGGCGGGTCATGTCGTCGAACCGACTATACCGACACATCCAGGTAGCTAGGTGAATGCTAGAGGAGGTATTTTTTTAGTGCATGAAAAGGTCGTTGCTTCCGGGATACTTTGTTTAGGTGTAGTCCCTTAAGAGCCTTGAGACCAAAATATCATTCAACTTTGACAGGTGACTACTCAGACTCCATGGCACCTAGAGATGTCTCGTTAGATCCCACACCTTGGCATGGGGACCCTCAACAATAGTCTCTCTTGGTTTTTTCCTTCTCATATCGGTGCTCTCACTGCCCTATTGTTTGCAAATGCGCGAAATAGTGTAGTTTGAGCTAGTGTAAGGTTGTCAAACACTATATTTTGTAAACGGTGGGTCATAGAACCAAACCAACTATTATGACATGTTCGGGTGGTCAGGTGAATGCTAGAGGAGGTTTTGTTTTGGTGTGCGACAAGGTCGTTGCTTCTGGGCTACTTCGTTCGGGCGTAGTCCCTTAAGAGCCCTGAGACCAAACTATCATTCAACTTCGACGGGTGACTACTCAGACTCCGTGGCACCTAAAGATTTCTCGTTAGATCCCACACCTTGTCGTAGGGACCCTCTGCAATAGCCTCTCTCATTTTTTTCCTTCTCATATTGGTGCTCTTGCTGCCCTATTGTTTGCAAATGCGTAAAATAGTGCAGTTTGAGCCAGTGTAAGGCTATCAAACGCTATATTTTGCAAACGGTGGGTTGTGGCACAAAACTGATTATGCACACACATAGGTATGGTCTTATAAACACTTGGGGAGGAGTTGTTTCAGTTCTCTAAGCTCTATGTGCTTCTAGGCTACCTCCTCCAGAGCCAAGAACCCCCTCCACGGGTACATAAATTGTTGTTAATTGCTTCTCTTTTCTTGTAAAACAATGAAAGCTTCTCTTAACTTTGAGAATTTAAAATTCTCTACTAACAGTGCCAACCACATGAAGGTGGAAGCTTTTCTGGCACCACTAACCTGAGCATAAAAGTGTTAGTCAAAGAAATTTAAGTTTCAAATCAAAACCATACAAGATATATACAAAATACACAAATTTAAAATAAAATATATGAACTTAAATCTATCTAACTAACAAATTTATATATATCAAAGAAGTTATATATACCAGACATGAGCATTGTAAATTCATTCCAATGAACCATCAGGATCAGATCTACTTTGAATAGCGGACAAGATTGCTTCATGATCTGACTATCGAACATTCAAAAGAATCTTGTTATTAGGATTTCGTCGATATCTATACAGCTGATTATTTGTCGCTAGAACTAGATGCAAATATAAGAGTATTTTCTTGTGTGTCTCAAAGTCTTCAAACACCTAAACAAAGGAGTTTTTTAATGGATACCGTCGAATCCGAGTTCCAGTAACTACCACTAACCCTGTAGGATACTCAATATCTTCACCATCTATAATAGGAGAAGTCAAATTCTTTCTTTCCTCGATGCAATGACATAAGAAATAGTATGTTCCTTCTTCATTGTCTTCTGTCGTAATAACTATAAACACGTCCTTCAAAAAAACAAAGGTTGAACAACTCAAATTTAAATTACATATTAATATTTCAATGGACATAACTCAATACAAAAATTAAATAAATAACCATAAATACCTTGTCACACCAAAATCAAAATTTCGTCAAAGTCCTTGGATGTTGCAACTTCATCTGCAGAAACAAGTTGTAATGCTTGTGGAGGTTGATAACTAGAAAGTGGAGTTAGAGGCCTACAAATCCATCCATCCACCCATTCTTGTGAATCACACTCAGTAGTGACAAATTTGATACAAGATGCACAAAAATATGTCAACTTTCTTGTCCATATGGCCCACGAAGTAACGTCTGAGCTACAAAATGAGTGCATATCACTGAACCTAGTGAGTTTCATATAATCCTCGTAATTAACAATTTTTTGTTCCTCTATCAACCAAAAATATATACGAACTGTGGAATTTTCTTGAGAACCTCAGGCCATGTTGTCAATACACCATTCCACTATGCTCTTTGGATCTTTTAATTTAGCACCATCTTTGTACTTCAACTCTTCTCTTGCAAGAGCTCTTTTCACACATGCCCATGCACCGTCATGCTCTCATTTTCCATGTACAGCCTTAGTGAAACTCCAAATATGTTGCACACCCATCTTGACGTGCATTCTACTCATCTAATAAAATATTCATCCATTCTTAAACTGAGACGTGTAATTATCTGACCATATATAATGTTGTTTTAAGTGGATGTCCCTATCAGACAAGTTTCCATAAAATAACTAGAAACACCCTTGCACAAATTCAGTAGAATGAGTATGATCATCACTGATATAAAAGTGGTACTCTCTTAAAAAATTCTTTCATTCTTTTTATTGTCAGGAGAGGGTACGAAAACCCACAAGCGAGGATCATGAGGGATGATGTGCACATCAACAGACATGCAAATGGAAGCGTGAAGAGATCTCGGGAGGAGCAAGCATCAACTGAATGTGCATGCAAAGATTTGAAACATGGGTAGAACCTGGTTAAGCCATAAAACTCTCCTCTATCTCATAGATCAAATGGGGTGTACATATAGGAGGTGCTGAGTAACCCCCAGTGCTACAATCATGACAACTCGAGTAGAGAGGGGGAGTTACATTCCCAGAATAGAAGTGTAACTCCCAATGATGCATATGACACACTGACACACTGATAAGAGAATCTCATAATGACCCCTAAATGACACGTGGACCTACGATCTCACCTAAGTGAGATGACTCACCTAATGATGTGGAAAATAATACACACCAACACCCCCCCTTCATCATAACTTAGGATGAGGCGGTAAGTCAGAAACGAGAAATGGGTCCTGGCACAAAGCCTGATGAGGTACCCATGCACAAGAAAAAGGTCCCAAGCAGTGAAGGAAAACCCAGTGGGAAAAACATCCACCACAAGAGAACAAAACACTCTCTAATATAAGAAAGATGCCAAATATGGGTCCCAGCTCTAGATGAGCCTAAAAAGGTACCCATGTACAAAGAGGCAATCTCTCAGAAAGAAGAAGAAGAGAGAAGAAGAGGGAGACGAGAGGAATGCAGAAGATGCCATGGATGGATCTGAACTCTGTAGCTCTAGGAGGTCTCCCAAAAGAATGTCGATGATGAGATCCTTTGCCTCTGGATTGAAGAAGAGCCACATAAACCAAATAGTGTGCCTACCCTTAGGAAGGACAGAAATGGAGTGCTGGAAGTCTACCCACTCCGTAAAGGAAATTGAAGGTAGCAGCACAAAGAACTCTGAGTCTAGTCCACAAAAGTGTGACATAGGTCTAGCAAATGAGCACCAAGGAACCAAAGGTAATGCCACGTGTGCAGAACTGTCAGAGTAGAAAGGGTGAACACCCGTAGAAAGGATGTCCAACTGATGTGAAGGAAACAAAACATCCCCCACAACAGAAAATGGATCCACAAGCAAGGGTGGATCAATGAAGGTCTCCAAAAAAGTGGAAGTGGTAAGAGTCCCAGAAGGGGAACTCCTAACAACAGAGATGATGAACTCCTCTGAAATACCTGTAGATGGATGAGGGACCTGTAGTGCATCACAAGTAGACTTTGTGAAAAGATGACTAAGGTCAGGTAGATATTCGTCCTAATGAGGGGGCTCAATAAACAGAAGAGTGATGTCAGACAGGTATAAGTCATGCAATGAAGGTAGAGGAGTGGAAGGGGCCTCACACACTGAAGGTGGAAAAGAGGTGGGTGTGATGACTGTATAAGACTGAATAGGATACTGCTCGATATCTGATGAGATGTGGGAAGTGTCAACACTCTCTGGAATAGTGAGAGAAAGAGGAGAGAAGTCCTCTGTAGTACTCTTGACATCAAAACTGGATGCACAATCCTCATCATCAGAAGTAGAACCAAGCGAGCCTATGTCAGTGGAACTGTCATCACACGAAGAAATAGAGGAGACAACTGAATCAGCAGCAACAACAATGGCGGCAGTATGTGAAGGGTCTCCATAGAGGGACTGAAGAATGCTCCAGACATGGTGAGGTGGATCTGAGTCTGCCACATGAAACTAGAGAGATCGAGAGACATGCATCATCATGTGACCAAAGACATGGTCACAAGTGTCAAGGAAGTCCTCCAGATGACGATGATTAGTGGGTGCAGGAACTGGCCCAAGTAAGAAGGGTAAAAGACCCTCGTGGGTGAAGTAACGTTCCATGGAAGCACACCAAGCTGAATAGTTCCCTCTCCTGGTGAGAAGTGGCGGAGGCTGTAAGGTGATCCTATGATGCTCAAGTCTGGAAAGAGCACTCTCCATGATGTGGAATCAAAAGTGCAAGGTGCACAAAAGCAAGACGTCGGACTCGGCCGATAATGCATCTATGTGTGAAAGCCCAAGAGTACTAGTCAACCCCCCTAGAATGTGGCACTTTATAAAGTAGTGCATTTACAAAACTGAACAATGTCATCACGTAATGTGTGAGAAATCATGTAACTTTGACTAAAGAAGCGCTAAAAAACGAGCAGTGAGTCAAAAGTTATAGCATTATTACGATTCCCGCAACTGATGGAAAAAGTCAATAAATGCTGCAAATGCATTAAAAAAGTGCCCTAAATGGGTGCAAAGGGTGTCATGTGGGTACTCGTTGGAAATGGCATCAAATTTTAAGAAGGGTTTGTTTTACTTGTGAGGGGGGATTAGCCTCCTGCCAACCCCGGACCTTGCCCTCCGTCTTCGACACACGTAGGAAGGGCATAATACAAGCAAAATTAACAACCCAAAATTATTACAATGCCATAAAGGAATGTTTTTAACCTCAAAACATCTAAAAACAGAGGATTGATTTTACCTGTAAACAATTCAAACCTAAAAGGGAGTGATGGGGCAATGTTATGGGAGCCAATGCCAGAGCTATTTGATGGAGCAATGAAAGCCAAGTTACACACCCAACATATGTTCACCATGTTGCAGGTGAGAGAAAACTAGGAGAGCGTTGCCATTGCAGGAGTCAGACGTGAAACATGCCAGGTGTCTTGAAAAGTGAGTAAGGTAGGTGAAACCGTTGCAGGAAATTAGGATGCCAACGCAGGTGTTTGAAACCATGACCATGGCCAAGGGAATTGGCTGCTGGACACCAGAAAGAATTCTCGCAAACCAGGATGAAAGCCACTACCAAGTAAGTTTCGTAGCAACCAAGCAATGTGCAGGGAGAAGACACATGCACAGAATGTTGAGGAGTGTTGCAGGGATTCCATGACTATGAACATAAATGGGCGTGAGTCAGGGCCAACTGAATGACAAGGTGTTCGTCCACATGTGGATGAAGCTAGTTGCAGGGCATGAAAAAAAACTAGTGCACTCTAATGTAGATCCTACGCAACTCGCCGATGACACAAGGAGGATGAAAACTAGAGGGATGCAATCATGAGCCAATGAGCAAAGAGCCAAGCATACAGAGCAACATGGGAAACAGGCCACACTGAGGATCCAAAGGGCCAGAGATGAGCCTTGGAAAGTCCAAATCAATGAGAAACACAAACCAGGATGCAAGGGTCGAAAAAATGAAGTTCCAAGGAAGCTACACGAGTCAATGAAGCACAACCAATGCAGTGGTGAAACTCCAAGGCACGAGTCACCAAGTAAGAGGTCACAACACAAGTGCCCAAGCTTGGGTAATACCACAAGAGCACAAACTCAAGCTGCTGAGTTAGTTTGAAGACAATCATGAAAAAGCAACAATGTATAAAACCAATGATAGCAACAACTGCACTGACTGTAAAGGAAGAACTTGAATACGCTCGAAGAGCCTATGTGTCAACGACCAAAGGCCGATCTTGGGTAGAAGCAAACTGCACGAACCAAGAAAAAAAGGCTGAGCTGAAACCAGGGAGATCTCAAGCAAGGTGAACTCTCAAAGCTAGATTCCTAACCTGGTGAGCTAGGGCTCCAGTTGGCCCTTAAGGCAGAAGACCACCTCTAAAAAAATAGCACTAAAAACCAAATCTAAACACGAACAAACCTCCGGAACATAAGAAGGTGAAACCCACCTGAACATGAACAAGAAATGAACCTAAATGGAGGTATGAACCCCAAAATCAATGCAAGAAGAGCACGAATGGAATATCCATTACGACACATGCAACGAGAACTGGATATCACACCGGGCCAAGCTGGAAAATGCATGAAAAATGCTGAAGGAGTGCACGGATCCACAAGATCCACTCTGATACCATGAAAGAGGGTTTGAAAACCCACAAGCGAGGATCACGAGGGATGATGTGCACATCAACGGATGTGTGAATGGTAGCATGAAGAGATCTCAGGAGGAGCAAGCATCAACCGAATGTGCATGCAAAGATTTGAAAAATGGGTAGAACCTCAATAAGCCACAAAACTCTCCTCTATCTCATAGATCAAATGGGGTGTGCATATAGGAGGTGTTGAGTAACCCCCAATGCTGCAATCATGACAACTCGAGTAGAGAGGGGGAGTTACATTCCCAGAATAGAAGTGTAACTCCCAATGATGCATATGACGCATTGACACACTGACGTGCTAATGCACTGACACGTAAGAGAATCTCATAATGACCCCTAAATGACACGTGGACCTACAATCTCACCTAAGTGAGATGACTCACCTAATGATGTGGAAAATAATACACACCAGTATGCAACTGATTTATATTTATCAAACTCAAATAAATTATGTTCTATTGTACCTTCAATTTACTCATGGATGCAACTTTCCAATTTAGGTAATCCACCGCATGTACTTTAACTTCCATCTAAACAATCCTGACTATAAAAAAATTGTCTAACTTCTTTTTCACAAAATATGGTAGGAATGAAATCCCTGGAAGATATTGGTGGAACTTGAAGACTACATTCTGATAACATAGTTTTAGAATGAAAATTAGAACGAATACGTAAAAATTTAGCATAATGCATCACAAATTCAATATGTTGCCCACAACAAGTGGTGCGAGCGTGGTTGATTTTCATATAGAATGGTTTCAACATTTCAAAAAAATGTTGACTAATTTTAATTTCCAGATTCTCTTGTTCAAATTTACGAAAAAATTGAGTTTGAGTCATATATAAGAAATGCTTTGGATGTGGTTCACAATTAGTATAACCAACTCTCTGTTTTATAACATCTCTTGTATTAGGTGAAACTCTAGTGTTATCATGTCAAAATTGAATAACAAATTCTCTTATAGCATCAAAATTATTTTTGTCCTTACACGATGCTCTAGCAGAAAATGCCTAAAAATCAGCGTTATTGAGTGATTGAAGGATATTACATCTTTCAATTACTTTCATTAGAGTTTTTCGATTAACTTGCAACATTCGATTTGTTTGCGTAATCAAACATTATTTTTTAATTGATTCACTTACAACACTAGTAGCAAGTACACTACACACAATATTACTGTCTCTAATGCGTCTCTTGACACCAACTGTGCGATATGCATCATGAAGGTTTTCAACAATTGTAGAGGTTTCACCACGTATATTAAATATTGTCAATCCTAAGGTGTTTAATGTAGGTCTCATTTTAATCAATTTCATCAAACTAACCAACAATTGACATCTTTGGAAATCATTTAAAATTTCAAAATGATTATCCCAGATTTCAGTGGTTTTTCTTCTGATTTGTCATTCAGAAAGTTTTTCAGACATTGGTTTCAAAATGTTTTCATCAATTTCAATAAAAAATTAGGTTTCTTATATAAAATTCTAGGAGGTCTTTTTGTCAAATTTTACCTGTTTACAGTTTCAACATGATTTTCCTTATTCACATTTTCATTGTGTCCTTCAATTTCAACATTTGCTACATCATGAGTATTTAATTCTTCTTCAACATTGATAGTAAAAACATCTTCATCACGAGTATTTAATTCAACTTCAACATTGACAGTATAAACATTACCTGGTTCTTCATTGCTTACAATAGTTGGGGTTGAAGATGAGCCTCTTCTTGATTCACGAAGATTCCGCATTCGCTCAGCATTTTGAATTTTGTTGGCCTCTATTTTGTTTGGTGTTTTTTTACTTAATGAATTCATTTTTTGACTTTGTTTCTTGTCTCTCATGATGTTTCTCTTTCAGTGACAAGAAAAGCGTGCAGAAAAAGACAGAATTTCACAGTAATTCCTATGGTAAGGTCAGAGAGTAAAAATCACATGGTAATTCAGACATTGGGATGTGTGTGAATATGATTTAAGAATCACGAGAGCGCTTTATAAACTGCGATCATGGTTCATAAAGTGCGCTCGCGGTTTGTGCTATAAAAACCACAATCACGGATCTATCTGCCGACTCTAAGCCTTAGGAAATATTTGTTTTTCCCCAACCAATCATTATGAAGTGTAAAGGGTCAAAAAAACCTCAAATTTGTTCTGCCAAAGACTTGAACAATGCTAAAAAATTGAAAACATTTCACAAAAATGGTGTCATCGCATAGGAGAGACTGTTAGCTTCGTAGAATATTGATTTTAAAGTGAATAGAATAAGATAAATATGATTTTATAATTTTTTTACTAATAATAGGTTTTCAAGACATTTTCCCGTGAGTGTTCATGTCTACGTTTAAGACTGTAACTTTTGTTTCGCTAATCAAAACGTGATAAAACTTATACCATCCCAAGTGTGGACAAATTCTATACACGTTAAAAAATAAATTATTTCGATATTTTTTGAATAGTTATGGTGGGCAAATGGAAAGCGCTCCGTTTTTTAAATATTTTCAAGCCACTTTCACGGAAAAAATCATTAAAAAAATATTTCTCGAAAAAATACAAAATAAAATCCATCCCAAGATAGACAACTACATCTAACTTTTCACCAAATGAAAAAAAAAATAACAAGATTTGGTCATCCAAATCGCAGGCAAACGGACTACAATCTTGTAAGTTTTTTCAAAAAAAAAAACCAAATCATATAATTTTAAGTGTTTAATATAGTTAAACTTGTCCATTTTTTTAAAAAAATAATATTTTAGAAACTAGATTCCGGATGCTACGATTCATATTTATATAATTTTTTCTAATTTTAAATGCACGTATTGCTAATAATCCCTACAAGTTGAGATTTCACTATTTTTTGCAATATGGTGTCCACAGATGACCCCATTTTTGTCCATCAACTTCTTGCACTTACCCTAGTCTTACTTGCATCTATTTACCTCTCTTATTCTTATAGCATCAACCTCATGGTTTTTTGTGCTTATTAGTGTTGTTATTCACCCTTTGTGATAATCATCCATGATCTATTTATTTGCACCTTCGGGTTTTATGACAATTTCTCTTTGTAGCTTCTACCATATAAGTTTTTGTGCTTTTCAGCATTGTTACCCGCCGCTTGGCTTTGACACTATGAAACCTTACCTCTATGATCCTATGACACAACATCCATCCCATGGGCCCCTAGCTAGGTGATTTATTTCTTATTTTATTGATGATCCTATAGTGTTTCTTTTTAGTTATGCTTTTCTAGGGTTCTAGTAGCATGTATTGTGCCCATACGTATCAAGACGACCGACACTATCATGTACGCATTGGTGGGTATATTTTATTTTAGCTAGTCCCTTATTTACTTTCAGCATCTACTTTCGATTTCAGTGTTATCTATCTTTCTTTCCACTGACTACCCCATGTTTCACTATTGCAACATATCGTAGTCAACGACTGGGGCATATGTATACACCTATTTTTTTATGCTTTATATTTTCATGCATGTTACTAACAATTTCTCTTTCCAGGGTAGAGGTCACTAATGCATCTATTTCTGGGAATGTGTGCCTTAAGGGGCTCCTTCTCGGATAGGGGTATGATTATTCACGTAAACATTGGGTTAGGGATGATACATGGAGAGTAGTTTTTGGTCCTATTCAGGTTCTTCATTTTCTCTTACCTTCTTATTTTCCTCCACATTCCTCTGACATCTCACTTGCTTATGACCACATTTCTTTTTTCTTGCATTCCCTTTGCTTTCCATGACACATCGCACACTCCCTCTCATTTCCCTCCCTAGTCGACTCCATCACCCGCGGGTGATTACATCAGCGTTATTTCAAATCCCTAGCCGATGCCTTCGCCCACGGGCGATGGTATCGATATAAAGACCCCAACTCACATTTTCACATAAGAGAGAATCACATCAGATAAAAAGGAACTCACCATTAGCTTTTCTCTCTTGTGCCAACTTGCATCTACTCGCTCAACTCTTGGATTTGTTGCATCTTGGCTCTTGGCTTGGAGATTCTGCTTGTTTGGATTGGTTTACTTGCACTTTGAGTCACCTATAGTAAGCTAGGACTAAATTTTTTCCCCTTCTCTGCCCAAAAGCTAATCTCTCTTGGTGTATGGTCCTTTGGGAGATAGATGCATTGACGACCGCCCCCCAACAGGTAAGTGCTCTAGCTTGACTTGTCATTTTGTATAGAGTAGTCTCCTACATTTTTCATTTACTTTATGTTAGCTTAATATTTTATGCACATGCTAGGTTAGCATATTGTACTTCAGTTATTTATTTCATGTTACATTCTTTACTTCGGTTAGCATAGACTTTGCATGTTTATTTTTTTCATTATTACCCCCATAGTGTCAATATCCCAATAGGGTTCATTCCTCTTCTTTGACCTAGAGCCTTATAAACCTTAGGTTGTCCTAGTGTAAGGGTTACTTCCCTTTGGATATCCAATCATAGCGGTCCCTATACCCCCTTCAATTCTATTTGTTGTGTGTTGGTCTTCGTGTCATCCTTACTCGTCGCCTCGATACCCTAGTTGAACGGATGATAAGAGTGCACAGTGTCTAGACACATTTTTTGCCCACCATATAAGAATAGGTTTAGGTGGTTAGGGGGGTTTATGATAGGTAATTAAATTTTACAGGATAGAAATGTGTTTTTACGGGGTGAGGGTATGACTTTGGATAATTTTATGATTAAATGATAGGATTAGATTATTATTTGAGATATGAATGTGAGGGATATAGACACGACACCTAGGGTGCTAAAAACATGTTGTCTATAATAATAACATTACCAATCCCAATCATGGTTGCAAAGAACTCAATTTCTTCAAATATTTCACACTAATCTTCAAGCTCAATTATCTTTATAACCACTAAATTGCCTATTTTTGGGCATACAACAGTTCGACCATGCAGTTTGATTAGACATGTTACTTTACGATGATTTAATGAATCTTCAATACAAACTCATTAGTAGCATTAGTTGAATCAGTCGGATGTCATGTATCTACCAGCACAGGGAAAATTCCTCTAACTAGAGATTGCCTTTCCTGAAATGCACCAGCAAAGCTCCATTTCAATTGATTTATTGGTAGCCTTGGGATGACAACAAATATTATTGGCGTAATAGGCATGTACTTCGCAATCAACTTGGTAGTTCATCTAGATGGTGTAAATACTGCTATAACAAAAGCCTTCACTTTGATTGTTGTATTTATTACATAGGTTGCAATACATTATAAGTGAAGCATCGGTTCACTTTGACATTTGAGAATCTTCTTAAAGTAAACAACTTGATTATAGAATTTATTTGCTTCTACACAAATCCTTCCTCCACAAAAAGTTTCGACACCCAACAGAATTGAATCTATACCATCTAAAACAACATTTACAACATCAATTTTTTATGCACAAGTTGGCTATAAATTATCTATCATACTATCAACAACATAAGTGACAATAGCTTCCTTTCTAGCCATATTTCACTTGTAAACAAATTTATGGAATAAAAACACCTTTTCTGGTGGAAGATCTATGCCTAAAATCATGCATGAAAAAATAATCCTATCTACTTCTTACAAGTTCTCATCAAAGAGTTCCAGACCATCTATAGTTTCAATCTTAGCAAATATTTCAGTTTGTAGAAGATTCCCAAGCTCAGCAAGAAAAGCACGAGTCTGTCTAATGTCTTCAACATGCCGAGTGTATGACAAAGATAGAAAGTCAATGTTGTTACATACTCCCAACCAAATTGCATATATTTGCGAGTCACACGCCATTATCATGTCATAGCCCCTGTAGATACTAAGAATTCTCTCTTATGCATAACATCCAATATACCTTTAAACTTCGTCATTTTAAAAAGGCCATGAACCATTAAGTGGCACAAAGCAGAAACCAATGACAATGGAAGAAACCAATTTAGCTAAAACATAGTAATTCTAGCTCTTATTGTTTCACTAAGACATTTTGTCAAACATTTCACATTCATGTTGATAAGGAGAAAGCCATCTTGTACATATTGAAAAATGTTAGGTTGGTTTATTAATGACACTTCAAAACACATACTTGTAAACTCCATATACGGTTCACGATTGATCAGCCTATCCATCACCAGTCCATCCTAGCACCCAGCCGGCCTCGAATCCATGACCCTCATGCCCTATTTCTCGTGCCCCACCATCCTGCTGCGCACTCACGTATGAAATACTACGGCATCGGTTCTTTTTATAAAAATGCAAATGGAAATTTGACGTGACAAAACTAACGACGACGTGATGGAAAATATTTTTTGCCTTTGTACGAACTTGCGTGAGAGATAGGCCTAGCCAATTCACAACCATCAGCAAATCCATGGAGGTTACTTGAATGTAGCCTGATTTTCTTAGTCGTAGAGTCAAGTCCAAATAATTTGTTGGAGTAATTGCTTGATTACAAACTCCAACCTCTTATGAGATATTATAGCTTGTCGGTGATACAACCTATAGAGCGTAACCATTTCTTCTTAGACGCATTCTATATTCTTGCGAGAAATTTTTCCCACTATATGCATATATAACATTCTACCATCTTAAAGGAAAATTTCCAAGTATGTATCACTACAAGGATGTTGTGTTACTTACAAAATTCTCATTGTTGACATGGGGAATCTAATTTGAAGCTTTATTAGTCATATCGGGTTTCTTAAGAACAAATCGAACAGTTTGTACAAGCCATGATCAGGCCTCTAGAGCCAATGAGAGTCATAGGAACAATTCCTTGGCTTTGCATGAAGTGTAATGGGGTAAATATAGAAAATTTGTCACGCCAATTTTTTTGGTACATTCCATACCATATGGAAGAAAATTGAAAGAATTCAAAATCATATGATTACCACCAAATTTAAGTTGAAAGTCTCGGTCCCTTATGACATTCTTTTAGCTGGAACAGGTGCAGTTCCAATTAAAGTCATTGTTATGATTCGACTTCTTAGATACCTCAACAAAATTGAACAGATGACAACAAATAGGTGGCCCAAACTTGTCTTCAAAGAGCCACTAGGCAGGAGGAAGAGGTCATGGATGAACCAAAACATCAAGTGGATGAAGAAGTGGAATATTGAATGGCATACATGGCCCCAAGGCAATAAAGAAATACACGCATTTGTTATTGATAAGGTCAGCAAAACTTTGTGGGACAATAGAGGTAGAAAAAAGAGATTCTATCTTGAAGAATTTAATCCCACTTGTGACCATCAACAAAAGGCATATATCAGGCCCCTTATTCCGTGGAGAGCTAAGATTCTCATAGCTCAACTAAGAACCAATTCCCACCAGCTTAGATGTGAAACAGGTAGATGGAAAAGGCCTAAAGAAAAATGGGAAGAAAGACTTTGTGTCTTTTGTTCAGATGGGGCAGTGGACTCAGAAAAACACTTTATTACAAAATGCAGTGCCTATAATGACATTCATTCCAGATATGCAATCAATTTCAAGACTTTGCCATTACAAGTCTTGTTTAATGAGGAACAGATAACTGAAATGGGAGACTTCATCATCAGGATTAACAAAAAAAGATTTGAATTGGTGAACTGTAAAGAAAGTGGTTTTACCGTCTCATAGGTTATTTTTAGCTTCGTGGACGCTAAAAGTTTCTATATTTCTATGTTCCTACGAGAACCAACTTCGCCAATTATAATGCCCAACTCTTATCTTTCTTCTTTTTGGTTGCATCAACAATTCTTCTATCGGGTGAGTCAGCTAATCAGAGCACCAATAAAACATGGGAACCATTCCCATTGTTTTCAAGAAGGGTGAGTTCACCGATCCGAAAGACCCTAACCATCCCGCAGGTTCGTGATGGGGTCTACCAAAATGGAAATCGATGATGTGAGTGATTGAAACATTCTATTTTACCACTGTGCCACACGTGTTTTCAATTAAAAGAATGAAAAAAATTATTTTATTTAAGAATGCAAACATACGTGAGACTTAGGGAAAACACACTGATCCATGGTCAACTTTGATATGCATTCATTGACTTGGAGTTAAACATGATTTCCACGTTAAACCCTTGAATCCATACCTATCAACTGCATTATTGATGAAAACGGTATAATTGGTCTTCTTTGAGACATAAAGTTGTCATTAATTTGCACAGTACTGGAAGCAATGGAATGGTAGAAATAGTTACTTTACTTCACTGAGGAGGAAATGTGAATCTCGATCATGCTTAAGAGATATATGACCAAAGTATCATGAAAATTATTATGATCATTTAAAGCCTTTCATGAATTTTCCACAAAGATGGCTTGGTTAAGAAGATGTACAAGCAGATCTGAAAGCGATACCTTTCCACAACCTTAATGAGACATGATTCATTTCACAGCGCATATGCTAGCATAATTAGGTTAATGAAATAATGACCAAACGCACGACGTCAAGATCATGGCTAGGTCGGCAAGGATGTTAAACATGAGTCATTTGTACTTAGAATTCATCTCTTGGGTACTATGGGACATAAATCGAAAGTCTCAAATAGTCAAAAAAAAATTATGACAACACAGACTCAGTGCACCTTAGAATTGATTCTATGACTCTAAAAATCCACATTTAGTCAAATAACCACTCTTGCAGTCTTGGTTACCTATCTTGGTCCACTTGCAATCTTTGTACCAATAGGGGCAAGGCCGCATTGGAGGTGGCACTCTCGCTAACATAGTGGTCAATTTGTTGCGAGATACGTATATCTGTTCCCTTGCTACTTATGTCAGATATGCCTCTTCGGTGCATCTTGAAATTGCTTCGACGATCTGACAAATCTTGAATGCCTTACTACCCACTTACTACCCATGTCAGACATACCTCTTCAATGCATCTTCAAATCACTTGAAAAACACTACAAACCCTCATATTTACCTATCACTGTAACATTACACATCATTTTGGTACAAATACTAATAATATTTTATATTTTAATAAGTATATAAAATTACGTCATATTTTTTAGAAATAAAATAATATAATATAATTCAAAACAAATCCTCCTCATATTAAAATGCTTCTCATTGAAAATTGAAAATATCACAATAGTCATGATATACTTCACACTTATATATATCGCGATGGAGAGTATAGCATCCATTGAAGGGAATTGAACATGGTTAATTTGATTATAGTATCTTTCAAACAAAAAGAATAAATAATGTTTGACGATTCTATTTGTTCAGTTTCATCTAATTTGTTATAGAATGCACCGCATACATAAAATAGACCATAGACACCAACATCACGACCATAGACACCATCATCGCGACCATCAGTGACATGCGCTGCCACGTGGTGCGAGTTTACGCAGTTAGTTTTGTTTTCGCGATTTTGGTATTGGTGTTTTTCACATGGTGTGTACATGTGTACAAGGCGCCTACAGGGGTTTGAACCCTGACCTGCTCATTGCTAACGTAGGTGCCTACTAATCCGCCTACTGCCTACCACATGCCACCATCCCATTTCAATCGATTTTATTAAAAAAACAAGAAACTGACGATGTGACTGCTGATACACAGGTCCCGCCTATGCATGCGCATGCATCTCTCTATGATATTTTTTTATGGATAAGTTTTATACATGTGGTGCATTCTCTGGAGAGAATAGCTACCGGCATTTGTTTTAGGGTTAACACCTCCAAACACAAATACAAACGCAAACAACAACAAATTAATAATAATAAAGAAATATAGAAGGACGTTTAACTATATCTGTTCATGTTATCCGGTGTCTGCTTCCATTCCTGTGGTTTGAATAGGTTATTTCCCAAAGGGCTTTTTCCAGATTTATTTTAAACAAATGGACCCACTGGATTTGATTCGAAGGGCTATTTTTTTGACCAAAAAAATTATTATTTTTAGATTCGTAACAAAAACTGAGTCCGAGAAACAGCCTTCTATGTTTTAATGAGAACATCAACCTGATTAACAATAAACAACATAACTAAAATCAGCCTGCGGGATTCGACCCCCGGTCCTGGCAGTCAGAGAAAAATTAAAACTCTTGTTAGGGTTTTTTTAGTTAAAAATAATAATCACTGTTGAAACTCTTTTTTAGTGACAGAGGTAGATCTCAATGAGTGGGTGAGGAGAGTCGAACGTACGACATTGTGGACACAGTTGTCATCAACCTATAAACCCCATACGGTCGAGATTTTTTATGTCAAACTTCAAGTGCTGGAAAAGCAGAAAACTACCTAACCGGTCCGTTCTCTCGAAACCGTAAAAGAGAAATATTCTAGTGTATATTCTGTCCCATCGCGAGCGCTTCTACGGACTGCACTTCCCGCACCATTACTATCTCCAGATCTACCTAAACTATATTTTCTGAAGCATACTTAATTAGAATTCTGAAAACTGACACGACATCGAGAAAAAAATGATAAAATCCTTCGCTAGATGTAAAAGCTAGATGTCTATTGTAAGAGCTTTGAGGTTTTTCGCTAGATGAAAAACCTAGAGAGATTGAGAGCGATCCTTCGCTTAAACAGCCATGGCAACCCTCGCTCGAATAAAATCTGTTATATTATAACCCTCCACTCTGAAATCTAGCGAAATAACCTCAAAGCTCTTACAATAGACAGATGAATCGCATTTTACAGCTTTAAATTGATAATTTCATGACACTAAACCCGTATTTTTCTGAAAATTTCGCAAATCCGTGGTCAATGCATCAAAACACTCAACCGACTACAATTTTAACCCGGCTCTGAACAGAACAACACAAATCTAATCTAAGGTTTTCAGCCAAAATCTTTCGAAAATTTTTAGGCGAACTTCTCCGTACATTCTGGAAAATTTTCAAGCACACTTCTTTAGTTTTCAGAATTTCGTGTCATAATTCTTTAGCCAGAGTCGTTCTCAGGTTTTGAAAGTTCAAAGAAATTCGCCGTTATCATCCATTTAAAAAAAAGAAGCTACTCGAATTTTAAAGATATTTCGAAGATAAGCCAGACTTGATCACATAACGGTAAAAATTCGGTCCACACAAGCCAATGCCGGTAACATTTTTGTGGATTCATTGTTTAAACTTGGAAATCTTCAGAGATTTTATTTTGCCTAGAAAAGTTAAAAAGAATACAAACCTGAAACATACACACCACCGCTTTCCCAAATGGCTCAGGCCATACGCTACCTCCATGGCCAGGTTCTGTCAAGCTCTCACCCTCATCTGACCGTGGCCTTAATCTCTTTGAGGAAGAAGAGGCCTCGCCTGCGTCTGCGTCTACCCCTCGTCATTTTACAGAATAAAAAGATACACAGCTAAACTTCACAAACTTCATCCTCTTCTCATAAACACCCGTATCAACAAAGCACGCAAACAGAGATCGGTAAAACGCTTTAGAAACCAGATAACGTTGTTACCAGAGAGCAGGCCTGGAATATCAAATTATCTGTGTCAAGTCAAAATTAGTTGACGGTTTAGCTCATCATCTGTGTCAGGTGGCTGTAAATTCCAGAGAAATTTATATAAACTGATAAACTAGGTACTTCAATTAATTTTTTAAAAATTTCCAGCTTATTATTGTGTACGGTTTCTAAAAAATTTCACATGTAATATACAGTTAAAA
This sequence comes from Taxus chinensis, assembly GCA_019776745.2. Classification (NCBI taxonomy): domain Eukaryota; kingdom Viridiplantae; phylum Streptophyta; class Pinopsida; order Cupressales; family Taxaceae; genus Taxus; species Taxus chinensis. Next base: position 4,095,970 of record CM034156.1, on the reverse strand, counting down.
TCACAAAAAACGGCCTAGAGCCTATTAATTTCCAGGCTGTCATAAGAAGAGACGGCGCGGCGGGACCGTAACATGACCGCCGCTCGAGACCCGCTCCCGTAAACGGGAGGCATTTGGCTTCCGTTCCGTTTAGTTTCAAGGGCATGTTTGCACGAAGTTTTATGTGAAGGTCTGCATGTACTCTGAACCCTGCCACGTAAGAGACGTTCGATCATCATTGGTCTGTAAATTGCGTGTAAAAAGTAGTTTTCACGTATCTCTGACTTCGTTATGAGCTGTCCAAATTTTTGACCCTGTCCGACTCTCGAGTCCCATCTGTCTTACAACCTTTGTTTTTTGTTGCCCAATCGTATAACTCCACCACAAAGCAGACAATAATTTACCTACCCAGGCATTTGCGGAACTCACTTTTTCTTTTCAATTTTCTCCCATTAACTAGAGTACACTGAATTATGTAGGCCGGTTGATTGGACAGTTTGTTGGTGAACAATAATTCGCACATTCCAAACTCACCGGAGTTCAAATTTTGAACCCGTTACAGCCCTTCCCAAGGTCTCAAATATGTGAGAAAAGGGCGGAAAATCAAAATATACAGAAGTGCAAGTTACTATTAAAACTGTCAAAAGAAGGGCTATGGTGAAAAATGCATGTCAACAATTCAAGTAAATTTTTTAAATCTTACAAAAAAAATTACGACTTCTAAAAACAACAATCACCTCCAACTTTGCAGGCTCTATGTGTGACTCATAGACACGTTAGATAGAACGTATTATTTGTAATTACCAAATGTTTCAATATAATAAATTTACTACTAGTATAATACTATTAAGGTTAAATCCCAAGTTTCTAGCAAGTTGGTGATGACACCTCAACAAATACTTGAGCACAAATACCTAAAAACAAAAGATTTAATATTACTCTTTAGGGTTTTGGCCTTTACTTAGGATTTATTAGATGTTTTATCTATCACCTTGTACTTGTTTACGCTTCTTTGTTGTAGGAGCCACCTTGAGAGGCAAAGAACAAAGATAGGATCAACTTGCACACAAATATCTACCCACTTGGGAACATGCACAACATGATTTGGAACAGATCGAGCATGTAGATTGGCCACTAGCTTGGATATGGGCTAAGACGGATATTTGAGGTTAGGGAAGAGCTTAGAGAAAATTGTTGAATTGATCTCAAAGTGTGACTTCAATTTGTGACTCATAATGTAGGGTGTCAAGAAGGCTCTATGAGGGCTGCATTGGTGCCAATGGGTGGGATGAGCTCATAATGGTCTTGAATAAAGACTCTTGATCTAGATCACCCGAACCAGTTTGAGCCCGGTGTGTAGACAATCCATGGGCCAAGATGATTGGATTAGCTCTATTTGTATGTAATGGAGAAGGAGTTTGGCGAAAAGGTAATTGGGGCTTGATTTCAGGAAAAACAAAGGTTGAGTCACTTGAGGATATCACCCATTATGACCCTTCTAAAGAAGAATTGAGCTAAATGTCGAGTTTCTTCCTAATTATAATGCAAAGGTTTATTGGACCTGTCCAAGATGACAAAAGGCAAGGCATATGAGAGGAGGTTGTCATATAGGGGGAGAACAGGTAGAGATGATATTGTTTTTCCATTGAAAGCACCCCTCAAAGTCATCATTGGCATCTTCTCCTTAACGTTTGTTCAATAGTAGTGAACTGGACGCCCACAAGAATTTTATATTTGTAATTGTGCTCAAGAAAATGCTACTCAAATATATTCCTAAGGAGTCGATGAAAATGGTTGTAAACAAATTTAGGGAGAATTATGAAGTGTGTGTGCATTTACTGGAGTTGTCTGTAGTCTTTTATTTCCCAACAAAATGCTATGCGCGTTGGCACCTCATTTAGCAAGGCTGAATGCTCACCTGAAGTACACGCAACTACCAAGTCCCTCCTTTGTATTTTCTTTTCAAGATGTGATATTTAACCAAGTAATCATTCAATAATCATAAACCATTACAGACACTCACTTGGAAACTCATGTAATAAGGAAATACAATAGATCAAACCATTACCAATATCAATTACACCATGTAATTTCCATACTTAGACATATCAACAGCCATAATCCAACAACAATATTCTAATATTACAGAAGATATTACATCTCAGAAACTAAATACATAATAAAAATTACATGTGAATATAGAGTCATGCATGAAAATGTATCAGAACATCATGAGACCAATAAAAAAAAAAATAAATCTCTTAACCAGCCCTAAGTTAGGTATTTATAGGTGTGGGGGTACTTTTGCTTCACTGACCATACATTTCCTAATAATAGGCATGCTCAAAATAGCCATGTGTTCTTACGAGCATCCTTTACAAACAAATAATAATAGTCCATCATATAAATAAGTCTTGTTTTTATCCTATTAATATCTAATCCATACATGTTATTAAATATTTTTTCTACATGTTCTTTCTCTAAAAATAAACAATACTTGCTCACTAAGATAGCTTGATTTTATCCTTTACATGGTAAATACTCCAAGTCTATATTTAGCCTAATCCTGGAAAATGGATGTGTCCTTAATTAATTTATATTATACACATAGTACTTGTGCACAATCCTATCCTTATCCACATGTTTCCTCATGTGTGCCATTAAAAATTCTCTTGTGTGTGCACACATTCCTTCCTCTTCTAGTACTTAGTCATTTTCTCATCCCAATATTACCCCACACTAGGTATGTTTTCCGTTCTTATTAACACTAAAGAATTTTGTGCAAAATAATAGTAGAACACCATTGTCACACTAAATATGGCCTTAATAACAAAGGATACATATTGTGAAAAAAAAACAAAAGAATCAATATGCCTTAAGGGGAGGAGAATTGGAAATTCCTTAACCAATATTTTTTCTAGTTATTTCCTATTATTTTTGTTCTTGTCATAAAAATGCTTCAACTCCACTTCATCCATAACAATAATCAAACCCACAACATGATACAAATAATTTCAGTTATCATATACAAACTTCCACACTTTCACAACCCCTTTAACTTCTACTGCCACTGCATCATAATATGTGAGGTGTTCTTTGATTTGTTCCCTTTCACTTTTATTTTTTTGCACCAATACTTCTTCTGTGGACTCTATTGCAAGGAAATTATCCTCATGTGTGATCATGTGTGCCAAGTCCTATAAACAATAAAGTGCAATTTCATAATAATTTTGGACTTTATCAAGAATATTTAGGCATGCGAGTGTGATTGCATTTATGATGCATTCTACCTTCTTACATGTTGTGCGTGTCCACCACTTCTCTTCCCTCAACTCTTTCTTCAGCTTCATAATTTCTTGATTTTTCTTCTCTAAGTCTTTATCCTCCACCATTATCTCCTTATTATTCTCTCCTAACTCCTTTTGCATATTACTTATATAGTAATATTCATAAAAATTAAATCCCTATGTTTATCGATAGTTTATTAAACATGGTACATGTTAGTTTGTTTGTTAGCATATGTGTATCAACTATCGGGTATGCCTCCCTTGGTGTAGACTTAAGCCAAGTTTTTTATCACTCACACACTAACCTCAAACTCTAGATCTTCCACATGTGACTAAAATTCCTAGAAGATCATCTTCCTCATCCGAAACAAGGTTTTATCCTTCTTAAAAAATTACAAACAAAAGATATCTTTTATTGCCACTTTTCTTTGATATCTTGCACACAGGACTCTTCTAAGATGATCATCATACTACATCATAGGGCCCTGGGTTATGTTCCTTGGCTTCATATTCTTCTCGTGGGTCCCTATCCAAAAAAGTAGCACAAAGGTGTTCTCTGCACCTTCCGATGTGTTAAATCTCTTTCTCACAAATGCACTCCATAATGCGCTCTAATTCTTTCTCAATTTAGATCTCAACTTATGGATCAATAGCATGCTTAACTCTATGCTCCATAGTAGGCTCCTACCTCTCCTTCAAAATATGATTGGTAGGAACCTCTTACCGTTTTACTTCTAGTTTCATTATTGGGACTTCCTCGTGATGTGTGGTGTGCTCCTTTATATCGGAATCCTCAATATCATGATCCAAGAGGTTTTTCTGTAACACTTCTTCCTCATATCTTATGTCCTTCTCTTAATTCATCATGGCCTCCCTTTTGTATTTACTGGACATAATTTTTTATTTCTTTTTTTTCAATAGACTTCTTCTTCATCGGCCTCTTTGTGCTTGCACTCAAATTTGAGTCCTTACACACTCGTGTCTTCTTTATAGTTGTGCTTTGAAAAGGAGGTATATCTTCACTTCCTTCTTCCTCCTCACTAGTAGAGAGAGTTTCCTTGCACATTATTTTGAACCCTATCATATTCTTCCCTGTAGGATCTTCTGAAATTACTAAATCATCCTTCACATACTTCTCATCCACTCTTTTTCAGCTTTAAGTAAACATAAACCTTCTTCACCTAAAGATTAACAATATCCAACTTAATAGATTTGGACATATTGATATCATATGATATTAATGTCTCCTCATATGCACTATTCATTAGATATACAAGTGAATTACACAATGTGTGGTACTCATAGTCCACTTTTTAGGCATCAAACCTCAGTTTGCATTCCTCAAAAAATATATCCATTGTAGTCTGAAAAAAAAAGCATCATGAAATAAAATGTAACTTTTCACCAAGGAATTTGTAACCTATCCTTCAGAAAAATGGCCAATGAAAAAGTGTTGATAGATAGAAAGCTTGGCATTTCCTTCCAATTACACAGGTAGTTCATTTGAATGCGTCATTATACTCTAAAGGCCTTATGTATCTTTTTGTACTATTTATCTCCCCTAACCTTAGATGTTGAAGTGATATTACTATCACAGCTGTAGCTAGCAAATGTTATTTGAAGGGATGTTTTTTTTCTTAGGGAACTCACATATCTTGTCATAAGGGCCATCAATTACCCCTAATTATGATAAAACAATTAGTAATAGGATATTTCCAAGTGTGATATTGTCCCCTGTGTGTGCCTCTTCAAAAATATCTTATGTTATGAACCCAAAAAGGTCATACATGGTGTGTTCCGATATGCTATTCGTAACATAAATCCATCAATTATTCATTTGGCCCCATATTTCATGTCTGTTCAACTTTGTGATAAAATATACAACCATCTTGATAACATGATCATATAATTTACATATGTCTATGGTGCACCCTCCCCCATTGTTATTTTATTCTTTGGAAATATTCTTCACTTCATCATCATAATCCAAATCCAATGGAAGTTATTTCCTTATATTGCAGAAGCTAATAAATTTTCCAATTAAAGGCACGGTAAGATGCATCATCCTTCCAAAAAATAGAATAAATCTTCATGAACACACAACATCAACCATTGACATAGTCCTCTCATATTTTCCAAAGTAGGTGATTTTGAGGAACTCCTTTTTTCTGCAAGATCTAATACCCCTCATCATCATAAATCGGCCTATCATCTGGAGTTCATCTCTTCTATTCTTCGAATCATCTCGACTTCTATCTCCCATACGTTCACATCAGTGTGATGTTTGTAATCACTAATTATCATCTTACACATATGTGAAACCCAATCTTTCCCCAATAAGCACGTTCATCTAGGTTATTGCATATTCAAAGTACCACTCCTCATGTGTACATTCTCAACCATTGCATGATTTTCCTTTCCCTTTCCTTTTCCTTTTCCTTTTCCTTTTCCTTTTCCTTTTGGTAATAGCAATCACTTGATTTCCTTGGGTGCCATTGTGCACATCTAATACTACCAACTTTCACAATGATTATCCTTATATGATTTAACTACCCTTATGTGTAAGATACATGTTCTTAATCTCATGAGCTCCAAGGAATTCTATGCACCTAACTCGCTTCACCCAATTATGTAACCCCAAAGAAATATGCAAACCCTAACTTTTGCAACATTTGGCAAACCCTTATCTTAATAGCAAATAAACTTAGACACCTTACCCCCAGGCCCCAAAATTCCCTCTTTAAAGAAGCTATACTATTCGATCGTTGTGTGTTTATCATTGATCTAGGTTGCATATGATTTTTTGTAGATTTGTCACTTAACTTCTCATTGATTTTAGCACAAAATAACTTTTGAAAAAGCACAAATTTTTCACCAGGGAAGGTAAAAATGAATTTACCCCGATGCCTTTTTAAATATTTTAAAATTTTTAACCACATTAAATGCTCACCACCAAGCACCATACAAAAAATTTAAATCTACTTTTTTCTTCTTTTCCATGCTTTTTTTGCTTGCTTTCTATCCATGCTATGTATTTGTAACCTTCTAGCACACTCACTATTTTCCTAGCCGCATAGAATTCCTTGCACAAGCGCTTCCCTACAACGTAATGTACATAATCCTCTGACATCACATACCAAGTAGTTTATCCTACCCGCTTGCCTACCTCACATTACACTGTGTGATCATTTTCCACATGTAGTCTTCCTCCTAGGAAATTTCTTTATTATCACCATCCTTCTCATTTCTTGTGACACCTCATTCCATTTCTGCGTAGTACCCTGCACCCTGTATACCATTCTTATTCAAATGTGTGCATGTCCTCATTCCCTTCAAAATGCCTGCAAGTACCACCAAGGTCTCCTTTTTGTGCATTTGCACCTAGTTCACCCCATATTAAAAGTATGCGCGATCCTCTGTGCATGAACTCAATAGATAGTAACCAACTTCTTACGCGCAAGTGATCTTATAACAAAAAAATAGAGAAACAAAATAACAACTAAAAATAAACACATGAAAGGGAAACCTAATCTAAATGAAAATATTTCCTTATTACAAACACCAAGAAGCTGTTAGCATAATTTAGCATAGGCATATTTATTGCATTTTATTGCATTGTCTTTTATTTAATAATGTGCAACATGTGCACTCTAGTCTAGTGACTTGCATTCAATATTGCTATGTTGGATAGCATCCAATATTTATATTAGTAGTAATTACATGTGCATGTGAGAATGGTTTTATCATCTCGTAGTTGGTGCCTGATAGGGTTGTCATGTCTATCCATATGAGGCTATCTAATATCTATAAATATTACAACTCTTGCATTGTTATGTAATCTGATTTCATGAGGGTCAAAGCATACAAGTGTGTCCCACTTTGTGGCCATAAATATTTTAAAATCTGACTAGTAAATAAATAATTAAAAATACTATAAAAATTTAAAAAATCACATAATTTCTGGATGCCCTGCACCTTGGTATTTATCCCTCTTTGGTCATTACAATCTTATTCTATTATATCATTTGGTATCTAAGCTATACCATTATTATCATTTGGTATCAGAGCAGGTTCTATCTAAGCCAGGTTGAAGAGGAGTACTATTGGAGAGGATCCATTGGAGAAGAAGATCTACATCAAAGGAGAGCCATTGAAGCATCCCGCAGCCTCCATTCCTTCCAAGCATCCCTCAACTAAAATTTAACCTATCCACTTATTTGGAAGGTAAATTTTTTTTATTAGTTATTGGCATAGCCAATTGATCTAACATATTGGCGGAATATTTTAGATTTGGAGATCTTTAAAAAAAAAAAAAAAAAGATCTTGAAAAAAATTACAGATCTAAAAAAAAAAAAACATTTGTGAAAAAAAAAAGAGATCTTAAAAAAAAAGGAGAGAGATCTTGAAACAAAAAATTGCAAATCTAAAGATTAAAAAAAAAATATCAGATCTAAAAAAAATTAAAAAATCAGATCTGAAAGTGGAGGTGTGAAGAATTCGGGAGCAAAGGTTGAAGCAGTCCCATCAACAAAATTCCAGCAGATAGCTCTTAGAGAAAAGGACATAACTTTCTCATATAGTATTGGATTGATGTTCCATTTTTTTTGCTGAAAAGATAAGAAGGAGGCACACAACTTTGAAGTTTACATCATCTTCAGATTCGGCCTCTACATATGACAAAAAGTATGTACAAGTCAGATCATTTTTTTCTGAAAAAAATCAGATCTAGCTGGTAATTTGGTAAGATCTCAAAAACTAATATTCTGATTCTTCTGAAATTTTGTGGGTTTGAAGAAAAATATTGTATGATGCTACTGTAAAAATTTTAGAAAAACCTAGATCACGGTTTGTGAGAAAAGGTCAACACAATATTCAGATTGTTTGTTTGGATCTTGGGAACAAACAGGTCAGCGGTTCGATTCCCACTCTCTCCATATTTTTTATTAAATTATTTTTTTTAGAAAATTTGGAGAAATTACTAAATTTTGGGAGATTTCCAAATTTAGAAGCTCACCAAACACATTTAGAGCCACCGCTAAATTTAGCGGAAAAACACCTATTGGGGGGTAAAAAAATATTTTTGGCCTAAATTATGTCTTTTGTGATTCTAGACCCTTTTTTTGTAAAGAGGGGGGACACAAAAACTTCATTTTGATGTACTTTTGGAGCATTTTGTACTAATCTTGGTGCATAAAGTGAAAAAAAAAAGTACAAACTTTTTATTTTATGTTTGGTTCTATCACACGAGATCTTTGATCTCATAGCAGCGTTCGGTATATACGGTGCCTCTGGGAAGCGCTTACGGGTGATGCCGTTGTGACTACTACTGCACTTAACGCCTAACACAGCAGCCTAAACGTCGTCTGGGCATCGACCCTATAAAATTGACGGGGAGTAATAAGGACACAATACACACACATTTGAGCCCTCCCATCCGTTTGTGCTTGCACAAACCCCTCTCCGTAATGTCTAAGTACCACGTACTAAATTCTTTCATGTGCGTTAACACCTATTTCCATATTGACGGGTATATTGAAAGGGTGATCTTCTTCCACGTACCGACGGGTATATCGGAAGGGAGCATATATAGAAAGGTTTGGTATATTGCCCTGACGGTATATTGAGAGGGAGACCATAAACCTGAAGTGATAAGAGCCTTACCCTTTGTCAGAAATTCAGAGTTTCAGAAATTCAGATTGCAGAAATGGGTGCACAAGCACCAAATTTCTTCTTGCCAGATTCACAACTGCTTAGAGGAGACAACTATGCTACATGGAAACCGAAGATCAAGGTGCTACTTGAGTTTGAAGACCTATGGATAGTTGTAGATGGAAAAACAACAAGATCACTTGATGATGAAAGACACCAAGTTCAATTTGACAGGGCCAATCAAAAGGCCAAGTTGATCATCTTGGTTAGCGTAACAGACGATGTGCAACCCCACATTAGAGATGCCACATTGGCCAAGGATGCATGGGATAAGTTAAGCACAGTCTATGAGGCAAAGAACAAGAATGCCATCCTCAACCTACTATCACAGCTGCATACTCTCAAGTTCAAGCACAATGAGAAGGTTGAAGTTTTTTTGAGATGAGTTGCTACTTTGAGGGCATCTCTATTGGCATTGGGAAAAGAGATAAGTGATGAATACCTCGTACCAATTGTGTTGCGAGCACTTCCTCCTTCCTACAGAATCTTTGTGACAACTATCAATATGAGACATATGGATATATGTCTAAGAAATAAGAGTCAAGCCTTTGAGACGTTTCAAAAGTTCAAAGCACTTGTTGAGAATGAAGTTGGTCGCAAGATCAAAACTCTCTGCTCAGATCGAGGGGGGGAATTCACAAGCAATGAGTTCAAGACTTACTTGGAAGCTCATGGGATTCGTCGACAAATGTCTCCTACTCACACACCACAGCAAAATGGTATAGTTGAGAGAAGGAATCGTACTATCATGGAAATGGTGCAATGTATGATTGATGACTCAGGTTTAACAAAAAAAATTTGGGCAGAAGCTGTAAGAACTACAGTCTATTTGTTGAACAGAGTGCCCACAGTAGCTCTTAAAGGAGTGACACCTCAAGAAGCATGGTCAAATCGGAAACCATCAATTACACACCTAAGAGTATTTGGGTGTAAAGCTAGCATGCACATACCCAAGAAGAACAGGAACAAGTTGGATATGAAAGCTGAGAAACTAATATTCATTGGATACAGTGAAGAAGCACTTGGGTACAGATTATGGGATCCGAAAGAAAAGAAAGTATACACAAGTAGGGATGTTGAGTTCTTTGAGAAGAAACAAGTAGATGCTCCACTCAACGACTCAACAAACATGCAGAATACACCTCTTGTGAAGAAAGAATTTTGATGTTCCCATTGAAGATGATAGTGATGAATTGGATGATGGTGAAAACTTGGATCCACCACAAGCCAATGGAACAGCTAAGAAGTTACCTAAATGGTATACTCAATTAATAAGAGATGTAAATTTGGATGAAGCACCTAGCACATCATCCAATCCTGGACCTAGAACTCGCAGTCAAGCTCGTGAAGAGGTCAATTATGCCCTAATGAGCAGAGTTGTTGAAACAGTTGAGCCATCTACATTTCAGGAAGCCCTACAATCAAAAGCTTGGAAAGATGCCATGGATTCAGAGTATCAGTCAGTGATGAAGAAAAACACATGGCAACTTGTCGACCTTCCACCAGGGAAGAAACCCATTGGATGCAGGTGGATATTCAAGACTAAGTACAAATCAAATGGGACTATTGACAAGTATAAAGCAAGGCTTGTAGCAAAGGGGTATGCACAACAAGAAGGCATTGATTATGAGGAGACATTTGCTCCCACAGCCAAGATCAAGACAATCAGGATGATCTTTTCTCTAGCTGCACAATTTGGTTCGAAAGTCTACCAAATGGATGTGAAAAGTGCCTTTCTTAATGGAGATTTGCAAGAAGAAGTCTATATGACTCAGCCAAAGGGTTATGTAATACCAGGAAAAGAGATGATGGTATGCAGACTCATAAAATCTCTATATGGCCTAAAACAGGCACCCTGGGCATGGTACATCAAAATTGATGAGCATCTCATAAGTCATGGATTCGAAAGGAATCCTTATGACCCCAATCTCTACCTCAAAAAGCAAGGGGGGAGATTGTCATTGTGGTTGTTTATGTTGACGACCTAGTCATTGCAGGCAGTTCTGTGAAGATGATCGATGCAACAAAGAAGGATTTTAATCGATCGTTCAACATGACAGATCTCGGGCTCATGCACTATCGTCTTGGGTTGGAAGTATGGTAATAAGAGAATCATATCTTTGTGTCGCAGTTTAAATACACCAAGACAACGCTCGAGAAATTCAAGATGATGGACTGCACTCCTATTGCTACACCTATGGAAGCGAGACTTCAGTTATCTCATTCCGATCCATCACCACCGGTGAATGCAACTCTCTATCAGCAGTTGATCGGGAGTCTCATTTACCTGACATATACTAGACCAGATATCGGCTTTGCAATCAGCTATTTATCACGCTTCATGCAAGAACCAAAAATATGTCATTGGAAAGTAGCAAAGAGAATACTGAGATATCTAAAGGGTACAGTTGACCTTGGTCTAGAGTACAAGAAGAACGACAACTTCTTCTTGACAGGATATTCAGATTCAGATCATGCAGGAAACATGGATGATAGGAAGTCAACATCAGGCTTCATCTTCTTTATGGGATTTGGACCGATATCATGGGGAAGCAAAAAACAAAATTTTGTTTCTCGCTCTTCTACAAAAGTAAAGTATCGAGCTGTAGGTGAAGTTGTTTGTGAAGCAATATGGCTACACCGAATACTGGAAGGAATTGGTCTACCACAAAATAAATCTACTCCAGTATATGTTGATAATGAAGGAGTTTTGAAGCTTGTTCGCAATCTAGTATTTCATGAGAGAACCAAGCATATTGAAGTACAGGTTCATTTCATACGTGTTGTCCACCCAAAATTCCCTGCTCTTAAGAAAGTGAACTTTCAAAATTTTGGGTTTAAGTGTCTTCTCTGTTGTGCTGAAATTGTTAAAAGTCGTGAAATTGAGAAAATCTGCGTTTTTGGGTCATTTCATGTGTTTTTCGAGCCTGTCGGACATTTTTGTCCCGTGTGTCCCAAGTTCAAAAGTGCGCTCTGTTCCCCGATCGGCCGATCTCCCCGAAGTTTGTCTTTTTCGGGCCCGTCGCACATTTTTGTCCCGAATGTCCCAAGTCAAATTGTGCAAGTTGTTCCATTTTCGGCCGAAACACCTGAACCGCGTACTTCACACATTTTTGTCCCAAATGTCCCAAGTCAAATTGTGCAAGTTGTTCCATTTTCGGCCGATTCGCCCGAACCGCGTACTTCGCGCTTTCACGTCCCAAATGTCCCAAGCTCTTCCAGACCCATTGTCACCTTTTCGTCCGATCCGGCCGAGTCGCGTGTTTCGCGCATTCGCGTCTCACATGTCCTAAATGAACCAAGTGCCATTCGTGCTTATTTTTCCCGCTCTACCCGAATATCATGCTTTTTCAAATCGGTAGATATGTATTAAATGTGCATTCATTGTCTTTCTCTCTCCTAATCGGCTATATAACGGGCATTCCCCCTTTGCATTTTTCACACTGCTTCCATGCTATCCTTTGCTCGAACCCTTGCAATATAATTTCCTGCCCGTGTATCCTTTCCTCTGTAATTCCTTCCCAAAGTCAAGTTCGTGTCTCTGTCCTCCAAATTACTGTCAACATGAAGATCAAATTTCAAGGACAGGAGCATATCTCTCCACTTGAATCTGCCGTTCACAATATTGGGGACAGTGAAGCTCGTCATCTTGATTTCAGTGATTTTTGGGCAAGGATGGCGGATGCAAAACCTACACCTATGGCGCAGATGATTCATGACAGTGGTTTGGCTTTCGCTGGAGGTTTCCCGGTATCAGTACAGTGTACTGATACAGTGCTTTCGTGCGGAGCTCACTTCGACCCTGATTCGGGTGAATTGACCAATATACACGGGGAACTCATTGCCAAGCTGGATGCTTCCACCATTAGCACGACGCTAAGGATCCCAGAGATGGATAATGCCATAGTCGTTTCTCGGGATCAAGCACAGGCCCTGTTCAACAAAGATAGCGATAAATACAAGGTGCAGGTGGCGAAGTCCTGGCTCAAGAACCCTAAGAAGGGAGCATCTCGCCTGTCTAAGACTCTTTTCCGGGCAGATTTCAACGAAGAATTGTCAGATTTTATAATTCTACTGGCTCGGGTTATGGGTTTACCATCTACCAACGAATTCCACTTCTGGATGTGCCTGCTCATCAGCATGGTGTGCGAGGGAACACAAAATATCAACTGGGAAAAGATCATCAGCATGAATTTGGCAGATCAGTTGTCCAATATACAGCAAACAAAGAAGTTCTACATGACTTCTTACCTGATGTATACTCTGGCAGCATCAAGGCAATGGTTTGGTTTTTCCTACATTGATGCCCACAAGGATGACCCTATATATGCCTACTACCCGCAGTTCACCCTAGAGACCAGCAATCGCAATTTCAGAAGGGTAAATGATGCTTTCACCATGTACGTGGTCAGGCTGCTCGAAGGTGATACTGCTAGGAGATTTTCTGATGAAGCCATGAATCTGATATCGCGCTACGGTGCTTATTTCATACAATTCAGAAAATTCTCCTATATCAGGCTTGTCGGCTATGAAAGCACCCCTCTGAGGCTTCCTATGTTCTGTAATGATAAGATGGCTTTGATTGAAGTATGCAGGTAATTAGACAAACTGCACAGAACCTGCAGAGACAAGAAGATTTCTGGTTTGCACTTTCCCATCTCTTTGGGAAATTACACTTATAAAACAGCCCTGGACGCACAGAACATAGAGAGATCCCTGGTCCCTATCACCGTTCATTTCTTTAAGCCAAGAACTTGCTTCGACTTGAAGAAGTTCATTGAGCAGAACATCAAGATAATCTATCATCATAGGGCAGATACAGAGGACTATTGGGCTGACTGTGCAGATGATTTTGAAGCTAGAAGGAGGCACTGTGGTAGGTTCTCTCTGCAATTGATCCAAGAACTCGGCTTGTACCAAGTTCCTGAAGGACTCCAGGATGACAATTCTGATCTATACTCATATGAGTATGAGAGTGTGATTAAGCACACCCCCTTGGAGGACTTGGATTGGAACAGGAAAGAAAAAGATGATCTGGCTGAGATCCTTGCTCCAGTCTTAGTCAGGACTAAGGTCTGGTTTGACAGGAAAGTTCGAGAGCTCAGAAGGCACTCAGGAGAATCCTCTTCCAAGGATGTTTCAACACCAAGGAGAGAGGCATCGATTCCCAGGTCAGAAACACCAGTGCAAACCCCACCTGCCTCATCAATACAAGGACCTGCAGCTTCCACTCCTTCTTCATCCACTCAAGTGTACCAGAAGAAACTCAAGGAGGTTAAGAAGGAGCCTGTGGAAAATGATCCTCAAATAAAGCAGGTAGAAGTGCCTATGGGACAGGAGAACATCATTGTTCTCAGTGAAAGTGAAGAGAGTGAAGTGCCAGCCCCTGCAAATGCTCCTGAAGGTCCAGCAGATAAAGATAAGGAAGTCTAGAGCACTGAACTTCCAAGTGCTATTGATTCTTCAGCAGCAATTGTATCCAACGACCTACTCACATCTCAACTTGAGACCACAGCTATGCAAAACTTGAGCATCATGAGCTCTATGTCTCTTGGTCCTCTTGCCCCTCCTGCTGCTTCCTCTTCCTCTTTTGCATGGGTTAAACCTCTTGTTGATAGTAGAAAGAGGAAATCTTCCTCTCGGAGCTCAGGGGAAAATTTTGATGCTGTCGAAACCTTATTGGGCACTACTCCTTCTCGTGCCAAGAAAGCCAAAATCACCTCCAGAATAGTGTCTGATGCTCAAGGTCAGCAATTCCTTGAGATTGCTGAGCATACAGTGGACAAATCAGAGTAGGACTTACAGACATCTGACTTAGAGCTCTCAAGAATTCCAATTTGAGAGTCTACTCCTGAAGGTGAGATCCACAACCTCAAGGAAACGATCACACGAGTCATTGGGAGGGTAGAGAAAGGGCAACAAACTATTGAACAGTTGGAGGAACAGGCCCAGATTCTCACAAGTTTTATCAAATATCTTTTGTCTAAGGACAAAGTTTTGGACCCTACCCCATTGACTACTCTTCCACCTCCTGTAATTTTGAGCCAAGATGAAATACAGAGCATCAAAGACATGCACAAGTATTTTGTCTACGGCAGGGCTATGGAAGCCATGGTGGAAGATATGCTTGTTGCAGGATTGAATTTCATAGATGAAGCTTTCAAACTCCATGGAAAGGTGAACAATTTGCAACAGAAGCTCTCCTCCACTATCGGGGTCATGGATAAATAGCTCAAACTCTGGAGTAGTTGCATAGTAGACCTCCGTCTCATGGGACAGACAGATGAGAACATTTTATTGGCGAATAAGGTTTTTGATGATGCAAAGGATAATCTGTTAAAGTCCTGGGTTTACAACGTAGAGTGGAAGATCAAAGTCCTGGAGGAGGCTTTGGGAGAGCTGAAGAATAGCTGGCAGAAAGGAGAGGCTTTCAAGACACTGGTGGTATCTGCTTTCAAAGATATACACTGTCATCTTCAAGATGAAACTTCTGGTGTGCCCCTTTCCTTGTAAGAAATAAAAGCTCAATTCAGAGCTTTTGTCAAAGATAATTTATTCAAGGAAAGTTCCATCTCTAAGGAGAAAATGAAGGAAATTTGCTCTCTTCAATCTGCCATCGAAGAAGCAAATAAAGATTATCATACTCATGTCGAGTTTGATAAAGAAATGGAGAGGTGTCTCAGATTTTGGGGTCAGTCTACAGCCAACACGTCAGTCCCTCGTGGCAGAGACATAGCCGAGGCATTGAAAAGATTCAGGTAGTGGATTTTGAAGTCAGTGGGTCCCTCCCAGTAGCTAACCACCTGTCTTCTTCTCCTTATTCTTTTCTCTTCTTCCCATTCTTTTTCCGTTTTCTTTGTAAAAAGTTGAGGTATTGCGGTTGGCAGTCCTTAACCATTCTTGGTTAAAAGAAGCGGTTACAAAGAGTAACTGATTTGTAAGCTATATAATGGCCTCTCTATGCCATTCTTAAGGAGGAAGAACTGGGTTTATTTTCTGAAAGTGTAAATAGATCATAAAGAAATCAATACAGAAGGGATTTCCATTCTTTGTCTATCTGATCTCTGTTATCTCTAAACTTTCATTTAAATTTTGTGAAGATCATTTGTCTCCAGTTTGTTAGTCTTGCCGATTGCATACTTTTCAACTTTGCAAGCATGGTGATCTTGTATAACCAAGAAGGAACTTCGTGTCCTTGATTAATGAATCTGTGTTACGTTAAGAAACTTTGTGTTCTGGCAGATGTTATTTACAGAACTTTGTGTCTTTAAACTCCATCTCATTTATACGATACAAATGATCTTGTTTTCAATTCACTGTAACTTCGCATACATAAAGAATTACTCTGTTATCTATAATTCTGCATGTTGCCTTTCTGCTCATTCTCATACTCTCATTCCTCAGTCCTTTTGTAATTGATGATCTTTATAGTAAACACTTTCATAATATCCAAGTTCAACCAGAAAATCATGTTTTGTATATTTGTAAATAGGTTCATTTCTGAATAAGGGAACCTCTCCCATTAAAGAGGAGAGACTTCTTGTCCCCTGACTGTTGCTCTTCGTAAAGTCCTATTTGACGACCAACAGTTTTTGGTGACTCCGCTGGGGAAAATCATATTCCAGTTCTGTAATTTTTGATCATCTTTTGATCTGGTGACTCCGCTTTTTACTCGAGGGAGAAGGGCCCTTGGTATTGAAGATTCTCAGTTTCAGATTTTGGGGCAGCAGGGTTTTCCTTTCCCTTCAATAAGAAATTGAAGGACTCATTCGACAAGCACTCCACCTGCTCAAGATAGAATTCCTACAGGTGATATTCCTTCGGAGCTAGCTAGCCCTAATCTTTGATCTTTTATTCTTACTGGTGTTGTAGTTCCTCTCCAAGCCGTCTTTCCAAGAATGGCGGTACCATTGCCCTGGGGTCATCGTGTCAGGCCCCTTGCTCTTCCTCAGCCTTTGTATGAGTTACCCAGAGGTAACCGGAAGAACTTTCCTAAATTCAAAGGTCGATGGAAAAGTGCATCCTGATGAACACATCGCAGCCTTCATAGTTACATGTGGAGTTCTGGGAGTTGAACACAAAGACATCTCCGTGAGACTATTCGTTGAGACTTTACAAGATAATGCTGCTGATCGGTTCTATCACCTTCCGGCTGGTACTATCACTAGCTGGGACACCATGAGAACTAGGTTTGAAAACCGTTTCAAACCAGCAGAAGATGTGCATGCCTTGCTAGCTCAAATCTCTCAGATAAAGAAAGATTCACCAGAACACATGAGAGAATTTGTGGCCCGCTTCAACAGATTGATCAATAAAATCCCTGTAAATACTCGACCTATTGATCAAATCCAAAAATGTTTCTTCCTAAATGCCCAAATTCCTGAAGTTAGCTATGCGTTGAGAAGGGCTAATCTCGCAACATTGGTGGAGGATCAAACTCTTGTTGTTAGTGTCGAGGATGATCTGATCATGTCGGGGAAGTTGAGGAGAGACCCTTCCAAATCTAAGTCTATTGCTTCCTCCTCCACCACCCCTGGACCTAATACTGATCCATTAGTTCAAAAACTTTCGAATGATCTCATTGCTATAAAGAAACAATTGGCTCAGCATGCTTCTTATGTAGATGTTCCAAGGAGGAATTTCCAGCCCAGAAATCGTTTGCCTACTTCTCAAACAAGATTAACACTTGAAGGACCTCCTGTTAAAGTTCCTGTAAATGTAACTTGTGAAGTTGAAGAGCCAGATGATGATGAGGATAATGAAGCTTGCGAGGAGTTTGTGGAGGAATTTGATGATGAAGTAGATGAACTTGAGGGATCTCGGGTTAATTTCTTCACCACTGAGGGCATTGATGATGGAGATGATTATAATGAAGTGGTAGCAGACATGAATAGCGAATCATTTGCTGTCATGACTCGAGAGCAGACAAATCAGAGGGAGAAGGTGACACAGCCCCCCAAGAAATTTAAGGAGCAGTCGGGGCAACTATCCCTGTAAATTGCAAAAAGAGGATTCTATCCCCCCATTCATCTGCCCAAAGGTGGTACTGTCATCCTGCTATAAAAGTTACTTCTTTTCTCTAAAGGATAAAGCCTAGGATTTCAAATGATTGATGGGCCCGTCCACTTCTGGGGTCTTTTGATATATTGATCATCTGAAAAAAGGGCTAAGGTTCAATATCAGAGGCTGAGTATTATCAAACCCATCCCAAAAGGCCTTTGCCAAAAGATCATTGTTAATTCCCATTCTAAAAACCCACCTCTAAAGTCCTTTTACCACTCTTCTTCTGAACACAACCTAGTCTGGTAGCTCTGTCACTCACCTAATGAAAAATTAAACCATTTATGTAACACTTCTTATAGATGGCATAGCTCAGTAATTGTGCATTGACTCAGGAGCCTCAGATAATGTGATGCCTGCTAAAATCTACTACCACGAATATCATGCTTTTTCAAATTGGTAAGATAGGTATTAAATGCACATTCATGTCTTCTCTCTCCTAATCTGGCTATATAATTGTGCTTCCCCCATTTTTGCGATTTTCAACTGCTTCCATGCTATCCTTTTGCTCGAACCCTTGCAATATAAATTTCCTGCGCGTGTAATCCTTTTCCTCTTTAATTCCTTCCCATGTCAAGTTTCGTGTCCTCTGTCCCACATCCGAATTACTGTCAACATAAGTCAAATTTCAAGGACATGACTATCTCTCCCTTGAATCTGCCGTTCCAAATATGGGGACATTGAAGCTCGTCATCTTGATTTCAGCGATTTTTTGGGCAAGGATGGCGGATGCACCCTACACCTATGGCGCAGATGATTCACGACAGTGGTTTGCTTCGCTGGCGGTTTCCCTTCTCAGTACGTGTAACTGATACATTCTTTCGTGCGGAGCCACTTCGGACCCTGATCGGTGACTTACCAATATACAAGGGGAACTCGTTGCCAAGCTGGATCTTCCGACATATCCCGAACTAAGGATCCCAGAGATTGATAATGCCATAGTCGTTTCCTCCCGGGATCAAGCACGGCCCTGTTCCACCAAACAGTCGATAAAACAAGGCGCGGTGGCGAAGTCCTTGCTCAAAACCCTAAGAAGGGAGCATCTCGCCTGTCTAAGACCCTTTGCTGGGTAGATTTCAACGAATACTTGTTGGATTTTACTAATTCTACATGGCTCGGTTATGGGTTTACCCTCTACCACGAATTCCACTTCTGGATATCCCTCTCATCAGCATGGTGTGGGCAAGGGAACACAAAATATCAACTGGGCAAGATCATCAACATGAATTTGGCAGATCAGCGTCAATTTACAGCAAAGACAAAGAAGTTCTTACTGACTTCTTACCTGATGTATACTCTGGCAGCATCAAGGCAATGGTTTGGTTTTTCCTACATTGATGCCCACCGGATGACCCTATTATGTCGTACTACTTCCCGCGTTCCCCTAGAGACCCGCAATCACAATTTTCAGAAGGGTAAATGATGCTTTCAAATTCAACCAGGTACGTGGTCAGGCTGCTCGAAGGTGATAACTGCTAGAATTTTTTCTTTATGAAGGCCCCATGAATCTGATATCACACGCTACGGTACTTATTTCATACATTCATAATTCTCTATATCAGGCTTGCCGGCTTGAAGCACCCTCTGAGGCTTCCCATTGCCTTGCAATGATAGATGGCTTTGAATTGAAGTAATGCCTTGCAAATTAGACAAACTGTCCCAGAACCTGCAGAGACAAGAAATTTCCTGGTTGCACTTTCCCATCTCTTGGAAATTACACTTAATAAAACAGCCCTTAACCGCACAGAACATAGGAGAGCCCTGGTCCCTATCACCGTTCATTTCTTTAAGCCAAGAACTTGCTTCGACATAAAGAAGTTCCATTGAGTAGACCTCAAACTAATCTATCATCATAGGGCAGATACAGAGGACTATTGGGCGGCCTGTGTAGATGATTCTGGAAGCTAGAAGGAGCAACTGTGGTGTTTCTCTCTGGCAATTGATCCAAGAACTTCGGCTTGTAACCACGTTCCTGAAGGACTCCAGGATGACAGTCTGATCTATATCTCTATGAGTATGATAGTGTGATTAGCACACCCCCTTGGAGAATTGGATTGTAAACAGGAAAGAAAAGATGATCTAAGCTGAGATCCTTCGCCCGCCATTCTTTTTAGGACTAGGTCCTAGTTGACATGGAAAAGTTCGAGAGGCTCAGAAGGCACTCAGGAAATCCTCTTCCAAGGATGTTTCACACAAGGAGATAGGCATCGATTCCGTCAGAAACACCAGTGTAACCCCCCTCCTATCAGTACAAGGACCGCATCTTTCACTCCTTCTTCAATCCACTCAAGTGTACCAACGAAACTCACGGGGTTAAGAGGATCCCTGTGGAAAATGATTCCTCAAAGAAAGCAGTTAGAAGTGCCTATGGGACAAGAACATCATTGTTCTCATGAAAGTGAAGGAGGAAGTGTCAACCCCTGTCAATGCCGCCTGAGGTCCAACAGATTAAAGATAAGGAAGTCCAGAGCACTGAACTCCAATGTCTATTTATTCTTCGCAGCCATTTGTTCCAGTGCCCCTACTCACATCTCAGCAACTTGAGACCATAGCGTGCAAACCTTGAGCCGTCATGAGCTCTCATTTCTCTTGGTCCTCTTGCCCCTCCTGCTCCTGCTGCTTCCTCTTTCCCCTTTTGCTGGGTTCCCCTCTTGTTGAAGTGAAAGAGGAATCTTCCTCTGGAGCTTAGGGCGAATTATTGCTGTTGTCGAGCTTATTGGGCACTACTCCTTCTCGTGCCAAAAGCCAAAATCACCTCCAAAATAGTGGTCTGTGCTCAATGTCAGTAATTCCGGAGTTTGCTGCCTCAGTGGACAATCGAGGCAGGACTTACAACATCTTACTTAGAGCGCTCAGAATTCCCATGGAAGTCCTACTCCTGCAGGTGAATCCACAACTCCAGGAACGCTCACACGAGTCATGGGAGGGTAGAGAAAGGGCAGCAAACTATTGAACAGTTGTGAGGAACAAGGGCCCAGATCTCACATTTTTTTTATTATCAAATCTCTTTTGTCTAAGGACAAAAGTATTTGGACCTCCCCCATTGACTACTCTTCCACCTCCTGTAATTTTGAGCCAGATGAAATTAAGAGCATCAAAGACTGCACAAGTATTCTATCTACGGCACGGGCTAATGGAAGCCATGGTGAAGATATGTTTGTTGCAGGTGAATTTCCAATCGATGACTTCAACTCCAGGAAAATGTAACAATTTGCAAGAGAAGCTCTCCTCCACACACGGGTCATGATAAAGAGCTCAAACTCTTGGAGTAGTTGCATATTAGACTCCGTCTCATGGGACACAGACAGATGAGAACATTTTTATGGGTGATAAGGTTTTTGATATGCAAAGGATAATCTGTCAAAGTCCTGGGTTTACAACAGAAACAAGCGTAAGTGGACATATCAAAAGTCCTGGAGGAGCTTTGGTAAATCTGAAGAATAGCATTCAAGAAAGAGAGGCTTTTCAATACACTGGTGGTATCTGCTTCAAGATTACACCTGTCATCATCTTCAAGAATAAACTTCTGTGTGCCCCTTTCCTTGCAGAATCAAAGCTTCAATTCAGAGCTTTTGTCAAATATATTTATTCAAGGAAAGTTCCATCTCCAATGAGAAATGAAGAAATTTGCTCTCTTCAACTGCCATCGAAGAAGCAAATAAGATTATCATCCTCATGTCTAGTTGATAAAGAATGGAGGAAGTGTCCTCAACAGATTTTTGGGGTCCAATCTACAAAACAGCACACGTCCAGTCCCTCGTGGCAGAGACATAGCCGATGCATTGCAAAGATTCAGGCATGGATTTTGAAGTCAGTCAGCATCCGTCCCAGTAGCTGACCACATGTCTTCTTCTCCCTTATTCTTTAGTTTTGGTCATTCCTTTTGACCTTGGCCCAATGGCAAAGTTCATCCCATGAAGCTTCCGCCCATCTGAATTTGCCAGTCACCCCAAGGAAATTACCCAAAATCCCTTTAAGAAAGGAATTTCAAATTTGGTTAAGTGTCTTCTCTGTTGTGCTGAAATGTTAAAAGATGTGAATTGAGAAAATATGTGTTTTTGGTCATTTCATATGTTTTTCAGGCACTGTCGAAATTTTTGTCCCGTGTGTCCCAAGTCAAAAGTGCGCTTGTTCCAAGACTCGGCCGATTCACGACGAAGTTTGTTTTTCGGGCCCGTCGCACATTTTTGTCCGAATATCCAAGCAATTGTGAAAAGTTGTTCCATTTTCGGCCGAAACCACTCCACACCGCCATCATACTTCGCACATTTTTGTCCCAAATGTCCCAAGTCAAATTGTGCAAGTTGTTCCATTTTCGACCGATTCACCCAAACCGCATACTTCGCGCTTTCACGTCCCAAATGTCCCAAGCTCTTCCGGACCCATTGTCACCTTTTCGTCCGATCCGGCTGAGTCGCGTGTTTCGCGCATTCGCGTCTCACATGTCCCAAATGAACCAAGTGCCATTCGTGCTTATTTTTCCCACTCTACCCGAATATCATGCTTTTTCAAATTGGTAGATATGTATTAAATGCACATTCATTGTCTTTCTCTCTCCTAATCGGCTATATAATGGGCATTCCCCCTTTGCATTTTTCACACTGCTTCCATGCTATCCTTTGCTCGAACCCTTGCAATATAATTTCCTGCGCGTGTATCCTTTCCTCTGTAATTCCTTCCCAAAGTCAAGTTCGTGTCTCTGTCCTCCGAATTACTGTCAACATGAAGATCAAATTTCAAGGACAGGAGCATATCTCTCCACTTGAATCTGCCGTTCACAATATTGGGGACAGTGAAGCTCGTCATCTTGATTTCAGCGATTTTTGGGCAAGGATGGCGGATGCAAACCCTACACCTATGGCGCAGATGATTCACGACAGTGGTTTGGCTTTCGCTGGAGGTTTCCCGGTCTCAGTACAGTGTACTGATACAGTTCTTTCGTGCGGAGCTCACTTCGACCCTGATTCGGGTGAATTGACCAATATACACGGGGAACTCATTGCCAAGCTGGATGCTTCCGCCATTAGCACGACGCTAAGGATCCCAGAGATGGATAATGCCATAGTCGTTTCCCGGGATCAAGCACAGGCCCTGTTCAACCAAGACAGCGATAAATACAAGGCGCAGGTGGCGAAGTCCTGGCTCAAGAACCCTAAGAAGGGAGCATCTCGCCTGTCTAAGACTCTTTTCTGGGTAGATTTCAACGAAGAATTGTTGGATTTTATAATTCTACTGGCTCGGGTTATGGGTTTACCCTCTACCAACGAATTCCACTTCTGGATATGCCCGCTCATCAGCATGGTGTGCAAGGGAACACAAAATATCAACTGGGCAAAGATCATCAACATGAATTTGGCAGATCAGCTGTCCAATGTACAGCAAACAAAGAAGTTCTACATGACTTCTTACCTGATGTATACTCTGGCAGCATCAAGGCAATGGTTTGGTTTTTCCTACATTGATGCCCACAAGGATGACCCTATATATGCCTACTGCCCGCAGTTCACCCTAGAGACCAGCAATCACAATTTCAGAAGGGTAAATGATGCTTTCACCATGTACGTGGTCAGGCTGCTCGAAGGTGATACTGCTAGGAGATTTTCTGATGAAGCCATGAATCTGATATCACGCTACGGTACTTATTTCATACAATTCAGAAAATTCTCCTATATCAGGCTTGCCGGCTATGAAAGCACCCCTCTGAGGCTTCCCATGCCTTGCAATGATAAGATGGCTTTGATTGAAGTATGCAGGCAATTAGACAAACTGCACAGAACCTGCAGAGACAAGAAGATTTCTGGTTTGCACTTTCCCATCTCTTTGGGAAATTACACTTATAAAACAGCCCTGGACGCACAGAACATAGAGAGAGCCCTGGTCCCTATCACCGTTCATTTCTTTAAGCCAAGAACTTGCTTCGACATAAAGAAGTTCATTGAGTAGAACATCAAGATAATCTATCATCATAGGGCAGATACAGAGGACTATTGGGCGGCCTGTGTAGATGATTTTGAAGCTAGAAGGAGGCACTGTGGCAGGTTCTCTCTGCAATTGATCCAAGAACTCGGCTTGTACCAAGTTCCTGAAGGACTCCAGGATGACAATTCTGATCTATACTCATATGAGTATGAGAGTGTGATTAAGCACACCCCCTTGGAGGAATTGGATTGGAACAGGAAAGAAAAAGATGATCTAGCTGAGATCCTTGCCCCATTCTTAGTTAGGACTAAGGTCTAGTTTGACAGGAAAGTTCGAGAGCTCAGAAGGCACTCAGGATAATCCTCTTCCAAGGATGTTTCAACACCAAGGAGAGAGGCATCGATTCCCAGGTCAGAAACACCAGTGTAAACCCCACCTGCCTCATCAGTACAAGGACCTGCAGCTTCCACTCCTTCTTCATCCACTCAAGTGTACCAGAAGAAACTCAAGGAGGTTAAGAAGGAGCCTGTGGAAAATGATCCTCAAAGAAAGCAGGTAGAAGTGCCTATGGGACAGAAGAACATCATTGTTCTCAGTGAAAGTGAAGAGAGTGAAGTGTCAACCCCTGCAAATGCTCCTGAAGGTCCAACAGATAAAGATAAGGAAGTCCAGAGCACTGAACTTCCAAGTGCTATTGATTCTTCAGCAGCAATTGTATCCAGTGCCCTACTCACATCTCAACTTGAGACCATAGCTGTGCAAACCTTGAGCGTCATGAGCTCTATGTCTCTTGGTCCTCTTGCCCCTCCTGCTGCTTCCTCTTCCCCTTTTGCATGGGTTCAACCTCTTGTTGACAGTAGAAAGAGGAAATCTTCCTCTCGGAGCTTAGGGGCGAATTTTGATGTTGTCGCAGCCTTATTGGGCACTACTCCTTCTCGTGCCAAGAAAGCCAAAATCACCTCCAGAATAGTGTCTGATGCTCAAGGTCAGTAATTCCTGGAGTTTGCTGAGCCTACAGTGGACAAATCAGAGCAGGACTTACAGACATCTGACTTAGAGCTCTCAAGAATTCCAATGGGAGAGTCTACTCCTGAAGGTGAGATCCACAACCTCCAGGAAACGATCACACGAGTCATTGGGAGGGTAGAGAAAGGGCAGCAAACTATTGAACAGTTGGAGGAACAGGCCCAGATTCTCACAAGTTTTATCAAATCTCTTTTGTCTAAGGACAAAGTTTTGGACCCTACCCCATTGACTACTCTTCCACCTCCTGTAATTTTGAGCCAAGATGAAATATAGAGCATCAAAGACATGCACAAGTATTCTATCTACGGCAGGGCTATGGAAGCCATGGTGGAAGATATGTTTGTTGCAGGATTGAATTTCATCGATGAAGCTTTCAAACTCCACGGAAAGGTGAACAATTTGCAAGAGAAGCTCTCCTCCACCATCGGGGTCATGGATAAAGAGCTCAAACTCTGGAGTAGTTGCATAGTAGACCTCCGTCTCATGGGACAGACAGATGAGAACATTTTATTGGTGAATAAGGTTTTTGATGATGCAAAGGATAATCTGTCAAAGTCCTGGGTTTACAGCGTAGAGTGGAAGATCAAAGTCCTGGAGGAGGCTTTGGTAGAGCTGAAGAATAGCATGCAGAAAGGAGAGGCTTTCAAGACACTGGTGGTATCTGCTTTCAAAGATATACACTGTCATCTTCAAGATGAAACTTCTGGTGTGCCCCTTTCCTTGCAAGAAATCAAAGCTCAATTCAGAGCTTTTGTCAAAGATAATTTATTCAAGGAAAGTTCCATCTCCAAGGAGAAAATGAAGGAAATTTGCTCTCTTCAATCTGCCATCGAAGAAGCAAATAAAGATTATCATACTCATGTCGAGTTTGATAAAGAAATGGAGAAGTGTCTCAGATTTTGGGGTCAATCTACAGCCAACACGTCAGTCCCTCGTGGCAGAGACATAGCCGAGGCATTGAAAAGATTCAGGCAGTGGATTTTGAAGTCAGTCAGTCCCTCCCAGTAGCTGACCACATGTCTTCTTCTCCTTATTCTTTTCTCTTCTTCCCATTCTTTTTCCGTTTTCTTTGTAAAAAGTTGAGGTATTGCGGTTGGCAGTCCTTAACTATTCTTGGTTAAAAGAAGCTGTTACGAAGAGTAACTGATTTGTAAGCTATATAATGGCCTCACTACACCATTCTTAAGGAGGAAGAACTGGGTTTATTTTCTGAAAGTGTAAATAGATCATAAAGAAATCAATACAGAAGGGCTTTCCATTCTTTGTCTATCTGATCTCTGTTATCTCTAAACTTTCATTTAAATTTTGTGAATATCATTTGTCTCCAGTTTGTTAGTCTTGCCGATTGCATACTTTTCAACTTTGCAAGCATGGTGATCTTGTATAACCAAGAAGGAACTTCGTGTCCTTGATTAATGAATCTGTGTTACGTTAAGAAACTTTGTGTTCTAGCAGATGTTATTTACAGAACTTTGTGTCTTTAAATTCCATCTCATTTATACGATACGAATGATCTTGTTTTCAATTCACTGTAACTTTGCATACATAAAGAATTACTCTGTTATCTATAATTTTGCATGTTGCCTTTCTGCTCATTCTCATACTCTCATTCCTCAGTCCTTTTGTAATTGATGATCTTTATAGTAAACACTTTCATAATATCCAAGTTCAACCAGAAAATCATGTTTTGTAAATTTGTAAATAGGTTCATTTCTGAATAAGGGAACCTCTCCCATTAAAGAGGAGGGACTTCTTGTCCCCTAACTATTGCTCTTCGTAAAGTCCTATTTGACGACCAACAATACGCGAGCATGTCTTGAAGCACAACATACAGCTCCATTTCTGTCCTACAACTGAACAGAAGGCAGATGTTTTCACTAAGTCACTTGCACGTGACAAATTCACACTGTTCAGAGAGTTCCTCTCCACTTCATTGGAAACTATGCAAAATTAAGGGGGGGAATGTTAGCATACTTTAGCATAGGCATATTTATTGCATTTTATTGCATTATCTTTTATTTAATAATGTGCAACATGTGAACTCTAGTCTAGTGACTTGCATTCAATAATGTTATGTTGGATAACATTCAATATTGGTATTAGTAGTAATTACATGTGCATGTGAGATGGGTCTTATCATCTCGTAGTTGGTGTCTGCTAGGGTGTCATGTCTATCCATATGAGGTTATCTAATATCTATAAATATTACAGCTCTTGCATTGTTATGTAATCTGATTTCATGATAAATAATATTTGTGAGGCTTTCGTCCCTCTTTGGTCA
The DNA here is from genome assembly GCA_019776745.2 of Taxus chinensis. Classification (NCBI taxonomy): domain Eukaryota; kingdom Viridiplantae; phylum Streptophyta; class Pinopsida; order Cupressales; family Taxaceae; genus Taxus; species Taxus chinensis. Next base: position 4,068,709 of record CM034156.1, on the reverse strand, counting down.
TTGCAATCTTATTCTATTATATCATTTGGTATCTAAACTATACCATTATTATCAGAATCTTTATTCATTGTAGGGCTTCAGCCTACTCCCATTGAAGTAACCAGGTAACATGGTGCCATCCATTGCCTACAACTAACATGTCTTTGATTTGAGTATCTTAGTTACTACAAAGGGTCCCAACCAATGCACCTTCAATTTCCTCAGGTGGCGCACAAACTTAGAGTCACAGAGAAGGACCATCTTGCCAAATTCAAATGTCTTGTTCTTAATGTGTCTATCATGCTAGCCCTTTTGTCTTTCCTTCTCATTCTTCTAGGTCCAATGTTAAAGAACGTACCTCTCATCTAACTGCATTAGTTTTTTATGCACTCTTGAATAGCTTATTCATAATCAAGTCCACTTGTATGTGCAATACGCAGGGATGGTAACATGAACTCAACTATAAGTATTGCTTCTGTACCAAACACCAACTGGAATGGTGTGGCCTTATTCAATCAGTTATAAGTGGTCATGTAGGCCCAAAGTACAACTGACACTTATCATCCCAATATTTCCTTCCAACATCACAGATATGTGTTAATGTTTGTCCCAAAATCTTGTTGAAAGATTCTGCATAACCATTAATATGAAGGTGATAATGAGTAGTTTTATGGTGTGCCACCATAAACTGTGCCAACGTGATTCTAATTGTCTCATTTAAGAAATGAGTTCCTCTACCAATTGTCAATCTTAATTGGAAATCATACCTACTAATTATATTCTCCCATAAGAATCTTGTTGATGTAACTATAGTACAATCCTTTGTAGGCACATCCTCTACCCACCGTGTAAGATAATATGTGTAAGTAATAATATAGTGTGCTCCAGTCTTGCACGTGGGTGGTGCAATAGGTCCTACAAATTCAATAGCCCATTTCTTGAAATTTACCCTATACAAGCACTTTTTCACAAGTTCAGTGGATTTTTCTTGTGTGATCCCCGACCAATTTGGTAACCTACAACATTTAGATAGGATTAGGATTAGTTTAATTTCAATAATAGTAGTTTTAACATTTAATGCAGAGGGGCGTAGCCTCGTGAACATTGGTGGAGACACCTAATTTTCCATATCGACAAATTTTATCGCCAACAACATTACTGTTAAAAAATTTGGATCCTTCCTTGATGTTGTTTCCATTGATGACATGGTGCATTGATGGAAAAGAGCAGGTGATGAGGTGTCAACTCTTTAAGGGCATGAAGGTTGAATGGTAGTGCTTCACATAGTGGCTTAGTGCCTTCACAAGGTGGTTTCAATGTGTCTTCATAAGTAGTAATGGTGGTGTCAGTGTGTTTAGTGCTTGGTTGAGGTGGTTAGTGCTCAATATATATATGGAGATTCTTGGTGTGCACTTATAAGGTGTCTTATTGGTTTGAAATGATATTTCAAGAGATTTCAAGGGAATCTAGGATGATCATTAGGTCAGGTATTCCAAGTCATGGTTGGAACTAACCCATTTCATCCTAGTTCAAGGGCCTAATGAGATGTATGAAGAAAAAGTAGGCCATATCAATCCAATGAACTCATGGGAGGTGTCTATGAACATTGTTTAGAGTTTGTATGAGAAGATGCATGTCATAATTTATCACTTAGAGGAAAATTTGAGGTATTTCCTATGAATTCCCTTGAAAACAAATATGTGAATGGAAAAATCAGATTGGTTATGATGGTACATTCTCATTTGTGATAAAACGAGATGTAAGGCATGTGGAGGAAGGTGTTGCGAAGCTGTAGGTCAAATTTCATGCAAAAGTGAAGAATTTCTCACAAGATAGAAGTCTTTTAGACCTATTGAGCTTCTAGAAAACAATATCTCAGCTCGAAGGTCATCTTACAAGAGCTAAAAGGCACGTAGAATTTTTACATGGTGCTCTTAGGCTTCCACCACAGTTAGGGCATGGAGAAAAGAGATTCTCAGAGTTGAAATGAACTTAAATGGTACCATATACTTTATGAACAATCCTTAAGAGTACAAACCACTTCAAATGCTCCTAAAACCCTAAGTATAAAATGATAGATAAGAAGTGATGTTTTTATTCTTCAAATCACTTGTGCAAGCTAGTAAAATTACTCATGGTTATAGAGAATTCTTTCTATTCCATGTTGGTGGCATTTTTGTACTTCAGGCATGATTGTACTGTACATATTTAACCATGTTTTACAAGATTTTGGTTCTAATGCTCTGTCTAGAAGGTGTCACAATGAAAACATGCATGTGGAGGTTTTATTCGGAGAGTAATTCATGATCATGAAATAATCTAGGTAGGTTCTTTGAATTTATTTTGTGATCCTTGTCAATTTCCCTCACCTACCGCTAAAAGGCGTTCAAGCCAAAAGGGAATGAGGGTTTTCTTGATGAAATAACTTGTGTTCAAGTGATATAAGACCTTGTACATGTTTTATGGGTCAAATAAAATGTGCTCAAGCTAATTTCATGACAAAATAAGGTGCTTTTTGTGTTTAACTCTTAATGGACTAGAATTGACATCTCATGAAAGTAAAAAAGGACTCGTTTTTTAGCATGTAAACTTGAAATTTCTCATTCAATAGTTTCTAAATAATAATAAATGGTGGCGTATAATGTATTTTCAATTTTTAAGTGCATTTGTGTTATGTGAAATAGTAGTTTTGTATGTGAAATGCAAGCAAAAATAGGACGTGTTCTTGGTTCTTATAACCTTACCTGAGTGTGTCTCAGAAATATTTTAACCTTGAGCTAATTTTCCATGAAATGAAACAACATATGGACTTGGACATTTGCATGACATACACATCCTCCTTGAAATGTGCCTTTGAAGTCATGACTAGCTGTAAAATGTGTGGTTTTCTCAATCTGTGAAGATGACAATTTGTACATGAAAATCAATGATACCCTGCCCCAATGCATGCTTCATGAAGGTAATGAGGATGTTATGCCTTTCCAAGTCAATTATAGTTTCCTTTAAGCCCACTCACCTCGTGTTCAAATATTTTGAAATTTTAGAGACCTCATTCTCTGTGAGTAATCAAGTCATCCATGATTGTCAGATCTCAAGTTCTTCATGAATGTGCACGCAATAATATTATGAATGGTTAAAAAGGAGTCTTCAAGTTTTGATGTAATGAACTCCAAGCTCATGTTGGTGGTGTATACCTCCTATAGTATCATTTCTTATGAATGCATGACAAGGTATGGTTTCTCAAGTCACCTCTTCATCAATTTCAAGACTGATTTATCAAGTACTAGCACCTACAACTCACATGAGTGATATAAGAAGTTTTGAAGGAAAAATCACGAGGGATGAAGGATATATAAAGGTTATAGATCATATTAGAAGTCCTTGTAACATATTTAATGTCATTTATACTTGTCTTTGAGTTCATCCTTCTACAAGACACATTTCATACATTGTAAGAACATGACACAAACCTGAAAACAACTATTATAAATCAATGAGTAGGGGTCAGAAAATGAATATTGACAAGAGAATTCAGAAGAAAAGAGAGTATAGAATCCTCCTTCTATCATCTTTTTTCTTCAAAGAATCTTAAAATAACCTGCAAATCCTAAGGTTATAACTAAACTTTTCTAGATGCAATGATCACTCATATAGGAATTTTTTGTGTGAAGTCAATCTATCTCCCTTGTAAGTTTTGTATGTAAAGTAGGTGAAAGGTCTATTGAAGAGGAAGTGTAAGAGTCCTTTGTAGGTACCTCTCCTAATTATAAAAACTCATCCTTATACATGATTGGTATAGTTGAATAAAGTGAGAGTTGTTGTGTATGAAGACTTGTGAATGTATATGAAAAAGAGAGCTGAGAGTGTATGAGAAAATATAGGATCACTATTTTTTTTCTAAACAACTATGTTATGAGAGTGATCAATAATTTATGTCAAGTCTAAGGAGAAGCTTAGAAAATTTGAAAGTTGGTGCTTTCATACAAGTTTCATCTTGGAAAGGAGTCAAGTAGGTGCTTGATAAGATTTTGAATTTGGTTCTTGATGTTGAGTGGGTGTTCAACAAGTTTGAGACCTTTGTAATATTTCACTAGAAAAATTATCTAACATATTACATTGGTTTTTTTGTTTTTTCTACCATTCAAAGGGTTTACCACCTTAAATCTTGTCATCTATGGTTTATACTATTTATTGCTCATAAATAGTGTTGATGAATCTCTATAACAAAGTAAAGAAATTAAAGTGACTTTAAATTTTTGAATTTGCACTTATTCACCCCCTCTCAGTTCCTAGAATTTCCAAAAAATTGTATCAAATTAGGTCCTTATTGAAGTGATTTTTTACAACTCAAAGGAGATCCAGATAATAAAAACATGGCCAACAGTCAAGCACAAAGTGGGTTCTTTACTTCCAAGGCTCATCTCTTCAATGAGTCCAATTATGCATTTTGGAGTATCAATATGAAGAATTATCTCATGTCCTTAGGATTTGACATATGGAAATCAGTAGCTGATGGTTACACCATTCTAGCTACACCTCCAACCAATGCAACATGCAAGAGAGCTGGTGAGAACAAGTCAAAAGTCATGAATGTAATCTTGTGTTGTATGTCCAAGGTAGAATTTGTGAAATTTATGCATTGTAATACAACTAAATATATTTGGGAGAAGTTAAATACCATCTATGAAGGGGATGAAAACATTAAACAAGAAAAATTTCAGACCTACCGTAGTAAATTTGGGAGCATGAAGATGAAATAAGATGAAAGTGTTGCATCTTACAAAAAAATGATGAAGTCATCAATAATCAAAGGACTAGGGGAAATTTTCGAAGAATCAGTGGTTGTTAATTTTTTTTAAGATCCTTAACTCCTAGATATGACTCCAAAGTCTTAGTAGTGGAAGAAGTAAAAGATTTAACCACACTAAAGGTAGATGAGCTTCATGACACTCTAACTGCATATGAAATGAGAGCAAATGAAATAAAATTAGATAAGAAAGAGGATGCTTTCAAAGCTAACAAGGAATCTCAAGCCAGAAAAATCAAAGATGAATCAGACAAGGAGGTGGATGATGATAAGGTTGAAGCTATGTTTATTAGGAAACTAAAAAAGAGGATCAAGAAAGTACAAGGGAAATATGCCATTCAAGTGCTTCAATTGTGCCAAGTTGGTCATTTTTCATCCAAAAGACCAAATAATAACAAGGGAGCTCATGTTTGGTATGATGAAGAAACCTCTTATAAACATAAGAATAAATTTAAGAAATATGAAGTTAAGAAAAATTATTTTAAGAATAAAATATTTTTCTATAGCAAAGAAGAATCAATCTCATCTGAATCTAGTGATTCAAGAAAATATGAAAGTTAAGATGAAGGGACTCAAGTTGAGACTTTCTTCATAGACATGGAAGTGACCTCTTGAAGCAATTCAAAAGGTAAAGTTCAGTTTGAATATGAGAGCTCAGATGAAGATGATGCATGAGTAAATATTGAAGCTAAGTTAGTCAGTGCTCTTGAGGAATTATAAATTCAAAGGAGAAAGAATCAAAATTTGAATTCAATATTAAAGGATTATGAAGATCAGATCAATATTCATGAGAAAATGCTAGTATCAATATTCATGAGAAAAAATAGATATGATTGAAACATAAGCAAAAAGAACACCTATCAAATCAGAGTTGGATCATGAAGAGGTATCACAAATCAAAATGATCTAGATGAATTTCTAAGCAAGAAAAGAGATTTCAATGAACTTTTAGCAAGACAATACAAATAGATCTGAATGATTGAAACATCCTTCAAATTCAAGGAGAAAGAACACCTGTGAAAGCTCAACCCTGCTGGTTCCTCTCATCAGATCTGACGCCTTGGACACGATCTTCCTGTGCTATCACTCCGCTGCTAAACTCAATTGGATGGATTTACACATGACTTCAAGGGTAAATTGAAGGCCTATCACAAATTTACAAACCCCAGCGTTGCATTTGGGAAAATCCTTGATCAAACCTGATCTAGATGAAACTTACTAAGCAAGCAAATCTGGTAAGATCTTTCAATGAAAAGATTAGATAAAAAACATACTACTTGGATTTAAGGAACAAACCAGAGACATAAGGATGATGAACCAACCCTTTTCATTTAATAAGAATGTTGATGGACACATCCAAAAATTTACCTGCAAAACTCAAGAACCACCTAAAGAAAGGAATGTTGATACCGCTAAAGAATGTCAACACCTAATTTTCGAAGCCAAAGAGGAGTCATATAGATTGAAATGATTTTGTCAATCAATCCAGTTGTTGAATGCATGCAATAAGGTATGTTCAGTTGGATCTATGGAGGATAAGGAAAATACACCTCCTTGTTTCAATATGAATATTGTTTTTCATGCAATATGTTTGGACACAAAACCAGCTTAAAGAGTTTTATTTTGTAGGAGACATGGCTTTTTGAAAAAGTTAGTCATGGAAGACATCTCAATTCATATCATTTGAGAAATCAATTGTTTTTCAAATAAAAAAAAAGCTGAGATGTTTAAAAGGTCTATCTCAATTCTATCATTTCAAAACTGAATGTTTGCTGGTCACATAGAAAAAAAATTCTATCATAAACCTCCAAAGTAAGACAAGAGAGTGTACATAGTGAAATCGGATCCTACAAGTAAGAAGGAGCAAGGTTTAATAGCCAAAATTTCCTTTCATTCTCAAGGTGAAGACATAGAATGGTATATAGATAGTTGATGATTAAGTCATGTATGATAGGAAACAAGGGAACTTCCAACTCTTTAGAATAAAATGCATCAAGAACAATGATATTTGGTGATAATACATCAACTAGCATTGTAGGAAAGGGTGCATTAAGTCTATATAAAGGAAAAAATGTCACTAAAAATGTCGTGTATGTAAAAGGTCTAAAACACAACCTCTTGAGTGTTATTCATATGTATAAACAAGGGTATATAGTGGTGTTTCATAACAAGGGTTATGATTTAAATAAAAAATAAGGAAAGGTGCTTGGCAAGGCCAAAAGAACCAAGAATAACATGTATGTCCTAAAAGAAATGAACAAAGATAAAATTCTTTACTATTTAGGTGGATGATAGTTGGCTTTGGCACAGAAGGTTAGGCCATCTTAATTTTGAAAATCTTGTTAACATCAGCTCCAAGGGATGTGTAATAAACATTCCCAAGATCATTAAACCTACTAACACTCTTTGCAAGGAATGCATAGATGGAAAAAAATCTAGAAGAAGCTTTAATTCTAAAGAGTATTCTACTACTAGGCCTCATACTGATTTTGTTGGACCAACCAGGATTGAAAGCAATCAAAGAGAGAGATAATTTATGATATTTATTGATGAATTCACAAGGACGACTTAGGTTTCCTTCCACAAAGAGAAAACAGAAGCACTAGATAGGTTCAAGACTTTCAAAGAACTAGTTGAGAATGAGAAAAATGCAAAGATTAAGAGCTTGAGATCTGAGAAAGGAGGAGAATTTTGGTCCTATGAGTTTGATGAGTTTTTTTAGACTCATGGGATAAGAAGGTGTTTCTCAGCCACAAGAACACCTCAACAAAATGGGGTATTAGAGAGAAGGAACAAAAAAGTGTAAGAAATGGAAAGAAACATGTTGAATTAATCAAAATTGTTAGATGGATATTGGAGGGAGGCAATTAGAATAGAAGTATACATCTTGAATAGATCTCAAATTAGAATAAACAAAAAGAAGACACCTTATGAGATTTGGAGAGGAAAACCTAAAAGTGTAAAGTGTCTAAGAGTGTTTAGAAGCAAGTGTTTTATTAAAAGAGATGATCACAACCTTGGAAATTTTGATTCAAGGTGTGATGAAGGCATATTATTGGGGTAATCAGTAGTTAGTTCAGCATATAAGTGCTACGATAAAATCCAAAAAAATATAGGAGAGAACCAATGTCATAATTGATGAATCATATATAAGGAAGACTAAAACTCAACCTATGAAGACTCCACAAAGTACTGAAAATCAGGATGATGATGAAATTGTAGAGGTTGATCAAGAACAATAAGATGGAGATGAAGAAAGATCTAATATAAAAGCTCCTTCAAGATAGGTTAAAAGGGATCATCCACCAAATCAAATCATTAGAAATAAGGAAACAAACATACAAACACGAAGAAGGTTGAAAAGCATTCAAGATCAAGAAAACGTTGCTCTCCTATCCAAAATAGAATAAAAGAATGTTACAGAGGCCAGTAAGGACCAAAATTGGATCAATGCAATGAGTGAAGAACTCTATCACATAGATAAAAATGAAACTTGGGAAATTTTCCCTAGGCCCAAGAACAAAACATCATTGGAACGAAGTGGATATTTAGAAAGAAGCTGAATGAAAAAGGTGAAGTTACAAGGAATAAGGAAAGGTTGGTTTGTAAAGGATATTCTCAGGTTGAAGGAGTGGATTTTGATGAGACATTTTCTCATGTGGCTAGAATGGAGGCTATTAGGCTCTTCTTGGCATATGAATCATACAAAGGATTCAAAGTATATCAAATGGATTTAAAGTCAACACTTCTAAATGAGTGTTGTTGTCTATTTTTTCACCCCTTGTAAAAATAGAATAACTTTAATTACCGTGGACTTGGAATGAAGGCCATGAAGAGTTCAAGTATCATGTGGCCAAGGATGAAATGCCACCAAATTTTGAACAAGCTGTGAATGAAAAAGAGAAGGCCACAGATTGAAGAAAAGGAACCATGGGTGATGATTCAAAGTCACACCAAACTAGCTGCACTATAAATAATAAGGCCACAAATGTTTTAGCAAGCTGCGATACACTGAAACAGAGAGTCACAAGTAAAATCAAATCTAAAATAATTCCTCAGATGTTGACATAAATCCGTGCTACATTGGAGGCCACACAATGAAGTAGAGAGATAGGAAAAGCTACAACACACAAGGAAGAACCATAGAAGTTAAAAGCCATATAAGACTGAGAGGAGAAAGTCACGAATCAAAGGAAAATAAAAATTTTCCACAGGAGACTAAAATCACCATATCTTTCGATCTGATGATCCAATTTTTGCAAACCTTATATCAGTTCCAACATGTAAAAGATATAGTTCCATGCAACGCAATTACTAGAATTTAATGCAGCATGGGTGCCCAAAGAGTCAAAAGGCATGTGGCAAAGGATAATTAGAGGTGCCTAGATCTTTCAGGGTATATATTGCTTGTTATTAGTGGTTGGAAATTTTATTTCAAGTTTTCCTCTCTTTCTCCTCTTCTTATATCCTTCTTCTATAAATTGTAGAGCATTAGGTGTCATTAAGATGCATCTCTATTTGTTGTAATGGAACCATGCTAAAATTGTGGCCAACTTCCCATGGGTTTCAAACCTTGAGCTTGGTCTTTGTAATGTATTTCACCTTTTGCCATGAATGTAGAAAAATTTGCATCCATTTATTAATAAAATAAAATTTTGTGGCTATCTCTCTACCCCAATGTCGCGTTTTATTTCTCCTTGCCTCTCTATTTGCATTTCTTGGTATGATGTGTGTTCTCCTTACTTACAAGCTCCATTTCGTGTGTCTTTCGCACACAGGAATGTATGGTCTGCGTAGTTCTTGAATGTGGTGCACTTGTCCACCCTCTCTCCCATGTTTTCCTTCTTTCTTTTACTTTCGTGGAGAGTGATCGACCCTTTTCCTAGTGTTATCGCCATCCTTCTTAGCTTAGGATTTTCCCTTTTCCGCATCTCCTTCTATTCCTGGTTCTTTGACATGTTTAGGTTAGGATTTTCTTTCAGTATTACGAGTAGTTTTAGTATTAGGAACAAGTAGAGGAAAACGGCCTTCTCTGGAGGTCTATATCAGTTCTAGGTCCCACAACTGAGCAGGCAGTCCAAAAAGGATTGCCTCAAAATCTTGGGCTGTCTATGACTCAGGGCAGGTGCAATTTTGAGCTCCAACATGCACTTGAATGAAGTCTACATTGAACAACATGATGTATTTTCTCACACTGAGGATAAGGATTATGTATTTACATCAAAGAATGCATTGTATGGTCTTAAGCAAACCCATAGGGATTGGTATAGTAGATTGGATAATTACTTGGTTGATCAATGTTTTAGGAAAGGAGTAACTAATAGAAATTTTCACATAAACGAAGAATAAGGTCATTTGTTACTTGTTGTCTATGTTGATGATATAATATTTGGAAGTGATAGTGATACAATGCCATATAGATTTTCAGAGGTGATGAAGAAGGAGTTTGAAATGTCAATTCTTGGAGAACTTTAATTCTTCATAGGGGCGCAAATTAGTCAATCCAAAGAAGGCATCTTCATATCACAGACAAAGTACATCAAGGAAATACTCAAGAGATTTGAAACAGAGAATTGCAAACTAGTCAAAACTCCTATGATTGTAGGATGCAAACTCACAAAGGATGACATCTTGTCAAAGGTAAATCAGACCTCATATAGATATATGATAAACATCCTCCTATATTCAACTACATCTAGGTATGATATCATACAAGCAGTTGGTTTTGTTGGAAGTTTTCAAGAGGATCCTAGGGAGAACTATCTTCAAGTTGTCAAGAGAATTTGTAGTTACCTCATGAGAAACATGGAATATGGGATGTGGTATCTAAAATGCAATGAGATTCAAATCAAATCCTTCATAGATGTATATTGGGTAGGTAGAATTGATTATAGGAAGAGCACAACTGGTGGAACTTTCTTTGTAGGCATGTGCCTTATTTTTTGGATAAGTAAGATGAAGTCTCTTATAGCACTTTCCACATGTGAAGATGAGTATGTAGCAGCAACCTTGTGTTGAACTCCAGTGATGTGGATGAAGTAAACACTTGAAGACTATAAAATTAAAAATGAAGGTCCTATACCTCTGTATTGTTATAGCACAAGTGTTATAAGTGTGTCCAAGAACCTAGTGGTGCACTCAAAGAAAAAACATATACCAATAAAGTACCATTTCTTGAGGGAGTAAGCGAGTGAGTAAAGAATCAAGATTGAACATGTTTCAAAAATGGAGGTAGCTGATAGCATGGACAAAACTCTACCAAAAGTATATTTTAAGAATTTGAGACACAAATTGGGGGTAATCCCTACCCCAAGAAATCACAAAAGGTTTCAAGTCATCAAAAGAAAGAAAATCAAGTGCCATATCTACTCCAAGAAGGATCAAAAGTGTCAAAACAAGGGGAGCTAGCTCACTAGTTCAAGGTACAAGATGAGAAGACCAAACAAAGGAATGTGCAAAGATTAAAAATTCTAGTTTTGAAGAGAATGGGTTTACAGGGAGCTTTGATGATGATTGATGAAAAAATATATGCATCCTTTCAAGCCATAAATGACAAGATAGGCATCTTAATCCAAGGGGGAGCTTGAAGAGGTACTTTTATGCTCTGTTATTGATTGTTTTACATATCATTTTCTGAATGAACCTTTATATTAGATGTCAAATGGGGAGAATATCTTCATAAAAAAGTCCAGAGATCTTGGAAGGTAATAATATGAATGCTTACCACCAATTTTCTTATGTTTGTTGCCATCAATTTCAAAGGGGGAGATCGTTGAACCCTATCTTGATGTTGTTATCATTGATAACATGGTGCATTGATGGAAAAGAGTGAGTGATGAGATATCAAATCTTCAGGGTTATGAAGGTTGATTGGTAGTTCTTCAAAAAGTGTCTTAGTTCCTTCACAAGGTGGTTTTAGCGTGTCTTCTTGAGTAACAATGGTGGTTTTAGGGTGTTCAATGTTTGGTTGGGGTGGTTGGTTCCCACTGGATGTATGCAGATGCTTGGTGTACACTTTTTAGGTGTTTTATAGGTCTGAAATGATGTTTCCATAGTGTACAAGGGATTCTAGGATGATCATCATGTTAAGTCTTGAAATTAATGGTTGGAACTAGCCCATTTAGGCATAGTTTAAGGGCCTAATGAGATATATGAAGGAAAAATATGCCATGTGAAGCCAATAAAAGCATGAGAGGTTTCTAATATCATTTTCTAGAGTCTTCATGACAAGATATGGGTCATAATTTATCACTTGGAGAAATATTTGAGGTCTTTCCTACGACTTCCCTTGAGAACAAGCAATATAGGCATCAATAAATCAAATTGGTTATGATGTTACAAGCTTGTTGGCAAGAAAAATTTTTGCATGGACAAATTAGTGGAATTCTTGTCAACACTTTAGGAATCTAAGTCACTCTCCTGAAATAATTCATCTTTGTGTTTACATGCACATGAAAAGTGGTTTCTGTGGTTGCCTTTTGGCCAGGGATCCAACAGGGGCACTTCATTGACCTTGTGGAAAAAGCTAGCAATTGTTTGCTAGGAACAAATTTGTTTAAGAGAGTGTGAAAGGGACTAAGAAAAAGGGAGAGGGATTAATGCTTTAGGTAGAAAATCAGAGTCCTACACCAATTAATCATAAATTTCCAACACACACAAACTAGAAGAAAACAACCCTGTGAAAGGCAATAAGTCCAGTTAGAATTTATATGGACAAAGTATCAGTAAATCCCCTAAACAAAAAAGGCTATAAAATCCTTCTTGTATTGATGCTTGAGCAGAAATTGTACATGGAAAGAATGGAAGAATGCAAAAGTGGGAAGTAGAAGAATTTTATATTTCTTTGTTTCTTCTCAAGGATCACCCTCTCATGAACTCACAAAATGACCAGGCCTTTAGAAAGTGAAGACCTTTAAAATTTATAGAAAGAGAGGTGTGTTGTCCAAATTTCTCATTCATTAATCAAATTAATGCATTAGCTACTAAAGAAACTAGAAACTTAGAGATGAAAGAGGGTTTATGTTACCTCGGATGTGTGATGCTTGATATGAGCATTGAATGATGAGTTGTTGCTGCTGCAAAACATGAAAATAATACTGGTATGGGTTGACGGTGACCTAGGCTATGCACAGGTAGGTTGACGATGACTTGGGAGGATGGACCTAGAGTTGTAGATGAAATATATAGACCTGCAAGGTCTGAGAGTGATCTGAAGCTAATGAGGACCGGTAGCTTCTATAAAAAGGGTCATCGGGAGTGAACCAGAAGTTGAGAAGTAGGATAATTGACAGAAAGGAGGATTGATATGGGTTTTTGGATAGATAGAACCCTGGTCGATGATCACTAGGAAGGATCAACGATGACTGTATCAGAAAAATGCAAAGTTGAGGATGAAAGGATGAAGATGAAAACTTGCAAGAAAAAGGGGTTATGGGAGAAGGCTGATGAATGTTTCTAAAGCTTCTCTGTACCTGCATGATGTTAGAAGTGAATCATATATGATAATATGATTAAAATAATGTGATAATGATAAGAATATCTCACGAACGATGATCATGAGCAATGAAAGCAAGTTCAAGGGATGTCTAAGAGGTGTGTGGATTTCTCAGAACTACTCAGGAACAAGGAGGGTTGCATGTATCTGATTGATGGCTTGATTGATTGATTTTCGATTGCCTCCTTTCCATGATGGAAAGAAAACACTCATTTTATAAGGGTCGATTACGACTGGGCTGGGTCATCGCCAACTATGAGGAGAGTTTCCCCCATGGGCATGATTTTTAATTGAATGCGGGATTTTTTCTGCTTTTAATGCTTGGTCAAGTGCTTTAAAGAATGTGAGCAGGATTAGGTTACTTAGGGATAAATCTAAGGTAGTTAGAAGATAGGATTGGGTAGAAAAATCATAGGGATTTATGGGTAGGATAAAAGCATCCTAATTAGAAGGTTGATTATGGCCATGAGGATCTAAATGATTAATTAATTAATATGAATGAGTTAATTAATTACGATTAATGTGGATGGGATAATTGGGCATTGGAAATATTTAAATGATTAATTAATTAATAAGGATCAGGAGGGCATTTAATTAAATAAGGGGGGTGATTGAATAAATGATTAAATATGCACACGCGGGTGAATGAAGGCGTAGATACTTAATCTAGGTGTCTACATTTTGCCCCTTTTTGTTGAGTGGTTTGTGCTAGCAAGCCTTGAGACAAAAAATGGTTGGATAAGGATAAAGGATTGATGGTAAGTTCCCCCTCAAATGGGAGATTGATGACACGTTAGATAAAAGGTAGATGAAAAATTGCGGGTGGGTGAAAGCACAACCAAAACAAGATGCCCCAGGAAAAAAGGATCACAATAAGGATAAAAAATATAGTGGTGACTCCAATATCACAATGGTAGGGGAAAATTGTTGTCTCAACAAAGATAAACAACAATGTTCTACAAACTAGTGAGTGGGTGAAGATCATTACAGTATGGATGCAGGCTGGGATGACCAACGTATCATGGGTAATTCATCAAAATATGCGAAAGCTATGTGAAATCCTTCATACACGAGGAATTGAGAAAATACGTATGCATACACAAGGGATGAGGATGGACGATATGATGTCCAATGGGACATAAAGAATTACCAATAAGGAAAGATGAAAAAGTGAGTAAAAATTAATATTCCCTAAAGGGAAAAATATGGCCACAAAGGCAAAAAACAAAAAATGTAAAATATACCCCAAGTGGGGAAAAGGTATGGCCACAAAGGAAAAAATAAAAAGGTATGCCCCAAGAGGGGATAAGCATGGCCAAAAAGGTGGACTTTGATGAAAAATAATGGTGCCTCAAGGATAGACACGAATATGGTCACAAAAGCGAACTTGATTTAATGACTGTAATGCCCAAATGGGAAGATGAATATGGCATCAAAGGAGGACTTCGTGCATAGATTAGATAGGATTATAAAATAAAAATTCCCAATAGAGGAGTGGTTATGGCCACAGGTGTGGAATTATGGAATAAATATGATTAACATGCCCAAAGGAAGAAATAGTTGAAAATGTTGTATGAAAATGCCCAAAGGGGAAAAAGAGATGACCATAAATATGGAATTAAGGTCAACAAGAGATGATTCCCTAGAAAGGGATGCAAGAAAGAAGGGGAAAATCCTGAAAATGGTTGGTGGTAAGGCTAGTCGATGGTGAGTAAGGCCAATTGATGGCGACCTAAGGGGGTCGATGATGACTAGGTGTTGGTGGGCTATATAAGCCCAATGGTCAGCCGGTAAAGATCATTTTCACAAGCAGATTTGCTGAGAGAGAATAGATCAAGAAAAGAGAGATTGAGGAAATGGAGGCTTCCAAAGCTATGAGGAAATGCCAGAGGGTGCAAAGGATGGTGAGTAACAAAACTCATGCTGGTTTTTTATTTAATTTCATGTTTTATTTATTTTTTCATTTTTTTATAAAAAGGAGATGATGTCAGGGGTGGTTGGTGGGGACCCAGGTGGATCGACGTTGACCCATCCTTAAGGCAAGTCGACTGACCTAAAAGCACATCAACCTAATCTGGGTCGGCGCCGATTAGGGTTAGATTGGCTAGATTAGGGTTTATATTAAAATTTGGATGCAACTTTGGATGGATTTTGGATTAGAGGTCTAATGTATGTATGTTATTTTTGTGATTGCATGCTAGAGAGACCTTGTATTTAAGAGATTGGCTGTCAGTTCTATATGAGTAGATTAGAGGGGATGTGATAGATGTTGAGTAGGACCATAAATCTATACCTGGATTAGGTGGATTTAGATGATATTAAAGGATCCCACGGGATGTGGGGCATATGATTTCTCTTGTGGAGATATGGGACTGAAAGACTGGTACATTTTGGTTCAGGACAGGGGAGATGACTATCACCCTAGAGGATGTGTATCAGATTCTCATGATGCCGATACAGGGGGAGTACATAGTTCTAATTTCTAGTGATGATAGATTGATAATTTTGACGTGGATATTTGGAGCCGATGCACCCCTTTATCATATTTTATTCAAGTGCATATTCCTATGAGCAGACATATGAGGTTGGGGTGGCATGTAGCCAATTTATTTGCATGGTTATGATGGCAGTAACCTGCTATGATTTATTTTCATGGTTATAATGGCAGTATACGGGAAACAAATGTGATTTCTAAATATGGTAACAATGTTAGAGAAAATTTTAGGTATACTGACAAACATTTATAGTTACAATGATGTGGTGGTTTCACAAGGTCAACAAAAACTAGCCTATTAGTGGCATGTAGATTCATTTCATTATTGATCTATTATGGTGGAATTTTGATTACAGTATTGGCCATGTTATAGATAATCAATTGAACACTTACTTCTTTTGGTGAACAAGTGTCTATTTTTTAAAATTGATTGATTGTTTTTTACGATAGTTACAGTCACAGTGGGATGACATATTACATGGAATCAGTTAGACATTAATGGCTATTGGTTTATATTTTAAAATTGATCTAACCTATTTGCAGAGGTTGGAAGAATCATAGAGTATCGGTTTGACAGTTACCTCTTGTGGCGAACAGTCATTTATTTTAAAACTAGTCAATTTTTTGTGGTTAGTTAATCAACAATTTATAGTGATATAACCCATAATGTTATTTCTATGGACATTGTATGTGTTTTTCAAATGCAGGAAGATGATTGATAACATTTTTGGGTCACAAACATTTTTTGTGGACAAAAATCCTTCTTAGTGGGGAGGTGTGATTTGGGAGTCAATTTAGTGGGAATAGTTTCCCTAAATATCCCAAGATTATTACGATATGACAGATGCGTTCAAGAGCTTTCTGATGTTTATTGGAATGAAAAAATAATAATACCGTATGCTCCAGATGTATTTCGTGTAAGAACAAGGTGTTCATAGGAAAAATCAGGGCACAAGGATGTAGAGACTAGGAACCTTGGAGAAAATTGACATGTGTCGTCATGACATCAGAGGTGACTTAGAGTAAAATAGAAATTGTGTGTTCATTCCCAATCTTGGTCATTCGATGGCATAAAAAGTTGGTCAACTAAAGGACCCACTTTTATTTCAGAAAGGAACCCGACTGCCGAAGTGATACAACTCGTTGATTTGGGGTCAACTTCATGGTGATCGAGTTAATGACGAGTTTGGATTTAATCACAGGCTAGCTTGCCGAGTTAACAACCAAGCTAAAGAAATCATATGCACCAGTCATGCCACAAGGACACCCAACATAGTACATAGTTTAAAAAAACAACACCAACTGGCCCATCTCACCATGTGCCATTGCCACACATCTAGTGATGTCCCAATAAAGTTAACGCACTAGCCAACCACCTATGTGGCAAATCAAACTTGGAACAGAATGTACCTTCTGACCTAGCTCACCCCATGACAACTAACTCACACACTACATTACATGGAAGTCCACAACACAATAGTCAATCCATACATGGATGGAAACATGGATCATGTGTGGCCCAAGCCATGGTATTAACAAGTGGCTCAAGCCTTATTAAGTCTTAAATAATAACCATGGCCAATGCATGTGGTATTTTAATCCCTAACATAGCAAAGGCAAGTCGGTGGGTGGTTGGGGAGATTCAAACCCCAAACCACCTGGGTACCAAAAATAGTCCCATATGCCTCATAATTGGGGCTCACTTAGCCTATATAAAGGCTCATTTTCATTTATCTAGCACACGTCTCATGATTTTAATAGATTCATAATAATGAAGTTGTGAAGAACTCGACTTTTGATGCATTTAGGAGCAGATTGGTTCTTCGGAGTAAACTAGAAAGTTGTCCAGAATTCCAAGACACTCCTCATGGGTGTATTATTTTCCCATTATGGAGTTTTTATGACATTTTTTTGTGTATCAGAACTCACTGTAAAGCTATGAAAAATAAGGATAGGATTTTACAAGTTCTTCAGGAAGGTGAAAGATAAGTACTGAGCTCTATCAGGTTATTTCGAAGGTCTAAAGACACAAAATTATAGGTTATTAGTCTATTTTTTGTGATGTGAGTTTGATTGTACTTACAATTTTGGAAAAATCTAATAAATTAGTTTGTATGAACCCAGAGACGAAGGAAAATATTAAACTCCGTGATCAAATCTGGTGTTGTCTCTTTAATTTGGTATATTTTCATTTGAATTTTTATTTATTTCTACATTTAATCATTTAAATTAAAATTGAAGAAAGATTAAATATCAATTTTATGACATCTGAGAGAAAATTGGTAAAAAGTACATCTAAATGGAATTGATCAAACAATGATTTTGTGAATCATTTAAACTGTTATGGATCAGTAATAATTTTGATTTATATCATATTTTGATCATCTTTGGGTTTAATTATATCATAAAAGTTGATGAATCATAAATATCTTCATAAACAAGTAAAAAGGGTCTTGTTGTCATTTACAGAGATCCAAAGACTCTAAAATTCTTAACTGATGACTTCTCACCATTTGAAGCTTAAAAAGGAGTGCATACTTTCAAGGCTTTGTGAGGGACACAATTCTAGATGTAATTCACATAATTAAAAACTTCTTCCTAGTATTGTGGTGTCAAGGATATGAAGTGAAGTGTACAGTTGGTTGTATCTTTCAATAACACGCTCTTCCATTGTGCAATTCCATTCTATGAAGGACTATAGATAACCCTCCAATATAACTCAATTCCCTCTATAGTGAAGAACTATTCAAACCTATTGCTGATATAATCCTCATTTTTATTTTTCTACAATTTTTTGATGAATTTCCATGCCTACTTCTCTACAAGAGCCTTGAAGTCTCGAAAAAAAATGTAAACATTAGATTTATGAAAGAGGAAATAGACCCAAGTGTATCATGATAAATTATCAATGAAGGTGAGAATGTATTATGCCTTGGTGAAGGAAGGTTTGGGAAACGATCCCAAGACATCTCTGTATACCAACGCCAATACTTGTGTAGCCTTCAAACCTTTCCTTTCTCAAAATTATCTTCTAGATGTTTTCCAAGGGTGCATTCCTTATAAAGTCCATTTGAAAAACTAACTCTAGGTAATCTTTTGATTTAATCTAAATTGAACTAAAAACACTTATTTCACTAAATTCGGACTTATTCTAGTCCCAGAAGCTAAAAAATATACTCAATATCGGAATCCAATATTGTTATTTTCAGATTCCAAAATGTCAAATATTGGAATTATTTGCACTCCAAAATCACACATATCAGATTCCAAAATTGCACATATTAGATTCCAATATCACATATATTGGAATCCAAAATCACATATATTGGAATCCAAAATGCGCTATATTGGATATATATATGTACTCCAAAGTCCCATATATTGGAATTCAGAATATTAAGTATTGAAATCCATTATATGGGCTAACATCCGCTAGCCATTATTTATGCTATGTTATGTACATAACATGTTTTTGTTTTATAAGGGCTAGCGAACGATGACCATTATTTATGCTATGTTATATACAACAAATGGTTGTGTTTTCAACGGGCCAGCAGCTGCTAAGCATTATTTATGCTTTGTCTTAGTGAAGCTCAAAAAAATTAGTTCCCTCGAATTCCATTTTTGATCAAATATCATCCTAAACATCTTCTCTTGTCCTTCAATGGCTACAACAAATGCCACAACATGGTATTAAATTTGACGCCCGATTAGATGTTTTTAATCCTTTTTATCTGTAAAATAGTTGCAAATTTTTGAAATAACAGTCACATATGAATTGCATATTGTATTTATGACCATCAATTTGTATAGATTATATATATGTATATATATTAATTATATTAGAAAATATTTAAAAACAATTAAGTATATATAGTATAATTTTATATTTATTTTATGAACAATGTAAAAAAATACAATTTTACAAATTTTCAAGGGATTTTTTTTCGATAATTTGCCACAAAAGTTATTCAATCATACTGTCATCTTATAATCAATAAAAACATAAATCCTCCCAACTTTTTGACAATCTCAACATAATAAAATAGAGTTACGCAATACATTTCATAATAACATATGAATGTATATATTATTGGCAATGTTAAGTAGTAAAATCATAACAACATTATGAAAAGATAAATAGTTACTTAGCTTTTTCTTGCTCCAAGTATTTGATGGCATCTGCCACATTCAATTCCTAAGACACTATTTGTGATTTTTTTTTTTAAAAATCGGCCATCAACCATTTATATTTCGTACAATCTTTGTGTCTGCTTTTCATACCCACCATAAAATTTTCAGGAGGCTTTCCCTTTGTACCTAATGTAATACACAAAGTTTTTTTCAAATTGTATGAAAAATTGTTTCTACTCCAAACCTTTTCTAGATCTCTTATTAATATTCCCTCAACTATATTGCAATGTTCCTTTCCCTAAGTGATTCTTGGATTCAATATGGGCGATATTTTTTTATTGAATCTTGTTGATATCTTTTCAGCATCAGCAAAAATGAGAGTGTCAAACTAGAATCCCAATTCACAGTATGGTGATAGTAATTTTATAAATTTTGGCAGGCCACCTCTCAGGTTGACAACTTTCGTACCAAACCTGAATGACATCTTCCTATTGTATGTTTTGTTTATCCCATATAACAAGTCCTCCATATCCAAAATGAGTAAATAACTCTTATCACTACCTACGGGAAGGTAAAAAAAATATTTTCACTAGCCACATATCAATTACAACTAATTGAATAAATAACATTTTAGCTTATAGCTAACAGTTACCGATTGATATTGCAACCTCGATTACACCGCCTGTACACGCTACTAGATCCATTGATGCAAGAGCTATTTGAAATAAAAAATCATCAATTCATAATCTATTTCTTCCTATTGAAAATGCAAGCATAATGTATTTGAAATAAACATTAATCAATTCATAATCGATTTCATGTTGTGGAAAACTTAAATGGATAAATATAGTGGTTTCGGTGGTGATATAGTAAGTACAATATAATTTATTCTCTGTATTATAATTCAAATTTATTGGTTGTTAAGCTACGCTTATATTCATCGAACCACCCTTTAGTAGAGAACATTCCTTAGATATTGATGAGGATTTGTGACTGCTAGGCTATGCCATCATTGGCTGAACTACACTTAGCTGGAAAACCTTTAATGAGGCTAGCAGTAGTAAATCAGTGAAACATTTGTAGACAATATGTAGTTGTAAATCAACGAGATATTGATGAATGTAAGGTTTTTTAGTCAAACCATTTTTGTATTAAACGTGGATGCATAGAGTCCGCTAAGTTCTATATAGTTTGTTTTAAATTATTATCATAGCTTACAAATGGATTTACTTAAAAAATTTCTTTGACCCTAAGCTAAACATATAAACTAATGTCTGTTAGTTATCATTTCCTATAAATTTTTGGTCCTTATAAATAATTTTTTTGTAAAATGCACATGGATATCATATCGTTTCTTATAAATTTGTGGGCCTTATTGGTTGTCTGCCTAATCATTTATTGTCTTATAAATTTGTGGGGCTTCTTAGCAGTTTTGTTTATACATTCACAAGATTAACATACCTGGATCTAATGGCATATTCATGGCCAATGTGCTTGTGTCCTGCACATCTGTCATTTGAACTGTAAAAAACATAACTTTGTTAAAAAATTTGAAAACCATAGCAATTGAAGATAGAGCTCATTAAACATATTTATAAAATGATTAAAAGTAAATCACCATATTGAACTGGTTGTGTAGCATCACAGTGAAATGGTTGTACATCAAATTTTATAGCTTTGTGGTTGTCCGCATAAACAATAATTGTATAAGTAACATA
Organism: Taxus chinensis; assembly: GCA_019776745.2. NCBI lineage: Eukaryota > Viridiplantae > Streptophyta > Pinopsida > Cupressales > Taxaceae > Taxus > Taxus chinensis. Next base: position 4,047,083 of record CM034156.1, on the reverse strand, counting down.
TTTAGGTTAAAATCCATTAAAAAAAATCACTTGTTGAATTTGTTTTCGAAGACGGACCTTTCTTCATATGAGAATAGTAATGTTTCAAAAACATCACTTGACTATGTGTCTCAACAATAAAAATGGCTGATAGTTTGGAATCCACCAATGCACGGAGTTCAACACTGCCATCATAAAGCACTAATACTAGAGAATTTATGGAACAACATCGAGTGAACATCTCAGCCAAGAACCCATACGATCTGTTGCAAAGAAAAGGATGGATGTTTCCTTGTAGGCCAATTTCACTTGCAGTTACTAATTTTTGTGGCAGTTTCTCCTTCTAATGGCCATAGTGACCTCTTCTTTATAATCATCATTATTGTCGTAGTTGTGCACACAAGATATTGTGTACATAATACACAAAAAATTTAATATCCCATTGTTATCATAGAGTCTTTAGAATCCATCCAAAATTGATACTCCAATGTCTTTAACCTTTTCCATGTATCTTTGTACTATGTCACTTAACATTTTTGAATAACCAATTGGTATTATAACAATAATAATACAATCCAACACACTGGTTTCGATAACTGTTAGAAGCTCCATTATGACATTGGAAGAAATATCACTGGCCAAATTACAAAAATCAACGATCAAACATTCAACATTGAAAGGATTAGTTGAAGGAATAACTGATAAAGTTGATGGAAGTTGGAATGGATATGCACATTTACAAGAAAAATTATCTGTGACTTTCACACTTGCTGGTATACTTCCTTCCATTGACATCACATGATTGTCTAATATTGTCTAAGATACGAAGGGAAGAACTTCTTCCTCATGATATTTTTTCCATTTTTCCATTTTTTCCCCAATATGGGAATCAAATTTTCTTTTTCCATTGCTCTCTTCACCCAACAATACAAACAAATGGTGGTAGTGTGATTCATGCAATTTAAATTTTTTGATTACATTGGATTCACTACAAGATGTTAATACAATAGTATCTAGATGCTTATTTCACAAATAATGTAGAAATTTTTCTCTCATTTTGTTGTCTCCTTTTATTCTCTGGAAGTAAGAATCAAATGTCTCTGCTATTACACTAGCCTCAAAAGACCCATTTGATTTAGTATTCCTTTTTAACCCATGCAATTTTGATTTAGATGGGTCTATCTCTAATTTAGTCAAATATGTTCACCTCAACATAGTAAACAACTTGGCATGTTTTGGAGGTGAAATAAAACCTTTTCTATGCAAAAAATGACAAACAAAAGGTGTTTTTTTATTTCTATCAAATTTTCTATATACTGTAAATATACCATTTTGAGTGACTTCTGCATTTGAATATCCATTTTTGTCATAATCTGTTAGAATCCCCAAATTCTAACCATATTTTGAACAAGAATATGGTCCGCTATTTATGGAGGCATGCATTTCCCATTTCTTGAACAAAGAAACATCCAACTCCATATCCATAGTAAGACACTTATTGTTTTTAAATTCAAAGCGTTCAACCTAGACAAGTAGTGTCCCTTAATCAATAACTTATGACAATAGAACAATAACAACTTCTTCGTGATTTTCATCTATAACAAAAAATAACCATAGGTAAATGTGGTAGTTTTGAGGGGAATTAAGTTGCACAAACCATTCCTCGTCTCTTATCTTCCAACAAATAATTCCTACGATGAATGGATTGTTTTGAATGGAGCGTGAACAATGGAAGAAATTTTACCTATATTTAGAATAAAATACATTAATAATTAGGTCATTTCTAAAATTTAAATCATTTTTCTTGCATTGTTTGTTAAGGAATGTAAAACATACTCTAGTGGACACCAACTTCTAGAGTTCTTTACTATGTATCATAACCGAGTAATTAACTTAATGGTTAGTGACCGCTAGGCTTCGATGGGACATCTTATGTATCATTAAATTGGTTACAGTAATTCATATTTTATGGATCAAATCAATAGCAACAAATTTTTTCTAAAAGTTTGAAATCGAATTATGATGCATTGACATATATGAAAGCATTTACACCTTTTGAAATTATTAATATGATCCGGACAAGCCATAACATTATATAGATGGCACGATGGGAATGTTAAAAAAATACACACTTTACTAGCAAATAAACATCTAATCAACATATAAAAGAATAACCTAAAACAATGTTTAAGACATTTGCACCTTTTTAATGATAGACCGTAGAGGATATTAAGATGTAATATTTTATATATTTTGAAGAGAGTTTGTGGTAGCTTAGGATTTATTTTTTTACAAGACTATGTGATTTATGTGTATATCGGTCATACTATAGTAGTGAGGATTAGATGCATGTAACAAGACTAATGAACATGTTTAAAAGATAGCAGTCAGAAGATCTAATGTTTGGAATTTTGAGGAGAGTATTTGAGAAACAAATCACATTAATGGAGTCAGTGATAGCTAATCAATTTTTTTTATATAACACAACATGAAATATATACATATATTGGACATAATTTATTCATTATGTCTAAATGTCTATAACTACTATAAGTATGATATTTTAAGCATAATGCTAGGTGGGAAATTCCACAACAAGATATAAAAAAAAATAGGAAAGATTACACTTTTCCTAAACATAAGTATGGCCATCTTCACAACGTTTTGTATCGGAATTTTTTTTACCTAACTCTTAATTTCATTACTTATCGAAAGCAAGGGCATATCGGATGCTACCTTCAATAATTTTTTTATTAAAAATTGTAATAAAATAATAAATCGCGACTTAACTAAGCGACCGCGAGGCACCTACCATTATAATCATCATAAACACTATCTGTACAACTTTGGATTGCTACTATTTTTCATTGATTATAATTATATCATGTTGACTAGAATGTACCTAGCAGAGACAATAGCTACATTGCATACTAGATAGAGGGATTAAGCCTTATGTAATTCCCACTAGTTCTATTGTTTAAAACACATAATTCACATAAGATCTTATGGGAGAAAATTCGTAGCAAACGCTAAGTATTTTTTCCTTATCAAAAGTAAGGGCATACTGGATGCTAGGTTTAACAGTTTAATAATTTGAAAACAACGATAAAATAAAAGATCGTGCTCTATTTTAGTAGTCATTAGGCTCCCATCATACTTGCTTTGGTACTGAAAACCCGTCATCGATATTGTGTTTATAGTTCATCTGATTGTAGTGACATCTCACTAGAATGGAATTGTAGATGGTATTACATCATCCTTAAACCTTAAAACTATGCAATCCAAGTTGACTCCTCTACATCAACTTCCAATAGGACCCCTTTCCCTCAACATAGCCATCATAGATTTGGGCCATTCTCTAACCTACCAAAACCCAACCTTGTTACAGCCTTTTCACCACAACTTATGAGAATGTTTGCCAATGAGTTAAGCCTCGTGCCCTAAATTCATAGTAAATGAGCTTTGTCTTATAAAGTGAAAATAAATTATTACAAACTTTAGCTGATAAATATATTACTAGATGTTACTTATTATTTTGGTTTAATGCTTCCATCTGATATTTAAAATGTAACATTACCAAAATATCTCATTTTTATTAAGAAAATTAGGCCTACAGATACAAAGTATGTTAAACAAGAAAATACACAAACATTAAATAAGAAATGAAACCCACTATAACTAAATTTGGTGTGCTCCTTTTTATTCAATGAAATAACCTTAAATCTTTAAGCCATTGTTCCTCAATCAAACCTTAAAAACAAACAAATACCCAATACACGAAAACTCAATAAAATGTACCCAAAACAAAATTTCTTCCTTCCGATCAATCCTCTGGAATCTTGACCTCTCCTTCATCGATCTTGTTAGTACCCAAATTGATTCTCCCTCAGAAGCTGAGCAACATCACAGGTTTGGCAGGAAGCTTAAAGACAAGTAGAGCATGTAGTGGATCATTTTGTAGCCGGGGATGAAATGCAGCTTGCTGTTTGTCACTCAGATGTGGAGAAATGGGTAGCACCCTCAAGAGGATTTGACCTATCCTCACTACTTTATGGTTGTGCCTTTCAACCAGGGTGAGAGGACCCTTTTGTAGCTTGCTGTTTCTGGAGGAGATGGAGATATCATTCCTTGTGAGATTATTAAGAAGACCTTGAAGAAAATATGATCAATGCAACACAACCTAAATCTCACGAGTTGTCACTCTAGATAATGGAGATATTTTCCAAGAAAGGTTTAGGCCACTAAAGACAATGAAAACCTGATTGTTTTTGCATGTTTTGGGGGTAAAAAATATGCATGTGTATACACACATGACAAACAAGGGTAGTATGGGTATGATTGGTTGTTTTTAAATGAAATTTTGGTGGGAGGTGAGGCAAAAATGAACTTGATTCACCAGATTCTTGAGAAAGTTTTCAAAAAATGGAGATCTTGAACAACATAATGCTTCGGGATAGCTAGGATGTTCCTTTAACTAGAATATGTGCTTCAATGGAGGCCCAAATCAACACTTTTCACACAAACTTCAGGGATCCAAAATGAAGGCTCAAATTGGAAAACTTAACTAAATATTATCAGCCTCTATTTCATCATGCCTAAGATACCCTCAAATGCTAACAAATAATCTTATTGTCATGCTAGCAGTCACAATGATTTTAAATTTGTTTATTTCACTATCAAATGAAAGATCTTCTGATAAATGAAATTGTAAATGCCACCAAACTATCACAAGAATAAGATCTTGTGTGATTCACAAAGATTTCAATGCAAGATTGCAATGGGAATAAGAAAACTACTTGTAGACATTCAAAAATAAAGAAAACACAAATTTTGCCTCAAAAAATAACGCAGATTAACTCAAAGTTGATTAAATTTATCAGTAGGGGAAAGTTTCTAGAACAATCTAAGAGCTTGTCAATGGCTGTACACTCGTAACCACCTTGACATGATCAAATTTATCACAAAGGAAATAAACAATTTTCTTTATATGATTTCTCATAAAGACGGGTTCTATCAAGCTTTTCTCTTATAAAAATCAGTCCCGACCTCTAACACTCCAACCATTTGCACGATAAATTCGTGTAATTTATAACATTTTTCAACAGATTTTTCCCTTCAAAAATAAAAAAATTTGAGTGCACTAGTGCTCACCATCATCCCGATCAGTATTCCCAGAATCAGATATGTAAATAGTTGTTAGGTGCTTAGGGGGTGGATCTCTTCGAACATCTCCTGCATTCAACTCCTTCTTCTAGTAGATCACTCTTTCCTTTCCTCACCAACCACTTCCACCCCTAATCTGTCAAATATGACTCTTTTCATGCCCAAGAAGGAAAAATGGAAGATCAGATTGAGCCTAGAGAACAGATCTCATATTAATGGTAAAATACGTCTCCAGATCTCCCTCACCAAACTCAGATATCAAATTAACTCCCCTTCCCTATTTGGTGTGCAAGAAATATAGAGAAATCATGAAGACTCACATCTCCAGGAGCTCTGGAGTGAAAATGGTAGAAAAATTAGATATAGATGCACAACTGCCGTTGATTTCTATTTTGAATTTGGACCATCCACATGGGCCTGTGGGTTCCTTATTTTCCTTTTACAAATTTTGGAAAAATGTAAAATTTTCACATTGTTCTCCACACCTCCGCCCTTGAGAAATGATCCTGACACATGTCCTAAGGTGGTTCCCAAAGGAACCGCGACCAAATTCTGCTACTTCACCTCCTTTTTGGAAAAGGGAAAATTTTCCAATTTTCTCCCGTAGCTCCGCCCTTCCACTTCTAGTCTCTAATGTGGGTCCGAGTGGAACCACACTTCATTTTTCACTTGTAACTCCTTTTTCCACAAAAGGAATTTTTTCCAAATTTCCCCCAAAAGTCCGCACCTCCGCCATTTTATTGGAACAAATTTTTGACTATTCTTTGTTAGGCTTGTGGGTCATTTTGATGATTTAATCCTTTTGATGACAAGAGGCAAAAAATCCAAGTTACCTCCTATGGTCTGTTTCCCCACCTTTTGACTTTTCAGATTACCACGCATCACAATGACACATCTTGAGATGGTCCCCAAAAGTTGAGACCTTGAATGAGAACAGGCTCACCATGTGTCCTGGCCCGGTAAAATTTGTTTGAAGGCTTAAATCTCAATGGAAGGCACCATGTGTCAGGATCCAAGGCAATCTCCTTTGGCCGTTGAAAATTCTAAGCAAAAAGTAAAGTGAACGGAGGCCTCCAAGTGTCCTCCTGGCACTTCTTTAAAATAAAATTCAAGGGCCGGTCCCCAAACATGTGCGGTCCCTCCATGTGTCCTAGGCCTCTCAAAACCTTTTGAAAAAACACTAAGTATGGGAAGACTCGGTGGAAGCCTCCACGTGTCTTCATGGCATAATTTCAAGAACCTTCTAAGGCTTCAAAAATGATTTGGCGGGGGCATGCTTCCATTTTAGAATTTTACTCCATTTTTCCAAAAGGGAAAAATATCCAACCTGCTTCTGAAGGCCCACATCTCCGCCTTTAACCTTGCCACATGTCCTTCTGTGGGGTCAAAGTAAGACTTTTTCCCTACCACTTAAATTTTTCTTTAATCAAAGCCTGACGAGGCTGCGGGGTGGGTTCAAATTTTTTTCCAAAGTAGCCAAAAAGAAAAAGTTCAAAAAACAAACCCACTGTGCCCCATCCAATTAGAAGAAGCCACGTAAGCACCAAAAGAACTAATCAGATTTGAGCGGAGCTATGGGACCAAATTTGCCTTTTTGCCAAAAAAGTAAAAAGTGACAAGTTAAAACATTTTCCCACCATCCCCTAACCAACCAAAAGAGGCCATGTTTCTTGTTGATGTAAGTATGTAAATTTGACCAGGAGAAAATCTCGTTAAATCGTAAAATGTAGAAAAATGACCATTTGAGCCTGGAGATGAAATTTTCTCTGAGGACAGAGAATTTAGAAATGTTACAAGGCTCAAATACATTCCTCTGAGCTACATCCATTCATTTTTCTTTAAGTATTTAGGGAAAAAATGACAAGGACAACAAATCCCGACTGTGGAAAATGGAAAGAATGGGACAACCTGAGTTTTTACACCCAAATACAGACCTTTTAAGATGAACAGAAAAACAACGAAACAATTTTGGATCTATATGTGATCCTCAGTCCAAGAAAGAACTGATTATGACAACAAAAGGAAGGTGGAGACTTTTCAGGCACAATACGGGAAGATAAAATGTGACAGAGACCATAAATTGATAGATTTTTGTTGGCAAAATGGGGCGAGACTATTTTGAGCACCAACATCAGCTCTGACTCGGGGATGGGCACTCCTTGCGAGTGCCACAAGAACAAAGGTAGTCCAAGTGCCAAAAATATCCATTAGGCAAAGGATTCAGCTTGCAGAGCATAAAACTAGAACCGTCTCCCCAAAAATGAACAAAGAAACTAGCAAAACTAGGCCACCAAGGACCAAAACAAAAAAACAAAAGAAAGAAAACACAAAAGATAGAAAACAAACCAACAAACTATACATTATATAGATGAGAGCATCCTGATTCTGGGGAATCAATCCAAGAAATGCTTCAGATGCCTACCATTAACAGGAAGTTTGAGCAATTCCCCATCCAAGTCCTTCAGGAAGAAAGTATGTTCACCAATCCTAATATCAATGGAGTAAGGGCCCATCCATAAAGCATCAAATTTTCCATGCTTTCCCTTATCTTCATGCCTACTATCCCATAACAGCACAAGATCTCCAACATTGAAAGCTCTGGGAGTGACCTTCTTGTCAAATAACTTCTTCAGCTTTTCTCTGAACTTTACATGCCTCTGGTGAGATGCCCTCCTTTCTTCATCAAGTTCAACAATCTGGTTAATGTAGGCATCATATGGACTTACTTCTTGATCTTCTAGTTGTTGAATGAACTGATACGAGGATAATTGCATATGCAGGGGTAGTAGGGCCTGAGTTCCATACACCAACTCAAATGGAATCTTTCCAGTGGCTCTCTTAACAGTAATTTGGTCAGCCCAAATAGAAAACTTCAACTGCTCACCCCATTTTCTCTTTTTCAGCTCCAAGGTTCTTCTGATAATCTTCAGCAATTTTTTATTACTGGACTCATCTTGTCCATTTCCTTGGGGATTATAATTAGAGGCATATGTCAAATTGATCCCATATTCTTTTCACATTGCCACCAAGGGTTTAGCTTTGAAGCTCATGCCATTTTCAGCAACAATTTTGACTAGCACCCCAAACCTGCAGATGATATGGTTCCATATGAAGTCCATGAAAATTTGGTGTGTTGCTCTCTTGGTGGGGATTTCCTCCACCCACTTGGTGAAGTAATCAGTGGCTACAAAAATCCACTTATGGCCAGCACTTGAAGGGTCTAAAATCTCACCAATGAAATCCATTCCCCATTGCTTGAACAGAGCTTTAATTGATACAGACTGCAAAGGAAGGGAGCCTGAAGCTTTCAGTCTTTCAGAGAAGTGTTGACAACTCTCACATATTCTAACCAAAAGAGTTGCATCCTTGAAGAGAGTTGGCCACTAATAACCAACCCTCAGGATCTTGTGTGTTGTGACTCTTCCAGCAAAATTCCCCCCACAAACTCCTCCATGAAGATCAGCAATTATCTTGGGGGCTTCATCTTCAGTGATGCACCTTAAGAGAACTCCCTCAGGGTTCTTCCAAGCTAACCCATAATCAGTAATGACATATTTATGGGAAGCCAACTTAAGGGATCTTTTCTATTTCTTACTCAAATACTCAGGGCAGTATAGATGTCTAAGATAAAAAATTACATCTTTGTACCACTCAGAACTCATCAATTTTTCAAAAACATCTACCCTTCCTTCTTCTACCTCATTTACCTCAATAGTTTGCAAGTTTCTCTCAGCCATAAGCTTAGCCAAGCCCAAACCTCTCACCAACTTTGTGGTTTGGATATCCATGTCATATTCTTGCAACTTGTTCACCCATCTACATCTTTTGCTTGAGAATTCCATCTCTGATAAGATTTCTTTTACCATAGTGTGGGGAACATAAGAAAAAATTTTAGAGCTCAAAATGTAAGGCTTGAAAAACTTTGTTGCTTTTACCAAGGAAAATACTTGTTTCTCCATAATAGTGTATTTCAGCTCAGCCCCCTGCAATGCCTTACTAAAAAAGGCAATTGGCCTCTCAGCCCCTTCATCATCTTTCTGCAACAAGACAGATGCAATAGTGTTCTCTGAAGAAAAAGAAAATAGTTGGAAAGGCTTCTTATAATCTGGAGCTTGCTAAAATAGGGGCATGCTTTAATGCCTCCTTGATCCCATTGAAAGCTTGAATGGCATCCTCCTCCCATTTGATGGTCTAGTCCTTCTTTAGCATGCCAGTGATTGGAATGGTCAACTCAACAAAGTTTGATATGAATCTCCTGATAAATTTTATCTGCCCAAAGAAGGACTGAATCCCCTTCTTGGTTCTCGGAATTGGGACTTTGTTGATGGCCTCTACCCTTTCTAGATCAATCATTACCCCTTCTTATGACACAATGTGACCAAGAAATTTTTCCTTCTGTACTTTGAAATGACACTTCTTTGGATTGAGTGAAATTCCATATTCTCTACATCTTATCAGCATTTTCTCCAAGTGCTGCAAATGATCACCTCTCTTTCTGGAGAACACAGTTACATCATCTTGGTAGACAACAATAAAATCATTGATGTAACTAGCAAAAGCAACATCCATTTCTCTTTGAAAGGTTGCTCCAGCATTCATCAGTCCAAAGGGCATCCTGACATATACATAAGTCCCCCAAGGAGTGGTAAATGCTATTTTAATTATTTCTGATTCCTTGACCACAACTTGGTTATAACCAGAGAAACCATCCAGGGTAGAAAGTAGCTCAGAACCAGTCACTAGCTGCAGCATGTTTTCCATGTTTGGTAAAGGATAATTATCCTTCATTGATGCTCTGTTCAAATTTCTGAAATCCACACACAGCCTGATGTCACCATTCTTCTTTCTGACTGGTACTAGGTTTGCAACCCAAGAAGAATACCTTGTAGGCTGAATAATCCCTCCATCCCTCAGTTTCTTCAGTTCCTCTTACATTTTAAGAGATAGGAGTGGATTGATTGGCCTCTGTTTCTGCCTGAATGGTTTTGCATTAGATTCCAAGGGAATCTCATGTTGAAACAGATCCTCTCTATATGCCTTTAATTCAGAATAAGTCCAAGCCATGCAATCTTGATATTTTTTTAGCAATTGGACATAAGAATGTTTTTCCTCCTTGCTAAGATTACTTCCCAACCAGATATTCCTTGGTTTCTCCTTTGTGCCAAGGTCATGCTCCTCAATATCCCTTGAGGCTTCCATGCATCTGTTAATAATGTGATCAACATTATCAAAGTTGGATTCAAGAGCAACCAACCCTCTAGGAATGGTATTAGTCTTTAGTTGGATGATGCCTTTGCCAAACAAGGTTTCTTTACCCTTTGCTACACACACCATTGGCTCCTAATCAATATTTTGATTAGTAAAATCCCCTTTGTTCTATAGAAATCTTTTGACCTGAGCATCATCATAAAAAACTTGCCAATGTTTAATGTTGTCAGGGATAGATGGCCTTGTTAACACCTCAACATCATATTCAAAATATGGGGACATCGTACAATTATCAAACTGAGATCCCAATACTGCAAGTTTGTTTGCCAAATCATTGAACTTCCTATCATGATGCACAATATTGAATGAATCAAACATCTCAATGAGATCCCAAACTGCATGCTTGTATTGTTTCATTTGCTGATTTTTTGTGGCATAAAGTTTTCTGACTTGCTTTACAATTAATTTTGAATCTCCTTTGACAATGATGTCTTTAACACCATATTTCCAAGAAATCCTCAGACCTAACAATAGTGCCTCATACTCAACAATGTTGTTAGTGCACTCAAAGTTGAGTTTGAAGGAAAAGACAAACTCTTCCTGGCCTGGAGAGACCAGAACAACACCAACACCATTTCCAAACTTGGAGCAAGCTCCATCAAACAATAAAGTCCAAGGAGAGCCTTCCTATTCAAGACACTTGCATTCTTCAATCTTGTGCTCTTTTCCATCAACAAATCCTACAAAGTTATCAACATCAACACTTGTGTACAATACTTCATAAGATGCATTGTTGGGATCTTCAATAAGGTGCAACATCTTCTTTTCTCCATACAACCTGACAAGGCTGCCCTCAATTGGGATGGTAGCATAGGACATGTCCATTTGAACACTCCCACCAACACTTGCAGCCCATTTTCTAGATAACAACATACCCCACTTGGTTGGGCAATCAACAATAACAACATCAAGCTTCAGGTTTTTACCTGGGTAAGCTGCAAGCTGCACCACCAGACCTTTCACACATCCCACCACTGGCACTTCTCTAGAGTCCATAGCAGTACACTTCCCATATGTTGTTGTTACTTTGATATCCAGCTCATTCATGACTTCTAGAGGCATAACATTGCATGATGCCCTTGAGTCAAACATACAGTTGTGTAACAATCTGTCTTTAATGATCAGAGTGGTGAAGAATGGATCCACATTTAGCTGAGACTCCACCAAGGATGTCCCCAAATAAACCTCAGGTGGTTCACCTAGTTCCTCCAACACTGGTGGTGTCTCTAACTCTTCAATGACTGGTGGAGTCTCCACAATGTTTATATTTCTACCTAGGGCAGTCTTCTCCTCTTTCAGCCCCAAATACTCAAAATCCCTTTTTTGTGCTCAGGAATCCTAAGCAACTCAACAATTGGAACTGAGATCTTGATCTGACTCAAGACTTGGGCAATATCATAAGGGACAGAATTTGGCAAGGCAACATTGGAAGGAAGGTTGATACACTCATTAGATGGCACAAGATTTTTGATAGCTTGGGCATGAGGAGGGGTATGATTTTTGTTTGGGACAAAAAGGCCCTTGGCAGATGCATCTTTCTTAGGAGCCTCTTTAGGAATATTTGAAAGCAATGGAGTTTTTGGCTTGGCCTGAGGCCCTGTACCTTTGACAACCCTACTTCTTGTGTTGTATTCCTTTTCTTGAGCCACAACAACATTCATCAATAACTACCTGTCCTCCTCAGATGGGATTCCTCCATCATACTTCTTTATCATTAAAGCTCTTAAATATTCAAATTCATTATTGGGAAATTCAAAAGCTTGTACAATATCTACTTCTAAAGTATGAGAGGGAGGAAGAATAGGTACCCGGTGGATGCAATCCCAAAAATCAGCAGCAGTTCTAGCACTTATTACCTTAGTTGAAGTTTCCCCTTGTTGTGAGCTTGTGGAGCAACCCATCATGCAAACATCATCATCATTATCATCATAAGCTTCTTCTTCTTCTTGCTGATCTTCCTCACATGGAGCATGGGGCATGAAACATCTGTCACACCAATCAATGACATATGTCTCCTCCACAACAATAACTCTGGTAGCCAAAGGATCAGGTACCATTCTGTTTTCCTTGGCCTGGGACTGTTTATTTCCAAATCCAACAGGTCCCTTGCCTCTGTCATCAGATCTCTAATCATTTCTATGATGATTTGTAAACCTTGGCCTTGTTGCTTGTGTTGACCTTGTGAACTTTTCCCAATCCCTTTTTCTGCCTAAGCTAATTTGTATGATATTTCTTTGACAGCCCCTACCAAAGTTTTCACAACTTCCTCCAAATCAGCAGCCTTACTTGTTTGAGGCTTTTCCGGGTTAATTAGTTTTACACCCTCCCTTTTTGGAGGCTTTCTAATTGCCTTGATGTTATTCTCAATTTGCAGAGCCATGGTGAAGGCCTGCCTCAAATTAGTAGGGTTTTTGTCCCTCAAGTAGTAAGCAAATTTTTTATCAAATGCATCTGAATATTTGATCAAACATGATTCATCACATGGCCTTAAGCTAACAGGAAATATCCTCAAGGTCTTGTTAAACCTTGTGTTGAAATCATGTACTGACTCATTAGGATTCTTCTTGATGTTTTCAAATTATGATAGAAGAAACCTAGGGTCAGTTCTATCACCATACTGCAATCTAAATGCATTGTTCATCTCTGTCCAAGAATCAATGGAATTATCTGGAAAAGCTTTATACCAGTCCCTTGCATCCTCTTCCAAAGTATGGATAAACAATTTGATATATACATCTTCATGTTCAATCTCAAAGTCTTCCATCATATTGATAAAAAAATTTAAATGTTGATCACCAGTTATAGCGTTGTTTCCTTAGAACTTTGGTAATCTATTTCTTACATCTTGGGGAACCGCATTTGGATAACTAGCCATCCCTATAAAATTTATAGGACCAAAGGTGTTTACAACAAAAGGAGGTCTGGGTGGGGGCTAGGGCCATGTTGTTTTGAGGAGGTGACCCTGGAGGGGAGACAAATTGATAAGGGGCAGAGGGTCTTTGAAACACAAGAGTATAAATTTCAAAATGGATATCCCCTAAAGGCCTTGTTTCTTGGAAAACCCTATCAAATTTTGAAAAGATAGGGGTAGAATGAGAAGAAAACTTTTCAAAATCAAATGAAGGCCCCTCTCCAGTTGGAGAATTCAATTCCACAAAGAGGCTACCTGATTCAGAAGCACTTGAATGACAGTCTTCAATGATAGGCCAATCACTTTCATCAATGGAGATCCCTTTTCTTGTCTGCTGATCTCCAACAACTCTCTAGGATTTTCTTCCTTCTGACTTTGTTTTTCCTAGCTCTGGAAATAATGTCCTAGTAGGATCTCTAGCAAAGAAATATCTTCTTCCTTCCAGCTTTGCAAAGATTAGTAACAAAACTCACTTGACAGAGGTTAAGACACTGGTACTCATCAAGAATTAGATCAATAGGGAGTCACCACTAAGGATTTCCACCTTAGTTGTGCAAATGCACTAAAATATGATCTGTCAAATGTCTGTCAATACTAGAAACTGAATATGGGATGATCTGACTTTTTTGTACCCAGATTTATCAATGAAAGCTAGTGCACTAGGTGTGGAAACTGAAATAATTACACACAACACTTTCCACTTTGAATACTTTTTACAGGCTGAACACAAGATGATATTTGAAATAATGTATTAGCAATTAGAGCATATAAGAAGTTTTTACCAGGGTCTGAACATGAACTTTAACCACTATGTCCCCGACAATGGTGCTAATCAGGTGTTGGTACCCAAATTGATTCTCCCATAGAAGCTGAGCAACACCATAGGTTTGGAAGGAAGCTTAGAGATAAGCAGAGCATGTAGTGTGTCGTTTTATAGCCAGGATGAAATACAACTTGCTCTTTGTCACTCAGATGTGGAGAAATGGGTAGCACCCTCAAGAGGATTTGACCTATCCTCACTACTTTATGGTTGTGCCTTTCAACCAGGGTGAGAGGACCCTTTTTGTAGCCTATTGTTTGTGGAGGAGATGGAGATATCCTTCCTTGTGAAATTATTAAGAAGACCTTGAAGAAAATATGATCAATGCAACAAAACCTAACTCTCACGAGTTGTCACTCTAGATAATGGAGATATTTTCTAAGCAAGGTTCAGGCCACTAAAGATAATGAAAACTTGATTGTTTCTGCATGTTTTGGTAGTAAAAATTATGCATTTGTATACACACATGAAAAAAAGGGGTAGTATGGGTATGATTGGTTGTTTTTAAATGAATTTTTGGTGGGAGGTGAGGCATAAATGAACTTGATTCACCAGATTCTTCAGAAATTTTTTAAAAATGGAGAGCTTGAACAAAAGAATGCTTTGGGATAGCTAGGATGTTCCTTTAACCAGAATATGTGCTTCAATGGAGGCCCAGATTAACACTTTTCACACAAACTTCAAGGATCCAAAATGAAGGCTCAAATTGGAAAACTTAACTAAACATTATCAACCTCTGTTTCATCACACCTAAGATACCCTCAAAGGCTAACAAACAATCTTATAGTCATGCTAGGAGTCACAGTGATTTTAAATTTGTTTATTTCACTATCAAATGAAAGCTCTTTTGATAAATGAAATTGCAAATGCCACCAAACTATCACAAGGATAAGATCTTGTGTGATTCACAAAGATTTCAATGTAAGATTGCAATGGGAACAAGAAAACTACTTGCAGACATTCAGGAATGAAGCAAACACAATTTTTTCCCAAAAATAACACAGATTAACTCAAGTTTGATTAAATTTATCAGCAGGGGAAAGTTTCTAGAAACAATATTAGAGCTTGTCAATGGTTGTACACTTGCAACCACCTTGACATGATTAAATTTAACACAAAGGAGATAAATAGGTTTTGTTCACATGATTTCTTAGAAGGACGGGTTCTATTAAGATTTTCTCTTGGAAAAATCAGTCCCGACCTCTAACACTCCAACCATTTGCATGAAAAATTCATGTAATTTATAACATTTTTCAACAAAGTTTTCCCCCCAAAAATCAAAACATTGAGTGCACCAGTACTTGCCATGAATCCGATCGGGATTTTCAGAATCAGATTTGTAAAAAGTTGTCAGGTACTCAGGGGATGGATCTCTTCGAACATCTCCCGCATTCAACTCCTTCTGGTAGATCACTCTTCCCTCTACTCACCAACCACTTCCACCCCTAATCTGTCAAATATGGTTCTTTGTGTGCCTTCGAAGAAAAAATGGAAGATCAGATCAATCCCAAAGGTCAGATCTCATCTTAATGGTAAAAGACGTCACCAGATCTTCCCTCACCAAACTTGAGATATCAAATTAACTCCCCTTCCCTATTTGGCGTGTAAGAAATATCAAGAAATCATGAAGACTCGCATCTCCAAGAGCTTTAGAGTGAAAATGGCAGAAAAATTAGATACAGATGCACAACTACCATTGATTTCTATTTTGAATTTGGACCATCCACATGGGAGATCCACTTTAAAAAACGGGTTTGCAGGTTCCTTTTTTCCTTTACAACTTTTGAAAAATGAAAATTTTCACATTTTTCTCCACATGCCTCCGCCCTTGAGAAATGAGCCTGACACATGTCCTAAGGTGGGTCCCAAAGGAACTGCGGCCAAATTCTGCTATTTCACCTCTTTTTTGGAAAAGGGAAAATTTTCAAAGTTTTCCTCATAGCTCCACTCTTCCTTTCTGGGTTTCTGATGTGGATCCCAGTGGAACCCCGCTTCCTTTTACACTTTTAACACAGAAGGAAATTTTTCCTATTTCTCCCGCACCTCCGCCATTTGACTGGAACCTATGCACGAAAATTTTCTAGTCCGCATTTCACTGGAACAAAATTTTGACTATTCTCTATCGGCCTTGTGGGTCATTTTGATGATTTAAACCTTTTGATGACAAGAGGAAAAAAATCCAAGTTGCCTCTGATGGTCCGCTTCCCCACCCCTTTGCTTTTCAAACTACCATGCATCACAATGGCGCATCTTGAGATGGTCCCCAAAATTTGAGACCTTGAATGAGCGTGGGCTCACCACGTGTCTTGGCCCAGGTAAAATTTGTTTAAAGTCTTAAAGCTAAGTGGAGGGCGTCATGTGTCAGGATCCGACGCAATCTCCTTTGGCCGTTGAAAAGTCCAAGTAAAAAGAAAAGTGAGCGGAGGCCTCCAAGTGTCCTCCTGGCGCTTCTTTAAAATAAAATTCAAGGGTCGGTCCTCAAACATGTGCAGTCCCTCCACGTGTCCCAGGCCTCTCAAAACCTTTTGAAAAAAAACTAAGTATGGGAAGACCCGAGCGGAAGCCTCCACGTGTCTTCATGGCGCAATTTCAAGAACCTTATAAGGCTTCAAAATGATTTAGCGGGGGCACGCTTCCATTTTAGAATTTTAATCCATTTTTCCAAAAGGGAAAAATATCCAAACTACTTCCGAAGGCCTGCATCTCCGCCTTTAACCTTGCCACATGTCCTTCTGCAGGGTCAAAGTAAGACTTTTTCCCTGCCGCTTAAATTTTTCTTTAATCAAAGCCTGGCGGGGCCATGGGGTGGGTTCAAACTTTTTTCCAAAGTAGCCAAAAATAAAAAGTTCAAAAAACAAACCCTATGTGCCCCATCCAATTAGAAGAAGCCACGTAAGCACCAAAAGAACCAATCAGATTTGAGCAGAGCTACGAGACCAAATTTGCCCTTTTTGCCAAAAAAGTAAAAAGTGACAAGTTAAAACATTTTCCCATCATCCCCTAACCAACCAAAAGAGGCCACATTTCCTGTTGATGCAAGTATGTAAATTTGACCAGGAGAAACGTCCATCAAACCGTAAAATGCAAAAAAATGACCATTTGAGCCCGGAGATGAAATTTTCTCCAAGGACAGAGAATTTAGAAATGTTACAAGGCTCAAATACATTCCTCTCGAGCTACATCCATTCATTTTTCTTCAAGTATTTAGGGCAAAAACGACAAGGACAACAAATCCTGACTGTGGAAAATGGAAAGAATGGGACAACCTGAGTTTTTACACCCAAATACAAACCTTTTCAGATGAACAGAGAAACAACGAAACAATTTTGGATCTATACGTGATCCTCGGTCTAGGAAGGAACTGATTATGACAATAAAAGGAAGGTGGAGACTTTTCAGGGACAACACAAGAAGATAAAGTGTGACAGAGACTGTAATTTGATAGATTTTTAATGGCAAAATGGGGCGAGACTATTTTGAGCACCAACATTTCTTGTCACGTTCATGTTCCTTTAAGGCTTTAATCACCAACGTAGTTGTGCTGGGAACAACTGTAACTTTGGCTTGATGATTTTGTACAGTGAGCTTCACGTTAACCCTCAAACCCTTCCAATCTCTTGCAATCTCCTTTGCAATGTCTTCTCATATTTTCTTCGGTGAAAGACCCAAAGTACCAATTTTAGGGGCCAATGAAGAGGCCACTTTAACTTCTCCTCCTGTCACACTGATGAATACCTCTACAACTTAAGATGGGTCCAACTTTGGCAGCATTTTTCCTAAACCCTTTGAACCGTGCCTCTTTCGCAAATCCTCTTCAACTTCGTGGCCTCTTGCTAAAAGGTTAAACTAGGAAAAACCCTACATATTTATATGTACTTGGACTTAGGGTTGTTCTCCCTTTTTTATTTTCTTAAGTAATATATGTTGTTATTTCTTAGAGTGATTAAGGTACAATATTAAAGCTAGGTAAAAAAAATTCCTATTTTTTGGGTCCTACATTATTAAAGGTAGGTAAATTTTATTTTCCTATTTTTTTTCCTATGTTGTTATTTCTTAGAGTGATTAGGGTACATGAGGGATAAAGACTTACATGGTTCTCATAAGGTATATTGTTCAAAACACATAATTCACATCGGATCTTGTGGGAGAAAATGCTTAGTGAACACTAAGAATTTTTTTCCTTATCAAAAGTAAGGGCATAATGAACGCTAGGTTCAACAGTTTAATAAGCTGAAAAAATGATGAAATAAAAGATCATGCTCTAGTTTAGCAGTCACTAGGCTCTCACCATTACTACCATTCATTATAATTACCATACGTATATAGCTTTGGGTCGGTACTGTGTTTTCATCTATTATGTAGTACTCACAAGACTTATTGTTTGTAACATATAATTCACATCTATTTTTACAAGAGAAAATGCCTAGCAACTACTAAGATTTTGTATGTATTGAGTGGAACGCCATAACCTGTTGAATTGAATGGTATAGCTTAGCGGTCGCTAGGATCCTACCTTTAACTCTTATTAATATAAACACTATCTTTACAGTTTTGGATCACTAGCCTTAATATGTAGTTCCCATAAGATACATAGTTTTCAAATCATATTTTATGTTGTTTACAATAAAAAAATTCTTAGCACCTGCTAAGCTCATTTACTTATTGATAGAAACAACATATCAGACCCTAGGCTCAAAAGTTTCTTATTTTGAAATTAGACATAAAAAAATAAATCACGGTTTAGCTTAGCGGTCGCTAGGCTCCAACCTTTACCTATTATCATTTTAAACACTATCATTACAGTTTTGGATCCCTGACTTTAGTATGTAGTTTCAATGAGATACATGGTTTTCAACTCATACTTCACATCATTTCATATCAAAGAAATTGTGTAGCACCCGCTAAGCTCCTTTACTTATTGACAGAAATGACATATCAAACCCTAGGCTCAAAAGTTTCTTATATTAAAAGTATACATAAAATAATAAATCACGGTTTAGCTTAGCGGCCTCTAGGCTCCTACATTTACCTCTTCTCATTTTAAACACTATTTGTAAAGTTATGGATCGCTAGGCTTAGTATATAGTTGCCATAAGATACATGGTTTGCAAGACATATTTCACATTGTTTCTTAACAAAGAAAATTCTTAGCGCCCACAAAGCTCTTTTACTTATTGACAAAAACACCATATCATACCCTAGGCTCAAGTATTTCTTACTTTGAAAATAGTCGTACAATAACACTAACTGTAATTATTGGATTGCTGGCCTTATTATGTATATGAAATATCTTGTTCGAGTTTTCTACAAGGTACATTTTCATTGGATAATTAATTTACATTAGCACACACTATATCTAATAATGTAGAAATTGATTGTGATAAAGAATGGAATGTAAATTTCTATATATTATTCTAATAATCTTCAAAACTATGTTTAGGATTTATTTCATCTATTTTTTAAAAATATATTCTTTTTCTATGTTTGGTTCAATTATATGTTGTTTACTATATTTGTTATTATGTTTATATTATTATAGGCTATAGACAATGAAAAATGTTTAGTTTTTAATTTTTAAATTATGGAAAAATAAAAATAGGGAAATTTGAATTCCCCTTCATTTTTTGATATTTGAAATTTCAATAGCCCACACTTTTTCTTTTAGAGGGGGAAAGTTTTTGGATATTTGAAATTCCAATATCCCTTCCTTTTTTTTTTAGAGGGGGAAAGTTTTTGGATATTTGAAATTTCAATAGCCCACTCTTTTTCTTTTAGAGGGGGTTAGTTTTCAGATATTTGAAATTTCAATAGCCTGCCCTTTTGCTTTTAGAGGGGGAAAGTGAAAATTTCAAATTTTCGTATCCCGCTCTTTTTCTATTTTTGAAATTTATTTTGTGGAATGTGCTAAACAAATTATTAAATACCTTGGAGAAATATTGAGTAGGGTTTTGGAATATTTTGGTCAATCAGAAAAGCATGTCTTTAAAATAAAAAAATATGCATGAACCGTAGATTGCAGGGTTGAGTGTTTGAATCCCGGTTTTTCTTCATGTGATTATAATCTTGTTCACAAAGAAAGGCACACAAAAGAAGCACACAAAGGATGCACATGAAGGAGGATAACAACAGAGGTTGTGGAAATAATCATGATGATTGTTTGAATGAGATAGTAGATGGAGGTTTCATAGACATCATAAAGCATGAATAATCCCATATATTACTAAACCAGGTATTTATAGTAAAGGTGTACCTATTTTATTGCAGAATCTATTAGTTGCTCTGTAGTCAACTGGTTCTTGTGTTTTTCACAGTAGACCAATCGTAATCCACACAATCCCTACTTTGACCTATTGAATTGTGCTCCACAGTCAAGCCTTGCTTTCCAGTTACTTTTGATGTTCATCCCAAACTACCTTGTTTTTCATGAAATCTCAATTTTTTAATGCATTAATGAAAGAAATCGTAATCTCTTTTCCACTTGAGTTTGTACCTCTATTTAACGCTTTCCCATTTTCGCCATTCTATGTCTCTCTTTGGCTATTTTCATTTTGAATTTTTCGTTCTCATTCATGTGATTGTTTTTTAGGATAATGATAGCTTCTGGCACAATCACCTTATTTTTAATTTTACTTTGGTTGGGAGAACCAAAAATATTTTAATGTTGTTCATCAAGATGATGCAAAGAAACCTCGCTAATTAATGCATATTACATTTTTTAACATGGTTTCCGCTTAAATATTTTAGGAAAATATATGAGGTTAAAAAATAAATTCAAAACTATAAAACTATATTAAGAATTCAATTGTATGATAATTATTTCCAATTATATAAGCGTTTCCATGTAGAATTAACCAAACTTAATGTCATCATCATTTTGATGGTACGTACATTGGAAGTTAAACACATTATATATGCAATAATATTATTAAATATAATTTTAATCAATATGCATTTTATAATTATACATTCTTCGTTTTGAGCCCACTAATTTATGCCAAAAATTAATATAGCTTTGAGGCTTCCACGATATAGTTGGTTAATTCAACAACCTATTTAGGAAACACCAATTATATTTCAAATTACATACATGCTTCTACACGTATATTTATATATACATTATATCAATTCCGAATTTATTTGTTATCATTTGTATCTTTTCAATATGATTTTTTTATATATAAACTCTACCATAAGAAACGTTTTCTACCCTAGTGTCTGCTAGGCTATAATTCTAATTTGGAAAAATCATTCGTATTCCTTGGCCCCTTGTGGATCAGTTGTTTTTATATAGGCAACACAATGTTTTTTGGTCCTAGCAATCACTTTTTTTCTTCGTCAGCTGTCATATTCACAAATATTAACAATTTATATTTATAAAGAAACTTCATTATGAACATGATATATTTACCTTTAAGAATATATTAGTGGCGGCTATGGTGCAACGAGTAGATGGCACCATATGTAAAAACTTGTTTTTATATATTTTCATCTATGCAATTCTGAGTTTCCATATGATTTCATAACTGTAAAATAATTCTGCCAGAATCTTGTAAGAACTAGATAAAACTATACGTTTACATGTATAACATATTAAAGATATGATTTTACACATATTTTTGTATCCATTATCTAAACACCAGATTTGTTTGTTATCTTTTACATATTTTCAATATGATTTCTAGAAAACATTAAGAATTTAGTTGTATAACATTTATGAACATTATATATTTACCTTTAGGAATAGCTTAACGACCGCTAGGGTGCGATGAGTAGATCATGTTGTACTTAAAAACTTGTAGTATAAATTCTTGTTCGCTAGTCCAAGTTTCTTTTCTTGTCCTAAATGTAAAAATATTATGCCTTTAAGTATAGCTTCGTGAATACTAGGGTACAACGAGTCCAAGCCTATACATATATTATTATATAAATTACAGATTTTTTTTACCATTTATATAAACACCTTTTTGAATACGATCTAAATGAAAAATGTTTCCTACTCTAATGACTGCTAGGCTATAATTCTTATTTGGATGAAGTATTTTTTTACCTTTGTGGACTCAAGGATAGGTGGATTGTGTTATAGGCAACACACATTTTTGGGTCAATCGATGGATTTTTTATTTCTCTCAAGTTAAATATGCTTTGTTATTTTTAGGCAACACACTTTTTTTGGTCAAGCGATCACTTTCTTTATGACTAAGAATAACTTAGTGGTCGCTAGGCTTCATCGAGTATATCATTTTGTATAGCGTTAAGACCTTACGGTGGGTTGGATTAAATAAATTAAATTAAAATAGATTTAGCTAAGTGGGTGCTAGGTACTCCCACAGTATAATATTTTGAGCTTAGTGGGCACTATAATCTATCCAGTTACCGAATTATATTTTGAGCTTAGCATCCGCTAGCTTATGACTCAACATAATATTTGGATCTTAGAAGTCTCTAGGTGTAGACACCAAATTAGTGTCTTACGACACCCTGTGCCCCGCATCTCATTTCGCAACCTAACCTCACCACCTAAACCTTGCACAATTATTTATTAATTACCTTATAATTAATAAATCCACATCTCCAAACCTGCCACCTCATTTCGCCATCTCATCATGACCTAGCCCTAACCCTAAACTAACCTATTTAAGACCTATAACTTGGTCTACATCCACACCCATGACTAATTACTCCTCACCCACACCAAAACCAACCTAATAATGACTTGACCAAGCCCACAACTAATCCCTCGGGAGAAAAGTAGGGAAAGTTGGCTATTTTACTAAAAATAGCCCACTTTGACTTAACCGACATCGGTTCCTACTTGACTACCGTTGGTTACGTAACCGCCATCGGTTCCCTGTAAATGACCTTCCCCAACCAAAAACAAAGAATCTGGAATTCATTTGAAGGATCCGAAATTCACTTGGCAAAGCAGAGACAAGTGAAGAAAAGAGAAGAGTTTACAGAGAAGGACATCGAGCCCAAGACTGCAACTAAGTAACCAGAGCCCAGTGACACTCATCCAAGCATTGAGAGAGAAGATAGCTCACTTTTGATTGTCAGATCATCCCACCTGAGCCCTACCTTCATCATCACAGTCCTTGGACCTGTATCTTCATCAGGAACTAGTAAGTAGTGTCTTGTACGTTTTTAAATAACATTTCTTGAACTTCTGAATCACAGTAATTACAAGTTCACTCATAGATCTACTACATGGTAGCCCCTGCATCTAACTATCATTCCTCTACCCTTGCATTGCCCCAAGAACAGCCCCCACACTCTCTGAGTCTTATCCATCACCCCATTACCTATCCCTAATCATTTGCCAGCCTTATAAACACCATAGCTGCCTTATAGCCAACCTTTATAAAAATCCCCTAAATCACTGCCCCTACCGATATCGGTTATCAGCAACCTGTACCGATTATACAGTGACCGGCATCGGTCATTGTGACTCAAACCAAAACCAGCCTTTCCTCTAGTGCTTTTTAATGAGGTAACTAAATTTTAATTTCGCAATAATTTCTTTGTTAGAATTTGTGTTAATTCATATTAAGATGGGAACTGACCACCTTCGAAAGGAAGTCCAATATTTCCTGGGCCCAAGGCAGTTCCCTCATTTATTGTCTAACTAAAATCTGGTGGTCTTGTATTCTTACTTGCAGGTAGTCCTTCCTAGACAAAAAGGAGTTCTTCGTAATCAATCTGATCTCTCTCTATGGTACGCGCGCACCCTCTCAACACTCAACAGGTATTCCTTCTAGCCCTAACCTTTATCTATTTCTCAAGAGAATGAAAGGATAGAAGAAACTCTATTCTAAGAATGGAAACATTCTGTACGAAACATTTTGGCACAGAGGTGGGACCCTTTCTCAGGTTTCTTTCTTTCTTGCTTGCTTTCATATAGGGAGCATACTTGCTATTTGTCTTCTTCTAAATATTCACAAGATATTTTTTTCATTTTAGTACACAGAATTTTTCTTTCTTCCCTCATCTTTGTATTAATGAAAGTCATCTTCTTTGCTTCATCGAATATCATTTTCCGATTTGGGTTTTAAAACACGTGCATCACATTCTTGCTTGCTGTTTTTAATTCTAGTGAATGTAGATTAAGTAACAGGTCGTACACGTGGGGGTGATATCCACGGTATTGACAAGAAATTAATCTTAATTTCACTACACAACACATACCAAATCACATCATAATCAACACAACAACTCAAACATACCCCCCTTTTTTAGCGGTATTCCTCTGCCCGATTAAGGTAACCTTATAAGCCAAGACAAACTTGACATCTCCCTTAGGTCTTTTGTTTAGGATTGACATCATCTTGCGTCTAAGGCATAAGCCCACAATAATTAAAACTAATCCTAGGGTTAGCCTCTTGATTTTCCTTGTGCATCTTGCTTGTTTTTAGTTCTGTTTCCTCTGTCATACACTATTTCTAGTGATCACTTCAGAACAATTTGGTGGGTATACTAAGCATTTTTTAATCCCAAATCAGTAGCTTCTTACATCTTCTCTTTGCTTTCCACAGTGACCGATACCGGTCCTATTATACCAACATCGGTTAGCTGACCGATGCTGGCTATAGTTTGAACGACATCGGTTATCCGATCGATATTGGTTACTGTCTTTCACAGTTCCCGAAAAACCAACAACCTACCAATTCCAACATTTTTGTTGCTGTTTTTGTTCTTGATTGATTAAATCACTGTTGTGTACTCTTTTCCATGGTTGTTGTCACTTGGAAACAAGCTGCAACCATGGTTTCACATGCCTGTTCCGTGCCTTTGCCTAAATCACCCCCCTTCACATCCTATGGGGAATCCTATGGACACCAGTGATGTTCCCAAAATCCCTATAGGGGATAAGGAATTTGTGAAATTTTTGGATGCTAATCCTAGTGCTGTACAGTACTATTTTTCTCATGCCCCTGACCATACACCCGACGGTTAGCTCCTTGTTGGTATGCCTATTAGTATAGTTTGCTCACTTAGCTCCTTCCCCACCTAATAACTCCACCTTACCATCTTCATCCTTAGCCCCGTCTCCCAACTTAGTGGCTTCGGAGGTTCATACGGCACTGATTGGCTTTCCTTTGGTTAATCTAGGGCCCCACATATCATTACCACCAGCTCCTCCTACTCGTCTCTCTCGCACACTGCCCCTTTCATAACTTGCTCTCTGCCACCTATCCACACGAGCTTTCCTTCTCAAGCTCCGCCCACCTTTTCATTTCCACACACTTATCCGGTGGCTTCAACATCTTATATAGGACATCCCTTATTCGGTCGCCTCAACATATTCGTCCTCAATACCTTATCAACATTTAACCCCACCTTTGTCTATCTGGTGGCCCTTGGCCCAATCCTCCTCCGTTTACAACAACCGCACCATCATCTCATCCAACCACTGATTTAATCAAAAAGATGATGGACAAGATGCAAAATCTGGAGGCTTCTGTTTCAGGAAGCCGTAGCACCCTGACATACGAGAAAGTTTTTCGGGAGCCTATTAATCCTTCTGTCCCCCTTCATTCATATCCTCCTCAATGGGAATTATCAAAATTCACTCATTTTAATAGTAAGGAGGATCCTCAACAACACTTGCGATCATTTAGACATGCCTGCTATCTGATTGCTCATGACGATGCCTTACTACTCCGCACCTTTCCCATGTCCTTATCAGGACCCCCGCCTTGGAGTGGTACAGTGCTTTAACCCAGCACTCAATCTTCTCTTTTAACCAATTAGCCCAATCTTTCTTGGATCATTTCTCCATTAATATTGCCAAGAAAGTATCTATCACCGACCTCTATGCCGATCCGACAATTTGAAGATGAATCTATCGCAGATTTCGTTGGACGATGGCGGGGTCTCATCAACCAACTTACTTATGCCTTGCCTCAGGCCAAACTTATCAAACTCTTTACGCGGGCCTGCGCTAAGCACATTTCTCCTACCCTTCAAATTCAAACTTTTCGCACCTTTGATGAGGCCTTTACTATGGCTCAGAAACTAGAAATTCGAGCCTTAGAGGAAGAGAAATTGTCGGTTGCGCAACAAAAACCCTAATTTACAAACCCAAGACTCCACCAACAAACCCAACACCACCAATTCTCACACATCGACTGCTTCGAAATCAAAAGGAGCTGTACACGCGGTGATGGTCAAATCCCAAGCACCATCTAATACCCCGCCAAAAACCACCTATAAGTATAAAGCCGAGCCCATCAATTACACTCCCTTGGGAGAAACTTATGGTGTCATCTTGGAAAAATTGCTCAAAGCAGGAGCTATCACCTTGCCTCCTGTTAAACCTCACTCCGGGTTTGATTCCACCACGTGCTATACCTTCTTGGTACAAAGAAAATGACTTCTGTAACTTCCACCGCGTGAAGGGACAGAGTCACGAAAACTGTCCCCCCAAGATGTTGAAAAACATAGTGCAGGAAATGGTTGATGCAGGGGATATAACCCTCGATAATCCTAATGCCCCAGGGTGCTAAACTGAAATTTGAAAATATTCAATAAACCATTCCCAAACCACTCATATAACAGGGAACATAAACCAAGATATCTTAGCCGCAGGAGAGTGTTCATGAAATCCATGCGGTTTTGAAGATAGACTCCCAACCAAAAGCTCACTATCGAGGAAATTCTGAATCATAGCCTCTGTCACTAACGTAGGGATCATGAACCCGCTTCAACCACCATCAAGACAAGATGATAACCTTACCATTCCTTTACCCATAAAGGAATTAGATGCGCCTAGAGTTCTCTTCTCATGAATGAGTCTTCTTACACCACATCCTTGCAAGACATGTGAGCGGATGTTATCTAACTTATCTATTTCCCAAACATCTCCTTCAGGAGGCACTCTTGTTGTACAAGAAGAAGGCTCGCACTGTTTCTGTCATCCTTAGAAGAGAGCACCCCTCGAACCAACATCACCAAATTCTTTAATCATGATGGATCCTCTTTGAAACATGCTCTCCTACCTATTAGTTCTTCATCACCTAAATATTTTCAGCGACCGGTTGACCTCTTAACGCCCATTAATACAGTGCCTCATTTACCCCATGTATCACAGCCATTCTGGAGTGGATCGGAATCACAACCCACCTCTCTTCCATACATTGTACAAGGGGCTTCTTTCACATGTGAATATTGTCATCCCTCAGAAGATAGACGAGTCCTATGGGAGCGTTTGTGGAGTACACCATGCTCTACTCAAATGCAGATGACTGATCCAGACACCTCTATCATATACCCGAAGTGTTTATCAAAAGCTCAAAATGCCTATGTCCTCATTCTCACCCCTCTCATCTCTACCAAATACCTCATCCACCTCTATTAACCTAACCAAACCTTCCCCTATGCTTGGGACTTCACCAATACCTATCTTAACACACACCCACATAAATGGTTAGATTTATTCCAAAAATAAAGTTCATCCATCCACCTAGGAGACAAACCCCAATCCCCTCAAACTCCTCAGCTATGCATCTCTATCACCATATAGTCTCCGTAAGGCAAGTCCAATTAGGTTTATCCGTAATCACCGTCACATCTCCCACCGTGTGCATGCTGAATAGATGGAATACAGAACCGGCCTGTCACCCCTAGAATAGTTTTGCATTCTATCCAATGTCCATTCTCTTGAGAAACAGCTCCAAAGCGTTGCAATCGCTACTGAGAGTCTCACCCATTGTGCCTTGCATACATTCCATACAGAGAAGATAGCTGCTTTTGATTCGCCATCAACACCGTCACCTCACAGTCATCCTGTCCACCTGTAACCCTGTTGACAAACTAGGATAGTGCAGTAAATAGGTTTGTAGGGGATTAACCCTTTATCAATCCTAATTTCTCCTGCTGAATCGAAATTTGAAAATCATTCAATAAACCATTAAGGTCACTACTTCTAACAGATCTGACCAGCTAAACCAAGATATCTTACGCCGACAGAAGCCACGTTTC
This sequence comes from Taxus chinensis, assembly GCA_019776745.2. Classification (NCBI taxonomy): domain Eukaryota; kingdom Viridiplantae; phylum Streptophyta; class Pinopsida; order Cupressales; family Taxaceae; genus Taxus; species Taxus chinensis. The sequence continues at coordinate 4,018,965 of CM034156.1, read as the reverse complement.
ATTCCTCTATCCATGTACATTGATTCCCAACCAACAGCCTCTATTGACTCTCTAAGTCTTCTCCATCACCCTATTCAACCAACCATACCCAATCATTTACCCAAACCTTCACCACCAATCAATACAAGATGATAACCTTGCCTTGACTTTGACCCACTCAAAGGAATTTACCGTCCAAGCTCCCTTCTCATATCACTGTGGAGAATGCGACCAATTACCCATATCGATTATGCAAGACCCTATGACCGGTACCGGTGTTATAACCGCTCGACGGTTATACTAGGTTACCGATGAGTCTAACATCTCACTGTCTTACCACTCTTGCTGTACACCAGGAATGATTTAGAGGGATGCAAAGCTTTCGAAATCCATCCTTCGATGAGTCAACCTCTTTAACGAGATAACTAAAGTGTTAATTTCGAAATGACTGGATCTTATCAGACATGAGATCCTACCTATTAGCTTCAATTCCCTCTCCTATTAAAATTTTTAGGGAACTGTCCTCACCTCTTAACGCCCAAGAGGAAGTGCCTAATTTACCCCTTGTATCACCCCACCTCTGGACCGGAATTACTGGTCCCTCACCATTATTCTTCCATACAAAAGTTCCTATTCACACTTGTATTCTTACATTATTAGTCATTGCCTCAGACAGGCATAAAGGAGTCTTATGGGAACGCTAAAGAAAGCACACATGCTGATCTCTTTCTCTATGCAGATGCCAATCCCGACACCTCTACCAAATACCCAACAGTGGTTATTCATGGACCTAGCCTAACTTTTATCTGTCTCAAGAGAATGAAAGGATAGAAACTAACTCCACCGAATACCTCATCCACCTCTATTAACCTAGAAACCTTCACCAATACACTTTGGACTTCTGTACCTAGCCTAAAATAAACAGTTAGATTTATCTCAAAAATACAGACCGTCCATCCACCTAGGAGACAGACCCAATCTCCCTCAAGTCCTTCAATCTATGCCTCTGTCACAACTAAAACCCTCGCCATCACACCTACCTTCTATATTGGGACCTCACCCCTCCACCTTGCCTCAATACATCATACCTCCATGCCACTTTTCTTTAAAACGACCTGCTGCCTTCTACACCCATACAGAGATCCATGGGTGTATCAACACCGTCACCCCCCAAGTATCCTGGTCCACCTATCAACCCTAAACAAACTCCACCATCAAAGGATTTGTTTGTTGTCTCTCCTCTTTCTCTGTGGTTGTTTTCTGCTACCACATCATCTAACTAGCTAAACATAACTTCTGTGCCGAAGAAGCCACGTTTAGTTAAATCCAATTATCAAAACCCCTTGTCTAAGCCACCACCCGTACGAACCAACCATACCCAAACATTACCAAAACCCACCCAATCAATAGCCTCATCTTCCTCTAACTTTGACCCGCTCAAAGGATATTACGCCAAGATCCTTGATATGTTGGTGGAGAATGCGACCATTTCCCTACCTCCACTTAGACCCTATGATCCATCTAAACCTCGACCTATAGGTTATGATGAGTCTAAAATCTGCGCTTACCACCGCACACCAGGACATGATGTAGAGGGATGCAAAGCTTTGAAATCCATCCTTCGTCAGTCACCTCTCTCGGATAGAAAGGTTAAGAAAGACAACTTACGAAGGGATAAACCTTTAGCTTCAATCCCCTCTCCTATACCGCCTGTCCTCACCTCACCAAGATCTATCATTGTTGTAACCCCACCTCTAGAAGACAATGACTTATCCCTACCATCTTCCTCCTCTCATGTTCACGAGATCAACATGATTAGTATTGCTACTCGAGGGCAGAAAAACAATGGGAAAGCTAAAGAAAGCACACCTACAGCCTCTCTTTCTCCGTCCGCCATCCTGATCGCACCACCACCTAAAGTGGTTATTCGTAGACCTGCCTACCCCGTCTTTGATAGAGTTTCCCACCGTACCATGATCAAACAACTTCACCAATCACCTGTAAAAATGACATTGTATGATCTCATTCAAACCTCTGAATCTCATCGACAAGCTCTCATTGAAATCCTTCAAGGGATAGAAGTCCTACCTAACGAAACCTTACCCGTTACCTCCATTTTAACACCCAATCACGTTGCTTCTCTCACCAAACAACCTATCTCCTCAACCACTTCTGTCTCTGTACAGCAAGCCGCTGCTGTCAGTTTCTCCGAAGGTGAAATTGTTGACTTTGGTGCAGAAGATCCTGACCCCACTCTTTTCATCTCAGCTTACGTCTGGGACATCCGAGTACGTCGTGTTATGATTGACGGGGGCGCTAGCCTAAATATCATCTCTTCCAAAGCCTTCCAACAAATGAATATCCCTTCTAGCTGCATGTGTGCCAACCCCACCATGTTGCGTTCATTCAACGATGCTATTACTTCTACCTTAGGCACCGTGATCCTTAACATTTGTGTAGGGCCACGTACCTTACCCGAACTCTTCTATGTCCTTGAGGGAGAATTCCAATACAACATGTTGTTAGGCCGCCCTTGGATCCGGGCTATGGGATGTGTTCCCTCCACCTTACATAGATGCATAAAATTCGAGTATGAGGGGAAGTCCTACACCGTAAAAGCTTGACGCTCCCCCCCCCTTCAAAACCTATAATATGTTATATTGCCATAATGATGTTCTTGTACCAGTCAAGACACCCATTCATCCAACCCAACCATCCACTTCAACCACACCTCAACCATCCATCTCAACCATCCATCTCAACCGCACCTACACCTTCAACCAATGAAACCACCACCGCAAATACCACTTCCTTTCCCGCAGACAACATCCCAACCTCAGATCCCTTAGTAGATGTTTTTCAACGCCTTACGCTGGGGGAGTATCACCTATATAACGTTAGCACTTTCCATACCCCACAAGAGTATGGACAGTTACCTGCGCATCCTACCTACGACCGGTCGTGTGGGGGAAGTAATCTCCTATGGACCACCTAATTGCCGCACCAACCTAACATATGGAGGTGTTGATACATCCTCTGTCACCCCTGAACCTCCCCTTGGTGTGGTTCCCTTCCAATTTGATTTTCAATATCTAACTAATCGTCGCTTCGCCCTCACCTTCTTGACGCGTTGTTCTTGGAAGGGCTTCAGTTTCGGTTTTTATGAACAAGGCCAACATACGATCATTCCTGTAACTAAACACAAACAAAAAGATCATCCTGGTCTTGGATTCTCTGAACCACCTACACCAAAGACACCGCATATCCGTTGTATCCAAGAAGACGACGAAGTCACTCCTTCCGAACCATCATCACCCATTTTGCCATCGTCACCTGCAGAGTCAATAGACCCTAAATCCATCCCTCCTAACTTTTTTTTTTCATAAACGCTATCTTCCTGGGTCCTCTCACTTCTCAACGCGATAATGAAGACCCATCTTCTCTTCCCCTTCTGTATCCAAACATGATCGAAGAGGACTCACCTTCAATTAATGTTGTTGAGTGCCAAACTAGAAAAGAGCAAACGTGGAAAATTTGCTCTAAATTGGATTGGGCCTTACATTATCACTCACACTTACGGATCAAAGCACTTATCGTTTAGCTTCGCTTAATGGTAAACCTGAGCCTGAACCCCTTAATGCCTTGCATCTTCGGCCATTCTATTGTTGAATTTAGTGTTATATCACTTCTTATCTACCTTGCGCTCATCCCTTGAGCTCGTTTACCACCTCATACACTTTGTTTCATGCATCTCAAAATAGAATCAAGCTCACGTGGTTTGGTCATCACCTCTTCTTACAGATGCCTTCCCCTTTTTAGTCTGGTCCATGACTTAAAAGTATCAAAATAACATGTTCTCAATTATACACTTATGGGATATTCTTGAGTCAAACTTCCTACAAAACTAGATGCTTCATGCCAAATGGACATCTAAGACCTCTAAGTTATAAATAGACTGCTCCCCCGAAGGACAGCTATACACAAAAGCCACTTCTGCTATTATAAATAGACTGCTCCCCTGAAGGACAACTATACACAAAAGCCGCATCTGCTACTATAAATAGACTGCTCCCTTGAAGGACAACTATACAAAGTCAGCCTTTATCAGAAGCTTCTCGCATTGATCAGCTTCGTGAAGACCTCAAGAACAACAAAATACATATCCCATGTAGACTTCCTGCATCGATCAATCTATATCCAGAAAAATAAAAGTAGTATTCAAAAGCACTTTTGAGTCATGGACTTGTCTATTTAGGTTTGGTTCTCTTTTGTCAGCATAATCACCTTATAACAAATTCTCTACACCCCAACTCTACCAGCCACCTCACCTCACCATTCGTCAAAGCAACAAAACCCAAGGGACGTGACGTATATCCGATATATTGTGATTATACAACTCTTTTCACCTATCGAATTCTTGCATATGCAAGGTACCTAGGGATTCAAGCTCATCCTACGTTAATATGTGGTTTATTTAGCTCTTCTCAACTACGGGACACTTTTGCCTCTTTTTACTCGAATCTAGGATTATGTGTTGACCTTAATTAGGACACGATTCCCTACTACTTGGGTAAGCAAACTTTCGCTTCACCTATACCTACACCAACAACGTCAATCCCTTACCAACACCAACAACATTACCCTACCAATATCAATATTTTTACCAACCCACAAATTGCCTAACCACAACCAAATTGCCTGAATTCACCTCTCCCTAGTCCTAAGGGAGAACTACATCGGTCTGAGGCCCCTCCTTGCTTTGTGTAATGGGCTATGTAGGCAACACTTAGGAGACATGGGGTCTCCCAAGGTTAGCTCGACCATCCCCTACCATAACCTATCATGTGTTGTGTTTTCCTTAAAAATATAAATATTTTCACGTATTTATATTGATAACACTCACCTTTGTCCCTTATCCACCAATCTCCACTTTTTCTCGCATCACCTACCCCTGGCTTTGCTGACTAGCCTTATTTTGACTTCAATCGGCCCGACCCACGGCCGCAACCAACCATTTGGCTCGACCCACGGCTGCAACCAACCATTTGGCCCGACCCAAGGCCGCAACCAACCATTAGGCCTGACCTAAGGCCGCAACCACCGAATCAGGCCCGACCCACGGCCGCAACCAACCAATCAGGCCCGACCCAAGGCCGCAACCAACCAACCAGGCCCGACCCAAGGCCGCACCCAACCAATCAGGCCGGACCCACAGCCACAACTAATCAATCGGCCCGACCCAAGGCCGCACCCAACCAATCAGGCCCGACCTAAGGCCCTCACCAATCAGTCGGCCTGACCCAAGGCCACACCAATTAAGTACCTCGACCAAGACCCGCAAATTATGATTTTATCCACCCATCATGTAGCTTTTTGTTCAATCGCGCTCACCTGTTTGTGTTTTTAGCATGATTAGGATACTTGAATTGATCAGCCGACCAACTTTGCCTAGACCGAGACCGTGACGTTTATCTCAACCAAACCAACCATTTGGTACTGCCGAACATGCCTAAACGTTCCTGTACCTTACCCGTTATATCCCCTGAAGCTACTTCCTATGCCTTGGATACCAGGATTATATCACCCTTGTTTGGATAAACTATCGACCTTTGCCTATGAATTGCTTGTTTTCTCTTCAAATCATGTACCCTGGTCGCACTACTGCATTTCAACGTGCATCTACTTCCTTGAACTTACCCCACCATCTTACCATCATCTCAACATCATTCACCCTTTATCAGCCCTATCCCTGATTTCATGTCACCTCAATCTATGATAGATTTGAGGGGGATTACCTATACCCTTAATGGGAGTAACCACTTCTTATTATTGTCAGTGCAACTTTACAAGACAAGCTACACGACAACAAGGGGCTAATGTAGACACCAAATTTGTGTCTTATGACACCTTGTGCCCCGCATCTCATTTCGCAACCTAACCTCACCACCTAAACCTTGCACAATTATTTATTAATTACCTTATAATTAATAAATCCACATCTCCAAACCTGCCACCTCATTTCGCCACCTCATCATGACCTAGCCCTAACCCTAAACTAACCTAATTAAGACCTATAACTTGGTCTACATCCACACCCATGACTAATTACTCCTCACCCGCACCAAAACCAACCTAATAATGACTTGACCAAGCCCACAACTAATCCCTCGGGAGAAAAGGAGGGAAAGTTGGCTATTTTACTAAAAATAGCCCACTTTGACTTAACCGACATCAGTTCCTACTCGACCACCGTCGGTTACGTAACCGCCATCGGTTCCCTGTAAATGACCTCCCCCAACCAAAAACAAAGGATCTGGAATTCATTTGAAGGATCCGAAATTCACTTGGCAGAGCAGAGACAAGTGAAGAAAAGAGAAGAGTTTGCAGAGAAGGACATCGAGCCCAAGACTGCAACTAAGTAACCAGAGCCCAGTGACACTCATCCAAGCATTGGGAGAGAAGATAGCTCACTTTTGATTGTTGGATCATCCCACCTGAGCCCTGCCTTCGTCATCACAGTCCTTGGACCTGTATCTTCATCAGGAACTAGTAAGTAGTGTCTTGTACGTTTTTAAATAACATTTCTTGAACTTCTGAATCACAGTAATTACAAGTTCACTCATAGATCTACTACCCGGTAGCCCCTGCATCTAACTGTCATTCCTCTACCCTTACATTGCCCCAAGAACAACCCCAACACTCTCTGAGTCTTATCCATCACCCCATTGCCTATCCCTAATCATTTTCTAGCCTTATAAACACCATAGCCGCCTTATAGCCAACCTTTATTAAAATCCCCTAAATCACTGCCCCTACCGATATTAGTTATCAGCAACCGGTACTGGTTATACAGTGACCGACATCGGTCACTGTGACTCAAACCAAAACCAGCCTTTCCTCTAGTGCTTTTTAACGAGGTAACTAAATTTTAATTTTACAATAATTTCTTTGTTAGAATTTGTGTTAATTCGTATTAAGAGGGGAACTGACCACCTTCGAAAGGAAGTCCAATATTTCCTGGGCCCAAGGCAGTTCCCTCATTTATTGTCTAACTAAAATCCGGTGGTCTTGTATTCTTACTTGTAGGTAGTCCTTCCTAGACAAAAAGGAGTTCTTCGCAATCGATCTGATCTCTCTCTACGGTATGCGCACACCCTCTCAACATTCAATAGGTATTCCTCCTAGCCCTAACCCTTATCTGTTTCTCAAGAGAATGAAAGGATAGAAGCAACTCTATTCTAGGAACGGAAACATTCTGTGCGAAACACTAGTTTTTAGTAAAAGAAAGTAAGATATTATAAGCATAGCGGTGGGTAGGTTATGTAACATAATAATACGATCTTAGTGAATACTGGTATTAAGAGCTTAGCGGCCGCTAGGTTATTCCACAAAATATTATTTGGGTATTCAATTCACTAGGTTATGTATCAAAAACATGATATGTTATTTTAAATTAAGATATTTCGAGCTTAGCGGCCACTAGATTATGCTACCGTATAATCATTGGAACCTAGTGGTAGTAAGGTTTTAAAAACTGAAATGAGATATTAAGAGCTTAACAGCTACTAGGTTATTCCACAATATAACCCAATTATATTTTGACTTTAGCTTCCACTAGCTTATGACACAACATAATATTTGGATCTTAGAAGTCTCTAGGTTTCAATAAAATAAAGTAAGATATTATAATTATAGTGGCGTGTAGGTTATGCAACATAATAATATGATCTTAGTGAATACTAGTATTAAGAGCTTAACAACCACTAGGTTATTCCAAAACATATTATTTGGGTATTCAATTCACTAGGATATGTATCGCAAACATGATATGTTATTTTAAATTAAGATATTTCGAGCTTAGTGCCCACTAGGTTAAGTTAACACATAATTGTTGGAACCTAGCGGTATCTAGGATTTCAAAACTAAATTGAGGTATTAAGAGCTTAGCAGCTGCTAGGTTATGCCACAATATAGTATTTGGGTACTTAATTTTCTAGCTTATGTATTGTAATAATGATATATATATATATATATATATATATATATATTAGATGAATTCATTCTATGATTTTAAGATTTTAAACTAGGATATTTCAATGATAAGTCTTGAAAAAAAGTACATGAGGAACCAGTCCATGATAAGTCTTTCAGAAGTGGACTCCCATGATGATTACAGGCAACTTATCTTTCTAAATATATGCTAAAATATGGGGAAGAGTTGTAATCAACTTCACTTCACGCATAAAATACTTCCTATATCGACACACTTTGCTATATAGACGACCTTTCCGGCCTTAATAAAAAACTAAAGAAAAATTCATCCAAGAAAGATTAGGCCATTCGGCCTCTCGGCTCCACCTCATCGATGATATCAACATCTATATCCCCTTTACTCTAATCAGAGGAGGAGGGTGAATCGATGCTGTATTCCGACATTTTCAGTTTAACGCAAGCAAGGAGTTATATACCCTTATTTTCCGCAACTACCTGCAGACCACGCGCAATTGCCTGCATCCCCCGCATTAAGGCATGGACATGATACTAAAGGCTTACTAGATGCTCTTCCAATTTCTCATTCTCCTTATGTAAGATAAACTTCCCCTAATATTTGGACAGTATGTTTTCTGCACTCAACCCTTGAGCCATGTCAAAACGTTCCTTCGCCCTTTGGACTGGTTCGGGTCAAGCATTAGCTTGTGCATGCTCTCACAAATATGACTGTCATCTTATGTTTTGAATCACTATGTGACCGAATAGACCTTCTTGATCTAATTCTACATAGCTACATTCCAAATTTCCCCATCCATCTAAGAATTAAACAATTCCCCAGCATCCTTGCATGTCATAGCTCTCTACCTCTTCCTGCTATGACCACACTCCATGCTACCCAAGAAACCGCCAACACCCCTTTCATCATTTCATAGAGACAGGAAGCACAACGACCAAAGACAAAAAGTGGAAAGGGGTAGTGAAATTTCCAACTGGCCTAGAGATATAAAGCCACCGGCACAAAACACACAAAAAGAGGTAAGTGTGATAGTACCGAAGATCATCGATTAGATATCCTTATCATAAATATCACGCTTCCTATTAATACTCTTAAATTTCCAATGCCATCTTACATGTTGCATGTGTATAACCCTTAATCGATTCTATCTATTGAATGAATGTAAACTATCGATTTCATAAATGACCATTAACTCCAAAGATGCCATATCCTCTTGTAAGTCACAATGTTTTGAAAAATTAAAGTAAGTTGTTTTGAGCTTATCGACCTCTAAGTTAATCAACCACGTTAACTTTGGAGAAATTTATAGCAATCAAGATCTATATAAATAAGTCAACTTTATTGTATGATTTTAAGATTTCAAATTAATATATTTCAAGCATAACATCCATTAGTTTATGCCACCACACAATCTTTGCAACCTATCAGTGGTTATCATTTGATAAATTAAATTAAGATATTTTCAACATAGCGGACACTAGGTTATGCCACAACATATTATTAGGATCTTAGCAGTCTCTAGGTTTTAACAAATGAAAGAGAGAACTTAAGAATATAAATATTTCAAGCTAAAAAATCAATAGTATTTAACAAACAAAAGAAAGACATTGAATTTGTAGATCATTAGAGGAATCAAGACTAGTATAAAATTAGTTGAATTTTTTGTATGCATTTAAGATTTGGAATTAAAATATTTTGAGCTTAGCACCAACTAGGTAATGATACCACATAATATTTGGATACTACTAATGGTTTCAAATACTTTGAGCTTAGCAGCTGGTAGCCTTTGCCACAACATATTATTTGGAGATAGAACTCGCTAGGGTTTAATAATTCATAGTTACGATATTTTACAACAGTTAACAAATTATATGAAGATATTTATAACTTATCTAACGCTATTTTAAACAACAACATAATATACGGAGGTTACATTCGATAGGTTTAAACGATTTAAATTAACATATTTTGAACTAAGCAGAGACTAGGTAATTCCATAATATATTATTTCAAGCATAGTGGTTGCTATCATTTAACATGTTACTGAATGATATTTTGAGCTTAGCATCCTAAAGATTATGACACAAAATTATATTTGGTTCTTAGCACTCACTAGGTTTAAACAAAAGAAATAAGATATTATTAGTTTGGCTACTGGTGGGTTATGCCAAAACATAATATTTGGATCTTAATAGTGACTGGGATTTAGAAAATTTTAATCAACATAGTTTGATCTTAGTTGTCGTTAGGTACTTAAACAATATATTATTTTGATCTTCACGGCCACTAGGTTTTGCCACAACATGTTATTTGGTGATTTCATCACTAGGGTTTAATAATTCATAATTAATATATTTTACAGCATCTAGCAAATTAGAGGAAGATATTAATAACTTTTCTGGTTGCTAAACCCCCAATATAATATTCTAAGTTTAGTTTTTTCTACCAACCTAACTAGTAAGAAAATTATATTTTGATATTAGACAACTGTACGTTATGCCACACCATAAATTTTTGGAGCTTAGTGGTTGCTAGGTTTTATCAAAATAAAGTAGGAAAGTCTCATCTAAGAAGCCACTAGGTTATACCAAGACATAAAATTTGGAGCATAACAACCTTGAGGATGTAAGATAACTCATTAACATATTAGGAGCTTAACTACAACTACGATATGGCAAAACATAAAACTATTTGGAATTAGAGTAAAAGGGGGTTTTCCCAAATGCCCCGCATAATTGCACAAAAAATCCCTCATGGCCAGGTATTACAGTGAAACAAGAAGATAAACAATCCTTTGTGCAACAAAAACAAAACAAAAAAAGTCCCAAACTGGATAAAGCCAAATTACATTTTATGTATATTCATGAGAGTAGTTGTTTTATCCTTAGCATTGGCAGTAGGCCTTCCTTGAACCAACACGTCCACTAACTTAATGTGTTCCATGAAGTATTCATTGATTTTCATCCATGTCATGACCATGCAACTTTTCCATTCCTTGATAGCAGATACTGAGTGTAAAATAATCTTTGATGGCCTCGTACAAATCATGAGAGATCTTATCTAAATATTCCTTGTGTTCTGAAGATGTAGTGGGGGGGCCCATTTTCTCTGACATAGGAGAATCAGGGTAAACCAAGGAGAGAGCCCGCAACACATGTAATTTCCAAGTCCATGCTAAATTCCATACAAAAAATGTGGGAGGGAAGTCGCACATTCTTCCATGATCGGGTGAGGTTGAGACGGTTTGTATCCATTACAATGTCAGTGGAGATGAGAGGAGAAGCCAGAGAAGCGTTCGTAAGATGTGGGAGATGACAGTAGATGTTGGGTCTGGAAAGTAGTTTAGAGACCTTAGGAGTGTGCTCTAAGGTGTCTGGAGGGTTACGAGCCACCAAAGAAGACGAGGGAGACCCAAGAGAGAAAGAACAGGGGCTAATGATCATGATGCTCGAATCAGAGTTGGATGAGAGACCAGGGCGGCAATGATGGTGAAGGATATAGGGAGATGGTTATGGAAGAGGAGGGGGGACATGAACATTTCATCTGTCTTAGAGGGGAAGCGCGATATTTATTTTTGGGAAGCTTCCATTTTAAAGAGTAAATACAAAAGACCTTGGTGTAGGAAAGGACCTTCATCTTCTCTATCCATTTTAAGGGATCTCTCAAGCGATTGAAACAAAAAAAATCCACACATTTTACCCCCCTGATTATGTCGAAGATGCACAAGAAGAAAAATATGATGTTCATAGATCACTTTTTAGCATCGCTAAAGCATGAAGTACCTCCTCAATTTCTCAGAAACCCTATCCCAAGGTTATGGAAGTGAGTCCCATTCATAGCCTGAGTGATACACTGTCAAATTTTTACCAGGATATAGGAAATCATCCATATCCTCTTGAAGTGAGTTGAAAATAAATGTCTCCCTCTATAGAGAGCCTCGTCGTAGTTGCAATGGACTTTATAGAAATAAAAAATTTAGTGTTTCCCGCTTTGACTCTTCCTTTCTTCCAGGTTGTCAGCACACTACACGTTACTCAAACAAAGTGACCAGAAAGTCTTTCCATAAATAACGTAACACCACCATCATGAAAAATATTCCATACTACTAGGTCGGCCTTGACCTCTTCACAAGAAGAAGGCTCAATGCATTTTTGGTGCTACCCATAGTGAACAGGGATTTTTTGATAGTGATTGCCAAATGCCTGATATAGACAATGCTTAAATAGAGATGTCAAGAACCTTCATTCCAATCTTCAACTCATGTCTCCAAGATTTCTAATTGAATTATGTCCTAATTAGTAATAATCATTAATTGATCATGTCCATCACACGAACGCAATCTATGAATGTCGTAAATTCCCAAAACATTCACAAATGCCTTATCCTCTTGCCACCACCAAAAGAGGTTATGCCTCAACATAACCTAACAAATTTTAATCTTAGTTAATGTTCAACCAACCCCAACATTAATTAGTTAATGTTATTGCAATTACTGCATTTAGTGGAGGTTGAAGGTTTGAATGTTAGCGATATTAGATGTATTTAGTTAATATATATAAAGGAAGAATCTACAAACAAAATGAAGCAAGGTGAAATAACTAACATCGCTAGACATGATTTCATACTATATTGATTATCAAACAACAAATCATAAAGAAATATCATATTAGAGTTTTTTTATCGACACTTATATTTGTTACATTTAGGTTCTCCAAGGTTGTTCATTCTACACATCGAAATGAAGCGGGTAAGTATGGAGATGTTACAGGGAGCACAAGCAACACTTGTGATCAGCATTTTTTTGTGAGATTTGGTAAGGTGATTTAATAAAACACTGTTTGATTGGAATAAGATGGGGACGATGTTGTCTAAAAAAAAATGCATCCCCACAAGTCCTCTCCATCCCCGGGTCTGTTTTTTTTCAACGGAGAGCAGTGTGTTTAGTTCAAACCAAGATAAAATTAAATGTAGATACAATTACATATACGTGGTAAGACTAATATCCTTATTGGGTTTGTGTTCTCTTACAGGTATAATTGCATTCACAATTGCAGGTACATGAAAAAAATAATATACTTTTTCATCTTTTAATTAGCCTTGTGGATGTTAAAATTTCTTCTTATATTGAACCTTTACGTTACTTCAGACTGATGTGGGTATATATATTAACTTGAATCAATATTGTTTTGTTGTAGGTACATTCGGCAGTTGGTTGTTTATATTATTTCAAGCGTAGTGGTTTCTTTCATTTAACAAGTTATTGAATGATATTTTGAACTTAGCATCCGCTAGCTTATGACACAACATAATATTTGGATCTTCGCGGTCTCAAGGTTTCGAAAAAAGAAAGTGAGATATTATTATGAGTTTAGTGGTCACAGGGATTTAACAAATTAAATCAACCTAGTTTGAGCTTAGTAGGTGAATGTATTTGAATAATATAATATTTCGAGCTAAAGAGTTACTATCATTTTACAAGCTAAAGAAAGACATATTGATTTTAGTTTCCTCTAGTATCTCCAGTGTTAATCTCATAATGAACTTCCTCCTGGTTGGAGGATTGAATTGATATAGCAAAAAAATGTATAGTAGTTTGGGATTGAAGTGAAATTTGTAACCTATTTTTATAATTTGTTATTGCTTAAACAGAAGTGTGACTAGTGTCATGGATGTTATAAGTTATTATTATTGAAAGGATTGAAATATTTTTTAATTACTAAAAAATTCCTTTTATGTTGTACTTATAATATGTTGTTGTTTGAATGAAAAAATATTGAACATGTTTCTAAAATAGTCTAGTGTGTTTTAAACGTCGTAGATCAATTGCTTTCACAAAAACATGTTGCTTACATGCACTGATGGAGATCAATGACTACAATGCTTAAGTATAACATGTGACATATCAGTTATTAGACCAAACACATTCATTGTCAAAACATATGTTGTCTTGTAAAGGATTTTTGGAGGAAAAATAAGACCAAGGATTTACTCCCCAAGGTAAACAACATGAAGAATGCATGCCTTAACTGGAATTGAATTGTAAAGATTAGAAGACAAAAATTATATTTATTTGAAAGATTTGTTACTTACTAAAAAATACCTTTTATGTTGTACTTATAATATGTTGTTGTTTGAATGAAAAATATTGAACGTGTTTCTAAAATAATTTGATGTATTTTAAATGTCCTAGATCAATTGTTTTCACATAAATGTTTTTCCTAAATACATTTATGGAGATCAGTGACTATAATGCTTAAGTATAACACCTGACATATACGTTCTCGAAACAAACATATTCATTGTCTGAACATATGTTTTGTTGATAAGAAAAAACACTTAGTTGAACTTGCACTCAGAGTCTGTGCGGAAGAATGGCACAGGAGAAAAAGTGCGAAGTAAAAGGAAGGCGTCACGTGTGGAGAAATAGGGTAAGACTCTCAACGACTTAGCCGATTTTGGAGATCAGGTCTATTCTTAGAGATTGGCGGGGCGGAGTACACAAAGCGATGCCGAGATTTGTGCGCCACTCTTCATGGAGATTTTGGAAGGACATGTCAACTCACTCTTACATGGGCATAAGTTAAGAATAGATCCATCACTTCAGTTAACTATCATCAATCTATAGATAGCATACTTGCATGTATGGCTATAATTGTAAAAAGGCGCATGGCTGTTATTAGCATGCGACCTATTTCTAGTAGAGTTAAGTGGTGAAGGGTTAGTTCCCCTCCCTATATATATATATATATATATATATATATATATGTAATGAACTACTTTTAATAGAGAGACATACATAGAGATACAAATGGAATCATATGTTTGGAGGAATGGAAAAACACGAGTACATGCGACTGGATAATTGTAACAGATCCATGCGCGCATGCCTGGTATTGTATGAAGCTACTGTATTGTTAGTTCAATGAATAGATAAAGGAAATTGGCCAAAAAAAGTGTGTGATGTGTTTTATCAATGCATGTTATTACTTTCATGATGATTTACCTTTAGCGCTTATAGATCTGGTTGGATATAAATGGTGAATAGATGGATTAGTTCCTAAAATATATGTTTACTATTTTATCATACCACCATTCTGCTACTGCAACTATTAAGAGGGACCCGGTACCTTTGCGTGCTTCGGGTGAGTGCTCAGCCTAGGCTGAGTGATGTGCCAGCGCGACTAGGTGTTAACTAACAATTCTAGGCTGCATCATTGGTTCCGTTGCCGGGACCTCTTTTTTAGTTGTTTCAGAATGGTTCACGATGAAGACATACCGGCTAACTTTGGCAAGTGTTGAAGAATGGGTTCATGATCTGGAGGAAGAATACACATGGAGGTTTGACATTGGATCCATATTTAGCGTACGTACTTGGGTAGAGCAGAATTTGTATGACAGTTTATACGAAAGCTTTTTTGCTATCTTTCCAGTAGAATTGTATGAATGGTTGACTACGTATGCATCTAAGCGGAATTGGAGGTATCACACGCTTATTTGGACACAGAAGAAATTTCAAACACTATATGATGTTGAACTAAGTTAGACTCACGCGGTAGATACCTAGTTTCATGATGTCCTAAAAAACTATATTCTGGAGTATTTAATTTTGAATTATTCGTGCCCAGAGGTAGCAGAGTTCTAGTTTCTATGGTATCCTAGAGGGACATATTTTCAAGGTATTCCACTGGTAATCAAAATACTAATGGTAACATTGAACTTGGAAGCTAAACCCATGGAAAGCTAAAGAATCTCCATGCGCGGGGGCAGGAACATGATTGGTGAAAGATGGCAGACCTAGCAGTAGTAAGGCAAAGGGAAGAAAGGTGACTGAAGTATGATGAGGTGCGAGAGGGAATTATGCAAGAGGCAAAAAATTACAAAACGGATGGTTTTGTGGAGAGAGATGGCTCATGAAGGATTTGAGGCTCATGGGGACGAAGGAGAGCAAGAGCATCAGGAACTCCCCCACCGAGGGAAGCATGACAAGGAACCCTCTTCGGCCTCACATGGAAGCATACACCAGTAGACATGACCTAGGCCACGGGTGCGCATCTAAGCCAACTTGTTGACCTAGCCCTTGCGCTTGGTTTTCCAGTATCTAGTACAACAGGTAAAAGTAGTTTTAATTTAGGAAGTGAAAGCACAGAAATAGGTCAGACAGTAAGTACACCAATGGCAGCACAGACAACTTCGTTATTCTTTGGGGGTATGTTATCAGGCTCATCATCTATATAGAATATGAGTGCGCCGAGTGTGGGAATCACCTCTGGAGCTGGGACCACTTCCCAGACTGTAGGGGTCCAGTATAGTACCACTGTTGGGGCACAGGGGAGTGCATCCACGGGCCCTATTCCAAATTCTGGAGGAGGATCGGGTGGTATGGGTAGTTCTAGTTCTGGTGGTTTGGGTGGTATTGGAGGAAGAGGAAACCAAGGAGGTTCTGGGTCGGGTGGTCAAGGCCCGCAGCAACCCCAGAACATTTATATGGAGATTTCCCTTCATCTCCCATAATACAGAGGTATTGAGGATGTTGCTGAACATGTTCATATGTGTGACATATTATGGCATGCAAAAGGTATTACAGCACCTGGATGTAAGGCAAGTCAATTTACTACTACATTGCAGGTGCGCACGCACAGCTGGTATAGGAAGTTTGACCCCAATCAAACTTATATTGACTATGCAGCATTGAAAGATGCTTTCTTAAAAGAGTTCCACATCCCAGAGTTTGAGCAAAAGAGTATAAGCACACTCAAGGATATAAAGCAAGGCACTACTGAAAGTGTACGTGAGTATGATGCGTGATTTAAAACACTTCTATCCAAACTCTCTTATGACATTCATGCAAGTCAGCATGCACAATGGTTTGTTGGGGGGAATGATTACTCCATTTCGAAGAGCACTGTCGCATAAAACTTATACCAATCCACGTGAAGCATTGGAAGCCACTTTACACGTTGAAGCAGTTGGGAGTATTAACACTGGAGTTAGTCCATTTTTGGAAGCTTAGATAGTGGCTATGGTGAAACAATTAGAGAAATTATCGACAAAACTTAGCTCATGAAACACGCTCAGGGATCTGGTGTACATATTGTGAAGTGGAAGGGCACACTAAGGATAGTTTCCCTCACAGTACTATACGTTCATTATTATTAGACTATGAGATTTTCCATTTAAACCATGATGCTAGTCACTGCCCCCTCTTACAACACGCAATCAAGAAGAATGTATCCTTCTTCTGTAAAATTTGTAGGTCCACGGCCCATGATACTAAGGACTGTAGATTGATTGGCCAGATCCATGATGCCATTGATATTGGGGTTAGACAGGCGAGTGTGGCTGATAATTCTAAAGGGAAGAATGAGCATCAGGATAGGGATTATAAAAAACCCACTATGACAGGAATGACAGGAAGGTTTGAAGGGGCTTGTGAAAGGGGACAAGGATATAGAGGCAGATATGGAGGACGAGGCCGAGGTGGAGGAAGGAGTGAATTCCCTCAAGGAACTTGCTATACATGTGGCTCACCTGACCATTATAGGCGTGAATGCCCGCAGAATATTTCTTGTTCATTTTGTGGAAAGGGGCATAGTTATGAAGAGTGCCCGGACTTGTATGAGCATCTCAGTAAGCAGCACAAGCAAGAAAATAAGGGCACGGGGATGGTTAGAATCCAGCATGTGATAGAGAATCAATGGATGCCAAAGTTAACACCAGAACCTGAGGTGGTAACAGTCCAAGATAACCACACGAGTTGAGGTGGCACGCGCAAGAGAGGTGTTGCAACAGAAGCCGACAATCACTAGAGAGGAAGTTTTGCATGCTAGATATCCAAATCTAGCTCATCAGAAAGAAGTCTATCAGGACACAATGGAGGTCCTTAGGAGCCTTCAAGGTGAGATACAAGGTTTAAAAGAGTAGTCTCAGAAATTGGAGCACAAGGATACAGAACAAGCCCCATCGGATATTGACGACATCAAAGAGGTATGTAGAATGTTATGCCAGGAGAATATTATTCCTTTATTAGGGAATTGGTTGAAAGGGAATACTCCACGCGTAAAGACTGAGACTAGAAGAAAAATACTTCATGTGAATCTCCCTCCTGATAGCATTGACTACGACAAGGAGATCACTTTGAATGTTGTTGTGGATGGGTGGCTGCTGAGCAATATTCTGATTAACACAGGTGCGGAAGTAAATGTACTTACATTGGATGCGTGGGAACAAATGGGGAGACCCCCATTGCAGCCATCATCTAATGTATTGTTCATGGAAAACAGAACAAAAGCTACTCCCATAGGAGTTTTGAAGGATGCACCTATCACTATACAAGGGGCCAATTTCATAGGAGACTTTGAAGTGCTAGCACTTGCTAAAGCAGATAGTTTCCCAGCTTTGCTTGGGCGCCCTTGGTGTTATGCAAACAATGCTGATTTTAGGTTTAACAAAGGGTATATTAGCTTCGAGAACAAGTAGGAAAGGGTCATAATACCATTAATAGATGGGAAATTTTGCCATATGTGGAACTTTTAAGTGAAGAGGACTTGAACAAAATCTATGTATGTGTTATTCGGGACCCAGAGGTCAATGATCCATCTAAGGAAGGAATCCTTCATTGGGAAGATTCTCAGTCAATCAGTGATACTACTAGTATTCCTTGCGATAATTGGGCTCATAGAACTTATAAATTGGTGGGGCACGAAGTTAAGTGTGCGGTTATTGGTAAGATGGGTTTTCACTCTGTTCGATGTATAGGTCACGCAATACCCTGCTATACTGGATCTGAAGATTTGGTTGGGTTCTTACAGGCCATAGAAACAAATTGGGCTGACGAACTTAAACGATGCACTATGCTATCATATACTTTGGGCGGGACGGCTGCGTGCTGGTGGGTAGTCCACAGGGATAATCTCTTAGAATGGGAAATGATTGGGACCGCCTTATTAACCAAGTTTTCAAGAAGTAATGCACCTACAAACATAAGCCCTTATCATGGTGATCAACCTGCTCAACATCATATCCAACAGTGTGAGAGACTCTGGAAAGTAGGCCAGGAAGCATTACCACCTTCACTTTGGGTGCATCGGTTTTATTCTACTCTAAAAGGTTACGTGCATGCTTGGTATGTCTATGCTGAATTACATCGTGACACTGGCAACTGGAAAACTTTGACTGCATGGATGATCCAAATGTTTGACTTCTTTTCATCTACACCACCAGTGAACACAGCTTTAAGCTTTATCCAGCGCTTAACTATGGGAGATAGAGGGAAAGTGGAAGAACTTGTTCATGAGTTATTTGGTGAGACAAAGATAGGGGCACACTTTGTGGATGAAGAAGATGATATCATATTACTTGAGCGCGCTTCTTTGGAGAAATATAAGGGGAAGATGGTATACATAATTGATGAGGAGGAAGTTGAGAACTTGGACATGGATCATTCACATGGAACACGTGAAGTGTTATCCAGTGCGGATGTAGATGCATGTGCATATCACGAACCTATGAAGACAACAAAGGTCAATATAGGCACAGAAGCTGAACCTAAGGAGGTTATAATTGGGGATTACTGGTCAGAATCAGAGGTAGCAAAGATCATAGAGTTACTTCATGATTATGAGGACTTATTCCCAAGAGGATACCATGAACTTAAAGGCGTGCATATATCACTCGGAGAAATGAAGATAAAGCTCAAGGAAGGTGCGCGCCCTGTTAGGAAGTGACCATATCAGATGAATCCCAATTTGTGCGAGAAAGTAAAGGAGGAGATTGACAAGATGCTGAAATCTGGGATCATTCAACCACTGGATGAATCATAATGGGTCAGTCCTATGGTGATAAGCATAAAAAAGGATGGTAGGATTCAAATTTGTGTTGATTATAGGGAGTTGAATGCAGCATGTGTTACAGATCCCTTTCCTACGCCATTCACAGAGGAAATATTAGAAGGGGTGGCTAGGCGTGAAATATATTCATTTACAGATGGGTTTTTAGGGTATCATCAGGTTAGGATTGCCCCGAAGATCAAGAGAAGACCACCTTCACTACTAAATCAAGAAGCTTTGCTTATACTATGATGCCCTTTGGATTGAAGAATGCACCTGCTGTATTTTCAAGGATAGTGGTACAAGCCTTCAAGGATTTTATTCATAACTTTTTACAGGTCTATCTTGATGATTGGACCGTTTATGGGCTGATTAAGGATCATTGTGACAATCTACGCTTAATGTTTGAAAGATGTCGACAGTTGAGTATCTCATTAAATATCAAGAAGTGCATCTTTGCTACTCCCTTTGGCACACTTTTAGGACATATCATCTGCAAGGAAGGGTTGTTGGTTGATCCAGCTAAAGTTACAGTCATCATTGGCTTGAAAGCGCTGGCCAGTCAGCGCAAGGTGCGTGGATTTTTGGGTCATACAGGGTATTACCGAAAGTTTATAAAAGGGTATGCAAAATTTACCACGCCCTTGGAAGAGTTTCTCCAAGGAAAAGGTACATTATACTGGGGGGAGTCACAATAGTGCGTGTTTGAGATATTGAATCAGAAACTTACTACCGCACCTATCTTGCATTTTCCTTCATGGGATAAACCTTTTCATGTTCATGTGGATGCTTTGGCACAACCATTGGTGTTGTCTTAGCTCAACCAAGCAAAGGTATCGTTGATCATCCCATTTTCTTTGCTAGTAGGAAGTTGACCCCTACAGAACAGAATTATACCACTACAGAGCGCAAGGCCTTGTCCATGATCTATGCCTTGCACAAATTTTGTCAGTATTTGTTGGCTACACCATTTGTGTTTTATACAGATCACATGGCATTAAAATATTTGGTGAACAAGCCCATTTTACAGGGGCGCATATGCCGGTGGGTACTCTTATTTCAAGAGTTTGACTTTACGGTTGTGGTAAAACCAGGCAAAAACAATTCTGAACCGGATCACTTGCCTAGAATTCAATTAGGGGAAGAGGTACAAACAATAGAAGAGACCATGCATGATGCACAGTTGTATAGGTTACAATGCGCACCATCAGAATTAGAGGACATTATTGTCTTTCTGAGAACTGGTATGGCACCCGAAGGCATGAAATCTTTAGAGAAGAAGCAACTTGTTATTCGCGTGGCACCATTCATGTTAATTAGTGGTGATTTGTACAAGCTAGGTATAGATGAGGTGTTACGCCGTTGTGTATTGGAGCATGAATGAAAGGACAAAATGGAAGAAGCACATGGTGGTATTGCAGGTGGCCATTATGCAGGTGATGAAATAGCGTGTAAGATCCTACTTGTTAGGTTGTGGTGGGAAACATTGTACAAGGATTGTAAAGAGTATTGTAAGACATGTGACCATTGTCAATGTCTTGGTCGACCAGGACAAAGGGATGAGATGCCCCTACGACCAATAACTAGTGCAGAACCCTTTGAGAAATGGGCAATTGACTTTTTCGGGCCTATCTCCCTAGCCGCACGCAGGAATGGATCGCGCTATATCATCACTTGTACAGATTATCTTACCCGATGGGCAGAAGCAGCACCTACAAAGGATTGTACAGTGGCTACAGCAGCACGGTTCTTATGGGAGAATGTCCTTGCAAGGTATGGTTGTCCTTTAAGTTTAACAAGTGATAGGGGCACACATTTTTTAAATGAGACAATACAAATTCTTTTAGACGAGTTTATGGTTGCCCACCATAAAACTACACCCTATCACCCTCAGGAAAATGGGACTGCTGAGGCTTTTAACAAGATCTTGAGCCACACATTGACCAAGATTTGTGATGTTGGGAGGAAACATTGGGATGATAAAGTATTTGCTGTTCTTTGGGCTTATAGAACAACATACAAAAGATTGAACAAAGCCACACCTTTTCAATTGGTGTTTGGCGCGGAATTTGTTCTGCCTCTAGAATTTATGTTACCTTCCTTGCGCATTGTGCGCACTGGAGGTCTAGCTAATGAGCAGGCCTTGGAAGAATGGATTGCAAAGATGGTTCAGCTAGATGAGCGCCGCGCCATCGCACGCTGGAGTCAGAAACAAGAGAAAGTGTGACAAAAGGCATGGCATGATCAGCACATCAGGGATAAGAAACTTGTGGTGGGTCAAATGGTACTTCTATATGACTCCAAGTTTTTGCGCCATCCAGAAAATCTCAAGGTGCATTGGTTGGGGCCATATGTTATCACTCATATACTTGAGTTGGGTTCTTGCTAGTTGGAAACAATTGATGGCACGCGGTTGCCTGGTTACTTTAACGGGAGTCCCTAGATAAATAAGTCAGATGTATTACTAAGGAAGTGATCTCAGACCCTTGTAGGTTTCCCTTTAAATGCATTTCCTGAATGTATTTACGTCCTATTTTTGTCAAGTTTATCAATTTAAAATAAGCGCACTTGCAAGACAATAAGACAATATGACAGCAAATATTGATTACGCAGAGTTCTGCACATTTCCTACGTCTCCGGGTTCGACTGGTCGAACCGTGACTCTCACTACTGAAATGCTGTGTAAGTTACATGCTAGTGGGTGTTCACAAGAAGGTTGCTAATGGAAACTGATTTAAACTTTCTTATAAGAATAACCAGACCTTCGGAAGATAAGAAAGGAGGGATATGGATAAGGGAAAGTAGCACCCGAGGTCCACCAGCCATGGTAATTACCAGGAGATCCTGCGGTGATGAGGTACTCGGGAATTGTGTGCTGAAGAGATCAATGACGAAGGGTAGCACTCCTAGAAGTTACAGCTTTGGCCAAAATTATGCAAGTAATTGGTGTGGCTCAATGGGCCTATTGGGTAGTTGGATAATTAACTCCCAATCACAAATATTTCATCTACTATTGCCTGGGAAATTTCATTTTTAGGCCAATAGACAATATCTGTGGACACACCTCACAAAAAGCTTAACAAATAATAAGCTCGGGTTGAAGTGTGTCCAGACACTGAGCTTAACAAATAATTAAAGCTTGGGATCTAGAAAAAGGGTTTCCCTATGAAAATTAGAGTAATAAAATAGAGTGCAGGGTGTTATTCTATTCAAGATTCATGATTACAAACAATTAGGGCATTTTTAAAGAATAAAACCCAAATTGGTTCAAATAAATCAAAATTATTTTTAAAACACACGTAGCAAGATGACATACAAAACAAAACCCTGAAAGATTCGAACTGCACCAAAGAAGATTAAGCAACACCGATAATTTGAAAAGAAGATTGGTGGTGGTGGATAAAGAGGAGGATATGGTGGAAGGAGATAAAGTCTTAGGCTTTAAATAGCCTTCCCGCGCATATGTGAAGTGGTCAAAGGACCACGTTAGACTTATCCGCCCCCAACAACCGCTTCATCCTCCTTCTCCACGTGGAAGCTTCCACGTATGGCATATGCAGTGCCTTTACCACGTGGACATAACCTATCGTCATTTTGGTTTTTATGCTCTGGTCAGCCTTGGTTTATGCGGGATTTAATACTAATGTATAAACATTAATATGTATATATGTTGGCATTGTAAGTGTTACCAAGTAAATATAATTTCGGACTTACCAAGTAATAATATACATTCCATGTGTCGTCTCCTGATAGGAAAATGAGTGAATTTGACGAGTGTGGCCAAGCTATTATATGAGTCAATATTGTCATCATACTTTTATTTTTGTGTCTCCCATAGTTAAATCGAGCGAATTGACTGAGTGGTGGCAAGTAATTCACTTTGCAAGTGGTCCAATATTGACCAGGAATAGTTTGACTTTCCCTAATGTCTGAACTTTGACTGAACATATCTAGAGCTCCCGATGTCTGTTTGTCGCATTCTCACAGTCGTTGGAAAGATCTCGAGATGATCTTATGCACTAACACCATTTAGGGATGTTTAGGGAACTTTTGAAAATGATCCCCTGATCAGTTACCCAATTACTTTAACGGGAGTAGGTTGAAGCCCTACTATAAATAAGTCTTCTTGGTGTTTATAATAAGGCAGTATTGCCAGATACATTAGGTTTCCCTTTATGCATTTGTCAGTAGTTTCCTTATTGTATTATTTTTCATTTTATTCTTGCTAATAAGTATGCTTTGTGCAATTTTTAACTACAATTTCTTACATTTTTGGAAAAGTGCCTCGTGCATGAAACTAACTACAATTCAAGATTTGTGTTGATGCGCAGAGGACTGCACATCCTTTTCATGTGGGTTGGATTAAGTTGGTGACTCTCAGGGATATGCTGTGAAGATGTTATGTTGTGGGTGTGGAAAGAAGGTTGCTAAGGTTGGAACTGACAAAAGATTGCTTCTCAATATACGAAAGGATGAATATGGATAAGGGAAAGTATAACGCGAGGTAAGCGACGGCCATTGTAATTACCAGAAGATCATGCAGTAACGAGATACTTAGGCATGAAGGTGCACGCTGAAGAGAATTCTATGACAAAGGGTAAAGAGGCACGCTAGAAGGTTATAGCTTTGGCACGAAAATATACCACGTGGAAATGATAAAAATGGGTCATAAATGAGGAGAACTTGGTAGGTGGAGTAATTAATGCAGCAAAAAGTATAAATCTATATAAGGATCGGATGCGATTTCATTTTTACCCTTACGACTACGAGAATTCATTTTTATAGACTAGAATTCTGATAAGAGCCGATATGCGAAGAGCATAAAGCTAACTAATTCAAGGTACAAAGAAAGTGAACCAGGCGCGGAGAAGAGATTTGTTTATTAGAAGGGCTTGGATCCCCTAGAAAAAGGGTTTGACGAAAACAGAGTAATACAACAGAGTTAGGGTGCCTAATTTCATGATTACAAATTAGGACACGGAAGAACCAGGTTAGGGTTCGAAGCAAATTACTCAAAACATGTATAGCAACTAACCTACAAAAGAAAACCCTAAAAGAGAATGGCACCAAAGAAGAAAGTTACACCGATAAAAGAAAAGAAGAAGGTGGTGGTGGAAGAAGAGGAGGAGATGGCCCTGGAGAGAAATTTCTTTGAAATGTAGTACCCTGAAGAAGTTATTGTGGGGCAGAAATGGAATACCCACATAAGACAGCAAGATAAGTGAATACAATCACTGAACCAGTGAAAACCAGAAGAAATTAGATGACATGCTCACCTCTCCAACGAACAGGTGCACTAAGGATGGCATGCCAATATATGATGATGTCGGGGGAAAGCTACTCAAGGAAAATGGTTTCTACCAGCTTTATGAGCTTCCATACTTTGGAAATTATGCACCCTTATACAGAACGCTGATGAGCTAAGTCCATGAGGACTTCTTCTACTTCGCAGGACGGAGGGTAAGACTGACACCCATCCTCATTGCAACAATTACTAGATTACATGAAACGAGTGAAGACATTAAGACTGAATTAGCTAACAAAAGTTCCATTTTTGAGACACATAAGGTGCTAAGATATCAGAAAGGACCACGTGGGATGGACATTAACAAGTTGAAAAATTGTCCAATAGTACAGGCAGCAGCACGTCTAACCACAAAGTTGAATGACCAAGAACATTGGTCACAAGTTAATTCTATGTGGTTGCATGTGGCCAAGCGCATGTCAGAGGGAACCACTTATAACATCGTCAGATTCATTACAGAGTGGATAGTTGAGGAAGCACGCAAAGGGAGTAAGATAAGTTTTGGTTGTATCTTACTGATTTTAGTCTTCATGGAGATCGGGTTATCAGATGGCCCAAAAGAGAACATATGGGAATACCCCATTAATCATAAGTATCTAGCTGAGCGATTCAACAAATATATTTACAAAGGGTCGATGACAGAGGAGGTTAAGGAGCACACTGAGATGTGGTATGATAGGCTCAACATTGTGTTTGGGGAATAATGGCGCATACCCAAGGATTTGCCCTTGGTCCTGGGAAAATAGGTACAATTTGTAGTCTACCAGCATTTCTGTATTGCATGCTTCCCAATGGTAGATGGGTCATGGAGCCCCTGGTGCAAACTACCATATGCATTTCCCGCACAGTACTTCCAAGCTACAGTTCATCAGTTCACCAACACATGGAGGTTGGTATTTAATGCAGACAAGGTGGACTGTGAGTATCACACCCTGAGAAAGACTTATGGATATCCAGGGAGGAATGCATACAATGAGAATAACATCTTGGAAATCTTAAGCATTAAGCCAGAGACAATGGTCATTGTGGATATCGGGGCCGCGCTAATATACCTCCAATTGAAGCCTAAAATGGAGAATAACAAGTACATGTAGAATGAATTCGCACTTCCAAGGCCACCAAAGGGAAAGCATACTATGGAGAACATTCTGACACCTAGGCCCTCTGCACCCAAGTAAGATGATGAGGAAGAGGATGAAGAACCTGAAGATAGTGGTGGCCTGGTGCGAAGGAGGAAGCAGCCATCTGGCCAGGAGGGGGAGTGCACGAAAACTCCCTAGGGAGAAGGAGCTATGGGGGAGGAGCAGGGCACACAAATATTTAAGAAGGTGTTTAAGTGCACAAGGGCATAAGGAGGAACCTCGCAGGTGATGGAGCCAGAGGAGAAGAAACAGAGAAAACTCAGGCTGAGCGAGGAAACAGAGGAATCTGAGGAGAAGGTGCCTTCATCTCCAACTAGAGAAGAGCCTCAACATGAGGAGGAGGAGATGGAAGGAGAAGAAGAGGGTCAATCAGATGCTACATAGGACAAGGGTGCAGATACATCTGGTATTCCCAACCTTGATGTAGCCATTCCAAGAGGACCCCGATCCTGTCGAATAGGGGAGGATGCCAAGGCACATGCCATGGGGTATGCAGAAGACCCAAAGCTGATCATTCATGCTGGGTTCCAGAGTACCATCGAGTAGAAGGATCTATTTGTATGGGCGCTCATGGACGAGAACAAGGTGAATCTACACACAAGGAAGCAGCTCTCATGGTCTATGCACACACACATCGACAAGCCTGACTTTGATGTCGGTGAAGAATCGTGCGCGTCAAGGAAGTTGAAGAAGGCACCTGAAACGTGCCACATGAAAATCAAACCAACAATGATGTCAAATGAGCAAGTGAGAAATGCTCTAGTGAAAGTATCCTCCGAAGTAGCAAGAAGAAACATAGATAAATCTGCTACCATCAAGGCGCTGACAGAGAGATTAAAAGCCAAGGATGTGGAGATAGCGTGCCTAGTCCAGGAAAAGGACTTAATCAAAAGAAAATATGACACTTTTGTTAGTATGGCAGAGGAAATTGGAGATGATGTTCTAAAGGTACGCCCAAATCTGGAATCCCAGGTACCAAAAGAATTTCCTTCTGCGATGCACTATGTGAAAACAATGATAACATTAGTGTTGGAGGATGAAAAGGCACACATATCCTCACAGCCCAAGGACTCAAGGGAAAGGATAGAAAAGGTGGACAGGCTACAGTAGCTAGGAAGATTGCTACTTATGAAGGTCTACTGCAAGCCACCCATGACAAACTGAAGAAGGCCGATCATGCGCTAACCATATGCATAGCCCCAGATGCGCTGATCATGGTGAAAACCTTGGAGGAAGAAAATGAGGTCCACAAGGTGATGAAGGATGCTTCCCTAGGCCACGCTGAATGCTTAGTCCTGGTAAAGCAAAAGCACGAGGCACTAGCTACGGCACAGGCACCGTATAAGGAGAGGTTGGAGGAGCTAGGAAAGCTCATTACTCAGAAGATGGATGTACTGGAAGGGGTGTAAACCTCTATGTCAAGCATAATTCTTGTAATACAAAATGAGCAAGGGAAACTCTCCATGGAAGAGCTACAGTCCATCATTACAGACGTGCCTGAAATAGCAGGAGCAACACTAATAACATGGGAGAACCTGGAAGTAGATATCAAAGAAGAATATCTAGAGTTGTTGCTTCAGGATGAGACAGAGGGGCCGGAGGCCTAAACAATTTTGTTAGTTGTGTATATCTTCTTCAAAATTATTATTCAAGATTCTTATTCAAAATTCTTTATTCAACTATTCTTTATTTATCCATTCTATGTATAATTTTTGAGCATCGCCATTGTCGGGGTGACAATGAGATTAGTGTGGGGTAATGTTGATAAGAGAAAACACTTAGTTGAACTTGCAATCAGAGTCCGCGCGGAAGAATGGCATAGGAGAAAAAGCACGAAGTAATAGGAAGGCATCAGGCGTGGAGGTGTAGAGTAAGACTCTCAAGGACTTAGCCGATTTTGGAGATCAGGTCTATTCTTAGATATTGGCGTGTAGAGTACACAAAGCAATGCCAAGATTTTTGTGCCACTCTTCGTGGAGATTTTGGAAGGACATGTCAACTCACTCTTGCATGGGCATAAGTTAAGAATAGATCCATCACTTCAGTTAACTATCAGCAATCTATAGATAGCATACTTGCATGTATGGCTATAATTGTAAAAAGGCGTGTGGCTGTTATTAGCATGCGACCTATTTCTGGTAGAGTTAAGTGGTGAAGGGTTAGTTCCCCACCCTATATATATATATATATATATATATATATATATATGTAATGAACTACTTAAAGAATAGAGAGACATACATAGAGATACGAATGGAATCATATGTTTGGAGGAATGGAAAAACATGAGTACATGTGACTGGATAATTGTAATAGATCCATGTGCGCATGCCTGGTATTGTATGAAGCTACTGTATTGTTAGTTCAATGAATAGATAAAGGAAATTGGCCAAACAAAGTGTGTGATGTGTTTTATCAATGCATGTTATTACTTTCATGATGATTTACCTTTAGCGCTTATAGATCTGGTTGAATATAAATGGTGAATGGATGGATTAGTTCCTAAAATATATGTTTACTATTTTATCATACCACCATTCTGCTACTGCAACTATTAAGAGGGACCCGGTACCTTTGTGCACTTCGGGTGAGTGCTCAGCCCAGGCTGAGTGATGTGCCAGCGCGACTAGGTGTTAACTAACAATTCTAGGATGCATCATGTTTTCTTGTAAAGGATTTGTAGAGGAAAATTTTGATTAAGGATTTACTCACCAATGTCAACATGTTTTTCTAGTTGGCTATTCAAAACAAGATTTTAACACTAGACAATGTGAGAAAGGATACAATTAATAATTAGACCATAAGCAGTATCCTTAAAGATACTAAAGAAAATTTTCTGAAATATTTTCATAAATGTAATTAATTATTCACACCCCGAGAAAGGGTAGTAAATGTGTGGATTATCTTGCCAAATTGGGGGATAAAGGTAAAAATTTTAAAGTGTGTGAGAGGGGAGATGATATCACCAATGTTATTAATCTCATTAAGAACATTAAGTAATGATGTGTTGGTGGCTATTTTACCTTGTTGGGATGCCATCCTTGTACTTATGGTTAATAGGACCCTTCCCACGTGCAAGATTTATGGCAAGATTTGTATCAATTTTGCTCTTACAATTCATTTTGGCCATTGTTTCTTCCATTTTAAATATCAGTCGAATAAAACCAAGGGAGGTGGTCATTTGAGAACTAAGCCCACGAGCTATGGTTCCCTGAAGGAAAACCCCTCCTTATGGTGCATTCTTAAAATTGGGGGATTTAGGAATTTCATCTCAAAAATCATGGGGTGTGATCCTTATCTTGCATTGGATTTTGGTCAGACATGGAACAATGGCAGCATGGTGATCCACGACATAGAAATTCAGGTTTCAGAGGAATTGATAGCACATGTGACTAAAATGGAGACAGAGGAGTTCAACATATTCAAAGACCACACCAGATGCAAGC
Organism: Taxus chinensis; assembly: GCA_019776745.2. Classification (NCBI taxonomy): domain Eukaryota; kingdom Viridiplantae; phylum Streptophyta; class Pinopsida; order Cupressales; family Taxaceae; genus Taxus; species Taxus chinensis. The sequence continues at coordinate 3,989,260 of CM034156.1, read as the reverse complement.
ATGAAATTGAGACTTTCTTCTGTGGTAAAGAAATTGTTTACCTGTTGGTAGATAGTAATACTAGATTCTACATCCTTGATATTTAGAATACGGTCTGCCTCCACCTTATGAGGTAAATTACCCTTGAAGTGAATTATAGAAATATATTTACTCACCATCTCACTATGCTTGATATTTTTATGAATAATATTGTTACAAGCCTTCACTTTTTCTTGTTTGTGTCACTCTTTACGTTAGTGAATGATTTTCAACTGGGAACTATTGATACCCTGATACACCATGGAATAATTTTTTTTATTTTTTAGAATGGTAAAATGGTGGCGGAAAAGTAATTATAGCCCAAATCTAGGGATTCAAATGAAAATCATACTCTTGTTGACCATATGAACAAATTGAGGAGAAAGAAGATTAAAGCACCTCAGGGGAATGACAATCTTGGTACTAGAGCTACAGGTTCTCTAATTGATATGAAAGGGGATTCCTTTAAAGGGAAAGAGAGAGTAGATCTGGATTGGAATGTGGATTTTAATAAAATTTCTCTCTGGGTGAGTCAGGTAGAAATGGATATGGAGGCCTTAGGAGAAGTTGGAACGGATATGGGAAATAGTGTCATGCATTGCATCGACGCCTCTAAGAAAATTTTCATCACTCAAAACTCTATCAAGGCCGATATGGTAGAGATAAAAAATTTATTTTTGGAGTTGTAGGGGCATGTGGTTAAGCTTGAGAAGGGACACAAAGTTCGTAGGTATAATCTCCACCTTAATAGTTCAATTGAGGAAGAGCAGGTTGAATACCACATCCCTATCATGAGCAAGCAAGATGATAATATGAAAGGACATGAGGAGCATGAATTGGAGGAGTACAAACATTTGAAGACTAACTATTTCGTTGGCTCTTGGATACTTTGTTTTTCTGTTTGCGGACTGTATCGTTTGGTATGTTTTCCCCTCCATATTTTATAATTTTTCCTTGTATTGATATGTTGGACTATAGTTTGGGATAAGTTGTTTTAGCCATTTTTGTCCTGTTTCTTTTTTGTTCATTCTTGGTGATGCTCAAGATGCATTCTATTGTAAGGTTTATGGGTGCCTTAATCCCTGTATAAAGTAGCCAATCATTATGTTCACGTATATTTAGTAAACCTTATTAATATTATTTTTATTAATGATATTTTAAATTAAACAAGACAGAGCATTAAGTTCATGCCTCATGGATGGGAGATGTGCTAGTTGTGTGATTATTTTCTTATAATTATGATTGTTATTAAATAGAATAAATCAATGTTGCAACAAGGCCTCATATTGTTCAAATCAATACTAACTAGCAAATAAAGAAAAATATAAATGATTTTCCTAGTTTAAAAATTATTTAAATAAATTACAAACATTAGAAAGTTGAAAAGTTAATAGAATTTTTTTATTTTGAGTGGTGGATTGAGGAGAAATTTTAAGTAAGATGTTTTGAGCTTAGCGCTCGCTAAGGTAACCTAATTCTTCATCAATATAAAATTTTGAACTTATGGATCCCTAGCATTTAACAATTCAAAGAATATTATTTTTAGCTTAGCATCTGCTAGCTTATGCAACACTGTATTAATTGGATATTATTAATCGATAGTAATTAACAAAATAAAGTAAGATATTGTCATCATATATTCTCCTAGGTTATGCCACAACAACAAATTCTGATGTACAAAAACTATGTCCATTTTTTTGTATAAGGGTTAATATGGGGGTTTTGAAAGGACTTGCATCCTTTTACAAAAAGGTCCTTAAGGCATAATACAAAATTGAAGCATAGAAGAGAGAAATCTTGTAGGTAGCAAAAGACAAAAATCCACATAGCCACAATGCAAACAGAGAAAATTCACATATTGTTAAAAGTTTTTAGGATAGTTGTTGCTTCCATAGTAGCAACATCTTGGAGTTTCCTCATTCCTTGAATTATCCTTTCACAAATCTATATTTTTTCTTTTGTTCTCCAAAATATGTTTGGTTCTCTTACTCTTGCATTACCATATTGTTTTACCAATAGGTCACTATAATCCAACACCAACCCATTCAATGGAAAATCATTCTTAACATGAATATCTTCTAAAATATTGTCATTGACAATGTCAACGATGTTGTGGCCATTGAATTTTCCAAGAATGTGTAAGGGAGGACTATTTGTGGAAAATAATAATGCCAACAAAATAATATCAATTTTAAAAATCACATCTGCTCTTCTATTCCTACCTACCACCATGTCCATAAATTGATTATGATATTCACTTTTTTATTGTGTAAATTGAGCCACCATCAATACCACCAGGCTTCTTTTTCAAGACTCAATAAAACAAGTTCTTGGCAGGTTTTTTTTGTTTTTAAAAATTCTACAAATCTTCCTCTCATGTTATTACGTATTAAGCTGTGTCGTTTCTTTGTCAAGATGTGTTCCATTCCGTCCTCTTTCACTAATCTAATTTTTTTTTACTATATTACGAAATAATTTATTTGAAAAACAAAACTACCTTTTATAAAATATTGAATAAAAAACCTACTTATGTTTAGTTATCTACAAAAGCCCTACATGGATATAAGCCCTAATCAACTATGGAAAATTTTACATGGATATAGTCCCTAATCAGTTATGGAAAATTTTACATTAACAAAAATTTTTAATTTTAGAGAGACTGAAAGTGAGAATGCATACCAATTTTTGGCATGGAGAGGAAATCAAAATGTTTCCAAAACTCAAGCATAGAATTTTTGACGTTTGCGATGATGAGATTTTTCTATTGATGAATAAGCTTAAGCAATGACGAAGAGAATAAAAAGGCAAATGTTAAAAATATAAACTCAAAAACTATTTACTTATAGTGATATGTAAACAAATCGAACTGCCAATTTCATTGGCGCGTAAATTTAAGAGGGCACGCGTATGATTTTACATTGCTTTTCATTAAATGGCTGATTAATGGCTGACAACAATTACATGCTCCAAAAGGTGCACATATTTCAAATGGTGCATGTACTTTTAAATGGTGAATTTTACATAGCTCAAATTAATGGCTAATTAATGTTGAGGCAAATGACAACATTAATTAGCATTTTACCTTACAAAATGGTTATCATTAATACTGCAAATACTTGTAAATCTTTGTAGTAAAATACTTGCAAATCTTTGTAATAAAATACTTACAAATCTTTGTAATAAACATCACACGTGAATTGCATATTCAATATTTAACTGTCAATTACTAATATAGATTTATATATAAATTACAAAATTTATCAAAATTTACATCAATACATATTAAAAATAACGAAATTTATACAGAATAATTGGTATAAATAAACATTGTTTTGGATTTTTAAAGGGCAATGTTGACAAATTACCGTTACCAAAAAATTGTTTGACAGGTGAGTTATCGCACTTAGCTGTGTGAATCAAGAATCACACTTAGCGGTGTGAATCAAGACTCGCACCTAGATGTTTGAGTTGAGATTGACACTTAAAAGTGTGAATCAATACTCATACTTTACAGTGTCAATCAATACTTACACTTAAAGTGCGAGTCAAGAGATGTTCAACTTAAGGCTCACACTTAGATGTGTGACCAATCACACTTGTAAGTGTGATCACTCACACTTACACACTACTTACCAAATTTATAAATGATAATTCCATATTTTTTAACTATGCTTAATATATACGAATCAATTATTTATATAAATATTGACAATCACCTTTTAAACATGCAAGTCACACATGTCAGTTCTATAAAATATTTACAAATATGTTACATCTAAAATCATGAAAAAACATCTAAACATCTGTCAAATTTAACACCATTCAAGGAAGTTTAGTGAAGGGATTTTCAACGTCAATGTTTATTGATTTAAATAAGGTATGCATGAATAGTCATATATGTATGAAGATATTAAGACTGATATGTGGCATAAATGACAACAATCACTTACACACTATCTTGAAGTTATTGGCCGCTTGGCTTATGCGGCGAAATTGGAATCCAATAATAGTGAAATTTGAGTCCAATAATAGGGAAATTGGAATCCAATATTAGCAAAATTGGAATCCAATAATAGAGAAATTGGAACTAGAATAAGTCCAATAAAGAAAATATTGGAATATGATATTGCTACTAATGGAATCCACTATTGCTAATAATGGAATCCAGTATAGCCAAAAATGGAATCAAATATACACAAAAACAAAGATGGATTTCTTCCAATACTTGAAATACTGGAGTCTCAATTGATTGGAATATGTCCCAATATAGTTAAATAAGTGTTTAAACCTTAATTTCATAGTAACTACTGTAATCTATGATGTTTAAATTAATTAAGTATAGTAAGACACAAGAAAATAAACATTCAACAATATAAAACCCTAAGCAAGTGGACAAGTAGGATGAATTAGCTCATTATGCACAACCTAGAATGATCAGGACTAAGTATCTATTGGATTTGGCTTGAAACAGTGCCAAACAAGCTCAATGAGGGTTTGAGAACTCAAGACTATGTCAGAAAAAAGCACCCATAGGAGGATAGGAATTCCCTGGGCACCAGTGACTGAACTGGGCACTTGTGTCTAATCAAATATTTAGGTTCTGGTATTTTCTGGGTTGGAGGAGCTTCACTTCTACTTGCTCTTTGTCATTATGATTTTGTTGTTAGATCATCAATTATACATGTAACCTGAAAAACAAATATCTACCTGTACATGTCCACAAACCAAATCAAATCTAATAAAAAAATATGTTGAATGTGGAGTCAGACTGACCTCAACGCTCACCTAAAGAGTGAACTTACAACCAATTGTTGCACTACATCTTAGAATCCATGTGGGTTTTATGCTTGTGTATGTAATGATGTCTTAGGTTACCATTTCATAAGTTGCGCGATGATAATGGGCTAGATGTAGATTATAATGAGTATGCAAGATGTGTGTGATGAAATAGAATGAGCTCCCCTCCTATGTTGTGTATAAATAATAATGCAACCCTTGTCCCTTAAATGGATGTGCTAGATATATGCCTTGTGATGTTCTTCTACCTTTGATGCAATCTTAGGTGATGTAGATAATGTTTATAGTGTTTGGAGCCTTATTTGAGAGCAATAAATAAGTATATATATGATTCCCTTGTTTGAATTTCATAATTGAAAACTAAAAGGCCGACCCAAAGTGTTAAAAGATGTCCAAGAGGTGAAAAGGACCCAAAAGGGGAAGAAGAATATATACAAGGTCAGGAGTGCCCAGGAGGAACAACACCACCTAGACACTTATATCCTAGTTGGGCGCTAATGTTTGAGGCCATCAAAAAGATAAATCAGTCAAGTGTCAACAAAGTTGTAAGATGTATAAAGCTAGTAAAGAGAAAGAGATAAATCAATCAAAGATCCAAAAGGATTTGTCAACCACTATTTTTCTTACTTAGGAATCATGCATAAATTAGTATGCTTTACGACCTAGTAATGTACCCAAGTGCATAGAATTTGTGTCTACATTTGTCTCACTTTGTGTTTTTGAGTGAATGATCGATATCATAAAGTAGATATAAAATGTGTACCTTTTGATACGAAGATAAGTGTAGCCAATAGTGTGTTGACTGGTCAAGTAATTGTGTGAAGCGTGGTAACCAGGAAAGGGAGGTAGACCCTAGGGGTGAAGTGTATGCATAGTTGTGTGTTGCTAGATCTTGTGCTTGTTGATGTGGGTTGTTTCTTATAAGGATGGACCTGTAAAAGAAGAGAAAAAGAGTAGTCAAAGTCTCGTATATGAAAAATCATAGTAATGTGCGTATAAGTAAGTAAGTAAAGAGCTAAGGAAAGAGTGCACCTAATGTATGAGAGAGTAAAGGATATAATGATGTATTTCTTTTCTTTGGAGATTTTGCTGGTGTAGACACTAAATCACACACTATGGGTACATTTATAGGTCCTAATCACATACTACTATTCATAAGATTCCTAAGTGAAAAAATTACTAATTAACCATTGTCTTTGGCCTCTTTGCTTAATTTAAGTTTTCCTTTCTAGTCTTACACACCTTTTTTCCCTTTCTGACCTTCAACACTTTAGTTTTTATGAGTCTAGACACCAGTACCCAGTTAGGAAGCTTGCGCTAAGTGCCCCTGTTCCTCTGGATGCCCCCGACCTTTTTGTATTTTTTTTCACATCTTTTGGGTCCTTTCTATCTATTTGGGCATATTAATTTCTTACTAGTCGACCTTTTATTGGTTAATTACGAAATTCAAGAAAGGCACTCATATAAATATAAAGTTACGTGACCATTATAAAATACCAAGAACTAATCATCTACTATCACCACCTAAGATTACATCTAATAGCATTCTAAGAGAATTCAACCATCCATTGAGCTCCACACAAGGGACAAGGGACTGTTATTTATGCGTACACACATAAGAGGAGAAGTTCATTCTTTTATGCACACATCTATTTACATTTTTTGCTTCTAGATAATTGATTACTATTCAAGTGTGACATGCATAAGAGCCACTTAGGCACAATTATTCACATATACATAGAACTAAATTAGGTCTAAGATGTAGTACAATGATCAGTTGTAAGTTCACTCTATTGACATCCAAGGACAGTTTGACCCCCCATTCTATATCTTTTTCTTTTTGGTGTTTGATGTGTTTTAGTTTAAAAGTGTTCATTATTCTCGCAAGTCGCAGGTGAATAACAATGAAGTAGACTGACATACAATCAATCAAAGAAAAACACTATAAAACATCTTGCAACCATCCGAAGTTGTTTTTATGAGGTTATGAGCAGTCACAGGTACCCCAAGAAGGTCTGCAGCACCTTAGAAACCCTTGAACTAGTCCAAGCACCTCAGTCTAGGAAGATCTTGTTGTAGCACAATTTTATGAGCTTAGGTACGAAACTTTCCTCCTCTTGTTCATCATTTCGTCAGCTCATCACAATCCAAGATAATTTGTGAATCAAGTAAGTATTATATCCTTTCATTTGCAACTAGAGTTTCACATATTTCTAGCTTATCTTTCTTGGGTCAAATATGTATTTTATTGCATATTTATTTACAACGCCAGTACATATTTAGATTAGCATTTATTTATTTCAATATTTACGTAAACATTTGGTGAACCCGTATCTCAATTCCAACCTTCTTTTTAGGGTCTTCATAATTTCATTTCATTCATTTCCCTAGGATCTTATCATCATGAATATCTCTATTTATGATTTTCTATTATCCAATCCTGAGTGTTGCACTAAAATCGTCCATATTTTGGCTACTACTTGTATTCCTTCCACTACTTATCTAAATGTTTTTTTATCAAAAATTCGTAGATACACTTTCTCAACACATTACTTTTACATCTACTATAGCTAATGATCTTTATGTATATGAAAGTGATCCTCCTCTATACTTATGAGTCTATATCAATCATTTGGGAGTAAAACACATTTTATTCGATACTTGATATGAGCTCAATCTTTGCCCTTTATCATTCATAGAGGCTATATGCCTTTTTGTTGCTAATCTTAACCCAACATCTATTTCTGTGCAAGCATATGATCAACTACACGTCCATGTTTAGGTATTGTCACTTTGCCACTCACGGTAGAGCCAAAGACTATTCCATTCTTATTTTTGTCATTGATATTCTAGTTTCATATAATTTCTTACTTGGTAGGCCATGGCTTCACAAAATGTAAGAAATATCTTCTATAATCCACCGAAGTGTTATATTCTTACATGAAGGCTTTGAATATGAGGTTCTCACTGATAGTACACCATTCTAATATTGTGACTTAGACCCAAACATTGTAGTACCTATTTTGATTTTTGCTATTATATATTTTATTGTTGATCTACAACCCATGCACTCTTCATAAAACTTACCTCCACTTGAGGGAACCATTTTTAAACTAGATGTTGTTCCATCTACTTTAGAACCTTCCTTCACGTTCTCATGATAAATCCACATATGTACTACCTCCTTTCATGTGCACTCTCTTCATGAATAATTGTAATTGGTCACATATTCCCTTCGATCCCACTTGCGCTAACACTATTTGTAGACATGATGGTTTAACTCGGCTTGGGTTTACTTGATGATATCTTACCTCCATGACATTCACCACATCTATATCATGGATATGTACTACCTCTTTATGCCCTCTTCACGTGCACTCTCTTCATGAATAATTGTAATTGGTCACATATTCCCTTCGATCCCACTTGCGCTAACACTATTTGTAGACATGATGGTTTAACTCGGCTTGGGTTTACTTGATGATATCTTACCTCCACCACATTCAGCACATCTATATCATGGATATGTCTACATTACTACTCTTTATGCCCTCTGAGTATTTCATTTATTAGTCTCTTTTTCATGCACCCTATGTACTTCTCCACTCACACTTGGGAAATATTAGCTCAACTACATTGATAGCACATTAGATATTAATCATATTGACATTTCATTCCCCATGCCCTTTGGTCATGTTTTCATTTGCAATGACTCATTTCTCAGATATTAACAAAAACATTACTTTTTGGTATGCACATGGATGTTAATTACCACGCTTCAATAAGAAGGAATAAGCAATGGGCATGTACAATCTACATTGCAATGGATCTTTACTTGACCAACCACATACTATTGCTTATCAAGTCTCTGATGAACATCCATTCGATTTTGACCTTGATAATGACGTCATCTTAGACTAGGTTACTTGATCATGTCTATCATCATACATTTGTGGGGAACCATACTAATTCCCCCCCCCCTCACTTTAGTATTATCAGTTGTCTTGCATTTTTACTTATTCACTCTACGCTACACTTATAGTCTCTCACACTCACCTTGCACATCTGTATCGTCATTACCCTATCACGCAATCTCATGATTTGGTTCACACTTGACTGTTGAGGGCATATTACATACATAAACCTCACACACTACACAGTATACATTGCACACTTTGCACATGCTTGACATATTTTTCTCGCAACTTATATCACACACTATGCGCACTACTCACTCTCCACATTCAGAATGTATCATTCTTGTATCTAATTTTACACGTTACACACATTACCCTATGAAATACTCTAGTTCCATAGTTCATACTTGTCTGCTGAGGGTCTAAATATGAAATTAACCTCACCACACTTGATCACTCATGCACTGTCTACGCTTTATGATTTATTGATCACATCTTTCTAGCGCATAAAGAAATCAGTTTAAACCATTTCCTGATGACCCTACTTTCATTTTTCTAGGGTTCATTCTCTGCTATTGAGGGGGCATGTATAAATCAACATCATCACATGAATACTTATTCACATTCTCTTGGGGGCACACTACTCCTATTATTCACTCTGCATTCCATTCCATCTCATCCTCAGTCCTTTTGTACTGCATACTTCAACCATCTTGGTCGCATATATTAAAGAGGAGGGACTTCTTTCCCCTCTTTCTTATTCTTACACCAACACATGTACAATTTGTTTCCATTATAGACATATATTTTGTATGTCATTATTCCTTTTCTATACACACATGTGTGTTCACTTAATTTCTAGTTTTGATTGCAAGATTTACATAGATATTTACACATATCCTAGATGTTTGGCGCAATACCTCATACAAGTCCCACAACGAATCCTGGGGGCATCTACTTTTGTATACGTCACAGGTGTCATTGTTTAATTTTATACTACTTCTTATTTCATACTAACACACAACTATATCAGTTTATACATGTTTTGACATACATTTTATCTTTCTAACATGCTAACGGTTGCTTCATGTGTAGCATTTGCTTTGCAGGTCTATTTTCTTCCATGGTTGTTTAATACATTGTTTTCTATTATTTTCTCTTGTCTTCCATTGTTTGTTATTATTTGCGTGCTTTGCCCTATATCTTTCTTACGGCATGTCTTATTTCAGCCACTTCAGCCTCAATTGTATTACAACATTGTGAGTGATGTCCCATGTTTACAGTATGTTTTTCATGATCTACATTTTCTTCTTCTATATTGTCTTCTTATGTGTTAGCTTACACATTATCTTCTTGTTTACTATCTTACATATTTTCTTCTTGTATGTGTGGTTATATTTCTTGTATTAACACATGTCTTCTAGCCACTTTGTTTTCCTGTGCCTTGGTTTCTGCCAAGCACATTCCCTCCCACTTGCAGGGCATAAATTTTAGTTCAGTGTTAGGTCCTCATTTGGGCCGCATACTCCTCAATGACATCGCATGCATCCCAAATGATGGGAGCATCATTGGTTGAATCAGTCACTGCACACAGTTCAGTATCGGTACAATATAGTCTTTAGTCTGAGCAACCTAGTTGTAATTTTTCTCAAATATTTGGGTCCTTTTGATCCATTTGGTCATCTTAATTTCTTACTAGTCGGCCTTTTATTTCTTAATTACAAAATTCGAGTAAGGGAATCATATAAGTATAACCTTATGTGACCATAATAAATGAGAAAGCACTAAGGATCTATTATCACCACCTAAGGTAGCATCTAAGAGCATTCTAAGAGCATTCAAACATCCATCTAGCTCCACACAAGGGACAAGGGACTATTATTTATGCATACATGCATAGGAGGGGAAGTTCATTCTTTCATACACAGATCTATTTACATTTTCTACATATAGCTACTTTCTCGCTATTCAAGTGTGACACGCACAAGAGCCATTAAGGGCACAATTCTTCACACGCACATAAAACTACATAGGGTTTGAGATGTAGTGTAGTGCTCAGTCATAAGTTCACTTTGTTGACAGCAGAGAATAGTCTAACCCCTCATTCTACATCTTTTTATTTTTGGGATTTGATGTGTTTTAGAGTTTTGTAGGTGTTCTTTCTTCTTGCAAGTCGTAGACGAATAACAATGAAGTACAACAAAATACAGGATATTAAAGGAGAGCACTAATGAACATCTCGTGACCATCTGAAGTTAGTTTTATGAGGTTTAAAGTAGTCATAGGCACCTCGAGAAGGTCTGAAACACCCCAAGTGCACCGATCAATGAAGATCTTATGGTCACATAATTTTTTAAGCTTTGGTCCATTAATTTCCTCCTCATGTTCATCAGTTCATCAACTCGACACGGTCCAGGATAATTTGTGAATCAAATGAGTATTTTATCCTTTCATTTGAAACTAGGATTTCACATTTTTCTAGATTATCTTGCTTGGGTCAAATATGTATTTTATTGCATATTTATTTACAACATTGATACATATTTAGATTAGAATTTATTTATTTCAATATTTTCTTAATCAGTTGGATTTGAGTGTCTTATTACTAAAGGTTGAGGTTCTTGGGCGATCTCACACCAAGAGCGAGTTCTTTTGGTGATCTCATGCCATGGACAAGTTTTTTGGGTGATCACATGCCAAGGGAGATTTTTTTATGGTGATATCATGCCAAGAGAAGAGTTTTGGGAGAGAGGTCTATTTTTCTCTCCTTCCATGATGCTTCTCAAAGTGCCACTGCAGGTTGTCATGTCCCGATTTTAAACTATATTGCAACTAAAATGTAACTAAATGAATGAATTTTGTAACTGAAAATTAGTGTCTGATATTGAAGAACCATAGTGTAAACTACTAGAAACTATGCTGAAATGAGAAACTTCTTGATTTTTTCCCCAGGACCCTAGAACTTAGAGGACACAAGCCCCCATCATTCATGTCTGATAGTGGGTGCTAGTTTCTTCATTGTGTTTGTGACTTAAGTCTGTTTCTGGACCACTCTGCGACTGTGTTCTTTGGCCAAGTATATACTATGTTGTTCTTTTATGGAGATCTATACTATTAGAAGGGTGATTTTTTCACCCAAATGATGCCCTCCCCATTTATGGTACATGTGAAAAATGTAGGAGGAAACATCCCCAATGAGAGGATCTTAAAATGATATGCATATCTAAGATTGGATACCTATAGGGGTAGGGGATGTGCATGGTAGAAACCAAGGCACATGTAAATAAGATAGACTAGAAATAAGATTTAGTGAGAAAGAACTAGCATGTAGTCGAAGACTTTGTAATAAGTAACCATGAAGACAAGTGATATCGTGAAAAGTGTGTTACATACATGCGACATCACTCATAGTGTCATAAGACAATTAGGGCTAAAGCGGCCATAAAAAAATAATGATTAAGAAATACATAGGGCGTAGCCCACAAAAAATAGCAAATATTAGTAATAAGAATTAACAAATAACCATGGTTATATGTAATCCTACAAGGAAAATGCTACAAATCAAGCACCTATTAGCATGTTAGAAAGATAAATAGTATGTTAAAGCATGTATAGCAAGTGATAGTAATGAAAAGTAGTAAATATTGTTACTATAGTACATGTGAGTGTAGAGTAAGAGATTAGTAGAAGTAGATGCCCCTAGGACCCTCGATGAAACTGGTAAAGATAAATGTCGAGCATCATGCATCGTGTAAGAATTTGTAGAATTCCTACATTCACCTTTAGATAACAATTGAATGTGCATGTGTATATTTAAAAACATAATGACATACTAAGTATTCAACTAGCATAGGAAAAAAAGTGCAACATGTAAATAGTATAAGCTAACAAGAGGAAATACAAAAAATCTGTGCAGATGCAGTGTGTGTTTGATGGTTTGTTGTGATATGACAGATGTGTAGATGAGGGGAGCCACATTTCCCCCATGAGATTAGTAGAAGTAGATGCCCCTAGGATCCTCGGTGAGACTAGTAAAGAGCAATGTCGAACATCATGCATCGTGTAAGAATTTATAGAATTCCTACATTCACCTCAAGATACCAAGTGAATGTGCATGTGTATACATAAAAACATAATGATATACTAAGTATCCAACCAGCATAGGAAACAAAGTGCAACATGTAAATAGTATAAGCTAACAAGAGAAAATACAAAAAATATGTGTAGATGAGGTGTGTGTTTGATGGTTTGTTGTGATATGACATATGTGTAGATGAGGGAAGCCACATTTCCCCCAGCATATGTGTGTTGTGTGAGGATCATTTAGGAATGATCCCTCAACAATCAAGTATGAACGGTGGAGTAAGAGTGCGTCATCGGGAAATGGCGATAAAGTATATTTACCAAACATGTAGTGATTCTTAGAAAGATAGTCACGAATCACAAAGTGTGAGTAACCAATATGCGATAAGTGAGGTTCATGGAGGAATTGCACCCTTAAAATTCAAACATGAACCATAGAACAAGAGTGCATAATTGGGTAATGAAGGTAAATTATGGGATCAAGAGTAGATTTTAGGAAATATGTATCGTGAGCCACTTAGTGTGAATCATAGTAGATAAGATATGAGTAGAGCATGGAGACATAAAATGGTGATGGAGGGGGGAAGAAAGTGTGATTCCCCCACATTGTGAAAATAATATAAATCTATGTGATGATAGCAAAGAGTAAGGGATCCTTAGTTGGTGTTCACGAAAGAGAAGGCATGTAACCATGGTCTAGGACCGATGATGTAGGAGAATATATGTGTATGTGAAGGAGACTGATGTGGTGAAGGAGGTGGAGAACACAGGTATAGGAATGGGTTTTCCAAGTAGGGTACTTAGGCTAATGAGGTGGACTAATGAATCTAGGAGGATGATCGGGTCGTGATGTAATTTGTGTACGAATGGCAGAGCTAAGTGTAGAGATATATTTAGACTTGAGAGGTTTAGGAGGCCTAGACGTCATGATTATTTCTGAAATAGAGGTAAAATTGGTCAGAGGTAATGGTATACATGGTGGAACACCTTTGATGGTGACAAATTACATATTGCGAATGAATTTAAGGCATAAGTGGAGCATGGAAGGGATAACCTACGTAGCTCGTAGGAAAGGGAGAATTAATACCATGTCACAACCCTTTATCTCAGATGTAAAAAGTAATGGTGTAGGTATGGTAAGGGACCCAATAGTAATAAGAAGGATGATGCGTCTATAAGAAATAAGAACTAGAAACGTGATTTGAGAAGTTGGAAAGTTGATAGTTATTAGGAGTGTCATGGATCATGCACTGGAATATGTTGAGGGATGGACCATATTATTTTTTACTAGATGAGTACCAATAAAATCATTAATATGAAGCGAATCAAAGGAAAATGTAGTGTGGTAATCATGATCTGACAATGTAATAACTGGCGGTAGCATGTCAGCAATAGAAATGAGGAAATCAAGCAGTCCTAATGAGGGAGGAGGCACAACATGATATGTATGATTAGCAGATGAATCAGTAGTTGGATTGTCATGTTTTGGTAATGGGTTATTGAATATTTTAATATTTTTACTATCATTCACTGGTTTAGAATTAGATGACTTTGGGAGCTTGATTTTCTTGTTATCGATAAGATCTTTAAAGATATTTTTGAGATTAAAACAACAATCAGTAGAGTGGCCATTGTATTAGTGGTAATCATAGTGTGCATTTTCATTGTAGTTATGGACATGTGGGTGAGAAGGATCTAGATTGAGCAGTTGAGGAAGAGCAATCATATTGCTTTTAGTGATTTTTGGTAATAGGAACCGACGTACATAGGGTAGCTTAGTAAAGGTGCACCTTGTGGGTTGTAATTGAAGCTTGGTATATAGAGAAACAATGTTGATAGTAGCTTGAGCATTGGCAAGCTTAGTGGATGGTTTGAATGTGGATTTATCTTGAAACTTGGTGGATGATGAGGAGGAAGGAGTATCATTATACTTTAGTTTTCCCATAGATAATAGGTTTTTTTTCACACAATTTGAGTGTGTGGCATAGCTGATAAAAAGATGGAGAAGTCTTGAAAATGTCACTCTCTTGGAGAGGAGGTAAAAGAATTTAAACAAAGATATATTGCAATTCTGAATTAACGAGGACATTAGTCATTTTAGCAAGGTTATTTTTATAGCACCAGACATAGTCTTCAATATGTTCATTGAATCCTTTTTTGATTATAGCTAATTGTGCATAGGATATCTTAGTGATGATATTTATAGAAAAATGAGCAAGGAATGTATCTACTAGAAAAGTAAAAAATGTTACCAAATGGATAGGTAGATCATAAAACCATCACATAACATAGTCATGCAGACTTTGAGGAAAATATTTGGCCAACAGTGTAAGGTCATCACTCATCATCATAGTCAAGACATGTAACATGAAAAGAGTGGAGGTGTTCTTGAGGATTTTCATGGTCATTGAAGGTGGACAGCTTAGGTTTGATGAAGTTAGGAGGTATCGGATAAGAGGATATGGTAAGTGTAAGGGGGTTATGAAGGAAAAGTAAGGAATTTATAGATGAAGAGAAGGATGAAGAATATTGTTGTAACTGGAAAATTTGGGTTTAAAAGTCATGGTATAATGAGGCTAGGTCATGAGTTCCTAAAAATGATGCATGTCGTGTATGACAATTAATAAGGAGGTTAAATTATTTGGTGGGAGTTGGCATAGAAATGGGAACAATAGATGTAAGTGGAAGACCAGTGACAAAATGAGGAGGAAGTGTCACAATAGGAAGAGAAGTATCACTGGAGGCCGGAGGATTGAGATCAACTGACATCATAGCTTCATCATGTGCAGTGACTAATAATAGATATAGGTCTTAAGGGTGTTCACTAATATGATCCTTGAGATCATGAAGATCATTTTCAATAAAGAGTTCATAATTTGCAGCCATGGAGGTATATGGGAAGAAGGCCTTGTAGAAAGGTAGGGTTTGAGTGATCAGGATACCAAATGATTTAATTTAAATTGTATTAATCCTTAATTTCAAAGTAACCATTGTAATGTATAATTTTACAATTAATTAATTACACTAAGATGCAAGAAATTAAGCATTCAACAATGTAAAACCCTAAGCAAGTGGAAGAGGGGGATGGTTTAGCTGATTATGTGAAACTGGAGTGATCGAGACTGAGTATCTATTTGATATAGCTAGAAACAATGTCAAAAAGGATCAGTGAGTGTTTGAGAAGTTAGGAATGTGTCGGACAGAAGTGCCTACAAGAGGATAGGAGTTCCTCGAATGTTAGTGACTGAACTGGGTTCTTATTCCAACTCATATTTTCATGTTCTGGTCTTTTCTGGGCTGGAGGATCTTCACTTCTACCCTCTATTTGTCGCTGTGGTTTTTTGTTAGATCACCAATTTACATGTAACCTAAAAAATAAATTTCTACCTACACATGTCCACTAACCACATTAAATCTAATTAAAAAATACGTTAAATGTGGATTTAGAATTACCCTGAGGTCATATGAAGAGTGAGCTTATAACTGAGTGCCACACTACATCTCAGACTCCATGAAGTTATTTGTGCTCATGTGTGTAGTGATTCCTTGGGTTTCCCTTGTGCAAGTTGCACAATGATATTCGGCTATATGTAGATTGTACAGAGTATGCAAGATGTGTGTGATGAAATAGAATGAACTGTCGTCATATGTTGTGTATGTAAAATAATGTAGCCCTTGTCCCTTGAATGTGTATGATAGATGTATGCCTTGTAATTCTCTTCTACCTTTGATAAAACTTTAGGTGATGATAGATCATGCTTATAGTGCTTGGACCCTTATTTGAGAGAAATAAATAAGTATATATATGATTCCCTTGTTTTAATTTCATAATTGACATGCTAAAAGGCCTACCCACAGTGTTAAAAGATTCCAAACAACTAAAAATAACCCAAAAGGGGAAGAAGAAGATAAAGAAGGTCAGGAGCGCCCTAGAGGGATAGGAGCACCTGGGTGTTTCTATCATAGTTGGGTCCCAATGTCTGATGCCATCAAAAATATAAATCAGTCAAGTGTCAGCAAAGTTGTAAGATGTATAAATCCAGTAAAGAACAAGAGATAAAGTAATCAAAAATCCAAAGGAGTTGTCAACCACTAGTTTTCTTGCTTAAGAATAATGTATACATTAGTATACTTTAGGACTTATAAATGTACTCAAGTGCAAAGATTTTTTTTTTACATCCTTCAACCATACCATGTTTTTTCAATTATTCTAAGTAGTGATAGTTAAGGTGGCCGAATTTCTCATGTCATATTTTTCTAACCCCATCTATATGAGTCAGCAATGCAGTCAAAGAAGTGTCAAGAGAAAAATGAGAGAAGGTATATAATTGTACTTGGTGATCTACCCTTCTCTCTGCAACTATAGTATCAACATATAGCTCTCTGATGATAACTAAATATGGGTTGAATCCAAATCTTATGCCATTCCCTATGTGAGTGATTTAGTACATTGATATTAGATTGGTGTAAAGTGTTAGAACACTTAGAACATTGTTGAATGTTTCACCATTTACTTCAATTGACCCACTCCCTAGAACTTCTATAGAGGTGTCATCACCTAGTGTGATAGAGGACATGTTACATGGTTTCACATAAGAGAACTAAACCCGTGAGGAATACATGTGGTGTGAAGCACCAGAACCAATGACCCATGATTACATTGGAGCCACTACACCAACTAAAGCTTTTCCCTTATTTTTCTCTTCATTATTTTCTTTTACAGTATAACTTTCTTGGGTTGATGAATTTCATTTGATATATTCAGGTACCCCAATATTATTCTTCTCTAGAGTTTGGGTAAGGTTGCAAATATGTTTATTCATACACTTGTGTTCATCATGCCCATATTTCTTGCAATAGGCACACTTAACTCTTCCCTTCTTATGTTTAGTGTCGGAGGAGGGTTCAATGTTTCTTTTTTGGGGTTTTCTTGTTTGTAATCCTTTTTATTTCCTTGATCCTTCTTCTCTTGTTTTTTCTCATTGTTGTTTGAAGTATTTGGTTTCACATTCCCCGCAATCAATATCTGTGATTTAGAATACGTCAATATGCCCATTTGTATCAACTTGTCTTATTCCCTATTCAAATGACTAACAAACATATTAAAAAGGGTAATTTCCATAATGCTCCATTTGTATCCTTGGTGGCATAAAAGGTGGTTATGAACACTGAGTATTTTGGACCTAGTTTTTGAAGGATAGAAAGGATAATTTATGTGTCCTTTTCAATTCCACATTCCTTCAACTATAATCTCACTAATTTAAATTTTTTGAAAAGTCCTTAATTGTGTCAAAATTGTTGGAGCTCAGACTAATAATCTCATTTTCCAATTCATGCCCTCTCATCTCATCATGTTTCCCAAAGAGTGTGTCTAATATGGTCCAAACTTCGTTAAGAGTTTCAGTAGATTCAACATGAAAGATAGGGTCTAAAGACACAGACAAAAAAATTTGAAAGCTTCATCACACTATTTGTACCACTTCACTTTTTCTGTAGTAAGATTTTTTTCAGTTTTAAGGCCCATGGTTAAACGATGCAAACCCTTTCCCCTTAGAATTATGTTCATTTTATATTTTCATTCATGATATTTAAAGGGTGTGAGCAGCTTAATTAAACTAAAATTTATAGTGTGAGAAGTAGAAGATTACAAAAACAAAGAACATAAAGCAGAGTGTAGAAGGAGAAAATATGATACACTCCCCTCTAAAGTTATGATTTTGACCTACGTATTTTTTGTACTTCATAATTTTAGTGCAATTTACAAAATAAATAGGTTCACCATATCAATGAAGAAAAAATAACCACTTATGTAAAAAATGACTCTCAAATCTTATTAGCTACTAAAATGTTACAGTGAAGAATGTTTCTCATTATAACCTATTTAATTAAGTTTACACTCAAAAATTCAAACGCCTACAAAGGTTGTGTTAGAAAAAAAATATTGGTGGTTAAGTTTGAACAATAGACCTCCCACTTATAACTAAATGTGCACTTACCACTATGCATACAAGCTCACCCTTACAGAAAAAATAATTAATTCTATTTTAAGCCTCATAAAGAGATATAGGCAAAAATAATTGAACTTGCCTCGTTTTAGTTTATGAGGGAATTTTTTTGAAACTAGTTAAATTTGACCAAGTGAGCTAGGGCTGAGTAGTTTTTAGGTCCATCGAGTTAGGAAAGTTGGATTTGAGATAAGATAGGCCATAGATGGATGGTTAGAACTACCACCGAGAAAGAGGATCTTGTACACATTCAAACCAGTGAGGTCGGGCCTAACAAAGGAGGTAGAGGAAAAACAAAGGATCCCTAAGGTCTAGTTCAAATCACACAATCATAGCCAAGTTCAAAATGGCCAATTAGAGTAGAGGAGCCGTGGTGGTTGGGGGATTGAGAAAGTATATTAGTGGATAAAATGGTGTTAAGTTGGAGACAGAGGTATAAAATGAAGCACGGGAGCTAAGCTATGCAAGACAAGCACTAATTTGAGTCAGGTTTAAAAACTCCTAACTGGGTTCAATTCGAGCCAAGGTGGAAGATAGGGGTCCAAGTTATGTTGAGATACTTCCAAGATATCTAAATCACATGTAATAGGTTTGAGCTAGAGAAACATCTTGGTAGAGGCGAGTTAGAAAAAAAAAAAAACCCAAGTAGCACTCAAAAGAGCCCAAGATGAATTTGCATAAGCATAGCCAAAATAACTTTTTCCACACAAGCATGTGATCCAGAGAAACTCCCAAAAAATGCCCCCTGAAAAAATTTCTTACGCTTTTTTTTTAAAATGAGGTTTTTGATATTTTTTTAAACACCCTAGAATTTTGTAAACCCTCAATAATGAAATTAACAAACTTTGCACATAAACTTGTTAGATTTAAATAAGTGAGGATTTTGAGAAAAAACACAACTTGATAAAATGGGAAAAAAATTTACCAAAATTTATTTGATACCATATCAGAGTTACCACCAGAATCTATGGATATCAATGGATGCACATGTATTTGCAAAAATATAAAAATCACTAACAAGTAGATGTAATATGAAAATAATATCAGAAAATACAAGAATAGTGCTAAAACGTAAAACAACTCAATAGCTCAAAGGTGGTGTGTACAAATAAGAGAGTGATGAGTAAATTCTCTATGAGACTAAAGGTCAAGAGTCCAAGAATAGGAAGGGGAGTTACATTCCCATAATATCTAATCAAATGTAACTCCTATAACATACTATGAAAAACTATGACATGTATGGTAGTTTATGACTAGTCAAGTAACTCCTATGACACAAAGAACAACTAAGTAAGATGAGTCACCATGTGTTTAGAAAATATTCCAAGTAATAAATAATATAAGGAAAATATATACCTACAATAACAATGTCCACCATAACTTCCTCTCAAACCACATCTCTAAAGGACCATTTTTTGGATACTCGTTTCTTGTTGGCCACTTTAAACAATGCAATTCTCATTAATACCTCTTCACCACCATTAATGAAGCCATTTTTCTTGTTTTCTCTATCTTATCCATCTTTGATCACTCCCATGTGAGAGAAAACATATAAGCCAACTAAAACAAAGAAAAACATATTCCTAAAAAGATAACCAAGTGCAAAGCAAGAAGAAAATGGAGCCTACAATCCAAAAAGGAGAACATCCTAACACTAAAACACCAACCCAACAAAAACATGAACCAATAATTTCCCAAGAAAACTACAACAATCAACTAAGGCACATGGGAAGCTTAAGGGTGCTCTCATAGGAGAATGACCCTTCACCTCCAAAGGTTAGAAGTCCAATATTACATACTTTTCCATCCAATCTTCTTTGTTACTTATTTTTTTTAAAACAATTATATGAAGTTAAGCTCAAAAAGTTGTGTCTGTAAACTTGCATTTTCATTTTTCCTACTTTCTTGACTTGTAAAATCATTTAAAATTATCATATTAATTGAAAATATATGAAAAAATATTCTCAACAATCTTCAACATGTTGTAAATCCTTGTATAGAATTTTGTTTAGAAAATCATTCATTTGCTCCAAGAATGTGTTCATGTACACATGCACTTTTTTATGTTTTCACAAAAACTTATTATGTCACTATTGAAAATGCATAAATTTCACATACTTATCTCATTTGGATATAGAAAAAACAAATATTTAGAAACTATATTCAATTTTTCATTATTTATCTTCTTATATTATAACCAAATTATTTTACTAGGTGCTTCTAAAAGTCTCTCCAAGGTAAGGTATTTATATATTTTTCAGAGAAAAAAAACCACTCACCCCCCCTCCCCCGACCTCATTATCGTGCATTGACCCTCTTATTTTAAATTTATTTGATATTATATGGGGAAATACTTATTTATTGATCTAGAGACAAAATACCACACCCATTCTACCTTTCCTTGAACTAATGTTTAGATGGGTCTGCCCAAAGGGTTACCTAAAGAGATTTCACTGAAGATTGGTAATCATGTTTGGGTTTAGATATTGAATTATGAGAGGAATTATTTCAAATGTCGATCTTGTTTTTATGTACATCATATATCTGAATATTTCCCCAAGAAGAAGGCCTCTTCTCTAGTATTGAGGAATAGGAAAACCACTTGGTAGAATGAAGCTAATTTGGCTCAAAATCATGTGTCTAGAATGATTCTTTAGTTTAATATATAATACATTCTATGTCAAAAATTGGTTAATTCTAGGGTTAGTTTGAAGAAATCTAGATCTTCTTCTTCGATATCTTATTCTCCACTGGTTGTGTTGGAAGCAAAATGGACATAGAGGGGGGGTGAATCATTCTTAGAAATTTGTTGTTTCATTTACCATTAATTGTAGTAGATTCATTAACATTCATCTGTTCACATACATTCAACAATAGATTATTAAATGTGCACAATACATTCAAATAACCATAACACATAAGAGATATCTCATAGACACAAGATTTAAGTGTGAACCCCTCCATGGGGAAGAAATCACACTAAAACACAAAAATTATATTGACATGTTTCAAATTTAGTGAGGCACCAACCCCACAAGGAGCACCAAGCCCTTGTTTATTAGATCAAGAACCCTACAAGGAGCACCAACCCCTAATTTAGTGAATCACCCACTCCATAAGGAGGCTAAAACCCCATAATATGAATAAGCACCAGATCTTCCACCTGATGATGCTTATTTCTGAATTTTGTTGCTGCCACAAATAATGGAGATCACATTTTCAGCTCACATAATCTTCTTCAAACCCTCATTCACCTAGCTCTCTCTTCTTTCCTCTTTCACACCTTCCCTTGGCTTAAAACTATTTCTCACATTCTATCTATTACTCATAAACCTATAACACACTTTATAATCCTTTAAATCATGAAATCATAACTACAATACACTTCTACTTGGGTTTCACTTTTCCCTCCAAGAGCACTAGCACTACTTCAAAAATGAACTCAAAACACTTACTTTACAAGATTCTCTTCCCTCAAACAGAAGAGAGGTCCATCCTCGATCATAATTTCAACCAAAAAAATTTCATAAGATGCCATTAAATTCATTAAAATTTTCACATATGACCCATATAGGTCATTCATGCCCAAAACCACTCAACTTGCACAAAACAAACTCAAAACCCCATCACAAGGATGAGTAAAATCCACTAACACCAAAAATATGAGTATTCAAGCCCCAATATTCATCACATGTGTAATATATCATAACAACATCATCCATGGTCACACATTTTCTTGGACCAGTCAAAAAATTCATAGCACAAGTTAAAAGGCTCATATCCTTCACTAAACACATGTTTCCAACACCATGTCTTTCCCTTTGGGCCTCAAAACCACCCAAGATAAACTAAAATATATCATGTAGCCACTATATGGAATCCTCATGACCTGTAGATAACATAAATTCATGATAGATCTCATGAAACATCCATGTGTTCAAACCACAACTACTTTCCTCTTCTCTAAAGCAAGCTTCCCATAAACCAATTTTGCAAACTCAACTATTTTTCACCATTTTTGTCACTTCTAAGACCTCTAAATTCCTTAAATAGGAACAAAATTCATCCCTTTTCACTTTCCACCTGATAAAAAGCATTACATAATCCATTTCATGCCTCAACTAACTCATTCTCTCAGCCTGAGCAAACCTAACCTAAGAATCAACATACCTTCTTCACAAACTAACCTCAAAGACACATCAAATAAACTCACCAATACACAAGCCATATAGTAATGGAAATAAATTTGAATCCTAGTTCAATAACATATTAGAGATCCTTCCAAATTGTAGTGGAATGCCTTCAATAAAGATAATCTCTGTAAACAACTTCTTAAGCCTTATAGGACTCAAGAACTGGCCTTGAGCTCAACTTTCTCCATCACCTCAAAAAAAACTTCCAAGATTAAACAAAGCATATAAAATCATTATAATTTTTTTTAATCACTAAAAAAGCTTCACCAAACATGAACAACTTAAAATCACCACTTTACCTCATGAAGCCATTACACACCCTTCTAGAACAAACATCCTCCAGATTCAACCCTCAAATAATAGGTCATAAATTTTGCATACCTTATCAAAAACACAAGTTTTATATACCAATCTAAATATATCTAAACCATGAACATAACACAACTTTAATGGATTCCTAACTCCTCATTTATCTCCTTCAATGTCAATTTTACCACAAGCTACTCCAAACTACCACAAAAATAGTCTTGTTAAATAGGGAAATGTATGATAGAAAATTAACACATGACATTCTTCGCACCCAACCTCTTGAGGTCGTGCCGAGAAATCCAGTATAGAATGATTATGAATGTGAGTGTGGTGATGGGGATCAAGCTAATTGGGCAATCTTATATCTTCAACATGCAATATCAAGATATATGAGTCTAAGGCAAAGGAATTCTCTCCTAACTTGAAGTGGTCATGATGGTTCAGTCTGAGATGATATCCAATCATAGACTCTAATCAATATCAAGATCGACTGAGATTCTATTTTTTGGTTGTTGAACACGCGAGAAAATGACCTATAGGTGCCTCGTATAGATTTCCAAAAAAGTTCAAGGAAGTAAAAATGAGAGGTGCGATGAAGCCACATGTATTTATAGGTAATTTTCTGGTCTGGTCTAGAAATTATTAGTCATGATCGGCTGATATGTTCAGTAAGGAAAGATGTGGAATAATATTTGGTGGAAGTGGTGAAGATTTGAATACTAATGTATGCAAACTAGTGTCAATATCTAACTTAGCTGGCAGGCCCATTGGGTTGTGGGACCTAAGGATCACAGCCAAAGACTCATGGAGGTTGTGGCCCTTGGATGGTCATGCACGTAATCAAACCATGTTTCCAGGAGTAGTCCAATAGTTGTAGGCTTGATTAGCAATGATATTTAGTGTATTGAGTTGTTCTATTTTCTCAGCAAAAGTTGCAAGTGTGCGTAAGACTGTCAAACGTAAACTGGTATCAATGTCAGTTATCAATTCTGACACGTTGGGTTGTGGAACTAAAGGATCACAACTGTATGTATTTTCCTATGTTGTGGACCATTGATGGTCATGCAGAATGGAAATAAAATGAATTTTAATAAGCAAACTAATTACTGAAGGAAATATAATCTATGTTTTTGGAGTTATCACAATATTTTGGATCAAAGCAATAAAAGCAAACTAATCTATCAAAGGAAATATTTTTTGTTCTTTTCTAACTTTTAAGCAATGCATTCTAATCTAATAAATAAACTAAAGACAAGTAATCAACCAGATATAGCTGGTTACTTGTGAAAATGTATGAATCTAATCTAAAGCAAATAACCTAATCTGATCAAAACCTTCCAAACCCTACCTCAGAGGTGAAGAATAAATCATGACCCTAAAAGGAGCTATTGTTCCTCACAAATTCCTTGGTAATGTTAAAGAGGAAAACTTACTAATGATTTGATCTACTTATGATTGACTAATTTATTGAAATGAATGATTTTCTACTCTATTTGATATGAAATGATTGAAACTAGTGATTTGAAATTGACAATTCAACAAACAAGGCAAGCAAACACACAATTCCAACCTGGACAAGCAAGAGCTTTGGAAAATTTGGTTGTGTCTGTATATATCCCCTCAGTATGTTCCTTTCTTTCTCTGAGTGTTCATGTGAGTCCAAGGGATTGGGAATGCAAGAACAACAGTAGGAGGATGACACTTGAGAAATGGCAGCTTGATGGTAGTTTGGATGTAATGCAGGTAGAAGAGAGATAGCACAAGAGATCAGAGCTTGGCTATGCAATTCCTAGCAAGATCGTAGCAGAAATACAATGCAAGATACACAAAATTCTCAGGAATTTTGCTTGAATACAAGCATGGAATATATAGGAATGGAGGATGGGAGGTGCCTTCATGCACAAGGCCAAGAAGGAGCAGTTCCAACCAATTAAATCTATTTAAAATAGAAGGAGGAAGGAGAACCAAGCAATCAAAGCTAATTTTAGACAATTCAGCTCACAGATGCATGTAAAAAGTGAAAGTTAAGTGAACCGTCACATGTTAAAACACGTGTGAAAAATTCAGGAAAAAATGGGTAGGACCTCTGCCTTGCACAAGGTGGCAGTTTCAGGACCGTCACCCTGTCTTGGGTGGTGGTTTCAGAACCGCCGCCCCAGGCAGGGTGATAGTCCTAGCACTAAAGGCCAAAACATGCACAGAAAGAGGCAGGAAGCTAGAAAAAGTCATGGGAAGGATAAGTAAAGATGTCTAGGCAACAAATATATACTACGAATGGAAATTGGAGCTCGAACACCTTCTTGAAAGGACCTGAATCATCATTGGGGACTTTTGTAACCATTTTCTGACAATGTAGCACATGTAATTTTGGGTGCGTACATATTGCCCCCTCAGAGAAGTATCTTAGCCATGAAAAGGCATAAAACGTAGAGTCCAAGTATGGCATTCCTGAAATGGGGAGTTAGAAGCTATACCTAACATGCCTGTGTGTCAAAATGTCACCATCCAAACTCCTACTACCTGCAATAGGAAAAGAAAAATCAAGTGCAGATAGATAAAATATCAAAAAATAAACATTAGATCAAAATGACAAGAGGACTTACCATATGTATGGGGATATAGAAATATACCTGCATCAAAGCTCCATCCCTGTGAACACATTACACTCAAAATGAGGTTAAAACAAAACAACATATATATATACACACACATATATATATATATATATATATATATATATATATATCAAAACAACTCATTTTTCAATTCATTTGTGTTATTCGATTTGGTGAATTTGGAGCTCTGGACCCACGGTGACCATTTTCGATGAGAGTACAGCCGATACGACCATGACAAGATCATGATCATGCCTCCATGAGTGGGAGATCGATTAGTGTGGTCTAAGGTTGGTTATTTCCACTTTTGTCTTTTAATACCTAAAATGTAAAAATGTCAAAAAGTTCACCTAGGAGGGATCATTTTCAAAAAAAATTTGTCTTAAATGAGTCTCTAGGGGGGACGCCCATAAGGAATTATTTTATTTGGTCAAAAGTAATTTTTTTGTCTTTTTGAGAATTTTTAGGGTAAAATATGCATTTGAAAAATTGGTCCAGGACCACCACCTTGGTCACTGGCTGCCCTATCAAGTGAGTTCTGGAACAGAATGACCAAAAGAATGACCAAGATATGTATCTAACTTGATTTTTTTTGGATTTTTGATGTTTTGTAATGTTTTTGGTGAGCTTATTATTTGGTATATGTTACTAACTTTATCTTTTTCCATGTTTTGGTGAATGCAGAAGGAGGAGTACATCAGATGGAGTCAGGAGAGGGAGTGTGATTGGCTCCTTGGTATCCTGGATCAATAGACCTAGGATGAGATGGATCTTATCTAGAGGGCTAGTATTTGGAGGATTGCATGGGTTCCCCACATTACTCCTACCAGTCATATTCTATGTGACTTATTTTCCTATTGGGATGCAGACTGGAACACCTTCTGGTTGTCCAAGTGTCTCGAGGTGAGTGGACCATCACCCTGGAGGATGTGTACCGCATATCTTGGGCTCTTAATACTTAGGAGAAGGCTGACTTTGGAGACAGCAGGGTCCAGGGCCATGATGACACAGTGGGCCACATACATGGGAGATGTCATTGTCTCATCTAGCTCAAAGAAGGGGATGAAGGTTTGGTCCATTGCCACTACTCCCATTCCTATCATACGCAGAGCCATCATGGGCATCTTATCCTCCTAGCTGATTGGGGACAAGGGCGGTGACACCCTTTTATATTATTTGTCACCTATCATTGTACGCAGATTAAGGGGCATGGCCGTAAATATGCCTGGGGCACATATATCTTAGGGACTACCTACCATGATTTATACAGAGTAGTACAATTGCAGGGGTAGTCATTGATCCACCCCACTCTTGTTATGAGAATTTAATCCCCTATGGCAAGGGAGTACCAGTGTTAGGTCCAGGGGCTATTTGGGTAGCTAGATGGATAGGTATGTCAGTGTTTAGGATGCCACATCTACCAGTGGCTTCCCTGACTATGGAAAGACATGACTGCCACACCCTACCAGGACATGGCAGGGATATGGGGATAAGATCTGACTATGATGGTAGCTTGCTATTTGACAAGTTAGTTGGTTGACAGAGCAGGGAGACTTGAGACCAACCCATTTGATCGGGTTCCCCAGAAGTTTGGCCTTCCGTACATTGATATGCTCCCTCCAATTACACCAGTTTATATGACTATTCAGGAGGCTCGGAGGGGCCCTAGAGGGGATCCTCATTAGACAGTGGTCATTCCAGGTGTGCTCATTACAGTTAGATGGGTGGTCCACACTCGATGGGACGAGTTAGTGCCCCTCGAGCACCCCTACTTATGATTTTGGCCTGCTCCTACTCACAACGGGGAGAAGGATGAGCCCATTGATCTAGGAATCAACTCTGAGGAGGATACGAGGGGTGAGATGAAGGAGGAGAAAATTTGGAGAGGACATAGAGGATGAGGGAGTTAGTGTTGGGACTTGCAAGGCAGCCCATACAGAGGAGGAGGAGAGTGACCCTGAGTGGCATGATACTCAAGAGATGCTGAGAGAAGCATACAAGGAGGCCAGTGTTGAGAGAGAGACCTTAGTCTCAGAGACGACACTTCCTCATGATGGAGAGGGGGATGATGAGTCCATCATAGGACAATGATTCACCTCCAGCTTTGGGGAAGCCCCATAGCCACCAGCAGCATTGGCAGCAGCAGCTACCGATCTTACTTAGATTTCTAGAGAGCTGAGTAAGTTTAATAATTTTTTCTCAACTTTGTTAAGGGATGTTAGATTTTATCCCTTTCCTTATTTTTTTCTTCTAACTTATCATTTATTGTTCTCTTCTTGTAGTGAATGGCACAGGAGTGATGAGACCATCATCTGTTGTGGATACTCTACTGATCCCCTCGGGGAAGACCCAAGTTGAGCTGCTTGTACGAACTCAGGCCAACCATTAGCAGTCGGTAGACACACTGACGTGTTTTCCCCTGTTTGGAGGATAGCAAAGGTAGTGACCTCCCTCCATACCCAGGTGGTTGAGATATGATACCGTTGAGTGCTTGATGAGACATAGCCATTCTTACAGTGAGGCCACGGGTAGTGGATGCCACCATGAGCTCTCACATCATTTGGTTCACTCCCAGCATTGTTGTAGCCGTATTAGGATCCCTAGACATGGCCAGGAACCATTCGAGGGATCCCACAGGGACTGATAGGCCGTGGGGCCATTTTTATTGCTTTGATGAAATTTTTTAGTCATTTATATTATTATTTTTTGTATGTTTCGAGCTCATTGTGAGTGTTTTGACCATGCCTTAGCACATGCTGGCATTGTATACAAACTTGATTCACCATGATATATACAGACTCTTATTTTTGGTTTGGTATTCCATCATATCTGAGTTGACTTTCTTTTTGTTTATCTCTCATGTGTACTCTAGATATTTAGAATTTCCACTTTTCTATGCTTTTCAAAATGTATGCAATGGATGTGAAATGATAACAAAATGATTTATTTTTATATTTCATAATGTTGATACATGATAATGTGAACACAATGTGATGTTTGAATTTTATCTTCTTTAAGCAATCTTTGATACTTCATATTGTCTTGGCAAAAATGTGGTGATACAATGATATGATAAGAAGATGTACTTGCCCCACTCCTGACCCCATGCAACTAGTAGGATGCAAGGGATCAACACTAAGAGTCAGAAAGGGCACAAGTTATGAAAATATGTTGAATGGTAATGATGAGGGAAAGAAAATGGTTTGACAGGACCAAATTGAGACACTACAACCTTACCCTACTCAAGCTACTTCATAGATTAGAATGTGATTTACTTTCTATTTTATCTAGACTTAGATCCGTAGATGGATACTTGGTTGACAAAATCTATTTTTGGGGTTTTAAACTCTTTTGGAATCTTGGACATCTAACTCACTTTGTTTTTGACTTATGATTTCACAATATTTGAGTGAATTATTTGTAAATTTCAAGTTTATCAAAGAGACCCCCTACCCCTTGCCCCATGTTACCAGGAGGAAACATGGGCTCATCACCACAGACAAGGAATAGGTGAGTAAGGGCATTTATCTCCTTTCCCAACCCTACATCACTAGTAGGAGATGCAGGCTCAACACAGAAGTTCGGTATGGAAAAGAAATGTGTAAAATAAAAGTTTTCTATGGATGTGTATTTGTCTTACTCATCTAGGAAAAATGTTTATTATGTTCTTATTTCCAATGATATTTTTATGGGATAGATGTGACACCATGAATCTTCTAGAACAGACTATAGGTTAAAGACACCTAATCTAGAAAGAGACTATAAGAAGAACCAAGTATGCAGGCCTTGCTATGATCATGGTCAAAACTTTGTCTTATCTTGCTTGAACTGATGAAATGATTTAGAAATAATTGATGATCCTATGAAGGTTTGAAGAGATATGATTTGAATGTTTTTCCAATGTTTTCAGAATTTTTTAGGAGTTGCTATAAGAATAACTTCCCTTGATCAAAAATTTTACAAAATGAACTGGCGGATGAAAATGCAATGCAGATGCAGTAATGTACATATGAAAATGATAATGGATCATGCGTAATACCTCTTTAGGTGAAGAGATTTCACATATTCATTAAACTCCTCACCCTCTAGTGTACACAGGTGAAATGCCCCATTTTTGTAGTCTTCTACTACTCAATATGGACCCAACCACCTAGGTCTGAATTTCCTTCCCTCACCAGTTTTCTTGTCTATCCAGCTATGTCAAGTCTTAATACCAAATCTCCCTCATATATTTCACATTCATAAACCTTCTTATTGTATTTCTGAGCCATCCAATCAGCGTAAACATTTTGCCATTATTTCAGCATTAAGTCTAGCCTCATCAAGACTTTCTAACTGAGAGAGTCATGCTTCTCGATAACCCTCTTTGCCCAAGATCTCGTGTAGTGAAATACAGAGACTAGGTATTTCGAATTCAAGAAGAATAACTACCTCAACACCAAACACTAAAGAAAAGGGGGTTTCCCCCATTGGTGTTCTAACTGATGTTCGATAGGCCCACAAGGCCAGAAAAATCTTTAGGTGCTAATCTCATTTGTTCTCCTTAACGGTTTTAAGAAGGATGGAATTTAATGTTTATTCGTAGCCTCAACTTGTCCATTGATGAGGATAAGTAAAGAGAAGCCATGTGATGAATTATCTTGAACTTTGCACACGATTCATGCACCTCATCATTTTTGAAAGACATGCCATTATCCAAGATAATGACTTATGGGACACCCCCTACCTATAAATGATCTGGTTCAAGATGAACTTAGCGATCACAGACCTAGGTACCAGTGGTAAGAGGCATGTCTTCTACCCACTTGGTAAAGTATTATGTGGCCGTGATTATGAATTTATGTCCATCCATTGATAAGGGAGAGAATTTCCCTATCAAATCTAGACCCCACGTGGAAAAGGGCCATGGGGTTGCGATTGGTTGCAAATCTTGTGCCGGTATGTGGATCTCATGGGAGAACTCTTGGAATTTGTGGCATCTATGTACAAACTCTACTACATCATGTTCTAGAGTGGGCCAAAAATAGCCCATCCGATGTATCTTCCGAGTAGTGGTGTGGCTGCCGAAGTGACCTCCACATACTCTGCTATGTGACTCATAAATAATATTTTAGTATTCTTTGGCTTCAACACATCTTAACAACATTCTGTCAAAGGCTCTGCGGTAGAGCACTTGTTCCAAAATAACATACTTAGTGGAAATGATGCGTAACTACCTTCTTTGTTGTGATGTTGCCCCTTCTGGGTATGTGTGGTCCATGATGAAATTGACAATGTCGATATACCAAGGACATACAAAGATAGGGGGATTGGTTTCAAAAAATTACACGCACTCGTCGGGAAAGTTTAGATCTACCAGATCACCTCCATCCAATGGATTGTCAGCCAACCAGTCTACAATGATTTGTCCCTTGACGGATTTCTGATTTACAAATGTTAGTTCAAACTCTCCCATTAGGGTTATGAAATGCCCAACCTTTTTAGACAAGGATCCTTGTGTGAGGAAATGTTTTGCAAGTGATCTGACTTAACAGTAACCCTTGTTTCTTGATTCAACATATAATGCCTTAAGCACTTTGTTGCAAAGACTATGGAAAGGAATTCTTTTTCTACATGTGTGTAACGTGTCTCATAATCAAGAAACACCTGACTAATGAAATAAATTACACGCTCTCATTTATCGTCATCCTCTTGAGCCAACTTGCAGACTAGCAAAACATTCGTAGCTCGTGAATACAAGATCAAAGGGTGATCTGATCTAGGTGGCATTAACATGGGAGGGGATAACAAGAATTGTTTAACTGCCTCGAAGGCCTCGTTGCATTATTTCGTCCAATCAATGCTATAATCCTTTTTCAAAAAATTGTTGATTGGATGAATAACAAAGGTCAAGTCAGGGATGAACCTTCGGATTGCACCAAGTTTCCCAAGAAAATATCTGATACCAGACTCATCTGATGGTGGAACCATTTCTAGCATAGCCCAGATTTTGGCTAGGTCGACATCAATCCCTCATGAAGATATAATGTAACCCAGAAGCTTGCCTCCTGTTACACCGAATACACACTTTTATGGATTCAATGTGACATCATATTCAATTAAGTGTGAAAGGATGATACGAAGCACCTCTGGGTGATCACAGTGCTTTCTGGCCTTGGCCAGCAGGTCATCCACATAGGATTCCACAATCTTATGAATAAGGTCATGTAATATATATGTCATTTCTCATTGGTACGTGGTGCCATCATTCTTAAGACCGAATGGCATGACAAAATAACAGTAGGTTCCCCAAGGAGTTATAAACGTGGTTTTGGCTTGATCCTCCTCGGAGATTTTGATTTGATTGTACCCAGAAAACCCATCCATGAGAGACAACAATTCAAATCTAGCTGTTGCGTCAACAATAACATCGATGGATGGTAATGGGAAATCATCTTTGGGGCAAGCCTTGTTAATGTCCCAGAAGTCTATGCAAATATAGATCTTTCCATTCTTTTTTAGAATGGGGATGATATTAGATACCCATTGTGAATAATCGACTGGCTTGATGAATCCTACCTGGAGAAGTTTCATTACTTCTTCTTTCACCATGAGGGCCACTTTTGGCTTCATGGGCCTCAACTTTTTCTTAATCAGCTTTGCATCTGGTTTGGTGATGAGATTGTGCACCATGATATGTGGTGTAATTCCCTTCATTTCTTTGTAACTAAATGTGAATGCCTTTTGGTGTTCCTTGAGGATTTGGGTATGTATTTCCACCTCCTTTGGAGTTAAGGAGAATCCTAACTTTAATATTTTTGGTTCCTCCTCTGTTCCAATATTTATATCAATCATTCCCTTGATTAAGGAGGTGTTTCCCTCCTCAAACTCAGGTGGGGCCAGAGGTAACTCTAAATCCCCTTCTTCTTCTACCTCATAAATCTCAAGATATTTTCCCAGGGAGGATTCGATCATGGGATTCCCAAAATAGGAAGAGGAATGCATAATTAAGGAAAGGTCTATTTCATGATAGGTAAGATGCAGTCTCTACAAAAGCATTTAAATATCTTAGAGTTCAACTCATCACCATCAACATGGTCTAAACAATTAGGCTGATTCTTGGATTCTACATATGTCAACATTGGGGTCATTGGTGCTTTACGAATCAAGGGCTTGGCATGAACTGAACCATGAAGTTGGTATCTTCCAGGTCACTACTTGGGATGAAGTGCAAAGAAAAATTTGCTATAGAGTCTGTGATAAGGTTCTGTTCATGTGGAACTACTTCGATTGAGATGAAATCAAACCCTTTTGTCAAACCTAGTACTATTTTTTTTGTAAAGTTGTAGATGCTCAGCTCTAGTCTCATATACTTCAGATATCTGATTTGCAACTAGTTGTGAATCACCCAACACCCTAATATTGAGGATGCCCATTCTCTTAGCTACAATGAGACCTAATAGGAGAGCCTCATATTCAGCCCCATTATTTGTGCATTCAAAATTTAACTTGAAAGAAAAAGGTAGAATCCTTCCTTCAGGTGAAGTAAGGATCACACCTACCTTGGCGCCAAAATGACACTTGGCTCCATCAAAATGGAGAGTCCAACAACTACTCAGAAATATGGACATTGAGTCATCCTTTACCCTTTTCTCTTTACCTCGGTTACTTTAACCATGTAAACCTCATATGCTAGAAGGGAACTGAGTCCCAGGGTATGTCCCATACCCATAGAATCAAAGGGGAGGAGAATAGGAAAATCCTTCTCTAATAGCTCGACAATATTTGTTGTGGTTCCTAGCGACACTGTCTCTATAATACGGTTTCATCCTTGACTGTCATAATTCCCTCAATCAACCCCGTGACTTCTAACTCTGTCATAGGGACTAGAGCTTTCTTCTGGTACCACGATGCTTACAAGTTTGTTTAACTGATTTGTGGGAAACTTAAACTCAGAGTGGACCCTTGTCCTCTTCTTTAAGTTAGCCAAATGTATATCAAAGGGTTTTGGATCACCTTGAGCCATAAATACTTTCCATAAATGTAAGTAATATAACCTCCTAGAATAGAGTGGAGGGGATTTCCTTCATGCGGTGGATCCAAGGATGGCCAAGGATCATATTATAGTTGG
Source organism: Taxus chinensis (assembly GCA_019776745.2). Taxonomy (NCBI): domain Eukaryota; kingdom Viridiplantae; phylum Streptophyta; class Pinopsida; order Cupressales; family Taxaceae; genus Taxus; species Taxus chinensis. The sequence continues at coordinate 3,955,213 of CM034156.1, read as the reverse complement.
TTTCCTGGTCTATAATATAAAACTCAGTTAGTACCATCTTAGGCCTGAGAGTAACCGGTAATACTATGGTTCTGATTGATGTTGCCTTGAGGCTATCATAGCCTCTTAGTGTGTTTCGTGTCGAGGAGAAATTGGTCTCCCCATACCCTAACTTCTAAAGAAAAGAGAAGGGAACTATGTTAACTGCTTGCCCCATCATCGATCATTGCATGCTTTATGTAGTTATTTTAAATCCAAACTTGTAGAAACAAATTCGGGTCACCCCTACGAGCTATCTCAACATCCGTGGGAATCTTGTTGATGTCAAACATGAACCCGGTATCTCTCTTAGGCTCGCCTGGAGGACTAACGTCAAAGTCTATGTGATTTATCTGTGCCTCTGGCAGAGGGGTAACGTTAATCAAATGGCCAAGACCTAGCACTTCTAACAGAGTGGCTCTATGAGCAGGGGAATTCTTCAGTAGATCCAAGAAGGAAATGTGTGAAAAGGTCTTGGTTAGATCACTGATCAGGTCATAAGCCCCTATTGGCTTGCTTAGCGTATCATGAACATTTTCTGACATAGCCAGATAAATCAGGATTGGCTGCAAAGAATAATCCTTAGTTCTTGTGGCATCGTTAATTTGGGGTTCAACGTCTAACTCTACCAACCCCACAATTTTTGTTTGTTGGTGACCATCCAAAGGAGGTGCCACCTGTGGGTTTGATGAAGTTGAGGCTTCGCGATCATGAGTCCCTATTACAATACCTTTATTTGAACCATTGGGATCTAATCTACCATCCTTTGGACGTGTGGGGAGAGGATCGTTAAAGATCCCCAATGGTGTGTTCTACGAGAGACACTAGTCCCATGTAGGCGTTTTGAGTGGGTGTTGTTGGGTTTGCCAAAAACATGTCAAAAAATAACTATCTTTGGTCCTCTGGAAAATGCTATAAAAAACTTGTTACAATCACGACAAGTTCTTGTGTCATACCTGCGAACCCTATGGAAACCGCAGTATAAGTTAGGATCATAATCTTGAGGCCTTTGGTTTGTTCCTTGTTGTGGTCCGAAACTATGGTTATTGTTTGGTTGCTGATTGTTATAATTAAAATTTTGGAAACCTTGCCCTTGGTTTTGGAATTGGTTGGGATACCCCCTGGGTATTGACTAGGGCTTGGGGTTGGTGTTTATCTCTGTTGCTGAGGTTGTTGTTGTTGTTGAGGATGATTAAAATCCACAACATTTACCAAGGGTGAGAAATTGTTGTTTCTTTGATTATTGCCATTATTGTTGTTGTTATTTATAGCACCTGTACTGGTAGGATTAACAACATTAGGATTTTTGGGCTGGTCAGTCACACCATCGGTCATGGCTCCATGATTCTTATTAAGGATATTTGGTCCTTGATTATTTTTTGTGTTGTTGGAGTAACCAGGATTATTTTGATTTGGAGTGACTAACTTCCCATTTACTCCATAAGTCTTATGACCACTATCAATGGCCACTTGGTCAATCCAAAGAGAACCCTCTAGCACCTCTTCATAGCTCCTTAGCAGGAACTTTTGAACCTCTTCCTTTGTCTCTCTATTGAGAGAGTGAAGGAAAAAATCACAAAGTTCCATTTGATCCATATTTGGAGCGCTTGTAGAGGAGTAGAGAACTTGTCGCCACCTTTGAATAAAGTGGGCTGTAGACTCATTGTGTTCTTGCTTGATATGAAGGAATTCCCTGATTCCTATTCTCAAAAGCTTGTTCATATCAAAAGCTTTGATAAAATATGATACGAGTTTCTTGAATGAGTGTATTGAAGCCTCTGGTATCCTATAGTACTAGTCGAGAGAAATACCTTCTAGTGTCTTAGGGAAAATTTTCACAATGACTGCATCCCATGGGAGTAGCTCTCGAATGGCCATTGCATAAGCCTTGATGTGGGCGTTAGGATCACCTCCCCTTTGAATTTTGGAAGATCAAGAAAGGGTCTTGGGAGCATGATTGTCTGAATGGAGAAGTCTAGGGGTTCCTTGAGATATTTAGAATAGGTCCCCATTGCGTATGTTTCCACCATTGAAGATCCTTGTTGGGGAGGTGGGGGCTGCATCGGTTGTTGAAATGGGACAACATAGACATTTGTTGGGGTGTATGGCATCCCCTGTGGTTGTCCATATGGACCTAGGTAGGTATACATGTCCCCTTGCAGAGATTTAGAATACATGTGTACATAGGGGGGTTGATTACCTTGATATGGAATCGAAGGCATGAAGCCAGGGAACATTGCATTTCTGGTTGGTATGGCATTTGAGAACACACTTCTGGCTGGTGCCTATTGCAGATATCCATATGTGGCTTGGGGGGCATACCCAAGGTTCCCGTCCCCATAAGTAGATCTCCAGGGTTTTGAGTATTCATGTAAACTAGAGGATTATGTGTAGTAGGTATTTTCCCATAATTATGTGGGTAAGAAGGAGTTCACACTTTCCCTGCGTATGAATTCTATGCATTTTGGGAAAGCTCTAACTCCTTGACTTTGTCTACCAAATCTGAAATGACATTGCCCGTTGGCGGGGTAGCGCCTTGCTTAGGTACCTTTTGTTGAACCCTCGGAGGTTTTTGAGGAGTATGGTATCCTACTATGAATTTTTCATGATTTTACCACCCCTCATTGGCAGTATTTTTGGTTGGTGGTGAGGTAGCGTTATTGTTTTGAAGTAGGACATCACCTTGTCCTTACAACCTATCAAAAGATTGGTTCATGTTCTGGAATTTTTTTTCACTCCTAGCATATCATGCTAAATACTCCTCATCTAGATGGGGGAATTGATTGGATTGCATGTTAATGGGCTGTCAAAACAATACCCGAGGAGATGAACTTGCTTCACCAGTGAAATTCATGTTGTTTGAACTTGATTTTTTGTGGGGATAGGTTTGAGTGACCTGGTCGAGTTCCTCAATACGTACAGAGGAACCAACATTGGTTCCCTGAAGTAGAGGGTTTTGAGTGGATGGGCGGTTGTTTGCCCATGTTGAAAGTGAAGGTGATTGGTGTGGTATACTTGATTAGTAGTGGTACATATAAAAACCTGGGATGGGCCAACCATACTTGTTGTATCCCAACATATTAGGGGGGTATAAGAATACCCTCAAAATAAAGGATGGAAAAATAAAGTGGATACGTTTAGAGATTAGCTCTTCACATCGAGTTCACCAATTTGTAAGATAAAAAATGAACACGTGACCTTCACACCCGACCTCTCGAGGTCGTACCGAGACAACTGGTGTAGAATGATTGTGAATGTGAGTGTGGTGACATGGATCAAGCTAATTGGGAAATCTTATATCTTCAACACGCAATATCAAGATTTACAATTCTAAGGAAAAGAATGCTCTCCTAAATTGAAGTGGTGTGATGTCCCAGTCTGAGATAATAGCCACTCGTAGACTCCAATCAATGTCGAGCTTGGCCAAGATTATATTCATTGGTTGTTAAACATGCAGAAAATGCCCTGCAGGTGCCTCGTGTAGATTTCCAGAAAAGGTCATGGAAGTAAGACTGAGAGGCGAGATGAAGCCACAGGTATTTATGGGTGATATTCTGGTCTGGTCTAGAAAGTATTAGCTTGATCGGATGCTATGTTCAGTAAGGAAAGTTGTGCAACAATATCTGGTGGAAGTGGTGAAGATCTGAATACTAATGTACGTAAACTAGTACCAATGTCTAATTACCTGGCAGACCCGTCAAGTTGTGGGAATAAGAATCACAACCAAATACTCATGGAGGTTGTGGCCCTTGGATGGTCATGCGCATAATCAAACCATGTTTCCAGGAGTAGTCTAATAGTCGTAGGCTTGATTAGCAGTGGTATTTAGCATAATAAGTTGTTCTATTTTCTCATCAAAAGTTGTAGGTGTGTGTAAGACTGTCAAATATAAGCTGGTATTAATGTCAGTTATCAATTCTAGCCCGTTGGGTTGTGGGACTAAAGGATCACAACTGTACATATTTTCCTGTTGTGGACCGTTGATGGTCATATAGAATGAAATAAAATGACTTTTAATAAGCAAACTAATTACTGAAGGAAATCTAATCTATGTTTTTGGAGTTTTCACAATATTTTGGAAAAAAGTAATAAAAACAAACTAATATATCAAAGTAAATCTTTTTATTCTTTTCTAACTTTTAAGAAATGCATTATAATCTAATAAATAAAATAAAGACAAGTAATCAGCCAGATGTATCTGGTTACTTGTGCAAATGTATGAATCTAATCTAAAGAAAATAATCTAATATGATCAAAACCCTCCAAACCCTACCTCATAGGTGAAGAACAAATCATGAACCTGAAAGGGGCTATTGTTCCTCACAACTTCCCTGGTAATGTTGGATAGGAAAACTTACTAATGATTTGATCTACTTGTGATTCACTAATTTATTGAAATGAATCATTTTCTACTCTATTTGATATGAAATGATTGAAACTAGTGATTTGAAATTGAAAATTCAACAAGCAAGGAAAGAAAACAAACAATTCCAAATTAGACAAGCAAGAGCTTTGGAAAATCTAGTTGTGTATGTATTTGTCCCCTCAATATGTTCCTTTCTTTCTCTAAGTGTTCATGTGAGTCCAAGGGATTGTGAATGCAAGAACAACAGTAGGAGGGTGACGCTTGAACAATGGTAGCTTGATGGCAGTTCATATGCAATGTAGGTAGAAGAGAGATAGCACAAGAGATCAGAGCTTGGCTATGTGATTCCTAGCAAGATCATAGTAACAATACAATGCAAGATACACAAAATTCTCATGCCCTTTGCTTGAATACAAGCATGGAATATATAGGAATGGAGGATGGGAGGTACCTTCATGCACAAGGCCAGAAGGAGCAGTTCCAACCAATTAAATCTATTTAAAAATAGGAGGAAGGAGAACCAAGCAATCAAAGCTAATTTTAGACAATTTGGCTCACAGATGCATGCAAAAAGTGAAGTTAAGTTAACCTTCGCATCTTAAAACACGCGTGAAAAGTTCAAGGAAAAGTGGGTGGGACCGCCACCCTGCATAGGGTGGCGGTTTCAAGACCACTGCCCTGTTTTGGGCGATGGTTTCAGAACCGCCACCCAGGAAGGGCGGCGGTCCTAGCTCTCAAGGCCAAAACTTTTGTAGAAAGAGGCTAGAAGCTAGAAAATGCACGAGAAGGCTAAGTAAAGATGTCTAGGTAATAAATATACATTGTGAATGGAAATTGGAGCTCGAACACATTCTTGAAAGGACCTAAATCATCATTGGGGACTTTTGTAACCATTTTCCAACAATGTAGCACATGTAATTTTGGGTGCGTACAAGAACACTTTGTACTTTTTCACCTCAACCATGACTGCAACCTTCATCAATATATATAAAAACTCAAGGGATAAAAATAATTTCAATTTATCTTTCAACTCCTTTAAATGATCTTACCTTAAACTAAACTTATTCAAAACCAAGCCATTTCAAGTGGGGCCCACATACTTTCATTAGATCTAATATACCTTTTTGGAAAGCTAGAAGAGTCCTCTATAACATTCAATAGCCATTTTTTCATAATCAATCAAAAATGGGCCAGTACAAGCAATTTCCTCCAAGTCGCTCTTAGTTAGGGTTTAGCTAGGGTTTCAAACCACTTTATCTTCTTAATGATCGTTCATAAAAATGTGACGATCAAACCACCTCATTGTTTTTTAAAAACCTTAATAAATAACCTAAGAATATACGCCAAATATCTCAAGTCTCCATGTAAAGTATACAATTCACAACAAGCATCAAAAGTTCCATATTTACCTCAAAAACACATTATAACTTACCCAGTTTTGCCAATACTTGCATATCTTGAAAAACATTCTTCATATTGACATGAAACTTGTCATGAAGCATCATGAAAACACCCTATAAGTGTCCATACTCACCATTTTCCTCAAATTCATTTTAAAATATCCATCCATTAAGACTTACATGTGCTTACTTTCTTGTTTCTCATTGTTTACTTCTCAAGGACCTCATAAATGCATTGTATCATTGAATACTAACCTAAAAATCACCATAAACCTCAATTATACTACCACCATACAGCTACCATGCACTAAAAATACTAATTAACTTCAAAACTCATGAACCCAACTCATTATGTAAGATACATGGCTAGGAATATGCCTGGAATGACCCGACTCAACCATGTTACCTAATGAATTGACCATGATGAATCCTTATAGAATAATTAACATCTGAAACACACCTCTATTACAATTAATTACCTCATGAAAAGCTTTTACCAACTCAAGATATCCCAAACCATGACTCTGCTCACTAGACCATGCTTCAGGATGTCCTAGAACTCACCAAACTTGGACACTACCAATCAACCTTCATCTTTGACATCTGAATGAGACCTCATGGAGACTCATACAATACCTCATGACACCTTTTCCATCAATTTACTTGACATCAATGACTAGACAAACACACAATGGCCAACAATCTCCCCCTTTATCATTGATGGCAACCACCTTTAGAAACATTGATGGCAACCAATAAGACCAACACACCTACATGCCTCTTTTTTCCTTTTTTTTTAATGCTTCTCTCCCCCTTTGACATCTATGAAAAAGGATATAATGACAATACTACATGGAAAATGACAACACACAATGAAAATAATGCACAAAATAACTTATTTGACATAGAAATCTCCCCCTATCACTGAAATCTCTCTTTATTGTCTTTTACAACAACAAAAATTGATACATGGACCTATAATGAGCCACAAAATAAATCCCCTTGAACATGCACTCTCTATTTTTTCCTTCATTCATGCAATATATCTCTTACTAAGTCTTGATTCATGTTCAAATCACCATTTTTCCTCCATCTCTATCTTGACCATATTTAGTTCCATAGTCCCTACATCTCATTCTCAGTCTATTTTGGTCAAACTTATCTAATCCATAGACTCATCTCAAGTAAGAAAACCAATCTCCAAATGATCCCCTTGGGTTTGAGGCAACATACTCTACCTGAAAAACACAAAAACTAGACCACATACCTTGCTTCTTTGTCATGAGGATGGATTAATCATGTGCACACAAACCTGAAACACTGAATTAGTGATATTTTCCTTTTCTTAAGCTAATATGACCTTCAGCACTTGTCTGAGAATCGAAAAATGAATCCTCTTGCAATTTTTCTTAACTACAACCATTACTCTACCTCTTCCATCTTCTTGACATCAATCAAACCATCTCCGAATGCACAAACATGCCTAGATAGTACTAACAAATAGTGAAACTTTAACTCCAAACTTTGTCCATTATCATGACTTCAACTTAGTGCCCTCAACTGTAAGCCTAAAATTCAATTCTTCATTACCTACCTACATATTTCACATTCTCATAGGCCTTTAATGATACATCATACTCAAATCAAGGAATATTTTGCTCAATTTATCTTTTTCCCAACCTTGTAACTTACAAGGCATCTATGGATCATTTTTTTATCCTTAGAGCCTAAAAAACACACATTGTTTTTGCTAGCCACTCAGACCTCTGTCATCAAGCACATGAACCTGGTGGTAAAATTTCATGGGCATATTAGTCTACATATCTTCTAATATCTCTACACACCTATATCTTGTATTTATTTAACTTGACTCCTTCATAGAACCTCTATAACAAGACAAACTTTTAGATCCTTGATCACTTCTTAAACTCGATGCTTCAAAACATAGTGCAAAATCACTTAGATCATTGTACCTTATCATCTTACCTCTTCATGGTGGCTTCATAACTCTTTATACTATATTTCAGTTCATGTTTGATGAGTATTTTCCTCATAACCATTGACATTTGAAACTCAGAGGTTTTAATCATGGAGTTTAGCTTTTTCACCATGACTCGCTTACTTGAATCACCATTACAGTCTTAGGTCAACCATGTCCATACTAGATAGGTCATATCACTCCTATATCATGACAACTATTCCAAAATCAACATTACCTAATGAACCTATTCATATCTCTTTCATAGTCACAAGTTTTCTTCAAGTCTCCTTATGAAATATTCACCAATAACTATAATACTTAATCAAAGTGATCACTTCTGAGGCTAAGTTCTCCATTAAACCTATTAATGATTTCCTTATACATATAAGAAATTGATCATGCATAAAAAAAATTCAAACACGCTCATAGACTCATATATAATGGGTATAATTTTCTCTTTCACAGTGCTTGAACTTTGATAACAACATATATTTAATCCTTTTGAATCTAATCCTTCATGACATCTTGAGATATTACCTTGAGGGTTAGAAGTAGCTTCTCTTACCTTAATAGGCTTGTATCATATCATTTAGAGTCTTCACTTCCTGTAGATCTTGAGAGACATGCGATAAGAATTTCTCAATACTTTACACATGTCATTTAGCTTCACAGTCCTCATCTTCAAGTCAGAATGCCTTAAGACACTTTGCACCTTGAAAAATTACCATTTCTCAAACTAATACTCTACCTAGACCATCCTAATCTAAGTACACACTCTTGAGTATTACATACCATGTCCTCTACCTTCTCAAACACTTTTATTACATGTTTGAGAGTCATAAGTGGACTCCCCCTTTCATAGATACTCTTCACAAGCATATAAGTCTTCAGGGAACTCAATCTTCTAACTGTAATAATTGATTAGTCCTTCACCCACAAAGTTATTCTTTTGACACAACTTGCTTCAATTTCCTTATGAGACTGTACACTCTTGGACTAACTTGAACACCTTTTCATAGTACACTCTCCTTTATTAGCGTTTTGATCACTTACAAAGACCATAATATTGATACTTATACACCCCTAAGTCACTTCAATCCTCTTCTCAAAATGTACCAAAATGAGATTCATAAGAAGAATTCATACACATAATTAGAAAAAAAAGGTATACAACCCTTTTACAACTATAATCACTCCCCCTGGGAGTGTACAACCAACTCAAACCAGCAATACCCTTTAAAGACATTGTAAAATTTCTTTGAATGACTTTCATAAGTTGTTACGAACTGGGAGTTGTCCTCGATTTTTCATTTTATATGCACTATTAGACATAACTTCATTCATTTAGAGATCAATAAAACTATCTTTCATAGTCACTTTAATCCCCTTGGGAGTACACATGCATCATGACCTAACCTTATGTTAGTGAATTCTAAGACAATCATCATTTTAGGATCAATACCTAGAGTACATTAAGACTTGACTTAATGACCATAGTTCATAGTGACATTGTTCCATTCAAATAATCATAATAGAGCTTTCTCCTTCATTGATTAGGGATTACAATCATCACTTATCAAAATTCACATACCTCTACTTTGACAAAATAAACTCAATGCCATAGAGCATTACTCAAAACTCTCTTGAGGTAAACATCCATGCACAGTTAACTAAGACCACATCTTCTATTGCATGAGCACTATCAAAGAACTCCTACCACTCCTTGACATAAACTAGACTTAGCAACTTTGAGGCCATTATTATTCCTTGAAAGTACTTAGGTCATTGCATCATTTTCTTATGACTATTACATACTCTCCCTAAGATGATGAACACCATTTTATAGTATAGTTCTAAGGTTGAACAATTGACATAGAATTACCTCAGAGAGACCAAATAAATGAAACTCTAAAATATTTCATTTGAGTAAAGACTATTTCACTTATTTCATTTCATTAAGGATCAGTCACAACTTAGAACCTTGACTGAGACAACATCTTTTGACAGTGACTAGGTTCAATCATCTTCCATAGACATTGATATTACCACAATTATTTTGGACTCAAACAAACTCAAGCACTCAAGACACTTAGACTCAGTCATGACACAAATGTTTTTTCTTCAACTTGAGTAACATGACCATGAATCACACACCTAGAAGTATCTTTCATAAGATGACGACATACAAACTCTCTGACCTTCATTGAACTCAAATTTATGACCATAGAAATCTTCTTAACTAAACCTTGAAAATCAAGGCATTAGGATATCATGACATACATGAAACAACTAGGATGCAAAGATAACATGACAAACTCTGACACCTACACCAATCAAGGACTCAAAATACATGAATAGATCACATAACATACCTTACAAAACTTGAAGTGTTCCAAACTTCTAGATTCCTCATCTTCTCATGTACAGGGGAATGAATTACATTTAGGAACATATGGTATTCTTCATTTCTGATCCCTTCAACTAAGGAAAACATACCTCTTTGATCTGATTTGGACTCCTTTTGACAAACCTCCTTAGATTAGGCTTAAAACACTACATATTGGACTAATATCCATTGCACTTGAACTATTTGTATTGATTAACATCCTCTTAGCTTTTGGATTTGACATGACAGTCTTAGAATCATTTATGGGGCTGAACTTCCTCTTGAAAAATCTTCCATTTGATACTTGAAACCTGCTAGAGTGCCCTGAAAATCCTATTTGGTGACAATATCTTGCGATATGCCCTTGTTTGTGACATTTGAAACACATAATCCCATTCTTCTTCCTTCTTGACTTGAACACACTTAGATTCCAACTATATTATTTATCTTTATGTCCATATTAATAATATGAATGGAATTCACCTTTGAAGAGGCCCACATCATACTTAGAAGACCCTCTTTGACAATATCTTGATCTATGACCAAAAAAATGAAAACTATAGAAATAACGATTAAATGAAAAACCATACCTCATAGCATTAGGTTTTTTAACATAGTTATACCTTCTCAAACCATCCTTCCTTATCACCTTCTCATCAGATTTATAACTTGGACTAGCTTCATAATCATTATTCACATGTTATCCTTTGAACCCTAGGCTTGTTTTGTCATTGGTCACCCTTTAGCCTTCTAAAATCCCCTCAACAGTTTCAGAACTCTTCTCTAACTTTCCATACATATTCAACCTATTAGAAGCATATTCTAAATAAGATTCCAAATATTTCAACCTCTCTTCATACTTGGAGCAGATGCCTTCTTTCTGCTTTAGGGGCTTAAACACACTTTCAACCTATGACTCTAAACTCTTGATGGCTTGATCAAGATATTTCTCCATATCACTCATTTGATCTTGCAATCCAAATACAATAGACTCAGAAATATCATACTTTCTCCTTCAAACATCAGCTGACTGACCCATTTATGCGTCTAGGATCTCCTTCAAGTTGTTAGAATTATTTCATAATGACCTACTCTAATACAAATTGTTAGAAGCACAATGGACTAAGATGGGGGTGAATCAGTCCTACAAAATTCTTATTTCATTTACCATTAATTGAAGAATCCATTAACATCCATCCATTCAAATACATTCAACAATAACTTATTAAGTGTGCATGTAATAGATTATAATAACCATAACACATAAGAGAGATATTATAGACACAAGATTTAAGTGGGAAACCTTCATGGGGAAGAAAACCCACTGAAACACAAACATTATATTTTCATGTTTAAAATTTAGTGAGGCACCAGCCCCACAAGGAGGACCAACCCCTATTTTAGTAGAGCACCAACCCTATAAGGAGGACCAACCCCTAATTTAGTGAAGCACCCACTCTGCAGGGAGGCTATAACCCCCTAAGATGATTAAGTGAAAAATCATCCACCTGATGATGATGATATCTGATTTTTTTTTTCCAAAACTGATGGAGATCACAATTTCATCTTACACAATCTTCTTCAAACCCTCATTCACTTAGCTCGTTCTTTTCTCCTATTTCACACCTTGTCTTGGCTTGAAGCTGTTTCTCACATGCTCTCTATCAATCCTCAACCTATAACACACTTCTTTAACCTTCAAATAATTCAATCATACCTACAATACACTTATAATTAGGTCACACTTTTCCCTCCAAGGGCACTAGTTCAAAAGTGAACTCAAAAAACTTGCTTTATAGGCTTCTCTTCCTTCAAACACAAGATAAGTATGTCCTCCATCATAATTTATTCCAAAAAAATTTCATAACATCCTATTAAATTAATTAAAAATGTCACATATGACCCATATAGGTCGGTCATGCCGAAAACTACTCAACTTACACAAACCAAGCTCAAAACCCCATCACTAGGATGAGTAAAATCCAATAACACCAAAACCATGATTATTAAATCCCCAAGATTAATCAAGCATGTGTACTATATCATAAAAAAATCACAATGGTCACACATTTTATTGGACCAATCAAATAATTCATAACACAAGTCAAAAGGCCCATATCCTTCACCAAACAATTGTTTCCAACACCATGTATTTTTTGTTGGGCCTCAAGACCACCCAAGATCAACTAAAATATGGAATTTAGCCACTCTACGTAATACTTAGGACATTTAGATAAAATCCATGCATGATATATCTCATGAAACATCCATTTGTTTGAACCACAGATACTTTCGTCTTCTCCAAATCAAGCTGCCTAGAAACCAGTTTTACAAACTCAACTATTTTACACCCTTTATATTAAAATTCCTTCAATATGAAATAATTCATCCCTCTTCACTTTCCTCTTGATATAAATCATCATATAATCCATTTCATACCTAAACTAACTCATTCTTTCAACCTAATCAAACTTGTCCTAAAAATCAACTTACCTTCTTCTTAAAAACTTGACCTAAAATACACATCAAATAAAATAACCAAGACATAAGACATATAACACTATAAATCCCTATGAATAATCTTTCCATAACATATTGGAACTCTATTCCAACTCAAGTGGAAGGCCTTTAACCAAACCAATCTCTACAGACTGCTTCTTAAGCCTTCTAGGACTCAAGAACTGGCATTGAGCTCAACTTGCTCCATCACCTCAAAAACGGATGTTCCAATATTAAAAAAACATGGAAAACCCTTATACACGTTTTTTAAGCACTCATAAACATTCAAATAAGAATTAAAAACTCAAAATCATCACTTCACCTCATAAAGCCATTCAACACCCTGTTAGAACAAACATCCTCTAGATTTTACCCTCAAAGAATAGGTCATAAATTTTTCATACCATATCAAAAACACAAGTTCAATATACCAATGAAAATATCTAAAAACCATGATCATAAAAAAACTTTCATGGGGTCCTAACTCCTTCGGTAGCTCCTGCAATGTCAATTTTACCACAAGTTGCTCCAAACTACCCCAAAAACCAGTCTTCATAAATAAGGTACACTTTTCACTTTTTCAGCTCAACTATGACCTAAAACCTTCATGAACATATATAAAAACTCAAGGGATAATAATAATGTCAATTTATTCTTCAACTCCTTCAGACAATTTTTCCTTCTAACTGAACTTCTTCGTAAACAAGCCATTTCAGGTGGGTCCTGCATACTGTCACGAACACTAATATACCTTTATGGATATCTATAAGATTCCCCTACAACATATAATCGTCACTTTTTCATAACCAATCAAAACTGATCTAGTAAAAACAATTTCCTCCAAGTCGCTCTTAGCTAGGGTTTGGCTAGGGTTTCAAACCACTTTATCTTATTAATGATCATTCATAAAAATATTATGATAAAGCCACTTCATTATTTTTGTAAAAAATTCATAACTTACCTAAGAATATATTCCAAGTAGATCAGGTCCCACATAAAATTCACAACCAACATAAAAAAAAGTCTACATTTGCCTTAAAAACACATTGTAACTTACCCGTTTTTCCAAAACTTGCATATCTTGCAAAGTGTTCTTCATCTTGACCTGAAACTTGTCATGAAGCATGATGAAAACATCCTCTAACTTTCCATACTCACCATATAGCTCAAATAGCAATGAAATCTCTAGCTGGATTAAGACTTACATAGTTGCTTACTTTCGCTAGTTTTTCACTGTCTTACTTAGAAACAAGGACCTCGTAACATGCACTATATAGACTAAGATTTCATGATCTAAAATGCTAATCATACATGACACCTGTAGGGTACGACTTTGCCACCATGCTACTACCATGCATTTTCAAAAAGAGTGATTAACTGTTGAAATAATATTGAAGCTAATTATTCAGTCACTCGCCAGATGTATACATGAGAAGATTAGCTATGTTAATAAACAAGAAACTAACGCAAGTAGTTCCATGATCTAACTAAACCTATCATAAACATCAAGATGAGTGCTAAATAAGATAAAAGTCTACAATAATGAATTAAACTAAAACACTATCATTTTATCTTTAACTACACTATGGTTACTTAAAACATAAATTGAACCTAGTTAAACCTATGAGCAATCAAATTAGATTTGTTGTTTGCTTCAATGGAGGTGAAGAGGTCTCTCTAAAATGGCAACAAGGCCAAGTTAGATACCCTCTACTAACCTACTATTAAGTTATGGATGCAAGATGGATGAGCTTCAATGAATGGAGGATAGCCAAGATCAAATGCCTATATAGTATTGGCTAATGCAAATGAGGTATAATACCAATATCTCCAAATATGAGAGAGAAGTACTTTGAGTGAAGTTGTAATCCTTGAGGGTGAGTGGATGACCCTTGTATTTATAGTTTTGTTGTTTTGGAAGAGTTTCGAACTTTGGGTGCATGTGGGACTAAAGCTCAAAAAACACTTTTAGATTAGATTACTGATAAACATGCTTTAGGCTTATGTAATGCTTTTGATTATAATGGATAGTTACCTAGGATTTAGGCTAGTTAAACTTGATTAGCAAGTGATCAGAGACTCATTGAGAGTTGGGAGGAGCTCTGGTTAACCATGTTGTGACTGATTGATAGCCTACGAAGCCTATAGAAGTGGTTCTAGAGAGAACTATGGAGGTTTTGAATGGTCGAAAGGAGGAATGGATTCTTGCTAATAAGAGAGATATTAGCCAAATTAGCTGATTATAGGAAGAATATGACCGAGAAGGTGTCGCACGTGAATGGGTGATCTGAGATATGGAGAAAAGAATGAGGTTGAATTAACGAAGTGTTGTTGAATTGGATTGAATTGGATGAAATGCTAAGTGTAAGCATACCTCTAGGTGTCAAACCACAAGCTTTAGGACTAGGAATATGCCCATAATGACCTAAATCAAACCATGTAGCCTCATGAAATGACAATGATGACTCCTTACAGACTCATTAACACCCTTGCAACACATCTATACTAACAATGATATTACCTGCATGACAACCTTCAACTCAACTTAGGAGAGACACAAACTATGACTCATAAAAACTAAATCATGTTCCAGGATCACCATAAACCTTCACTAAACTTGGACAATACCAATCAACCTTCATCTTTGACATTTGAATGACATATCATGGAGACTCATACAACACCATAACACCATTTTCCATCAATGCAATTGACATCAATGAAAACTCAAACAAATAATAGCTAATAGGATGCGGATCATAACTACTCAAAATCTCTTTGTCTGACTCTTCTTTGTTCAACTTCCAAATTTGATGATGGTTACCCCAAGTTTTATCCTTTGGAGATTAATATTCTCCTTTGAAGGGTGATCATGGTAATCTGGCTGGTTCCTCTTCCTCCTCGAAGGACTCTTATGTGTGGAATTTAGTGAAAAATGAAATAAGGCTTATGTGAATGGGAAGACATCCTCTAAAATGGTGCTTTCTTCTCATAATAAGAGGGTTGGCGCTTACTTACCTAAGTGGATCCTAGGTTCAGTTAATTTTTTTATGTGAATCTAATAAATTTTAGTTTAGGAAGGTACTTTCAATTAAGATCATGGTATTGTAGTTGGATTATGACAGATGTCTTTTTTTTTATTGTAAAAGACCTATTTTTTCTATGAAAGACCTTTTTTGCAGTGGAAGACTTGCTTTTATCATAGAAGAATCGCCTACTTGGTATTCCTAGCTTTTGGGAAACTTTTTTGTAAATATTTTATGAAGTTGGGATGTTTTGTGGATATTTTACCCTTGTGGTAAAACTAAGATTGTTATGAAGGTGTAACTATTGGAGGTGAGCATTTTCTTCCTACTACAGATGTGTAGGGATTGAGTTTTTAAGGTCCTTAGGGAAGGTTGTGTGTTTCGATTGGTTAGTATCCTTTTTTGTCTTCTTATGTGGGTTTGTATTGAATATCCTTTTGGGTCAGTTTTGTAGAAGAATGTATATAATCACTTTTGGTTCTATATTTCTATGTCATTTGGCATATACTCTAATTGTACACATTTATTTTTGGATATTAATATAACCCATTTCATAACTCCAATCAAAAGTGCTTACTAATAAAAATTAAATCAACATAAATAGAAAATGCAACATAGATCCATACAAGAAGGAAAAGAAAACCCATAAAAAGCATTTTCAATAGATCAAAAAATCCAGGAATGTTTTGTTCCTCTACCAATACCGTAGCAGTACACCAATGGTAAATTTCAACTAGGGAAGATATGATTTTATAGCCCTCTTTATATGATTTGGGGCTCCAAAACTATTTCTCACTTTTCCTAAATTATGAGTGGATCTTAAATAAATTAATGTCCTTCATTTGAACCTAATTAGAGAAACAACACCTTGTAAAGATCGATATAAACTCAATGAGGTATATTTTTAGCCTGTCATGTATTATCCCTCTATTATTATCAAGCTCCTTAATTTTAACATTTCATTGAATCTAACACACCAAGTAAAATACAACATGAAATACAATATCATGCAACTACCCAACCCTTATCATTTTCAATGACCTAATCAATGTGACACAATAAATGCTACATACTCTTTAGGTTTTTTGAAATGGTCAAATGCTTCTCTAAATGCTTATAGTTACTTTTGGAACAAGGATTCTCTTTTACCATTCACTTCTATATGTTTTCCTTTTATTATCTATTTATTTAATTTAAATCAAGAACCTTTTCACATGCATCTAAACACAACTCGTAAGATAAGATGACAAAGAAGGGCCAAAAACCCTTAGGAACCTAAATATGGGTAAAAAGGGAACACTAGAAAAATAGCCCCATGACCAAGTTGTGGTACACTTTGTAGGAACTGAAATTGCATGAGTAAATTTGTAGAGAACTAGAACCGTACATGTACAATTACGGGGATAAACCTATAATGGTAGAAAAATAGAATGAAGAGAGAGAAAATGTGCCAAGAGGAGCCTCATATAGACCAATAGTTGATATTTACACATACACTAGCACAATGCAAAATTTATAAAAAGTCTTTTACCAAAATTAAGTGTCTACTAGTGGAATGAAATCTTCAATTTATGTATGTGTAATAGCTACTTTGTTTGTAAATAATAATAATGAATAATAACTACATAAAAATAATGACTCTATAGTTGTTTAGGAAGGAAAAACATATGTTGCCCTGTTAAACACAAATTCGAATTATACAAAGTGAGTCCCCAATAAATATAATATCCAAAACACTGAAAATATGTCAAGCTAAATAAAATTTACAAATGTAAACTTTTCACAGTATAATCTCTTAGTGCAAGCTATTCAAGCATCAGGATGTATTGCCATACACATATACCCGATAAATCATGCATCATGCATACATGTCACCTGCACAGAAAAGTCAAACTAATTTTTCAACTTAAATAAATACAATTCGTGAAAGTTGCCCTCGATTATGACTATGTAAGACAATTGATACAACCAACACTAATAATAACTAATAGGTCACAAATTCAAATCCCACTTTAAATTGGCAATATATATACTTTAAAAAAAAAAAAAAAAATCCCATCTATGGGCATAAATACATCCTAGCACCAAAATAACTACTCAAATTTTGGACGGTCATATTGTCCCCTTTTTAAGATTAATATCCTTTTTAAGAGTTTGCCAATTATTTTGTAATAATGCCATAAGATCGAGTAAGAATAAATTTGTATTATGATTGTCAAGCATGACCACATGAGGATAATAGTGTTTAAAAACCACCTTTTCTTCTCCATAATTGATCACATGACTCCAACCACATAAATATATTGTAACCAAGTCCATTGAACTTCCCAATTTGTCAACTTGGAAACAATAGTTGGTGCCAACAAAATCATTGTGAATAAAAAGCAAGAGCACCACGAATGGAAATCACACTTATTACCACTTTGACAAACGAGTACTTGTAATCATTCTCTAATTTAATAAAAGGAAACAGATTAATCTAGGTAGGAATAATTTTAGTCGGAAAAAAGTTTCTCGATGCTTATACAAAACCACAAATTTTAGTTGGCTGCAAGGTACAAACAATGAAATGTTGGATAGAATATAATGATAATAGTATTATAAACTAGGCATAGAAATTTAGAATATAATGATAACTATATTTTAAAAGTTGTTTTAAGAAAATATTTGATAATATGATGAGAAATATATTATAAAATTTGTTTCGCCCTCTTTGCACAGGGATGGAATATAGCAGAGGCGTGCAGGGGCCATTATATTGTCTTGTCAACTGACCATGAGAAAAGTTGCCATGAATTATTGTTTTATTGACATGAAGGATGATGCCTTTTTAGAGCCGGACAATAATAGAACTTAGTCATATGCATGTGAGCAGCACGCACACAATTTAATAAAATTAATGTATATTCAATTTTTTTTGTCAGCCAATTTCATTTCGAAACTTATCATAAATTATAATTGTATAAACCTAATACAAACATTAATGAAAGGATTTTAATTATTAATGTGACACATCAATTATATATTATACTTGTAATATTTTTTAACCTAGGAAAATTATATTTGTGTGTGTGTAATATATATAAATACATATATGTCTATGTATATTTAGATACACACACACACATATATATATACACACACACACATAGACAATATTTTTTCACGTATTAATATATAAATTAGATAAATACTTTTATAATATAATAAAATATTGTATTCTTTTATATTAAAATAAGAAATAATATCATATTTTAACAAGTACTATCCTTTTCATATTTAAACAAGTACTAGAATTACATGATTTTTGTTTTTAGTTTTTATAATAAATTTAAATTTATGATTGTGTTTTAATTAATTTAATGTGAATAATTTACATAAATTTTAAAACTTATTTTATAAAATAAAATTTTCTTTTAATATTAATGAAAAAATAAAATTATAATAATAGAATATTTAAAGATATTTGATTTGTTCATCGCTTTTCTTACGTGCGAGTGGATTATAAATTGCTTTAAAAGTATGCGTACTTTCTTTAATAGATTTAAAGTTTGTTGTAAAAAAGAGATTACTTTAAAGTTAATAATTTAAATGAATTTTATTTGTATAAAAAAAATGAGTTGTTTTTGTATGGTTTAATTTGTTATTTTTATTTTATTTTCACAAAAAATTTAAAGTGTATGGGATTATTGTATTTCTAGTATGCTATTGTGTTTAGTTTTTAATGTTGTTTTGTTTGACTAACTCTATATATATATATGTATGTATGTATGTATGTATGTATGTATGTATGTACATACGCATATGTATACACACACATGTATATACATATACATGTGCATATATATACATACATGTATGTATATATATGCACATGTATATACATATATGTGTGTGTGTGTGTGTATACATACATACATACATATACATATATATGTATATGTATGTATATATATATATATATATATATATATATATATATATATATATATATATATATGTATGTATGTATGTATGTATGTATGTATGTATGTATGTATGTATATACATGTATACATACATGTGTGTGTTTATATATTATACACACACATGTATGTATACATGTATATATGTATGTATACACATGTATATACATATACATACATACATACATATATATATATATATATATATATATATATATATATATACATACACACACATTTATGTATACATGTATATATGTATGTATATACATATACATGTGTATATATATACATACATATATACATACATACATATATATGTGTGTATATACACACACACACACACTTATGTATGTATGTATGTATGTATGTATGTATGTATGTATGTAGACACACACACACACACACACACATATATATATATATCTATATGCATGTATATATGTACACACACACACACACACACACACACACACACACACACACATATATGTATGTATATATATATGTATACATGTATACATACATACATACATACATACATACATACATATGTATGTATGTATACATATATGTATACATGTATACATATGTATGTATGTATGTATGTATGTATGTATACATACATATACATATATGTATATATGTATATACATATATACATATGTATATACATATATATAATATTTTTTTGTTATAGTAGGAAAAAGAGGGAATTTGTGTTATCTATAACACAAATTTCACATTTTTCTTACTATAACCAAAAAAAATTATACGTGTGTGTGTGCGCGCGTGCGTGCGTGCGTATGTATGTACATGTGTGTACATATACATGTATATGCAAGGGTGTTTCATGCCCTAGGCAACTTAGGCAGTTGCATAGGGCACCCAAAAGGGAGGGGCGGCTTAATTTCTTTTAAAAATTTCAAATTTCATGTCGGTTGTGCCTTCCAGGATTCCAGCAGTCGGCTCTGCTAATAAAAATGTATAAGTTCCATTATGATTCATATAAACAGGCATGCATGGAGATGTGCACAGTGTGGGGAGGATCCGAGGAAAAACATTGTGTACCAGAGTGGTTGCGGCCTGCAACTTGCCCCACAATTTCTTACAACGATTCACGAATCTGTCCACAGAGTTATTTGTCCTTTTCTTTCCATGTTTCAATTCAATGTGACAGCGAAGATTGGTTTTTGATTATATTCTTTATTGCACTACAAATAAACACCCGCAACGAGCTGGTTGACATTATTTTCTCAAACTGTCAAATTTCAACCCTCATTTGGCATCTTCTTCTCAGAATCTAGTCTTTTTCTTCTGCACATGCATTGGATTATTTTCTGTGTTGCTGCATGCAACCATTCTAGAGCAAGCAAGAGTTGCTTCAATCTCATCACAATGTTTAGGTGAGTTCAATTTTTTTTTTCGTTTTTTGTATTTTATGATAGATTTAATCTAAAAGTCTTTGTTCACTATGTTTTCTTTTCTTTTCTTAGTCTGCATTACATTTTTTAATATTTTGTTAATAAAAAATTTGCACAAACTATACAGAATTTTTCTATTGACATTTGGGATCCATAATTTTTTTTTTATGATCTGAAATATTGATAGAAAAATTCTACACAGTTAATCCAAAAACCTTTTTAAGATACATGGACTACGAAAACATTAAATCTTACATGGAATAGGTATTAATCTTACAAATCCAGTCTTTGAAGAGAGAATAAGATTTCCATGGAATAGGTATAAGATGTTTTTGTGCGCTGAAATGTTATGTAAAAACAGTAAATGTCAGAAACTGTACAGACTGCAGTAATAGCAGACAAACTAGGAAAGCTACTCTGTCCCTGAGGCTTGGGGGGCGTACTCTCTGAGCACTGCCTAGGGCACTCTGAAACCTTAATTCGGCCCTGTGTATATGTACATATATGTGTGTGTGTGTGTGTGTGTGTATACATATACATACATACATACATACATACATACATACATACATACATACATACATACATACATACATACATACATACATACATACATATATATATATATATATATATATATGTATGTATGTATGTATATATATATATATATATGTATATGTATATATATATACATACATATATGTGTGTGTGTGTGTGTGTGTGTGTGTGTGTGTGTGTGTGTACATATACATGTATATTTCACACGCACGCGCGCGCGCACACACACACACAGAGATGTATGTATGTATGTATGTATGTATGATATTTTTTTGTTATAGTAAGAAAAAGTGGAATTTGTGTTATAGAAAGATAGATATGAAACATGTGTGTGTGTGTCTGTGTGTGTGTGTGTTTCTTTTCACTTATTTCACATTTGTGTTGATATATATATATATATATATATATATATATATATATATATATATATATATATATATATATAGATATATATATACTGTAATTATATAATTATAGTTTTAAGTTTTATTATATATATTAACTATTTTTTTTCGGTTTAATTTTGAGTCTTATTTTGGCTTTCCCCGTGTTAAAACATAGGGATATTGATAAGAATAAAAATATTTTTTTGTTATAGTAGGAAAAAGGTGGAATTGATGTTATAGAAAGATAGATATGAAATATGAAAAAACAAGAGATTTTTGTTATTAAATTACTAATAGAAATTTGAATTTTCAACATACAAAAACAAATAAATACACCAAAAAATTACAAATTTGGGTCACAAATATAGTTCCCCTCTATTACTCTTAGGGATGGAGACTATTTGCGATATAAAAATCATCTTGCAGCGGGTCCTGAATCAACACTATATGATAAAATTATTCTTGAACTACATGCCTCATGATCAATATGTAACTCTAGTTTATTTAAAACATATGAGCAGGTCCAATGAAACCTCTTTGATGAGGAAATTAAAAAAGACATCAAAATTTGTGTAGCAAAATATGATATATGTCAGTGGAACAAAGGTAAAACAATCTTGAACCCAATAAAAATACATCCATTACCTATCCCTATAAGGGTATGGAGTGATATTTCCATGGATTTCATATAAGTGATACCATATCTAAGAGGAAAATTAATTATTCTGGCGGCGTATCACCTCTCCAAGTATGCCCATTACTTCTCTCTTGCCCACCCATTTGAAGCCTTCATTGTTGTTGAAACCTTTATTGATAAGATATTTTAGATCAATAAGATACCATCTTCCATTGTTAACAATCGTGATTGCATTTTCACGAATAACTTATGGAGGGAAATTTCCCATAGATATGATACTCAATTTAAGATGAATTCAACATACCATTCACAAACATATAAAAAAATTAAAATCATCAAAAATGTTTGTAGACTAATCTATATTACTTCACCTCATATCAACAACATCAATGGGTCAAATGATTACAATATGTGAAATGGTTGTACAATACCACTTATAAAACAACAACCAAGATGATATTATATCAAGTTGTCTATGGGAAACCACATTCATCTCTTCAACCATATATGTCTCAAGTAGTTCAAAGAGACATGCAATAGATCTGGCACTTAGCACACACAAAAATATCCTTCAAACTCTCAAATACAACACACACACACACACACACACACACACACACACACACACACACACACACACACACACACACACACACACACACACACACACACACACACACACACACACACACACACACACACACACAATCAAACTCGAAGGAAGTAGGTTGAACAAGATTGTTTATGAATGTTCTTGTAATGTTGAGGACATGGTTTTTCTTTAGCTACAATTCTCTCTAATAGAAATCCTTGAAAAATGAAAGTTCATAAAAACTAGTTCCCACATTATATGGCCCTTATAAAGTCATCATAAAGGTGGGTATAGTCACATACATATGAAATATACCTTCTTATTCTAAGATACATCATATATTTCATCACTCTTATTTAAATAAGTTCATTGGTCAACAAGCTCAAGTTCATATTGCAATACCAGAGCTCAATATGGAAGGGTCTATTCTACTAGAACCAAATTTCATCCATGCATGTTATCACGACATCTGCACACTTACACTAGCATTGAGGTTTTAGTACAATGACATGGAATGTAATTGAAACATAATTTTTTCCTCGTATCAAGCTTTAAGGAATAAAAATTATAAGGGAAAGGTCATGTTATGACTCCTTTATCCTAACTGTTTTCTTTATATTGAGTGTTATTAATAAAATCTTGGATGCATATACTTTGTAAGTCATCACATCCCTAACTTATAATTATTCCATGTGTATGGGAAAATAATAACTATCTTAATAGATTAGTATAAAAAAGATATAAATGTTTTAGTAGTTGTCCTTGGAATCACTCATCAAGACACACTAATGTTGTAGTCTAAGGATTTTCACAAAAGATTCATTTATAAATCCTTAAGTAGTGAGCCTGGTAAGGATGAAGTTTATTTCTTATCACATATTGGGACTTGCGCGCTAAGTTAAAAAATGGGAAACACAAAAATAGAGACATAAGCTAGAGAGAGAGAGATTAAACAACAATACATTAAATTATGATACAATTATCAACTAAATTAAATCAACCAAACCTTTTGTGGACTGATCTTATATATTTTATTCACTTAAAGGTGATTATCGTCCTTTCCAATATCTTCATATTCCTATTTTCCAGAATTTAAAATCTTTATGAATTCCTTATTTTATTTCATCTATATTATACATGCACATTAGATATACAATGTACACTAAGTCAGCTTTTAGGCCTTAATATCCCTCCAACACTTTCCAAGAATTAAGTATTTATCTCATCTCGAGACAAAAGAAGCTATCACATTCTAGTAGATATTTATGTTTTTTCTTGAACCTTATGATGTTCTTCTAATATTTACATGTTCTAATGTTCTATTCAAATTTTGCACAAGGACCATTGTTTATCAATTTGCATCTCTTGCACACTACTTAACCACCCTTGTAGGGTTTCAATTAAGTATTGTTTCTGACATACTACTGTTTTGGTTTTTCATTTTGTGGAAATCTTACATAGACCGGACTTTCAAGTTTTCAACCTATGTGGACATCCTTCTAGTTATCATGACTATACT
The DNA here is from genome assembly GCA_019776745.2 of Taxus chinensis. NCBI lineage: Eukaryota > Viridiplantae > Streptophyta > Pinopsida > Cupressales > Taxaceae > Taxus > Taxus chinensis. Next base: position 3,930,456 of record CM034156.1, on the reverse strand, counting down.
ACGAAGTTATATCCAAAATTTACCTGCCATTAAATCAATCCTTGTACACCTACTTCTTTACTTTTAGGTTGTGAATGTGGAGCTTGTGGGGCTTGCGGATTTGGCACTGCCTTGGTTATTTGAACTTTGTGAAACATATAATATATGACTAGGTACTTCAAGGAACTTTTAGATTCTTTTTAGTTAAATATAATAACTCCAAGTCTTTCATGTAGATGTTCCAGTTTGAAATTGCTTCATCGATCGACCTTAAAATATTTGGAGTTATGTTATGGATTGCATGACCTTGTATAGACCATCATAATTGGTTATTTCAATAAATTCACTACGCAAGGAGATGTTATAATCAACTTTACAAGATCATACCTTCAATCGAATCCCTTAGCCTTTGTGATTGTACGCATGCAAAAATATTACACAACACATTTCATTCTCATTCATACAATTGGTCCATCACATTTTCTGAAAAAGTGAGATGTGTATTCAACACCTCATTTTCTTCCTTTTCATCATTTATGATAACCAACAATATATACTTAGTTTTTGGTTATTCATGTTTCTACCTTGTACTCATTCATTTGCTCTTACAAATGTGCATTCTGGTCCAATATCTCAAATGTGATGTTTTTTAGATTGGTCGACAACATCCTACATCAACTAAATATATTCTCATAATACCAAGATCACCTCTTTGTCCTCACAATTTTATTTTACCACATTTTTATAAAAAAAATTTGTAAATCTTTTTGGACCCAATGATCTACAAATTTTCTAACCAAGGTACTTAGTTGGACCTATTTTCTCATTTCCTGGTTGTTAATGGCTTATGTCACCAACTATGGACATTTTTATTTAATCTTCATATTTATAGTCCACAATGTTTTCTTGAGGGTGGCGTTTTATTGTACATTTTTAGCAAAGACACACATATGCTTGCAAACATAAGGATTGTGCCTTCTATCTACATTGGAGTGATAATTACTTTATTTCTACCTTAGCTATGCTAGTGATAGCTTCTGTTGTTGGTGATTCCATAAAATTTAGCACAATTTGAGGTACTAAAGTGTGCACATGATGAAGGGAGGACAAGTTTTCTTCTTTGTGTCTATAAAATTATCTTCCCAAACCACCAAAAAAATTTTGTGTCTCCTCCTCCAATCTCTTCATTGCATTAATTTACTTACTATTCCAAGGTGGAACTTCCTACTTTTTACACAGTGGCCTTAGGATTTTCCACTTGTTACGTAATTTGTATTAGTATCTTAAGAGATGTAATTGTGGGCCATATTTTCTCTAGTATTATAACTTCATCCTCCTTTTCCTTGCTTCATGTTTCCCACTTAGTGGCTTCTTACTCTTTTTCCATACAGTTTTGTGTCTCTTTTTACACACGCCATTCCTTTATTTTCTTCTATTTTATGTCCTCTTATTGTTTCTTTCTCGTTTTCTCTTCGTTAGAATCCTTCTCCTTCACCTAGAGATTTACCTTTTATTTGGTCTCCTCTTGTTCTTTTCTTTTGTGTTATTCCTCTTCCTTTTGCACTTATTTTAATGTAACAACCTATTTTACACTCTCCATATCCTCATATTTCTTTTTATTTTTCTCCTCTTCTTCCTTCACTTTGTGCTTGAACTCAACCATTTTCACCTTTTCTTCCTCATCATTGTGCTTTCACTCATGTTTTTCTTCTTGCAAAATTTTTTCGTCTTCAACTTTCTTCTAGTGGGCTTCCCCAACTTCCTACTTTTATTTACCCTTCTTTTCATATTATTTTTCTTTCTTCTTATGTCCCTATTATTATTATTTTCAAATCCTTCTCGTATGTTGTCCTATTTTCTTACATGTCCCTCTCTTACTCAATATTATTTTCCTCTTCTATAGTTTTTCATTTGCAAATGTTCTTGTGCATTTGGAGCATGTTTCTCCAGGGCCTTTGAAGGAATCATCTACATAGGTGGTGATTGCAAAGGGGATGGAGAACCTACATTTTCCAATATTTTTGTCTTTAGGATTGATATATTTACTATTTTATGGACATTTTTATCCTATATGTGCTTTGTGTGATCTTCCCTTTCCATTGGCGTTGTTTATTTCACTTTCCTCCTATATTATTCCCCATTGTCTTTCTCTAGAGAGTGCAAGATGGAGGATCAAATTCTTATATGTACACCACAACTTGGGACTTGTAAAAAGGGAATTTTTATGCCTTTTACTCTCTCTCTCTCTCTCTCTCTCTCTCTCTCTCTCTCTCTCTCTCTCTCCTCTCTCTCTCTCTCTCTCTCTCTCTACTTGAGTGGTGTGAAAAGGATTTCTTTATTTTTCTTCTCCACATTCACCAATTGTAACTTTGTTTTCATATGTAGCTTTAATCCCACTTCCTCAAGAGATTTACTCATTCTTTGTGCAATATATTCTTGCATATCATCCCTACCTGTGTGCACCAACAATGAATGAGGGAGGAGATGGAGTTTCACCAATTTCATTTATTTCAGCTTTGTGTGTAATTTTTTAGTCTCAGTGGCCATCCATATAAACCATACTCTTTCTACTTTCATATACAAATGAGCTTGTGTTTCTTCCAAATACACAATTTTCACTTTATCTCTTTGCATTTTCATCTACACAAAATATAGTTAATTGAACCAACCAAGAATCCAAGGATCTCTTTCAATGTGAATTTATTCCTCTTTGTCTACATAGTGCTCTTTGAATTATTCTTATTCTTCTCCAGCTTTGGTTTCTTCGGTTGTGGATTCGTAATGACTCCTATTTATTTCTCAATGTGTGTTTATGTAGCTTGGAAAATTCCAGCAACTAGTTGCATTGGGGATTTCACACTCAAAGGAGGGATATTTATGGGAATCATCCGATGTTTTTTACTCAATTTGGCATTTGTAATGTATAAGGTGATGAAAAATGGTAGTTTGATGGGGTGTTTAACCTTTTTTGACTTTGATAGAACTATTATTATATTATGTATGGGTATGATTTCCCCCATGGTGCCAAATATATTTTCATCTCCTTTGAAACCCTTGGGTTTGCACTCAATTTATTCCTAATCTCGATGAGCAACCTACCTAGTTTCCATTGGTGATTGAATGTAGTGTATGGCTTGTCTCGTATGAATTGTACAAAGTTCTCATGAACATAATATTTGTCCTCTACCTCAATTGTGCCCTTATGTGCTCTTCATTATATGAAGCACAATAGGACAACAAGTGATTTAATGTAAATTTCAATTAAATCTATATTGCAAAGTAACTATTATTCCTAATGATAAACAAAATGATAATATACAATAAGATCCAAGCAACAAGCAAGAAATGGTGTAAAACCCTAAGTAAGAGAGGGAGATAGTAAAAATTAGTTGGTTTCCGAATGAACATGAAGTGATCTAGGTAGGGTAAATTGCTGAACAGACTTAAAATAGTGTCATAATTACTCAGTGTAAATTCTAGAATTCAGGAACAGAGGTAGACAACGGTGCTTAGTACAGGGTAGAGGTGTTTGGGCACTGGTGACTACGTCTGGGCTCTAGTGACTATGCAATATCTCAAGATCTACTTTATTTTATGTCACAAGGGTTTCATTGTTGATTCCTATTAGTCTCCTAATATCTTATCCTAGATCACCGAAGGTACCTATAACCTACAAAATAGAATTTCACCTATACATACCCACAAACCACATCAAACCTAAAAAGGAAAATGTAGAATGGTGATCCATAGGATCCTCACCAAGAAACACTGATCTAAGATCTTCTCAGAATAATTTGCAGTCAGTTGGAAAGTGTGGAGAAAAATTAGATGAATCTGTCGATATCTTGTTTGCAAGAAATGGAGCTTGTTTGCAAAAGTTATAGCCCGCTGAAATTTTCGGGCAACTAGCAAAATTTGGGATTTTGTGCAGGTTGGACATGTGCATGCTTGCCAAGTTTTTCAATCATATTGCGACACGTGGACAATTTTTGTGATGGACTAAAACTGGTTTTTGGAACGCCGGTCTTGGGCATTCGTTCGTGGACAAATGGACCCCACTATTTACTGGTTGGGGGCCCTAAGCTAGGTTTGACACACTTGATTATGGAGGGATGCCTTAGCCTCCTTCTCATATTAGCATGGTACCAACTTGTGTATATATATGCCTCTAATTACATTTTTACTATGCATGTGGGACTAATTGATAAGTGCATATTAAACCAAGACCAATTCCAAATGCCACGCATTACATAACTATTTGCCATATTCCATGCATTTATTTGCTAAACCTCCTCTATATTTATCCCAAGATCTACGCCATATTCCAAGTCCAAGTTTTAAATAAACATTATTGAATAAGGCACCTAAACTCCACTTAACAAGGTCAATGCATATCCATGCGCCATAAATTGGCCAACCAAACCAATCTACACAGCAAAAAGTGGCGCAAGCCAATGCAAAACTACCCCCTCTACATTATTAAATGTCTTCCTTCATTCGCGCACCCACAATGTGGGATAAACCTTTTAAATCCGCCTAAGGAGAAGGAAGTGGAGATATGGGGGGATTTGAACCTTGATGTCCATGGTAAAAGATAAGAGCTTTGACCGCCACACCACTTCTTGTGAAAGAATATAAAAGGATATTTATTATATTTGAAGTAGCATTTGGGACTATGTAAATTATTGAAATGCTCATAACTTGAGCTAGGAGTGCATATTTGAGGAGAAGTAAAAAGAAACCCCTATTGTTTTTTATAGAGAAAGACTATGAGAAGGTCAAAAATTTGTAGAATTATTTATAAAGAATTATTTTCAAGATTTTAATATATCGGTCCCATTCAACCAGACCCGAAGACATAGGCCTCAAGTGCCAAACTCCGTCATCACGTCTTGTGTCGAATTGCTGGCGAATTCTTTTCGTTTCTCTGTATTTTTACACAGTACTTGCAGATTTTAATTTTTTATTAAAAAAATAAAAAGGTCATAATCGCTTAATTTTAAAAATCGAGAATCAATACAAAGAAAATGTTTTTGTGTAAACAATTGCTAGTTAAATTTGATTTCCAGATCATTGGTATCAAAGCTAGTTTTGAATGATTTTTGGTTCAGATTAACTATTTTTGGATTGCAAGTTATGTGTTGGATGTTAACAAGGTCTCGGTCTAAGAAGGGTGAAGGAGAGTTAGTTGAAGGAGATCCTAAAATTGGTACCAAATGATCTCAAAGTCCTACAATGGTGGATCAAGAGGAAGAAAACTTCCGTCAATCATTCCTATAGATGAAGGAAATGGTGGAAGAAATGTACCAAGATAGACAAAGGGAAAAGGGAACTAGAGAAGGTAAGAAAGAAGAAATCTCTAGTTCTAATAATCCTAAAAGAGACCCTTTGAAATCTGATTTTCCTTCATTAAAGTTAGATATCAAGTTTGAATTGCCTATGTATACTAGAGAGAAGTTGGATAACTGGGTCAAGCAGATAGAAGTATATTGCAGGGTTTAGATAATTTTTTATGATGAAGCAAAGATTCATCTGGAAACTCTTCGGATGGGTGACACAACACTCATTTGGTGGGAAAGTAAGCTTCAAGAAGTGGAAGAAACCAAAGGTATAGCAATCACTTCTTGGTCTGAATTTGTTTCAAATCTTAGGCAACAATTTTATCCTCTTGGTTATAAGCAACAAGCTATGATGGATGGAAAAACATTAAGACAAACTAAGGGATAAAGTGTTCAAGAATACACACAGGAATTTAGGAAAAAGGCTCTAATTCTAGGAATTTCCCTAAACACAGAAGAAACATTACTTAAATATATTGGTGGATTGCATAGTTATCTAAGGCATATGATACTTGTTTTAGGTTCTACTAATATTGATGCAGTATGTGTTCAAGCAACCCATTTAGAAGCACGAGGGAAAATGACAAAGGATTCCTCTTTCTCTTCTTTAAAAAAAAAGAACAATCAATCTGAAGGAAAAGGTTCCAAAGAACAAGGAAAAGGAAAGGGTAAGCATAAGACAAACTCTACTGTTAAGAAGGAAGATGAAAAACCATTTTGTAATCATTGTAAAAAGAACCGTGATGAGTCTAAATGTTGGAAATTACATCCTGAATTGAAACCTAAATAGATGGTTAAGAAAGGAAAGGAAAAGAAAACAAATACTGTAGTTCATGATCTTGGGTCAGATTCAGGTGATGAAACCAAGATCACAACTATGAGTTTTCAAGGTAAATCAAAACTTTCAATTTCTAACGATAGTACTACAAATGTTGCATCTTCTTCTAGTAAACAAACTATACATGATGATAAGAAAAGGAATGAGATTTTCCACATTAGAGTGATTTCAAAACATACAAAAATTGATACTCTTTTTTATAGTGGATCTCAAGCTAATCTTATTTCTGAGGAGGTTGTAAAGAAATTAGGACTCAAAACTAATCCACATCCTAAGCCTTATCCTTTGGGTTGGGTTTTTGATGATGCAAAACTATAGGTAACTAAAACTTGTGCTTTTAGATTTTCCATTACAGACAAGTTTATAGATGAGGTTGAATTGGATGTAGTTCCTTTGGATATTTTTGGGGTGGTTTTGGGAAGTCCTTATTTGTATGATCGTAAAGCAATCTTATATAGGGAAGAAAATAAATATTTGCTTGTAAAGGATGGAATTGAGTTTATTGTTAGAGCTCACTATGAAAAGAATAATCTATCCTTGGTAACTGTAGGTTAAATGAAAAGGTTGGTAAATTCAAAAAAAAGTTTTGTGCTCATGGTGGTCAAAGCCAAAGAGAAAGAACATGAGATGGATTTTAAGACTTGTGATATGAAACATAAGGATGAATTGGTAAAAAATGTTTTTGATTTTGATGATGTTTTTCAAGATCCACAAGGTCTACCTCCCAAAAGAGGGGTTCAACATGAGATACAGTTGCTTTAGAATGCACCTCTTCCCAATTTCAAAATGTACAGGTTGTCAGTAGTAGAGAATGAGGAAATCAAGAGAAAAGTAATGGAACTTTTGGCTCAAGGTATAATTTGTCTAAGTACATCTCCATGTGGTTCACCAATTATTTTGGTTCCTAAGAAGGATGGCACTTGGAGAATGTGTGTTGATTTCCGTGCTTTAAAAAAGATTACTATAAACAATCGTTACCCTCTTCCTAGAATAGATGATTTACTGGATCAATTAAAGAGTGCAATTTATTTCACTAAGTTAGACTTAAGAAGTGGTTATAACCAAGTAAGAATTGCAGAAGGTGATGTTTGGAAAACTACTTTTAAAATGAAACAAGGATTGTTTGAATGGTTAGTGATGCCTTTTGGTTTGTGTAATGCACCGGAAACATTCATGAGAGTTATGAATGATATCTTTATACCATTCATTGATAATTTCGTTATTGTCTACATAGATGATATTCTTATTTTCAGTAAGTCATGGGATGAACATGTTAAACACATCCAGAAAGTCTTAGATGCACTAAGGAAAGAGAAATTGTATTTGAATATGTCAAAATGTGAATTTGGAAAAGCATCTTTAATGTACTTAGGTTATATTGTAGGAAATGGTGAATTGAGAATTGCTCCTACAAAAATAGAGGTTATTGTGAAATGGTCTAGACCCACTAATGTGACAGAAGTTTGGAGTTTTCTAAGTGCAATTCAGTAATAGAGAAAATTTATTGCTAACTTCTCATATATTGCATCTCCTTTGCATTCTTTGACAAGTATTAAACATGTATTTCAATGGGGAGGAAAAAAACAGAAATCTTTTGATACATTGAAAGAGAAAATAAGTACCACTCTGATCTTGGAACTTCCAGATTTACAACATTCATTTGAGATTGAGATAGATGCTAGTGACTATGCAATGGGGGCAGTTTTGATGCAGAACAAATGACCGGTGTGTTACCATTTAAAAACCTTTACAAGTGCAGTAAGAAACAATCCAACTTATGATAAAGAGTTGTATGCTTTGGTTCAAAGTGTTAAAAAGTGGAAGCATTATTTAATGGGAAAAGAAACAATTATACATACTGGCTATCAACCGCTTCAGTACTTGCAAACACAAACCAAATTGCAACAGTCTAGACATTTCAGGTGGATGGGATTTTTGCAACAATTTCATCTTGTAATTAGGTATAAAAAAGGTATTCAAAACAAGGTTGCCGACATGTTATCTAGACCACCAGTGGCAGTAGCATCTATTCTTTTACAACATAGTTCTTTGGCTCATGTTAGTTATAAGGAACAATATGTTAATGATGTTGATTTTAGAGAAGTGTATGAGGATCTAGTAAGTGGGAAACAAGTAGGAGAAAAAGATTATCATTTGCATGAAGGATTTTTATATCATTCTAGTAAACTTTGTATTCCAGAAAATGAACGTGTGCATATCATTAGGGAAGCACATAATTCTCTTATTTCAGGGCATTTTGGTGTTAGTAAGATAGTTGCACATTTACAGAAATATTGTTATTGGCCTAGAATGCAAGAACATGTAAATAGTTATATTAATGGATGTTTTCTTTGTGCCACAATAACGCCAAGTAATAGGAAATTAGGACTTTACACTCCTCTTCCTATTCCGACAAGGCCTTGGGAAAGTGCTTCCATGGACTTTGTAGGAGGCTTTCCCATGACACGGAAGAAACATGATTACTTATATGTGGTAGTGGATAGATTTAGCAAAATGTGTGTGTTGGTTCCTTGTACTAAACAAATAACTGGTGAAGGAACTGCACATTTATTTTTTAGTTTATTTGGGTTTATTTTGGATTACCTACTTCAATTATATCTGATCGGGATTCTATATTTCTTGGGGAATTTTGGTCAACATTGTGGGGGTTAATGGACACAAAACTGAAAAAGAGCACTGATTTTCATCCACAGACTGATGGCCAAACAGAGGTTGTAAACTGCACAGTAGTACATTTACTTAGGGGCTATTGTGGAAAACATCCTAAGTTATGGGATGAACATCTATATTATGTGTAACATGCTTATAATTGTGCCTTACATTCTTCTAATTTGAAGTCTCCATTTAAGACTTGTTATGGATATCTACCTAATTCTCCTTTAGATGTATATTATGGACATGAAATTGTTTTTAATGGTTCAAGTGATTCTGACAGGGCTAAAATATTTGTTCAGAGAATTCAACAGGTTCATCAGTATGTCTGTGAACAATTGGAGAAAATTTAGGCTAAGTACAAAGCCAGGCATGATAAACATAGAACTGATCACAAGTCCAAAGTTGGTGATTCAGTTTGGCTTCACATCAGTGGGGAAAGACTGACAAGTGAAGGTAAAAAATTGAAACCTTAAGGTATGGTCCATTCCAAATATTGGAAAAAATTGGTAACAACGCTTTCTGATTAGATTTTCCTCCATATATGTAAATCTACTCAATTGTTAATGTTCAGAATTTAAGATTGTATGAACCGCCTATGATTGTTGATCATGATGATGCTAACATAATGCCTTCCATTGATGATTTTTCTCCTGAGTATCTTGATGAGTTACAGGAAGACATCATTTTAGACAGAAAGGTCAGAACTTTGTGAAGGGGTGATATTGAGTATCTTCGTGTTGGGTTTAAAGGCATGCATCCAACAAGAATAAATGTATGGAAATCAGAAAGGTGAGGGAGAAATACCCTCACCTATTCACCAATTAAGTTGACTGTTGGTGTCCAAAAGTTTCTCAATGGGGACGAATGATCAAAAGGATCCTCACCGAGAAACAATGATCTAATATATTCTCAGAATAATTTGTAGTCAATTTTAAAGTGTGGAGAAAAATTAGATAAATCTGTCGATATCTTGTTTGCAAGAAATGGAGCTCATTTGCAAAAGTTATAGCCCTCTGAAATTTTCGAGCAACTGACAAAATTTGGGATTTTGTGCAGGTTGGACATGTGCATGCTCACCAAGTGTTTCAATCATATTGCGACAAGCGGAAAATTTGTGTGATGGACTAAAAGTAGTTTTTGGAACGCTAGTCTTGAACACTCATTCATGGAAAAATGGACCCCACTATTTACTAGTTGGGGCCCTTAGCTAGGTTCGACACACTTAATTATGAAGGGGTGCCTTAGCCTCCTTCTCATATTATCATGGTACCAACTTATGTATATATATGCCTCTAATTGCATTTTTACTATGCATGTGGGACTAATTGATAAGTGCATATTAAATCAAGACCAATTCCAAATGTCACGCATTACATAACTATTTGCCATATTCCACGAATTTATTTGCTAAACCGCCTCTATATTTATCCCAAGATCTACGCCATATTCCAAATCCAAGTTTTAAATAAACATTATTGAATAAGGCGCCTAAACTCCACTTAACAAGGTCAATGCATATCCATGCACCATAAATTGGCCAACCAAACCAATCTACAAAGCAAAAAGCAGCTCAAAATCCAATACAAAACTGCCCCCTCTGCATTATTAAATGCCTTCCTTCATTCGTGTACCCACAATGTGGGATAAACCTTTTAAATCCGCCTAAGGAGAAGGAAGTGGAGATATGGGGGGATTTGAACCTTGATCTCCATTGTAAAAGATAAGAGCTTTGACCGACATGCCACTTCTTGTGAAAGAATATAAAAAGAGCTTTATTATATTTGAAGTAGCATTCGAGACTGTGTAAATTATTGAAATTCCCATAACTTGAGCTAGGAGTAGAATTTTGAGTAGAAATAAAAAGAAACCCTTGTTGTTTTTGACAGACGAAGACTATGAGAAGGTTAGAATTTTGTAGAATTATTTTTAAAGAATTATTTTCAAGATTTTAATAGATCGGTCCCATTCAATCGGACCCAGAGACGTATGCCTCAAGTGCCGAACTCAGTTATCACGTCTTGTGTCGAATTGCTAGTGAATTCTCTTCATTTCTCTATATTTTTGCACAGTACTTGCAGATTTTAATTTTTTATTAAAAAAAGGTCATAATCACTTAATTTTAAAATCGAGAATCAATACAAAGCAAATGTTGTTGTGTAAACAATTGCTAGTTAAATTTGATTTTCAGATCAAATGGGGACTCAAACTGACCCCAATGGTCACCCACAGAGTGGACTTATGATCAAATGTTGCACTATATCTTAGAATCCATGGATTTCTTATGTGTTTGTAGAAATGATGCCTTAAGAGGCCCTTGTGCAAGTTACACAATGATAGCGGGATAGATCTAGAATGTAGTAATGTAATAGTACATGTGGATGGAATAGAATAAACCTCTCCTCCTATGCAGTGTATGTAGAAGTATGCAGCCCTTGTCCCTTAAATGGATGCTAGGTGGATACCTTTGGAGTGCTTTAGTGCCTTTGGAATTTAATCTTAGGTGATGATAGTAATTTTTAGTGTTTGTTCCCTCATTTTGAAAACATAACTATGTATTTATATGATTCCTTTGTTTGAATTTTGTAATTGACAATTGAAAGGCTGATGATGTGGATCAAGCTACAAGAGGTTTAAATACCTCCAAAACACACACACACAGAATTTGTAAATAAACCAAAATATTTAAAATAGATTTCTTCTCATTCTGGAACCCACACTAATCTTTTACATCACTACAATCTTCCTTTTATTTCACACTATCTCTAAAAACCCTAAAATGCCAAAAAATTATCTACTAGAAAAACACTTCAGATGGGCCCTAAATTTTGTGTGGAAAATATGCCTTTGTAAATTAAGGCTCACACAAAATTTTAGCTTATTCTATGAAGCATGAAAAAAGTTATTAAAACTCTAAGACCTGGTCAAAAGTAAAAAAACATTCGGGGCCAATTTTAGACCACTGGATGAAGGAATCCGGCCCCGAAAATATGCTAAAATGGAAGCAAAATTGAAAGAAAAGATGACCACATCATAATACTAATGAATATCTACCGCCGTGGAATATTTCAAGACAATCAAACAGTCGGATCAAAATTTATGGCCTTTATAAGTTACGCTCCTGCATCAGCTAATCCATAAGTGAAAAAGATACCCAAAAGATAAAAGAGACCCAAAAAGAGTGAGTAAGATGAGAAAGGGATAGGAGCTCCTGGGTGCTTTTGTCCTAGATGGAAGCTGATGTCTGAAGCTAAAAAATTTAAATAAGTTAAATTTCAACTGGGTTATAGGGTGTGTAAGACCAAATAGAAAGAAAGAGATAAACAAAAGAGGCCAAAGATAGTTTTCAATTACTAGTTTTCTTGCTTACGAATCATGTAAATGCTAGCATGTTTTTAAGACCTAGAAATGTACCCAAGTACGTGATTTTGTGTCTATATTTACACCCATTTTATGTTGTTAAGTGAATACTCGATAACATAAAATATATAAGAGATGTGTACCTTATGATCCTATAAAGAGTATGGATAATAGTTTACTGAGTGGACAAGTGAAGCCTGGAGTGATTTAAAAGCTAAGCATGGAGACTAGGAAAGGGAAGTGGACCCTAGGGGTGAAGCATATGTGTTGTACCATATTGTTATGGCTTTGTGTGAGTTGCTTCTTGTAAGAAAAAATCTACAAAAAAGAAGAGCAATAATGTAGTCAAAGTTTTATGTATGATAATTCAAAGAAACATGTGTATAATTATGTAAAAGTGTGTAAAAATGAAAGTGTGCACTTGATACATGTAAAAGAGTAAGAGATAGAAAAGTGTCATGTTGTTTGAATATGTTAATCTAAATGCTGAAGGTGAGGTTTTTGGATGATCTCACGTCAAGAGCATTGTTTTGGGAGATTTCACACGAAGTGCAAGTTTTTGGGGAAATCTCACCCTTAATGCCAGTTTTTTGGGTGATCTCACACCAAGATCGAGTTTTTTGGGTGATCTCATGCCAAAAGATAAATTTTTGAGGAGAGAGTTCTAGTTTTAATCTCCTTCTATAACTATGCCCAATAAGCACCACTGTAGGTAGTGCACCCAGACTTATTCCTTTTATCCCAATTAGTTAGTGATTTTACTAATTGTAGGAGATATGTGACTCAATTCTATGTTTGTAACTGTAGAAGTGCTCTGTGAACTACTATAGACTATGTTATACAGATAAATTATTTGTATCTTCCCCCAGGACATTAGCGCCTAAGGGATGACACAAGCACCTAGGCACTACAATCTGATATTGGGTACTGGTGTCTGCTATGTATTTTGGACCCAAGTCAAATTATGGGTTGTTCTATAATTGTTTTTATGTGTTATTTTTGTATTGTGTTGATCTGATCTATAGCTTTGAGCTATTGTAGGAGTGATTTATTCACACAATGTATGCCCCCTCATTTAGGGTGCATGTGACAATATAAGGAAAATGTGGCTAGAAGAAGAGGACCTAATGCTGATTTGAAGTGAATACCTATAGGAGGTAAGGGATGTGCATGGTAGAAACCAAGGCACATGCAAACAAGATGGCTAGTAACAAGTGTTAGTAGAAAATCTAGCATGTAAGAGAAGACGATGTAATAAGCACATAGTAAGACATGATGGGCCGTGAAAAGTGGGTTTCATACTTGGGACATTGCTCATAATGTCACAAGACAATCAAGGATGAAGTGGCAAAAAGCATACAATGATCACACAAGACATAGGGCATAGCACGCAAATAATATCATACAATAGAAAACAAGATCAATAGAAATGTATCAGATAGCCGTGGTTGTATATAGTCTTCCAATGAAAATCTACACTTGAAGCACCTATTAACATCTAATAAAGCTAAATATTATGTCAAAGTGTGTATATAACAGCGAAAAGTAAAATAATACTAGTGAGAAGGAGTGAAGAATGTAGCAATAAAACATATGTAGTATGTGATAGTAGTAAAAGTAGATGCCCCCAGGAGCCTTGGTGGGACTGGTAAAAGGTATAGTGCTAAACAGCATTGCATCGTGTAAAAACTTGTAAGATATCTACATTCACCTCAAAAGACCAAGTGAACGTGCATGTGTATATATAGAAAGATGATGACATACTAAGAATCCATCTAGCATGGAAAGCAAAGTGTAACATGTAAATAGAATAAGCTAGCAAGAGTAAATGCAACCAAGATATGCAAATGATGTGTATGAGTGGGATGGTATGCTATGCAAATTATGAAAATGATAGGGGCAGTGTGCCCCCAAACAGATGTGTATGAGATGAGGTTCATTTATAGGAACCCTCAATAGTCAAGAATGAACCATAGAACAAGAGTGTGTCATCGGGTAATGTGTTTGTTATGCAAATAGATGCTAGAAAGATGTACCATAAAGCACAAAGCACGAGTTTGATAGTGATGTGAGGTTCATTTCAAAATTATACACCTCAGCGGTCGAGTATGAACTATGGAAATAGAGTGTGTCATAGGGTAATGATGATACAAATCGTGTATCAAAGGGGATGTAGTGAATACTAGGAAAGATTAATTCATAAAGCATTGAGCGTGGACCATGAAGTAGTAGAAGTAGTCCACTTTGATAGTAATGAAAAAAGGGGGGAAGAAGTTGTGATGCTGCCCCAAATATGTAAGTGATGGATTTCTATGCGGTGACGTGAGAATCACCATGTCATGGGTCATGGAGTTTGAATATGTGTCATCAGCCATCAATGTAAGGATTAATTTGTTTGAAAAGGGTTGGATTAAATGGGTTGAAGTGAAGGATGGTGGAGAGGGGCCTTAGAATGGTGGTGGCTTATTTGGGGTTGATAACAATGTAGATGACTTAGTAAGAGGAGAGGATGGAGGGTGGATTTTAAGAGGAATTTTCTTAGTTGGAGTTGGTAACATTGTCGAAGAATTGAGAGGAGAAGGGGATGGAATAATTTTTAGAGGAGGTTGCTTAGTGTGGAATGGATTGGATAGGAGGATGTTGACTGAGCACAGAAGGAACATTAGTGAATTATTTCCTAATGCTCATTAGACATAGAGGGATTGGATTTGGGAGTCCATTGGGATTTAGTAGTTGAAGATGAGCATGAAGAAGAATGTTATGCAGAAAATGAGATAAAACCTTGACATTCAACATGATTAATTCTTCATTTTAAAGCATAGAAATCATTATCAATATGTCCATTAAGTGTATGATAATTGAAAAATAGGAGATCTTTGTATTTGGAAAGCCAATAAGGAGGGTAACAATGAGTAGTTGACAAGTTGATCAATTGGTGATTAAGGATCTCAGGAAGAATATCATGTTACTTAGTATTTAGATCAAATTTTAGAGGTGATGGTAGTGGTAAGAGTTTTAGGGTTCATTGATATGAGCACATGTGGAAGACATAGAAGTAGGATGAGATTTAGAAGAAGAATTAGCATGGACTTGAGAAGCATCTTGAGATGTTGGATTTCAACTTTAAGAGATGTAATCGTGGTTTCCATAGCTTGAAATTTGTATTGGAATAAACAGTGTTAATCTTGAATTGACTTGCAGATAGATTGATTGGTTTTGGTGTTAGGATCAAGAGGTTCATTGGAGACAAGATCAAATATTGCACTTACTTGTGCAAGTGGCATATTGTGAGGAAGATACATAGTGTCTAGGGATTTTTAAAGAATATATTTGCAAGGTGGATGCATTTGAAGTAATTCATGCAAAGAGATTTGAGGGATTTTAGGATCCATGAAAGAGGATCAAATATAATAGGCAAGATAAGGCTCCAAGTTTTTGATCATGAGTGGGGTTCACCAAATGATTTAATGTAAATTTTAATTAATATTACAGAGTAACTATTGTTCCTAATGATGTAAAAAATTATAATATATAATAATGTACAAGCAATAAAGCATGTAACAATATGAAACCCTAAGAAAGAGATAGAAAAGAAGACTTAGTTGGTTTCTGAGTGAATAATCTGTGATCTAGGAAGGGTAAAGTGATAAACAAGATGAAATAATTGTTGAAACTACTCACTAGTAAATTCTGGAATCCTCACAGAACAATGCAGACAGGGGCACCTGCAGCAAGATAGGGGCACTTGGGCATGAGAGATTGGAACTGGGTGACTGTGCATAAGATACTTGGATATGATTTCTTTTGTGTTGTCACTAGGGTTTCGCTATTGTATTCATGTTGATCACCTGATATTCACTCTATGATCGTCAAAGATACATGTAACCTGCAAAAGAGAAGTTCACCTACACATACCCACAAACCACATCAAACCTAAAAAGGAAAATACATAATGGGGAGTCTAGACTGACCCCAACAATCACCTCGAAGAGTGAACTTATGACCAAGCACTGCATTACATCTCAAACTCCATGTAGTTATGGTGTGTGTGTGTATAAATTATGCCCTAAGAGGCCTTTGTGTAAGTTGTATAGTGATAATGGGATATATATAAAATGTAGCAATATAATAGTATGTGTGGATGGAATAGAATAAACTTCCCCTTCTTATGCAATGTATGCAGAAGTATGCATCCCTTTTCCCTTGAATGGATGCTAGATGGATGCATTTGGAGTGCTTTAGTGCCTTTTAAATGCAAGCTTAGGTGATGATAGTAATGTTTAGTGCTTGGTCCCTGATTTTGAAAACATAAATATGTATTTATATGATTCCCTTGTTTGAATTTCATAATTAACAATTGAAAGGCTAACCCATAAGTGAAAAATATACCCAAAAGATAAAAGAGACCCAAAAAGAGTGAAATAAGGTAAGAAAGGGTTAGGGGTGCCCAGGAGGGATAGGAGCGCATGGGATGTTCTGTCCTGGTTGGGCACTGGTGTCTGAAGCTATAAAAGATAAATAAGTTAAAGTTCTGAACTGAGTTGTAGGGTGTGTAAGACCAAATAGAAATCAATAGACAAAGAAAAGAGGCCAAATATAGTTGTCAATTACTAGTTTTCTTGCTTAGGAATCATGTAAATGCTAGCATGCTTTTAAGACCTAGAAATGTACCCCAAGTGCATGATTTTGTGTCTACAACAATCCATTGGTACATGAATGGTCTAATTATTACTTATATAACCTTATGTACATTATTGTGCAAGTCATTCACAAGGAACTCAGTCTAATTAAATTTCCCCCTTCGATTCCACATCTATAATGAAAAATCCACAACTCCCAAAGAAGCTTACTTGCTACCCTACGACACTTTCCAAAAGCACTCTAATATCATGTTTGCCAACACTCTAATTAACCTATTTGTAATTATATTGATAGGAATACCCCTTCCTCACCTTTGTGCAACATATTTGTTAACATGGATTTTATTCACTGTAGATCTTAAAAATCACCTAATGGGAAACAACAAAAATCTTGCAACATGTGAGAGATCGCCATTGAAAGGAATATATTCCTCTTCTTTTGAGTGGGATAATTCCCTCATTTGATGTGATTTTCTAGGGTGGTTAGTATTTTTAACAAAAAAGTATAAAAAGTAAAATTGGGAAAATGGGGTCATGAGATGAAGGAAAATAGAAGAAATGAGAAATAATGGGAATCGGAGAACCATCTAGGAAACTTAAGAACAAAATAAAATAGACAAACTCATCCTCTCACAAATTAAATAAATACTTTGTAAATTTAAAATAAATTATATTATTAATGGCACAAATCCCTTTAACATCCCTTACACACATATGGTACAAAGTCCACTATTCACATCCCAGTAAGCCAATGTTTGTACAGATAAGAAATGCATGTGATATATAATTTTCTATTTATTTGAAAATTATATGTTACTTACACATAACTAAAGACACAAACATGAGAAAGTAAGCATCTATTATGGTCTCCAACAATCTTAAGAGGAGGAAAATAACCCCTTTTACATTTATTTCTTCTCTTTAATAAACTCTCACTTCCACAAGTAGTTGCACAACCAATTATAAATAATCACATCTCGACCCAACTTCCACTTCATTATATTTTACACTAATTTTTGATTTTACATCTATGGGTACTTTCATGATATGAATTAATGATTTCACATCTTTACAACATTAATTAATTTAATATTGACACTACCACTTACGGCCCAATCACTAAAGACATTACTAATCTAACTAAATTGACTCATTTAATGCACTTATAACATGACATTTAAAATTACATTAATGACTTATCTCATTATAAATGTACTTAAGTCAAGAAGAATTAATTAACTATTTTTATAAAGCCACTTAGTTCACGGTCCCACCAAATCATTTATAGCCTTCGTATATATTTTCTCGCATGAGATCAATTAATTCAAATAGGAATTAATGTGATATATAATTATTTTGATATCATTATGTGGCCCTACTCTTCTATTTCTCATGAAATTTCTTATTTCTCTCAAATTTTAGAATGAATTAAATCTAGGACAAAAACACAAATTTTTTGTCTCTTTTTGAATAGGTGGTCTTTTGGATTAGCACACTAACATGAAGGTTCACCTAATCAATAGGTTGGTTACTTTTTCTACACTGGTGGTGTTGAGGTGAACTACATTTTAAGCACTGAAATGGATTGTGTCCTTATAATAATGACTCATGATCATTTGTGTAACATTTAGGTAGTCTCCAAATGATTGAATTTGTTCCAATATCTCCATATAAGTACCTCCAAGTGGTTCGTTCTCCACCAAATCACCTCCACTAGCTCGTATGCTTCGAGTTGGCCTTCTACTAAATTGTCTATGCTTTGTCTACAATTTCATGATGTTTAGGGTCTCTCTACCTCATTTATATGAGCATCACACTTATCCCCATATCCTCTTTTTCATCTAGGGCATTAAGGAATTTTATTCCCCATTCTACCATTATATCTTATAATAAATGTCCAATAGATTGCACAACTTCACTGATTCTTGATCTATTTTTCCGCTCTTAAAATAATAATTTTCTGGATTTAATCACTTAATATTGAGGTATTTTGACTTAGTAATTTTCACATATTGTGTTTTCCTCTCCGCTCAATCTTATTTATAGCCCCTCACCTTGATTTGATTTTTTTCTCTTTGTCCTTGTCCAATTGTTTGAAATCTCACTAGATATAATTGTTTTTGACCTTTTCAACATACTTAACTAATTTTCCTACCATTAAAACTATATAATCGAATCCTTTTGAATTTTTGGAGCTTCTAATTTGTGGGAAATTATGTTTTTGGGACTAGTTACTTTTTGTGGGTATATGATCCTCTCCTATTGCATATTGTTCCCAAAATTAACTAATATGACAAGATTTGTGATATCCCTCTCAAAGATTTGATCCAACTTTCTTCTTAAATTACATATCCAAGAATTTTTTTTGTTTGGTTCATTCTAATTCCTATTTTTAATGTAAATGGAAAGACAGAATAATCAACTATACAAAAAAACATACTTCTATCTACATCTATCTACCACCATGCTTGAATATAAATTCATACTCTAACATTGTGCTCTAGAGAACTTATTCCTACATTTTTATTGCACAATCAGTTATGGTAGGATTTAAGCCTACTCCCATTTATCCTCCTAGGTTGGATGTTTCCTTGTAAATCGCATAACACCACTATTCCATGAAGGGTGATGTGATGAGTGATATAATGTCCATCCAACTTATGTATGATATTCTTGGGTGAGCTCTGAACCTCCTTTCATATACTAATACCACTTGTTCTAGATTGAATTATTTATTGTGAATACTCTTACCATGTCGTTATTTCAAGTTATGCTTATGTGCCTCATGATTTTACTACACTATCATACGTGTCTCTTATATCCTTATCCATTATAGCAACATATTTTCAATATATTCTTTATCTACTATCCTTGTAATCATTGAAATGCAAAAACTTAGGATGATGTATTTTATCGGAATAACTACTTACATTCCATATAAAATTTGAAATGGGGTATGTCTTATACTACACTTATAATTGATTCTATATTCCTATTTTAATTGCATGTACTCTATCTTCCAAGTTATCTCTTTGTACATTACAAATTTTCACGGGAAATTGACCTTCCTATTTTTCTATGGATGGTATGCAATACTTTTTGGTGCACAATCATACACTTTTTGGTAAGTACCTTAATTGTGTTATTTATGAATTGTGTTCCCATGTCACTAATAAGCTTATTTGGATAACCATACATTTTGATAATACCTTCATAAAGGAACTTAATTTTATAACTAGCTTCCTAATTATGGGTATTTATATCGTCTACCCATCTTGTGAATTATGCCATCACAATGATGATATATAATCTACATTTAACTTTTTATATGGTGGGTGGATGGGATCAATGAAGTCAATACCCCATTACTCAAATAGTTATGCAACTAACATTATGCTAAGGGGAATTTCATCTTTTTTATTTGGTTTCCTTATCATTTGGAAGACATCATAGTGCTTCACAATTTTATGTGCATCTTATAATAGTGTAGGCCACAAAATTCCACTCTTGAGTATCTTCTAAATAGTTAAATCTCCTAAAAATTTCCTCCCACAATTCCTTCATGCTCTTTTGTGAGAATAACCATACATCCATGTTCCAAGGCCACTTTACACATTACATCACCCTTACTTAGATTTCATAAAAATCCATTTATTTTGCTTAAAGATAATACTCCAGAAACTAACTATTTATTTTCCTTCTCTGTGTAGTGGTATGCTAATATTCTATGTTGTGAGAATTGGACAATTTCCCCAATTGTTTTGTCACCATAATGACTATTAACAAGTTTGCATCTAGAGAATATTCATTTTATTTCTCTAGATCTTCCCCTATATTTATAATACTGAAGTGATCAGACCCTAAATGTTCCCTTCCTAGTTTGACATTGATTTTGATCTTATATTCCAAAAGTAACATCAATCATCTTGAAATTATTCATAAAAAAATGGTTTTTTGACTAAATATCTCTAAGTTTGATGATCTATCAACAATTCAAATGGGGTTGCAAGGATATAGTACCTAAACTTATACATTATGGCTAATGTTTCCCTCTTTGTTGTGGTATAGTTATTTTTTAATGTTGGAGAGCTTATAGATCATGAAATGGATAAATTGATCCACTCCTCTCTCCCTTAGTTGTGCAAGTATGGATCCTATTGTAGTATTTAACACATGCACATGAACTTGAAACACCTTACATCAATCAAGAAATACTAATATGGGTACATTGACCATATTCTATTTCAACTGTGTGAATGCATTTTGGCACTTTGTAGTCTATTTGAAATATACATTTTTCAGTAATAATTGTTCCATTGGTTGCACAATGTTATTATATCCCATGATGAGTTTTTTATAATATCATGTATGTCCAATGAATGATTTCACTTCAGATGGATTCATAGGAGGTTTCATACCTATGATTATTGTTAATTTTTCATACCTATGATTATTGTTAATTTTTCCTGTTCCACTAAACTTCCATCCTAACAGACCACATATCCCTGCAACACTCAAAATGGTAGGAAAAAGAAACATTTATTCAAATTCAAACCAATAAAAAATACTCTAAAATTTTGTAACATCATCCATACCTTAGATAAATTATTCTCCTTAAAAGAGTGAAAAAATTCCTAATCATCTAAGTAGACCGATAAAAAATCCCAAATGAAATCCTTGAAGGAAGTGATAACAAATCTTCAGAATATTGTATATGCATTCTTCAATCCCAATTACTTGACACTATTAGAAAGTGAACCTCGTTCTGTTGTAAAGGTGGTTTTTGATTAGTCTTTTTTCAAAATATGAAATTGATGATATCAAGTGAATTTATCCATAAAATAATATACCTCATATCCTACAACAACTTCAAGTATTTCATAAATGAATGGAGTAAAAAAATGGATCATTTACACATACACCATGCAATGCCATCTATTCTTCACAAATTCATATTTCCCCTATTTTATTTATTTTTACCACTATTGGACTAACTCAATCATATTTTTCTATAGGGTATATAAGACAATCTTCTTTCATCCATTCTATATAAACTTTCAACTTCAACTTCATGTTTAGGTTTATCCTATAGGGAACTTTTACATCATCATGTACCTTCCTTCAACCCGATGCACATTTCTCCCAATGAGGGGTCTACTCCTTTTATCTTGCTAAATTTTATGGGGAAGAAATCTTCATAATCTCATAATAGTTGTACAATATTTGATATCTATTATTATGTCTAATAATCTCACATGGTGGCCATTTTGACCATTCTTAGGGGTCCAATAGCTTCCATCATTCGACACACCAATTCACCATAAACCTTGTTATTTCCTTTATATCTAGCATCTTTCACCTTTCTTGACCCTTCTTTCCTCAACATTTAGATTGTGTAATTGCACATATTCTCCCTTATGTGGATCTTCCTTCCATGGGAGTAATTTTGAATCTATGCTTCAAAAATTTATTTTAACTCCATATCCTCCTCACTATTGAATCACAAATCTTCTCCTTTGTTTCGATGGAAATAATTTAACATAGTTTTTCTACTTGCATACACTCCTTATGAGTTTTTTCTCGCTATTGTGCACTCTAGTGGGTCTTTAAAATCAACTCCACCTTTTGTATTTATGGTTTTATAGATAGGGTAAGGTTTTTATCTTCTACAAAGCCATATATATTGTTGTATTTTCACCTTCAAAAGTGAAGTTCTATATGACGTCTTGTTAAACCTGCATCTAACTATGTATTCCCCTTCTCATTTCATATACATATACCAAGATTTAGGTAGTGGGATGAGTGCTTTGGGGAAAATATGAATTCACCATTTCAATTCAATTTATTGTGCCATGCTTACATAGTGTTAATGAAACCCTATATGTGTAGCTTTGGGAACTAGCTTGTGCAAAACCTTGGATATGAAGATATCAACCTACATGTAGTGCAAACCTTGTGTGCAATATTTTGATTAATTCTCTCCATTCTAGATGTTTGTCTTAGTGCACAACCCACCATGTTACTATAACCCTTTTTGGGTAAGTGCACTAAATTGGGGGTCCAAAAAGTGGACAAAAAACCAAAAATCAATGAAACGCGATTGCATTTTGCAATAACTAATCGCATTATGTTTTCTCAAGCTCAGGAATTCACAAACCTAAAACACGTATGCATTATAACGTGAACATGTTTCTAGTGCTATAAAATGCGTATGCATTATGGGATATATGAAGTTTAGGAGGGCCTAAAGGAGCCATATTTACTAAAATAAAGAAATAACAAAACTTTAAAGAAATAATAAAAGAAATATTATACTTTAAATTTATTTTAGTAAATATAAAAAGTTAGGGTCACCCTACACCTGATGGAACTAGTCCCATATCTCTGACAATTATAGTCTAGAAGATATTTTTTCAAAATCTAATTACTCATTTTCAAAATTTCAGCAATCACCTAAAACTTTTAGTCCATGTGTATTGTAGTTGGTCTTTGTTTTGTGAAAACATATAATCATTTTGTAGGTTTTTCAACCTTATGGATTGGATTTTAGCTCTACCACTACTTCAATTGGTACTAATTTTGAAATTTGGTCCATTATTCACTTTAGTGACCATGAATCAGCTCTATGATGCTTGTAGCCTTCTTACTAAAATGAGATCTGCACTTTGTAGATAGAGGATTTCTCCCTGGATGGGATTCTTGCCCTATGGAAAAAATGAGGTAATTGTAATGTGCCTCATACTTAGGGCTCATGGTTTAGGGTTTAGGGTTAAGGGTTTAAGGTTTAGGGCTAAGGGTTTAGGATTTAGTGTTTAGTGTTTAGGGTTTAGGTTTTTGGGCTCAGGGTTCGAGGTTTAGGGTTTAGGGCTCATGGTTAAGGGTTAAGGATTTAGGTTTGAGGGTTGATGGTTTAGGGCTCAAGGTTAAGGGTTCAGTGTTCAGGGGTTAGGGTTGAGGGTTGAGGGTTGAGGGTTTAGGGTTTAGGGTTTGGGCTTAGGGCTTAGGGTTTAGGGCTCAAGCTTTAGGTTTTAGGGCTTAGGGATCAAGGTTTGGGATTTAGGGTTTAGGGTTTAGGGTTTAGGGTTTAAGATTTAAGGCTTAGGGTTTAGGGTTTAACACTCAGTGTTTAGGGTTTAGGGTTTATGGCTCAGGGTTCCAGGTAGTAAAAATAACATTTAGGCTTTAGACTTAGGGTTTACAATTTAGGGTTTAGATTTTGTGGTTAAGGGTTAAGGGTTTAGGGTATACAGTTTAGGGTTTAGGGTTTAAGGTAGAGGGTTAAGGGTTTAGGGTTTAGGGTTTAGGGCTCAAGATTTAGGGTTTAGGGCTCAGGGTTTATGGTTTATGGTTTATGGTTTATGGTTAAGGATTTAGGGTTTAGGGTTAAGGTTTTAGGGATCAAGGTTTAGGCTTTAGGGCTTAGGGTATAAGGTTTAGGATTGAGGGTTTAGGGTTTAGGGCTCAAGGTTTAGGGTTTAGGGCTCAAGGTTTAAGGTTTAGGGTTTAGGGTTTATGATTTAGGGTTTAGGGTTTAGGGATTATGGTTTAAGGTTTAAGGGTCAATGTTTAGGGTTTAGGGTAGAGAGTTTATGGTTTAAGGCTCAGGGTTTAAGGTTTAGGTTTTAGGGGCTAGGGTTTAGGGCTCAGGGTTTAGGCTCACCCATTCACTCAATGTAATGTTTTATTTATTACCCATTCTTATTAGTATTGACAGAGAGTATTCAACTAAAATGGGTTCATCTACTTCGTAGGCATAACATTTAAAGGGAGCTATCATAATCTGATGCCTTTAATCTAATGATATTTTGAAGGAGGGAAATGTTAGATATCCAAGAACAATTCGGTATAAAGAAATGTTACCCAATAAAACTATCTTCTTTTTCCTATCGCATGGGAACTATTTCACTCAATGTAATGTTTTTTGTCTTATCCATTCTTATTAGTATTGATATAGAGTATACAAATGAAAAGGGTTCATATGCTTTGTAGGAAGAACATTCAAATGTAAAGGGTTCATCTACTTTGTAGGCATAACATTTAATGGGAGTCATCACAATTTGATGTCTTTCATCTATTGATATTTTAAAGGAGGTAAATTCTAAATATCCAAGAATAATTTGGTACAAAGAAATGTTTTTGACGTTATTTTGAATAATTATTTCACTTGCATGTTGTGGGGAACAAATTCTTCATTTGAAGAACAAATCTTGATATGTCTAGTGCCTATATAAGATGAAAATTTGAGAGGATTTTTGAGGTTCAATTTTATATTCCAAGATGCATTACTCCAATGTTTGAAAATTCATTGCAAGGCATAAGGTAGATGTCATATCCATTTAGTTACTTGTCCCACCTCTCATAAACAAGGTAGTTGTACAAGTAGACTCAACAATGGTTCTAGCCATGAGACTAGGAAATATTGATGAAATATGGTTCGGGGTTTAGGGCTTATGGTTCAGGGTTTAAGGTTTAAAACTTAGGGTTTAGGGTTAAAGGTTCAGGGTTAATGGTTTAGTATTTAGGGTTTAGGTTTTAGGGTTTATGGTTAGGGTTTAGCGATTATGTTTAAGGGTTTAGGGTTTCGATTTAGAGTTAAGGATTTAAGGTTTTTTATTTAGGGTTTAGGGTTTAGGATCTAGCATTTAAGACTCAAGCTTTAGGTTTTATGGCTTAGGGATTAGGGTTTAGGGTTTAAGGCTTAGGGTACATGGTTTAGGGTATAGATGTTAGGGATCAGAGATCAAGGTGTAGGGTTAAATTATTAGGGCTTATGGCTTAGGGCTTAGGGCTTAGGGCTTAGGGTTTAGGGTGCATGGTTCAGGGTTTATGGTATATGGTTTTGGGTTTAGAGTTACGGGTTTAACGTTTAGGGTTTAGAGCTCAGGACTCTGGATTTAGAATCTAGGGTTTAAGGCTTAGGGCTCAGGGTTCAAGGTTTAGAGTTTAAGGTTAAGGTTTAAGGGTTTAGGGTTCATGATTTAGGGTTTATGGCTCAAGGTTTAGGGTTTAGAGTTATAATTTTAACGTTTAGGGGTTAAATCTCAAGGCTTTGGATTTAGTGTTTAGGGTTTAGGGATCAAACTCAAGGTTTAGGGTTTATGATTTAGTGTTCAAGGTTGATGTTTTATTATTTTTGTTTTAGGGTTTAGGGTTTAGGTCTCAAGGTTAAAGGTTTAGGTCACATAGTTCATGATTTAGGGTTTAGTTTTTAAGATTTAGGGCTTATGGTTTAGGTTTTAGGGCTTAGCATTTAATGTTTATGGTTCAGGGTTTAGGGTTTAAGGTTTAGGGTTTAGGGTTTAGGATTTAGTTTTTAGGGTTTAGGGTTTAGGATTTGACATTTAGGGCTCATGGTTCATGGTTTAGGGTTTATGGTTTAGGGCTTAGGGCTTAAGGCTCAAGGTTTATGGTTTAGGACTAATGGGTAAGGGCTAAATGTTTAAGGTTTAGGGTTTAAGGCTTATGGTTTAGGGTTTAGGTTTTAGGGTTTAGGGATCATGGTTTAGGGTTTATGTTTAGGGCCTCAGGTTTAAGGTTTAAGGGTAGGGTTTAGGGTTTAAGGTTTTAATTATAGAATTTAAATGCTAAAATCTTTAGGTTGAAGGTTGAAATCTTGAAAATTACCTATGTACTGATGAGATTATACTATAAAAAATATGACTAATGGAGTTGTGAGACTCGTTCCATAAGGTGTAGAGTGACCCTAATTTCTTATATTTACTAAAATAAATTTAAAGTATAAGAAATAATAAAATATAAATAATAAGAAATAATTAAATATAAATTATAATAAATGAAAAACTTAAACATTTATTTTTGTAAATAGAAGCATGCCAAAAGCACATATAATGTTCATACTATGAAGAACGCGTACGCGTTATAACACATACACATTTTTTGTTTTTTACTTTTGCTAAGCCATGCATCAAGGCTTGGATCCGGTTTAGATCCTCAAGCATGAGGCATGGACCTACATAAACACAACAAACAACGTGGTTTTGCAGGAAAATACAAAAATTCCACTTCCGTCATGATAAATCAACATAAAACAATCGATTCATTTAAAAAAAATTATACCACGACATAGAGCAAAGTTTCTTCTTTGTAAAAATATAATTTTTCAAATTTTCTAACTAATATAAGGTTTCCATATTATTTATTTTCTAATTATGCATTTTTATATCTATTTTTTAAAGTTTAAATATGTCTATCTTTTATCGTGTATCTTTTTTTTGGCTCATCGAACTCAAAAAAAAATTATACTAGCTCAAACTAGGCCTAATTCTATACATATTTAAAAAAATCTAATTTTTGTTTTGATATTTTTGAGGTAGTTAGGGGGGCAAGGTGGAGCTTCATTATGTTTTTAAATTTAAAATTCTTGTACTAGAAAAATGATAAAAAAAAGAAAATACTCGCTAAAAACATCTTTAAAAAATGGAGCCCAAACTAGCTACTCCTAGCTATCTTTCTACCAAAGGGTTTTCAAAAATACTAAACGGTGCTCAAAAATGGTGGGGGGCACGAAAGTCACTCTATTATGTTTTTTTAATAAAAACATGAACACCTATTGGTATTTCAGTTATTTGACCCACTTAAACTTATCTGTTTTCAATAAAATTTAGTAGCTTAGAAACTAGACTCAAAATTCTACGATTCATGTTCATACAACATCTTCCAATTTTGAGTGTAACTATTTCAAAAAACTCATACAAGTTGAAGTTTTTTATTTTTTAGAAAAATGCATCCACTTAAGACCTCCTTTTGGCCCCCAGATTGGTGCACTTGCCCTTTTATTACATAGTTCAATCATCATACTATGATAATATCCTCATAGGGTACATGTTCATGAAATATAAGCAAGATGTTATCCAAGCTCGAGGTGCCAATGTACTACAAAATATTTATTTCCTTCACCTGTCAATCCTCACGAGTCTTAACTCATGGTACATTTGCATATAG
Organism: Taxus chinensis; assembly: GCA_019776745.2. Lineage (NCBI taxonomy): Eukaryota > Viridiplantae > Streptophyta > Pinopsida > Cupressales > Taxaceae > Taxus > Taxus chinensis. The sequence continues at coordinate 3,902,665 of CM034156.1, read as the reverse complement.
TGATTCAATTCCACATTTAAGTATCTAGTGATTGATGAATTTGATCCTCGAGGAATATGAATTTCATCATCTGGTTTAGTGTAGTACTAATGTGTTTGTGCAAATTCAAATAGCTTTCTTATTTTCAGAGTTGGAAAAAGACCTAATACCATACTTCATATCTTCATTTATGAAAAGGGTTCTATCTGCATTGTGTCAATTAATTTGGTGATAGCTACAAAATGGGTTTCATTAATTTTAGGGCTTAGGATTCAATGTTTAGGAAAATCATGAGTTAGTAGTGATTTAAGGTTTAGGGTGTCAGGATTTCATTTTTAGGGTTTAGAGTTGTAGGATTTGACATTTAGGTACTCATGGTTCATGGTCTTCACGGTTGTGATGGGTAAATGAGGAGCTTAGGGCTTAAGGCTCAAGGTTTCATTAGAAAATATGGGATCTAATGGGTAGAGGGCTAAACTGTGGTTCAAGGTTTAGGGTTTAGGGTCACAGGTTTTATGTACCTCAGGGTTTAGGGATCATGGTTTAGGGTTTATGTTTAGGGCCTCAGGTTTAAGGTTTAAGGGTCAGGGTTGCAGGGTTTAAGGTTTTGATTATAGAATTTAAATGCTGAAAAAGTGTTGTCAGGTTGAAGGGGCTTGACTAAAACCACACAAAATTACCTATGTTTCTCTTGCACGTCGGATTATACTAGTAAAAACTATGCGGCATAATGGAGTTGTGAGATCATAAGTTCCATAAGGTGTAGAGTGACCCTGCATTTCTTATATTGTACTAAAATGATAATTTAAGACGTATAAGAATATAATAAAATGATCCAAACCAATAATAAATAATTGAGAGATATAAAAAACTGTACTAACATATGATACATATTTATGATGACATTATAGAAGCATGTCAAAAGCACATATAATGTTCATACCCACTGAAGAACTTGGACGTACGCGTTATAACGCGTACACATTGTGTGCATTTTTAATTTTTCCAAGCCATGCCTCAAGGCTTGGATCCAGTTTGGATCCCCAAGCCTGAGGCATGGACCTGCACAAACACAACAAACAACGTGTTTTTGCAGGAAAATGCAAAAATTCCACTTCCATCATGATAAATCAACATAAAACGATCGATTCGTTTTAAAAAATTATACCATGACGTAGAGCAAAGTTTCTTCTTTCTAAAAATATAATTTTTCAATTTTTCTGACAAATATAAGGTTCCATATTATTTCTTTTCTAACTATGCCTTTTTATATCTATTTTTTAAAGTTTAAATATGGTCTATCTTTTATCGTGTATATTGTTTTTTGGCTCATCGAACTCGAAAAAAATTCTACTAGCCCAAACTAGGCCTAATTCAATACATATTCAAAAAAAATCTAAATTTTTATATTTTTTGAGGTAGTTAAGGGGGCAAGGTGGAGCTTCATTATGTTTTTAAATTTAAAATTCTTGTACTAGAAAAATGATACTAAAAGAAAATAATCGCTAAAAACATCTTTAAAAAATGGATGCCCAAACTAACTACTCCTAGCTATCTTTCTACCAAAGGGTTTTCAATAATACTAAACAGTGCTCAAAAATGGTGGGGGGCAAGAAAGTCACTCTCTTATGTTTTTTTAACAAAAACAGGAGCACCTATTGGTATTTCAGTTATTTGACCCACTTAAACTTATCCATATTCAATAAAATTTAGTAGCTTAGAAACTAGACTCAAAATTCTACGATTCATGTTTATAAAACATCTTCCAATTTTGAGTGTAACTATTTCAAAGAACTCGTACAAGTTGAAGTTTTTTATTTTTTAGAAAAATGCATCCACTTAAGACCTCCTTTTGGCCCCCAGATTGGTGCACTTGCCCTTTTATTACATAGTTCAATCATCATACTATGATAATATCCTCATAGGGTACATGTTCATGAAATATAAGCAAGATGTTATCCAAGCTCGAGGTGCCAATGTATTACAAAATCTTTATTTCCTTCACCTGTCTATCCTCATGAGTCTTAACTCATAGTCCATGTGCATATAGTTGATTCAATTCCACATTTAAGTATCTAGTGATTGATGAATTTGATCCCCGAGGAATATGACTTTCATCATCTGGTTTAGTGTAGTCTAATGTGTTTGTGCAAATTCAAATAGATTTCTTATTTTCAGAGTTGCCAGAAGACCTAATACCATACTTCATATCTTCATATATGAAAAGGGTTCTATTTGCATTGTGTCAATTAAAAGCCTACTAGGATGGTTTTCCTTAATTTTTGTACAAATTGGGGAGGATCTAAATCGATGGAAAGATTCTGAAGGTAGGAGTGATTATCTTCCCAACTGGGTCAAATATGCAGATTCCATAATATTTTTTGTGGTTGTTTAAGTACCTTTGATTTCTTCACCAATGTGATGGGTAAATGAAAAGATTCTAAAGTAATTTCATCAGAAAATACGGGATCTTGGATAGATGGAGACTGTGGTTCAAGACTAGAAGACTCACATGTATCATGTACCTCAATGTCAAGGGAACAAGGATTTGAAACCCCTGTCCTGATATTTGATTTAATCATGTTAGCCAGCATTGGATTTGGGGGGAATATGGGCTATACATGTGAAAACCATGTGTATCTGTCATTTGACCCGTTAAAGGATTCTTTTGATAAAACCTACACAAAATACATGGGTTCGTCTTGCCGGGACTTCCGTTTAGTAGACTCAGCAGCATAAAAATTTCTTAAATCATAAGATATAATTGTGAATACTTGCTTTTGCTCATCTGTGTCAAAGTTGATGGTAAGACGTCCATTCAAATAAATACTCTGTGATGCTCAAATCCTGGTTCAAAAGTGAGAGAATACAAACTCTGTACTAACATAAGATACAATCTTATGATGACATTGGATATAAGACAATTGGATCATCATAAGGGAATGACCCACTAGAGATCTTGGAGAGGTCAGATTAAGCTTCCAAGACTGGTCATGTTATTAACGATTGTGAACATGTGCCAGATGAACATGACCAAAACTGCCTGGTTAAAGGATGCACTACCTAAACATCTCTATTAAATGAAGGTCAGATTTAGGTATAAGGATTCTAATGCCACCTATGCAAGAATAAAATCACCCGTCATGGCTGCTTTAGAGGATGAATATGGATGTTACTGCCTCCATACTTGGTACGTAGATTGCTAGATGTCAGTGTCTAAGGAATTTTTTGGCCCCCCTATCCTAATGAGTCACATCCACATCAATTCCATGACAGAAATGCTATTGATTGACATTGCATCATCATGTGAAATCCTGATTTCTTCTATTGGTGGATCGGAAAATTCAGCCTAATGTCAAATCTATATATGGTCCAGCACTTATGATAGAAAAGTGTTGATTCTTGAACTTAACAGCTAACTCAAGTGGCCTATAATCAATATGAGTACTCTGGGCGATAATGGCCAACTACACAAAGAGTATACAAGAAAAGGATATCAAAGCTGAATTATGTTCATACAAGCAAGAAGGGGTTTGGAAAAAACTTAACGTATGAATAGAAATTAGATCTAAATCTATAACCCTAAGGATGAATAGTGAAACCCTGGGTTTTGTAATTAGATGAAAGTATAGCTCACCCAAATGTGATATGAAAACTAAGTTTTATCATAATGTAACATATTATGAACATAAATAATCTAGAACTAAAAAAGAGTAGTCCTAAACTATCTTAAATTAGTATAGCATAAAATATTGAACATGAGGAAAATTACAATTTTACAAAGTGTAATTAAGGTTAGACAGAATAAACAAAATAACTGGACATGTGTGACATAATGCTTAAATTATGTGTAAAGGTAGAATAAAGAGTATTTAAGTTTCCTAGAAAATGTCAGGATTTTATAGTCTATTCTAGACAAGTTTGTAAGATGATGGAAAGTATTGTTATTGAACCTATCTTGATGGCTAGATATGGCTTTCTCTTACTTCAAACCCTAAATTTGTGCCTTTGACTTGAAAAATGAATTAGTAGATTTGGGCTAGAAAACTTCATCACACTCTCATGATATGATGAGTGTTTCCTACATACCAATACTCTGAAAAGGGATTAAGTTGTATGTAGTTCTCCTAAACCTATGATGAGATGTAACATACTATATAATAGAAAACAAGCCCTCAATCCATCATTAAAACTTAGCAATGTGCACTTGCAATTCAGATTTGGTTCTAACACTTGATCTAAGTAAACATTATAAATGAATTCATATTTGTAGCTTGTTATTGTGATGGTGTACTCTAAGGAATATATGTTTTCGTGTTTTCTCATGAACATTTTAGAGCGTTTCCTTTAATATTCTCAAGTGAGTGCTAGGTGCCCCTAATAGGTTAGGGTATGTTTATATTTATATGTGACATTTCGTTTGGTTTCTATATCAAATGAACCAAAATTCCTTCATATGCAAACAATGCCAAGTAACCATGATGAAACTGTGATTGTTAGAAAGCAAGAACACACATTCATAAGAGGTGAAAAGGTTTAGAGATGAACTTGTCTAGGACCTACAAACCTATCCAGGGTGTACAAAATTGGGTATGATATAGACATAAAGGTATATTCAAATGTTGAATAGTATGTTTAGTGATTTATGAGGAGCTAAGTTGGAGAGTTCTTGTTGTCTAGTGCGTACATGTTGTGAGATAGAGTAAAATGTGCCTTTAGTTGGTCAAATAATGTGTAGATGGAGTGTATATCATAATACGTGCAAAATGTTATATTATCAAGTGTCCAGACCAAATGTAGGGTACTATACAACCTAAGATATTCAAACACCACTTTCGGTTTTGTCCACCTGCTCAATCAGCTTGGAGATGGTTTAACACACTTAACTATTTATTCCAAAAAAATCATGTGGAAAATGGTTCTTCAAGGGGATTTTTCCATGTTACCCACACAATACAAACACATTTGGAATTTTTTTCGTGAGATATAATTTCATCTATAAAAATGACGGAACAACATGTAATCTTTATCCATGTTTCTATTATGATGGTGAGAAGAGATAATAGATTATGGACAATCAATACGGGTGGGTCTCGTCATATAGTGCACTTTAAATTTTCTCAACGGGACCGATTTTTTATATGTCTAGGATTTTGGAGAGTTGATTCCAAATATGTTGGTGTTCAGTAGAAACTTGTAATTTTTTTTAGTTAATAAAGTGATCTAGTTATTTCTAACACTCACGCTTCACATCCATGTTCAATCTTAAAATGTTAAATTGGAGACGGAGAAATTGTAAACCATATTGGATCATTGGGGAAGATATTTGTGTGCTTTGAGATAAGTGACCCTTGATTCCCCGATTGATTGTCATCTTCTCAAGGTTTTGATAATTGGGGCCATGTTTGATGCCACTTTCAAAACTAATATCATTTATGTGCCACATTCTCAACAACCTTCTCCTAGTCGTAACAATGGAAATGGCAATTTTAGGCACATGGTTCTTATTCCCAGTGGGCGAGCGATGCTACCATAAGGAAATTTTCCTCACCTAGCCCTTTTATGTTTCTCTTACTGCATAGAATGAGTAAGAAAAAGAAAAAACATAGATCATCAAATAATTATATACGGGAGCCAATATCTATTAGTAACGATTTTATCACAAAGTCATATAAGTAATTCGAAGATACACCAGAGTGGTTGGTATATTCGTCTTGGGTAATTAGGCACTTATTTAAAGGTTGTCAAAATGTGATAGTTTTTAGGTATTATGAAGCCACAAGGAGGAGAGGGAACTGCAAACACGAAAACTTATTAATCCTACAACTAATCAATTATCATGTTAATAAGTTGACCACTTTCATCTTAGCGTCACTTCAATTGACAAAAAGATCATAGTATATTAGGATTTATGTGCTAACATAGACCAAGTCTACCAACTAATATTATATTTTTTTATATTAATTAAATAATTAAACTTTTAGAATCCTAAATTGAACAATTCCAAAATGCACTAACGAAATATATCCAACTTAGAGTACCACATCATGTATTCATAGACCAAGCATTGAATTACCTCATTTTATAAGGATCTCATACGAAAATAGAAAAGGCCAAGTAAACAAACAAACAATTTTTGAAGCCGATAAAACATACCTCTTTCAACTATTATGAGAGCACAACTATTAAAATAAGAATAATGATAAAGTTGGTTTTGATGGTCAAATTATGTTTTCTGCAAAACCCGCACATGCACCTTTGCGATTGGGCAACAAGTCCGACCCTTGGTCAAAACCATATATTAGGATTGATAAGGACTCGTGAAGACCTAAATGAGCGATAGGGGAGGGGAACCACTTTTAACGCGTGTTTAATACGAACGATTTCATTATTATGGGAAGTGCAGCGCGCAAATTGCAATAAAATATCCCTTCTACACGACACCTGCCACCTGGCATACTTGCTCGAAAGGTTAATTAACTAAATTAAACTTTATACTTTTGGCCCGACGGAGTTTAATCAGTGCTGTCAAGGACTTTAGGGAAGCGAGCCAGCCTCGAGCGGTGGTCATATTACGGTCCCGCCGCGCAATAAAACTTAAGTACAGCACTATGTTCTGGTTTTGTGTAGATCACATAGTGATTTTCCTATTTATTTGCCTTCCCACGGCATTTTTGTTTAGCTTCCGAGGATGTAGTTTAAAATCTGGAGCATTCAGTGAGATTTTCAGCGAGTGAATGTCTCGTCAACCTGAAAAGAGAGGGGCTTCGGCTCAGCCCCCTTTGGAGGGTAATCCTGAGGCAGGCGAGGCTTCTTCTTCTTCGTCTAGGCGATTGAGACCACGGTCACACGAGGCCGAGGTTTCGGCTGAGACTGGTAACGGAGGCGGCGTTTGGCCTGAACCGTTTGTGGAGGCGATGGCGCGGGAAGTGGCGCTGGCGGCTGCAAAAGGCGGCGGAGCTCTCGCTGCTGCACCTGCCGTTGTGATTTTGTTTCAGGTTCGTACTATTTTTTAACGCTTATGTTGTTTTAGTCATATGAAAATCTCTAGTGGTTAGAGGATTAAACAATGAATCTGCTGTGATATGGCTGGAAATGGCTTCTTTGAACTGAATTTTCGAAGTGATTTCCTAGCTAAAATAAATTGTAGACGTGGATTGCTTTTGATAGAGAATAACGGCGTATTTTTTTGTGAATTTTGAAAACCTGAAACTGCTTTCGCTGAGATTTGTGTAGGTGTTGATTTTATAAACCTAAGAAAATTTTTAGCTGAAAATTTTGGAAGCATAGAGTTAGCTTAAATTATTGGAAGCGAATAAGTTTGATGCGCTCGGACGCAAATTGCCACGAACACGCCCGTGTATTTTAAGGTTTTCAGCGCTAGTATGCGGTTCAGTTATCTGCTGTTAGAGTTTAACTGTGATTTGTTACTTTCCATGGCGGTTGGTTTTGAATAACCGCTTTGAATCGAACGATCGCCCTTGCTTTTTTAGCAAACGATCGTTCTCATCTATGTGCCGTGCTAGGGTTTTTGTTTATCTTTCCCGCTGTCGTGCTCATTTTAAGACCGGTAAATTTTCATCCATAAGAGTACAAGGTTTTACGGCAAATTCAGTCCGTAAAAGTTCTGTTCATGAGTAGAATAAAGCTATAGGCAATAATATTTTAAATAATATGTCTTTTACGGTGTTCAGAGGACGGATCCGTTAGTTTTCTGCTTTTCCTGCATTGTTTGGAAACTTGAAAAAACATCTCGACCGTATAGGGCTTAAATTTATGACAGTTCTGTCAACCATGTCGTACAATCAACTATCGTGTCCAGTCTTTAACTTCCATGTGTGTCACAAAAAGCTTTAAAAAAGACTTCAATGAGTGGTTTTAGTTTGGCTTTATGTTGTGCCGTTGACTGGGAAGACCAGTGATCAGACCTGGCAGGCTAATTTTAGTTATTATATACTGTGTCTGTAGGTGTGTTCCACCTGGCGGACTGTTTCCAATTCGGAAATACTGTGGGAATCCCTCGCAAGACGTGTCTGGGGCACAGGCCAAACAACACTGGGAACTCAATCTTGGCGTGATGAATATATTCGCCTTCACTTGACGGCATCAAATTTCCGTCTCAACAGAGCCAAATACACTTCGATTGAATTCGAAGTCTCCAGCGATTCAAGCGGCAATGGCGCGGGAGCCGCGTGCAGGTGCTTGGCGCTGTCGCCGGGATATTTGGCCGTCGGATTTTTTGACGGCACCGTCCGTATTTTCAGTTTGACGAGCAAAGAATGTGTTACTACAATGAAGCCAGTCCACGTGAATCGTCTGGGGCCGTTGTCTAGAGCCATAGCCGGAATTGTTATGTGCGATGATAGGGTTGTTTTCGCGTCATTTGACGGAAGTGTGTTTGTTGGCAGTGTTTCGACCGGGTACGTTCGGTGCGCGCATACGGGCAACGTGGTGAACGACGGCACACTGGTCGACTTCACCGGCTGTGAGAGGTTCTGGGTGGGGTTATATGCCGGTATTCCCGGTCATGCCTGTCATATTTGGGACGCCGTGACAGAGCAACTGGTTTTTAATGCCGGAGATATAACGGACTCGGAGGCGTTAAGAGGTTGGCGTCTGTTGACGGAGCAGGCGGAGCGAGTCGGCCGCGTAAGGATTAGCAATGACGGAATTCTTCTCACGGCTACCAGGTTGAAGGTGGCGGTATTCGATCTCGAGACCTACGGGTTGTCATTCAGTAGAGATGAAATTGCCGTCGATCAACAACAGCTTCTAGTTGAAACCGTGGACACAAACAAGGACCGGTTCTTGACGGCGTCAGATAACGGCACGGCGAGAATACGTCGGATTACAGACTTTGAAGAAGTCGGCAGGTTTTCCTTTGACGAAGTAGCAGCAGAGAATAATTCTACTAGCACCAGTGGCAGCGGCGGTAATAACAATAATAACAGGAAGGTTCTAGGGAGTTTGAACACGTGGCAGGCGTTTATTTGCGTCGATGGTGTGGTGCATGCGTGGGATGCTAACAGCGGCATGCGTCTCCACCGGCTGGAAGAGCAGATGGGTGAGGTGTTTGATCTGGTGGCTGACGATGAGCACGTGGTGGGTTGTGCAGTTGACACGGGGATCCATCTATGGAGTTTTAGACCTTAATCTGCAAATTTTCCTAATCTGGAAAAATCCTTTGGATTTCTTCAAGTCATATATTTTTTAAATTATTGCAAAATGCAACCGTGTTTAATGGGAGTGCGTTTGAAACCGATCAGGCGGGTAAAGTTAAGAGAAGAATCCTTTCGATGGAGTGACTGGTGAACAAGTCCGAGATTTCTCGAAGTTCTAAAGCTCTTGTGGATGCTACATGAAAAGATCTCTAAAGCTTTGTGCTCAACTGCAGGAAAGCTCGCCCATGAATTGTCAATTCTCAGTTAATAAACTACTCATATGGACACATTGATACAGTTATTCTTTCCTAATTACCAGACAAACTTTTTTATAATGTTATTCAATTTTTCTTAGAGACTTCAAGCTTTCACAATTCAGTGTTAAAGTATCATGGTGTTGGCATGGTCGGATTAAGGATTTTGAGTGTATTAGGTAATATTGGAGCTAACACCCTCCATAAATTTAAAAAATCTGTAGTAGAAAAAATAATCAATCATGATTAAATATGATATTACTTAATATCTTATGTCTTTATCATCCAAGAAAAACTTGCTAATAAATGTTTTTGTAGCTACTAGTGCCTAAAATTCCTAGTTGATTATCTAACATATAGTCTATCATAATCCTCCTTGTCTCATATATTTCCTAAGCTATTTACATATTCACCTTTCTTGATTTTTCCTCCCAAAAAACTTCCAAGACTTCAAAACAATATAGTGTATGAAAATACATGAGTATGAATTAAATTTAAGATTCCTGCAACAAAGGCACTTGCATAAATATTTGAGGCCTCCTAAATATCATACTCTTAATATAATTTTGTAAATTTTATTTTATTTTGAATGAAATGAATTGAATTGGTATATAAGGTTAGCCACTAACTACTACTAGCTTATATGGTTAATAAATTGATTAACTCTTCATAAACACCATAATTAAATAAAATAAATTACCATCTCCATAAACGTTGGTGCCATAGGCAATTGCCTAATTTACCTAGGCGTGTTGAAGAAAGGCTTCTGACTTGTGTGTTATATTTTAAGGCAACTTTTCATTAGATTGAGTTGTCCTTAGTTCAAATTATTTGATATTTTATATGATTTTTATGATGGTGATTATGAAGATTCTTCTTGCTCTTAAAAGCCTTCCTGCTGCCTCTATGTAATGTACAAAAAAAATTTACTCTACCCAAATAGACATTATGCCTGTATCACAATTCAAGCTCCTCAACTTTTTGTCCAGAAATCTTTATTTTGTACTAAAAGCCATGGTGCCGGCAGTTATATTAATACCCACATTGTAGAATCAATCTGCACTGCCACAACTGAATTTTCTGTGAACTCTGGTCCCTGCAAACCCTAAACCATTAATTATTATTACAAAAGAAATTATCAGATTTGTAGGCAGGAAATTTTAAAAAAAGAGTTAGGAAGGATCGTATCATTAACTTTTCCAGTATAATTAGCTATAATAGTGCAGAAACAAATACATGTCATTATTAGCATTGTTTTTAATAACTACTAGTGGACCCGCATATTTTTCAGGACCTTCGAGGTTCTAATTATTTTTTTGTAACTACCACTACTACCTAGCTACCTTACATTCTTTTTAGAACCTTTGATCCAGTTGATGTTGGTGTATTAAAGTGAAGAATTAGATAATATTAAGGTGAAAGCATGGCTGGATTTGTCAAGGTTAATAGACTTCAAAATATAGCTAATTTAAAAATAGGCTATATTTAAAAATAGGACCGTTATGATTGATAAGCAAAAATATAATATAAACATTAAATTAATTTACATGTTTAGCACACATTTAAGTGTGTGTATATATGTGTACACACGCACACGCACACGCACACATACACACACACATCGCACACATATATATGTTTCAGTTTAAAAATATGTTCCACCAAGTTTTCGAGACGGGGACAGGGGGACGTGTTTCCGGGATAGATTTTTTTGGAGGCCTTTGTTAGGGGATGACAGGGGACGGCTATTAATTTATTAAAAATAAAGGAAAACATAAAAAATATAGGAAAATTCAAATATTTATATGATAACATTGATAAATCGTTCATCACACACAACAAAATTTCAAATATAGAACTTTAATACATAAAATTGGCTCTGAATTGAGATTTCACATAAGATTGAAGTATGAATTACAATAATGATTACATTGAAATGCCTAAGGGCTGCAAGTCCCCATCCTCGAGTTTTTGAAACGTCCCCGGTACGGAGACAGCCCTAAAAGGGTAGGGGACGCGTCCCCATGGAACGTAGGTTTAAAATTATCAAAAAGAAAAAAATAAATATTATATGTGAATAAAATTTTTTTTTTAAATGAAATAGAATTGTTTGTTGTTTTGATTTTTAATTGATTTTCTTTATTTTTTGTTTTTGATATTTTATAAATATAGTTTACATCTAGTCTCTTTTATAGAAGAATTGTAAAAAGTGGAATTTAAAAGTTGGACTAAGAATTCATATTTTACATTGCTACAAATCTACACTAGAGGTCACTGTGATCTTCTCCTACAAAAGTAGAGATGGATGTTTCCATTGATTGTTTTAGACTCTTAAGGTTGACTACTAAAAATGATAAGTAACAAAAAAAATTGTTATATATGTCTTTCTACATTTTAAAATTTCTTTTAGCTATTTTTACTTCCCCAATCCATCATAAATTTTAATAAAATTCTAATGCACATTGTTGTTACATAGTTATAAAATAAAATGTCACATAAAAATCCCTGCTACAATACAAAATGTAAAAATTCGAAGGAATACAAAATCAAAAATCTCACAAAAAACCTTGCTACGAATCAAAATCTCAATGGAACTGACTACTAGTAGTAAAAGAGAAGAATGTAATACACACTATTCAATTATCTTCATTATAGAGTAACTTATGTTCTTTCTTATAACATCTAATAGGCATAATAAAAATCATATATAATGAAATATTGAGTACGGGTTGTCGTAATAGGTGAAGGTGGTTGAAACTCTATTAATGGCTTCATTTTCAAATTCAATATTCTTCTATGGGAACTAAGGGTTGTGAAATTGAAGGAAGAATTCTTACTTAGTGATTCCCAATTGGATAAAAAGGTTGCAAAACTTGCGATAGAATGATTTAAGTGCGAGGAATACATTGACAAGTTTTATAAGATCATGATTTGTCCCAATCATAAAAAAATGGATAAAGAGAAGATAATGTGATACATCAACAAGCTGCAATGGGTGATTCATGATGAGATAAGTATTGTGGAGGTGCTTGAGCCATAGAAGGAACATATCGGTATATTTTAAGAACAAAAGGAAAGATAACACATTGAAGAAGTGCAGTGAAGAGAAAAAGGAAGCTTTGCAGTAGCAAAGAACCAATGTTGTAGCAATAAAAGGGTCAAGAAGCAAGCACAAGTGGTACCCATGAGCAACAAAACAAAAGAACCACTTCCGTAAGTGGTAGAGCTCATGGCACATGATTTAACAATACCTATTTTTGATGAAAAGAGGTTGGACATTGAGCTTTTGAGTTTCCTCGTGTACACAATAATGATGGAAAGGAGGATGTTGGCATGCATGTTGTACAAGATGAGAAGGAAGGAAAATCATCAGAGAATTGCATTAATGAATGTAGGGAAGGAGAAGCATTACTAACTACGATTATAATATCAAGATTTGTGGAAAGGAAAGAATAATTTTGGTAGGAGAGGTGACATATCTTGAAAAAATGTCAAAGAAGGGGAAATGCTACATAATAGTGGTGGATAATGAAAGCACAAATAGTTGTGTCCACAAAATGGTATAGAAGGTGGGATTGATATGAAACCACATCCATGGACATTGAGCTTTTGATGTCCTCATGTACACAATAAATGATGGAAAGGAGGAGGATGCTAGCATGCATGTTGCACATGACAGGGAGGAAGGTAAAACACCAGAGAATTGTAACGACCCCCAACAGGTGTTCGGAAAAATACACCAATTGTTTTGAACCAGAATTTTCAATCACCCCTCACACCATTGGGACAAAAATCGACACCTCTTGATTTCATAGTCCTACATCTAACAATCAAACACATGCAAGAAGAAATATAAAGATAATACAAGTAATTCAAAGTTATCTAACATAGTAGATTAAGTTGTGTCATTCATTTTAACTTGTATAGTTTGCTTCCATCATAACATAAGTTTAATTGCCCGTAAAACATTAATTACAAGTACCTACATGATTTCATATATAATTTTTCATCTAAGTAAAACTAAAACATTGTAGTTAATACATTGAACATGTGCATACATTTCCATTCATTCCATTTTTGTGAACAAGAACATTATAAGTACAATTTCATTCAATTAAGTTGTTTTATTACCTTAATCATAAAACTTACATATAGTTATTTTATAAATTACATCATAGTCACAAATTCATGATAAGTAAATTACAAAAGTGTATGATTCCATTCATTCTCAAAGTTCCATATGTTACAAGACTACATAGGTTTACATTTCAAGTTTCATGTCACATTCTATTACATATGACATGGTGGTTCACTTTACATAGTTTCCAATACATAATGGTTCTCATAATTTAATTTACAATGTTTACAATTTATTTTGTCTTAATTTATAATACAATAGCTATCATGAAATACAATTACATAACTATGTTGCGACAAAATAATTCCATTTGCTAAAGATCCATCATAATGCCGAACTACACCATGAGAGAGAATATCATCGGAGCACTTTAACTCCAACCACGAGCCTTGCAGATCCTCACACACCTCCCACGAAGTGAGAGTAGCCCTACCCTTTGCAAGAAGAAAGATGCGAGAAATCAATAAATAAGATAAAGTACCATGTGTAGTGTGGTCAACCAAAAAGCGATAAACCTATTAACAAAGTAGGAATACAATATCATAGAAATAATATTAGTAATGAATATGCTTTTGGCCAAAAGACTTAGGATAACAATAGGTACACATTCCTAATGAAATTTGACAACATATTAGGCCATGAATATTACCTAACTAGTCATAAGGGAAGACGTTAAGTCTATCTGTAGTCCACCCCTAACCCCTATGTGAGAATTTGCATTAGATTAACTCACCCATCCATACAGATCAATCCTAGCATACACACACCTCTCATAACATCATATTTTTCCATAAGCAATTATCAATAGGATGATAATTTGCATTAGATTAACTCACCCATCCATACAGATCAATCCTAGCATACACACACCTCTCATAACATCATATTTTTCCATAAGCAATTATCAATAGGACATCTCTATTTCCAAAATCAAGTAACTCAGGAAAACTGGAATTAGGACACAAACAATAATAACTTTTTGAATGTCTCATACCACTCATTCGCATTATTGCTATAAGAACACTAATCCCAATTTGTTATCCCCAAACAACAAAAGACAAACCATGAATAGGACATGAGCAATCACAACCCTCTTCAATGTCCTATACCACTCAAGAGCATTGCCATTGCAAGAATCTTAAACACGGTTTGCCATCACATGAAAAAGTTATAATTTCCCATAAACTGTTTCAATACATGTTTCAAGTTTTATGTATTCCAGAATTTGTAATGCTTCATATAAGGTCAAAATCGATGCACAAACATATTTTCAATCATTATCCTTTTCATAAGTAATTTAAATTTAAAACATATTATCCCCATTTATATGACCACAAGTTTTCATCATCCTTATTTGACTCATAATATCTTCATAAAGAATTATAAATGGTATTGCGAGATTTATGATTTAATCATAATTTCCAAAATACACCCTCTAGGTATGCATAGTTCACGTAATATTTAAGTTCTTCTAAATTGTCGTCATTCATTGACTCCTATCATGGGTTATATTTCATCCTTTACGTTAAATCTCTGTAATATGGTTATGTGTTCGCACTTCACATTTATCTTTACATCATGGATATAACTTCATAATCTACATTAATATCTCAACATAGTTTCACATGAACAACAATAACGCTAAATGTGTATTCACATACATATATTCTTGTATCTATGTCAATTTAAAATGTTTAGGTTGTGACTATGTCATGGTGGATAAATGATATCATTGGGGGAGAGACTCAACCTCAAGACCTCTCTCCCCTAGTCTCTTACTTCTAACCATTTGGCCCAGCCACAACCCCTTGCATGTAACTTGGCTAACTGATGTTTAATTATCTTGTTTACTAATGGGTAAGCTTTTGAAATTCAAAGTAGAAAAAATAGCGTGGGCCATGGGTCGAACTCATGACCCATAGATGAAAACTCTAACATCCTTGCCATTAGGCCACTACACACAGTAAAGAAAATTAACAACCTTTCAAATATAAATGTGTTAAATGGATAAACAACTTGGTTTATGTGTGTTGATTCCTCCTCTGTTCTTATGAAGCTCTTAACTCTCCTTTACACTCGAGCTTCTCTAACTTTCCTACAAATCTTTCTCCAATTTTCCTACAAATCCTTCTCCAATCTTCACATGTGTGTTTTCTAATGTCCTTTCTCAATTATGTATGTGTATATTTGTATTTCATCTCCTTCCTCGATTCTGCTATATAACTTTTCCATGTTCTAAATTTACTCACATGGATTCTATTCTATTTAGTGTGGTTTATTATTGGTTTACTATTTCCGTGTTTCTCCATTTACCTCATGTGGCTCTTTATTTCCATTTCATGCATTCTATTTGATTTTATTTATTTTCTATATTTGTTTTAAACTAGAGTTTAAATTCTTCATGCACTTCATTTAACCTTCGTCGCCCCTAAATGCTCAAATATGACTTTAGTGGCTATATTTAGCCTCAATAGCTTCAATTTGATACCTCATGCAATTGCCACGTAGGTGATAAGGTTAGTGGGAGGCTCCAACGATGGAGGTTGGATTCATAGCGTCATGGTGGTTTTTTGCTTTTAAGCTCGATGAGCTCCTCACTACTCAGCAATCCCTCTTCCTTAATCCCCATTGGTGGTGGGTCAGAGGCTTAATCAATTTAAATGTAATTGTGTTGGTATTTAGGTTACCTCCATTTTGTGTTTTGTTATGTTGAATGAGTTAATAGCTCGACAAGTTGTGTGTCACGTACCCGAGCAAGTTGGGATCTTCCTGGTTTAGTGAGCTATGTGCAAGGTATGTGTTGTAGTGAAAATCATTGCGAAGTGAGCTCAGTAGTTAAGTGATAAGGTTATTCAAAAAAATGCAACTTATTTGTCATGTAATGTGAGTTGGTTATAATGAAAATAGCTCACTTGAGTTCATCGTGACATGAGCTTGGTGGTTACAATGTAGCTCAATGCAAATGTGTTATGAGCTTGATAGAGTTCATCACGATGAGAGCTTGGTCATGTAATTTCAGGTAGCTTTGTTCTAACAATACAACGCATAATCAGTTGGCTTGTTGGTGAGCTTGACAAGTTCAACCCCACTTTCTTAAGCATGAGATTTAAACCCACATACATGGTTTTAAGACAATACAAAGTAAATATATACAAGAATACTTCCATAGTAAAATAGGAATTCATAGCATATAGTCACACCACCCTAGGCCAATCTGGGCCGGTAGGTGAATGAGCATAGGGCTTCCTTGATGTTGCAGCCCTACTTGAGAAGAAATTACGAGGTTACAATAGAGAAATAAGGTGTAGGAGGCATAAGGTGAAATACGGGAAATATGACATAGATATGCACAAGGCCACTTAGGGCCAACAAGCCAAGTTACCCCCCACAACAACACCCTTTTTTTGCGTAATAGCACAATAATTATTATAACATTCTAAACAAAACAATGTAATCACAAGACATAAGCCAAAGACACAATGATGCTATGCAAGTGATCCATTGTTGTAAAGTGATAATGTGACACTCGACAAACGCATAATGTGACATTTCTCTCCTTGTTTTAGCGAGAATGCGTAAACTTTTTTTGCCTTCATAGTGCAACCAATGAATTGCTTCCTCGCACAAGGTGAGACCAAATAAGGAAATTAGTCAACAAGAAACTAATGGCTATACTTACGATTTTGACACTATTTTCCATACACTATATTACACATGGTAGATCTATCTATCCATACCCATCTTCTACATCTTTCTACCTCTTCCTGATGATACCCTTTCTTGGGATGGAGAACAGATGTATACATGCAAACAAGAGTACCCGGTGCATTATTCATTTCCAATAATCAAATCAACTTAAATGAACTATAAGCAGTCATTCTAAAACTGAAATATAGATCCACAATATCATCTACTACTAGTTAATCAATTGATAATAATTGTTTCACTCATAAAACATTTCATAATGATAACTAAATCAAATCAAAGCAATAGAATGTGTTATATCAATGTGGCAACAACCACTTAGTCATGAAAGTCTCCAAAATAATAAAAGCATGAACATGAGATGTGACAAGAATTGCATTAATGAACATAGGGAAGGAGAAGAATTACTATTATGAGAAAAATCTCATGTTTTGTAGAAATGAAAGAATATTTTTGGTAGGAGAGGTGACATATCTTGAAAGCAATGTCAGAGGGGAAAATGCTACATAGTAGTGGTTGGAAGCATGAACAATTTTGTCTCCATAAAAATGGTATGGAAGGTGGGATTCAGGTGAAACCTCGTCCATGGACATTAAGCTTTTGAGTGTCATCATATAGACAATAATGATAGAAAGGAAGATGCTAGCGAACATGTTGCACAAGATGAGGAGGAAGGAAAAGCACAAGAGAATTGCATCAATGAATGTGGGGAAGGAAAAATATTACTCACTACAAGAATAATCTCATGATTTGCAGAAAGAAAATAATATTTGTAGTAGAAGAGGCGACATGTATCAGAAAAAATGTTAGATGAGGGGGAAATGCTACATAATATTGGTGCATGATAAAATGAATAATTTTTTGTCCACAAAAACTATATGGAAGGCGGGATTGAGATGAAACCACATCCACATCCTTATAGGGTGACATGGTTGGTAGAAGGATGAGTAGGCATTGCATGGGAACAATGCGAGGTAAAAAAATAAGATTAGTTAGTTCAAGGAGAAAGTATTGTGTAATGTTTTACCAATGGATGGATGTCATTTTTTGTTGGGAGGCATTTGTAGTTTGATAGGGATACATTATACGATGGAAGAACCAACACAATGCAAACTTACAAAAGGATGGATAAAATTTCATTTTGAAACCATGGAACTAAGAAGGTAGAGTAGCACACAAAGATATTTGGGTTCATCGCAAAAGAGAACAAACCATGCAGAATATAATAGACAAAGCATGTGTGATGGCACAAGAGAAATAACATCCAGATATGAGATAGAGAGGCATTTGTAGTAATGTGATAAAGAATAACAAAAATGCAAGAATAAATGAATAAATAATGTGTGTCATCACCACAAGTGTGAATAATCAAGAGGTATCTTAGAGAGCTGGAAATGTGTGAATACATTGTATAAGGGAAGAATGTGTGGTGGAAGAAGGAAACACTTCAAGAGGAGAAAGGAGGTCAGCTTGGAGAGAGCCATGATAGTGATGTAGAGAAACATTTGCATTGGAGGAGGACAATTGTGTACCCAATTAATTCCAATAGTTGGAAGGTAGGGACTACTCGTTGGTGTATAGGCATGCTAAGACCTTAACAAAAGGTTAAAAGTGTGGTTCTACCACATGTAATACATGTGTGAGAACTCAAATCACACTTTTTCTTACCTAGGATGTATAATATAGGAATATTTAGGTTTATGAGAAATTTTGCACTAACCAAAAAAATATGATCGAGTAGATGAGTTGAGTTCAACTATGCAGAAATTGTTTGTGCATCATTTTTTTTGCATAGCTTGTGTGTATACATATACTATGTTTTTATTTTAGACATGTTTGTTATGTGTTTACTTAGGTGTTGTAATTGCACATATTTGTGTGTGCGACATTGTCAGTGTTCCTTGGGAAGATCGATGATATTGTTTTGAATTTAGACAACCCTTTTTGAGATGACACAATCATTTGGAATTATGGAGTGAAACAAAAAAAATTCAAATATGTGTAGCCTTGCAAGAAACATTTCTAAAACTTCACATTATGAGGAAAGGCTTATCTTAATGGTATCTAGTTACCATGAGACCACATATGAAATTGCAAAGTTATTGGATTTTCTGTGCGAATAATTCTCGAAATAGGGGTGTATTATCATGTTGTAACACATAAGGTTATTTGTCGGCACAAAGTGTAGGATCATTGAAGTAGCTTCATTAGGATCATAAGTGAAGGCTGATGAAGGTTAACCTATATTTAGATTATGTTTTTTTGGATAACTTGTGTTGCATCGAGTTTAGCTATGTTATGGGTCCTTTGGGCCTTATCTTCCATTTAATGTTTGTGACACATTTGATTGTTTATGGGTTGGATGTCTTATGGATTACATTTTAAGTAGTTGATTGTTTGTATATGATCACATCACTACATTTGTACAAGGGTAGTTCAATTGGAAGGGCTTAAAGAGGATTTTGTTCAATACAATTTTGTCTATGGAATTTGGTTCTAGATCAGAAATCATGTAGAGTAATGATATATATGTAGCTACAAAGAGTATTGTAATGAGATCTATGCATAGGTCTAGGAATGGTCCAAGCGAGATTGAATCATAGAGGCAACACTACAATGTTGAGTTTATTCTAACAAGCATTGTCTATTGCATGATTAAATCATTAGCGATTGGTCTTAACTATTAATTGTTGTTATTGATATTCCATTACATGTTTCTTTAACACAACTTGGTTCAATGTATTCTTTCATTAGGACCCATAACCATCACTGCATCACTTTAAATTTTTTATTTTAAGATCGCTAAATATTTAGTTTGAGTGCACCCATGAAAGGGATAAATTTTACAATTAACCCTTACCGACATAAAACTCTGACCATCCATTCAATATTTCCTTTCTTGGATAGTCTAGTGTTGTGGGGAGAACATTAAAGATTATAACTAGTACATACATCTTAAATATATTTATCTCAAAAACATTTGTGTATTGGATATGTATATCTTAAATCTGTCACATAATTTCTCCTATTGAAGGGTTCCAAATTGATTCAAAACTCTGTCACCTTTTCCACAAATTTGCTACTAATTATTGATGAGTGGCCTCAATATAGCTATACTATTGCGTTGAGCTCAAAAAATCTTTCTACAGTTATAAAAGTCTCAAAAACTAGTTGCATGCTCAATATATTGTGATTTTTCGATTGCTTCTCCATTATCATATGGTAGTCAAATGGACAGAAAATTAAGGCTCAACCATTTATTTTTGACATCTCACACTACCATACTCACTCCTCCCACCTCCCTTGGCTTTCGTTTTAGTATTAGGAAATCTATGGTTAGTGATCCACATATGTGTGTGTAAATAATAATTACATTGATAATAATTATTATGTAATAATGTAAGTTAGTAAATTAGTAGGTAAGTTAGTATATTGTTATTAGTTATATAAAACAACAATAACAAATTTATATTTGAGGAAGTGAGTTATAAACAACTCACGTAGGAGGTTGAGTTGTTTTAGCAACCTATATTTTAGGATGGTTATTTCTTATATATATGGATGTGTGTGTAATGAAGTTGAGGGGAGAATATTAAATATCTTTCATGATTATTTGGTTTTTGTATCTTTGATCTCTTTGCAATTTTGTTGTATACTCTTCGTCTGGTATCAAAGCGTGCATGTCCAGCATAGGGATTTCTTCATCTGTTTTCTTGTTGCCATTTTTATCTGCTTCTAATTGAGTGCCTAACCTTGAGAAGAAAGGATGACGTGTGGTCTACAAAAGTAGGAAAGAGACTACAAAAAAGTTGTGTATTCAAGAACTGGTGCAAAACAATCTCGTCAGCATTCTAATCATCTCTCTATACTCATTTAGATCTTGTTTTGTTGACAGTTGGCTTAGAATCCGCATCATCAAATTTTTTGATAGTAATCGCCAACAATTTTGCCAATCGCCAGCGATTATAGTAATTGTCTTCGATTCTTCTTGAATCACCAGTAATCCTCTCTGGTCGCCAACGATCACTGTGGTAAACAAGAATGTGACTTTTCCTTTTGATTCATAGGTGATTTGTGTAAATTCTTTATTAATCAATACAATCTATAAAATGTGATCAAGGTGTTTAAGAGTAGTTTGTGGTAAATACTATTCATTAATAGTATTTTAAAAAAATCATTGTGATGGATTTGTAATAGTCTTTGTGTCTCATCATTGTCAAGATTAGTCAAAAATTGTGTGTCTAGTCTTATAGTGAGTCGTGGTAAAAGTCCAAAAAAAAAATCTGTCTCACGGATGCACTATCGCTAGAACGCGATGTCTTGTATATAAAGTATCAAGATAAAAGAATTCACAAAATTCTTGAAGTAGGATATGATGGAGATACTGAATCCAAACTAACTCAACCACAAAAACATTGACATTTAACAACACGCAAATATATAAAGAGCCTCAAATCCAAATCCAACTGAGCTAGCAACATGACACCGTAATCATGAGGCAAATAGAGGTTGGAGGTCAATCAACGACCTCTTGTCAGTCACCAACGATGGGGCCACATAAAAGGTTTGGTGGCACATTTTGTTTCAGTTGTGTGTTTGCTTCCAATTGTGTGTGGTGTGTTACAGTTTGCAGTGTTCCTGTTTGAATAACTAGAAATTTCACATTGAGGGGCGAACATAAGATCCAATGTTCCATTTCCAATTTTTCAGTTTGTAATGTGTGAGCATATTTTCCTATCTTATTCCTTACAGTGAGATATTGATGAGAGCTGATAAAAGTGTTTGACACATCATGATGTGGTTGTACGTAAACCACTTGTAAAACCTTCATTTTTGGTTTGTGGTAAACCACTTGTAAAACCACCATTCTTGGTTGATGGTAAACCATTAGCAAAACCATCACCTTTTGGTTTGTGGTGAACTATGTGCAAAATCGCCACTCTTGTTTGTTGGTAAACCATTTGCAAAACCCTCACCTTTTGGTTTGTGGTACTCCACTTGTAAAACCATCCGTTGGGTTTGCGATTATCCTATGTAAATCACCAGATCATGAGCAGTTGCAAGTACAAATGCAAGTTTTCTTCATGTTCAGACTAAGGGGGGAATGTTAGGAAATCTATGGTTAGTGTTCCACATATATGTGTGTGTAAATAATAATTACATTGGTAATTATTATTATGTAAGAATGTGAGTTAGTAAATTAGTATATTGTTATTAGTTGTTATATAAAACAAAAATAACAAATTTATATTTGGGAAAGTGATTAATAAACAACTCACGTAGGAGGTTTGAGTTGTTAGAGCCACCTCCTATATTTTAGGATAGCTATTTCCTATATACATGGATGTGTGTGTAATGAAGTTGAGGGGAGAATATTGAATATCTTTCATGATTATTTGGTTTTTGGATCTCTAATTTCTTTGTAATTATGTTGTATACTCTTTATTTAGGTTACAACTATTGGTGTAAATACATATTTAACATAATCCTTTACGGTTTTTTCGGAACTTCAAAAGTTTAATATGTATTTATTATAGTTGGCTCAACTTGACACAAAGTGTAAACAATTTCATTTCATTTGGTTATCCTAAAAAGAATTGATTTTATTCTATGGTTGATGTTAGGAATATTGTATTAGTATTCACATGAAAGTTGGTTTGTAAAATAAGTGTACCTGTGAAGAAAATAATGTGATGAATTGTTAGTTACAACTCGCAGTTAAAAATAGTATGTGTGTGAGTTACTATATATTAATAATGAAGGTTATGAAAGTTATTGCACTAACTCTTATAATAGTACGAGAATAATTATTAAATGTTACTTTACAATGTTGTGATCCTATAAATATAATGTCTCTCACACGAGGATGCAATCAAAGAAGGGTTGTATTGAGTGTTATTATTATATGTTCTGTGTGCCGCTCTGCCAAAGTTTAGATGTGGTATCAGCTCTATCATTTTCTGTGCCTATGATGGTATAAAATCAATCAAAGGGTAGCCGTGTTTTCATCTTGATGCCCCTGTTCATAATAGTCTCTCTTAAAATAGCTCAGTTCTACTTTTATGCAATTTAGTGTTTGGATTTGAATTAGAGACATATTTTATTGTATTCCATTGGTTTTCCTTCTGCAGTTATTTTTGCTCACTCCGGAGTGTAAGTTCATAATATGACAGTTTGTATCTCCGTTTTCATCTTCAATGGATTCGACAGTGTAGAAAGTTTTGCCAGCAACAGTCATATATGCTTCTAAGCTATGTCGTGTGCGTCGTCCCACGTCCTATTTAGATCTGTTATTTAGCTGTAGTGCGTGTTCTTTGAAGCATTTGTGATTTCATTCTGATATATTTCATTGACAGTCAAGAAATGAAGACACCATATATATTTTATTATCCAGCGGGCGGAGCATGATATGATTTGAACGAGCAGCTAAGAGAAGCGCATGAATCCAAGATTATCAACGGAGATTCATTGTCGAGCACAGTAATTGCATATCTTTGAGAGGTTTAAATGAATCTTATCAGACCCCTGTGCGCCATGCGCGTTTGCATTTAACACTTCGTGCTCAGCAGATTTGTGTTGCCATAACCCACGTTTTCTACTTCGATGCAATCAGCTCGGACTGATATGTGCCATATCTTGCAGTTTCGAATCAAGTTCACGTGGATATTTTTCCTACAGTTTTGACTGTTATCGATATTTATGTGTGTTACGGCCCGTGTGAATAGTAGATTAACGTTGAATTCGGAATTCGGTATTCTCCACGAAGTCGTCACTCCCCAGCTGTTTTCATCGGTTCATTGCATTGGAAGATTGGCGAGTTAACATTCGGTGCATTGGACACCGGTCTCACCTCTCCACTTTATCTCTACATCGACAATATATGTTTCGGGTTTGATAGACCATCGCCAGGTTTTGGAGATGCGTCAATCACCAACTCTGCTTCAACATTGCCGTGAGAATTGCCCAGTGTTGGCTTCAACCCAAGGGCGTTTGCATCAGGATCACTGTCGACTTCGCCCCGAGCTCGGCCTCCACATGGCATTCGTTCTTTGCGTTGACAATTGAGCTCAATCGAGCTCGCTCTCCTCGAAAGGTTTTAATAGCTGTCAAAACAACTGATTCGAGCGCTGCTCCTTGATCCCACTATTCATTGAAATCATGGTTCTTGTGTAAAAACAAGAGTAGGGGTGTTAAGTTTTTGGAGGGTTCATTTTTAAGCGATTTTAATTATTGTGGTAAAGGGTGTTAGTGATTTTTTTAGTTTAACCAAAAGTCTTCATAGCATGTCATGTTATATGTAAGACATAATTAGGTAAAGTCATGTCCCTCGGCTGATTAATTTTTTTTGTTTTAATTAATTTACACAAGTTTGAATTTAGAGTCTCTCGTATAACGTAATGAAACAAGTGAAAAAGAGACTAATAGTATTTTAATGTTGGCTCATGTATAAGATTAATAAAGTCAAGTAAAAGTAAATATAAAAAATCTCATAGATGTATTTTTAGTAGAATTCGATGTTTTAGGTCTTACTTGTCAATCCTATAAGGGGCTATATTATCTCTAAAATCGATATGCATTGAACTTCAAACTGAGCTACAAATTCTATTCAGTTTAAGTAAGCAACTCATCAACCAAAGGATGCTGACCAATGACCTCTCATCAACCACTAACGACGGGGCTGCAAAATTGTATCTATAAAAACTTGTTGTGCCAAAATGACTAAATTTGAGGCCAAGTAACTAGCTTAGCAGTAGATTTTAGTTGTGCCATTTGAGACCAAAGTGATAGTGATCCAAAATGGCGGCTATATATGAAGACAAGAAGGAACAAGTCATCATAATTTCTTTTTCTGTATTTTTATTTCAATTTGGGTGTGGTTGAAAATAAGAACAAAAGTGCACACTTGTTCACATGTGTAGTTCCTTACAGTTTTCGCTTGATGTGATGATGATGCGGGATATCTTGACCACAAGTATCAAAGGAGAAGATGCTCTTGACAAACTAGGTGGTACATGTGATGTCCCCACTACTTTTGATTGGTTAGGTTGATTTTTCAGAATTGGTTGATAAAGTCCCCTATTCATGGTTGATGTTCACATTGGTCAATGAAGTTCCCAGTTCTAAGGTTGTTATGTTCCCACAATCAAGTGCAAGCATTAATACGACATGTTGGAAGGTCAAGACCATGTGCAAGCTCCGGAGGTGCATGCTGCTTGGTTAGAAAGTGGTATTTGTCCCCATGTTTGTACTAAGGGGGAATGTTAGGAATAATATGTTAGTACTCACACGAAAATGAGTTGGTTGGTAAAAATAATTGTACATGTGAAGAGAATAATGTAATGAATTCTTGGTAACAACTCATAGTTAGAAATAGTATGTGTGTGAGTTAGTACATAGTAATAATGGGTGTTATGAGAGTTGTTGCAATAGCTCTCATAATGCTCTAGAGGTAAGAGTAATTATAGGAGGTTACATTATGGTGTTATGGTCCAATAAATGTAATTTCTCTCCCACAAGAATGTAATTGAAGAAATGTTTTATTGAGTGTTATTATTATATGTTGTTGTGTACTTATCAACCAAAATTTACAATTGAGAAAAACTTATATACACGTATGACACCACCCATTCTATTCAAAACAACATAAAAATAATAATCAAACAAACACTAGAATGTCAAGTGCCACCAATAGATAGGAATCCTAATGCTTATATGGGTTGTCCACTCTTCTTATGGAGTGGTAATGTTGTACATGAAGATTTTTTTATGGATGATTTGATGTGGTTGCGGTTAGGGGTCTTAATTACATGAAACATAGATTGTGACTACAAACCACAACTCTTAGAGAAAGATATCACACCGGCAAGATTCTTACACAATTCATAAGAAACAATAAGATATTTTTATATCAACCATTGAGGAAAAGATTATAGATTTTTGGCATAATACACTCCCTTTTTGTTATGGTTTTATGATAGAGTCCACAAAAATTCCCAAAATGAATTTCAATCATTAAGACCTAGCCTAACTAAGCTTACTATAAAAAACATGTCTATAGGACCAGACTTGGCTCCTTCAACAATGGAGCTTTACAATGCAACCTTAAGCCACTTTATTCTACATGTGCTTTCTTAGTTTTCAATTTACTACTCTGGCCCTATGATCTTCTATGATCACTTGGTATTCTTCCAAAATTGCGTGGCTAGTCTTCACTAGCCGATGACATGTCTTAAATGCTTTACATGTCCATCGTTTCCTCTATTTATATAATATGGTTGGAGAAAATAAAGATACCTTTGCAAATATTCCTTAACTTAATCTAAATACCATCGATTCAACTCATCCAATTTGTAGGTAATCACTTGGGGGCATCTTCACTTGATCAAAACATACTAGGTCACTTGGTCATCTAGTTGGCGAAGAGAAAATTTCAAGTCCCATATGTTTGGGTTTAACCATGCTAATGTAGACATACATACAAAACATATCAATCTTTGTGAAAAATGAACAATACTGATTGAAAGGTGTGTTGGATAAAATATGCATGAAGGCACTTAAAACTCCAAAACATTCATAGGACGCAAAACTCCATTAGTTTGTATAAAAACTCAAAAAATCTTCATGCCTTGCTCCTTTATTCCGAACAACCCAATGTGTAAGCTTGTGCAAGCTTACTCAAATTTATTCAAGGATTGCACCAACTTTTATCCTCCTAACTCTCAACTCTTTTTTTGTGATGCCATATTTCAAGTGAACCTAAATGTGTATACACCATACAACTTGGGTAAAAATAAACATGAACAATTGATCATGCAGGTTTCATAAGTTCTTCAATAGGCCCTCCAAATTTAACAATCTTAGTTACATTAAGCAAAGATGCATCCTCAACTTCTTTTATTTTCCATTTCACTAAATAATTTTTGTATTCATTTCTTTTGTTGTCTTTGTTATGCACGTATCCATAATTTCTTCAACTTATTTGTGGAATTTCTCTAGTAGCTTGTGCCTTAAGTCTACTTCGGTGCGGTCTTCTTCATTAATTTTTTTCCCCTCAAAGTATGCGTACAAATATGCAACATTAACAATAGGTAAAATCTTTATCCTATCTAGTAACTCTATCTCATATGCCATTGTTCCAAATTTCCTTAAGATTGTACAAGGCCTTATTTGCTTTATCTTCAACTTATCATACATTCCTCTTAAGAACCTTATTTTTATAGGTGCAGAAGAACTATGTCTCTCGCTTCAAACACATGTACTCTCATCATATTTATGTTCTTTTTGTATCATCTATTTATTTTCTCCAATGGTGTATGCACTTGTTGGTGCACATCCTTCACATATTGTGTAAGAACTTTTGCTTGTGTGATCTTCCTCCTTCCTTGATGCCACACAATTCTACAATAAATTTTGGACTTATTCCATAAACCATCTAGAAAAGTGACCTCCCAGCATTCCTATTCATCGAGGATTGAATTTTGTGGCCCTTCCTTCTTTCTAACCAAACATTGTAACAAATTGCCAAGACCTGTATTTCCATATTTCATTTGGCCATCTATTTTAGGTGATACACAACTAAATTACATTTTTTGTTCATTTTCTTCAACAAGATGCCCCAAATATGACCCAAAAACTTATTGTCTCTATCTGACCCAATATTGTGTGACAATCATGTAGACTTACAAATTTTGTTCCTAAATAACTTAGCAATATGCATAATATCAATAGTCTTCTTAAAAGCAATAAAATGAGCCATCTCAAAAAATCTATCAACTACAAAAAAGATAGAATCATGACCTTTTTGCATTCTAGATAAACCCAAAACAAAATCTATACTTCGTTGCTCCCATAGTTCTTTAGGTACTAGTAACATGGTTGATACAATCATGCATTTGATGCTTCCCCATTGCCAACTAGAAAGTTCTACACCTTTGTACGCAGCTACAAACATTCATAGCCATTCACAGTCAATAATAGTTCTCACTTAGCCACACCAAGGTCTTGTATATACCAAAGTGACCAATTATTTCCCACAATGCTTATCCTAGATCAAGTTCTCTTTCATTGACCCTTTAAGAATAATGTATAACTATGTTCCTTTGAACAACAACCCTTCCTCTTGGAAGTATAACCAACCATGTATTCAATGCTCATTGGTCCTGTGCATGCTCTCCATGCATCTATGAAATCTTCATCTTCTACACATCACATAGAAACTACTAAGGATGTAGAGAATTTGATATTTTCAGCATTAACAACATGAACATATATATACAATGGAAGCAATTGAACTACCTAAAATGAAATTCATTTTCTAATCAAACTGTTAACAATGTAATTAGAATTATGTTAACATTCCCCCTTATTACATTGTTTTTACAAATGTACCCCCGAAATAGCTCAAATTTTACCTTTCCAAGAGACATGGTGAGTATATAATCTACTTGAGAATCTATTGGGAAATATTGGAGCTGGATGTGGTGGTTCAAGAATTTTTCTTGAATGTAATGGCATTTGACCTCAATATGCTTTGTTATTTCATGGAAAATTGGATCACAAGCTTCAACACACCTTGATTGTCGCAATAAATGATAGGTGGCTTTTCTTCAGGAGTGTCCATGTTATCCAGAATGTGATGTAACCAAATCACTTCGCACACAAGTCACTCTAATAATCGATTGAAAAGGAAAATGCAGAGAAAAATAATTTGATGATTTACCACTAACATCTCAAGTGATTATATATAACATAGGCAGTTGAATGATTCATTTGAACTAACAAAACTACAAAAGATAGTTTCTAAGAACCAAACCATAACAATGCAATACTAATCAATATTATGATAACATTCCCCTCCTTATTACATTGTTTTTACAAATGTACCCCTAAAACAACTCAAAGTTCACCTTACCAAGAGACTTAGTGAGTATATCAGCTACTTGAGAATTTGTTGGGTAGCATTGGAACTGGATGTGGTGGTTTAAGAATTGTTCTTGAATGTAATGATATTCAACCTCAATATGATTTTTTCTTTCATGGAAAAATAGATTCTTCACAAGCTTCAACACACCTTAATTTCTACGATAAATAATAGATGGCTTTTCTTCAGGAATGTCCTTGTCAACCAGAATGCGACATAACAAAAATTATTCACACACAACTCCTTGTGTGACACAATATTCAGCCTCGGTGGATGAGAGAGCAACAACAATTTACTTTTTACTAATCCATAATATAGGTCCAAATCTGAGATGAAAAACAAATCTTGTAGTTCATTCATGTCATCAACAGATCCAACATAGTCCGAGTCAGTATAACCCTGTAAGAACTGAGATTTCTTCTTATATTCCATACCATAATCAAATATACCTCTAACATATCTCAAAACATGCTTCACTGCAACCCAATGACATTTCTTCAGTTCCTACATGAATCTCGAAAGATAACAAACAACAAAGAATAAGTGTCATCTAGTATAAGTCAAGTAAATGAGATTTACAACAAGTTACCTATAGACAGTAGCAACTACTTGAGGTGATTCTTGGAATCGAGAGAATTGCAAGATTTTCTCCATTGGAGTGTGTTGGTCGTCAAATAATGACTTTATTGAGAACAACAGTCAGGGGACAGAAAGTCCCTCCTCTTTAATGGGAGATGTTCCCTTATTTAAAGGAAAAAACTTATTTACACATGTACAATGTATAGTTTTAATGGGGAACTTGGATATCATGAAAGTGTTAAAATAGAACAGATCATCAGTACAAAAGGATAGAGGAATTAAGTAGTGGGAAGGGGTAGAAAGGCACTCTCAAGAAATATAGATAACAAAATAATTCCTTACGCATGCCATGAAATTGTTTGGAATAGAACCATTTTCATTTGAGATAATAAGATGTTATTTCAAAGAGACAAAGTTCTAGAAATTACATCTACAAGAATACAAAGCTTCTTGAAGTAATCACAGATAAATGATTCAATAACATTTAATAGATAGTAATGAAAGAACAAGACTAGATAGACACGGAAAGAAAGCTCTTTTGTATTGATTGCTTTTTACTCCTTAACACTTTCAAAAATAAACCAAGTTCTAGCCCCCTTTTCAAAATGGCGTAGGGAGCCCATTATATAACTTACAAATTAGTTGCACTTGGTAACTGATTCTTTTAACTAAAATGTTTAATTAAAGAGATGCTTGACACAAAACCCTCAACTAATTACAATAAGCCCGATTTGAGAAAAAGAAGGAAAGGACAATCTAGGAGGGAAAACAACTGCCTATTACTGAGGAGGGCCCACCAACTTGAGGATCCATTGTCTTAACTTTTTTAATGCTTCCGCTATGTCTTTGCCTGGTGGGACTGATGTGTTGGCAGTAGCTTGAGTCCAAGTTCCTAAGCATTTCCCCATCGCCTTATCAAACTCAGTGTGTGCATGATATTCTTTATTATTTTCTTCAATAGCAGATTGAAGGGAGCAAATCTCCTTTATCTTCTCTTTGGTAATTGATTCCTACTTGAACAAGTTTTCTTTAACAAATGCCCTTAATTGAGTTTTAATTTCTTGGAGGGAGAAAGGAATACCTGAAGTTTCATCGTGAAGGTGACAATGAATATCCTTGAAAGTGGATACAACACAAGTTTTGAAGGCTTCTCCTTTCTGCCAACTGTTCCTCAAATCTCCTAAAGCCTCCTCCAAAACTTTTATTTTCCATTCCATGTTGAAAACCCATGACCTTGATAAATTATCTTTGGCATCATCAAAAACCTTGTTGGCCATCAATATATTTTCATCAGCCTATCCCATCAGGCAAAGATCCACTATGCAGCTACTCCAAAGTTTAAGTTCTTTATCCATGGTCCCAATTGCAGAGGAGAGCTTTTGTTGCAGATTAGTCACCTTCTCATTGAGTTTGAAGGCTTCTACAATGAAATTCAAACCTGCAACGATCATGTCATCCACCATGGCTTCCATAGCTCTCCCGTAGATGGAATACCTATGTATGTCTTTAATGCTCTGGACTTCATCTTGACTAAGAATCATAGGTGGGGGAAGGGTAGTCAGTGGAGTAGGATCCAAAACCTTGTCTTTAGATAGTAATGACTTGATGAAACCAGAAATAATTTGAGCTTGTTCTTCCAGCTGCTCTATAGTCTGTTTACCTTTTTCTACTCTCTCAATAACTCTGGTTACTATTTCCTAGAGGTTATACACCTCACTCTCAGGGGTAGATTCTCCCATCAGGATCCTAGAAAGCTCTAGATTAGAGGCTAGTAGATCTTGTTCTGCCTTATCAACCTTAGGCTTTGCTACCTCAAGAAATTGCTGGCCTTGGACATCTGTCACTATCCTTGAAGTTGTTTTAGCTCTCTTTGCTGGAGTAGAAGGAGTAGTGCCCAACAAGGCTACCACAACATCAAAATTTGGCCCTGTCAATTAAGAAGAGGACTTCCTCTTCCTACTGTCAACAAAAGGTTGCACCCATGCAAAAGTGGAGGAAGAAGGAGGGGCAAGAGAACCAAGAGCAAGAGAACTCATGGCACTTAAAGTATTCACTACTGTTGCTTCCAGTAGAGATGTGAGTGGAGTAGGTGGGGCTTCTTGGGTAGAGGAATTAGTGGTACCTAGAGGTTCAGTGTTATGCACTTCTTTCTCTTTATCTATTACAGCTTCTGAAGTTCATGCAAGGAATGACACTTCACTATCATCGCTTTCACTGAGAACAATGAGGTTCTGTGGCCCCGAAGGTGATTCTGAATGTTTTAACAGGGAATCTTCCTCAATAGGCTCCTGCTTAACCTCTTTCAACTTCTTTTGATATACTTGAGTAGATGAAGAAGGGGTGGATGATTCAGGTTCTTTACTTGAGGAAGGAGGAGGAGTTTGTGTAGGTACCTCTGAGCTAGGTGTATGTGATTCCTTCCTTGGTGTTGAAGTGTCTTTGGAGGAAGATTCTCTTGGATTCTTCCTAAGCTCTCAGACCCTTCTGTCAAACTAGACCTTGGTTCTTACAAGGACAGGGGCCATAATCTCAGCTAAGTCATCACTTCTCCCTCTTGAACCAGTCCAAATCCTCCAAGGGAGTATGCTCTATCAATGTATCATATTCATATGACAACAGGTTTGCATTGTCATCTTGAAGCCCTTTAAGAATCTGATATAGATTGAGCTCCTTTATCAGCTGGAGGGAGAATCTACCATAATGCCTCCACCTTGCTTCAAAGTCATCTGCACAATCGGCCCAGTAGTCCTCAGTATCTAATCTATGATGATAATTGATTCTGAGATTTAGCTCAATGAATTTCTTCAAATCAAAATAGGTCCTAGGCCTGAAGAAGTGAACAGTGATGGGAGCAAGGGCCCTTTCTATGTTTTGAGCATCCAAAGTTGTTTTACATGTATAATTACCCAAGGATATGGGGAAATGCAGCCCAGAGATTTTCTTGTCTCTGCAGGTTCTATGTAACTTATCTAATTGCCTGCATACTTCGATCAAAGCCTATCTTATCATTATAAAACATAGGGAGTTTGAGAGGTGTGTTCTCATAACCAGCTAACCTGATATACGAAAACCTTCTGAATTGAATGAAGAAAGCTCCATATTTTTCTATCAGGTTCATGGCTTCATCAAAAAATCTTCTGGTAGTATCACTTTCTAGAAGCCTCACAATGTACATGGTAAAAGCATCATTCACCCTCCTGAAGTTATGGTTGTTGGTTTCAAGGGTGAACTGAGGGTAGTATGCATAAATGGGTTCAACCTTCTGACTCTCGATGTATGTGAAACCAAACCATTACCGAGATGCTGCTAGGGTATACATAAGATAAGAAGTCATATAGAACTTATTGGTTTGTTGCACATTGAACAACTGTTTTGTCAAATTCATGCAAATGATCTCTAACCCAAGTTTATGTTCTGGCTACCTTCATACAAATGATGTTGATGAGTGGGCACATCCAAAATTTAAATTCATTGGTGGAGGGTAAGCCCATGACACGAGCTAACAAGATGATGAAATCATAGAGTTCTTCGTTAAAATCAGCCCTAAACAGAGCCTTGGAAAGTTGAGATGCTCCCTTTTTAGGGTTCTTCAACCATGAATTTGTATATCCTCGCTTTGTATTTATCACAATCTTGCTTGAAGAGAGTTTGTGCATGAGCTTGAGAGATAACCACAGAGTTTTCAATTTATGGGATCCGTAGAGTAGAAGCAATGGCAGTAGCATCTAGTTTGGTGATCAGTTCCCCATGCACATTAGATAGTTCATTCGTGTCTGGGTTGAAGTGAGCTCCACAAGCAAGCATAGTGTCGGCACATTGTACAGAGATCAGGAAACCCACAGAAAATGCAAGGCCACTGTCATTGATCATTTGTGCCATGGGAGAAGGATTAGGGTTAGTTAACCTGCTCCAGAAATCACCAAAATCTAGGTGACGAACCTTACTATCCCCGATATCAGAGAACAAAAGATTCGAGTGGTGAAACATGTTCCTAACCCCTAAAATTTTATCTTCATGTTGATAGTGTACACAGAGAAACAACCTTCACAGCTTGAATTGGCAATAAAAAATGCAAGGGGAATGGGAGCATGAGCAAACAGTTTTGATTACAAGGATTTGAGTGAATAGCAGCAAGTAAGCAGTGTGTAAAAATGCGTAGAGGGTAGTCCCATTAAATAGTTGTTTTAGGAGAGAGAAGGTTATAAATGTGCATTAAATTCATATGCACCGACTCAAAAAGGCAAGCATCGGGAAGAGCAGAAAAAACTAGCCCAGATGGTCTTTGGTACATTTGGGACATGAGGGACGCGAAAATGTGATGCGGGTCAAAAGAGCACCGGAAGTCCAGGAACTTAGAAATGCAAGGGACGCGAGGGGCACAAAGACGCGATTCGGCTGATGCACGTGATGTGGGTAAAGCAGGGACGGAATGCATAGATGCTTTTGGGACAGATAAGACAAAAGTATGTGAAGGGCCCAGTGCGGGTGACACGGGTGATCGGGGAACAGAAAGCCCAGGTGAACTTAGAACATTTGGAACAAAAAGTTCTGATAGACCCGAAAGTTAA
The DNA here is from genome assembly GCA_019776745.2 of Taxus chinensis. Lineage (NCBI taxonomy): Eukaryota > Viridiplantae > Streptophyta > Pinopsida > Cupressales > Taxaceae > Taxus > Taxus chinensis. Next base: position 3,868,361 of record CM034156.1, on the reverse strand, counting down.
CAGATTTCAGGGAAAATGGTCGATCAGGGAACCGAGGGTCCGGCAGAGAACTTGGGACATATGGGACAAAAATGTCTGACAGACCGCAAATCACTAAAATGACTCAAAAAACGTGAATTTTCCCTAACCTCCTCAACTTTTCTCTTCACTAGAACATCATAAAAAGGTGTTAACTCAAAATTTTCAATTTTTTGACTTTTCAAAAGAGGGGAAATTTTGAGAGGACAACAGCTGGCTCTTTCTGGGGATGACTTGGCTAGATTCAAAGAATGAGACAAGGCAAGAACTCTCTGAAAGCTAGGGGAAGAAGACTAGTGCCTTATCCATTGGGCCATAGAGTCAAAAGCAAACACATACAGAAGACAACACCCCAACAAGGAAAGGAAACACACCAAAAGTAAGGGAGAGGAAACACACCCTATAAATAATATACAAAAGGCCTCCTATTCACCTAGGACTTAAACAATTTCAGGTACTGCCCACTATAAGGAAGTGGGAGAGAAGAACCATCCATGTAATCAAGATAGAAAGAATTCTCACCAGCAAAGTGCCTGATTTTGAAAGGACCGAGCCAAAGAGAATCAAACTTACCATGGCTTCCACGAGGCTCATGTCTTTTATCCCACAGCAAAACAATGTCTCCAACTTTGAAATCCCTGGACTTGGCCTTCTTATCAAACAAAGATTTTACCTTCTGTTGGTGAGCAGATATTCTATCAGCAACCTGCACATCTGTCTTCATTCAACTTATGAAGATACATGATCCTTTTATCTAAAGAATCATTGAAGCTGGTGTCTTTAATGGCCTTCATTAAATACAAATATGGTAGCTCCACTGTTACTGGTAATTAAGCTTCCACGCCATACAACACTTGAAAAGGGGACATCCCAATAGCTCTTTTAGGTGTAATTCTATCTACCCAAAGAGCATCATAGAGTTTCTTGTGCCAGTTCCTCTGAGATTCATTAACCAATTTCCTTACTATAGCCACCAGATTTTTGTTTGTTGACTCTTCCTGTCCATTCCCTTGAGGATAATAATCTGAAGAATGAGCTAGGGAAATTCCATATCCATAACAGAAATCCATCTTCTCAGCTGAAGAAAAATTCGAAGCATTATCAGTCACAATCTTGTTTGGCACACCAAATCTCACCAAGATGTTTTCTTTGATAAAATTGCATACTACTTCAAAAGTAGTATTCTTTATTGGGATGGCTTCTACCCACTTAGTAAATTAATCTGTGGCATTCAACACATAAGTATGTCCAGCGCTTGAAGATGGATTAAGTGTTCGAATAAAATATAAGCCCCACTGTTGAAAGGGCTCTTTAATGATGACTGGTTTAAGTGGCAAGGCAGCCAACTTGGGTCTACCCACAAAGCTCTGACAAGCTTCACATTTATCAATCAAATTTGATGTGTCTTTGAACAAGGTAGGCCAATATTATCTTACATGAATAATCTTGTGAGCAGTGACCATATGATGAGTAATGGCCTCCACATGCTTGATCATGGATAATATTAAAGAAGCTTCTTTTATTGCTCTCTATCAACGCATTTTAGAAATCTTCCATCCATTCCACGTTTGAACAAAGCATTCTCCCACAATACATATTGGGTTGATCTTAACTTGATAGCTCTTTTCTCATTGGTAGTCCAATGGGAGGGAAATTCTCCATAGGTGAAGAAATGTGTGATATCAGGAATACCATTCATCAATTGATCTAAGAAATAAAACAGTAAGAGCATCAACTTCATCCTTAGGTAACTCATGGCTAGCTCCTTCAGCAATGATTTCACACAAGCCTTTACCACAGACTATTTTGGTTAGTCTGATGTCAATATCATATTCTTGATCCTTCACCACCCAATTACCTCTCTTAGTTCCAAACTATTGTTTGCATGATAATAGACTTGATGGTTGTGTTAAGCACAAGTACTATGGAGTGAGTAAGATAAGAATATAAAAACAAAACTACTTGATAGCTTTAACTACTACAAAATCAGTGTTTCTCCATCATTGTGTATTTTAACTCATGGTTTTTAAGAATGTAGCTCATGAACTTAATTGGGATTTCATGATCATTAGAATCTTTCTTGAGTCAAGAAAGCAGCCAGGGTGTTATCTATGTGGCATAGCAATAGCTAATAAAATCTTTGCTAAAATCTGGACATGTTAAGATAGGAGTTCTAGCATTAGCATTCTTAATATCTTCATAGGATTCTTTCCCTTTAGAATACCAGTCAAACATTTTTTTTTCCTTGTCATCATTTGGGAGATATTCAAAGTTAGATCTGCAAAATCAGGGATGAATCTTCTCAGAAAGTTGATTTTACCGAAGAAAGAATGCACTCTCTTCTTGCTGGTTGGAAGAGGAATCTGTTGAATAACTTGAACTTGTTCAGGATCAATTTTGATGCCATCTTTAGAGACAACATGCCCTAACAATTTTCCCTCTGTGACACAAAAGACAAATTTCTTAGGATTCAAAGAGATCCCATGTTCTCTGCATTTCAAGAGAAATGTTTCTAGATACTAAAAATGATCTACTCTAGTTTTGGAAAACACGGTCAAGTCATCTAAATACACAACAATACATTTCCCTTTCAAGATTCCAAAAGCCAAGTCCATAGCCCTTTGAAAAGTGGCACCAGCATTAAGGAGTCCAAAAGGCATTCTCTTGTAGCAAAAGTACCCCAAGGGGTGGTGAAGGTCATTTTGTGCTGATCTGTGGTATTGAGTTCTACTTGATTATACCCTGAGAAGCCATCAAGCATGGACAACATTTCAGACCCTGTAATAGCTTGCAAAACTTGATCCATCATGGGCAGAGGATAGTTGTCCTTCAAAGAAGCCTGATTCAAATTCTTGAAGTCAACACAGATACGAATCTCACATTTTCCTTCCTGACAGGTACGATGTTGGCAATCCATGTCGAATGGTGAATGGGAAAAATAATTTTTTCTTTCAACAACTTTTGTATTTCCTGAAAAATAGTGTCAGCTATCTTTGGATTGCATTGCCTTTGCTTCTGCTTGAAAGGTTTAATTCCAGGTTTGAGAGGGATGAAATGCTACATTTCCTTTGGTTTAAAAGCCTTTAGATCTTCATATGAATATGCAAGGACATCGCTATACGTCTTTATGAGGTTCGCCACCTTCTTCTTTTCTTTTGGTGTACAACATTTTCCAACGTTCACCAACTTGGGGTCAGTAGGGCTATGGCTGTTGTGTTTGTGTGAGTTGATCGAACTCCTCGATTCAGAACGAAGAACTATAACTAGTCCTATGAGGGGGAGTTTGAGATGACAAGTAATTACTTGAATAGTTATCATCCCATGCAGAAAGCGAGGGTGATGTTTGTCTATTTGTTTGACTATAGTTTGCTTCGAGACCTGAGAGAGGTTTGCCATATGCATCGTATCCCCACATATTCAGGGGTTATATGGATACCCGCAGAATAATGGGAAAGAGCGAAGGTGGATGAAAGAAATGAAAAATAAAAGAGGAAGATTTATTTGTTCACATCGGGTTCACCAATTTTGTGGTGAAGCTGATGTGAAGGCTAATAAGGTAGATAAGATGAAGAATTGTTTGTTCACGTCGGGTTCACCAATTTTGTATGATGGAAAAGTGACATGTGAGGATGATAATCGGAAAGTGACCTTCCACATACCCGACCTCCCGAGGTCGTGTCGAGACAGCCGGTGGTTTGAAATACGGGTGACTTAGATGAAGCCACAGTTGGGATTATGGCCATTTTTCTACAATAGAAAAAGCTACAGGAAAGGATGAGAATTGACAAGGAACTTTCCTATGGCTAACCATGGGAGGATCAGTGACTAAGATCTGGTAGTGTGATCTCCTGGTAGTTGAAATGACAAAGGGGAGATTTAGAGGCTATGAGCGGGTAGCATAAATTCCCTAGTGGTTTATCCTCCTAACTAGGATCTAAGTGTTAATCTAGTTTTGAAGTCTCCAAATTAACTTAAACTAAAAATAACAATTTATACTACTATTGAAAAGGAAACTACTCTAAACAAAATATATGATTGAAACGTTATAATTACGAACAACAATTAAACTACTTTTATACTAAAACTAAACAAGCGAGATAACCCGGTGTGGTTATTCACCTATGCAAATGTGTGAATCTAGATAAAAGACAGCTAATTAACTTAATTGAAAACCTTCAATCTTACCTCAGAAGTGAGGAACAAATCATAGCTTCTCACAAACTATCATTCCCATAGCTTCCCTGGAAATATTGAAAGTGAGCATAACTGAAATAAAATGATTCACTACTCTATTTGATATATTAAAATTAGAACTTTGATAGCTCAAACCTGACGTTTAAAGAACAGTGGTAAATCTAGTTGCGTGTGATTTCATCCCCTCAATGTGATCTCCTCGTTCCTTCGTGTCCTCATGAATCTAGAAAGTGGGTATATGATAGTATCAACAGAAGATAGCATTCGAACAATGGCAGCTTTGGATATAGACCGAATAAAATGTGAGTAGGAGAGGGATAGCGCAAGTGAACAGAGCTTGACTATGGAATTTCTAGCGGGATTTATTGTGGGAATACAACACAAGTGTACCAAGAGTTTCAGAAACTATCCTTGTGACAAAACAAAACCTGCAACTTTAATGGATTCTAGTCTAGAAATGAAGCTATTCTATGCTAAACTGATTGTATGGAGCAGCAATGGAACAATATTGAAACAAGAAGATTATATGACCTCTAAAATACCAACAATGGAAGCAAAACATGAAATTGATAGAATTCTAAGCAAAAAAATGAAAGACTAAATAAGAGAATTGAGAAGGTGAGGGGCCATTTGCTTGAAAACAAGCTGGCTATTTATAACCAATGCATTTACTAGAGGGTAACTCCCATTTGATCTCTTTTACTATAAATAAAGGAAAAACACTATTCACAGGAAGCAAAAAACATTATTGTAAGCCAAAGTGGTTGAAGAAATCATGTAAAACTCAAGATTTATGTTTGACATGATCATTGGAGGAATCTTGAAAATGTGAACAAAACCACTGCCCTATGTAGGGTGGTGGTTACGGGACTGCCGCCCTGTCCCAGGTGATGGTCACGGGACCATCGTCCATACAGGGAAGCGGTTCCATCACTGAAGACAAAAATGCAAGAAGAAGGGGGAAAAATGGTGGAACAAAGCATGTGAAGGTTGAGCAGGGCATGTGGGATACAAGCATATACTTGGCAAGCCTTTCTAGATTCTAAACACCTTACAAGGAGACTTGTATCATCATTGGGGCATGTGTAACAGTGTTTCAAAGGTGCAGTACCCTACAATTTTGGGTATGTACATATTGCCCCCTCAGAGAAGCATCTTAGCCATGAAGAGGTGTAAGATGGTGGATTCGAGTATGGCGGTCCCGAAATGGGAAGTTAGGAGTTAAACCTAACATGCCCGGTGTGCTAGAAAGTCGGCATCCAATAGTCCTGCTATCTGTAAAATAAAACAAAAGGGACTCAAGTGTAGCTAGATAAAGTAAACTAGAGAGAGAAGGCTTGAATTGATAAGAAAAGAGGATTTACCATCTATGCAAGGATTTAGAACTTACCTTCATCAGACGCTCCGACCCTACGCAAAAGACATTCAAAATCAATTTTAAGGGGGCTATATATATATATATATAATGAAGTCATTTTACTATTCATTTGCGTGGATTGATTTGATAGTTTTTGAGCTCTGGGACCCACGGTGATGGTTTACGACGAGAGTATAGTAAAAATGTTCATGGTGAGATAGCGATCATGCCTCTAAGAACAGAACATCGAACCACGAAGTCTCAGGTTAGTTCTTCTTGATTTATCATCTTTAGACCTAAAATGTGGAAATGATGAAATATTCCTACTTAGGGGGGATCATTTTTGAAAATGTTAGTTTTAAACGTGTCTCTAGGGGGGGTGACCATAGGGTAGGTTTTCATTTTAGTAAAAATGGTGTATTTTCTTATTTTAAAGCATTTTTAGGGTATACAATCCATTTGAATTTGTGAGACAGGACTGCTGCCCTATGCAGGGCGGTAGTTATGAAATCACCAGCTTAGAAGGTAGCGGTTACAGAACCACCACTTTGCACAAGGTGGCGGTCTACGACAGAGGACCAAAACAATACAAAATTTAGCTTGTTTTTGCATGTTTAGCATTTTTTACTTGTTTTTAATAGTTTTTTCAACTGGATTTTAGTACTAACTTACTCCTTTTTTGTGTTTTTAGGTGTATGTAAAAGGAGGAGTATATTAAATAGAGCCGGGAGAGGGAGTGTGATTGGCTCCCAGCAGTGTTAGAGGAACTCTCCCAAGTAGAGCGGGATACTCTCCAGAGGGCTGGTATTTGGAGGATTGCCTAGGTCCCACATGTTACACCTACCAGTCACATACTATGTGACTTATTTTCATACTGGGACACGGATCAGAACACCTTTCGATTACCAGAAGTTAGGGGTGAGTGGTCCATCACCTTGGAGGATGTTTATAATATACTGGGGGTTCTGATCCTTAGGCGGTGGATATCTCTTAAGACAACAGTATCAAGATCACAGGTGGTTTAGTGGGCCACCTACATGGGAGATGTAGTTGTATCGATGGGATCGAAGAAGGGCATGAGGATCCGCTCTATCATTGAGTTAGACATTCCCTTGCTCCGCAAGGCCATCATGGGCATCCTTGCATCCAGACTGATTGGGGATAAGGGAGGGGACACCCTCTTATATTGACTGGGCCCCCATTATTGCACAGATTGAGGGCCATGGATGTGTCTACGCTTGGGGAGTAGATATCCTTGGGACTACCTACCATGACTTATATAGGGTAGTATGTTTATAAGGACAGTCACTGAGCCACCTGACTCTTGTCATGAGTTGGGTGTATGAGCATATCATCCCATATGGGAGAGGTGTAGAGGTGGAGTATCCTAGGGCCGTCAAGGCAGTGAGGTGGACGGGGATGACAGTTCTTAGAGCACCCCACCAGCCAGTGGCCTCTCTGACCACTATAGACATGGAGGCCACTCCTTATCAGGCCATGGCAGGGGTATGGGGAGAGGAGACCGTTACATTGATTACCTGCCAGACTACCAGCCAGTTGATAGATAGGGCAGGGAAGTTGGAGATACACCCCTTTGATAGAGTACCACAACAGTTTGGCCTCCCCTATAGTGACATGCTTCCTCCGGCGATGCCAGTGTATAGATCTATTCGTGAGGCTCGGGGAGGTCCTAGAGGCTAGGGTTGGACCATTGTTACTCCCGGTGTTCCTATTGTAGCCAGGAGGGTGGTACATGCTCAAGGGAGAGCCGGTGCTCCTCAGGCACCCTTACTTCGGATTGCTACCAGTCCCACCCATAGCAGTGATGAGCCCATTGATGTGGACTCTAAGTCTGAGGAGTTCACTGGGGAGAGACGAGGAGAGACAGAGGAGATGGAGATCAGTGAGATTGGTGGGGGGGATGAGAGTGATCCCGAGTGGCATGATACTCAGGAGATCCTACAGGCCGAGAGGGCGGAGCAGAGCGCAGAGAGGGTGAATCTGGTCTCAGAGGAGTTTCTCTCTCATGATTTAGGGGGAGATGGCGAGTTCGTTGCAGGTCGTCACATTGCCCCAGATGTGGGAGAGGGACACCAGTCAGTGGCGGCATCAGTGGTAGGCGCGGATCCTAGAGATCCTTCCTGGAGGCCTGGCGATCCGAGTGAGTTGCCACTCTTCTCTTGACTTTGTTTTAGTTAGAATTGTCTTAATTGTTATTTCTTTTTGTTTTGTTTATCTTGGTTTTATCTTTGATCATTTTCTAACTTGTTTTCTCCTTTGTTTGCAGCGACTGCTGATGAGTGGCGAGACTTGATTCACCGAGTATGCACCAATACCTTGCTTCTCCCCTCAGAGAAGACTCATGCTGAGCTTTCCGTGGACGTGGGGGAGCCTTCAGCAGCTGGTAGGCATACTGATGTTTTTTCCTCTGTCTGGCATGCGGCAAAGATCATGACTTCTCTCTGCACGCTGAGGTAGCTGGATATAGGACAGACCGAGCACTTGATGAGGAGGAGTCATTCTCATAGTGAGACGACAGCTACTGGTCGTGACCGCGAGCCCTCAGTGCATTCGGAGCTCCAGTAGCCGGAGTCCTAGACGTGGTCGTGCGCCTTCTGAGGGATCCCATAGGGATTGAGAGAGCCATTTTTGTAGTGTTTTATCAGACATCTATATGAGTGTTTTTGTACTTTTCGGGCTCATTGAGTGTTTTGACCATGCCTAGTGCATGATGGCATTGTATATGAAACTTGATATATATATATATATATATATATATATATATATATATATATATCTCTTTTTGGATCTAGACTCTTGGTGCCTAGAATTTTGTGACTTGTTTCCACATGTGTACTTAGATGTTTATAGAATATTTGTTTTCATGTTTTCAGAATGTATGCAATGGATGACAAATGATAATAAACAGAATGTTTTACTTTGTATGCTTGTTGTAATGCTGATATGAGATGATACTAACATATGGTAGTACTAAACTTTTGAACTCTTTGGGCAATGTTTGTAATTTCTTCTTATGTTGGCAAAACGTGATGAATGCATAGTGATAAAGAGATGAACTTGCCCCAATCCCAAATCCACGCAACTAGTAAGATGCGAGGGCTCAACACCAAGAGTTAGGAAGGGCACAATTTGTATGAGTTTGACTAAATAAAATGATGAGAGATAGACAAACCAATAACAAAAACCAAACTTGGACCTACACACCTACCCTACTTAGAACTACCACCAAGCTTAGAAGGCCACTTACTTTCCAGTTTATCTAGACTTAGATTCATAAATGGAAACCTGGTTGACAAAATCTGGTTTTGAGGATTTGATCTCTTTGGAATTTGGATATTTGTTTTCTCTTAATAGAATTTGATTTGTGCTTCTAGCATACCAAGATTTGTTAATTTGTGTGAATGGACCCCCCACACCTTGCCTCATGCCACCAGTAAGAAGCATGGGTTTGTCACCAAAGGCAAGATATAGGCGAGTAAGGGCACTTCTTTCCTTTCCCAACCTCACACCACCAGTAAGAGATGTGGGCTTATCACCAAAGGTTGATGGGGCAAGGAAGTGTGTAAAATAAAATATTTTGTTTGCTTGGTTCTTTTGATTCCATTTGATTTTAATTTTTTTGATCTATGACTTTGGGATATCCTTTCTTTCAAAGAGATTTAAGAGGGATAGATGTAACACCAAGAAGCTTCTAGAACAGACCATAGGTAAGGGCGACTTCACATAGTAGAAAGAAAGAGCAAAACCAAGTATGCAGGCCTTGGTATGGTTTTCGTCAATACTTGTCTGTCAAACTTGATGAGAAGATTTGAAAATACTTGATGATGTTTGAAGAGATGTGTTTTGAATGCTTTTGCCAATATTTTCAGAAGTTTGTAATAAATTTCTTAAGAGTAAGCTCCTGGACTACAATTTTTATGAAATGAGTGGACAGAATGAAACAGCTAAATGACTAATGAATGTAGGTAGCTATAATGTACAAGTGGTGATTCTAATGTCTTATGTGTAAAACCGTTTAAGATGCAAGGAATTGACAGTTTCATTGAATTCCTCACCTTCTAGTGTGCACAAAAGATACGCATCGTTTCCGTAGTCCTTCATGACTCGGTATGGGCCCAACCATTTGGGCCGGAACTTTCTTCCTTCACCGGTTTTCTTATCGATCCAGTTGTCTAGCCCTAGAACTAGATCTCCCTCATATATTTCTCGCTCATAAAACTTTTTGTTATATTGCTAGCACATCCGGTCAGCATAGGCTCTATGTCATTGTTCAGCATTTAGCCTGGCCTCGTCAAGGCTTTCCAGTTGAGAGAGGCATGCCTCTCTGTAAGCTTCTTCATCCAAAATCCCTTGTAATGAGATAGAGAGACTAGGTATTTCAATCTCAAGTGGGAGAATTGCTTCTGCCCCGAATACCAGTGAGAAGGTGGTTGCTCCTATTGGTGTTCTTAGTGAGGTTTGATGGGCCCACAAGGCTGGATATAGTTTTAAATGCCAATCTCGCTTGTTCTCCTTGACTATTTTGAGGAGAATAGCCTTTAACATTTTTTTTGTCGCTTCGGCTTGCCCATTGGCTTGAGGGTAGTAAAGAGAGGCCGTGTGATGGTTTATTTTGAATTTGCTACATAACTCACAGACTTCATCATTTTTAAAGGACGTGCCATTATCTGAGATAATGACTTGTGGGACACCATACCTGCAGATAATTTGGTTTAGAATGAATTTGGCAATTACCGAACCTGGTACGGTGGTGAGAGGCATGGCCTCCACCCATTTGGTAAAATATTCCATGGCTGTAATTATAAAATTATGGCCATCGGTTGATGAGGGAGAGAACTTCCCTATCAAGTCCAGACCCCACGTGGAGAAGGGCCACGAGGTCGCTATTGGTTGCAAGGATTGTGCTGGCATGTGAATCTCGTGAGAGAATTCTTGGCATTTGTGGCACTTACGTACAAATTCCACTGCATCATGCTCGAGAGTGGGCCAAAAATAGCCCATCCGATGTATTTTGTGAGCGGTGGCGTGACCACCAAAGTGGCCTCCACATATCCCACTGTGGGATTCATGAAGAATCTTCTTGGATTCTTCTATGTCGACGCATCTTAGAAGCATGTCGTCGAAGGCTTTACGATAGAGTACCTGTTCTAAAACAACATATTTAGCGGTAATAATGTGTAACCGCCTTCTTTGTTGTGATGTGGCACCTTCCGGGTATGTGTGGTCTATGATAAAATTGATGATATCAGTATACCAGGGACATGTGGAGATGGGGGGCCTAGTTTCGATGAAGTATACACACTCATCAGGAAAGTCTAGATTTACCAACTCACCTCCATCTAGTGGTTTGTCAGCTAACCAGTCTGCAATGATTTATCCTTTAAAGGATTTTTGGTTCACGAATGTTAACTCAAATTCTCCCATTAAGGTTATGAAATGTCTAGCCTTTTTAGATAAAGATCTTTGTGTGAGAAATGTTCGTAAATGGTATGTCTTTACAATGACCCTTGTTTCCTAGTTTAACATGTAATGTCTTAAACGTTTTGTTGCAAAAATTATGGCTAGACATTCTCTCTCTGCCTGTGTGTAGCATGTTTCATAATCGAGCAATGTTTGGCTAATGAAATAGACCACGCGCTCTCGTTTATCATTGTCTTCTTGAGCCAACATGTAGGCTAGATGAGTGGCTTATGAGTACCAAAAGGGCTCTAGCTTGGGCGGCATTAGAGGAATGTTCATTGGTACTTCTATTTAATTAGATCTAGTCAAGATTATGCACAATGTGGTGCAATGCTCGTCATTTCTTTATAGTTAAATGCAAAAGCCTTTTGATGTTCTTTGAGGATTTGGGTGTGTATTTCTATCTCCTCTGGAGTTAATGAGGATCCCAACTTCAAAATTTTTGGTTCTTCCTTCGTTCCAATGTTTATGTCAATGGTTTCTTTTATTAAAGAAGCATTACCGTCTTCAAATTCAGGTGGTGCTGGAGGTAGTTCCAAGCTTTCTCCATTTTCTATCTCGTAGATATCGAGGTCCTTCTGTGGGGGAGACTCAACCATGGGATTTCCAAAATAGGAAGAGGAATATGGTATTATGGAAAGATCAACTATACGATGAGAAAGGTGTAGCTCCACATAGGTGTTTAGATATTCAAGAGTGACTCTATCATCATCAAAGTGATCCATGATAGAAAAATCATCCTCAGCTTCTCCATGAGTCAGGAGTGAGTTTGTTGGTATTTTATGCACTAATGGTTCGGTACGAAGTGATACCATGAAATTTGTATCTTCCAACTCGCTGTTTGGAGTGAAACGAGAAACTGAGGTTGCTATCGAGTATACGAGAAGGTTCTGCTCTTGTGGGATCACTTCAATTGATATGAAGTTAAATCCCTTGCTTAGATCTAATACCGTTGTTTTATAGAGTTGTAAGTGCTCAGCCCTAGTTTCATATACCTCGGAGACTTGGTTTGCAACTAGTTGCGAGTCTCCTAGCACTCTAATGTTATTGACACCCATTCTTTTGGCTAGGATGAGGCCAAGGAGGAGAGCTTCGTACTCAGCCCCGTTGTTTGTACATTCAAAGTTTAATTTAAAGGTGAAAGGTAGGATCTTTCCCTTGGGTGAAGTAAAGATCACTCCTGCCCTAGCTCTAAAGCGACATCTAGCTCCATCAAAGTGGAGAGTCCAATACTTACTTGGAAAAATGGATGTTGGGATATTTGTCGTATCTATTTCCTTTGCTTCGGTTACTTCTACCATAAAAACTTCATCTGATGGAAGAGAAGCAATTCCCAGGGTGTGTCCCATACCCATGGAATCAAATGGTAGGAGAATAGGTAAGTCTTTCTCTAGCAACTCGACAATTTTTGCGGTAGTCCCTAGTGACACTGTTTTTATAACATTGGTCTCACTTTTGAGTGCTGGAATGTCCTCGGCTGGATTTGTAATTTCCAACTCTGTGGTGGGTATCAACTTTTCTTTTGGTTTTGAATTAATTGGTTTGATAAGTTGATTGGTTGGGAGTTCAAACTCAGAGTGAACACCTGGTCTTTTCTTCAAATCAGCTAGGTGTATATCGAAGGGTTTTGGGTCACCTTGTGCCACAAATATTTTCCCTAAGTGTAGAAATCTTATTTCTTGGAATAACGTGGAAGGGATTGCTTTCATGCGGTGTATCCATGGCCGACCAAGGATCATATTGTAATTGGTTTCCCGATCTATAATATAAAACTCAGTGAGGACCGTCTTGGGTCCTAAAGTGACTGGTAAAACTATGGTTCCAATCGAAGTGGCTTTGAGGCTATCATAACCTCTTAGCGTATTTCGCGTTGTGGAACAATTTGTCTCTCCATATCCTAAATTTTGAAGAAAAGCAAAGGGGACTATATTAACTATTGCCCCATCATCAACCATTGCACGTTTAACATAATTATTATAGACCCAAACTTGTAAATGTAAAGTTGGGTCACCTCTTCATGTAATTTCAGCATCTGTTGGCATTTTGCTTATATCGAATATAAACTCTGTATCCCTATCTAGCTGCCCTGGAGGATAAATGTCAAAGTCCACATGGTTTACTTGTGTTTTCGGGGGAGGAGTGATGTTGATTAAATGACCAAGGCCTAATGCTTCTAGGAGGGCAGCCCTGTGGGTGGGAGAGTTCTTTAACAAATCCAAAAAGGAGATGTGAGAGAAGGTTTTGGTTAAGTCATTAATTAAATCATAGGCGCCTATGGGTTTTACCAATGTTTGTTGACTGTTGTCTGGTTCCAATGAATAACTTGGAGTAGGTTGGGAAGAATAATCCCGTGTTCTTGTTATGGTTTCTACGGGTAGCTCGGTGTCTAATTCCACCAAACCAGCTATCTTAGTTTGAGGTCGAGTTCCTAATTGGGGTGCGACTGGTGGATTTAATAAAGTTGAAGCTTCATGATCATTGTTTCCTGTTATAAAACCCTTGTTTGTTCCGTTAGGATCTAACCTGTTATTGTTAGAATGGTTTGGGAGTGGATTATTAAATATCTTGAGGGGTGCATTTTGAGGGAAACTACCCCTGTATAAGCGTTTGGCATGGGTACTACAGAATTTGCTAAAAACATATCTATAAAGAGTTGCTTTTGATCTTCTGGAAAACGTTGCATGAATTTATTGTATTCACGACAAGTCCTAGTATCGTGGCCTTGAATTTTGTGAAAGCCACAATACAAATTGGGATTATAATTTCGAGGCTGTTGATTTAAAACTTGTTGTGGCCCAAAATTCTGATAAGGTTGCTGGTTGTTAGAGTTAAAATTTTGAGGCTGTTGCCTTTGGTTTTGAATCTGATATCCAGTTGGGTTTCGATTTGGACTTTGTGTTTGGATTTGTCGTTGTCATTTTTGTTGTTGCCGTGGTGGACGATTAAAATCCACCGTGTTGATTGTTGGAGTAAAATTGTTATTTCGCTGATTATTAACAGGTGGCAAAATGTTTACAACATTTGCCCTTTTAACTTGGTCAGTTACTCCATCTGTTGTAACCCCGCGGTTCTTGTTAAGGATCTTAGGTCCTTGATTAGCATTCCCAGCATTAGGATAGACCACGGTGTTTTGATTGGGAGTAGTTAATTTTCCATTTGTCCCATATGTCTTACGACCACTATCCATCGCTGCTTGGTCGATTCGGAGAGCACTCTCGAGTACTTCATCATAAGTTCTTAGTGGGAACTTCTGGACTTCTTCCTTTATCTCTCTATTGAGAGAATTAAGGAATAAATCACATATTTCCATTTGATCCATGTTTGGAGCACTCACTGAGGAGTAGAGAACTGTACACCATCTTTAGATAAAATGAGCAGTGGATTCGTTATGTTTAATATGCAAGAACTCCCTGATTCTCGTTCTTAACAATTTGTTCATGTCGAAAGCTTTGATGAATTCTGACATGAGTTGTTTAAATGAGTGTATTGAGGCTTCAGGTATTCTATAATACCAATCAAGGGCAATACCTTCTAAGGTTTTAGGGAATATTTTAGCAACAACCCTGTCCCAAGGGAGTAAATCCCATATGGTTGTGGCATAGGCCTTAATGTGTGCATTTGGGTCCCCTTCCCCTTTATATTTGGGTAAATCGGGAAGAGGTCTTGGAAGCATAACACTTCATATGGTGAAGTCTAGGGGCTCTTTTAAATATTCTGAATAAGTCCCTACTGCGTAGGCCTCAACCATCGATGGGGCTTGCTGAGGGGGTTGAGGTGGAATGGGTTGTTGATATGGCATAGCATATGCATTTGTAGGGACATAAGGGAATCCCTATGGTTGAACAAACATCCCGGGAGAAGAGAACATGTCTCCTTGTGGTGACTTTGAATAAATGTTTAAGTAAGGAGGAGCAATGTTTCTGGTATGGGTTGTTTGGTGCCAAGCCGGGAGGTGTCATGTTTTCAACTGGAGCGGTGTTTGAAAACGCAGGTCCTAGTTGGTGTTTGTTGTGGGTAACTATAAGGATTTTGAGAAGGCATGCCTAACATGTGCCTGTTCCTGTAAGGAGGTCAACTTGACTGGGATGATGCGAGAGGGTTGGGGATTCCTGCTTGCCCAAAATATGAATTCTGGTTTTCTTGAGCAAGTTCCAGCCCTCTAACCTTTTCAGCTAAGGCTAAAATGACCTCCATTGGTGAAGACATAGTGTTTTGCCTTAAAGGTGTTTGTTGTATAGCTTGAGGTTGTAAAGGGGTATGATACCCTGCTATGAATTGATCGTTACCTTGCCAAGCTTCACCGAGGGTATTTCCCATAGGTGGAGGAATGGGGGTGTTTTCCTGGAATAGGGTATCAGACTGTATTTGTAAACTCTCTATAGGTGGATACATGTTTTGGAAACATTGTTCACTTTTAGCGAAGGCATGCTAAGTACTCCTCATCCAAAAAGGGGAGTGGATCTGACTGTCTACTGATTTGTGGTCTAAACAAGACCCGAGGAGATGAAATGGATTCTCCAGTAAACATCATATTGTTAGAGCCTAATGGCTATGGCTGTTGTGTTTGTGCGAGTTGATCTAACTCCTCGATTCGAAACGAAGAACTAGAACTAGTTCTGTGAGGGGGAGTTTGAGATGACAAGTAATTACTTGAATAGTTATCAGCCCATGCAGAAAGTGAGGGTGATGGTTGTCTATTTGTTTGACTATAGTTTGTTTAGATACTTGAGAGAGGTCTGCCATATGCATCGTATCCTGACATATTTGGGGGGTATATGAATACCCGCAGAATAATGGGAAAGAGCGAAGGTGGATGAAAGAAATGAAAAATAAAAGAGGAAGATTTATTTGTTCACGTCGTGTTCACCAATTTTGTGGTGAAGCTGATGTGAAGGCTAATAAGGTAGATAAGATGAAGAACTGTTTGTTCACGTCGGGTTCACCAATTTTATATGATGGAAAAGTGACATGCGAGGATGATAATTGGCAAGTGACCTTCCCCGTACCCGACCTCCCGAGGTCGTGTCGAGACAGTCGGTGGTTTGAAATGAAGGTGACTTAGATGAAGCCACAACCAAGAGTATGGATAGTTTTCTATGATAGAAAAGATACAGGCGAGGATGAGAATCGGCAAGCAACTTTCCTATAGCTAACTATGAGAGGATCAGTGACTAAGATCTGGTAGTGTGATCTCCTAGTAGTTGAAATGAAAAAGGGGAGATTTAGAGGCTATGAATGGGTAGCATAAATTTCCTAGTGGTTTATCCTCCTAACTAAGATCTAAGTGTTAATCTAGTTTTGAAGTCTCCGAATTAGCTTAAACTAAAAATAACAATTTATACTACTGCTGAAAATGAAACTACTCTAAACAAAATATATGATTGAAACGTTATAATTACGAACAACAATTAAACTACTTTTATACTAAAACTAAACAAGCGAGATAACCCAGTGTGGTTATTCACCTGTGCAGATGTGTGAATCTAGATAAAAGACAGCTAATTAACTTAATTGAAAACCTTCAATCCTACCTCAGAAGTGAGGAACAAATCATAGTTTCTCAGAAACTATCATTCCCCACAGCTTCCCTGGCAATATTGAAAGTGAGCTTAACTAAAATAAAATAATTCACTACTCTATTTGATACGTTGTAACTAGAACTTTGATAGCTCAAACCTGGCATTTACAGAACAGTGGTAAATCTAGTTATGTGTGATTTCATCCCCTCAGTGTGATCTCCTCGTTCCTTCGTGTCCTCATGAATCTAGAAAGTGGGTATATGATAGTATCAACAGAAGATAGCATTCGAACAATGGCAGCTTTGGATATAGACCGAATCCAATGCGAGTAAGAGAGGGATAGCGCAAGTGAACAGAGCTTGACTATGCAATTCCTAGCGGGATTTATTGTGGGAATACAACACAAGTGTACCGAGATTTTCAGAAAATATCCTTGTGACAAAACAAAACCTGCAACTTTAATGAATTCTAGTCTAGAAATGAAGCTATTCTATGCTAAATCGATTGTATGGAGCAGCAATGGAACAAGACTGAAATAAGAAAATTATATGACCTCTAAAAGACCAACAATGGAAGCAAAACATGAAATTGATAGAATTCTAAGCAAGAAATTGAAAGACTGAATAAGAGAATTGAGAAGGTGAGGGGCCATTTGCTTGAAAACAAGCTGGCTATTTATAACCAATGCATTTACCAGAGGGTAACTCCCATTTGATCTCTTTTACTATAAACAAAGGAAAAACACTATTACCAGGGGACCAAAAACATTAATGCAAGCCAAAGTTGTTGAAGAAAGCATGTAAAACTCAAGATTTACGTTTGACGCAATCGTCGGAGGAATCTGGAAAATGTGAATAAATCCGCCACCATGCACATGGCAGTGGTTACGGGACTGTCGCCCTGTCCTAGGCGGCAGTCACGAGACTGCTACCTAGGCAAGGCGGTGGTTCCGTCACTAAAGAAAAAAATGCAAGAAGAAAGGGGAAAAAGGGCAAAACCAAGCATGCGAAGGATGAGTGAGGCATGTGAGATACAAGCGTATACTTGGCGAGCCTTTCTGGATTGCGAACACCTTGCAAGGAGACCTGTATCATCATTGGGGCATGCGTAACATCGTTCTGGCAGTGCAGTACCCTACAATTTTGGGTACATACAGCTGCCATACGATTGAAGAAAGGTCTGGCGTTGTTCTAGTGAATACTGCAAATTGGTTGTTGACGAAGGGACACTGCCTTGTTGAAGCATTGATGAATCAAGTCACATGCAACTTCGGCATAGGAGATGCCCTCAAGAGGAAGCACAGAGGAGAAAGCAGCAGAAGGTCTGAGAATTTGAAAGTACATAGAAGATCTCAGTCAAAGGAGAAAACCACTTCTATGGCTATGACTTTAGTTCTGGCTTCTCCAGTATCCAGTACTTCACCGACTATTGCACCTCAGCGGGAAACTTCCATGCCTCCACTGAATTTGGCAACATTCATCTTCTCTCCTCAGCCACTCCATTCAACACCTGTTCATGAAGAGACGTTGAAGCAGCAGATGGTAGAGTTCAAAAGAGCTTTGTCCTTGGATGATTCAGAAGATGGCAGCCATAACATTGTAGCAGTTTCTGATGGAGAGGAAACAGAGCGGGAGATAGTAGTGCACTCAGCAACTTCTCATTCTCCAAGAAGTAAGTTCTCAGAATGGTTGGCTTCGCAGTTGTTTGTAGAAGCTAGAGTAGAAATTAACTTGGAGGAACACGACTTACAGCTACTCCAGCGTCTAGGCGTAAAAGACAGAAGACCTAAAGTTGCTAAGGTAACTTCAAGGTTGATCATCGAGGAGTCAGGGCAGAAGTTTGTTGAGATGTCAGTTCTGGGGGAAGGAAAGAAGGAGGATGAGCTCACGGCAGAAGATGTAACAGTAACCAGAGTACTCCTCAGTCAAACCACCACAGACGGATTGAAGCAGGACACGCAAACATTGATAGATGCTCTATTCCTTAGGCTTGATAGAGAAAAGGTGGAGAAAGATGAACTTCAGAAGTAGGTATCTCAAGTCTGCGACATCATAGCCAAGGTTGCTAAATCTTCCACTCAGCCCATTTCAGAGTAGGTGAGTGATCATCTTATGCAGGAGATGGAGGATGCAAGCAATCAGGTGAAAGCTATTGATGAATGGAAGAATCTGATTATTTGTCAGGCTTCTGTACAACTTGGAGAGGTGCTAGCCCACCTGAAGGTTATGAATGATGCAGCAAATCAGCTGAAACAACTGGTGACAAGCATAGTAGATATGAATAAAATTGCTGAGAGTAACCTGAGTACTTTGGCCGAAATCAACAAGCTACTGGGAGAAGTATTGGTTGCAGATCAGATTGTGCCAGATTGTTCGGTTGAGAAGGGAAAGCAACTGGAGTTTGCAATATCTTTTCATTCGGAGATCTACAGAGTTTTGCTGAAGAGGATACAGGCACTTGAGAGTAAGACATCGTCCTTACCAGACAATATCATTAATTTCACTGAGGAGTAAGTGGTCGGGGATGTTACTTCATACATACGGATCGTTCCTAGCAGAGTGCCTAATTCCCTGGATGGGTCTCTTCTGATGGTACAAGGAAGAATTGATGGAGCTACTAAGCCTTTCACGATGAATTCCATTAGCAGACTGGTGGCACTGCAAGTGGATATTGCGAGGTTCGGGCCGAGCTTGGAGGATATGGAAGCGTATATCAAGGCGTTGAACGAAGGATTGCTGTAGTTCAGGACAGAAAAGGAAGCAATGGATAAAACAGATGGGAAGATGTTGAATTACGTGTTCGACAAGTATATCCAGTATCAAAACAAAAATAAGACATAAATGTTACAGCTGGTTTGACTTCTTCTATTTTTCACGTTCCCGGATAAAATTGTAAAACTTTAATGTTATTGGTTTTGAAACCATTACTTAAAGTTATGTGGAACAATTGTATTAGTTAAGTGATACATGTGTCACTTAAGGAGAAGTTAGTGGAGGATGATTGTCAAATGTCATCTTTACTTGTTGTTTATGTTTCAGTCAAATTGAGTTTCCCATTTGTACTTTCCCTCCTACATTCTATAAGTAGGAGAAGAACCTCCGGGTTAATGATCAGAGAATTTGTAAACAACATTCTTGTGTTCCAGACTTTGTGCTGAAACCCTTGAGAGCCACTTGAAGCAAAAGAATATACAGGAGCAAATTTCCAGAGAACTTTGTGTCATAGTGTATTGTTTTTCTAGCTTTTATATCTTAGATCTTTTAATGAACTTTGTGTTATTTTAGATCTAGATCTAGAGCTTCATTTGCTTATAATTCTTTGTTGATATCTATTGGTTTCTTCTATGTGCATGTAATCAACTCTGTTATCTATTGATTGGGATGCACAGCTTCCCCATTTCTTCTTTGTGTTTATATAATTCCCTTTCCCTTCTATAAATATTTCCTTTCTTTAAATAGTTGCTTACTTGTTGCAGAATTGTACAACTATGGTTCATGAGCTGAACAGTTAAAGTAAAACCCCATTTAGATACTAGCATATTTTAATTGACAAATTTGACACAGGAGCCTCACCGGTAAATGAGGGAGATTTATCTCATGACTACCTAGGTTTTGTGCTATACAAAAAATCTAGCCAACAGTTTTTGTGACTCCGTTGGGGAACAACTATCTTTGCAGATCAAAGCTTATCTGTTGAAGATCAGAGTGTTTTCCATACAAATCTCAACCTGGCTGAACGTCCATTCACCTGATCCGTGAAGGCACAAGGAAGGACTGATCATTTCTTCAGACTACAAGAGAAGTTCAATTTCAATCATCCTCCTCAAGTTAGAAGCCGTAGATCTATTCTCTCACTAGGAAGAAGAGTGCACACCCACCCAAATCCGGATCGTCTTCAGCATAATCCACCAGCTGGAATTATTCTCCAAGTCTACACAAGGAGAAGATGTGCTCCGCTCGTCATGGCGAATCAGAACCAGATTGTACCTATCCCATGGGGAGTAGCTTTTGGGCCATTGAACTTGGCTCCACCTATGCACGATCTACAAAAAGGATCCAGAAAGAATTTTCCAAAATTCTTTGGAGATGGAAAGCAAAACCTAAATGATCATTTGGCGGCCTTATTTATATCTTGTGGTGTGCTTGCAGTGGCGCATGAAGATGTCTCAGTCAAACTCTTCATTGAGACTCTACACGACTTGGCTAGCGAAAGGATCTATTGGCTAGCTCCTAACACCATAACCAACTTGGCAACTATGCGTGAGCGATTTCTAAAAAAATTCAAGCCTGCAAAGGACGCTAGCATGTTGATCACTCAACTGACACAGTTGAAGAAAGAGCCAAGTGAGAACATACGGGACTTTATTGCAAGGTTCCAAAGGATTTTATATAAAATCCCCACTTCTGCTGCATTGAGCGATGAAAATCAAAAGACGTTTTTTATAAACGCTCTATTGCACGAAGTTGGATATCAACTAAGAAGGGCAAGACCTGTGAATTTACTTGAAGCACAAAATGTTGCTGTGGAAGTTGAAGATGACTTGATCATGGCTGGAAAACTCAAACAACCATCTCACAAAGGTGATAGCGCTTCTTCAAGTACTTCAAATCCTTTGCTGTAAAGATTGGCTAATGACATGTTGCAGATCAAGAAGCAGATCTCTCAACCAGGGAATGTGACCCCTTCAAGATTAGCTCCTTCTCAGACCGTTAATGGTCGAAATCAAAACCAAAACAGATTTGATGTTGCACCACAGTGGTTGGCAATTGAAGTTGCTGCAAGGAATAACTTGGAAACTAATGAAGAAGATCTTGGCATTGACGAATCATTTGATGATGAAGACTTTGTAGATCCCGCTGGCGACTCCAATATTGGTTACCTGGACTACGAATCTGACAATGGCTATTATGAATCTTTTGAAGACTCTGATGGTCACACATTTGCGGTGTTCACAAGTTCTCAGACACGCCAAAATGCCGAAGCATCCACAAGCAGCCAAAGAAGAGAAAGAGAAGATCCTGGGCCAGATGTTACTCTCTTTAAAAGAGGCAGCCCTCTTCCTTCTTCCTTACCGCTAAAAGATAAATATTCAAAAAATAATAATTTGCAGTAAAGGGCCAACACACATTCAGCTAAAGCAAGTCAAGCTTTTGACATCATCGATCATATCAAGAAGACCAAGGTCCGAATGTCAGAAGCTGAGTATTTGAGAGCATTTCCTGATCAACTAAATAGATTGGTCAAGTATGTGCAAAGTAATAGTCCCAACCATTCAACAAATAATACTTCACGGGGTATCTTGTCAAGCCCAAAAATTACTCCTTCAAATAATGTGACTGCAAGTTCTTCTCCTTCTACCTCCTCTCCTGCTACATCAGAAAGGATCGAGCCATTCTATGTATCTTTGCTCATCAACGGATACAAACTGAGCAATTATATCTTGGACTTTTGAGCTTCTGACAACGTCATGCCTGCCAAAGTTGCTAATGCCTTGGGCCTCACATTAACAAAAACCATCGGAAGATGTTATTCAATGGAAAGGCAAGTTCCTCTTGTTGGAAAAATCAAAGATGTGTAGGCAGTACTTGCTTCTCTTCTAGACAAGAGATTGAAAATGACTACCCTTGTAGCAGACATCCTAGTCTCTTATGGCATGCTATTGAGTAGAAATTTCTGTAAAGAGATAGGCGGAGAAGTCAAGATTGATTGGTCTTGTGTGCACATACCAATCAAAGGAGTTAATCAGAAGTTAAAACCTGAGAAGAAATCCAAGTACACAGTATCAAAGTTTGAAGATCCTAGATCTCAGATCTTGTTTCAGGAATCTGATCACAGAGTCTATTATCTAGAAATTAATAAAGAAGATGTTCAACCTGTGATTCAAGAACCACATCAACTTGACAACAAGGTTTGGTCTCTGAAATTTGATGGTAGCTTGTTGTTCATTTGGATCCAGTGCAGGTGTTGTTCTTATCTCTCCTAAAGGGAATGTGCATGCACATTCCTTCAAATTGATATTCAAAAATACTGACAACACAGCAGAATATGAAGCATTGTTGTTAGGCATGGAGCAGGAAAGAACAATTGGAATTAAGCTCTTACACATAAAGGGAGATGCTGAGTTGATTGTTAAGCAGATAAGATGTCTCTATCAAGTAAAAAAGGAAAAACTTTGGCGTTATAGAGATCGAGTCTACTCTATTATCCTGGATTTTTTAGCTTTCTCGGTATCTTATATTCCGAGAGAACAAAATTCAAGAGTTGATTCACTTGCAGTGACTACACCTTTGTTAAATCCATATACGCCTCCCACATTTTTTAGACAGGGGGATTACAAAGTTGAGATGGTTTTCCACCCAAAAGTTCTTGACAACGTCCAGCAATGGCAGGTTTTTAACGATGACAAGTAGATTGTTGTGTTTCTCCAACAAAAGGACAACTTTGAAGAGATCTACTATGAGGGAAGCAATTCACCTCCAAGACAAACTACTGTAGGAGAAATGGATGCAGACGTCTCGGGAATTTAGGAGATTATCCAGCTAAAGGGAAATAAAATTCTCAAAGGTTTGGTATCTCTTGAGGAAATATTTGACAAGCATGATTAGATGCTTAAGAAAAATGAAGAAAGTGGGGAAGGTTCTTCCTTCGATACACAGTTACTGAATTTGGGAGCCAACAATGATCCCAAATTAGTAAATCTAGGTAAGTGTTGTTCAAAGGTAGAAAGAGAAGCTTTTACAAAGCTTCTTAAGAAATATATGGATGTTTTTGCCTGGTCTTACCAGGATCTAATAACATATCAGCTTGCAGAAGTCCAAGACTACATCCCATTAAAACTAGAATAAAAGCCTTTCAAGCAGAAGTTACGGTGGCATAACCCTACCATTTCCAGAACCATCTTTGCAGAGATCTAGAAGTTATTAGATGGAAAGATTATTTATCCCATACATCATTCCAAATGGTTATCCAACATAGTTCCTGTGAGAAAGAAGAGAGGCAAGATTAGGTTGTGCGTGGATTTTCGTAACCTCAATCAAGCTTCATTAAAAGATAACTACCCCATCCCCATCATGGATCACACTTTGCAGGTGGTCACTGGATCTGAGATGCTTTCCATGCTTTATGGTTTCTCAGGCTATAATCAAGTCAAGGTGGCTGAAGAAGATCAATACAAAACGACGTTCATTACACCTTGGGGAACCTTTGCTTACTAGAAAATGCCATTTGGTTTGATCAATGCTGGAGCTACATTTCAAAGAGCTATGCATTTAGCTTTTGCTCATCTAAAGGATATAAGCATAGTGGTGTACCTTGATGATTTGATAGTCTTTTCCAAGAACAGATGCACACACATTTCGAATCTGGAAGAGGTTTTCATACAATGCCGCAAACATGGTATTTCTTTGAACCCTAAGAAATATATCTTTGTTGTAATAGAAGGGAAGCTACTAGGGCACATTGTTTCCAAAGAAGGAACCAAGATAGATCCGAAATGTGTCAAATCCATTTAGACATTGCCATTGCCCACATCCAAAAAAGGAGTTCACTCTTTCTTTGGAAAAGTTAATTTTCTTAGGAGATTCATTCCTGACTTCGCTGAGCTAATCCATCATATCTCGAATATGATGAAGAAGACACAAGATTTCAAATGGAGCAGCGAAGGGAAGGGAGATTTTGAGAAGATTAAGGAGGCCCAATCAAAAGCTCCAGTCTTGGTTTCACCTGACTTCAGTAAAGAATTTATTCTTTACTGTTATTCCTTCGAACACACCATGTCAGCAATATTGATGCAGAAAAATCAAGAGGACGCAAAAGCTCTGATTGGTTTCATGAGCACACCCCTTAAAGCTTATGAGTTGAAATATACTCCCATGGAAAAGCATGCATATGCAATAGTAAAGGCATGTAAGGCATTCAAGTATTATATTCTTTCCTCACACACTGTGGTCTTGGTTCCAGATACTGTAATGAAATCTATCCCCACTCAACAAGAGTTAGGATTGTTAAGAGGTACATGGGTGACAAAGGTTCAAGAATATGACCTGGATATTAAACCTACAAAACTAGTTCGAGGAAGAGGTTTGTGCGAACTAATGACAGAGATGAAAGCAATAGTGCTAGAAGCAGATCAAGAAGAGATAGATGAAGATTTTCTTGCGGTACTTTTTATAGATCTGGTGGAGTGGTACAGTAACATTGCCTACTTTCTGACATATGGAGAATGTCCGGATCAACTTTCTCGAAAAGAGAAGCGAACAATTAAACTAAAGTCCAAAGACTTCGTTCTATGGGAGAATGGTATATACAAAAGAGGAATTGATGGCGTATTTCTTAGATGTGTGGATAAAGCTCAGCAGGATCAGCTCTTACAACAGTTTCATGACATGGCTTACGGTGGTCATTTCTCAGCCCGAGTCACTGCACACAAGATCCTCAAAGTAAGGTATTACTGGACCACACTTTCTCAAGATACTACAGAGTGGGTAGCTAAGTGCCAAACATGACAACATTTTGTTGGGCGTGTGAAATTGTCTGCTTTCCTTTAAAACCCATTGTAATTGAAGAACCTTTCCAACAGTGGGGAATGGATTTTATTGGTATGCTTAACCCGGCTTCTAGTGCCGGCCATCACTACATTCTAACAACTATTGATTATTTTAGTAAGTGGGTAGAAGCCATTCCTGTGAAGAACGCCATTTCCGCTGAGGTGTGCAATTTTATAAAAGAATATATTATTATCAAGTTTGGCATGCCCAGTAAAATAATAGCAGACAACACTCCAAATCTTTCTTTTGAGGAGCTGATTGACTTCTGCTACACTCATGGGATTCAGCTGGTACATTCGTCAAACTACTATCCACAAGGGAATGGCCAGGTTGAATCAAGTAACAAAAACTTGGTAACTATCATGCGCAAGCTAGTAACAGAAAATCAAAGGACTTGGCATAAAAAGTTGTTTGATGCATTATGGGCCGATAGAATTACACCGAAGAGGGTGATACACATGTCCCCATTTCAGCTATTGTATGGTAGAGACACGGAGCTGCCTCTTACCTTGGACCGATCTGCCCTATAACTTTCTAGAGCCTTGGAGGATTATACATTCACGGATGTTATTGATAAAAGAATTATGTACCTGACTAAATTGAGGGAAGTACAAACTCAAGTTGTAGATTGGTTGACAGAGCATCAAAGGAAGGTGAAAGTCATTTTTGACAAAAAAGTCAGGGAAAGAAATTTTGAAATCAATGACTGGGTCCTTTTATGGGACAAAAGAAGAGAAGCGAAAGGCATGCATAGAAAATTCGATTCACTATGGAAAGGGCCTTTTGTGATTAAGAAGATCACCGGAGTAGATAGCCTCATTCTTTCTCATCAAGATGGAGTTGAATTATCATTGCCTTTCAATGGGCAACACTTGAAGTTGTTCCAGACATGAGAAGCAAGGTAAAACCTATATGTGCATAAATAAAACTTTGTTTGTTTTTCTTTGTTTTGTTTTTATTTTTGTGTTGTGTTTTTTTTCCTGACCCCGTGCCCAAAAGAAAATATACGAAACCAAAGATGTTGGGATCTCATATTTTCCCTTGTCATTCTGACAGAGAAAAAGATGTCCATAGACGGAGCCGACTGGTGTCCCCAGATTTCATCCTGAAATCTGAGACTACCCTATCCGAAAAAAAATCGTACTTTTAAAATAATGAGTCGTTTTGTGTTTTTATTGCCAGAAAGTTTTTGTATTGCGTCAAGATATTCCCAAAGAGCCATATTAGCCATTTTCGCCAAATACCCAGATGCCCAAAATTGTTATATTTTTTCGTCAGGATTTGTCTGCAAAAAAATTGTATTTAATTATTTTGAGCCCCGTTTGAGGCTATTTGCACTCTAGTTTAACTCTGTTATGATCGTACATATCGTTATTCTTTTATACCAGTAGGGTTTTAACCAGGAATGAGTTCTGGACTTTATTTGTGACTTCTAGCAACGTTTTGTGTTTTTGTGTTTTTCTCGTTTCATTTTCTGTGAAATTTCTCTAGATCAATTCCTTTGCCGGTTTGGCCTGATTCTTGGCCTGGAGTAATTGGAGATCATATACGCACGTTATGCCAGAAGGAAGTAACAATCAGAGGTCAGGTTTACTAGGAAAAGGTGAATTCATGCACCAGGAGGCCTCTTTTAGGCTGGCTGCATTTTTGGAAAAAGAAGGTTGGAAGTGGATCATGGGAAAATTAGAAGTAGCAAGCAGGTGGGAATTTTGTACTTGCCTAGTAGGGTACTTTTTCCCATGAAAGCAATGCCACTTAAGAGACAATGGGAAAAATAGAGGCAGCAGGTAGGTGGGAATTTCTTACCTACCTTGCAGGGTAAAAATTTCCATTGTGGAATAGAAGAAATATCACTTAAGTGAATCATGGGATTTTATTGCCTACCTTGCAAGGTAAACAATCCCATTATGAAATTCAAATGACTTAAGTGAATCATGGTATTTTCAGCACTGCCTTGCAGGGTAAATAATCCCATTGTCATGCGATTCTTAAAAAATAGAATTCTTTATGTCAAAAAGTGTGCCCCTTTGGAATTATAAAGGCAGCCTTTAAATTGATTAATTTAATTAATTATTCACCCAAAATAGTTGCCCAGGATTGTGGAAAATTCAACAAAAGTTAAAGGACAAAAGGTGGTTGAAAATAGACTGTTCTAAAATTAAATAAATTAATTTATTTAATGGCAGCCCCTTTATGTCAAAAAGTGCGCCCCTTTTGGGAGAGAAATAATACTTTTTAAAGTGTTAAATGATTAAATTAATTCCTATTTTCAGTGGCTAAGATCAAAGCATATTGTGAGGCTTGAGTTAACTGGAAGCAGAAGTCTAAAATTAAAGAAATTTAATTTATTTAATGGCAACCATAAACATGCACAAAATAGGCGCCCCATTTGAAGAGTGAAGCTCATTAATTAACTAATTAATTGTCAGTAATAGCAAAGACATTAATTAATCATAGAATCACAAGGGTTATATAAGCAGAGGCTACATAAGGATGAATTAATTAATTCACAAGTAAAGAAGTGCAGCCCAGAGGAAAAGTGCGCCCCATTTGAAGAGGATTTTTGCTCAAAAGAAGGTGAAATCAATGCTAAACGCTTCCAATTTTGGCGCACATGTTGAAGGGAGTTGATTTTTGTCTGGATAATTGTTTGCATAAGTGATACAGATGCTCAGGTGAAGTTGGAAAAATTCATGCTCACTTTGCATGCAAAGAAAACATCAATTTTTGGGGGCAGCAAGCTTGAATTATGCAGATTTTTATGATTAAAATTCACTGTTCATGTTCCGGTTGCCATCTTTGTCTAAATTAATTGCAGGAATTCATTACAGGTGCTTTACAAAAGAAAATGAGCTTTAATCAATGTCCAATACATTGAATATATCCTCTGAATCTGAAGAATTATCCAAATCTGCACCAGTTTCAAAGAATTTTGGCTGAATAAGAAGAAAAAGAATTGTTCAGACAAAAATGGATAAAATTATGGCAAAGAGGGATGAAAAAGAAAGCACAACTGAGTCATGCATCACTTCCAAATTTGCAGACACAGGAGACAGATCTAGGGATGGAACATCTTTCTGAATTGATTGATAGATCCAGAGCAAGAAAGACTTCACTCATGCGTGTAGTTAAAAGCAGTGGAATTATTCGAGCTATAGCCTTTCCATACACAGCCCAGTTGCTAGAATTCATTATGGAGTGTGCTAGGTCCTACCATCCTTCATCCATATCAGTGCAAGATACTACAGGGAAAATAATAATTCGGTTAGATGTAGAGTTCATCAATTATTGTTTAAAGATTCCGGCACGAAAGGTGGTGACTTCAATTAGCATTCAGGATGCAGCAGGTGGGAGAAGCATAAAGTTGACTTTGTGAACATAATGAACAACAGATACATGAAGAAGCCCAGATCTCCTTCTAAGTTCCCAAGAACTCTTCCACAGTCCAATTTGGTGCAGGAGGTAGATGATATTGCCAAATTGTTATGCAGGATAAATGGCGAGGTGAATGCTCACATTTTCTGTACATGGATGTATGCTTTCATCAGGACCATTGAAGTCAACAAGGTTAATTCCATAATCAATTGGTCGGAAATCATTAGCGACAACATTGGTGAGCAACTCTAGAACGTGAAGCGTACTTTCAGCTTCAAAATGACTTCCTACTTGGTGTATGCTACAGCTTCACAAGGCATCTTCTTCAAGCTGAATAGATGTGGTGTTATTTCCAAGGACCCCATTTTCGAGTGCTACCCACAGCTTACTGTACTGGCATGCAAGAAAGATTTCAAAGTGGTCAACGATGGATTCTTCTATGAATTCATTTGCAGGCTGGACAGGGATCTAAAGGCCAACAGGGTGAGCAAGGAAGCATGGAAAGTTGTGTCCAAAATTGGCAGTCTCTTCATTAGGTTTTGTGGATTTCACATACCTCAAGGTCATCTGGCTTTTCTGGAGAACCAGTTAAGTTGACCAAATATCTGAATGATAGATTGGTCACCATAGAGCTGAGTAGACAACTTGTGGAGATGCACGACCTTCAGTCAAAATGTTACAAGTCTACAGGATTCTTCTTGATCACTGTAGGCAATTATAGCTGCCAGAGCATTCATAAAGCCCGAGGAATGGAAGTGGAAATGTTCTCTGAGTACGAGCAAGAGTTCTTCCCAGCACAGTTGAACTTCGATCCATTTGGAGTAGCCAAGAAGATGATATCCCAGGAGTACGCACATGTGCCTTCCTTAGAAGATTTCTGGATGAAGTGCAAAAGTGAGTACGAGGTTAGAAAGAAATATTTCAGCAGGCTATCAACACGGCAAGTGTTGGACTTTGGATTAGCACGGATACCTACGGATCTTAAAGATGATGGGCCTGTGTTACTTGACACATACCATCAAATGGGAGGAGATAGAACTGTACTTCAGGAGAACGTAGGGGGCTGCCATATGATTGAGGAAAGGTCTGCCGCTGTTCTGTGAATACTTCAAACTGTTTGCTGATGAAGGGATATTGCCTTGATAAAGCATTGATAAATCAAATCACAGGAAACTTCGGCACAGGAGATTCCCTCAAGAGGAAGCACGGAATGAGAAAGCAACAGATGGCTTGAGAAGATGAAAGTGCACAGAAGGTCTCATTCGAAGGAGAAGATCACTTCTACGGCTATGATGTTAGTTTCAGCTTCTCCAGCACCAAGTACTTCACCGACTGTTGCACCTCAGCAGGACACTATCATTCCTCCATTGAATCCAGCAACATTCATCTTCTCTCCTTAGCCATTCCGTTCAATGCCTCTTCCTGAAGAAATGTTGAAGCTATAGATG
The DNA here is from genome assembly GCA_019776745.2 of Taxus chinensis. Lineage (NCBI taxonomy): Eukaryota > Viridiplantae > Streptophyta > Pinopsida > Cupressales > Taxaceae > Taxus > Taxus chinensis. The sequence goes on along the minus strand of CM034156.1, from coordinate 3,838,423 downwards.
GCCGAATTTGAAAGAGCTTTGTCTTTGGATGACTCATAGGATGGCAGTCACAACACTGTAGCAGTTTCAGATGGGGAGGAATCAGAGCACAAGATAGTGGTACACTCAACAACTTCTCATTCTCTGAGAAGTAATTTCTCAGAATGGATGACTTCGCAGTTGGTTCCAGAGGCTAGAGAGGAAATCAACTTGGAGGAACATGACTTGCAGCTGCTCCTGAGTCAGCGAGAAAGACAAAAAACCTAAAGTATTGGTTGTAGAGCAGATTATGCCCGATGGATCAGTTAAGAAGGGGAAGCAGTTGGAGTTTATAGTATCTTTTCGTTTAGAGATCTGCAAATTTTTGTTGAAGAGGATGCAGGCACTTGAGAATAAGACATCGTCCTTACCAGATAGTATCATTACTTTCACTGAGGAAGAAGTGGTTGGGAATGTTACTTCATACGTACGGATTGTTCCTAACAGAGTGCCTAATTCCCTGGAAGGGTCTCTTTTGATGGTACAAGGAAGAATTGATCGAGCTACTAAGCCTTTCACGATGAATTCCATTAGCAGACTTGTGGCACTACAGGTGGATATTGTGAGGTTTGAGCCGAGCTTGGAGGATTTGGAAGCATATATCAAGGCGTTGAACGAAGGTTGTTGTAGTTCAAGACAGAAAAGGAAGCAGTAGCTAAAACAGATGGGAAGATGTTGAATTACATGTTCGACAAGTATATCCAGTATCAGAACAAAAAGAAGAAATAAATGTTACAGTTGGCTTGACTTCTTCTTCTATTCTTTCTTCTTCTATTTTTCACATTCCCGGATGAAATTGTAAAACTTTAATGTTATTGGTTTTGAAACCATTACTTAAAGTTATGTGGAACAATTCTATTAGTTAAGTGATACATGTGTCACTTAAGGAGAAGTTAGTAGAGGATGATTACCAAATGTCATCTTTACTTGTTGTTTATGTTTCAGTCCAATTGAGTTTCCCATTTGTACTTTACCTCCTACATTCTATAAGTAGGAGAAGAACCCCTGGGTTAATGATCGGAGAATTTGTAAGCAGCATCTTTGTGTTCCAGACTTTGTGATGAAACCCTTGAGAGCCACTTGAAGCAAAGGAATATACAGGAGCAAATTTCCAGAGAACTTTGTGTTATTTTAGATCTAGATCTAGAGCTTCCTTTGCTTATAATTCTTTGTTGATATCTATTGGTTTCTTCTATGTGCATGCAATCAACTCTGTTATCTATTGATTGGGATAAACATCTTCTCCATTTCTTCTCTGTGTTTATATAATTCCCTTTCCCTTCTTCTATAAATATTTCCTTTCTTTAAACAACTGCTTACTTGCTGCAGAACTATACATCTATGGTTCATGAGCTGAACAGTTAAAGTAAAACCCCATATAGATACTAGCATATTTTAATTAACAAATTTGACATGGGAGCCTCACCAGCAAATGAGGGAGATTTATCTCATGACTGCTTAGGTTTTGTGCTATGTAGAAAATCTAGCTAACAAACACCTTCAGTAGTGAAGAAATTAACTTGAGATCCCTCAAGTTCCTCTATCTCTTCATCAACTTCTTCCTCAAGTTCTTCACAATCTTCATTAACCTCTTCATCTTCATGTTCTTCAACCTCACAGGTTGCTTTAACAGGTACCTTGACGGGTGGCCCCTTAAGTGCTAGCCTTTTCTGAGAAGCAGGCAAACGATTTCTAGGTTTAAAATTCCTCCTTGGAACATCCGCATAGGGAGCGTGCTAAGCCAATTGTTTTTTGATGGCAATGAGGTCATTTGCAAGCTTTTGTACTAATGGGTCAGTATTAGGTCCAGGAGTGGAAGAGGAGGAAGAAGAAGGCCTAGATTTAGAAGAGTCTCTTTTCAACTTGCCAGACATAATCAAATCATCTTCAATGCTAACAGCTAGTCTCTGATCCTCAGCCAATGTTACAAGATTGGCTCTTCTCAATGCGTAACTAACTTAAGGTAATTGAGCGTCAGGAAGAAACATTTTTGAATTTGATCTATAGGTTGAGTGTCCTGGTGGGATTTTTGTTAATCAAATTGTTGAATCTAGGTCACAAAATTCCCTCATGGGTTCTTGTGATTCCTTCTTTATTTGAGAAATTTGGACCAGCAAAGCATGTACGTCCTCTGCAGGTTTGAAACGGTTCACAAATCTTGTTCTCATCGTGGTCCAACTGGTAATGGCACTATTGATGGTGAATCATAGCACCCCTGAATGTCTGCAACACGATGGGTTGAGACTCTCAGTGTGATTGCATAACATGGAGCTTTTCCCAAGTGTGGAACCTTGCGAAATCGAAAAAGCTCTCTGGATGAAGGTCGGTTCCTATTCCTCTGTTTAGATGCACACGTAAAAAACACAGAGGGTTTACTCAAAACCTAAACTAACTTTCCAAGGAGACAGGGTAAGAAGATGCATAAAATAAAACCTAAACTACAAAGGTGATGCACCGAGGAATGAAGAACATTTGTCTTGTTAATAAACACAAACCACTAAAATGCAATGCAAGATCATGCACAGATAACTGATTTGCAATGAAAGATCAAGAGGATGCAAATGAACACAGAGAAGGTTGAGAATCATCCACAGACATATATTATTTGCTCCAAATATTGATACAATACACTACAAAATGCCAAGAGGCAAAGTTACATTACAGTTTTAGGTGGGAGGTTTGAACTCCACAAATTCACCTGCCAAAGAGAAGAAGGGAGGGGCAAAACAAGAATGTCCAACCTTTAGAAAGAAGCCCCTCTTTACAATTTATAGGAAGAATGAGAGAGGAAATCCAAAACTATCCCAACCACCTCCAGGTTGAATTAATTCATCTCATTATGGTGGTAGGTGAGAACCCTAGCAAACCCAAAAAGTGGCACGCTGTATTTTGCATTTTTAAGAACTTGTTCTCACCCAATTAAAGATATACAATTGTAGCTGGATAGAGGACCTCGTAAGATTTCTGAAAAGTCCAACCTTGCGTGAATCTGAGCTCCCTGTGAAAAGTTATGGCCATTTGAATATCTGCGTCAGGGTTTGCTTTCTGTCGGGTTCAGGTGTCAGCGCTCAAAATGTTGCGCCTCCTGAAGGTGCGCCAGGGCACATCCATTTTCATGTCGACATACTCTTAAATGCACCATAGGTGCTGAAAATTTGGTGTCAGCACCTCCTACTGTGCGCCTCTAACCTGTGCCAAGGGCGCAACTTTTTCTGTGTCAGCACCTCCTACTGTGCAGCTCTAACCTACGCCAGGGGCAAAAATTTTACTGTGTCAGCACCTCCTACTGTGCGCCTCTAACTTGCGCCAGGGGCACAACTTTTTCTATGTCAGCACCTCCTGCTGTGCACCTCTAACCTGTGCCAGGGGCGCAACTTTTTCTGTGTCAGCACCTCCTGCTGTGCACCTCTAACCTGTGCCAGGGGCGCAAATTTTTCTGTGTCAGCACCTCCTACTGTGCGCCTCTAACCTGCGCCAGGGGCGCAACTTTTTCTGTGTCAGCACCTCCATCTGTGCGCCTCTAACTTGCACCAGGTGCGCAAATTTTTCTGTGTCAGCACCTCCTACTGTGCGCCTCTAACCTACGCCAGGGGTGCAACTTTTTCTGTGTCAGCACCTCCTGTTGTGCACCTCTAACCTGCGCCAGGGGCGTAAATTTTTCTATGTCTGTCTATATCTACCCTAGGGAAAAGATATATACAACAATTTGGCGACTCAACGGGATCACCTGCCTACTAGGTAGAAGATCAGTGGCTTTTTAGCAATTCATTCGGCATGGAGTCATAAGCAATAACTTGAAACCAACCTGATATCTGATCCCGAGCCTGATACCACAACTCCTTCCCCGAGAGCATGCTGAACTGTAGAAATTCAACCTGAGAGCAACAAAACCTGTGCCAAAGCACTTAGGGAAATTGAAACCTAACTACAACAGGACAATGTGCATACGTACTTAGAGGAATTTGAAATCTAGGCTAATATTTACAAGGGTAAACCTTTTCCTTTTAGTAGCAACGTTTAATGTAGATTCCGTTAACCGGAATCGGGAGTTCTTCTCCATCCAATGTAGACAATTGGAAGGCATTACTACTTTTACATTCCGTGACCATATAGGGACCACTCCAAATGGCGTCAAACTTGGAATGCTTTCCTAGTTTTGCCTGATCTGCATCCCATTTTAGAACTAGGTCCCCTTCCTGGAAGGTCCTTCCTCTCGCTTTCTTATCAAACCATCTTTTTACTAAGGCCTGATCTTTTTCAATCATCTGAACTGAATGTTCTCTGATTTCTTCTAATTCCATCAACTCTACATACCTGGCCTCCATTGGTTCGAACTCAGACAACTCCAACTGCTTCATGAGCTGCAATACTGGCAATTCTAATGATATAGGCAATACTGCCTCTTTCCCATAGACCAACTTGTAGGGAGAATTACCTGTAGATCTCTTTGGCGTTATCCTGTCAGCCCATAATGCTGATTTTATCTTGGTATGCCATGTCCTTTGGTTTTCATTCAGAGTCCTTCTGATGATTCTTAACAAATTCTTGTTCGTGGACTCTTCCTGTCCATTACCCTGCGGGTAATAATTTGAAGAGGTGCTCAAATAAATTCCATTCTTGACATCCCATTCTATAACCTTGGAACCTATGAATGCTAATGCATTTTCTGATATGATAGTGGCCGGCACACCGAACCTTGTCACTATCCCTTCATAAAAGTCTAGTATGTTAGACTCATTTGCTTCTTTGAGCGCTACCGCTTCGGTCCACTTGGTGAAATAGTCTGTTGCCGTGAGAATCCACTTGTGGCCTTGGCTTGAGTTTGGATTGATGACCCCGACGAAGTCCAATCCCCATTGCATAAAGGGTTGGTCCACCAAAATTGGGTGCAATGGAAGCGCTGCTAGTCTTTCTTTGCCTGTGAAGAGTGCACATTTCTTGCACTTTCTTATCCATTTATAGTAGTCACTGAAGACTGTCGGCCAATAATACCCTGGCTTCATTATCTTGAGAGCTGTTACTCGTGGGGTGAAATGTCCTTCAAAATCTCCATCATGAAATTCTTGTAACACCCTCTCAATTTGACCTGTCCCAATGCACCTCAATAGAACTCCATTGATGTCTTTTTTAAACAAAACACCATCAACAAGCACATATGGAATGGCTTGTAATCTGAAGTATCTCCTCTTTGCTTTGCTCATTTCTGGAGGGCATAGGCCTGTCTGTAGGAAGTTTATCATACTCTCAGTCCAACAAAGAGTAGGCACATCATCATTTTCCTGTTCTTGACCACCCTGTAATACCAAGACAGTCTCTTTTTCATCACCTGCTTCAACTTGTTGACTCAAAGCTAGTTGTTTACATAGTCCCTTCCCACGTACTAGTTTGGTGACCTTGATTTCGATGTCATATTCCATGAAACGAGTGATCCATCCTACACGTTTCTCATTCAGATCCTTGTTTAAAAGGAAGTCCTTGACTACCGCAGGAGAGACCAATAATTGGATCTTATTGTTTGAGACTAGGTGCTTGAATTTCTTTAAGCTTCTGATCACTGCAAGGACATGCTTTTCAATGAAGGAGTACCTTGTTTCGTATTCCTCTAAGCCTTGACTGAAGAAAGCAACTGGTTGTTCTAATCCTTCTTTGTTTTGTTGTACTAGGATTGCAGAAATTGTGTCTCCACCACCGAAGGTATATAGCATGAAGTCTTTGGAGAAGTCTGGATTGACGAGAGTCGGAGCTTGAGATATAGCCTCTTTTATTGCCTCAAAACTTGCCTAGCCTTCAGCTGTCCACTTAAATACCATGCTCTTTTTCAACATTAGCGTTATTGGCTTTACGAGAGCTGCAAAGTTTGGAACAAACCTGCGGATGAAATTGATCCTTCCCAAGAAGCTTTGAAGAGCCTTCTTGTGACTTGGCAATGGCAACACTCGAATTGCTTCAACTCTTTCAGGATCAATCGTCAACCCCTCCTTTGAAACAATATGGCCTAGAAGTTTTCCCTCGTGAGCCAAGAATATGCATTTTTTGGGATTTAATAATACCCCAAATCTTCTACACCTCTGAAATACCTGCCTCAGATGAAAGAGGTGATCCACTGCATTTTTGGAGAATACAGTGATGTCATCGAGATATATCAAAACTATTTTATTGATCAACCCCTTGAATGCCACATCCATTGCCCTTTGGAAAGTGGCTCCAGCATTTGATAGGCCAAATGGCATCTTCTTGTAGGCATATGTGCCCCATTTGGTGGTGAAAGTCATCTTGAACTGGTCATCTTCCTTCACCATTATCTGATTATACCCCGAGTAGCCATCTAGGAGAGAGAATCTCTCTGAACCGGATACTACTTGCAATATTTGTTCCATTGAAGGAAGCGGGTAATGGTCTTTGAGAGATGCCCTATTGAGGTCTCGGAAGTCCATACACAGCCTGATTTCTCCACTCTTCTTCCTGACCGGAACCAAGTTTGCAACCCAGCTTGAGTGCTTGATCGGGAATATAATGCTTTCCTCTATTAGCTTGTTTAGCTCTTTCTTCATTAGAGGCTCAATGTGAGGGTTGACTGGTCTTTGCTTCTGCCTGATGGGCTTAGCATCTAGATCCAATTCTATGGTATGTTGTGCCAACTTCGGATTGAAACCTCTTAAGTCTTCATAGCTCCAAGCGAAGACATCTGGAAATTCTTGGCAAAGTTGTAAGAAATCTGATTTCTCTTGCTCAGTGGCCACTTTGCCAATTTGAAGTGTTTTGCCTTCCCCAACCGGAATTGGCTCTGAATCTTCTCTCTTGACCTGTATGTTAGCCTTTTCCTTACGGAATTGGTTGTTAGGGTTGAAGATAGACTCCATTGTTACTAAACCCTTGGGAAGCTTGTTTTTCCGCAGCTGCACTACTTGATCACTGTACTGCTGCTCTAATCTGTCCTGATTCCTAGCTGAGAATTCATCCTCTTCTTGTAATAAATTGATGATCTGTTGATCGTTCTCAAATACCTGCTAGCTGGTGTTATTATCTGGAATTGCTGGCCTCACAATCACATGGATATGTGGTTGTGTTTTTTCCCTTTTGATGTTGTCAACCACATCAAACGTTGCTCCAACTGTTGCGAGCCTATCCGCGGCTTCATTTTTCTTCTTGGGTATGGACATGATGTTGAAAGCTTCGAAATCCTCAACGAGGTCCCATACCCTGTTCTTGTAGTTCTTCAGCAAGTCATTCTTTGTAGCATGTTGTCCCTTGACTTGATTGACGATTAGCTCGCTATCTCCAAACACTTGCAAGCTCTTTATGCCCTTTTTCCTGGCCCAATGAAGTCCATGAATCAATGCTTCGTATTCAACCGTGTTGTTTGAACAGGAAAACTGGAAACAGAAAGCTAAATAATATTTGATGCCTTGAGGTGAAACAAACATAGCTCCTCCTCCTGCACCTTGCCTACTCCTTGATCCATCGAAAAAAAATTGCCACACCTCATTGTCATCCTTATGGTCTATTTTGGTGATGTTAGGAATAGGTTGGTTTTCTTCATGTATGCAATAGACTCCTAACTCAGATTATTCTACTTCTTGGTAGGGATCAAAAGCGTGTACCTTACTTGCCCATTCATCAAGAGCTAAATCTGGGATGCTTCCAACTTTGGTGTCAGTTTCATCTGTGCTTGGATAATATTCTTGGTCAAAAGCTGAACAGTTGGCATTGATTTGGCTTGGAGTATGAGGCTCAATATGAAAGTTTACAATTGGTTCAGATCTGATTGTGACCTTAGTACCATATCTTGTTCTGAACGACATGTGTGACTAATCAGCAGCTAAGTAGCCTCCAATTCTAGCTGTTTGATAAGCATAGGGAAAATAGTGGTGGCAAATCTATCACTGACACATCTTGCAAAACGGTAACATTGGGGCATGCATGCAAGGTAAGATTCAAACATTTAATCACTCCCACCGTTGCTACTGCTGTCCCATCCAATTGCACTACCCCCTTTGATATTACTTCATATTGGAGACCCAGCTGATCAGCGATTTGCTTACGCATGACAGAACTACTTGCCCCGGAATCAATCATGTAATTGTGTACTAGTTTATTGCCAATGATTAATGAAACATAGAATAGAGGGGGCTTAAAAACTTTACCTTGTTGTCCTCCATGATTCCCTTCAGGCTGAGCAGTATTTGTGAGGACCTTTTCTTGTATATGGACCTGCTGGATCGAAGTTGACCAATTCTTCATGGCAGCTTGTAGGAGATCTCTTTGTCCTGGGATGGATAAATATTCCCACATTGAAATGTTCACATGTGTCTTCTTCATTTGATCGATGATGTTGAAAGGGGATGAAGCATCTCTTTGCTATCCTTTAGGCTGCACATTCCTTTCTTATGCATGGGCAGCAACAACTGGCATGTGAGTTGGTTTAGAAGGTGGTTTGGGCTATCCTTGCGTGTTTGGAACTGTATTTTGCTTACCAACACCTTGTGGAGTGATGGAAGGTTATAGATCACTTGGAGCCAATGACTGCCCTTCACCAATATTTCTCTTCTTTGATCTTGTGTTAGCTGCTACACTTTGAGAAATTGTTTGATTCATGCCACAAAAATCCTCAGCTTGTCAATTCGCAAGTGCGGTATCATTTGGAGCTGTGTTTTGTTGAGATGTCCCTTGTTGTTGATTTGCTTCTTGACTCACTTCACCCTCTACGCCAGTATTTGTCACCATCAAGGCTTGGTTCAAAGCACCATTAAAACACATAGATTGGTTGTGAGGTTCATTGCATGGGAAACACCAATCATACTCTTGAGCTATGTTGTTTTGCATTGGCACTAAGGCTTTAGAAGTAGATGCAACATTGGGGTTATAGGGCTGAAATGGTCTATTAGTGGGAGGCCTTACTTGGCTTTGATTTGTAGCTGGATTGGGTGGCCTATTGGGCTGGTATGGTGGCCTAGCTTGGTACTGTGCTTGAGGCTGATACGGTCTAGCACTTTGAGCTTGCTATCTTTTGATAGTCACCAGCTCATTTCCAAGGTTCTGCAATTGTTTCATAACTTCTTGGAGTTCATTTGAGGCACTAGAGGACGAAGTAGAAGTTTCATTTGAACTTTGATTTCTAGGAGTGGGAATAGGAGCCAAAGTGGGTGCTTGACTAGTGCTTGGGTTTTCTAAGTTTGGATATAAGGGCATGGGAGGCCTAGGAGCCAGTTTACCAGCTTGAATAACACAATTTTCAGCCTTAATGGCAAATGCTATAAGCAGCAGGTAAGGTTGTGCCTCCCCTAGATTGAATTAACATAGAAATATCAGAATTCAAAGCTTTGAGATAATATAGAAAAGCACCTTCAGCTGTTGGCCTAACGGCCACTGGAATTCTATCCCAAGACCTTTGAAATCTGAAGTTGAAGTTAGTCAGCTGCTCATTGGGAGCTCTCTTGATAGTTGTCAATTGTTCTAGTAGAGACAAATTGTCTCCCTTTTCTCCAAACTACTCATGGAGAACTATGCATAACTAATTCCAATTTTGGATAGTACCAGCTCCAAGGCTCCTAAACCATTGCAATGCCCTCCCTTTGAATGAAGATGCCAGCAATTTGACAGTAACATCCATTTCATTTATCTCATGGATTGCACAAACGTTAGCAATGTCTTTGACATGATCACCAGGAGCGGTATGATTTTCTCCAGTGAAAAATGGAATGTTCTTCAATGCTGCAATTGGAACTGGATTCTGTGCATTGAGGGCAAGTGGGCTGCTGCTAGTGAAGTTGACAAAGGGATTCGGTGGTTGCACCATTCTGATTGGCCTAAGAACCCTTATTGATTGGAGAAAAGGTCTACCAGGTGGAGGTGTAGACAAAGTCCGGTTAGGTGGAGATGGTGACCTTTGTGGTCTTCTTCCTCTCCTTCCTCTTCCTAGTGATAGCTGCAAGTGGACAAATATCTCCTCTTCTTGAGTATCAGACCTGGTCCGAATTCTTCTCATATGCCTGGGTAACGTTTTCTGCTACACCGCTGAATTCTACCCCTTTGGAGTCGCCAGATGTGTTAGAGAACGAGCCTGAAAAAGCTAGATTCTGCCAAGTTACACACCAAACCTGACAATATTTAAACTCAAAATTTTGAAAGACCTGTATATTTGAGATTTTAGGGTTTGGAAATTGATCTGGAATGACAGTCCCGAAAACCCGAAAATACCAAATTTCTGAAATCCTGAAATCCAAAATACCAAAAACCATGAAATTTTGAAAGTACAAATCTCAAAAATCTAAGAATACCCATTTAAATATTATCCCCCGATCTATCAACTGGTGAAATTTTGACTTGTTTTAAGCAAGTTAAGCCCTTGAAAATTGATTTCAAAGTTCAGCCTGGAAGGTGAAAAATCTGAAATTGTAAAACCTGTAATTTTTTAGTCCAAAATTCTCGAAAATTCCTTCGAATCTTGTGGAATGACCTCTTGGTCCCACCGGGCGTGCCAAAACTATTGATGGCGAATCACAGCACCCCTGAATGTCTGCAACACAATGGGTTGAGACTCTCAGTGCGATTGCATAACATGGAGCTTTTCCCAAGTGTGGAACGTTGTGAAATCGGAAAAGCTCTCCGGATGAAGGCCGGTTCCTATTCCTCTGTTTAGATGCACACGTAAAAAACGCAGAGCATTTACTCAAAACATAAATGAACTTTCTAAGGAGACAGGGTAAGAAGATGCATAAAATAAAACCTAAACTACAAAGGTGATGCACTGAGGAATGAAGAACATTTGTCTTGTTAATAAACACAAACCACTAAACTGCAATGCAAGATCATGCACAGATAACTGATTTGCAATGAAAGATCAAGAGGATGCAAATGAACACAGAGAGGGTTGAGAATCATCCACAGACATATATTATTTGCTCCAAAGATTGATACAATACACTACAAAATGCCAAGAGGCAAAGTTGCATTACAGTTTTAGGTGGGAGGTTTGAACTCCACAAATTCACCTGCCAAAGAGAAGAAGGGAGGGGCAAAACAAGAATGTCCAACCTTTAGAAAGAAGCCCCTCCTTAAAATTTATAGGAAGAATGAGAGAGGAAATCCAAAACTACCCCAACCACCTCCAGGTTGCACTTAATTCATCTCATTATGGTGGTAGGTGAGAACCCTAGCAAACCCAAAAATTGGCACACTGTATTTTGCATTTTTAAGAACTTGTTCTCACCCAATTAAAGATATACAATTGTAGCTAGACAGAGGACCTCGTAAGCTTTCCGAAAAGTCCAACCTTGCATGAATCTGAGCTCCCTGTGAAAAGTTATGGCCATTTGAATATTTGCGTCAGGGTTTGTTTTCTGTTGGGCTCGGGTGTCAGCGCTCAAAATGTTGCGCCTCCTGAAGGTGCACTAGGGCACATCCATTTTCATGTCGACATACTCTTAAATGTGCCATAGGTGCTGAAAATTTGGTGTCAGCACCTCCTGTTGTGCACCTCTAACCTGCGCCAGGGGCGCAACTTTTTCTGTGTCAGCACCTCCTGCTGTGTGCCTCTAACCTGCGCCAGGGGCGCAACTTTTTCTGTGTCAGCACCTCCTGCTGTGCACCTCTAACTTGTGTAAGGGGCGTAACTTTTTCTGTGTCAGCACCTCTTGCTATGCACCTCTAACCTGCGCCAGGGGCGCAACTTTTTCTATGTCAACAGCTCCTGCTGTACGCCTCTAACCTGTGCCAGGTGCGCAACTTTTTCTGTGTCAGCACCTCCTGCTGTGCGCCTCTAACCTGCACCAGGGGCGCAACTTTTTCTGTGTCTGTCTATATCTACCCAGGGGAAAAGATATATACAACAGGCACCAGCAGGAAGGTGATAGAACCAATCCACTGCATTATCTTGTAAAGTCTCTCCAAAAATCCTTACCGAGACATCTTCATGTTCAACTCCAAGGACTCCACATGCAACTATGAAGGCTGCAATATGTTCTTCCTGTTACCCCTAGGTAACTCATGTAAAGCCTGAGGAAGGGCGAGAGGCCCAACACGATGGCCCCAAGGTAATGGTGTTGCCATCCTTGGAAAGACGGCTTGAAGGGGAACTGAAACACCAGCAAGAATCAAAGCGTGGAGATTAGGGCTGAGTTGCTCTAGAGGGATACCACCTATAGGGGTTCTATCTTCAACAGGGGGAGTGCTTGTTGAACGAGCTCTTCTATTTCTTCTTGTTGAAGAAAAAGGGAAACCTTGCTGCTCCAAAAGTTGAAACTGGGAATATTCAATACCAAGGACCCTCCTTCCAGGATTAAAACATAGAGTCGCCAGATCAAAGAATGATCAAGAAATGGTTATAGAACTGTAATACGTTTAAAAAATGAATCCCCAGCACAGTCGCCAAAAAGTATTGGTCGTCAAATAAGCACTTTATTGAGAACAACAGTCAGGGGATAGAAATTCCCTCCTCTTTAATGGGAGAGGTTCACTTATTTAAAGGAAAAAACTTATTTACACATGTACAGTGTGTAGTTTTAATGGGGAACTTGGATATCATGAAAGTGTTAAAATAGAACAGATCATCGGTACAAAAGGATAGAGGAATTAAGTAGTGGGAAGGGGCAGAAAGGCACTCTCAAGAAATATAAATAACAAAATAATTCCTTACGCATGCCAAAATGAAATTGTTTGGAACAGAACCATTTGCATTTGTGATAATAAGATGTTATTTCAAAGACACAAAGTTCTAGGAATTACATCTAGAGGAATACAAAGCTTCTCGAAGTAATCACAGATAAATGATTCAATAACATTTAACAGATAGTAATGAAAGAACAAGACTAGAAAGACACAGAAAGAAATATCTTTTGTATTCATTGCTTTTTACTCCTTAACACTTTCAAAAATAAACCAAGTTCCAGCCCCCTTTTCAAAATGGCGTAGGGAGCCCATTATAACTTACAAATTAGTTACACTTCGTAATTGCTTCTTTTAACTCAAATGTTTAATTAAGGAGATGCTTGACACAAAACCCTCAACTAATTACAATAAGCCCGATTTGAGAAAAAGAAGGAAAGGAGAAGTTGTGAGGGAAAACAACTGCCTATTGATGAGGAGGGCCCACCGACTTGAGGATCCGTTATCTGAAATTTTTTAATGCTTCCGCTATGTCTCTGCCTCGTGGGACTGATGTGTTGGCAGTACCTTGAGTCCAAGTTCCTAAGCATTTCTCCATCTCCTTATCAAACTCAGTGTGTGCATGATATTCTTTATTAGCTTCTTCAATAGCAGATTGAAGGGAGCAAATCTCCTTTATCTTCTCTTTGGTAATTGATTCCTCCTTGAACAAGTTTTCTTTAACAAATTCCCTGAATTGAGTTTTAATTTCTTAGAGGGAGAAAGGAACAATTGAATTTTCATCGTGAAGGCGACAGTGAACATCCTTGAAAGAAGATACAACACAAGTTTTGAAGGCTTCTCCTTTCTGCCAATTGTTCTTCAACTCTCCTAAAGCCTCCTCCAGAACTTTTATTTTCCATTCCACGCTGAAAAACCCATGACCTTGATGAATTATCTTTGGCATCATCAAAAACCTTGCTGGCCATTAATATATTTTCATCAGCTTGTCCCGTCAGGTGAAGATCCACTATGCAGCTACTCCAAAGTTTAAGTTCTTTATCCATGGTCCCAATTACGGAGGAGATCTTTTGTTCCAAATTAGTTACCTTCTCAATGAGTTTGAAGGCTTCTACAATGACATTCAAACCTGCAACAATCATGTCGTCCACCATGGCTTCCATAGCTCTCCCGTAGATGGAATACCTATGTATGTCTTTAATGCTTTGGACTTCATCTTTACTAGGAATCATAGGTGGCAGAAGGGCAGTCAGTGGAGTAGGATCCAAAACCTTGTCTTTAGATAGTAACGACTTGATGAAACCAAAAAGTAGCTGAGCTTGTTCTTCTAACTGCTCTACAGTCTGTTTACCTTTTTCTACTCTCTCAATAACTCTGGTTACTATTTCGTGGACGTTATGCAGCTCACTCTCAGGGGTAGATTCTCCCATCAGGATCCTAGAAAGCTCCAAATTAGAGGCTATTAGATCTTGTTATGCCTTATCAATCTTAGGCTTTGCTACCTCAAGAAATTGCTGGCCTTGGACATCTGTCACTATCCTTGAAGTTGTTTTAGCTCTCTTTGCTGGAGTAGAAGGAGTAGTGCCTAACAAGGCTGCCACAACATCAAAATTTGGCCCTGTCAGTCAAGAAGAGGACTTCCTCTTCCTAGTGTCAACAAAAGGTTGCACCCATGCAAAATTGTAGGAAAAAGGAGGGGCAAGAGAACTCATGGCAGTTAAAGTATTCACTACTGTTGCTTCCAATAGAGATGTGAGTAGAGTAGGAGGGGCTTCTTTGGCAAAGGAAGCAGTGGTACCTAGAGGTTTAGTGCTATGCACTTCCTTCTCTTTATCTATTGCAGCTTCTAAAGTTCCTGCAGGGACTGGCACTTCACTATCATCGCTTTCACTGAGAACAATGACGTTCTCTGGCCCTGAACGTAATTCTGAATGTTTTAATAGGGGATCTTCCTCAATAGGCTCTTGCTTAACCTCTTTCACCTTCTTTTGATATACTTGAGTAGATGAAGAAGGGGTGGATGATTCAGGTTCTTTACTTGAGGAAGGAGGAGGAGTTTGTGCAGGTACCTCCGAGTTAGGTGTATGTGATTCCTTCCTTGGTGTTGAAGTGTCTTTGGAGGAAGATTCTCCTGGATTCTTCCTAAGCTCTTGGACCCTTCTATCAAACCAGACCTTGGTTCTTACAAGGACAGGGGCTAGAATATCAACTAAGTCATCCTTCTCCCTCTTGAACCAGTCCAGATCCTCCAAGGGAGTATGCTTGATCAATGTATCATATTCATATAACAACAGGTCTGCATTTTCATCTTGAAGCCCTTCAGGAATCTGATATAGATTGAGCTCCTGTATCAGCTAGAGGGAGAATCTGCCATAATGCCTCTGCCTTGCTTCAAAGTCATCTACAAAATCGGCCCAGTAGTCCTCAGTATCTGATCTGTGATGATAATTGATTCTGAGATTTAGCTCAATGAATTTCTTCAAATCAAAACAGGTCCTAGGCCTAAAGAAGTGAACAGTGATGGGAGCAAGGGCCCTTTCTATGTTTTGAGCATCCAAAGTTGTTTTACATGTATAACTACCCAAGGATATGGGGAAATGAAACCCAGAGATTTTCTTGTCTTTGCAGGTTCTGTGTAACTTATCCAATTGCCTGCATACTTCGATCAAAGCCATCTTATCATTACTAAACATAGGGAGTTTTAGAGGTGTGTTCTCATAACCAGCTAACCTGATATACAAAAACCTTCTGAATTGAATGAAGAAAGCTCCATATTTTTCTATTAGGTTCATGGCTTCATCAGAAAATCTTCTGACAGTATCACTTTCTAGAAGCCTCACAATGTACATGGTAAAAGCATCATTCACCCTCCTGAAGTTATGGTTGCTGGTTTCAAGGGTGAACTGAGGGAAGTATGCATAAATGGGTTCAACCTTCTAACTCTCGATGTATGCAAAACCAAACCATTGCCGAGATGCTGCTAGGGTATACATAAGATAAGAAGTCATATAGAACTTCTTGGTGTATTACACATTGGACAACTGTTCTGTCAAATTCATGCAAATGATCTCTGCCCAGTTTATGTTATGGCTACCTTTGCAGATGATGTTGATGAGCGGGCACATCCAAAAGTGAAATTCATTGGTGGAGGGTAAGCCCATGACAAGAGCCAACAAGATGATGAAATCAGACAGTTCTTCGTTAAAATCAGCCCTAAATAGTGCCTTGGAAATTCGATATGCTCCGTTTTTAGGGTTCTTCAACCATGACTTTGCTATCCTCGCTTTGTATTGATCACTATCTTGCTCGAAGAGAGTTTGTGCTTGAGCTTGAGAGATAACCATGGAGTTTTCAATTTCTAGGATCCGTAGAGCAGCAGCAATGGTAGTAGCATCTAGTTTGGCGATCAGTTCCCCGTGCACATTAGATAGTTCATTCGTGTTTGGGTTGAAGTGAGCTCCACAAGCAAGCACAGTGTCGACACATTGTACAGAGATCGGGAAACCCACAGAAAATACAAGGCCACTATCGTTGATCATTTGCGCCATGGGAGAAGGATTAGGGTTAGTTAACTTGCTCCAAAAATCACCGAACTCCAAGTGACGAACCTCACTATCCCTGATATCGGGAACAGAAGATTCGAGTGGAAAAACATGTTCCTGACCCTAAAATTTGATCTTCATGTTGACAGCGTATAGAGAAACAACCTTCACATCTTGAATTCGCGATAAAAAATGCAAGGGGAATGGGAGCATGAGCAGACGGTCTTGATTGCAAGGATTTGAGTGAGTGGTAGCAAGTAAGCAGTGTGTAAAAATGCGTAGAGGGTAGTCCCATTAAATAGCTATTTTAGGAGAGAGAAGGTTATAAATGCGCATTAAATTCATATGCACTAACTCGAAAAGGCAAGCATCAGGAAGAGTGAAACAAATTATCCCAGATGGTCTTTGGTACATTTGGGACATGAGGGACGCCAAAACGTGATCTGGCCGACGCGGGTGATGTCAGTAATGTTGGCCAAAAGAGCATGGGCATTCTAGGAACTTAGAAACGTGAGGGACACGAGGGGCGCGAAGACGCGATTCAACCGATGGATGTGATGTGGGTAAAGTGGGGACAGAATGCACAAATGCTTTTGGGATAGATAAGAAAAAAGTACGTGAAGGGCCTGATGCAGCTGACGTGGGTGATCGAGGAATAGAAAGCCTGGGTGAACTTAGAACATTGGGAACAAAAAGTTCCGATAGACTTGAAAGTTATCAGATTTTGAGGAAAACAGCCAATCGGGGAATAGAGGGTCTAGCAGAACTTGGGATAAATGGGACAAAAATGTCCGACAGACCCGCAAATCACTAAAATGACTCAAAAAATGTGAATTTTCCCTAACTCCTCAACTTTTCTCTTCACTAGAACATCATAAAAAGGTGTTAACTCAAAATTTTCAATTTTTGACTTTCGAAAGAGGGGAAATTTTGAGAGGACAACAGTTGGCTCTTTCTGGGGATGACTTGGCTAGATTCAAAGAATGAGATAAGGCAAGAACTCTCTTGAAGCTAGGGGAAGAACACCAGTGCCTTATCGATTGGGCCACGGAGTCAAAAGCAAACACATACAAAAGACAACACCTCAACAAGGAAAGGAAACACAACAAAAACAAGGGAGAGGAAACACACCCTATACATAATATACAAAAGCCCTGCTATTCACCTAGGACTTAAAAATTTTCAGGTACTACCCACTATAAGAAAGTGGGAGAGAAGAACCATCCATGTAATCAAGATAGAAATAATTCTCAACAGCAAAGTGCTTGATTTTGAAAGGACTGAGCCAAAGAGAATCAAACTTACCATGGCTTCCTCGAGTCTCATGTCTTTTATTCCACAGCAAAAGAATGTCTCCAACTTTGAAATCCCTAGATTTGAACTTCTTATCAAACAAAGATTTTACCTTCTGTTGGTGAGCAGATATTCTATCAGTAACCTTCAATATGTCTTCATTCAACTTATGAAGATACATGATCCTTTTATCTAAAGAATCATTGAAGCTGGTGTCTTCAATGGCCTTCATTAAATACAAGGCTGGTAGCTCCACTGTTACTGGTAATTGAGCTTCCACGCCATACACCACTTGAAAAGGGGACATCCCAATAGCTCTTTTAGGTGTAATTCTATCTGCCCAAAGAGCGTAATAGAGTTTCTTGTGCCAGTTCCTCTAAGATTCATTAACCAATTTCCTTACTATAGCCACCAG
This sequence comes from Taxus chinensis, assembly GCA_019776745.2. Taxonomy (NCBI): domain Eukaryota; kingdom Viridiplantae; phylum Streptophyta; class Pinopsida; order Cupressales; family Taxaceae; genus Taxus; species Taxus chinensis. Next base: position 3,820,552 of record CM034156.1, on the reverse strand, counting down.
ATTTTTGTTTGTTGACTCTGCCTATCCATTCCCTTGAGGATAATAATCTAAAGAATGAGCCAAAGAAATGCCATATCAATAACAGAAATCCATCTTCTCAGCTGAAGAAAAATTCGAAGCATTATCAGTCACAATCTTGTTTGGCACACCAAATCTCACCAAGATGTTTTCTTTGATAAAATTGCATACTACTTCAAAAGTAGTATTCTTTACTGGGATGGCTTCTACCCACTTAGTAAATTAATCTGTGGCATTCAACACATCAGTATGTCCAGCGCTTAAAGATGGATTAATTGTTCCAATAAAATATAAGCCCCATTGTTGAAAGGGCTCTTCAATCACGACTGGTTTAAGCGTTAAGGCAGCCAACTTGGGTCTACCCACAAAGGTCTGACAAGCTTCACATTTATCAATCAAATTTGATGTGTCTTTGAACAAGGTAGGCCAATAGTAACCTGCACGAAGAATCTTGTGAGTAGTGACAGTTGATAGGTAATGGCCTCCACATGCTTGATCATGGAAAGCTGAAAGAAGTTTCTTCTGTTGCTCTTTATCAATGCATTTCAGAAGTCTTCCATACATACCATGTTTGAACAACGCATTTTCCCACAACACATATGATCTGATCTTAGCTTGATAGCTCTTTTCTCCTTGGCGGTCAAATGAGAGGGACATTCTCCATAGGTGAGGAAATGTGCGATATCAGCATACCATTCATCAATTGAGCTAAGAAACAGAACAGTAGGAACATCAACTTCATCCTTAGGTAACTCATGGCCAGATCCTTTAGCAATGAGTTCACATAATCCTTTACCACAGACTATTTTGGTTGGTCTGATGTCAATATCATATTCTTGAACCTTCACCACCCAGTTCCCTCTCTTAGTTCCAAACTCTTGTTGCGTGAGAATAGACTTGATGGTTGTGTCAGGCACAAGTACTGTGGACTGAGGGTTAAGAATATAAAAACGAAACTACTTGACAACTTTAACCACTACAAAAGCATGTATCTCCATCATTGTGTGTTTCAACTCATGATTTTTAAGAATGTAGCTCATGAACGCAATTGGGAGTTCATGATCATTAGAGTCTTTCTAAGTCAAGACAGCAGCTAAGGTGTTATCTGTGGCATAGCAATAGATAATAAAATCTTTGCTAAAATTTGGACATGCTAAGATAGGAGTTCTAGCAATAGCCTTTTTAATACCATCAAAGGATTCTTTCCCTTTAGAAGACCAGCCAAACGTTTGTTTTCCTTTCATCATTTGGGAGATATTCAAATTTAGCTCTACAAAATCAGGGATGAATCTTCTCAGAAAGTTGATCTTACCGAAGAAAGAATGCACTCCCTTCTTGTTGGTTGGAAGAGGAATCTGCTGAATAGCTTGAACTCGTTGAAGATCAATTTCGATGCCATCTTTAGAGACAACATGCCCTAACAATTTTCCCTCTATGACACAAAAGACAAATTTCTTAGGATTCAAAGAGATCCCATGTTCTTTGCATTTCAAGAGAACTGTTTCCAGATGCTGAAAATGATCTAATCTAGTTTTGGAAAACATGGTCAAGTCATCTAAATACACAACAATACATTTCCCTTTCAAGCTTCCAAAAGCCAAGTCCATAGCCCTTTGAAAAGTGGCACCGACATTATTGAGTCCAAAAGGCATGCTCTTGTAGGCAAAAGTACCCCAAGGGGTGGTGAAGGCCATTTTTTTTATCTATGGTATTTACTTCTACTTTATTATATGCTAAGAAGCCATCAAGCATGGACAACATTTCAGACCCCGTAACAGCTTGCAAAACTTGATCCATCATGGGCAGAGGATAGTTGTCCTTCAAAGAAGCCTGATTCAGATTCTTGAGGTCAACACAGATACGAATCTCACCATTTTTCTTCCTAACAGGCACGATGTTGGCAATCCATGTCGAATGGTGAATGGGAAAAATAATTTTGGCTTTCAACAACTTTTGTATTTCCTGAAAAATAGTGTCAGCTATCTTTGGATTGTATTGCCTTTGTTTCTGCTTGAAAGGTTTAATTCCAGGTTTGAGAGGGATGAAATGTTGCATTTCCTTTGGTTGAAAAGCCTTTAGATCCTCATATGAATATGCAAGGACATCCATATACTTCTTTAGGAGGTTCACCACCTTCTTCTTTTCTTCTGGTGTACAACAGTTTCCAACGTTCACCAGCTTGGGGTTAGCAGAGCTCCCAATATTAATGTTTTCATACTCAGCATATTGTTGCAATCCAGTAGAAGCTTTAGACTTAACATACCTGTCGTGTTTATCAAACAATTCTTCTAAACTCATCAGCCCTTTAGGAATCTTGTTACCCTTGAGTGTGATGCACCCATCTTGATCTATTTCCTCTTTGACACCCTCTTCATTGGAAGATACACTCTCACCAGACAAATGGTCACTCCCTTCAAAGTACAATTGTTAAAAGTTATCCCTGAGCTCCAAGAAAGAAAGCAAATGTTGATCATCAATGAAAACTTGCCAGTTACTTGCATTATCAGGCACACTGGGCCTATGGATCATCTCAATGGTAAACCTATCTTGAGAGAAGTCAAGATGAGGTATTAGCAACAATCCTGAGACAGCTAGTGAATTAGCCCTGGTGTTCTTTTCCCCGGGCACTGCTTCAATGGAGAAGGTGTCAATAAATTCAATAGAATCCCAAACCTGATTCCTGTAATGCTTCAACCTTTTATTCTTTACTTGAAAAAGGTCTCTGACTTGTTTAACAACTAGTTTTGCATCTCCGTGAGCTAGAAGATTCTTCACACCTTTTTCTTTTTCCACATTAAGTCCAAGAATGAGAGCTTCATACTCTGTTGTATTATTGGTATTTTCAAATTGTAGTTTGAATGAGAAAGGATGAACCTTTCCCTCAGGGGATATCAACACTATGCCAGCTCTAGAACTAGCTGAGGAACAACTTCCATCAAATTCTAAATTCCAAACACCATTAGGATCATGAAGTACTTCTTTGGGAAGTTGAGTTTCCTCTGGAGACATAATCGTATAGTTACCATGCCCAATATCCTCATAAAATATTTGTGCTTTGCGATCATCTGTCTTTTGTACAATATACTCAGATTGCTTCTCGGGCAACAACTTCTTCATTTTTCCATTAACTTGTATGAGGGCATGTGACCAACCCATTTGAATTTCTCCTCCCACATCCTTGCAGAAGTTCCTACTTAACAGCATACCATATGAAGGAGGGATATCTGCTACTAGAATAATAGCCAAGACCTTTTTCTCAAGTAAAGTAGCAAAAGCTACTTGTGCATCTTTAATTCTTCCAACTAGGGGCACTTCCTTACTCTCCATGGAATAGCAAGACCCATAAGTGCGTGTGAGAGTTAGATGTAAAGCATGGGATACTTTGGCAGGCATTACATTATCTAATGATCTTGAATCTATGACATAGTTGTTGAGTTTATGGCCCGCTATAAGAAGAGTCACATAAAATGGTTTGATCTTCTCATTAGGTGAGGTGACTGCAGCTACCAGATTGGGTTGGGGTGCGGAGGATGGAGTAGGTATAAGGCCTTTAGAGGTAGTTTTGGAGTGAGAATTGACAAAGTGAACCATTTTGGCAAAAGCTTTAGGATGGGTTTGATAATACTCATCCTCTGCAATTTGAACCTTTGTCTTTTTAAGGTGATCAAAGATATCGAAAGACCCAAAGGTGGACGGGCTATCATCACTAGGAATATTAGGTTTTTCAAATTTAGGAGTTGTAGAAGAAAAAGCTTTAGCAGTAGAATAAGGAAGAGTAGAATTGGCAGAACTCACCTTCTGTGTGGATGTAATGGGGATAGGAGATCCTCTTTTTACAATAACAGGAATAGTCGTGGGATGCTCCTTGGATCTTTTAGCGGGTTGTATCAATTTCTCCCTTTTATTTGTCTACTCTTGAGTCATGACAGCATATGATTCGTTGTTCATATCGGCTACTACTTCATCAACACCTTCAATAGTGAAGAAATTAACTCAAGATCCCTCAAGTTCCTCTATCTCTTCATCAGCTTCTTCCTCAAGTTCTTCACAATCTTCATTAACCTCTTCATCTTCAGGTTCTTCAACCTCACAGGTTGCATTAACAGGGACCTTGATGGGTGGCCCCTCAAGTGCTAGCCTTGTCTGAGAAGCAGGCAAACGATTTCTAGGCTGAAAATTCCTCCTTGGAACATCCGCATAGGGAGCGTGTTGAACCAATTGTTTTTTATGGCAATGAGGTCATTTGCAAGCTTTTGTACTAATGGATCAGTATTAGGTCTGGAAGTGGAAGAGGAGGAAGAAGAAGGCATAGATTTAGAAGAGTCTCTTTTCAACTTGCCAGACATAATCAAATCATCTTCAATGCTAACAGCTAGTCTCTGATCCTCGGCCAATGTTGTGAGATTGGCTCTTCTTAATGTGTAGCTAACTTCAAGTAATTGAGCATTCAGGAAGAAACATTTTTGAATTTGATCTACAGGTTGAGTGTCTGGTGGGATTTTGTTAATCAACTTGTTGAATCTAGACACAAATTCCCTCATGGGTTCTTGTGATTCCTTCTTTATTTGAGAAATTTGGGCCAGCAAAGCATGTACGTGCTCTGCAGGTTTGAAATGGTTCACAAATCTTGTTCTCATCGTGGTCCAACTAGTAATGGCCCTAGCAGGAAGGTGATAGAACCAATCCTCTGCATTATCTTGTAAAGTCTCTAAAAAAAGCCTTACTGAGACATCTTCATGTTCAACTCCGAGGACTCCACATGCAACTATGAAGGCTGCGATATGTTCATCAGGATGCACCTTGCCATCACCTTTGAACTTGGGGAAGTTCTTCCTGTTACCCCTGGGTAACTCATGTAAAGGCTGAGGAAGGGCGAGAGGCCCAACACAATGGCCCCAAGGTAATGGTGCTACCATCCTTGGAAAGACAGCTTGAAGGGGAACTGAAACACCAGCAACAATCAAAGCCCGGAGATTAGGGCTAAGTTGCTCTGGAGGGATACCACCTATAGGGGTTCTATCTTCAACAGGGGGAGTGCTTGTTGAACAAGCTCTTCTATTTATTCCTGTTGAAGAAAACGGAAAACCTTGTTGCTCCAAAAGCTGAAACTGAGAATCTTCAATACCAAGGGCCCTCCTTCCATGAGTAAAACATAAAGTTGTCAGATCAAATACTGATCAAGAAATGGTTATAAAACTGCAATACGTTAAAAAAATGAATCCCCAGTGGAGTCACCAAAAACTGTTGGTCGTGTAATAAGGACTTTATTGAGAACAACAGTCAGGGGACAAAAATTACCTCCTCTATAATGGGAGAGGTTCCCTTATTTAAAGGGAAAAACTTATTTACACATGTACAGTGTATAGTTTTAATGGGGAACCTGGATATCATGAAAGTGTTAAAATAGAACAGATCATCAGTACAAAAGGATAGAGGAATTAAGTAGTGGGAAGGGGCAGAAAGACACTCTCAAGAAATATAGATAACAAAATAACTCCTTACGCATGCCAGAATGAAATTTTTTGGAACAAAACCATTTACATTTGAGATAATAAGATGTTATTTCACAGACACAAAGTTCTAGAAATTACATCTACATGAATACAAAGCTTCTTGAAGTAATCACAGATAAATGATTCAATAACATTTAACAGATAGTAATGAAAGAACAAGACTAGATAGACATAGAAAGAAATTCTTTTGTATTGTTGCTTTTTACTCCATAACACTCTCAAAAATAAACCAAGTTTCAACCCCCTTTTCAAAATGGCGTAGGGAGCCCATCATATAACTTACAAATTAGTTACACTTGGTAATTGCTTCTTTTAACTCAAATGTTTAATTAAGGAGATGCTTGACACAAAACCCTCAACTAATTACAATAAGCCCGATTTGAGAAAAATAAGGAAAGGAGAAGCTGGGAGGGAAAACAACTGCATATTGTTGAGGAGGGCCCATCGACATGAGGATCCGTTTTCTAAAATTTGTTAATGCTTCCGCTATGTCTCTGCCTCGTGGGACTGATGTGTTGGTAGTAGCTTGAGTCCAAGTTTCTAAGCATTTCTCCATTTCCTTATCAAACTCAGTGTGTGCATGATATTCTTTATTAGCTTCTTCAATAGCAGATTGAAGGGAGAAAATCTCCTTTATCTTCTCTTTGGTAATTGATTCCTCCTTGAACAAGTTTTATTTTAAAAATGCCCTAAATTGAGTTTTAATTTCTTGGAGGGAGAAAGGAACACCTGAAGTTTCATCATGAAGGTAATAGTGAATATCCTTGAAAGCGGATACAACACAAGTTTTGAAGGCTTCTCCTTTCTACCAACTATTCCTCAACTCTCCTAAAGCCTCCTCCAGAAATTTTATTTCCCATTCCATGCTGAAAACCCATGACCTTGATAAATTATATTTGGCATCATCAAAAACCTTACTAGCCATCAATATATATTCATCAGCCTGTCCCATCAGGCAAAGATCCACTATGTAGCTACTCCAAAGTTTAAGTTATTTATCCATGGTCCCAATTATGGAGGAGAGATTTTTTTACAGATTAGTCACCTTCTCATTGAGTTTGAAGGCTTCTACAATGAAATTCAAACCTACAATGATCAAGTCTTCCACAATGGCTTCCATAGTTCTCTCATAGATGGAATACCTATGTATGTCTTTAATGCTCTAGACTTCATCTTGACTAAGAATCATAGGTGGTGGAAGGGAAGTCAGTGGAGTAGGATGCAAAACCTTGTCTTTAGATAGTAATGACTTGATGAAACCAGAAAGAATTCGAGCTTGTTCTTCTAGCTGCTCTATAGTCTCTTTATCTTTTTGTACTCTCTCAATAACTCTAGTTACTATTTCCTGTAGGTTATGCACCTCACTCTCAAGGGTATATTCTCCCATCAGGATCCTAGAGAACTTTAGATAAGAGGCTAGTAGATCTTGTTCTACCTGATCTACCTTAGGCTTTGCTACCTAAATAAATTGTTGGCCTTGGACATCTATCACTATCCTTGAAGTTGTATTAGCTCTCTTTGCTAGATCAGAAGGAGTAGTGCCCAACAAGGCTGCCACATCATCAAATTTTGGCCCTGTTAATTGAGAAGAGGACTTCCTCTTCCTACTATCAACAAAAGGTTGCACCCATGAAAAAGTGGAGGAAGAAGGAAGGGCAAGAGAACCAAGAGAAACAAAACTCATGGCACTTAAAGTATTCACTACTTTTGCTTCTAGTAGAGATGTGAGTGGAGTAAGTGGGGCTTCTTGGGTATAGGAATCAATCATACTAGGAGGTTCAGTGCTATGCACTTCCTTCTCTTTATCTATTGCAACTTCTGAAGTTCCTGTAGGGACTGACACTTCACTATCATCGCTTTCACTGAGAACAATAACGTTCTCTATGGCCCAGAAGGTAATTATGAATGTTTTAATAGGGGATCTTCCTCAATAGGCTCCTTGCTTAAACTCTTTCACCTTCTTTTGATATACTTGAGTAGATGAATAAGGAGTGGATGATTCAAGTTCTTTACTTGAGGAAGGAGGAGGATTTTTTACAGGTACCTTCGAGCTAGGTGTATGTGATTCCTTCTTTTGTGTTGAAGTGTCTTTAGAGGAAGATTCTCCTGGATTCTTCGTAAGCTCTCAGACCTTTCTGTCAAATCATACCTTGGTTCTTACAAGGACAGGGGCCAGAATCTCACCTAAGTCATCCTTCTCCCTCTTGAACCAGTCTAAATCCTCTAAGGGAGTATACTTGATCAATGTATCATATTCATATGACAACAGGTCTGCATTGTCATCTTGAAGCCCTTCAGGAATTTGATATAGATTGAGCTCCTTTATCAGCTGGAGGGAGAATCTACCATAATGCCTCTGCCTTGCTTCAAAGTCATCTGCACTATCAGCCCAGTAGTCCTTGGTATCTGATCTGTGATGATAATTGATTTTGAGATTTAGCTCAATGAATTTCTTCAAATCAAAATAGGTCCTGGGCCTGAAGAAGTGATTGGTGATGGGAGCAAAGGCCCTTTCTATGTTTTGAGCATCCAAAGTTGTTTTACATGTATAATTACCCAAGGATATGGGGAAATGCAGCCCAGATATTTTCTTGTCTTTACAGGTTTTATGTAACTTATCCAATTACCTGCATACTTCGATCAAACCCATCTTATCATTACAAAACATAGGGATTTTGAGAGGTGTATTCTCATAACCAGCTAACCTGATATAAGAAAACGTTCTGAATTGAATGAAGAAAGCTCCATATTTTGCTATCAGGTTCATGGCTTCATCAAAAAATCTTCTGGCAATATCACTTTCTAGAAGCCTCACAATGTACATGGTAAAAGCATCATTCACCCTCCTGAAGTTATGGTTGCTGGTTTCAAGGGTGAACTGAGGGAAGTATGCATAAATGGGTTCAACCTTCTGACTCTCGATGTATGTGAAACCAAACCATTGCCGAGATGTTGCTAGGGTATACATAAGATAAGAAGTCATATAGAACTTCTTGGTGTATTGCACATTGGACAACTGTTATGTCAAATTCATGCAAATGATCTCTGCCTAGTTTATGTTATGGCTACCTTCACAGACGATGTTGATGAGCGGGCATATCCAAAAGTAAAATTCATTGGTGGAGGGTAAGCCCATGACACGAGCCAACAAGATGATGAAATCAGATAGTTCTTCGTTAAAATCAGCCCTAAATAGTGCCTTGGAAAGTCTGGATGCTCCCTTTTTAGGGTTTTTTAACCATGACTTTGCTATCCTCACTTTGTATTTATCATTTTCTTGCTCAAAGAGAGTTTGTGCTTGAGCTTGAGAGATAACCATGGAGTTTTCAATTTCTGGGATCCGTAGAACAGTAGCAATCGCAGTAGCATCTAGTTTGGCGATCAGTTCCCCGTGCACATTAGATAGTTCATTCATGTTCGGGTTGAAGTAAGCTCCACAAGCAAGCATAGTGTCGGCACATTGTACAGAGATCGGGAAACCCGCAGCAAATGCAAGGCCACTGTCATTGATGATTTGCACCATGGGAGAAGGATTAGGGTTAGTTAACCTGTTCCAGAAATCATCAAAATCTAGGTGATGAACCTCACTATCCCCGATATCGGGAACAGAAGATTCGAGTGGTGAAACATGTTCCTACTCCAAAAATCACCAAATCCAGGTGATGAACCTCACTATTTTGGTTGGAAAACCCTTTTTGCAGCCAATGAATTTCTTTCCTGCATGTAGATCGACAAGTTCCCATGTCTAATTCTATATCAGGGGGTCATATTCAACATCCATGGCCTTCTTCCACTATGGTTAATGTAGTTCCTTTCGAAATGTATCAAGTTCGGTGTTGTCAACAAATGAACTCATCAGTGTGAGATTTACCTCATATCTCGTTTGTCTTCTTTTTTGGACTCCTGACGAAGTATCTAGAAGAGAGTTTAGATGGAAGTCTCTGATGGTGCTTCAAACCCATTTCAGATGTTGATGTTACTATCGATGTGAAAAATCATTTTCCAAAGGGCTGAGATCAGCGAATAATTCTTTTTATAGCTCATCTTCTTTATGAGAAGATTCTTCATGCTCATCATCTGACTGTGAGAGCAATCTATGAGAGGTGGTTGATATCGATTTTCCTTTGTGTGGAAATTAGTCAAATGATGACTCATCACAAACCACATCTCGACTCTATAATTTTACATGAGACGATATACTTTTGAGGTGGTACTATACCCCATAAAGGTACATTGGAGTGTTTTGGGATCGATTTTATTCCTCTTTTTAGCGGGGACATGCATATATGTGCTACAACCAAATACTCTAAGATGAGAATTCGAAGGATTATGACCACTCCATACCTCTTCTGGTGTCTTGTCTTGCAAGATATTTGTAGGTTCCCTGTTGAGAAGATACACAATTATCTGGGCTGCTTCTGCACAAAATCTATTCTCCAACTTAGCTGTGCAAATTATGCAATGAACTATCTCCATGACGGTTCGATTGTGACATTATGTAATTCCATTTTGTTGGGCTGTATAGGGGAAGTCAAGCTTTTTTTGATGCCATGTTGCTTCAAGAATGCCGATAATTTATTCGATGTGAATTCCCCCCTCAATCTGAGTGGAGGAGAAGAAGAGGATGCTTTGTCTTCTGGACAACTCATTAGTAGAAGATATGAAAGTCTGTAAAGGCTTCACTTATCTTCCTAAGAAATAACACCCACGCCTTACGAGAGAATCCATCCACCAATAATTGGAAGTACTAGAATCCTTGAAAGGAAGAAGGCAGAGGTTCATTTAGATTGGTATGCACGACCTCAAGACGTTCCTCGGCATGGAAGGTACTCGACTCAAATAGATTTCTATGTTGTTTTCATGCAAGACATCCAGAAAATATAGGTGAAAAATGGGAAAGTTAAGGAAGTCCTCTTAACATCTCCTTAGAACTGAGATGATACATGGAGCCAGCAAAAATATCGATAATGCCAGAGAGTAGTAGACTCTTTCATAGAGGCAAATAGAGTAACTACAGAGGATGAGATTGCATATAATGCAATTAAACGATCCATGAAAAAACTCAAGCAAGTATTGTACCTTCTCGTGAGATCAAACAGGATTTGATGCCTTTCTAGAGTAGAAAATCCACATTGAGCTTGTGATTCAAGAGCTGATTTACAGACATGAGATTCGTTGTCAAGCCAAGAAGATAGAGTACCTTTTTGAGGGTAAAACGTCTCATCCTAAGAGGAATGGTGACATTTCCAATTCCTTCTGCAAGATGCTCCTTATTATCTTCAATCCTAACCCGATCTCCAATGGGTTGATCAGTCAATGAATCAAAGATATTCCTATCAATTGTCATATGCTTGTTGGCGCCAAAGTCAATCAACAAAACACTATGCGATGGCTGCGAGGTTTGGTAGACAAGAATAAAATTTTGATGGGCACTATAATTGGCTGCATTTGGTACTTCCTCACCAGATGCATCATCTTGTTGGGTCGTGATATGTCCATTGTGTTTCCTTCGGTGAGGATGTCATTTTGATTGATGAGAATCACTACGACAAGATGTGCCTTCTTTGCTGGAAATACCTTGAGTTAGGCTATTATACTAACAGCTAGCAGTGTCATGTGTATTTGTAGTGCAAATGTGACATCATTGATTCACTTTTTGAGGCTTTTGCTACTGTTGTTGCTTCTGGGGTAGATTTTGTGGTTGTCCCTTCAAGACTTCTGACCATGTTGTTGTCTCAAGATCAATGCTTTGTCTTCAAACTTCTCTTGCACTTACTGAATGGCTTCTTCATGTTGGAGTAAATTTGTCAGAAATACTAAGTATTATCAACATCAAGGCTTTTACATTGGCCTTGTCATACTTTGTCCGCTCATCAACACCATTTGGATGTGATACTGCACCACTAACGATCCCCCAGAGGCCATCGAATTGGAGAATCATGTCCATCTTCATCTTCCAAGATGCATAGTTGGGCCCTTTTAAGAGTTGGGCATTGGATAGGAGCAACTTTGGTGTTGACATGACTTATATGTCTCTCTCAATTCAAATGATATGTGGCACACACGAGCCTCTAAATGCATGATTTCCTCATCTGAATTCCACTCAACCTTCTTGTTTACTGGGTTCACTTCTTTATTAGAATTCGATTATATTCTCCTCGAACAAAAAAATCTGTTAGGTCATCCATGGCTTCACGAGCTCTTCCAACCAGTTCATCCAGTTTGTTTTTTTTATGTGCATTTGGGAATAGTGGTGGCGTTGTAGGTTTTTATGTATTTGGTTTTGGTGGTGGAGTTGCAGGTTTACGTGTGGGTGTTCTAGTAACGTACTCAATTAGCTGCTCAAGGCAAAACACTTGCTTGAAAATAGGGACCTGACAGGGAATGATGAGTGCCCTTTTGTGATTGAACCCGAACTCAAAGCTGCCACGCTCCACGTCTAGCACTTCAATCTTATCTGCTTCACATGGTCTGCTTTAATATGCCTAGGCATAATGCAGACAACGTTGCCTCTTGCCTCCTTGCACCCATCCGCCAAAGTGAAGAGAATAATGTATTCCTCCTACACTAAAATATTTTTCCATGCATACGCCAAAATGTTCGCTTTGATACCAATATTAAGGATGCAGAGAAATTGATGTTTTTAGCATTAAAAACATTAGCATATATACACAATGGAAGCAGTTGAAACTACCTAAAATATAAGTCAGTTTCTAACCTAACTAGTAACAATGTAATTTGGATTATGCTAATAGAAATAACACTATTGAACTTCCCACTTCTATGCTTCAAGATAGATGAATAAGTTTTCAAGAATTCAACCCATTTCACATGTCTTTGATTCAAATTACCTTGACTATTTATGAATTGTAATACTTAATGGGCTATATAAAACACAAAATCCATGTGGGCAACAAATAAAATCTCCCTTTCTTTAGATCTTGCACTATGGTGTAAGACTCCTGATCATAAACTAAATAATTCCTTCTTGTATCATTCAATATTTTACTAAAAATAGGCTATGGACCTACCATCTTAACTCATCATAACTTAAATGGTTCTTCATTTCACATTAATCAACCCAAAATACCTTACTAAAATTAGGAAAAGGTAACACTCGTTATTATGTGAATCTCTTCTTCAACCTATGAAATCCATATTTTGTGTCTACATTCCATGTAAACTCCTTTATCTCCATGCATCACTTTCGTGATTAGTGCACAAATATTGTTGAAGCATTGTATGATCTTTTTGTAAAATCTAACCAAACCATGGAAACTTTTTGCTTCAAATGTACTCTTAGGTGACGACCATTCCATTATATCTCATTACTTCTCATACTCCATCTTCAATCCTATTTAAGGTAACACAAATTTTAAGTATACCAATTCCCTCTTCAGGAAAGTCAACATCTTCAAGCTTACCAAAAACTTCTCTTCATGCAAACCCTCTAACAATTTCCACAAATGGATCAAGTTCTCTTCTTGCATCTTACCAAAAAACCAAAATGTCATCTAGATACACAATGAAAAAAATTCTTAGAAAAGGTTTTAACATATCGTTCATAAGTTGCATCAACATTCTCAGTGCATTAGTTATCTTAAATGGTATGATTACTCACTTATACAATCCATCATGCATTTTAAAATTAGTTTTCCACTCATAACTTTCTCTTACCTTGATTTGGTGATGTCCACTCTTCAAGTCAATTTATCATAGTGTGCTTCACTTAAATAATCCGTAAAATCATCCATGCATGGGAATGGAAACCCATACTTGACGGTTATCTTGTTGATGGATCTAGAATCAGTGCTCGTCATCTACTCATCTCCATTATTCAGTCCTAATATCGTAGGTGTTGTGCATGGGTTGAGAGATTATTTGGTAAAACCCCTCTACAGAAAATATTGAACTTGCTTCTTCTTTTCATCAATTCTCCATAGGTGTCAACCTATATGTAACCTTGTTTGGTAAACCAAAACTTGGAATCAAGTCCATCCAGTGACGTATACTGCACATAGATGTTAATCCATTCAAAATATCTTATGACATGTTATTTGCAAACTTGCCTAATATCTTCTCCACTTTATGTGAAAGGTATGCTTTCTACAATGTTGCACCATCCTTCTCATTTTGCATAGGTTTTGGAATGAACATACAACATTCATTCTTCCTCTTTATCTCAATTAGGATTTGTTCTCCCTAAACCAACAATGCCTTCAAACCTCTCCCCACATAGACACTCATTTGGAATTTTAAGAATTTAAAGTGTATTCTCGTTCATCCTACACTAAGGTATAAGTATTTATGTAACCATTGTGAAGTGATTTTCAATCAAACTACCAAAGTCGACCAAGTAACACATGAGATATGTCTATGGGCATTATATCACATGAGATGTGTCTATGGGCATTATATCACATGAGATATGTCTATGGGCATTATATCAAATGAGATATGTCTATGGGTGTCACTTAAATAATTACTCCACATTGCTCAATTTTAATTAATTGGTGTCCCTTAAATAAGTATACCACTTTATATGGACTCAAATACATAATCCTCTTTGGACCAAGCTTGGCAACCATCTCACTAGAAATGAGATCATGAGGACTACCATGATATCAATAATGGCTTTATTAGCACTTACCTCTGATTTTCAAATGGTTTTCTTAATAGATTCTTCTTTTGTGTGGGTGAATTCTCCACTTTAGCTAGCTTTAGTAGCACTTTATTTGAATCATGAGACCTTCTTTGCACTCTGGCTCCTCTATGCCACCATACACAATACTCTATGCATACGCAATGTGTAACTTAGTTTCTAACATCCTTCCTCACTGCACTGCTATTATACTATGTTAGGTGCTCGATCCATGACTTGTTCACAACATAAAAATGTTCTTGTAAATCATCTACCTCCTCCATGTCCTCTTTTTATGAAAGAAAATGTACCTCTCCCTCTACACATGACTTCAAGATTAGGAGGAAATTTTTTCTATTTCTTGTGCATGATTTGGCTTACTATAGCAGATTCCTCCACTCCTTCATAGGAACTTTCCTTTTGCTAACACTCAACTTTGTTGTCTGCACGACAAATTTTTTTTCCTTCAATGCAAACTGACAGGATTATTTGACGGAACACACTCAGATCAATGCCAAATTCACCTTGAGTGAATAACCACAATTTGTTCATATACCTTGAAATATTTTTGCATCATCTTTAATATGAATTGCTTTGATAGAAATTCTATAGAGCACTTCAATATAATCCTTTACACTAACATCCTGTTTTCGTAGATTCTACAACTTCTTGAAAAAAATTAATTGGTAATTTAACGGCATAAATTTAGCATTCATCTTCACGACTAGTCTATCCTAATTCTTTATCTTCTATTCACCTTGGTCTAGATTTTTGGATTACACATGTTCACACTAAAATGATGTATGACCTTTCAACTTAGTCCATACAAATCTCACCTTCTTGGGATCTTCTACGCCTTGATACTCAAAATTATTTCTCCATCTTAGTAGTTTAGTCCACGAGCTCTTTAGGGTTCATACATCCAAAATAATTCAAAGTATCCCACTTCATATTTCTGCCTAGCCTTGTAATCGCATGCAAAAATTGATCCTCTTATACATCAACATGCTTTGTTTCAGCATCATGGTCCTCAGGTGTTCCTTTGGTGTTTTATTTATAACTTACATCATTATCCACTATAAATCCTCTCCATTCTATGGTCTCCATAGTCTCTAAACACACTTGTAACCCTCTCATATTTTTCACCAAATCTACAAGTCTTTACACTCTAGGCACTCTCACTACTCTGATAGTGACGTCTCCTCTATATGCCTTCCTAATTTCCCTACAATTATTGTTCACTAAATAATAACAAGATACTACAATCCACACCTACCTACATAACACCCCAAATGTTGGAATATTCCCACAACTACTTTCTACTCACACTCACACATGGAAAACAACAACTATAAAATCACTTACACAACTCTCAAATCTTGCTTTGGTACCAAATTTCATGCAGTTATGACTAGGGGTCTCAATTAAGATATGCTTTTGACCATGTAACTCATGGTTTTTTAGAGAAATATCCCACTCGAGCAATATCCCTATGTAACTCACAAGAAACAATAAATGATTTTTTATATTAATCAATGAGGAACAAGAACTTAGGCACAATACATAATTTCAATTTCCCCACAGGTTAATGATAGACACTGCATAAATTCCCAAAAATCATTCACATCATTAGGACCTACCCTAACTAAGTTTTCTATAGGGAAGACTTCTACAAAACTCGACTCCGCTTCTTGGACAACGGAGCTTTACAATGCATCCTTTAGTGACTTTGCTTCTATAAGTGGTTGTTTACTTCTCATTTCACTACTCAAGCTCTATGATCTATTAGGATAATTGCATCTTGTCTAAAAATTGTATGGCTACTCTTCGCTAGCTCCTATCATATCCTAAATGCTTTACACATCTATTGCTTCCTCATTTTATAGAATTTGGTGAGAGAAAATAAAGATACCTTCGCAAATATTCCTTAACTTGATTTGATCACCATCAATTCAACTCACCCAGCTTGTTATTGATCGTTCACAAGATATTCTTTGTCTAATCAAAACAAACCAAGTCACTTGTTCATCCAATTGGTGAAGAAAATGGATCAAGGCCCATGATTTCAAACCCAATCGTACTGATGTAGATAGGTGTGTAAAAGAATTCAAGCTCCACAAAGTTGCAAAGGTGAATAATATCTATTGACATGCACAGAAAAGAAAATAACACACAATGGTGTAAAAGCTCCAAAACATTCATTGGGTGCAAAACTCCATAAAGCTACATAAAACCTGAAACTCTTCATGCATTGTTTCCTTTATTTTGACCGACCCAATGCGTAAGATTGTGCAAAGACAAGCTAATCTATCCAAGGATTATTCCAAGTTTTTATTCTCCTAATACTAAACTCTTTTTAGTGATGCAAGATTGCAAATGTATCTGGATACTTCTACATTATAATTTATTTTTCAATTTAATTATAATCTTATGTGTTTATATTTAAATTAAATATAGAGAAAATATGAAAAGAGTGTACCTCAATTAATGTGGATGATATTTTACATGAATTAATGCCCGTTAGTACTCTCCGCTAGGTGGAAGAAGGTTGATCGAAAAAGTAGGAAAATAATAAGAGGCCAAGCCGACCCTTTTCTTTTGACTGATAATTCAAAATACTTGAAAACCCTTGGGTATATCTAATATGGATTTATATAACATCTATATTACCCTCGTTTTGATGTTCTTCCTTACCAATCTGTGTAATAATAAAGGGGTGAATAAATGGTAAAGGTAAAAGAGCCTGAGGTGAATAAATGGCAAAGGCAGTCACAAAAGCAATTTATGTACAAACGTTGCCAAAGATGTGTACATGACATGCTCAATCCTCATCCAATAGTGATTCTTCTTTGTCCATACTTTTATATTTCCACTTGAAATTTAATTGTCTACCATTTAGATCTATTTAATAGAGGGGTGAATGTAAGTATTCGAAGTTGAACAAACACACTGTGCATGATGTACACGTCATGCTCTGTAGTGGTTGCCTATCTTAGTCCATAACTCTATATTTGCACCAGAAATTTGATTAAATATCTAAATTTGTTATCAAAGACGGCGGTCTTAGAAAATTGTTTTGGTTACTTTTATTCATGATGTAACTGCGACACTGCACTCTTTTTAATGGGAGTTTTTTTCGGGGAGAGGGTGGTGCAGTATTTCGTTTTTTTTTCTTTTACATTTTTATGTATTTACTTTATTTTTGTGTGTTCGAAATAGTATTTATTATTTGGTTTGGTTGTTTCAAATAATGATAGTTCTGATCTAAATGTAAAGTTCCACCGTATAAAATGGGTACAACATTTATCAATAAAAGCTTTGTTGTTCACGAGTTTCAAAGGAAAATTACAAAAACATGTTTTTGCATGTGTCCCTCTACAAAGATGACAAAACACGAAAATGTCAACGGGAGATCATATTAGTTAGAAGAAAAACCCATAACAATGACTGCACACCAGAATGTCAAGGGGCGATAAACTGACTGAAGGGAATACGAGGATCTACGGAAACTGCGGAGTCTACGGCATCTACAGAATCTTCAAACAGCAATAGAAAAGAAAATGTAGCGGATTTAAAGGATCCAGAACAGGGGAAAAATGAGAAGCTACAGGAATTTATAACAGCAAAATGAGATAAAACACTTGGCTACAAATAACACAGATCTGGGCATCAAATTGCTTCAGAAATACATATAAATTTGTCAATAATGAACAGTAGCTACAGCTGCACACAAAACATTCATGCATACAATAACAGCTGAGAAATGAAGTTTTTCTATCAGCAAGAACAGTCTATATATCAGGCTTACACCGTACATAATATCCGACCTTGTGGCTGTTAAGTACATAAGGCTTCCAACCAGCGTCTTGAACAATGTAGAATCCACACATGCGCCATCATCTTCCTTGCTTAACTTCATCTCTGTCATAACCGGTGTTGGGGATACCTTGCACCTTGCCATATTAAATCTCTTCAAAACTTCATTTGCATATTTAGATTGAGAAATAAATATACCATCATTGGATTGATGAACTTCAATCCCTAAGAAATACCTCATAAGACACAAATCAGTTATTTCAAATTCATTCTTCATTACTGATTTGAAAGAATCTATGTTTATATCACCGGTAAACATTAGATCATCCACATACAAGCAAACAATCAAAATGATACCTTGCTTGTTGACCTTGATGTACAATGTTGGTTCACAACTGCTCCTTTGGAAACCATTTTGAATGAGATAGGAGTCAATGCGGTTGTACCAAGCTCTTGGAGCTTGCTTCAATCCATAGAGTGCCTTCTTCAACCTATACACCTTGTCTTCATGACCCGGTAGCTCATAGCCTTGTGGCTGTTCCACATACACTTCCTCCTCTAAATAGCCATTTAGAAATGCAGACTTTACATCCATTTGATATACAGGCCACTTGTTGTGGGCAGCAATAGCTAAAATAGTCCTAACTGTATCCAACCAAGCAACTGGAGCAAATGTCTCATTGAAGTCTATATTGGGTTGTTGTGTAAAGCCCCTTGCAACTAGCCTTGCTTTATGCTTTTGCACTTTCCCATCAACATCTTGTTTAGTCTTATAAATCCATTTGACACTAATTACATCTTTGCCTTCTGACAAATCAACCAACTCCCAAGTTTGGTTCTTTTAAATGGATTCAATCTCCTCATCCATGGCTTCTACCCATATATCACTACTCACAGCCTCTTCAAATGTTAATGGATCATCAATATGAGAAAATAAAGTAAAAGCTGAAAATGAATTAGTTGTGTCAACATTATACAACTCAGTCAAACTCCTTGTTTTTCATGGCATTATGCTTGCTAGAGTTGGATCCGGAGATGAAGAACTACTTAGAGTGCTAGATGGTGTTGCTCCAAGGATACTGATTGATGTAGATTCCGGTGTAGATTCTTGTGAAGTTTGTTGTCTTGTTGGTGTGGACAGCAGCATTGAAGATCTCCTTGGTGTGAATGAAGGTGTAGCTTGAGCTACAGCTTGTGGTACCATCCCGGGATTGGAAGGAGTTGTTGGAGTTACATTTGGTGTTGGAAACACTTCATCCGCCATATTATCATTTGGGACAGCAGCTGCAATTTTGACAATCCTCTCTATGCTTCCATCCCATGCTTCATCCTCCACGAACTAAACATCACAGCTGATTATAACTTTCCTATTGATAGGATCAAACAACTTATATGTTTTTGTTTCCTCTGAGTAACCAACAAATATATATTTTTGTCCTTTAATATCTAACTTCCTTCTCAACTCATCTGGAACATGCACATATGCTATGCATCCAAATACCTTCATATGAGAAACACTATGTTTCCTTCTTGTCCAAGCCTCTTGAGGGACTTTGTTTCTTACGCTCTTTTTTGCGCATCTATTCATGATGTAAATAGCAGTTGCCACTGCCTTAGCCCAATATTCATTTGGTAGATGTTTGGCTGCCATCATGCTACAAGCCATCTCCATAATTGTTTGGTTCTTCCTCTCCGCCACACCATTTTGCTGAGGTGTATAGCGGGCTGTAAATTGCTTGTGTATGCCATGAGATCTGCAAAAATTTATAAATTCATTAGATATAAATTCACCGCCTCTATCCGTCCTTAGAACCTTGATGTAGTGGCCACTTTGCTTCTCCACAAGTGCCTTGAACTGCTGGAAATAAGCAAATGCATCAGATTTGTGTTTCAAGAAATAAACCCAAGTTTTTCTTGTGAAATCATCAATAAAAGTAAGAAAATAAGTGCAGCCTCCTATAGATGTTGTTTGCATTTGCCCACAAATATATGAATGCACAATCTCAAGTGGAGCTGTAGCTCTATTTTCCTTGCCAACCGGAAATGACTCTCTATGTTGTTTGCCCATAATACATCCTTCACAAACTCTTTCCGGTTTCTCAATTAATGGCAAACCTTTTACCATATTCTTCATATGTAGTAATTTCAGTGCTCCAAAATATAAATGCCCAAATCTAAAATGCCATAGCCAAGAATCATCCTTTACCACTGATTGAAACGTTGCTTGAGTTTCTATAGAAACATCATTTTCCTCTTTAGAGCTGTTCTGGCCATTTCCGTAGCTGTCTTGGACATTTATGTAGCTGTCTTGGAAATTTCCGTAGCTGTCTTGAACATTTCTGTAGCTGTCTTGAACCTTTTTGTGGCTGTTTTGAACATTTATGTAGCTGTGTTGAACTTTTCCATAGCTGTCTTTGGCTGCTGCTGATTTTATATCTTCTACCTTAAAGCTGCTCAACAATTGACAGTATGTGTCTCATGGACAGCTTGAGCTATTTTTCCTTTCATAGCCGGCCTTATTTTTAATGGAAACATGCGGTTTGTAGTCATTTGTATCTTGGCAATAAGCATATTGCTTGGAAGCTTGTCCAAAATAACACATTCATTATTTTCCATGTACACTCTATATCCCTTTTGTATCAGCTGTCCAATGCTCATCAAGTTGTGTTTTAGACCAGCAACATAATATACATCAGGCATAAATTTCGGCTCCCCCTTTTTAGTTAGAATATTAACTGTACCTTTACCCAAAATAGTGACTTTGTTGTTGTTACCAAGTGTAACATCAGTTTGAACTGATTCATCCAAGCTAGAAAACAAATCTTTATTACCTATCATGTAATTACTGCAGCCCGAATCTAAATACCATATGTCACATGGGCTTTCTTGAACAACATTGCACTCAACTGGAGAGTTTGTAGGGATTGCTTCAGCAATCTTCATGCATGCAATGAACATGCTGCCTGAGGGAGTGCTACTTGACTGATTTTGACCTTGCTTCTGCTGATCATATTGTTTTTTCTTGCATTCATGAGCATAATGCCCAAACTTCTTACAATAGTGACATTGAATGTGTGACTTGTCAAATCTTTGGCCACTTGGGTGACTGAAATTCTGATTTTGACCTCTACCACCAGCATTTGCATAACTGATACTACGTCCACTTCTAGGAGAACTTCTCCCTCTACCTCTAGGACTGAAAATCCTCCTTCCTCTTCCATGATTTACAGAAATCTGAGATGAAAATGCATTTTCAACTGAACTATTTGATCTATTCAGTCTATATTCATGATTGATAAGAGAGGCATGTAGTTCATCAACACTAAACTGGCTCAAATCTTTGGTTTCCTCTAGAGCCACAACTACAGCATCAAATTTAGAAGGGAGACTTCTAAGTACCTTTTCAACAACCTTCCTATCCTCTATGACCTCTCCATGGGACTTCATTTGATTTATCAGACCAACAACATGAGTAAAGAAAGACTCTATTGAATCTGAGTTTCTCATTGATAAATTTTCAAATTCTCTTCTAAGGAGCTGTAATTTAGTAGTTTTAACCTTGTCCATACCTTGATATGCAATCTGGAGTGTGTCCCATGCTTCCTTGGCTTGCTTTGTTGTTGCAACTCTTGGGAGTATGCTCTCATGCATTGCTTGATGGATATAAAATAGTGCTTTCCCATCCTTCTTCCTGTGTTTCTTCAACACGTCCTTTTGAGCTTGTGTAAGAGCATTGTATGTTGCCTAGTCTACTAGTTCCTGGTAACCATTTTCAACCATTTCCCAAATGTCTTGAGACTCGAAACAAAGCTTTCATGGTCAAAGACCAATACTCATAGTTCTTTCCTGTGAAAATCAGAGTTTGCACACTAACCAGCGATGCACCAGACGTAGAAGCCATTAATGGCTGCCAAAACAAAAAACCTAGAAAAATAATAGAAGCAGGGTTTAGCCTGGCTCTAATACCAGATGAAGGGAATATGAGGATCTACAGAAACTGTAGAGTCTACGGAATCTACAGAATCTTCAAACAGCAATAGAAAATAAAATGCAACAGATTTAAAGGATCCAAAACAGGGGAAAAATGAGAAGCTACAGGAATTTATAACAGCAAAATGAGATAAAACACTTGGCTGCAAATAACACAGATCTGGGCATCAAATTGCTTCAGCAATACATATAAATATTCTCCAATAATGAACAGCAAGCTACAGCTGCACACAAAACATTCATTCATACAATAACAGCTGAGAAATGAAGTTTTTCTATTAAGCAAAAACAGTCCAGACTTGAGCTGGGACTGCAGCACTTTTTCTTCTTCTCCCAAATCTGGTTTTTCTCCTTCTTCTGTCTTCTTCTTCCTACTTCTTGCTCTTCTTACTCTTATTTTATCTACTTCTCCTAATAAAACATAGATGCATTAATAATAAACACCTACACAAAAAACTTGCCTTGCAAGTCAACACAAAATCTCTGACAAGAGATAATCAGGGAGAATGTTTCAACAAAAAATAAATGTGCAGCAGTCACAATTAATTACAAATCAGATATGTCAGTGAGATAATATCTAGGAAAAGATAGAGATTAATTGCACAATAAACCCTGACTTGATTTTCCAACACTGACGTCCCTATTACAAAAGAAAAAGTCTGGAACTTGGAAGAGAACAATGATCTTGTTGGAGCAAATGTACTAGAAATTTGCCCAAACTTTCTTATCCTTGTCCCTCCTGATCATTGACAGAGTACTTTCCATCTCATCTGTGTGGTAGTTCATAACTTTTTTGGTAGTAGGTTGTAAATGTCCTCAAAATCAATGATTGGATTTGAAATCAGAACACTGCTATAAAATAATTCTTCCTCTAGCCGGTTCATTAAAAAAAATATGAAGGACGGTAAATTTTTACAAATAATGCTTGTTCTAAAGCATAACTATTTTTAAAAATTTACCGTATTTTTGCATTCTGCCCAAGTCCACCGTATGGAATTCCGAAACTTTCGGGCTTTGATTGTTAAAAATTCAGGAAAAGCTAAAAAAACTCAGCTGTGAATAATTCTAAATTTATCAAATCTATTTACGAAACCGTTAAAGTGAAAAATTGCTGAATTACCTAGAATCGAAGGGATTATTAATTAAAGCCAGTTAGAGAGTGAAAGTGTAATAATTTTTAATTTGTTGTATAGTTGTGGGTTTAATTATTAAAATTACCATATGTTTTATATATACAAATTACCGTATTTTTTTCAATATTTATCGTATTTTTTCTGTGAACTGTTTTTTATTTTGTGTCCACTGTTTAAAAGAGAGAAGGGCCCAATCTTTTTCGTGTGTTAGAATATCCAAAATATATTCTGATTAAAATTAATTTACTAGAAAAGAAACCCTAACGATGACATACAAATTCTTTCAACAGTACGGAGCAACCTAAAAGTTATTTAAATTCATAAGAGAGACATTAGCAGGCAGATTTCGTGGCTTTTTCGTTTTTAATCGAAGTAACCACCACCTTTATATCCTTGCACTTGGTGTTCTCTCTTTGACGTGAAATAACATTCGCCCTCAAATAATTCAATTATACTTACAAAAGCTAATCTAGTGGTCCTAAGATGCAGCATTGCGAAAATTGTTCAGTCTGTGCGGCTAAGATAAATTTGGAGCAGATTTGCGCTGAAATGGTTTGGTGGATTTTAAAATGTGATAGCAATATATTAGCAGAGGAAATTTAGGATGTTTGAAAAAGAATTGAAAGATATTTGTAAAACAATTTTTGATTCACTTTAGTGTTTTTTTTCACCAAATGTTCTATGCAGTTGCTGCAAAACTCTAGCCACCAATCTCTACCCATCCACGGAAATCCTTTTTCCCAGTACTCGTTGCTCCTATTTTTCAGCTACAGATTATGATTTTTAGTTCACTATAATAGTTGTATTGACTACTTCCATCGGTGTACTTCAATTTATAAACAATTACATAGGATCACTTGGTAAAAGATATAGAAAACACGTGATTACGGAATTTTAAATATTATTCTTTTTTATTTATGAAATTTATCACTACATCCTCTCATTGTTGGAGCTCTCTTTCATGCTACTACCCCTATTTTACCGATGTACATAAAAACAATCCTTAAATGATTGCATTTGTTATGTACCACCTTATTAACATAACTTCCTATGGAAACAACTAGTTCTCATAGTAGAAGATCCAACATCAAAAATGGTAGGATTATTTCGCAAACTAAATGGGATAGCCCTTGATTCAAGTGAGCCTTATTGCAAGGAAGTGTTACTATTTCTTATCCCATAGGTTATTTGGTCTCATTGATGTTATTAAAATATTTCATTCATTCTCCAAATAATTTTTACCACACTCTTTCGACTTAAAGGAACTAAGTACTTGACTATCAAAATTAAGCTATACACATGCTTTCCACACTTTTGAAGCTATATCAATTAACCGAAGAGCTCAACAATATCACATATAAAAAAGAGAAGAAAAGATCAATGAGAATTAAGCCCCTTATATCTACCACCCTCAAATCGACATTGTTGAAGAAACTTGGAGAAAATTTTTCTCCAAAGGCTCCTCCCTGAATAACTCTAGAAATTTGCGAGGATAAATGAATCCAAGAAATCAAAGGACCATTCCAACCCTCTCACATACAAGGGTGCATTGTATACAATTGAACCTAACCTGGACATCTTCATGGTTTAAATTTTTTTATAAGTCAATATTTGTAAAGTGTAGAGGAGTTACAACAAAGGACTATGTGGAATGTACGATAGAATGGGTACAGATTCTGAGAGATCAAGGATGAAAGAAAATGGCTACCCATCTTCAACTAACAACTGAGTCCTTCATATCGTACCTAATTAGGCCGAAGGCGTTCCCCCTATGGGAAAGGCCTCTTCGATCGTTCATGGCACCGTTTGGACGTTTTTTTCATGCTATTAAAGTTGATGGCCATTTTGACGGTTTCGACAGGCATTTTGGTTTTAGCAATTTTGCTTTTTAGATTTCAACGGACGTTTTGTTTTTAGCAGTTTTTTTTTTAGTTTTGCAGGTGCTTTAGGTTGCTAGGGTTTCATCGCACCTAAAATGGATAGAGGCAACATATTTCTAGAGGGCTTGTTGATGTGAAGGAATTCTTTGTATGTCACCTTCATCACCACCGATGCTTTCATCGTTGAACAGGTTCGATCACATCATTTATTTTATCTTGGATTTATGTTTTTACATCAATATTTCAAACGCCTCATCTTATTTTTCTTTTCCTTGTTAGGATTTAGTCTGTTAGAATAATGGCTACGTCTTCCAAATCCATTCCGGTTTACGAGTTCCTTTTATACCAATTAAATGTTTCTTCTATTGCCGTATCCATAATTTACACTTCAATATTTCTATTGATTGCTTGGAACACCCTTTAGAATTTTTTGAATTAGTTACATTTGTCATTTATTGTATGAATCAAAACTCTTAAAGTGCATGTACACACCTGTCGTAGCTAGGGTATAGTCATTGCTATATATTTGCAATGAAAACACACATTTTATTCTAAGCTGCAGAAGTTCCACAATGCAGTAATTTGTATTTACCTTAATCAAATACTTTCTTGCACATGGCTTATAGCAGAAATATCTTTACATAACTATGTTGTGTGTTTCATCGCATAGCCGAAAACATACATAGAAAGAGGAGAATGACTATGGGGACAAAAAACACACATGTAAATACTATTAATTAAAAACTATGTTAAAGAGCTTTTGTTTATACATTCTATGTTAGGAAACCCCAAATTTAGCAGAAATAAATACGCAAAAAGTAGAATAACAATTACCAGTTTACAGAGATAGAGCAAAATAAAATATACAATATACCAAACATGCAAGAGGCGAATACCATATTTATGTGGTAAAACCCCAACTGAGAGCTTAGGTAAACATCCTTTGTGCAAGATATCAAGCTTTATTAACTCAAGATGAACAGATTACATGCGAACTCATTTTGAGAAACTGTAGATCTCCACAAAATATATATACACCTAATTGGAGTACTACATTTAGGATTCCTCCTAAAAATGGAGTGGAAAAATGCCATTAGGATTTTCCTTTCTAAAAATAGAATTCAGTGGAATTCATCTTTCTAGAAACAAGGGATTGGCTCTTTAATTTTTGCTTCAAGGGCTCCATAACATGTCACCACCCCACTAGACCCCCTATGATAAGAGTGGGGGGGTAAATCCCCCACACTCCCCTTTAATAAGTGAGGTATAAACTGCGCTGCAAAGGGATCTAAAACTTAACTTTGTTCGCACATATATAACATTCCACGACTCTTCCTTGCACCTCTTATTAGCAGAATGCTTTCAATGTTATCCTGGATCACATCTTTCTTGACAACCTCTCAATTTTGTTTCCCCTGCCTCCTGTATTCTTGACTCCAACACAAGCAGAGACTATATAGAAAAAATAGCTCCATAATGGACTGAATAGTGACATACTATTGATAACCTGTAACACTTTCAACCTTCAGGTCCCTATGTGGCATTTGTTGTTAATCTAGCTAGGTGGATTATGTGGGAGTATAGAACCAGCTATGGTAAAGTTGGAAGTTTGTGTTTCCATTCCAGTTGAATAATTTGTTGGTATTAACAACTATAGAAAAATTAGATTCTAAATGAAAACCCAACTTGCATAGGCACTTTTGGACAGGTCTTGGAATGTTGGGACAAAACATCAAAGGATCATGCAGCCATCAAAGTCACCCACGGATTACAGAAGTACCGAGAAGATGCATTAATTGAGATTGATGTTATTCATCAAGTTGCAAAGTATGACAGATCCTTTTCAGTTCACCTTGAAAATATTTGATTCTATATTTGGAGCTTGTTGTCTAAGTATTTACTGCAAGTACTAAAAAAAAAATTAGTATTTGCTTGCATGATCCCAGGTCATGTTTACATAGAAAATCATAAATGTAGGTCTAGTATTAATCTTGTGATGAACCTCCTCCTGGTTGGAGGATTGAACTGATATAACAAAAAATGTTTAGTAATTGATTATTGTATTATTTTTGTGAAGTCAAGAATGACAGTAGTTAGGGATTGAAGTGAAATTTGTAACAAGTTTTTAAATTTTTTAGTACTCAAACAAAAGTGCAACTAGCCTCGTGGATGTCAAAAGTTCTTCTTAGTTGTAGGATTGAACTCTTACATGTCTTAAGACTAGTGTGGGTATATATATACTAAATTGAATCAAGATTGTTCTGTTCTAGGTAATAGTTGGTAGTTGGTTGCTTAAAATTTGTTAGTACTCAAATAGAAGTGCAACTAGACTCATGGATGTTAACAGTTCTTCTTAGTTGTAGGATTGAACTCGTACGTGCCTTAAGATTGGTGTGGGTATATATATTAACTTGAATAAAGATTGTTCTGTTTTAGGTAACAATTGGCAGATGGTTGCTTAATTGTATTTCTTTCAATGCAAAATGAACACAAAGATATATTTTCATAGGTACGATCTACATATTTTTTCTATCACTCTCTGAAAATGGTATTATGTCTTAAGTATGTAATATCATATATTTTTGTTTACTTTAAGGTTATTTTTTAAGAATCATTTCATAGCTTTAGAGTTGGCTTTAGGTGATCTTTTATCTTGGTTGTCAAATGTCTGCTTTTCAACTCTTTTTTGTACGACACAACCAAAGAATTTATGCCACATTGGACCACCACTTGGGTTCCTAAATTCTTCATTGTTTTCCCAAAAATTGCTAAATAAGGCTTGGACCTAGATTTGACCACTATAACTATCCAAAATTGTTACTTGGATCACTAAGGGAAAGATATAGGATCACTTAGATTGAACCCCTGGAACTGTGTCTGGGACTGTCACTTGGATCATTGAGGAAAAGATATTTGATTAGGAATAATTTCCCAAGTACTACTGAAGATGACAATGTTAAATCTTTATGAAATTGATTTGTTTGAGTGCTTGTAGTCTATTTGACCATATTGATCATAATCTCATGATGTCATCGTACATGTGAAGAGCCATGTCCAATAGTATTACTGAATCCAAACACATGCAAACAATTGTTGGTTTAGAGATGGATGTTGTTCATTGCATTGGTGCACAATTTTGCTACACAACATCATACATATCCAAGTTAGCCAATATTTTGATAATAATAGAAGAAATTCTCTGGAACCTGTGCTATTTAAAAGACAGCTACTATTACTTACATCAATTAATTGCTAATATCCAAAAATAATAAGAAACAAAACTAAATTGGTCTACGGAGAAACGTTTTGGTTATATCTACACCTGTCTAGAGGAAACCTTGAAAAGTTTTTAAAGACGGGAATTTTCTTAGATGATTTGTTTTAGGAGAGGTTTCTGTAAAGAGCCATGTCCATGTGCAGTATGAGTAACCTTGGAGAACCTAAATGTAACAAACATATGTGTTAATAAAGAAATTTTAATAAGATATTCTTCCTTATTTGTTGTCTGATAATCTATAAAATATGAAGATCGTACCTATGACAAGTGCTATCCAGATGAAGCAACACAGAATTGATTCCAAGTGTTTTGCAAAGTATATTGAATGTTGGAATGATCAAGGCTATGTACAATGACAACTATACAATTAAAAAAGCACTAATGGGAGCATGGACTATTTAATGTTGTTCAATATGGTCAATAGACTACATGCACTCAAACCTTCAAGGGACATGATCATTTTGGGCTAAAAGAAGTGAGGTTTCAGATATGGAAGAAGAAAGGAGGAGTCAAGACTAGTATCACTAAACCAAAACAACCCATCGTAAATACTAGTATCTACTTTAATAGCACCTCCACTACTACTATACTCAACACTACTTGTATCCAAAGCGGCAATGTCATTTAAGGGGTAGCAAATGTATTCATGTTTAGTGCAAATAAAATGTATTCATGTTTAGAGTAAATAAAATTTCCCACAAAAGGCTACCACTCATGATATAAAATTTGCAAATGTATGGAAGTCTTCATGTATTCATGTTTAGTTCAAATAAAATAGTCCACAAAAGGCTACCACTCGTGATATAAGATTTGCAAATGTATAGTACGAATTTGTAACAAATTGGAAATGTACAGATAGAACCTTTCAATGTAATGTTTCATCTATAATCCAACACTTCCACTATCAATCACACCCCTTATCAACATGTTATTGACAATACAAAAAAGGTTTTTTCAACAAGAAACCAACCAAAAAACCAATGCAACCACCGTCTCAAACATATTGCAACACTAACACAATTCCCCCCAAATAATTATAAACCACATCAACTACAAAAGTAATTAATTATCCAAAGCGGTATCAAATGTATTCATGTTTAGTGCCAAAAAAATTGGTCACAACAGGGTACCACTCATGATATAAAATATGCAAATGTACGGAAGTCTTCATGTATTCATGTTTAGTTCAAATAAAATAGTCTGTAAAACGCTACCCCTCATGATATAAGATTTGCAAATGTATATGTACGAATTTGTAACATATTTGAAATGTAGAGAGAGAATCTTTAAATGTAATGCTTCATTTATTTTCCTACACTTACAAAATCAATCACACCCCTTATCAACATCAACTACAAAAGTAATAACTACCCCTTAGTGTTCACATTGCATTGTACACATGCAATTGCTAGTTTTAGTCAAACTAAACAAGCCATCAAAATTTTTAAAAAGGCAAAACTAATCTCTATGAACTTTCATTCACCACTCACCATGCTAATTTTTCGTAAATTAGACAAATATACGCATAGAATTCTTCATGGAAAAGAAGTGACTTGAACAACCATCCATCCATAGGAATTATATAAACTACACTTTTGCATATATTATTACTTTGAGTAGAGTAAGGAGATAGAAAGTCTTCAACATTTGTTTGAGTTTTCAGAAAGCCGACGGAAAATTACATAGGTTCTTCTACTCGCTGATTAAATTATTCAATATATCCAATAAGATTATCAAAACGTTGTCTTAATCCAGGATCATTACCTCTTCCTCTTCATCACTACAAGAGCGAGCACAACATAGAGGAATTTCAACCAAAGTTGTAGGAATAATTTTACTCTTGTAGTCACTACCATTTTGTTGGATTACCCTAAGACTAACTACAATAGTGTGTTGATAAAAATTAGAGTCAGCATGCATGTTGATGAAAGTTAGAGTCATCATGAGTAGTGACACACGTCTTCTTCTCTATTGATGTATAGTTTTTATGGAGTAAACACTTAAAAAAAGATTTTCTTAATAAATTTATGCTACCGCAAGACCACGTTTGTAGGATATTAAAGAATACACGTAATTTTCATTTCTACCCCTCAATATTAAATATTTAAAATCTCCCTAATACACCATTCAAATTAACTTATCCTTATTTTTACAGTATCACTTGGTATTTATTTCTTAATGATATTTTTATACATCATATATATCATATAGTATTAGACAAGGTGTACGTTCCCTATTCTTCATAGAGTACGTACCATATGACTTTAACCTTAAGACCACTCGGGAGATTTTGAAAATCCTCTCTTTACAACTTTGATTCAATCCATCCCCAATATCTAAAAATAAAAAGCGTTCAAATCAGCTCTACACTCCTAATTACATAAAAATATATTGATATGTTATTTGTCAACATTAAACACCTGAGGATGAACTCAAGTGCTACGATGAGGATATATGAGTCATGGTAGCAATTCCAAGATGCATATCCAATTTGACATATTAAGGCATCTATTTAGAGGTAATTTGAAATGATATTTTTGAGTATTGTGAAGCCATAGAGGAGGAGATGGAAAGGACAAGCAAACAAACATATTCATTCCATAACCATTCAAAAATTATGTTGGTAAGAGGGCCACTTCCATTGTGGCATCACCCCTATTGGCATAAGGATCGTGATATATTAGGTTTATATGTTACCACAAATTAAGTCAACCAACAAATGTGGCTTTTTTTTATTCAATGCAGATTTTTAGAGTCGTAGAATCAATTCCAAGATATGCCAAAGTTTCATATTTGAATTGGTGTATTATGTGCCAAAGTTCCAATTATAATTGGTTTGAATTATGAAGCCACAAAGGAGGAAATGGGAAGGCCTAGCAAACAAAGATACTCATCCTGCAACCAATTAACCATTATCAAGTAGTAAGAGAGTCACTTCCATTGTGATGTCACCACTTTTGACATAAGGATCATGATATATTAGGTTTCATATGTTATTGCAGACAAAGCCAACCAGCCAATGTTGGATTATTTTCTTGAACTAATGAATATTTTTAGAGACGTAGAAGCAATTCCAAGATGATTTAAAGAGACATATTCAACTTGGGATATTAAGACATGTATTTAGAGGCAACTTGGCATGATATTTTTTTGGAGATTATGAAGCCACAAAGGAGGAGATGGGAAGGCCGAGAAAGAAAACATATTCATCCCACAACCAATCAACCATTATCTTAGTAAGAAAAACACTTCCATTGTGGCATCTCCCCTATTAGCTTACAGATCATGATATATTGGGTTTTATATGTTACCTTGGACCAAGCAGACCAACCAATGTGGGATTATTTTTCTTATCCAATGAGGATTTTAGAGTTGTAGAAGCAATTCCAAGATGCACAAAAGAGGCATATCCGACTTGGGGCATTAAGGCATGTATTTAGAAGCAATTTGACATGATATTTTTCTAGGATTATGAAGCCACAAAGGAGGAGATGGGAAGGTCGAGTAAGAAAATGTACTCATCTCGCAATGAATCAACCACTATCATGGTAAGAGGGCCAATTCCATTATGGCATCAGCCCTATTGGCATAAAAATCATGATATAGTGGGATTATATATGCTACTGCAAAGCAAAGCAACTAACCAATGTGAGATTATTTTTTTGATTCAATGAGGATTTTCAAAGTTATAGAAGTAATTCCAAGACGCACTAAAGAGGCATATCCAACTTGGGTTTTTAATGCATGTATTTAGAGGCAATTTGATATGATATTTTGGGATTATGAAGCCACAAAGGAGGAGATGAGAAGGCCAAGAAAATAATCATACTCATCTTGGTAACTAGTCAACCATTATGTTAGTAATAGGGCTACTTCCATTGTGGCGTCACCCCTGTTAGCATTTAAGAATCATGATATTTTGATATTTATATATGTTACTGTAGTTGAAGCCAACCAACAAATGCAAGATTAATGTTTTTGATTCAATGGCAATTTTAGAGTCATAAAAGTAAATCCAAGATGTATTAAAGAGGCAAGGTACATATTTAATGGAAATCTAACATGATATTTTTTTGATTATGAAACCACATAGGAGTAGATGGGAAGGTTGAGCAAGAAAACATATTCATCCCAAAACTAATCAAGCATTATGTTAGCAAGAGGGCCACTTTCAGCCCATCCGGTTTACCCTAGTGGTGAGGAATGTGGGCTATATGTGGGAGGTCTCGGGGTCCATTCCTCGGGCTGGCCACCTCTATAGCTCATCATTACTCGGCTAGGTAGTTCTGGGTGGGTCAGCTACTTTGGTGGCAGAGGTGGTCTCTTGACGTGGTGTCAAGCCGGCTCGGTGTTCATTGCGACAGGGGTCAGGTTTAGGCATGAATCCTGTGTTCAATGTGACGAGGCATGTCTGGCTTTGTGGCACGAGAGTTATCCCAAACCACTTTAGGCATGTCTGGCATTACGGCACAAGAGTTATCCCAAACCACTTTAAAGCCCATCCGGTTTACCCTAACGGTGGGGAATGTGGGCTATATGTGGGAGGTCTCAGGGTCCATTCCCCAGGTTGGCCACCTCTATAGCTCGTCATTACTTGGCTAGGCAGTTCTGGGTGGGTCAACTGCTTCGGTGGCAGAGATGGTCTCTCAATGTGGTGTCAAGCCGATTCGGTGTTCAATGTGACGGGGGTCAGGATCAGGCATGAATCCTGTGTTCAATGTGATGAGGCATGTCTGACATTGTGGCACGAGAGTTATCCCAAACCATTTTAATCGAGGATTGAGAAAAAATGGCTATGAGTTCGAAGGCGACAATTGAGAGTGGCGAGATGGCGATGGCAGAGAAGATCTTTGTCCCTTCGAGATTAGGAGTGAATAGTCACGGATTGGGGGGGAGAATGGATTTGCCCTGCTCGGAGGTGTCTCCTTGGGTCTCGCAAGTTTAGGGAAAAGTTGTGGGATGCAAGGAAGCTGCACCAAGGTACCTATTCAGAGCCCCTCTAACCTTAATCCAAACCCTTCCAAACTAGACAGGGATGCGCACAGGTCAGAGACAGGAGGGTTAGGATTCGAGCGAACAGTAAAAACAAAACCTTTGTTGCTGCTTCCAAATCTACATTGTTCAAAGATATCCTTGGAACTCATGGTGGTTATACTCTTGGTAACCAAGCATATCTGGTCGATATGGTAGAAGAAATCCCTGCCCTAGAGATCAAAAATTCTGAGGTGGAGGAGTACTTTCAATCTCTGGTTCGAGATGTTGTGATTAGGATCAGGTGCTTCAATGGCCTTTGGCCTTCCTCTACCGAAATATATAAATGGATATTTGAAAACTGGACCAATAAATGTGAAATTTCACTCTGTTCCAGGGGTTTCTTTATTGTGCATTTCAAAGAAACCGAGGATTATCAGCGATGCCTATCTGGAGGACCGTGGTTTTGGGGTAATGTCGGTCTGTATTTGACTCCTTGGTTACCAAAATTTGATCCGACTCTCATTTAGTTACCAAAACACCTATTTGGGTAAGGCTTCCAAATCTCCCTCTGCATCTATGGTATGCCCTATATAATATTGGTAATTTTCTGGGCAAGTTTATTATAGAAGATTTGGACAAAACTCACTTAGGGTTGTGCATGTATGCTCGCATATGTGTTGAAATCGATCTGAGTAAAGGATTGCCAGATCATATTTTGTTAAAGTTTGGAAAAATTCAATATTCACAGGTCTTGGATTATGATAACACCGCCTTTAGATGTAGAGTTTGCAAAAACCTGGGGCATTTGAAAGTTGGTTATCCTTTAAATAAAAATGGAGCTAAAAAGCGAAGATCGTCTACTGCTAGCGGATGGGGAAGTGTAAATCTGGATATGGTGTTTGCTTCAACTTTTAAGGGAGGTTCGGAGCATTAGACAACAGAAACAACAGAAAATAAGCAGAAAATTTCAGAAGTTGGAAATCAAGAAAACGTGGAGTTAATGGGAGGAATGAAAAGAGGACACGTATTTGACAAATCATATTCGGATTAGGAGTCTTTGCCCAATTTAAGGGAAGTCCCAGGAAATCAAAATGATCTTATGATTATTGTTCCATCTGACAAGGGCATTTGGCATGAAGTAAAGAGCAGGAAAAGTAAAAAAGGTTGAATGGATAATATTGAAGACTTTTTCCCATCCCAGGGTGGGAATTAGTAGACTATTGGCTATTTTGCCTAGTTTAGTTTCGTAGGCTTGTTTTCCGGGATTTTAGCCCGGCGGTTCTTGTTTATCTTCTCAAGTTTTAGACCTGATTTTATAGGGAACAGGTCCCTTCAACCTGCCTTATCAATCAAAAAAAAAAAACAAGAGAGCCACTTCCATTATGGTGTCACCCATATTAGCATAAGATGTTGATATATTGAGGGTTTTATGTTACCGTGGACATACCATGGATCAAGCCAACCAACCAATGTGGGATTTTTTTTTTATTTAGTGAGGATTATTTAGTGTCATAGAAATAAATTCGAAGATACATTTTAGAGGCATATCCAACTTGGGATAAGGCATGCATTTGGAGGCAATTTGACATGATTTTTTTTTTTGTGATTATGAAGCCACAAAAGAGGAGATGGGAAGGACAATCAAGAAAACATACTCATCCCATAAACAATCAATCATTATGTTAGTAAGAGGGCTACTTCTACTATGGCGTCAGCCCTATTAGTAGAAGGATCGTGATATATTAGGGTTTATATGCTATAGTAAACCAAGCCAACCAACCAATTTGGTATTAATTTTTTTGATTCAATAAGGAATCTTAAAGTCGTAGAAAGGGGAAGGTGAAGAAGGTAAACATACTCATCCCACAACTAATCAACCATTATGTTAGTAATGGGTATCATGGGGTTTATATGTTACTACATACCAAGACAACAAACCATATGACTCAAGGTATTAAGTCATGCATTTGAAGGCAATTTGACATGATATTATTCTAGGATAATGAATTCATAAAGAAGGAGATGGGAAGCCCGAAAAATCAAACATACTCATCCTGTAACTAATCAACCATTATGTTATCCACTTCCATTTGTGGCGTTACCCGTATTGGCATAAGAATCAAGATATATTGGGGTTTATATGTTATTGTAAACCAAACTAACCAATCAACATGGAATTAATTTATTTGATTCAAGGAGGATTTATAGAGTCATGGAAGTAATTACAAGATGCATTAAAGAGGAATATACTAATTAGGGTATTGAGGCTTCTATTTAGAGACAATTTGATATGATATGTTTTTTAGGATTATGATATTGTGTATTCTGGGCCACGTGGAAGACATTTTACACTTGAATGATCGTTCAAGATCAACCAAGATACTTTACATGTGCAGGTGCTCAAGTTGTTGATCTTTGCATCTTCCAATTCTTTAACACAACATTGTTAAAATGTGTAATCTCTCCCACCTACCCACAATTAATAATGTCATAATGCAACCAAGTGGAAAATTCAAACTTTCATTAAGGAGGTAATATTTGTAAATAAGTCTGGCATTTTTTGTAAGTAGCTGAATATTTACATTTATCTCATCCCACTTCAAATCCTGATGTAAAGATGAGCATTTATGTAATTTTGGCAAGTTGTAGAAACTCCTAGAAACTTGCAAATTTTGTAAGACCTATATAAATATGAGGCATTTGTATTCATTTGCATCGTGGAATTGAAAAGCATTGAAGTGTTGCCAAAATTTGATTTGAGTTTACAAAGTTGTATGTTTTTGTCTTTGTTTTCTTATTTATATCTCCTTCCCCCTTCAAATTGGTGTTAGAGGAACAATTTGGCCAAATATCAGTGCATTTTTTATTTTTGTTGGAGCATAGCCCAACTGAGAGGAAAAATGTGTATTCGTAGGTAGAGAAGGCAAATTTCATAGTTGTTTCGTAGTCTAGTCATGGTGGCAAGTAGTAGTAACTCAATTCAGCCAAAAATCCTTGCTTTCACACGTAAAAATTATGACTTCTAGTGTATAAAAATAACAAGTTATTTTATTTTCAAGACTTATGGGATTTAGTAGAGAATGGGATCAATGAGCCTCAGAATCAACAAGCTTTTCAGGCCTTATCGCAGGCCAAGAGAGATTTGTTGAATGCTAATTTGAAAAGGATTCAAAATCTCTAGTTATAATTCAACAAGCCATCAATGAGTCTTTTTTCCCTAGGGTTGTTAGTAACTAAAACTGCCTGTTGGGGGTCTAATAAGGTCAAAATTGCCAAACTTCAAGTCCTTAGGAGAATTTTTGAGAATTTAAGCATAAACGAATTTGAGTCTATAGACAAGTTATTTACCCAATCCATGATTGTAGAAAACCAAGTTAGGTTTCATGGAGAGGCATTAATAGACCACAAGGTAGTTGTAAAGATTCTTAGAAGCCAACCCAACGAGTTTGACACCATTGTAGTGGCTACATAAGAGTTTAGAGATCTTGCCCAACTGATTGTTGACAAATTAATGGGTTCCTTATTGTCATATGAGGCAAGAATTAATCGATCTAGTAATTCCTCCCTAGAGCATGCTTTTAAGTGTAAAGTTTAAATTAGAAGAGGTAGAGCAAGGTCAAATTCTAGAGGCAAAGGTAGAAGTCAAAGAGGAGGCAGAAGGAGTAATAGTCCAAATAATGGTGAATGAGCCAATCAAAATTCATATTATTTTAATTTGAGGGTGCATCAACAACCAAAACACCCAAAATCAAGTTCAAAGATATGATAATTCTAACATTTAGTGCCATTACTATAAAAAAATTGGTCATTATGCAAACAAATGTAGGAAGAAGTAATTTCATTTAAGTAGAAAAAAATGAATTTTTTCAAAAGAAAATCAGAATGTGTTTGTAAACCACGGTTCCATGTCTATCACATGTAATATTGCTTAAGAGAGAAAAAATAATATATGTGTTTTAGATAGTGGGTGACACAACAACATCACATGATACAAATATGTTTGTGAAGTTTGAGGACATGGTGCGTCAAGGACAGAGTGATTGAGTCTTATTCAATGCACAATACCAGATGGAGAAGAATTGTGCCAAGCTCGAAGAAGGCTATGATGCAGAAGACAAATGCAAGATAAAACGCCCTCAAGAGCTTCCGCGTCTCACTTCATGAGCATACCAAGCTCACCTCTTCATTCACAATTTTGACAACGTGAGCACATCTAGTCATAGTTATTCTCAAAAATATAGATGACGTCCTCACCACAAGAAGCAAAAAGGACACGTCGTGACTCAACAAGATGGTGAATCAAAAGAAGACGATTATGATTTCGGGGTACATTTGTAAAAACAATGTAATAAGGGGGGAATGTTTAGTATTAGATTGTATTAGCAAGGCAGTTATGTACTACCTGTCATACGGTTATTAAATTGACTACCTTCTCCTCATATTTATACACCTCTTTTACATTGTATAAAATATTCAAACATTATTACATTCTTCTCTATTCTATCAATTTTGAGAATGTTTCATGTTTTATCCTCGACAAAATTCCAAGTAACAATTTGGTTCCAAGTGTCGAAATGACCAAAAAAATGGTATGTTTCCATTAAAAATTCAAAGTGTATTATCCTTTCGAGAAGTCACTAGAGAGAGTACTCCTCCACTATCCATACAAGCTGTCACCTTAATGAGTTCTCAACGCCAACCCTTGTCAAGTTATTCTCTAACACAAATTCTTGCTGAAGTGAGTATTGTAAATGACAAATTGCTATGTTTTAATATCCTAGCCAAATTTAAAAATGTGTGGCAACTAATACAAAAGGGCATCTAAGTGTATTTTGTGAATGCTTCATGTTTTATCCTTGACAAAATTCCAAGTAACAAGTTGGTTGTAAGTGTCGAAATGATCGAAAATTTGTATATTTCCATTAAAAACTCATAGTGTATTCGCCTCTCAAGAAGTTATTAGAGTGAGTAATCTTCCACTATCCACGCAAGTGCACAACCTAAAAAGTTCTCAACGCCAACCCTTATCAAGTTATTCTCCCACACGAGTTCTTGTTGAAGTGAGTGTTGTAAATGAAAAATTGTTATGATTTAATACTCCAGTCAGATTTAATTTTTTTATTTAAAGTGCATTTTTATATTGAAATTTTTTATTGAAAGCGCACTTTTATATTGATATATTCATTAAAAGTACACTGCAGATTCACATCAAAAAAATGGGTGGATAGGACACCCCAGAAGACATCACACCTGGCACAAGTGCCACGACAACCAAGTCCAGATGAATATATTACAAAAAAGTCACAAGCACGACAAATTAAGCTACAGAAGCAAACATGGCGGCCGCATGATGGGAGGAAAAGGTGGCCCGCGTGGAACATCTCCCCAACCCATTGCAGGGGGGTCGGGAGAGGTTGGCACAAGATCCCAACCATCAGCCTGCTCGAGGGCCGGAGAATCCTGTCGGTCAAGAGAGATTTAAAAATGTTCATGGGAATGCCACCTCATCGGTAATTTCCAAAGCAACTTTTCAAGGGACTTATCCCACATTGAATGCGCTACAATCTGATCGCTGGTCACAAAGGATTCGAACATGTGTGGCTCCCAAGAAGTCAAGTGAGCGACATTTTAAACTAGGCTTGATTTTAATGAAAAGGTAGCACCGATTTCAAAGGCCACACCAACTTCCCATCTCTTGCTATAGCGAGTCCTTGTTGTAGCCCACTATCCAATGTTAATCCTTGTATTAGTCAATCCTCATACAAGAATTGCTGCACATTTTAATCAAGAAAGTTCAAACACTTAAATGTCGACATATTATCCCTCTTCGTAGACTAAAGAAAAATCGCTATACCCAAAGAAGTTATTATAATGACAACTCTTGGAGGGCTCATGGATCCACAGAAAGAGTCACCTCAGCCACAACTTTCATGCTCAAAGACCCATGCAAGCAAAGAAGTTGCCGCTGAAGTAGCATGTATTGGAAAGCCAAGTTTTTCCCCAGGAAGAGTCGTTGTGACGACACCTCAAATGTGTAAAAATTCAAAATTTCAACAAAATTCATCACGATTAGTCACACAAATGACATTTTCAGGTAAAACTGTAGATTTTTCTAGGGAAAATGGAGATTTTTTGGAGCAAATTGTCAAATGCTCATTGAAGCGGGAACTCTAATGCATTTTAAATTTCATCCCAAGACCAATATTAACTCTGGCACCTAAGAATCAGTCACTTAAGCTTTGGTGGTGTAAGTTTAAAGAATATGGTGAATGGTTTGCCTTCAATTGAGAAACTCAATAGACCATGTGAGAGTTGCATTCTTGTTAAGTGGCATATGTAATCATTTCCAGTCGGGAAGTCTTATAGGGTTAAGGTGCCACTTGAACTCGTTCACACAAACCTATGCAAAGCCATACAAACTCCTTCAATTTGTGGAAGTTTGTATTTTTTGAATTTTATTAATGATTACAACCATAAAATTTGGGGTTTTTTAAAGCAAAAATAAGAGGTGTTTGGTACTTTTAAATAGTTCAAGGCAATGGTAGAAAAACAAAGTGGCAATTATATCAAGATATTGAGATCAAAAAGGGGTGGTGAGTACATCTCAAATGAATTCATGAATTTTTACAAGGATCAAGGCATCAAAAACCAACTCACCACCAGGGACACACCACAACTAAATGGTGTAGTGGAGAAAAGAACAAGACTATAATTAAAATGGCTCATAGTATGTTGAAATTCAAGAACTTGCCAAATGATTATTTAGCATGCTTAATTTATGTATTGAACAGATGTCCAGCTAAAAGTGTCAAGGATCGAGTTCCACAAGAATCCTAGAGCAACAAAAAGAACAATGTGTCACATTTTAGGATCTTCGGTTATGTGGCATATGCTCATGTGCCAAAAGAAGGAAGAAATTGAATGAAAGAGGGGGAAAATGTATTTTTGTTGGATATAGTGAACAATAAAAAACATACAAGTTATACAATCCCATTATAATGAAGGCAATTATCGGTTATGATGTGGAGTTTGTGGATGAAGAAGCTTGGGATGGCAATATAGACAATTCAACAACAATCGTTGCAGCAATACCTCAAGGTGAAGAAGAGATAGAAGAGATTGGTGTACAAGGTGGTCAAGCAAACCCTCAAGGTCCAACTCTAGTGACACCTTCCACCACACCTTCAGTTCACACTCCAAACATTCAATAAGGAGAAGCATCAATACATGCAAGAAACCCTCACAATGATAGTTCAAATCCTACATTGGCCTCACTTAGATCTCATGATAGAGATATCTCAAGGAAAACTAGAATTTTGAGAGAAATATATGACCATAGTGCACAAAATGTTGATATATATTTAGATTTTGCATTAATCTCTCATGATCCAATGTACTTCAAAGAAATAGTCAAAGATGAACACCAATAATGGTAATGGATGAAGAAATTGATTCAATTGAGTGAAATGATACATGGGATTTTGTGAATTTTCTGAAAGGAAAGGATGACATAGGTGTAAAATGGGTCTATAAGACAAAATTTAACATGCAGATGGAAATGTGGAAAAACAAAAGACAAGATCGGTGGCAAAGGGCCTTTCCCAACTGCACGGAGTAGACTATAATGA
The DNA here is from genome assembly GCA_019776745.2 of Taxus chinensis. NCBI lineage: Eukaryota > Viridiplantae > Streptophyta > Pinopsida > Cupressales > Taxaceae > Taxus > Taxus chinensis. Next base: position 3,779,682 of record CM034156.1, on the reverse strand, counting down.
AAACTTTACCCCAATAACAATGCTTGACATAGTCTGAGCTATCTTAGCCATAACATCTGAAAATAATTAGAAAGTGTATCAAATGGATGTTATCTCAACCTTTAAATGAATTTCTAAAACAAGAGGTTTATGTGCAGCATTCACACAACTATGCAGTAGAAAGGTAAAAGCATAAAGTGTGCAGATTGAAAAAGTTGCTTTATGGTCCCAAACAAGTACCAAGAGCCTAAAATAATCACATAGACTCATACGTTTTGAGTAATGGGTTCAATAGAAGCAATAATGAACCAACTTTGTACATACAAATGAATGCACCAAGACAAATTCTTATTGTATGTAAATATATGTTGACCAACTTATCTTCATTAAGAATCTATCAGTTGATGTATTCAAGACAACAATGAAAAGAGAGTTTGAGATGACAAATTTGGGATTAATGAAATACTTTCTTAGAATCAAAGTCAATCATTCAGAGGATGACATCTTTATTTATTAGGAAAAATATACTAATGATGTATTAAAGAGGCTTGGGATGTTGAATTGCAAGCTAGCATCCACAGCAATTGCCACAAGAACCAAGCTAAGTAAAGAAGACCATGGATCTAATGCCGATCCAAGCTTGTATAAGAGATTTGTAGGAATTTTGATGTATTCGATGGCCACAAGGCCAGATATTATGTTCGGAGTCATTCTTATATCAAGGTTAATGGAGTTACCCTAAGACTCACACTAACAAGATGGAAAGAGAAGATTGAGATGTTCCAGGGTCAATTGAATATAGCATTTTTCATGAACCATTTGACGATTTTAGTTTAATTGGTTATAATGATAGTGATTTTGTATGTAACAAATATGATTGAAAGAGCACTTCCAGATATACATTGCATTTTGGATCAGTTACAATGGTATGGGCATGAAATAAATAATCCATCATCACATTTTCATTATAACTAAATCAAAGTATGTGATAGCAACTTCTGTGGCGTGTCAAGTTGTATAGATGCACAAAGCATAGATATATCTTTTTCTTGATCAAGGAACAACTCAAATATTATGTGATAATAACACAACTATTGCGTTGTTAAAGAATCGTGTATGTTAGAAGCACAATACAATGTGATCTTATAATGCATAAACAACCATTCATATGAACACAAAGCATGAGAGAACACACATATATAAGTGGGAAACCCTCAAGGGGAAGAAAACCAACTGATAACTTATGCAAATGGACAATTGTCCCATAAATGATTATAAAATCTCAAATTCAATTGAGCACCCACTCAACTTGGAGCACCAACCCCAACTAGCTAAACACCTACTTAACTATGTTTAAGCAAGCACCAAATCCCAAAGTAACTCAACACCAACTCAACCACTTCTGTAATTGTGTCACCTTCTCAAATTTCAGTTACTAAATCAACAAATGATGATATCTCTCTGCCCTTCTACTCTTGATCACTCTTCAAACTGTCATGGTATGCTTATTCCCTCACTAATCTTCTTCACTTTGGGATAGGCATGCACAAACTGACGTTCACAAGTTGACCACCTTCAGATATTCAATATAAACACTTTTCCTATGGTCTACAAGACCTCTTACTACTCACACAAACACTATTTCACTCATGCACACTCACCTCTAGACTAGGCCTAAAACTATCTTGCCTATATATACATGACTCTTGAACATATACCACTAGGTCGGTCATACATGCCTCAAACCACTTAGGTCGGCCAAAAAATAGACCTAAGAACATCATATAAACATGAAATAATTACAACATAGACTCCTTTTGGTTTGTAATGACATAACTACGCCTTTTACACCATTAGGACTCATGAAGACCTATTAGCATTAGGTTTGCCTACGTAATGAAGTAACATGATCTCCTTGGGCCCACATGATCATCTTCAAAACTCAAAATCCTTTCAAAAACTTTGTTCCTGAACTTAACTTACCTCCTCCATAGTTGATTTGCTCTGCATCATTTGTGTCCCAAGATTTCATCCTAAAATCTGAGACTACCCTATCCGGAAAAATTTCGTACTTTTAAAATAGTGGGTCGTTTTGTGTTTTTATTGACAGAAAGTTCTTATATTGTGTCAAGATATTCCCAAGGAGCCATACTATCCATTTTCGCCAAATACCCAGATGCCCAAAATTGTTTTATTTTGTTGCTGGGGTTTTCCTACAGGAAAGTTGTATTTAATTATTTTGAGCCCCATTTGAGGCAATTTGTGCCCCAGTTTAACCCTGTTGTGATTGTACATGTCATTATTCCCACATACCAGTAGGGTTTTAACCAGGAATGCATTCTAGACTTTATTTGTGACTTCTGGCAACATTTTGTGTTTTTGTGTTTTTCCCATTTCGTTTTCTGTGAAATTTCTCTAGATCAATTCCTTTGTCGATTTGGCCTGATTCTTGGCCTAGAGTATTTAAATATCACATACATACGTTTTGCCAAAAGGAATTCGCCATTGGAGGTCTGGTTCTCTCAGAAAAGATGAATTCGTGCACCAAAATGCCTCTTTTGGGCTGGCTGCATTTTTGGAAAAAGAGGGTTTGAAGTGGATCATGGGATTTTTGGAGGCAGCAGGCAGGTGGGAATTTTGTACCTGTCTAGTAGGGTACTTTTTCCCATGGAAGCAACGTCACTTAAGTCACAATGGGAAAATTAGATGCAACAGGCAGGCAAGAATTTCTTACCTACCTTGTAGGGTAAAAATTCCCATTGTGGAATAAAAGAAAAATCACTTAAGTGAATCATGGGATTTTATTGTCTGCCTTGCAGGGTAAATAATCCCATTGTGAAAGTCAAACGACTTACGTGAATCATGGGATTTTCAAGGCTGCCTTGTAGGGTAAAAAATCTCATTGTCATGTGATTTTAAAAAATAGAAATTCTTTATTCCAAAAAGTGCGACCCACCTTGGGTGAATAATAAATGCATTAAATTAATATTTGTTAATATTTATTCACCCAATTTTGGCGCCCAGGCTTGTGGAAAAGTCAACAGAGGTAAATGGACAAAAGGAGGTTGAAAATAGACCTCTAAAATTAAATAAATAATATTATTTAATGCATCCCCTTTCTGTCAAAAAGTGCACCCCTTTTGGGAGATAAATAATACTTTTTTAAGTATTAAATGATTAAATTAATTCCTATTTTTAGTGGCTAAGGTCAAAGCATACTGTGAGGCTTGAGTTAACTGGAAGCAGAAGTCTAAAATTAAATAAATTTAATTTATTTAATGACAGCCATAAACATGCACAAAATAGGAGCCCCATTTGAAGAGTGAAGCTTATTAATTAATTAATTAATTGACAGGAATATATACGTAGGAATATATTGACACTAATTAATTATAGAATCATGAGGATTATATAAACAGGGGCTGCCATAAGGATGAATTAATTAATTCACAAGTAGAGAAGTGCAGCCCAGAGGAAAAGTGCGCCCCATTTGAAGAGGATTTTTGCTCAAAAGAAGGTGAAATTAATGCTAAAAGCTTCTAGAATTGGCACACATGTTGAAGGAGGTTGATTTGTGTCTGGATAATTATTTGCATAAGTGATACATGTGCTCAGGTTAAAGTTGGTAAAATTCATGCTTGCTTTGCATGCAAATAAAGCATCAAATTTGGTGCAGCAGGTTTGAATTATGCAGATTTTTATGATTAACATCCACTGTTCATATTCCGGTTGCCATCTTTGTCTGAATTAATTGCAGGAATTCGTTATAGGTGCTTTACAAAAGAAAGGGAGCTTAAATCAATGTCCAATACATTGAATATATTCTCCAAATCTGAAGAATTATCTAGATCTGCACCAATTTTGAAGAATTCTGGCCAAATAAAGAGGAAAAGAATTGTTCAGACAAAGATTGCTCCAGCCATGACAAAGCGAGATGAACTGATCCAGCCGCTTCCAGATCCAGTTTGAATCAGCTACATGCAGAATATGAAAAAGAACAAGACTGCAGCTTTCCTCTTTCTTCTTCTTTCTCTTATTTCCTCAAACAAAGTAATTGAGCGATCAATTAAATTATACAACTTAAGTGATTGGTTTAAAAGCCATTACTTGAAAAAGTCAACTACTTGGAGATAGGTGGCAAACGTGCAAAATAAAAGGTTCTATTTTCAGTTGCAAATCATGCATGTCATGTAAAGAGAAATTCTAGGAGGGAGATTTCCAGTTGTTTCCTTTCCCACTTCCACATGTGTTAGTTCAACTAAAAGCTTCCGACTTGTAATTGTCCCTCTACATTCTATAAGTAGAGGAAGAACCTTCGGGTTAAGGATCAGAATTTGTAAATAGCATCCTTGTGTTCCATACTTTGTGCTGAAAACCTTGAGAGCCACTTGAAGCAGAGGAATATACAGGAGTAAATTTCCGGAGAACTTTGTGTCATGGTGTATTTTGTTTCTAGCTTTCTATCTTAGATCTTTGAATAAACTTTGTGTTATTTTAGATCTAGATCTAGAGCTGCCTTTGCTTATAATTCTGTGTTGATATCTATTGGTTTCTTCTGTGTGCATGCAATCAACTCTGTTATCATATAATTCCCTTCTTCTTTTAAATATTTCCTTTCTTAAACAGTTGCTTACTGCAGAACTGTACAGCTATGGTTCATGAGCTGAACAGTTAAAGTAAAACCCCATATAGATACTAGCATATTTTAATTGACAAATCTGACACGGGAGCCTCACCGGTAAATGAGGGAGATTTATCTCATGACTGCTTAGGTTTTATGCTATGCAAAAAATCTAGCCAACAATCATGCATTCATGCCATGAGAACACCTTAAGAACAAGTTGTCAAAACACCTTAAGAACTAGTCATGAGAAATTGACTTCATTGTACCACTTAAAGGCTGGAACCTATCAAGAATCCATCACAGACATGAAGAATAGGTCTCTAACATATTTGGATATCCATTTATTCATCTCAGCCCATGCACTTCTTGAGAGAAACAATAAATTCTTGAGAAAACATACTTGTACCATCACATTTTCTCTCTCATTTGACAAACCACCACAACTTGGAGGTACATAGCAGAGTCCACTACAAGCTTCAATAGTTTTCCTAATCAATTCAATCCATTTGGAGCTGATTTGAACAAGATCTTTCCTCTCGAGTCCTTACTAGGGATTTAGACCATTTTTGGTGTTAACAATTGTTCATAAAGGATAGGACATCAAATCCAAAACTAATGCTAGGAATTCTTAGTTAGGACCCTTACCCATCTCTCCTCAACATTTTAGGTTCTCGTGTAAAGGTTTAACATGTTTATGAGCAACTGAAAATGCTTCTTGAATTTGAATTCTCCATTCTGTGAGCTCGAGTAGGCCAAAAACTCATTTTCTTGCTAAATCCTCCAAACCGTGACTTGAAATTGCATCAACATAGCTGAAATAAATTATCTTACCTCTTTCCATGTTCAAATTTGCATACCTGCTTTTTAAAATTGACCAATTTGCCTCATTAGGCTAGGAAGGGCATAAGAGAGGTCTAGGTGCAGACCTAGAATAGTGGTTTTACCCCTCAAGGTGAACTCAGGATGAATTTTCCACCTCACTACCATGTCTAAACAGTGCTAAAACCTCCTTCACATGCATGTTAAACATCCATGCGTCCTTCATATTCCTTCATGCCTCATAACTGGGCTTCATATGCACTTGAACTTGACCAAACTTCTTCTTCAATGACATGTTTCTTACATGCTAAACTTGACAACCACAACATCAATGACAACTACCTCTTTCTCCTCAAGATGACATCATTGAAAATACTTCAACAATATCCCCATATCATCCTTTGATACCAATGATAGTTACCTTCAAATTCCTGACTCATCAACCTAAGACATATCATCAACTTGACATCAATGGAAATACTCGATAATCTACCCCTTTGTCATTGATGGCAACCAATCTTTGAACACTATGGTATCCAATCTCTTTCTTCATCATTATGAACACTAGACACCATTCTCCTACTTTGACATAAATGACAAAGAGATACCTGCAACATCTTGATTCTCCCCCTTTTGATATCACACCTAGAATTTACCATACTAGAAGCATCAACGAAACATGCTTCCCCTATCCCCATGCATACCTTTTCAAAACTACTTTCTTGCTCTTCGAGCTAAAAAACCACCTGATTATCTCCCCCCAAGTTATACACTTCCTTAACGACTGTTAGAAACAAGAATTACACCCAACTTCTATCTTAAATGTTAAAATGTTTCCATTGGAAGTGGTTTGGTTAGATTGTCTGCAATCTGATCCTTAGTAAACACATACTCAAGCTTGATAGTTTGTTCACTTACATGCTCTCTTAGAAAATGATATCTAATAGGAATGTGCTTATTCCTTGAATACATGACTGGATTCTTTGAAACACTTATGACACTTGTATTCTCACAATATATGGGAATAGGATTGTGATACTCCACCTCATAGTCCTTTAAGGTCTATCTCGTCTATAACATTTGAGTACAACATGAAGTTGTTGGAATGTACTAAACCTCACAAGTAGATAATGCTATTGATGTTTGCTTCTTGCTTGTCCATGAAACTATGCATTCTCCTAAGAAGAAATCCCCTCCACTAGTGTTATTCATGTCATCTAGATTCCTTGCCCAGTCAACATCTGTATAGATTGTTATGTTGAACTCCTTGCTACTTGGATACCATAACCCAAACTCCATATTCCCCTTGAGATACCTAAGTATCCTCTTGAGTTGTTGCAAATGGTTTTCCTTTGGATCTAATTGAAATCTTACCACAAGACCTACTACTTGCATGATATCAGGTCTAGAGGTAGTAGTATATAACAAACTCCCAATCATTGACCTATATGTTGTCTAATCCACCTTCAAAGACTCATCCTCCTTGCTTAATTTACACCATGTGATCATAGGTGTGCTAACTGCCCTGCAATCTTCCATCTCAAAAAAATTCAACATTTCTCTTTCAGATTGAGTTATTTGCAATCCAAGGAAGAATGATAGCTCTCATAGCATAGACATTTCAAATTCCTTCTTCATCGCATCTATAAAGTCCTTGGTCATGCTCTCATTATTTCCACCAAAGATGATGCCATCCACATAGAAAACCACACTCAACTGATGGTCACCTTTTGTCTTTATGTACAAGTTGATGTTTGCAACTCCTCTCCTAAATCCTTGGTATAATAGGTACTTTTCTAATTCCGTATACCAATCCCTAGAGACATGCTTTAGACCATAAAGAGCCTTTTTCAATCTGCAAACATTGTCCTTATCACCTGATAATGAAAAACCTTCATGTTTCTCTATGCACACCTCTTCTTCCAAGTTCCCATTTAAGAAAGTTGACTTGACATCCATCTGATACACCTTGAATCGTTTGAAACTTGCATAGGCTAGAAACAATTTGATAGCCTCCAACCTTGCAACAGGAGCAAATGTTTCCTCAAAGTCAACTCCTACTTATGCATATCCCTTACATACCAATCTAGCCTTGTTCCTAATGAATTCTCCATCCTCATTTAATCTGTTCCTAGACACCCATTTTGTGCTAATGACATTCTTGTCTTTAGGCCTAGGAACTAGTTCTCAAGTGTCATTCTTTTCTATTTGATCTAACTCCTCATTCATAGCATTTATCCAAAACTTATCTTTTCTTGCTTCTATAATACTCTTAGGTTCCATTTTAGACAATAGAGTAACATTGCCTTGGTTAAGGTTACTTACCAACCTCTTCCTTGTTTGCACCCCTGCCTCCTTGTTGTCAATGATTTGTGTTTCAGGATGGTCTTTCTGAATTTGTCTTGAGGGGCCTTTTGAGTCTTGGCTCTCCTTAAATTCTTCTTCTTCCTCCTCATTTGTCTATATAGATTCTTCTTTACACATGGATTCCAAGTTCTATGACGCATTTCTTGATTGAGAATGTGACTTCTTAGAATAGGTCTCATCAACATTCACATTGGTGCTTTCTAAAATATTTTGCATTCTCTTATTGTAACATCTATAGGCTTAGTTTATTGATGAGTATCCCAAGAATATCCCTTTATCAGACCTTGAATCAAATTTTCCTTGGTCTTACTCATCTTTTTTAATGAAGAATTTTCTACCAAACGCCCTAAAGTGCTTCACATTAGCAGGTTTGTCTTTCCACAACTCAAAGGGGGTTTTATCACCATTAATCCTTATCTACCCTCTATTCAAAATGTATACTATATTACCTATTGCCTCTCTCCATTAGTCATCAAATAGCCTTGACTCATTAAACAATGTCATTGCCATTTCTTGAACTGTCCAATTTTTTCTTTCCACTACCCCATTCTGCTGAGGTTTCCTAGTTTTTGAGAATTGTCTCCTTATTCTTTGAGCTTCATAGAAGTCATCAAATTCATTTGACCAAAACTCTCCTCCTCTATCAAACCTTTGACACTTGTTTTTTACATTCTCTTCATTTTCAACTAGAGACTTAAAATCCTTGAGCTTATCAAGAGCTTCTGACTTTTCTTTCAAGAATCCTACCCAAGTCATTCTTGTGTAGTTATCTATGAATAATATGAATTCGTTGTCTCCTTGAATGCTTTGAATCCTTGTAGGACCACACAAATCAATATAAATTATCTCTAAAGGTTCTGAGGTTGAGTATTCCTTGGACTTGAATCTCCTTCTAGTTTTCTTACCTTGTTGAGATGCCTTGGAAAGTGCGTTTGCAGGTTTAGTGATTTTAGGCATTTTCTTCACACACTTGTTGGAGTTGATCTTGACCCAGTTATCAAAGTTTAGGTGCCCCAACCTTCTATGCCATAGCCAACATTCATCCATCTTGCTCATGAAACATCTTTCCTTCTTGATCTCACTCAAGACATACATATTGTTTTCAGTCTTCTTAGCTTTAGAAACTAGTCTTCCTAATTTGGTTCTTCTTATATCACATCCTTTGTCATGAAAGATCAATGTGTTTCCTTGATTGCACATTTTACTAACACTCAACAAGTTGTGTTTCAAGCCTTCTACATACAACATATTCTCTGCCTTGGTCTTCGCATTGTTCAAACTCAAGGTACCCTTGCCAATAATATTGACATATGTGTTATCTCCAAATATCATTGTACCTGAAGCATTCTTATTCAATGAAATAAACTTGTTGTTATCACTTGTCATGTGGCCTGAGAAACCACTATCTATATACTAGATCATATCTTCATTTTGGTAATGGGTTTTATCTGTGAAAATTGTTGTGGGTTCTATGGTTGTTGGAACAGTGGTAAATGGTAGCAGCCATACTCTATTTGGTTATGGCAGCAGCCTTGTGGAGGCAGGGGATTCGGATAAGGCAACTTCAGCTTCATTCGAGGAAGTGGGTGGTACTGGAATCAAAACCTATGGTCTACTCAATGTTTTTTCTAGTGAGAAGAGCTATTTGGAAGCTGCTAAGCCTGGTCGTCTTCCTTCCAATCCTATGGCTTATGCCAAGACCTCTCCTTCAATCTCCTTTGGTGCTAAGGTTCTCAAATCGGAAGCATTTTACAAGAAAAATGGGCTATTTGAAAATTTAATAATCTTTTCCTGGGTCTTCCTGCGCTTCATGAATGGATCTTGATTCAGTGGAGATCTCTTATGGAAGGTAACCTCAACATTTACCCTACATCTAGAGTTTTTTCCATTATTATCTTTGATAAAATAGCTGATAAAGATTTGATTTTTGGTAAAGTTTGGAACTTTTAGTCTCACTTTTTGCTTATGAAACTGTGGTTCCCTTGTTCAATCATGTGATTGAAACTTTTCTTGTCAAACCTGTTTAGATCTATATGCCATATTTGCCTCTCCAATTTTGGAGTGAGAAATGCTTAGTTTCAATAAGCAATACCTTGGGTAAATGTTTGTCTATTGATCCAAAGACGTCTTCATGTGATTTTACCACATATGCTTGTATATCGATAGCTATGAATACTTATGTTGGTTTTTCGGCCTCTATTGAACTCATTGTGGAGGACCAAATCTAGACCCAAAATCTTGATTATGAAGGTTTCCCCTTCAGATGCAGAAATTGTTTTTATCTTGGCCACCTAGCTTCTGATTGTCAAATGGGGAAAAACAAGTTAAAGGTAGAAAATCTTGGTGGAAGAATTTAGACTCTTGTCATCTGGTTGTTGATAGTCAGTTGGGTAGTGTCTCTGAGGAAGATTCAGATGATGGGGATGTTTTAGGTCCTAAGAATGTGGACGTCATTCCTTCCCCGACTCTTGTAGAACAGGTTTCCCTTCTGCATTCTAATGCAGAGGACTCTAACACCCTTCTTCTTGTATCAACAGAGCTTTGTACTCTTGAGGATAAGGAGAATTTTGAAATCATCATATTGGTACATTATAACAAAAATGTGAATCCGAATGTCAGTGTTGGATGGATTACTGTCAGTAAAAGGAAGAAAGGGAAATTTGTTAATGGTCCTCTTTTGATGCATTTAAGATCCCATGGGAAGAGGTCTCAGGGATAAGTTGGTTTCTTTTTTACTTTTGTTTTTGTTGTTGTTAGTTTGTTTTTTTTATTGTTGTTCCTCTTTGCCGCTAGAAGAGGTTGATCCTTTAGATCCTCATTGTTAAATCTTTGTTTCCATTGGAACATATTATTATGGAGTAGGGTCCCTTCAACCCACTTTTACCATCAATAAAAAAAATCTTCATTTTGGATGTGAAAAGGAGTCTGAGCTATCAATGACTCTTCTCCTTTAGTCTTTTGTTCCTCAATTACCTCATTCACAGGGTTTGACTTCATGGTGTACATATTTTTGTCTTCACTATTCTTCCTCATATTTCTCATCTTGTAATACCTTGTAATATGTCCTCTCTGTTTACATTTGTAGCACAAAATTCTATTTCTATTGTTGAAATAAGAATTCATTCCATTCCTTCTTGAGAGATTGATTCCATCAAGAGATCTACAATCCACAACTCTATGTCCATGTTGATTGCATGAGAAACAATAGCCTTTGAAATGATTTACATAGCTTGATTTTACTCTGTCAGTGTCAGCATGAGGTCTACAGTTCACAACGCTATGTCCATATTGATTGCATAAGAAACAATAGCCATTGAAATAATTTTCATATCTTGTCTTCTTAATAGGACTTGTCTTGACTATGTTAGTATCATCACTTCTTGATGATCCAATATCCATTGATGTCTGACACTCCTTGCTTCCCTTTTGATCTTCTTTGAAACCAGGACCTGCCTTATCATTTTCCTTGCTCATCTTTTGGTATTCTTTAAAAAAAAGGTCTGCCTTATCATGTGGAGACCTCTGAAGACTCAATATATCACCAAGAATGCCAATGCTCTTTTTAAACTTCTGATGTGTCTTCAACTTGTTTATTTTCTTACTCAAATCTTCTTTCAAAGATTCCATCTCTGTTTTTAATTTGGTGCATTCTTCCTCCTTGGTGTTAAGACTTGTTATCATAATCTTAACCTGAGTTTCCAACTATTTGATGATCTCATCATGTTCATTAGCCTTGTTATTGATTTGTTCCTCATAATCCTTGATTAATGACATGAATTTATGATTCTTCTTTCTTTGGTTCTGTAACTCATCTAGAGCACTCAACAACTCTACCTCAAGATTCACTTCTTCCTCTTCTTCATCTGAATCTTCATCTTCCATGAATCTTTTCAATCCTTCACTACTTATTTCTATGGCCATGAATAGAGTTTCATTGCTATCATTGTTATCATCACTCTTAGATTTATTTTTGTCGCTTATATCAGAGGAGCTACTATCTTCTTTGGTATAAAATTCCTCTTGTTCTTGAATGATCCTTTCTTGTCTTCATACTTCCCGAAACTCCTTTTGTGCTTGTCATGCTTATTGGAATTCTTTTTCTCACCATGATGTTCATCATGCTCTCCATCGTCCTTATCTTTGTTAGGGAACTTGGATGCAAAGTGACCAATCTTACCACAGTTAAAACACTTAAATGATAACTTACCTTTATAATTACCCGAGCCTTAGTTTTCTGACAAACATGGTTTCAATCTTGTCATCATCAATATTTGAATCAGTATCATCCTTTACCTTTTTACCTTGGGACTTCTTCTCATCTTTGAAAGCAACATCCTTCTTGGAGGGTCTTCCATCACTAGTTCTCATTTCATAGGAAGTCAAGATGCCATGAAGCTTATCCATAGAACAATGTCAAAGACCTCAATACCTTTTGGACCACTTTTGATTCTTCCAAAATTTCTCCTAAACCTTTGATGACATTTACCACTTCATCTACTCTCAACAGATAAGAAGCATCAAACTTCCTTCGGTGTGTTTGTAACTTTGCATACTTCAGTTTCGTGTCTCCTTAATAGATGGTATGCAAATTCTCCCAAATTCCTTTGGCTTTGTCACAATGCATGACCTTGACAAACTATGCCCTTGAAAGACTACATAAAATGGCGTTCATAGCTTTAGAGTTGCTTTCACTAGCCCTTTTGCGTGCTGCATCAGTTGGGAGTGTAGCAGGTATAGAATAACTATCAACAACTAATTGTCATATGTCAAAAACCTAATGACATTAGATAGGTCTTCATTCTAATGCTCCAAATTTCATAGTTAGCTCCATTGAAGAGAGGAGACTTATTGATTGAGTAACCTGCTTGAACTTGGCTAGATATGCTTGTGCTTATAGGATCTCCTTCAAGTTGTTAAAACTACTCTAAAGCACCAAACTCCGATACCAATTGTTGGAAGAACAATACACTGAGTCGAGGTTGAATTAGTGTGCTTATAGAACTTTTCTTTCAATTATCTTTACACATTAACTTGCATGAACCATCAAAGCAACTTAGTGATCTTATAATCCATAAAAGACATTCATATGAACACAAAGCATGAGAGAACACACATATATAAGTGGGAAATCCTCGAGGGAAAGAAAATCCACTGAGAACTTATGAAAATGGACAGTTTTCCTATAAATGATTACAAATGCTCAAATTCAGTTGAGCACCCACTCAACTTGGAGCACCAACCCCAACTAGTTAAGCACCTACTTAACTAGGTTTTAGCAAGCACCAACTTACAAGGAAGCACAAACTCCCTAAGTGACTTAGCACCAACTCAGACACTTTTGTAATTGTGTCACCTTCTTAAATTTCAGTTGCTTACTCAACAAATGATGACCATCTCTTTGCCCTTATGCTTGTGATCACTGTTCAAATTGTCATGGTATGCTTCTTCGGTCGTCAATCTTCTTCACCTTGACATAGGCATGCACAAACTAACTTTCACAAGCTGACCATCTTCAAATATTCAATATAAACACTCTACCTATGGTCTACAATATCTTTTACTACTCACATAAGCACTATTTTGCTCATGCACACTCACCTCTAGACTGGGTGTAAAATTGTTTTGCCTATGTATACATGACTCTTGAACATAAAGCACTAGGTCAGCCATACATGCCTCAAACCACTTAGGTCAGCCAAACAATAAACCTAAGAACATCATATAAACATGAAATAATTACAACATAAACTCCTTTTGGTCTGCAATGACACAACTATGCCTTTTACACCTTTAGGACTCATGAAACATATTAGCATTAGATCTTCCTGTCATACAACACATTGATACACCCACATATCACAATATGTCACAATGCTCCAACACTACGTCATCCACAATATAATTCTTTTCACACATCACAAACAGTAATTCACACGTGAACTCTTCATAGAATCCACAGGAAGGAGAGAGAACCCTCCCATCCCCAGCACATCAACATGATGACAAACATGCACTAAGTGACATACACATCACGTGCGTTCACAATATCACAATTACGACAATAATCACATCACGTTTAAAGCACATTACTCTTCCAATATCTACCACCATCATGCAACATCATCATCATCATGCAGTATCATCATGTAACACCATCACCATCATGTAACATCACCATACAACACCAATCCGGCCCATAGGTTCGAGAGCATGAACCTATGCTCTGATACCAAGTGTAGTGACCCAAATAATCACACAAGAACAACACAGTGAAATACAGGGTAAATTTTTTTTGACTTGCTTGACACATAACATGACGCAACATGTCGTCACCAAGGATACAACTAACACTGTGAACTACTCTACAGTGTATAAGAACATAACTCAGTTGGTAAGATGAAACTATGCGAATCATATATTGAATCCTTCTGAAAACGTAAGTCATGAGCTAAAGGGTGTCTTATCAAAATAAATAACCTCCAATCATTTCTTACTGTGGCTTGCCCTAGCTATAACTATGTAATGTGGTTGGTCTTTTGCCATGTCCTTTCACAAAAGAAAAGTAAATTGTCCTTGATAGGTGTGAACGTTTCCGTGTTGCCTTTATGGCCATCCTTGTATCAAGTTGTTCACAGTGTTAGTTGTATCCTTGGTGACGACATGTTGCATCATGTTATGTGTCAAGCAAGTCAAAAAAAAATTATCCTGTATTTCACTGTGTTGTTCTTGTGTGATTATTTGGGTCACTACAAAAACATATTAGCATTAGGTATGCCTGTATAACGAAGTAATATGATCTCCTTGGGCTCACATGATCATCTTCAAAACTCGAAATCCTTTCAAAAACTTTGTTCTTGAACTTCGTTGACCTCCTCCATGTTTGATTTTCTTTGCACCATGCATTCATGCCATAAGAACACCTTAAGAACAAGTTATCAAAACACCTTAAGAATTAGTCCTTACAAATTTAATTACAATTTCAGATTGCTTGCTTGAACCATTAACTAATTAACCATCCATTAATGTGTGCACAACATCATATAACATACATGTAATAAACCATGAACAAGAGAGGCAACACTGTAACACAAGATATAAGTGGGAAACCCTGAAGGGGAATAAAAATCAGTGGAAGCTTTGCTGATATTCCTCACAACATAGACTCAAGTGACTATTACACATCACAAGAGATTTCTTTAGTGAGGCACCAACCCCTAAACCCTTGTTGATATTACTCACAACAAGAGACTTGCATAAATATGACACATCACACAAGATTTTGATGAATAGATCACTGAAGATATGGCGCTATAACTCAGCTGATGGTGATCACAAGATTCATCTCCTAACATCTTCAAACCCTAGTTTCTCCAACTCACTCTCTTCACTTCTCTTTGCTTCATACCCTTGCACACACTCTTCCAAACATTCTTCAACTTTTCATGCACTCTATCAGCTCTGAAACTCAACCTTCATACCTAAAAAACACTCTTATCTATGTCGTAATTTTCACACACAAGCAACTAATCCAAATTTGCACCCAAAACATCACTTTTATGCATTCCTCTTTATTCAAACACAAGAGAGGTTGGTTTCCCTCCTTTAGTTAGACAGATATAACTTCATAGCATTCCATTTTAATCATTAAGATGCTCACATATGACACATATAGGTCAGCCATGCCCAAAACCTCTCATCTTGCACCAAAAATGCTCAAAACCCCATCACTAGGATGAGCTAAAACAACAAATCACAAAACTATACTTAGTCAAGCACCTAAAATCACCATAAATATGTGATATAACATATAAGCATCATATATGCTCATATATTTTCTTGGACCAATCAAATAAATCATAATATGGTCCTACTGGCTCATATCCTTCACCAAACAGTTGTTTCCAACACCCTAATTTTACCTTTGGGCCACAAGACCTCTTAATATGAAATAAACTATGTCATGTAACAACTCAATAGAATCCTTAGGACCTGTATAAAAATCCATGCATGTTAGAGCTCTTGAAACATCCATAGGTTCAATCCACATCAACTTTCCTCTTTGCCAAATCATGCTACCAAGAAACCAGTTTTACAAACTCAACTAGTTTGTACCCTTTCTGCCACTTACAAGACTTCCAAAGGCCTTAAATAGGAAAAAAATTCACCCCTCTTCACTTTCCAGGTGATATCAAGCATCAACTCATCCATCTCATGCTTCAACCAATACAATCTTTCGGCCTGAGAAGACTTGTCTTGAAATCCAACATAGCTTCTTCTTCACAAATTGACCTGAAATATTCATCAAATAAAATCAAATCACCAAGAGACAAAAATTATACCAATGGAAATCTCTCTGAATCACCTTTCTAGAACATATTGGAACTCCTTCCAACTCCAAGTGGATGACCTTCAACCAAGCCCATCTCTGCAAATTGCCCTTTGACTAGTCTTCAAAAATAGGCATACTTGACCATTTAACTGCATCACCATGACCTAAAACCACCATGGACATTAAGAACAACTCTCATACTCAAAATAATGACCATTTAGGTTGCAACACCTTTGGAGAACCTTATCCCAAACTGAACTTCTTCATAAATAGGCATGTTTGAGTGAGGTCCACTCATCACCACAACCACTACCATACCTTTCAAGAAATTTGGAGGATTCTTTTACATCATCCATTCACTAGAAATCAATTCTAGACATTTAGAAGAAATTTATCTCATACCGCTTTCTAGCTAGGATTTCAAGCACACAAAAAGTTGTTTAACTTCTTAACATTCGTTCATAAAAACCCAGCGATGAAATGGCCTCATTTTTTTGTGAAACCTTATTAACTCAATGTAGAAGCATCCCTGAAAGCCACAAGGTCCCATGAAAATCACACAATGCAGGGTGAGCATCAAAAGATGCAATTCGAGATAGAAATAACCTTCTTCTTGACCATGTTTCACTCAAACTGACAAAACTTACAAAATACACATCATGGAAATCTAACATTTTTCCCACTACATCATGACACACCCTACTAACATCTCCAATCATCATCATGTCACAAATAGCTCTCCATATTTTCATCCCATCTCATTTGCATGACTAGTCCTTAGGTATTTGCATAGTATAGGCTAGGTAAACTGAAATAACATCATAAGTCATCATAAAAACTCTCCAAAAGGTCCTAACATACCTAGTACATCATAAAACAACTACCTACATGCATCCATGAGCTCACATGGCTCCACATCTCATCCTTATATCTCCTAGCACCTAGACCTGGTCTAGATGAACACTTGAAACTCTGTCTTCAACCTATACTTGTACCCTAAACCTCATGTGAGTGCATAAACACTCCCCAAACATGCTCTCCATGCTACTAACTTGCTCCTCAAGTCACCATGAAGCTCCAACCACCATGTACCATCACCTAGGCTAGCTAGGTCACCTGAATGGGCTTGTTAGACCAATCCAATCTCACTGAATCACCTCATGTTTCCAAGATCACACCTAAAACTCCATGTGATCATTACTCTAAGCATCCTCTGATTCTACTCCATCATCCTCTTTGTCATTAATGTGCTTTTACATCAATGACAACACCTAAATCACAACACGTCAACAACTTCGTCAAAGAGTTTGTTAGCAACGACAAAATCTATCTAGAGTTTTGTATATCAAAAGATTATTTTGCATATATTTTCACAAAGCTATTGGTTAAGGAGAGTTTTGAATATTTCATAGAATGTTTAGGATTCATAGGGATAGGTAGTCGAGATTAAGGGCGAGTGTTGGAATTTGTAATCCTTGTCATCTAGTAGCAGTTAATAATGACATCATGCAACCAAGTGAAAAATTTAAAATTTCATGAAGGAATGAATATTTGTAAATAAATCTGACAAATTTTGGAAGTAGAGAAGATAAGATAAATATATTAATGTCCAACAAATGACCACATAAGTAGGTCAAAGGGATTGCAGAGTACAAAAGTGACCATATAAAGTGGGAAACCAAAAGGTTTCCGAAAGAAGACCAAAACAAGAGAAGAGGTCAAAAACCCAAAAGCGAAGCAGGAAACCAAAAGGTTCCAAAAGAAGTACAAAGCATGAGAAGGGACGAAGAAGAGAAGGAAGAAGACCCAGATGAAGCGATATTGAATCCCTGTCTAGGAATGGGAAACCCATCTCTCCTAACATCCGAGGCCAACCAGAAGAAACTCAAAATAGTGCTAAGATTTGAAGAAGAGGAAGAGGAGGTGAGGTGAGAAGTAGTATGTCTCAAGGACTTGGTGCATCTAGTTTTCCCTCTGGTACTAGAATGGGTAAAATAGTGCCTAGGAGAAATCGGGGGGTTGTACATGGACCCCATGAACCATAGTGATATGGAGTGTGACGTTGTATCGGTATCAATCTAGTGCTTAGTGCCTCTCTCCGAGGGTAGCGCCAAAAAGAAGTGATCATCTGGGGAGAGCCTTCTTTGGTAAGTGTCTAAATAGTGTGATCCCAAAGCCTAAGAGCCTCCTGCATGTATAAAATCAGATACTTGTGATTGACATATCTAAAAAAGTCAATAGGTGCACGCATCCCTCTAAAGAGACAGTAGAACCTCCCCTAATCTCATAGTAGATGGGACAGTGGAAGATGAAGTGTGCTTCCGTCTCAACCTCCTGAAGTCTACATAGCTGGAAAATTCTATCTAACTAATCAATCTAGTGATTCATCTCACTTTGAAGCCTATGTGAACCCACTCTAAACTGACCCGGGGGGATACAAAGAGCATGCATCCAATGTTAAAGGTTATACTGAGAACAAATAATAAGTCCATCACTCAACTCTAAGAAGTGCTCTGCATAAAAAGCCATCTTCGGGTGTGACCCACCATGAGTTTCCACCCAAGTGGTGTGGACGAACTATCTATAAATATCCTCTCTGATGATCCTGTTTAGATCCATTCTGGAAGGTAGAAGATGAGTCAGTGCATCCATGGAGTATTGAAAAGGCGGAAGGACGACCCATCTTAATACCCACTGACTCTAAGAGAGCAGAAACCCCATTGTACTAACAACGAGCACAACTCAGAGAATTAGAACTGGCAATGGTCTCAGAGGAACAATAGGCCAAGTACGGCTACCTGTCCCATACTTGAATATTTACATTAATCTCATCCCACTTCAAATCCTTTTGTGAGTCTAAGCATTTATGTATTTTTGACAAGTGGTAGAAACTTACCAGTTTTGTAAGACTTATATAAATATGAGGCATTTCTATTCAAGGTATCAACTTTTGACGAAGAGTATTAAGCAATGGCCTTCATACATGGAAAAAAGACAGTCACTCAAAAAATACGATGTATCCAAAAAAAATACGGTCTCACTAATCTTTGAGGAACTGCTAAAAACCTTCTAAATAATATTGAAAAATGAAAATCCTTTTAACTACTAACTATAAAATCATGGAGGTGTTCATAATTTTAATATTTACGGTATAAAATAATAATAAATATAACATAATTTTTTTAAATCCTACATTTTAATATTTTACCACTAAAAATACATAGTTTTATAAGATTGAATAAAAAATATGAAAAATCTTTAAGATTTTGGTAACTATATTATATAATAGAAAAGCATCGACATGCTGCCAAATTTTGGTTTAAGCTTGTAAAGCTGTATGTTTTTGTCTTTGTTTTCTAATTTCTGCCTCATTTCCCGTCAAACGTGAGTGCAATCATAATTACTCTAAGTCAGTTAGGGTGAAAGGTTTGAGAAATGATTCACCCATCCCCACTTTATATCATGCAGTATATTTCTACATGAAATTATTTTCCACAAATTCCTTTCAATGGGAAGAAAAGAAGGTTTTTGCTTCCAATACTAATCACTTCCTTAGGTATTTGGGATAATGACTAACCCATCACTAATCAAGAGCTTCACTAATTCCATCGAACGAATTTACCCCCAAATGTGTAGCTCTGTCTGCCATGTGGTTCCGTGCCCTCTTGGTGAGTAGGAAACTTACCTTATCCAATTTCGAAATCATCCACTGGGCTTCTTCAATGATCATCTTCAGATGCCATGATTCAATTCTATATTCTTTCATTCCATCGATCAGAAATTGGGATTCACTTTCAACTATAAGTTTCCTTTATCCCTTTAACACATGAATTTCTAATCCTTTATTCAAGGCCAATCTTTCAGCTTGATTGTTGGAATTAATTCCAACATCTATCACAAAAACTAGAATCGGTTGTCTTATTTCATCTTTACATACACGTCCACCACTTGCTCGCCTATGTCACCTTTTGCAGTTCCATCATGTTGGTCGTCAAAAAGGACTTTATTGAGAACAACAGTCAGGGGATAGAAAGTCCCTCCTCTTTAATGGGAGAGGTTCCCTTATTTAAAGCCAAAAACTTATTTACACATGTACAGTGTATAGTTTTAATGGGGAACTCGGATATCATGAAAGTGTTAAAATAGAACAGATCATCAATACAAAAGGATAGAGGAATGAAGTAGTGGGAAGGGGCAGAAAGGCACTCTCAAGAAATATAGATAACAAAATAATTCCTTACGCATGCCAGAATGAAATTATTTGGAACAGAACCATTTGCATTTGAGACAATAAGATGTTATTTCAAAGACACAAAGTTCTAGAAATTACATCTACAGGAATACAAAGCTTCTTGAAGTAACACAGATAAATGATTCAATAACATTTAACAGATAGTAATGAAAGAACAAGACCAGATAGACATGGAAAGAAATATCTTTTGTATTGATTGCTTTTTACTCCTTAACACTTTCAAAAATAAACCAAGTTCCAGCCCCCACAGAATGGCACAGAGAGCCCATTATATATCTTACAAATTAGGTACACTTAGTAACTGCTTCTTTTAACTAAAATGTTTAATTAAGGAGATGCTTGACACAAAACCCTCAACTAATCACAATAAGCCCAATTTGAGAAAAAAAAGGAAAGGAGAAGCTAGGAGGGAAAACAACTACCTATTGCTGAGGAGGGCCCACCGACTTGAGGATCCGTTGTCTAAATTTTTTCAATGCTTCCGCTATGTCCCTGCCTTGTGGGACTGTTGTGTTGGCAGTAGCTTGAGTCCAAGTTCCTAGGCATTTCTCCATCTCCTTATCAAACTCAGTGTGTGCATGGTATTCTTTATTAGCTTCTTCAATAGCAGATTGAAGAGAGAAAATATCATTTATCTTCTCTTTGGTAATTGATTCCTCCTTTGAACAAGTTTTCTTTAACAAATGCCTTGAACTGAGTTTTAATTTCTTGGAGAGAGAAATAAACACTGAAGTTTCATCGTGAAGATGACAGTGAATATCTTTGAAAGTAAATACAACACAAGTTTTGAAGGCTTATCCCTTCTGCCAACTGTTCCTCAATTCTCGTAAAGCCTCCTCAAAAACTTTTATTTTCCACTCCATGCTGAAAACCCATGACCTTGATAAATTATATTTGGCATCATCAAAAAAATTGATGGCCATCAATATATTTTCATCATCCTATCCCATCAGCGAAGATCCACTATGTAGCTACTCCAAAGTTTGAGTTCTTTATCCATGGTCCCAATTGTGGAGGAGAGCTTTTGTTGCAGATTAGTCACCTTCTCATTGAGTTTGAAGGCTTCTACAATGAAATTCAAACCTGCAATGATCATGTCATCCACCATGGCTTCCATAGCTCTCCCATAGATGGAATACTTGTGTATGTCTTTAATGCTCTGGACTTCATCTTGACTAAGAATCATAGGTGGCGGAAGGGCAGACAATGGAGCAGGATCCAAAACCTTCTCCTTAGATAATAATGACTTGACGAAGCTAGAAAGAATTTGAGCTTGTTCCTCAAGTTGCTCTATAGTCTGTTTACCTTTTTCTACTCTCTCAATAACTCTGGTTACTACTTCATGGAGGTTATGTATCTCACTCTCAGGGGTAGATTCTCCCATTGGGATCCTAGAAATCTCTAGATCAAAGGCTAGTAGATCCTGTTCTGCCTTATCAACCTTAGGTTTTTCTACCTCAAGAAATTGCTGGCCTTGGACATCTGTCACTATCCTTGAAGTTGTTTTAGCTCTCTTTGTTGGAGAAAAAGGAGTAGTGCCCAACAAGGCTGCCACAACATCAAAATTTGGCCCTGTCAATCGAGAAGAAGGCTTCCTCTTCCTGCTGTCAACCAAGGGTTGCACCCATGAAAAAGTGGAGGAAGAAGAAGGAGGAGCAAGAGAACCAAGAGCAAGAGAACTCATGGCACTTAAATTATTCACTACTATTGCCTCCAGTAGAGATGTGAGTGGAGTAGGTGAGGCTTCTTGGGCAAAGGAATTAGTGGTACCTCGAGGTTCAGTACTATGCACTTCCTTCTCTTTATCTATTGCAGCTTCTGAAGTTCCTGCAGGGACTGACACTTCACTATCATCGCTTTCACTAGGAAAAATGATGTTCTTTGGCCCCGAAGGTAATTCTAAATTTTTTAACAAGGGATATTCCTCAATTGGCTCTTGTTTAACCTCTTTTACCTTCTTTTGATATACTTGAGTAGATGAAGAAGGGGTGGATGACTCAGGTTCTTTACTTAAGGAAGGAGGAGGAGTTTGTGTAGGTACCTCCGAGCTAGGTGTATGTGATTCCTTCCTTGGTGTTGAAGTGTCTTTGGAGGAAGATTCTCTTAGATTCTTCTTAAGTTCTCGAAACCCTTCTATCAAACTAGACCTTGGTTCTTACAAGGACAGGGGCCAGAATCTCAACCAAGTCATCCTTCTCCCTCTTGAACCAGTCCAGATCCTCTAAGGGAGTATGCTTGATCAATGTATCATATTCATATGACAATAGGTCTGCATTGTCATCTTGAAGCCCTTTAGGAATCTGATATAGATTGAGCTCCTTTATCAGCTGGAGGGAGAATCTACCATAATGCCTCCGCCTTGCTTCAAATTCATCTGCATAATCGGCCCAGTAGTCCTCAGTAATCTGATTTGTGATGATAATTGATTCTGAGATTTAGCTCAATGAACTTCTTCAAATCAAAACAGGTCATGGGCCTAAAGAAGTGAACAGTGATGGGAGCAAGGGCCCTTTCTATGTTTTGAGCATCCAAAGTGTTTTACATGTATAATTACCCAAGGATATGGGGAAATGCAGCCCAGAGATTTTCTTGTCTCTGCAAGTTCTATGTAACTTATCAAATTACCTGCATAATTCAATCAAAGCCATCTTATCATTACAAAACATAGGGAGTTTGAGAGGTGTGTTCTCATAACCAGCTAACCTAATATACGAAAACCTTCTGAATTGGATAAAGAAAGCTCCATATTTCGCTATCAGGTTCATGGCTTCATCAAAAAATCTTCTGGCAGTATCACTTTCTAGAAGCCTCACAATGTACATGGTAAAAGCATCATTCACCCTCCTGAAGTTATGGTTGCTAGTTTTAAGGGTGAACTGAGGGCAATATGCATAAATGGGTTCAACCTTCTGACTGTCGATATATGTGAAACCAAACCATTGTCGAGATGTTGCTAGGGTATACATAAGATAAGAAGTCATATAGAACTTATTGGTTTGTTGCACATTGGACAACTGTTCTGTCAAATTCATGCAAATGATCTTTGCCTAGTTTATGTTCTAGCTACCTTCGCAGACGATGTTAAGAGCAGGCACAGCCAAAAGTGAAATTCATTAGTGGAGGGTAAGCCCATGACACGAGCTAACAAGATGATGAAATTAGATAGTTCTTCATTAAAATCAGCCCGAAACAGAGCCTTGGAAAGTCGAGATGCTCCCTTTTTAGGGTTCTTCAACCATGACTTTGCTATCCTCACTTTGTATTTATCACTGTCTTGCTCGAAGAGAGTCTGTGCTTGAGCTTGAGAGATAACCACGGAATTTTCAATTTCTAGGATCCGTAGAGCAGCGGCAATGGCAGCAGCATCTAGTTTGGTGATCAGTTCCCCGTGCACATTAGATAATTCGTTCGTGTCAGGGTTGAAGTGAGCTCCACAGGCGAGTATAGTGTCGGCACATTGTACCGAGATCGGGAAACCCGCAGCAAATGCAAGGCCACTGTCGTTGATCATTTGCACCATGGGAGAAGGATTAGGGTTAGTTAACCTGCTCCAGAAATCACCAAAATCTAGGTGACAAACCTCACTATCCCTGATATCAGAACAGAAGATTCGAGTGGCGAAACATGTTCCTGACCCTGAAATTTTATCTTCATGTTGACAGCGTACAGAGAAACAGCCTTCACAGCTTGAATCCGTAATAAAAAACGCAAGGGGAATGGGAGCACGAGCAGACGATCTTGATTGCAAGGATTTGAGCGAATGGCAGCAAGTAAGCAGTGTGCAAAAATGTGTAGAAGGTAGGCATTAAATAGCCATTTTAGGAGAGAGAAGATTATAAATGCGCATTAAATTCATATGCACCAACTCGAAAAGGCAAGCATCGGGAAGAGCGGAAAAAACTAGCCCGGATGGTCTTTGGTACATTTGCGACATGAGGGACGCGAAAACGCGATCCAGCCGATGCAGGTAATGTGGGCCAAAAGAGCATTGGCAAGGCAGGAACTTAGAAACGTGAAAGACGCAAGGGGTGCGAAGACGCGATTCAGCTGATGCGCGCGATGCGGGCAAAGTGGGGACAGAATGCACAAATGCTTTTGGGACAGATAAGACAAAAGTACGCGAAGGGCCCGATGCGGCCGACGCAGGCGATCGGGGAATAGAGGGTCCGACAAAACTTAGAACATTTGGAACAAAAAATTCCGACAAACCCGAAAGTTAACAGTTTTCGGGGAAAACCGTTGATCGGGGAACAGAGGGTCCGCAAAACTTTGGGACATATGAGACCAAAATGTCCAACAGACCCGCAAATCACTAAAATGACTCAAAAAAATGCGAATTTTCCCTAACTCCTCAAGTTTTCTCTTCACTAGAACATCATAAAAAGGTGTTAACTCAAAATTTTCAATTTTTTTATGACTTTCGAAAGAGGGGAAATTTTGAGAGGACAACACATCAAAACTGAGTGTAATGAATCCCATTTTCTGGAATACATATACCTTGGAGGAATACATGTACCTTCGCTCTTCCTAAGTAAGGTTAATCCTATCCCATTTTCTGGAATGTGTCTACCATCAACAGATTATAAATTAGTGCTATAAATATAATGGTTGTGAGCAACTCTATAATTCTAAATTGACAAACATCATAAATTAGAATAGGAAAAAGCATTAGCTAGCCTATGTCACCTTTTGCAGCTCCATCAAAACTGAGTTTAATAAATCCCATTTTCTGGAATACATGTACCTTTGGTGGAATACATGTACCTTCACTCTTCCTAAGTAAGATTAATCCTATCCCATTTTCTGAAATGTATCTGCCATCAACAGATTATAAATTAGTACCATAAATATAATGGTTGTGAGCAACTCTATAATTCTAACTTGACAAACGTCATAAATTAAAATAGGAAAAAGCATTAGCTTAGGGTACAGATAATGCAGCCTTATTATCTTGACAGCCAAATAATCTTTTCATCTTTTTAATTTTATTTCAGATTTAAGTTCCGTAGGTGAACCAAAACCAAGCTGATGTGGATATTTCAACAAGACTACTCTTGCAGTGGAAATAGAAATGTGGGCTACGACTTCAAGACATAAATTAATTAAAAGTTATTATTATAAATTCTAGACTTAAATTAATTGAACTCTTCGAAAGGATAAAGTATCTTGAAACAAACAGTGCCTTAGACACCTCAATGTTGCAAAGTGTTTATTTCCCTCATCTCTTATTACGTATTATTTTCATAATTGATTTGATTTTGAATTTAGTATTGATTGTTTAGTCTTTCATACAGTTTTCAATAGACTTGATCTACTGTACCGGACTTCAGTCCCATTAACTTTTATAGTTATTTGTTTATCTGGAGATATTTTACTAGACTCTGTTTTCAGTGCCACTAACTTTTATAGTTTTTTTTATGAACATCAACTATAATTTCAATTTTAATTTTGTTTTTCAATTAGGAAGTAGAATCGAATGTTTTAAAGAACCACCACAGATAAACCTATCGAAGGAGTTTTAATGACAAAACAAAGCAATGTAGCTAATAAAACTGTGCATGTGAGTTTGAAGGTTTTGATTTGTAAACCTCTGCATTAAGGTGTGGTGCTGCATTGGAAGGAGAAGACACTAGCAGAGATATATTACAACTCAATCTGCTTTTTTGATCTTTGCATCGAGCTATGGCTTGACCCTAACTCAGCAGATCCCCTGCTTTGAAACACCCTGAACAAAGTCCTCAACTCGGTCTTTTGGATGTATGTCTCACCCTTTGGTGCATTGTTTTTTGTTTCAGATCAATGAAGAACTCAATTCTTCCCTCGGATTCTCAATCAGATATGCGGCGGATCATATCTCTGTTTTGATTTCATCCAACTTGGCTCTATCAAATTGTTTCAACTCAGCAATATCATACCATACCCCTGACAATTTTTGAACGCAAGCAAACATTATTCTCTGTGGACTCACTTGGTTTAAGTGAGCATTTTGTTCAATCAGTCAAGGCAACTCGAATGCCAAGATAATTGTGAAGCAACACGGATCACCAATGAGCTCAGGCTTGTGAAGACCTTGCAACCTGCGAGCTGAGCATTGATTCCCACATCAAATCCTACATTAGCATTCCATTCTCCTGACTTGGACATCCCTCCATTTTTAGTTCCTCGTCCTGCAATTCCTCACAGCACTCAAACAACCCAACTTGCGGCGCTACACACGCATGTGGAGCCCTGCCCCTAAACGATGAGTATGATTTATGTTTTTGAAAATCAAGAGTCACAATTTTAAAAGTTTAAAAATCAAATCCTTCATAATTGATTTGATAGACAAGATAGCCCGATCGGTTATGGTGTATATTTATATAAGATCAAACGCTCCCAGAGGTGGGAAATTTTGTTCGTACAAAGGGGAACATAATATTTATTTGAAGGGTAAATATTTTTGAGAGGTAGGAAATTTTGTTTGCACAAAGGGAACATATTTTCTGAGGTAGGAGATTTTGTTTGTAGGAAGGGGAATATATTTTCTGAGGTGGGAAATTTTCTTTCTAAGGGAACATATTTTCCTAAATGATTTTTTTTTGTTATTTTGGAGATCTTTTTCCGAAAAAAAGGGAGAATTATTTGTTTTGTCAACAAATTATATATAAGAGAAGCTTTTAGTACTGCCAAAGGGAAGCATATTATAGGCATCCCATTTGTTTAAATAGTTATTATTATTTATACTTTTCAACCAATAAGATATTGTTATTATTTTTCATAAATAAATATATATTTTTCACATTAACAAATTTATCCAATTTTCAATAAAATAATTGTAAAAAATTATTTATCTTCAATTTGATTGGTTTGTAAAGTTGGATGTTATTATAACCTTCAGCGCATTCGAGAAAAAGCTTGTCAAAGCATTTATTATAATTTATGTCTGTACAAGGCCAAGGACTGACATGCATTTCTGCAATTTGTCAGTACACATCAGAAAGGCTGTACACAAGGCTAATTTCGTATACGCTACCGCCTCATCGAATCTTCTGTATCAAATACACCAGACCACAACACACAAGTCCGTTAAAATCTTTCCACTATAACATAAAAAATAACATTTTGAGGTGAACTTTTCTAAAACGAGTGTCCAAAAACGTTTGTCCGCGGTTTCTATGGTTGATCACAGGCGGTTGGAAAATAAGTTATTTTCCCTCCAATGTCTAATTTCGTATTGAAAAATTCGGATCGAAACCTGCATTTTTGCCATCGGTTTTGTAATAGCTTGTAGATGTGATTACAATGAACTTTGTGAATTTTTGTGGCTGTGATAACAATGAACTTGAAACTTGGAAGCCTTAGCGGGATGAAGAAAGCATGGTACACTTTTGCAGTATTTATTACTTCGCTTCAATATAATTGTGTAAATAATGCAATCCGAGGTGCATTTATGTCATTGAATGTCGGAGGAGCGAGGCGGTTGTCGGTCAATGTAGGCTAGGAGGTTGATAAATATACATTTCCAAAGCCTGACAAATTTTTATCATAATATCACATAGAGGTCATGAATTTGACACAAGGTTATGCTCTATTTAAATTTCATTTTAAAAAAGTGGGATAATTCTGAGGCATGTTCTTCTGGCGGTGAGAAACGATGAGGAGCTCGGAAAGCTATTGAGTGGCGTGAGGATTGTGGATGGCGGTGTTCTATTAAATATTCATCACAAGGCAAACTTTGAATCTCTACCCTCAAAGAAAACAAAAATTTTAAAACCAGGTGTTGCTGCCAATGAAGACTGCTGAAAAGGTAGTCGCTTCATAATAACAATGTAATGTAGAGAAGGCTTGCTTAAGGAGGCAGTACACATTCTCCTTATCACACACAACCCCTGAAAACTCTTTCAAATATCTTCCACTACTATAGACTTGCACTTAAGGAAATCCCTTTCACAGGGTGAGAAAAATTAACTCTTGCATCAATAACAGGGAATTTAAGTTTCCCTATCAGGTATTAGTCTTAACATGGCTATATTATTTAGTTCTATTATTATAAGTGATTTGGTTGTGCAAATCACGTAGCATGAAATAATATAGGATATTGGTTGTTAGAACAACCAATCCTAAATTAGTGTTAAGGTTGTTTGTTAGTTGTCAGTTGTTAACAATTAACCTGTTGTTAGAAGCATTTTCTTATATATTGTAATCTCTCGATTAATATAGTTGTGTTGTTGAGATTGACCAATTTGTGTGCTATGCACATTTCATCCTTCGACTCTTTCATGTATTATAAATTAATTCCTATCAATGGTATCAGAGCAGGTTGTCATGGACATGTCTATACTTTACATTCATTTGTGTTTTGCATCAAAATGGATTATTGAATGTTGTTGCAGTGTAGACCACATGCATCAAATATTTCCAGTCCATTCACCCATGCTTGCACATTGACAAGAATTTCTTAATGCAGACCACGTGAAAATTTGTTGTCATTTGCCACTCACCTACATTCTTCCTCTCTCCTTTCCACTCTGTTCATCTTTATCAGTAGTTTTCACTTCATTCCATCCATTGTTTGCATACAAAAAAAATAAAATACGAAAATAAAAAAAATTATGAAGGTGTTTTTTATTTTGCAAGTTCAATAAAATCACGATTTCTCTTTCAATTCTCATCGAAATTTAGAATTTCAAAGTGTTCTAGAAAACTGAATATAAGAGGAAGAAAACACAATTTTTTTTTGATGAAATTCTACATATCCAAGGAGTTGCTCGTAATGGAAAAGAGGCATTTAAGTGTTGTTTTTTAGGGCATGACATCCCTGCTATTTTCATTTGACCAACCTGCAAATCCTTTGTATTGTGTGTTGATATTCCATCTTAAATTGACAATGATTTGGATCATCATTTCTCCTAACCTTGTGAAGATCTTCTGCAACACAAAATTTTGAAAAGGCTTAGTGATTTCTCCTATAATCGATGGTTTGATATGCGAAGTTTGCATTCTCCTCTCGCTCTCCAAGTGACTTGTCATCCTCAGATCTAGACAACATCCGCTACAAGTCGATTGGTATTCTCACTTGGCATTCAAATCTCCTTTGGCAACCATGATCCTCTATCGGCACCACTTCTACTGTAACGCCCACAAATTACACACACAAATACAACAATAATAATACCAAGATAAAAAAAATTGACTTACATTGCTCACTACACAACACCACCAGGCTCCAAGTAGAGAAACTCAACAACACATAAGACACTTACATAAGGCATCGACTCACATAGACACATGACAACACCATATATATCTCAATACCACACTTTCCCAGATGAACGAATGCTAACAATGACCCAACCAGAAGAAAAGGACTCAAGGATGGCAAACCCACAACACATCATTACCGTGATTACATCTTAGTTATGATTAACATTCCAAGAACATTATTGTGCAAGGATAATTTTATCCTTTTTCCACCTACAGATTCTTAAATTCATTTCACATTCAACTTATAGTTCAACCATTTAAGTTGGCTCTTTATCTCTTGCGAAAATCTCCATAACTTACATGATTAATTGACATATTTCAAATTGCATACAAAGTTCTTAATTCTCTCGTTCTTATGTTAAGAATATGCTTCTCAAATGTTTATTCAATGTTTAAATTTTACCCTTTCTACACAAGTGAATCTGGCGTGATGTCAGAAAGAAAACTTAGGATTTAAGGGATATTTAGATTCAAGATACCTTTCTCCCATAAACATTTTTCGATCACGGTATCTTTATTTCCCTACCATAGTTAAAATAGTTCGATAACTTGTTGAAGCCATTCAACATTTCCACATCAATTTTTTTATTTACATTATATATATCTTTTGTTTTCTCGAAGTTTGATCTCACCAAGACAATTCATATTCTTTGTAACACATGAAAGGAGTTACTTACCATTTTCTACCCACGAGTTAACCCCTTAATTATCCAAGATTTGGCTTAATTCCAATTGCACCTAAGGATCTACACCCTAACTATATATGAGTTTAAGGTGAGAGTACATATTTATGCTAAACAACCTTCATGAAAGACTAAGGTGCTATGTTGTTAGTAACCCAGGGTAACACATTTATCTGTAAAGAACTAAGGAGATCATTAACAAGAGTTTAAGTCAAAGCACAACTATTTCCCTAGCTCCATTTGTGTCATCTGGATCCAAAAAGGAATTCATTCGATACAAGAAAAATTCTAGATCTAACTTCATAAGACTCGGGAGTCCACTAGGATACTAAGGGAGTAATAACTCTACTTACTCCATATATGGTAAGGTTACACCGCATAGTCATTGCTTTTAACAAGGACTCTTAAGGTGACTTCTAGAATGGTCTTCACCACTCAACACGGTGTCAGACCCGAAGAGAAGACATTCCCCTTACCCCATGCATGGTTACTAAACCTAAAAGGAAACCACATACTCCGGATAAAGTTTGACCATGTCATTCCTAAAAGATGGGTTCACGACAAAGTCCGTAAATATACCGACTATGACAGTAAACTCAAACTAGGGGTTTTATTTACCTAAACTAAGAGGTTCCATCAAGTGTAAAGTATAAGTCCATTCTATGGTTTCAATTTCTTCTATGGTAAGAAGGATCACACATGAAGACATGTTATGCATGAATCTTATACTAGGGTTGAGTGTTTCGATTAAATCTCTTTATTACATCTACAAGGTAAGAATACAACACACTAATTAATTAATCGTTTATTGAACATTGAAAATGCACTACAAGACATTAACTTCAAATTCATTTACCATATATATATCAAACCTTTTTACCATACGTAACTATGAATCAAATTGAACCTATGATTAAATGCACATTTCACAAAGCATTCCTAAAACTAGCATCTCATACATACTACCAAATTTCAAATATAAACTTTTCTGTTACTTTGTAATTACATTAAACATATATACATTTTCCATTAAAATATATGAAATTACAATAATGAATAATGAATTTCACCACGCCTTTTTGCCATCTTACTTCCATCCTGCAAAACCATGTGAGCATGAAATCAGCGATAAATAGCTGACATGTCATCCACCTAGATCTAGCATAATTAATATTTGTTAGTTTCCCATTTACATTATAATAATAATAATTTGCATTTTAAAGGAGAGGGTTAGAGACGTGTTTATTTCATTTTAGTTCACTTCATTTCTTAACCCAAGAGAAAGAGAGAGATAGGGAGAGAGAAACACTATTTTTCCAAAAGTCAAACTTTACATAACAAGCCACAAGATAGAGTTCCAAACAGTTTTTTACAAGTGTCAACAAGTTTCCACGGTGGTTGGGTCATTGCTAGCATTCGTTCATTGGGAAAAGTGTGGTATCAAGATATATATATGGTGTTGTCATGTGTCTATGTGAGTCGATGACTTATGTCAGTGTCTTATGTGTTGTTGAGTTTCTCTACTTGGAGCTTGGTGGTGTTGTGTAGCGAGCAATGTAAATCAAAAAATATATATCCTGGTATTATTACTGTTGTATTTGTATGTGTAATTTGTGGGCGTTACACTTGGTATCAGAGCAAGGTTCATGCTCTCGAGCCTCTGGGACATATTGGAGTAGTGATGATTTTGCATGGTGGTGGTTTATTGGAAGAATAATGTGATATATGTTGTAATGTGAAGAACATTGTAATTGTGATATTATGAACGCACATATTGTGTATGTAACTTAGTGCATATTTGTTATCATGTTGATGTACTTGTGATGAGAGTATTCAATCTCCTTTACGTGGATTCTATGAAGAGTTCACATGTGATGTAGCGCCTTGTTATGTTTGAAAAATAATGTTATTATGGATTGCGGATTGTTGGAGAATTTTGGCATTTTGTGATATGAAGGTGTATTGATGTATTGCATGACAAAATTGGTGTAAAGTGAAATAGATTGTATCATGATGTCGTTATCATGTTGTGATTAATCATGTATGTCACCAAGTTGTAATTGCAATTGATATAGTATGTTGTAATGTTAGACATTGTGTTCCTCATACATATAATTCAGGTATCATGTGATGGTTCATGTCGTGATTTAGGAGCATATGGTGAGCATATGATCCTTATTGTACAATTATTACATTTTGGGTGCAGTATGTGGTAAAGTGATGTATCATAACCCGTGAAAGTAATAATTGTGTTATACCTTGTATATATACCATGCGTAAGACATTATGGTTAATGTGTGTGAATCACCATTGTGTTAGTGATGTAGTTATGTGTTATGTTATGAACCCTACACTAACTGACCCTAAGGGAAATCGGTAAAAATGTGTATGTTTGCAGTGAGGAAATGTATATCGTTTACCATTCAGTTGAGCCAAGTACCAGATAGGAAGTGGAGTCTTATATAGGCCGAAAACCCATTTTTGTTCGTTTGGTATGTATGACACTTGCTCAACGGGTGTCATGCATATTGTGTTTTGCGGACACCTTAGGCTCAGTAGGTGGTGACATGTACTTCTTTCTCCCTCCTTATATGGTTATCATATGGATTCAACCTATGTGTATTTACAACTATGTTGAGCCTTGTGGAAGCAGTGGAGGGATGATTAATATAGAGATGATGACAGTTGTATTATTTGATATGTTCTTTTACGAGATGAGACTCGATGTCTGAGTGCCAGCAACTCGTTGAGTACCCTTTTGGTGGCCGTATAAGGCCACAATTATTGTAATGTGTTATTGTTTTACACATATTTTATCCGTAAATTGAACATTTTATCTTTTCTTGCAAGAACCAACATTTTTCTTGATTGACATGTTCTTATATTTTGGGCATTTATTTGGTTATTGCACTAACATGCAGATTTTTGCACTAACTATGGCTATTTGGCCATTTGCTTTGCTTAGATTTAAATATTTTTTTTAAGTTTAACAGTTTTATAGCCTATCCCAAGGCTTGGGATTTTTGTTAGTTAGCATTTAAAATGGATTGTTATGTTGGTTATAATTTCGTAATGTATTGGAATAGGGGCATGAGATTCATCATGGAGTGCTAGAACCTATGGACCCACTTCATTGTATAGGGGTACGCCCTAAGGAGTTGTTGAACCACAAGTTATTATGTCACTTGGGTTAGAGGTGTTTGAATTCTATGCGGCCAGGGCCATAAGGTGATCAGCCTCTTTTGGGGAGAAAAAAGGAAAATTTATCTTTTATTTATTTGCTTGAGCGAGGCATAAGAGACTTGAGGGAGACATAAGAGACTTGAGGGAGGCATTGTAATGCCCCATTCGACGTTACCCCAGATTTTTCTCTGATGACCCTGTTGATAAGCATGGGATGGTTGTGTGTGTGCTCCCGTTGACTGTTAGTTGACCTCGACCTTGTCGTAGAGAAGGATTAGCATCCTTCCTCCCCATCTTGTCTCCCCATGTCCTTGTCGATGCTTCTAGTGGAGGGCCTACACAACGCCCTTTACGATTACCCTGTTTAAGGCTGATTGTGTTCTTGAATCCTATTAGGCGGCTGGAATGGCGATTTGGTGTTGTTAGGGCATGTCTGGTTAAAAGGAATATCCATAATAATTATTGTTTTAAATTGTCGATCTTGACTATCGACCATTATGATTAATAAATAATAATTAATATGATTATGATTATGATTAATAATTATTTTAAGCTGTAAAATAATATTATTATTATTATTATTATTTTAATTGTCGATCGACGATTATTTTTTATTATTATTTTATTATTGATTGTTATCAATTTTATTATTAATTATCGTTAAGCTATTTTATTATTTTTTTGGTCACTCCTGTAGACCGAGCCTCGGTTCAAGCAAATGAAGAGGATGTCCTGTTGTTGGTGCCTTGGTTGGTCGTAGTCATGTGTTTGTGTTTGAAGCTTCAACCACCTATTTCTCCCCCCCTCTTGGCTCCAGACATGCTTTGAAATCAATGGCAATTTATTTGTAAACTTTGTGGAGATATTTCACCCACCGACCTGCCATTCTTTATGGCAAATTATCCTTCTTGTTTGGCGTGATATTTTTTGGATTCCTTTTCTCCTTTGTCTCGTGGCAAGTGGATGCGTGGAGATGCTTTGGGAAGTGGGACGCCTACCCTTCCTTAAATTTTTCTTTATGACCATTTAATTGCATACTTGGCATGGATTGTGGGGGTTCTTAATTTTGTTATATAAAGCCTTGTCTGGTAGAAGCTGAGACGTTGGGTATGATTATCTTCTCCTTGATGCTCAGGTGGATGCCCTTTCCTGTTCCAAAGTTTTATCGTCTTTGGCTGCGTCTATTCTTGGTATGGGCAATTTGAGCAGGTCATTTTGTAGATCACTTTTTGTACATATCCTGAAATCATGACGTTTCCTGGAGACCACATCTCTTTGAGGCATTTGTCAACAGTTTCCACGCCTTTTTTATACCTCCACGTTTGCATTCACTGCCCCTTTAGCTCTTGCGACTCCATCCTTCAAACCTGTTTCCCTGGTGCCTCGTTGGATGTCCATTCCTATTCCAAAGCTTCTATTTTTTTCTTTTGTTGTGTGTATTTTGACTAGGGCGATCTGAGGAAAGTTGTTTTGTTTTGTTATTTCCCTTTTTATGTTTATCCTGCAATCATGGTGTCCCCATGAGACTGCATATCTTTGAGGCATTTTGCCAACAGTTTGCAAGCCTCGTGTATGCTTCCATATTTTGCTTACCTGACACAGAGGCACCTGCAACTGCTGCTGTCAAAAATCTATTCCTTTGTGCTTCAATGGATGTCCCTATTCCTACTCTAGCGTGTCCTTTTTTACGTTGGCTAGGAGGATGTTTCTAAGGTTGTGGAGTTTAGGTTTTCCCCCTCCCCTGTCTCACATGTATTTGAAGTTCCTGGGCCTTTTTCTACAAATGCATTGGTGTATATATTGCAGTCATGGCAATATTTGAGACCACATTCCTTTCCATTTGATGCATCTCGTGGTTTTGGGAGCTCCCTGCCTATGCCAACGTGGGATTGAGTGGAGTTTTGGCACCTAGCATGTATGTGGATGGAGATTCAACTAGAGGTTTGCCACTGTAGGAGTTTGAGGTGTTTGTGTGCCTTGTTGAAGTTGGAAACCAGGCAAGATAAATCTACCCTTTGCTACAATTGCTAAGATTTAAAAATAACATGAAATAGAACCTTCCCTTCCCAGGAATTGGTTTGTCACTGCTACTTTTGTTGTGGGTTGGATGCCTTGCGGGGAAATCCTTCCTTTGCTCTTGAAATCTTTGTGTTTTTGTTATAATAGTTGTCAGTGTTAACTGGACAACTAAGATGTATTTTCCTCTCCTCTAGCTATTACGTTTTCTTGCTCAAGTGATCCACCTTCGACCTCTTTATCTGCATTTCTTTATTTAAGTATCAAGTTTATTATGTTGTTTTTAGCTAGTAATTTCTGTTAGGAAAGCAAGCCTGCGGTAACTATGAACCTCTTGCTTTTCACATGAGCTTATCATCTTTTTTGTTGTACTTTGATGACTCACTCTCAAACCCCCTTTGATAACCATTTGATCCCAGGAAAGAAAGATTGTTGGAGTGGAGTGATCAATACTTGGGCCAAGCCGGGTTGGAGTTTTGGTTTAAAAAATTTTAGAATGTAGAAATTTGAGTGTAACGTATTCGGATCTTGTTGGTTTATAATCCATGTTGATCATCAGACTTGTTCCTAGACTTTTAAATTCTTCCTTATGAGATACCTTGACCTTCCTCATCAAGCTTGAACCGTAACTAGTTTTGGATCACCTAAGTTCAATGTTACATTTGTACAATTCTAGTACCCAGTTATTACTAGAATTGCTTTGGTTTATTTCCCTTTCAGGAAGACTTTTGGTGGCATATTCTTTTTTTTTATCTCATTTTTTTCTCTTTTATAATGTTAATGTTGTTATTTAAAATTGGTCAGATTATATGCATATAAATACCTTAATGGTTTACGATGGAAAATGATATGAAGGTTAATGACTTTTGGAGAAAATAAATATGCATCGATATCGTATTGATTTATGATGGAAGGTGTTGTTTTGATAACGACATTTAGTAATATATGTTAATGCCTATGTTAGAACGGTTTTGATTATGTTATCGAGGTTTGCTTTAAATGATCTTGTGTTGAGAAGTGATAATACCTTTTCAATTAAGCCGAACTTTAGACTTTTGAGGAGGTCTCCAAATCCTTAGTGTCATAAAACTTGGATGGATGTTTTGAATGCTAACTTGTTTAACGAAACCCTCTTTTACACTTGCTTGTTGTAACTAGCCTATAAGGGAAATGGCCTCTTCCTGAATGATTGGGAAATCTCTTGGAGTTAAAGGCCGAAACTAGTATTTATTTGCCTTTCCTTTGAAAATAATGTTGATTGGCGGTCATGTATTAGATTTCAATCATATAATCTATATGATTACATGATTGAAATTTTAATACACTCAACTTTTCGGGTTTAACCTTTGAATCTCGTGGTTCCTCTTGGTTCAATTGTCCAACTTTTTTCATTATAAGAATCTAGTATTGTAGCCTATGCTCTTGGTGTCTCTTGATAATTTTGGATAGTTAATGGTTTTTTTGACTTCATCCTTATTATACGCAAAATTGAATAATATAGATTTCTTTACCCTCAT
The DNA here is from genome assembly GCA_019776745.2 of Taxus chinensis. Lineage (NCBI taxonomy): Eukaryota > Viridiplantae > Streptophyta > Pinopsida > Cupressales > Taxaceae > Taxus > Taxus chinensis. Next base: position 3,742,670 of record CM034156.1, on the reverse strand, counting down.
CCTTTTGTTCTAACTCCTAAGGCTATGTTTCCTCCTTCGTTGGGGTTAAACTTTTTTCTTTCTTTCGGGACATTGCTCCATCAGAGCTTATGAATTCCTACTATGACAATATGGTGAAGATATATCCACACGATATATCCAAGTAAACAGATTTTCAATCATATATCCACACGATCACATGATTGAAAACCCCTTACACTCAACATGTTATTGCTAACTCTTAAAGTCTTTGACCTTTTTGATCGGTCGTTACACTAGTGTTGAATTCAGGCACTAGTCTTATTTGGAACATATGGCTTCCTTCCTAACAATATGGTAGAAACTTCAATTTTGTCTTTAGAAGTGGATCAATGGATAGAACCATTTTCTTTTCTGGTATTGTTGGCTAGATTTTCTGCATAGCATCAAACCTAGGCAGTCATGAGATAAATCTCCCTCATTTAACCGGTGAGGCTCCCGTGTCAGATTTGTCAATAAAAATGTGTTTCTATCTATCAGGGGTTTTACTTTAACAACTTAGTTCATGAACCATAACTAAGAAGTTCTGCAGCAAGTAAGCAGCTGTTTAAGAAAGGAAGATTATAGAAGAAGGAAGTAAAGGAATTACAAAGAAGAAGTAAGGAAGATGTGCATCCCAATTAGTAGATATCAGAGCTAATTGCATGCACATAGAAGAAACTTAATAGATTTGAACACACAGAATTATAAAGCAAAGGCAGCTCTAGATCCAGATCTAAAATAACACAAAGTTTACTTTAAAGATCTAAGATTTAAGAGCAAGAAACACAGTACGCCGTGACACAAAGTTCTCTGGAAACCTGCTTCATTGTATTCCTCTGCAACAATTGGCTCTCAGGGGTTCAGCACAAAGTCTAGAACACAATATTGCTTCTCACAAATTCTGATCGATGATTAACCCATAGGTTCTTCTCCTACTTATAGAATGTAGGAGGGAAAGTACAAATAGAAGACTCAAACTGAACTAAAGTATGAACAACAAGTAAAGATGACATTTGGCAATCATCCTCAACTAACTTCTTCCTAAGTGACACATGTATCACTTAACTAATAGAAAGGTTCCACATGACTTCAAGTAATGGTTGCAAAACCAATAACTTAGAAGTTTACAATTTCATCCGGGAACATAGAAAGTAGAAGAAGAAAGAAATAGAAGAAGTCATGCCAGATGTAACATCTACATCTTCTTCTTGTTCTGATATCTGATATACTTGTCGAACATATAATTCAGCATCTTTCCATCTGTTTTAGCTACTACTTCCTTTTCTGTCCTGAATTGCAGCAATCCTTCATTCAACACTTTGCTGCATGCTTCCACTTCTTCCAAACTTGGCCCAAATCTCGCAATGTATGCCTGCAGTGTCACCAGCCTACTGATAGAGTTCATCGTGAAACGCTTGGTGGCTTTATCAATCCTCTTTTGCACCATCAGAAGAGAACCCTCTAGGGAATCATGCACCTCGTTAGAAACAATCTGCACGTATGAAGTAATACCTCCATCCACTCTTTCCTCAGTGAAAGAAATAATATTGTCCGGCAAATCTGATGTTCTACTCTCAAGCGCCTGCATCCTCTTTAGCAAAACTCTGCAGATCTCCAAATGGAAAGATACTGCAAACTCTAGCTGCTTCCCCTTCTCAACTGATCCATCCGGCACAATTTGCTCTGCAACCAATACATCTCCCGGCAGCTTGTTGATCTCAGCCAAAACACTCAGGTTACTCTCTGCAACTGTATTTATTCCTTTTATGCTTTCTATCAGTTGCTTTAGTTGATTTTCTGCATCGTTCATAACCTTTAGGCGGGCTGGCACTTCCCCAAGTTGCACAGAAGGTTGACGAATAATCAGATCCTTCCATTCGTCAATAGCCTTTACGTGATTGCTTGCATCTTCCATTTCCTGCATAAGATGATCACTCACCTGCGCTGAAATGGGCTGAACGGAAGATTTAGCAACCTTGGCTATGATCTCACATAATTGAGATATTTGCTTCTGTAGCTCTTCTTTCTCCGCCTTTTCACTATCAAGCCTAAGGAACAAAGTATCCAGCAACGTCTGCATGTCCTGCTTCAATCCTTCAGTGGTAGCTTAACCGAGTGGTATTTTGGTCACTGTCACATCTTCTGCCGTGAGTTCCTCTTCTACCTTTCCTTCCGCTGGGATTGATATCTCAGCAAACTTCTCTCCCGTATCCTCGATGATCAACCTAGAAGTTGCTTTAGCAACTTTAGGCCTTCTGTCTCTTCTGCTCAGATCCTGAAGTAGCTGCAAGTCATGTTCCTCTAAGTTCATCTCTATTCTTGCTTCCGGAACCAACTGCAAAGCTAACCATTCCGAGAAATTACTTCTCGGAGAATGAGAAGTTGCTGAGTGCGCTACTATTTCCCGCTCTGCATCCTCTCCATCAGAAAGTGCTACAGTATCATGGCTGCCATCCTCTGAAACATCCAAGGACAAAGCTCTTTCGAACTCCGTCATCTGCAGCTTCAACATCTCCTCTGGAACGGGTGTTGAACGAAGTGGCTGCGGAGAGAAGATGAACGTTGCTGGTTTTAATGAAGGCATGGAAACATCCTACTGCTATGGTGCAATAGTTGGTGATCCACTAGGTACTGGAGAAGTCAGAGTCAAAGCTATGGTCGTAGAAGTGGTCTTCTCTTTCTCTTGAGATCTTCTGCGTACTTTCAACTTCTCGGACCTTCTGCTGCTCTCTCCTTCATGCTTTCGCTTGAGGGAATCTCCTGCGCCGAAGTTGCCCGTGATTTGATTCATCAATACTTCATTAAGGCAGTATCCCCTCGTTAGCAGCCAGCTCGAAGGACTCACCAACACAGCTCCAGATCTTTCTTCTATTGTGCTGCAGCCGCCATTGCTATCCTGTAGTAGAGCTTTATCTCCTCCCATTTGATGGTAAGTGTCAAGTACCACGTTCCCATCATCTTTAAGATCCGCAGGTATCCACGCTAGTCCAAAGTCAAATACTTGCTTTGCCGACAGCCTGCTGAAATCTTTCTTTCTGACCTCGTACTCACTTCTGCACTTCATCCAGAAATCTTCTAACGAAGGCACATGTGCGTACTCCTAGGAGATTGTCTTCCTGGCTATTCCAAATGGATCAAAATTAAGCCGTGCAGGGAAGAACTCATGCTCATACTCGGACAACATTTGTGCTTCCATCCCTCGAGCTCTGTGAATGCTGATGCAACTATAATATCCCACAGTGAGTGGGAAGTAGCCCGTAGACTTGTGCCGCTTCGACTGAAGGTCGTGTAACTCCAAAAGTTGCCTGCTTAGCTCCATGGCAATCAATCTGTCACTCGGGTACCTTGGCATCTTTGTTGGTTCACCTGAAAAGCTCGTAACCCTGAGGTATGTGAAATCTGCAAACTGGATGAATACACTACCAATCTTGGACACTGCTTCCCATGCTTCCTTGCTTACCTTGTGAGTCTTCAAGTCTTTATCTAACCTGCAGATGAAATCGTAGAAGAAACCATCGTTGATCACTTTGAAGTCCTTCTCGCATGCAGGTGCAGTAAGCTGTGGGTAGCACTCCAAAATGGGATCCTTGGAAAGAATACCACATCTATCTAGCTTGGAAAAGACACCCTGTGAAGCTGCAGCATATACCAAGTATGAAGTCATCTTGAAGCTAAAGGTACGCTTTACGTTCCGCAGTTGCTCATCGATGTTGCTGCTAATAATTTCCGACCAACTGATTATAGAATCAACCTTGTTGATTTCAATGGTCCTGTTGAAAGCATACATCCATGTCCGGAAAGTGTAGGCATTCACTTCACCATTCAACCTGCATAGCAATTTGACAATATCATCCGCCTCCTGCACCAAATTGGATCGTGGAAGAGTTCTCGAGAACCTGGAAGGGGATCTAGGCTTCTTCATGAACCGGCTATTCATGATGCTCACACAGTCAGCTCTATGCTTTTCCCACCTACTGTCAGCATCCTGAATGCTAATAGAAGTCACCACCTTTCGTACTGGAATCTTCAAACAATAATCGAAGAATTCTGCATCCAAACGAATTATTGTCTTTCCCGCAACATCACGCACTGATCTGGATGAAGGATGATAAGATCTAGCACACTCCATCACAAACTCTGGCAATTGGGCTGTTCACGGGAAAGCTGCAACTCGAATAATTCCACTACTTTTGACTGCATGCATGAGTGAAGTCTTTCCAGCTCTGGATCTATCTATCAAATCAGAAAGAGGTTCTGGGCCTAGATCCGTGTCTCCTATGTCTATAAGCTTAGAAGCAATGCATGAATCCATCGTGCTCTCTTTTTCATCTCCTTTTGCCATGGCTTTATCAATCTTTGTCTGAATAATTCTTTTTCTTCTAATTTGGCCTGCTTTCTTCAATACTGGTGCAGATCTGGACAATTCTTCAGATTCGGAGGATATTTGCAATGTATTGGACATTGATAAATGCTCCTTTTCTTTTATAAAGCACCTGTAATGAATTCCTGTAATTTATTCAGACAAAAATGGCCACCGGAGTATGAATAGTGAATTTAAATTATAAAAATCTGCACTTTTCAAGCCTGCTGCCCCCAAAAATTGGTGTTTAATTTGCACATAAAGAGAGCATGAATCCTTTCAATCAACACCTGAGCTCCTTTAACACCTGTGAAAACAATTGTGCAGATGAAGATGAACCTTCTCCAAAGCATGCGCCAAATCTGGAAGCTTTTAGCCTTTGTTAGCAATTTGTCTGTGCAAAATCCTTCCTCTAAAGGGGGCGCACTTTTTCTCCTTGCTGCAATTCTTTACCTGTGTGTTGAATAATAAATCCATATGGCTGCCCATGCTTATATAACCTTCACAATTCTATAATTAATAATTGTCCTAACAATTAAAGGCAATTAATTAATTAAAAATCATGCTTTTCTCTTTTAAAAATTGCATGTTTAAGGACAGCCATCCAATAAATTAAATTAATCCAATTTAATCCTTCACACAGCACTTAACTTTAGCCTTATAGTGTGCTTTGACCATAGCCACTGAAAATAGAAATTAATTTAATGATTTAATGTATTTAAAATCATTAAATAACTCCTAAATGGGGCGCACTTTTCCAAGGAGAGGGGCAGCCACTAAAATAAATTAAATTTAATTAATTTAATCCCTTTCTTTTATTTCTCCTTTGACTTTTTGACCTCCTCTAGCTTGGGCGCACTTTTTCCAAGGAGAAAGATTATTAAAAATAATCAATTTAATCACTTTAATCCTTTACCAAAGGGGGCGCACTTTTTTGCATATGTAATTCTATTTTTAAGAATTTTCACCATAATGGGATTCTTTACCCTGCAAGGTAGGCACCACAATCCCATGATCCACTTAAGTGATTTGACTTTGACAATGGGATTCTTTACCCTGCAAGGTAGGCACTCAAATACCATGATTTCACTTAAGTCACTTTCCTTTTATTATATCATGGGAATTTTCACCCTGCAAGGTAGGCAATAAATTTCCACCTGCCTGCGGCCTCTATTTTTCCCACTGCAGCTTAAGTGACTTTTATAACACGGGAAAAAGTACCCTGCTAGGCAGGTATACAATTCCCATCCTGCCTGCGGCTTATGTTTTTCCCATCGCAGCTTAAATCCTTTGTTTTCCAAAAATGCGCCCATCCCCGCAGGGGCTTTCCTGTGCACGACTTCGCTTTTTCCCAGTGATCCAGACGTCCGATGATGACTTCCTCCGGGAAAAATGTGCGCATATGTTTTCCAGCTGCTCCAGGCCAAAAATCGGGCTTACCCAGCGAAGGAGTTGTTCCAGAGAAATTTCACAGAAAACAGAACGGGACACCACAAAAACACGAAAAATTGCCAAAAGTTACAAATAAAGCCCAAAACTTAAAATAAGTTAAAATCCTTCTGGTATACAGGAATAATAACATATTCGCTTATAACGGAGTTAAAACGGAGCACAAATAGCTTCACACGGGGCTCAAAATAATTAAATACAAATTTCCCGCAGACAAATCCCGACGACAGAATAAAACAATTTTGGGCATCTGGGTATTTGGCGAAAAGGGCTAATATGGTTATTTAGGATTATCTTGATGCAATACAGGAACTTTCAGGCAATAAAAACAACAAATGACCCACTATTTTAAAAGTACAAAAAAATTTCGAATTGGGTAGTCTCAGATTTCGGGGTGAAATCTGAGTGACACCAGAGTAAAGTGAATGATTTGTTGCAAATGGCTTTTGCGAGTGGATGAGGGAAAGACTTGTAGAATATTGCTTCAGTCTTGGTTATGAAATTCTTTTTTACGAATTCTTGTTTGTTGTAAAACTCTGGAATGAGTTTCGTGGAATTTTTAGAAGAAGATTAGTGAATTAGCTTTATGTTTTGTGGATTAATGTTGTCTTAACTACTGACACATTGGCTTGTGTTTAATATTGTGGAAAATTATAAATTTTGAGCACCTTGTTATTCTGAGTGGTTCTTATGTATTTTAGAAATTCTAAGAATAAGTATAGCGTGTTTGATCAATGTTGTTACCTTCTTGTCCCCTAGTCACAATTCCATAGAATTGTTTTGTCTGTTTGATTTGTGCATCGTGCCAGAAAGAATTGATGTAACCATGTGTAGTTTTCACAAAAGATGTAATGGTAAATTTTGCTCTTGGGATAAAAGTTTCTGTTGTAAGCCCTTCTAGGACATGGTATTAATGTTATTCTAAGCATAATAGGATGGATGGGTAGATGTGAGTTTCTTGATAACATTGTGTCCTTAAGCGATCAAAGAGGAAACTACCCTTTTAAAAATAAATAAATAAATATGTATTTATACCTAGCTCTCCCCAAGCTAAACTGGCCAACATTACCCTTATTGTGGTAAAGCTCTTAACAACCTTAAGGTGAAATCAATGGTTAGATTTTAGAAGATAATAAGGTTATAATAAGTAGGAGGGAACTGATTTAGAAACCTACAATCTATCTCTCCTGTCTGAAACGTAATTTGTATATTTTTGTCAGACTCATCAAGTGAAGCCTTTAATAATTCTGGATAACTCCTTAGCCCAATAAAATCCTTATTGATAAATATCTTGATCTTAAAGATGAATCCAATTCGATCTTCTTCCCCTAACTATTCCAAAGTGCTTTGTAATCTTTTCTTAATTGTTGTAAAATGTTTGATCCTTGTCCAAGAAGGTTATTCTTTCAAAAATAAATGGTACCTTCCCTCAACTGGAGCTTGTGCTCATCACCTTGTGCTATGGAGGTAGGAAACAAGATTCAGTAACTTGAGTATGAATAAATAACCTTGTGAGAAATGGAGAATTGTAAATCAACGAATTAAGCAAGTTCTTGTCATATTATAGTTGATCCTCCTTCAGAAAACTTGATCTTAAGCTAATTAGTCAATAGCATACAAGAAAGAAGTTCACCTTTGTAAGAATAATTACACAAATCAAAACATGAATCTTCTAGATCATAGTCAAATTTTGAAAAACGTTTTTAGTAGATAAATAACCTTCAAAGATTTTACTCTGTGGGATGTCCTTAACTGTAAGTGTGTATTGTGGTTGGTCTATTATGTTGGGCCTTGTCGAAGAGTAAAGTGAATTGTTCGTGATGGGTGTTGTATGATTCCTTGTTGCCTATATGATCTATGTTGTGTCTAGCAGGTTGAGAGTTGGCACTAGCCCTTTCTGGTCACCTGTATTGTCGTGTAAACTTCAAGTAAGTCAAAAAAAAAGTTATCCAAGTTTTCGGTGTTGTATTTGTGTGTGTTTTAGCGGGCGTATAGGCATAAGACACTTGAGGGAGATATAAGAGATTTGCATGTGTAATTTTTGGGCATTATATCTCCAATCTCTACGGTGGAAGATAATGATAGAGTTCCTTAAGTTTTTCTTAAGGTTTCATTTTGTTTCTTAGTTGTGTTTTAGTTTTTTTATTTATTTAAATTTTGTGGTATCTTTTTTTAATGTTTTAGTGCTATTATGTTTTGAATTGTGGTTTTGAATTTTATAAATGATTTTAGATTTATGTTAATGTTTTTCATTTTAGGTTTTAAATTTATGTTATAGTTATTTAAGTTATGGTTTTTGTGTGTTTTTTATATATTGTCTTGTTTTAAAGCTTTAGTTTTATAATTTGTGGTATGAATGTCGTAAGTTTATTATTTTTAATTATATTTATTACATTTTTAAAGTATTTGTGGTGTATAGTCATCAATTTTTTTAGTGAGTCATAAATTTTGTGTTGTACTTTTCTAAGCCACAAGTATTTTGTGTTTATAGTCTATGTCATTTATAGTCTTGAGTCATCCTTAGCGTTTTGCGTCGAGTCCAATAAAATATATTTTCTTAATTTAATTCTAGAGTCGTTTGTGAGTCAAGTATTTTTTTAAAAGAAATTGCAAGTCATCAACTAAGTTTCGAAAGGAGACTTTCAATAAAAAAGGTTTTCAATGTAAAACAAAATCACATGTTTGTAATCAAATGCATTATCGGTTGAAATTGACACTTGATTTTGTTGCCCCATGTTAGAACTAAGGGGGTGAATGTTAGGAATTAGTCCTAAGATGGCTGTATTATTTAGTTCTATTATTATAAGTGATTTGGTTGTGCACATCACGTAGCATGAAATAATATAGGATATTGGTTGTTGGAACAACCAATCCTAAGTTAGTGTTAAGGTTGTTTGTTAGTTGTTAACAATTAACCTATTGTTAGAAGTGTTGTTAGAAGCATTTTCTTATATATTGTAATCTCTCGATTAATATAGTTGTGTTTTTGAATTTGACCAATTTGTGTGTTATGCACATTTGAGCCTTCGGCTCTTTCATGCATTATGGATGAATTCCTATCATCCCACACGTAAACTTCTATAAAATACTCTTATACACATGTATGGAAAGTGAAAAATTTTAGCCACGAATGTAAGCCCTTATATGCTTGTATTCATGTGAATTGTTTAACAAAATGATTGGAACAAGATATCATCTTGTGCAATGTGATTATGAGCCAAGACATGGGTTTCCTCATCAGACATTGGCATTGTTTCACCAGATACAAGCAATAGGTGTCCATCCCAATTGGTACACCTTTTCCAACATTCTACCAACTTGTACATTGCAATATTTGTTGCGACAATACTTGGCAACATCGATGTTCTTCTTATTTCATAAGGGAAAATGTTGGGGGTATAATTATTTTTTCTTTTGAAAAAATTATTGAAAAAGGTGGGGTCATAGATTTTTCATAAATTTGTAATTGGATGCATTATTGGTTGTAACTGATATCTAAATTTTTCACATTGTAAAGGGGAGATTATTTGTAATGCTAAAATTTACGCTTCAGATAGAGACAAATTGAAGATGGAGGCGACAACAAGACATTATAGCTCTAGTGTGTGTTACTGTCTCCCATCTTCACACTAAGAGGGAAAATGTTATGATTATTCCTAATATGAGTGCTTAGATTTGTGCTCCACAATATATTATTTGCTTAGTAATTAGTTTGTGTGAGAAAATAATAATGTGGAGAGTATATTTTATAGTAGAACACAAATATATTAGCAATCAGTATATAATGATTATAATAAAAAGGTGGTCGAAGAGATCATGACAAAAGAATGCTGGAAAAACACATAGCAAAATAAGGAAACAAGTAGAAAACCAAAAAATATAATGTTGGAACAACACATGACACCAAATAACGATAGAGGTGGAAATCCAAGGGAAAAAAATTACATAATATAAAATAGAAGAGTATTATGCACAATCAATAGAAACAATAGGGTGTGGTCATGGATCATGCTTGGGAGGGAAGAACACCTAACCACAAGGCTCCTCTGTAGGTGGATCAATAGTGGTTTGGCCATCAATGTCATGAGAATTATCTTAAATAGAAAAGGCCCCATTATTCCCATATTGAATAAAAGAAAGATCCATTATGCCCCAACCTAGAGGAAAAGAGCTAACCAAAGTAACCCCTCCTTGAGATGGATGTGTCCATTATGACGAACCAACATCCACCTTACCCTGAGGAGTTGTGGACTCCAACAGCCTCATTGAGGCAGTGAAGTAGAGGGATGATGGCACATGACAGAAGGGTGATGATTATATGAGTGAATCTGTTTACACCCAATGGCAATAAGTGGATGCCTCACACTCAAAGGATATGGTGGCACACAACTCATAATACAAAGTGCACTTCCTCAATGGTTGAGAAAAAGCTACAAATATAAAATGAAATAGGAGAGTATTACATAATATAAAATAGGAGAGTATTATGCACAATCAACAACAAAACTAGCGGGTGGTGGTGGATTACGCTTGGGAGAAAAGAACCGCCAACTAGAAGGATCCTTTGTAGGTGGATCAACAGTGGTCCACCCATCATGATTCTGAGAATTATTTTGAATAGAAAGAGGCACCATTATGCCCATCTTGAATAGAAAGAGGCACCATTATGCCCCAACATAGAGGAAGAGAATTGACTAAAGTAAATGTACAGATGAAAATCAACATGCAACCTTCACCTGCACTCGACTCCCTGAGGTCATGTCGAGGCAGCCGATGTGGAAATCATGGATGGATAAATGGTAGCGAAATGTGGAAGAGGATGAACGTGTGTGAATAGGTTATCAAGGAAATGCAACACCTCTAACTTGCAATAGTGGGATCTAGTCATCAAGCGCAATGAAAGCCTCTCTAACCTGGGTGGATCCGATGGAGAAGTCAAAAAGGAAGGCAACGTGGAGACTCCAATCAATATCAAGCTCTGGGGATATTATGTCTATTAGTTATGGTATTCGTGGGAAGCTAAAGGGGCCCTCGTACATCTGTCTAGACAAGGTCATGGAACAAGCAAGACTGAGAGGCATGATTCTATTTAGCTCTATGGATGGTTAGAAGGTTTTGTCCAAATGAGAGGGCTCGATGAGCTTCTTGTTTAGGATGTTTAATTACCTAATGATGTCAAGTGGTAATAGTGAGGATCTAAAGACCAACGCTCTTAATCCAAGATCTATGTCTTATTGGCTCTCTGTCCCATTCGGTTGGGGAACCGTAGGGTCACAACCATAAAATATCTCTGGTTGTGGTCTGTGTATGGTCATGCAGTATGATATAGAATCTAAGCCCAAGGGTGATCGATTAATCTACGCACGAGGGATGTCCAGTAATCGTAAGAATTTTCAGCTTCTATGTTCAAAACTAGGAGTTGTTCAATCTTCGGTGAGTACCGTACTGGGGATCTAACAACTTGTATGCGTAGTCATGTGTCTATGTTTATGAATAAATATTCTGAATTTGGTTGCCTAACTATGGGGTCAATTTCATAAGTTTTCTCTTGGTTTGGTTCGTTGATGGTCATGTAAACACTTAATGCTTTCAAGGCAATCTGTAATTCAGTTGTCTTGACCAATATTTGTAGGCTTTATCATCTTCAATGTTTAATGCATCCAGTTGTCGATTTATTCTCTATATATCTTTAATTGTTTTGAAAACATTGAATCTAAGGCCTTGATCAATATCTGTTAAAGGTGTCCCTAGATTTGGCTGAGGTGCAATTGGATTGAATATGTAATCTTTGGGTTCTCTAGGCCCCGTAATTGTCAGGCAAGATATAATTAAATTACTCAAATAAAACAAACTAAGGAAGCAAAGGAAATCTACACTATTTTTTGGTATTTTCAATATATGAAGGAACAAAGCATTAAAAGCAACTAATCTAATGAAATTGATTGTTTTTTATTCTTTTCTGATATTCTAAACAAACCTTCTAATCTAACAAATGAATTTAATAAAAACAATTAACCAAATGTAGCTAATTATTTGTGCAATCATGTTAATCTAAACCTAAAACAATTAATTAATTGAATCCTTCCTAATCAAAACCCTCAATCATACCTCAGATGCAAAGAATAAATCACCGCTTCAAAGAAGCTATTATTCCCTACAACTTCCATAGCAATATGGAAGAGAAAGCTTTCTAATATGATATGATCTATTGTGATTGCTTGATAATTGAAATAACAAAACAATTTCTCTACTCTATTTGATATGAATTTGAATGAATACGATTCAGATTTGACAATTAAATCAATGAAGGAAACAAACAACACCTCGAACTTGGATATGCAAGAGCAGTGGCAAATCTGGTTGTGTGAATATTCATCCCCTTAGTCGATCCTTTCAATTTTTGTGTCGACGTGAGTCTAGCAGGTGGGAATGCAGTGACAAAAGAAGAAGAAAAGTGTAGGAGTAGCACCGTCTTGAATTGGCAGACTGAGAAATAATGTAGGTGGAAGAATGCAAGCATAATTAAACTGAGACTGGCTTTGGCAATTTCCAGCAAGAAAGGTAGTAGCCTTGCAATAACAAGAATACTCAAAATTTCTCTGGCCATTTGCTTGAATACAGGCATTGTATTTATAGGAATTTAGTTGGGAAATGGTTGAAGCCACTTAGCAACCAAAGGATGACATAACAACAATGAAAGGGTAGTTCAAACTATAAATAACCATCAATCACAAATTAGAAGAAAAGAAGAGCATGCCACAAGTTAATTGGGCTTTGGAATCATCTAAAACGGGCAGGAAACACATTAAAAATGAGAGTTAAGTGAGAGAATCTCATATCAAAATGTGAGTGAACTTTATGGAAAATTCACACAGGATAGCCCTGTGTAGAGTGGAGGTTACAAGACCACCGCCTTGTTGCAGGGTGGCGGTTACAGGAACGCTACCCTGATGCAGGGCAGAGGTTTTATAACTGTTGGCCAAAAGACAAGGAAAATAGAGTAGGAAGTTGCGGAAAAGTAAGGAAAGGCCAAGTAAAGTATACTAGGCTACAAATATAAGTTGCAATGAGGTTTAGGAACTCGAACACCTTTGGAAAAGACCTGAATTATCATCGGGGACTTTATGACTTTCTTTCGTCAATGTAGCACGTGTAAATTTGGGTGTATACAACAACCCCTCCCTGATATGGAGGTGTCCATTGTGATGTACCAACATCTCCAACTACCCTTTTGAGACATAAAAGTAGATGAATGACCACATATCATGAAAGAGTGACAATTGTATGAGCATATCCATCTACACCTAGTGACAACATGTGGACGGGTCATCCTTAGATGATATGGCGGCATGCAACTCATAGTGCATAGCGCACTTTGCAGTGGTCGAGCAGCTATTATAAATAGTGAAATTTTAGAGAAACTTTTTATGATTGCAATTGTATCTAAAAATACATAAAATAAATCATAACCTTCGTATCAATATTGAATTTTTTACCATGAAATAAAATCATTGTTGAATATAGTTGCATTCATAGCTTTCCATAGTTGAAATAAAATTATAGCTCTAAAAATTTTCCATAGTTGTACTAGTCACCAAAGAAAGCCATTTTCCAATAAAATGATTCAGTGTGGAATAAGGAACAGACCCAACACCATGCAGTTTGGGCACAGGGGCATGACCAAAATAGATGTTTGAATGTCTCATGACAATAACACACGAGACACTTGAGGTTTGAGACACGAATGTTTTTGAGTCTCTTACTGAGAGGAAGGCGTTGATATATAACACACCACAAAAAATGACATATTTTAGGTCCGAGCTTAGACTTCCAAACTTGATCGAGACAAAAAAGCCAAGGTTGGGAGAGGAATTCAAACACTAACATGAATTAAGCTTTGTTAAGGAATGGTGTAGAGTATATTTGTATTATTGTAAAGTGATTTTTTAATACCACTCACACACAAGTTTTTGAAAAAAGGGTAGATAGAATATAGGTTGTTCCCAAATTAGTGTTAAATAAATTTGTGGGATGTTAGTTAGTTAAAACAACTTCTATATTGGTTAGAGTGGTATAGGAGAACTACATATATTTAGTATGTTTCAATTAATAATTTATGTTTATTTTTATTCTTTTGAGTGTATGCTCATTCTAGATGTGGGGGAAAACGACAACAACCATATCTAAAAAAAGCATAGGAGAGCTTAGAAAAAACGTATCGAGGTAATAGTAATGTTTAAATAGTTGTGTTGCAAATGTTTAGAAGAGATTTTGAAAATTTGCATATAGAATAGTTAGATCTATAGATGTGTTTTTTACCCATACAATGGGTGTAATAAATCAAATCAAGTCCTATGGTGAGACATCAAAGGATCAAAGGGTTGTAGAAAAAAACCTTGGAGGTCTGCTTATTAGATTTGATTTCATAATTTGCAATAGAAAAATAATTAACATATTTGTTTGTTGACAAGTTGATGGGATCTCTACAAAGACTTAATGTGCTTTCAAATTAGAAGTTTCGATCAACAACAATAGAGGAAGAGGAAGATCAATTTTCAAAAAAGGTAGAAGATATTTTCCAAGAGGAGGAAAAAAGGGCACATTTCATGATGGTGAAAGATTAAATGCAAATAAAAATTTCTATATTGTAAGTGGAAGAGACAGAGGTACTAGTGACAATCATTTTCATGGACAAAGGTACATGATAAATTGTAAGTTCAATTTTTTTACCATTTAAAGAATTTATACATCTTGCAAATGAGTGTAGGAAGAAGCAATTTGATATGAATAGACCAAATGTAAAATTTTCTAGAGAAAATCAAACTGAGAAATGAAAATAGTGGTTCAATATTCATTACTTGTAATGTTGCTCAAGAAAGCATAATAAATGTTTGGTGTTTTGATAGTTTATGTCTTAACCAAATGATTAGATGTAAAGACATGTTTGCAAACATGGATGAATCTTGTGAATTTAGAAGTGAAATTGGGAAATTGATAACAAAGTGTTTATTGTGGGTGAAGGAACAATAAACATTTAAACCAAAAATTATGAAAAGTAATGCATTCTAGATGTCAATTTTATTTGTGGACTCAAATATGATTTGACAAGTATTGGGCAAATTGACAGAAGGTATATAGACTTTGTTTTGAACATTGTGCATGTTTTGGATGGAAGTCCAAGGAACAAATTGATTGCAAAAGTTGAAATGACTAATAATAAAATGTTTCCCTTAAATACTTGGAGTGAACTCTTAGTTGCATATGCTCAAGATATTGTTGCAATGACATCTCCAAATGATCCATTTCTACCTTCTCAAGGTGTTATGACAACAAACATTTCAACAACATTCAAAGTCGTCATGAAAGATCAATCTTGGATTTGGCATTTGAGGTTTGGATGTATTTAATTTTTAGTGGTTTGAATTTCTTAAATTCTTACATCAGAGAAATATGGTTTGAGGTTTGGATGTATTTAATTTTTAGTGGTTTGAATTTCTTAAATTCTAAAGGTTGTATTTTAGGGAAGCAACATACATAATCATTCCCTGGTAGCAATTCATACTGAGATAAGGCTCCTTTTGAGATTTTTTATTCATATCTATGTGGAAATATGTATACACCTTATATATGAGATAACTTATATTTCTTGACCTTTATTGACGATTTCAATAACAAAAAACTTGGGTATATTTTTTGAAACACATTAGATTTTGTTGGTATATTCAAAGAATTTAAATCCATTGTTGAAAAACAAAATGGATACTTCATAAAAGAGTTGAGAACTGATATGAGAGAATGTTTAAATGAGTTTGTAATCATTTACAAAACTTGCGGAATTAAGAAATAATTGAATTCCAAATATACACCATAGAAGAATGTTGGTGCAGAAAGGAAGAATATAACAATAATGGAAATGGTTAGTAGCATGTTGAAGGCTAAACATATTTCAAATGACTTTTGGGCGGAAGGTGCAACTTGTGTAATTTATATTTTAAATCAATGTCCCACAAAGCGTGTACAAGATAGTACTACAAGAGGCTTGGATCAGTAAAAGAGTGTTTCTCATTTGATATTTTATGGTTGTGGCATCTATGCATGCCAATTGAAAGAAGGAGTAAGTTGGATGATGAGGAAAAAAACTATATTTTTGTGGCAGACAATGAACAAAAAAAATGATAGAAGTTGTATAATCTAATCACCAAGAAAGTGATCATCAACATATATGGTGAATTCATTAAATAAGCATGCGATGAAAGCATTGAAATGAATTCAATTCTCATAGCTATGAGTCCTTTAAAATGAACAATAAAATGGAAACATGGCATCAAGTGGTAACTCAACTTCACAAGGTATCACTGAAGAAACACCTTCATCAAGTAGAATCCCAACTTCACAAGGTATCTCTAAAGAGACACCTCCAAGGTATCTCTCAGGAGACACCTGATAACTTCAACTCAGTCACCCACAAGGTATCTCTTATGATACTCCTTAGAAAACCTTTTAAAAAATTTCCCGCAAGGTATCACCTAGGGGACAACTTAAGGATAACTTCAGCTTCAACACCTCCAAGGTATCTCTCAGGAGATGCCTCAAGGACAACTCTAATTCAATCTCCCATAAGGTATTGCTCAAGAGACATATTAGTATATCCTTAGAAACAATTTTAAGGTATATCTGAAGAGGCATATCCAACTTAGGTAGTAAGGCGTATTTATAATCCATGTAATCTAAGGTTTATCAGATCTCCATAGAAGTACATTGTAAGTTCTAGAGACAAATATTATTGCAAAGGCAAGAGAAATTATTAGGATTTACACATCTAACAATAAGGAGTGATGCACTATAGAGTGTAATTTGTATTTTCTCAACTCTGATCTCATTCACATTGATTGTTGAAAAATTAAAATGATTATGAGAATTGGTTGACAGTTATGGACCAAGAAATTGATGATGTACAATCAGAATACGGATCTATTGAATATTACTAGTGTAGTTGTTAAGGATGTTCTTGAGAGTTATTAGTCTCTCACTAATAAGACCTTAAAACAATGTTAAATCTACTTTTAGGCTTTAACCCTTCTTTCAAAATTTTATTGAAATGAAGTCCCTTCCTAAATGGCAAGAGAATTCAAACAATTCTAGATTGTTATTTGACATGTAATTTTTAAATTTGTACTTCTAGGATGGGTTTGATACAACTTGGAAGGATTTTAGCAATAGGGTAGCATATTTCGATCATTGGATACACATATAAACTGACCATGTCAAATTTTATTGAAAGCAAGAGATAGAAGAATATTGAATAAAATAAAATCATGTTAAATGCAATAAATTGAAAGACTATGCCTTGACAAGAGAGACAAAATATCCGCGTAGATATGAAAAATATTGTTTGGAACACAGAGGACTATTTTTAGCTGATAGAGTCTTAAGCAACCACCAAGTAGTGGTAATGACAACCTATTGACTTGAAACCAAATTGATCGAGTCACATAGTTTCAATTTGCCACGTTGTTGCAACACTATATGCCTCAATCGAAAATAGGCTATATGGTCGAAACTTTTCAAAACTTTATAAAATGTGGGTTTCATAGCCCTAATTTCATATTTTCACCCACCCCCTTTTTATAAAAAATTTACATCAATTTTCAAATGAGCAATTGATATTGTTTTTACTTTTCACATGAAATATTTAGGCACATGTATTAAAACATACAAATTTGAATTATTAAAATTTTGAGGTAACTCAAATAGATTGCTGTTATAAAAAACCATATTAATGCCAACCATAAAAATGAATCTAACTCCTTTTTAAAGAGAATTATAGATGATTGAAGGTGCCACAACATTGTTTTAAAATCCATATAATTATCATTGGCTGGATTGAAATCGAGCAAAGAAGATCAATATTTTTCCAATGCAGCTCCAACTATTTTGAGCTAAATACTTGTTGAAGATATATTGTGTATTAAAAAAACTCGTTTTAACATTTATTTTTAGTGACATCATATATGGAGCATGCCTAATTTGTCAAGGTTCATTTGATTGTTTGCACAAGAAGGATGTATAACTATTTATTTTTAGAAAATTATACTGAGATTCATTCTCTAATGGGACGAAAAATCTTGGCATTTCATCTATTTAATACAATGTTACATGAATTCTAAGTTGATTGGCTATGATATACCAATTATTATGGGCACTCTAAGACTTAACCCATAAACTCTCATTTGATCAACAGGAGTATTATAAGTGGCATGTCACTTCTCTATATGCCAAGAAGTGTGGATCACAAGACTTGTGCACTCACGCCATTATACAAAAATGAGAAAGCAAGTGCATACGTTTAAGATCTTAAAGAAATAAGGAACTCGACACATAACATTCCATGCAACAATCATAGTTTCTTAGAAAAGTAACAAGCATTTTGTACAAGTACATCTGTTTATTGAGGATCTAGTCATTACAATCACATAAGTCTTAGAATTTTGCAGGTTTGAAGGACCTTCACATATCCCCTTGTTTATCCTTCACAACCCTCATGGGCAAAATTACAAGGTCAGGAGCGCACTATGTTCAGATAGTTTGAAAGAATGCCCTCTTCACAGAATTTAGTGATTGTGATTTTCCATAAAGTTAATATAATTTCTACATTCGATGTAATCTATTTTACTTTTGTTTGTGCTCCACACAAAAAATGATACGAGGTTTAATTATTAAATTACTCATAGAATGATGACCAATATTTCGTAACATCGTGCAAAACATTACAATCGTAGATGCAATTGCTAGCTCATAATGCAAATAAAATATAAGTACAATTATATTAGAGCTTCGAATTACAAGGTCAGGAGCGCCTCATAGGCAAGTAGTTTACAGTGGACGCCCTCCTCACAAATTTAGTTAATATTTTTTTCCATCAAGTAAATAAATAAAATTATGTAGCTCCCATGGTCTTTGTGAAGAATCGTTTTTGAATTTAGGCATCATGGATTCATCTATAGTAAACTAATACTAAAAATATCTTCCCCAAATTATCATAGAATAGAAGCAATTAACTACTTCTATGGATGGAATTACATTAATCTCCACTAGAGATGCACAAGCGACATGATAAAATATTCAATAACCTTTATACAAGAACTTCTTGCACACCTACATGATTTGGAGCCATATCAGAGTATGGGTGACAATACCAAATAAAATCATATGTGCTTATAAATATGTGATATTTTCTTTTACTTGCAAAAATATTACAAAAAAAAAATTATGTGTATGTGTGAAATTTATGTTACTATATAACAATATCTATAAATGGGTAGATCAATATTAAATCTTCAGATAAATTATTTTGAAATTAAGTTTTAAAATTAACCGAAAAAAGGAAATTTTTAAATTCAGGCGCCCCCTGACTGTTGGCGCCCTAGGCAACTGCCTAGTTTGCCTAAGGCTTAATCCCCCTCTGACAAAACTATTATCAAAATAAATTTTTGAACATCTCATAAAAAGTTTGGGCATTATTGAAATTGACGTATCGCTTTAATGATACTTTAGTTGTCAATTTAAAGGTCAATCTTGCCTACCGACTTTTTACATTGATAGATTATTAACTCAAAATTTGAAAGAATATTTTCTCATTAATGGTAGATCCCCTGTTTTCTTTTTAAAAAAAAAAACGCTGGCATATTTATGTAAAAATCCATCCCCAAAGTCCCTAGAATATGTAATATTTTAATTATTTCCTACAAATTATCTTGAGATAAGAAGAGAAAAGGAGAACTAATTCTATTTAAATATTCAAAGTCAATTGTAAAAGTGGAAGGAAGAAGAAATAACGCGGTTATGTTGGGGTATTTTTATCAATAAAATTTTCATTTTCTGTATATCATTCTGAGCTTTGTGTGTATTTTTTCTTCAATGCAACAATATTTCTGATTTTAGTTTCTTATTGCTCGTACCCTCATTTTCTATCAACATACTAAACAGTTACAGTGAAATTTGTGCAGCATTGGAACTTTAAACACTATTTCATCAAAGCAATAGTCTCACCAATATTATTTGCAATGATTTATTTGTATTTTAATTTTCCTTTCAATTTGAAAAAAGAGGGATTTCGATGTGAAGAATCGTGGTATGAAATTTTATCTAGGGATTATGGAAGTTTTGCAGAACCTGCCAAATCATTGTTGGCTTTAAAAATGAAGATTGATTACTAGAGAAAGAAAGAGCCAAAGGTGTTGGAAATGAGGTGTCTCAACCTTGTTTGGTTTATTCAATTAAGATTTTCCTACAACCATTTCACATTGTCTAGGCTCTAAAAATAGAAATAGGAGTTGTCAAAAGATTCGCATATGATAGTATATCGTGGAAGGACTATTTTTAGAGATATTATGACAGATTTTATGACATCTGTAAGGGTCAAAAATAGGGGAGAATATTGTGGACGTGGGAGCCTAATTTTAGATCGAAATCTTGCTCTTTAATGCTATCCACTTCATGAGAGGTTTGACACATGGTTTTGTAAACCATAGATGGTTTCTTGTATAACCGGAGGTCTATAAATTGAAGGTTTGGAGAAGCAATTGAAGGAGTGAGTTTTAATTCTCCTAGAATTGTTTCTGGTGAAACTCCTGTAAGAAATTTGCTCTGCAAGTGTATGTAATCTTGTTATTAGATTTGAAATACATTGAGTGGGCTTTTGGAGTGTGGAGTTTTTTATCCGAAAGGATTTTCCCCACGTATATTTGGTGTTTGTGTTTTGTTATGAATATGTTGCTGATATTTTTGTAACTGTTTTACTATGTTGAAAGTTTTGCATAATATTTCTCCTCAAAGATTAGCGTAGGAAGTTGTTCCGCTACTCTTAATTTCCTATCAAAAGGGTGGTAATAAAGGGAAGATTTTATGCAGCCAATATGTTCAACTTTGACTGGTTGAACATACCGACTTTTATTAAAAGGAAATTGCCTGTAATACGGGTTGTTTGCGTGAGAAAGTAATGAAGAGGAGTTCAAAATATATAAAAAAAAAATAGATTGAAAAAATAATTGTAATTGCAAATGATTTTACTCTTAAGTATAGGAGAATTTTTATTTGAGGGAACAACCGAGTGCCTCTAGAATGGTAGTCGTGATGTCATCATCCGGAGATGGAAAAATGTAGATTGAAAAGAACCCATCACATTTCATCATTTGGTGTTGAAATGTACACAAGAAAAATGTATACAGACGAGGATCTCACATTGCATAACATGTATAAAGACAAGAACGTCTATGTTTGCTTTGCAGTATTTAAAGAGAAATGTAGTTTGAAAGTATGGAATGCCTTTGTTCCATCTGCAAGCAAATAAAGCAGAAACACTTTGCAGACATGAAGGTTAGAATATTAAAGATGTTCTAAAGCATTAGAAAGTGAACACAATAACCCTAATTTAAATAACAACTAACTTATAAGGGTACAACTTCAGAAAATGAACTCAATCGCTGTTACAAAGTCAACACAGTAAATAAAGATCTATAACATTACAGAATAAGCGCAAGAGCTCTAAGGTAAATAACAACTAACTTGCAAGATCTTTAGGTGGAAATATTTTCCCACGTTCATGATCTTGTTCACTCACTCATTATTTTTAATGTAGGAGGGACTTTTTATGACTGTTTATCCTGATAGTATTTTACAATGACGGATATCTTCTATTTCCATGATTCAACATTTCAATCAAATCTTCATCACAACTACGATTTTCTTCTTAATTATGTTAGGAAACCACAGATTTTGTAGAAATGAATACACAGAAAGTAGAATAACAAAATAACAGTTTACAGAGATCAGAAAAATAAAATATACAAAATATCAAACATGTTAGAGACGAACAGCAGATTTACGTGGTAAAACTCCAGCTGAGTGCTTAGGGAAACATCCACACTGCAAGATATCAAGCTTTATTAACTCAAGATGAACAGATTACATGCAAACTCGTTATGAGAAACTTTAGATCTCCACAAAAATATATACACTTAATTGGCCAAGTACAATTTGGATTCCTCCTAAAAATAGAGTGGAAAAACGCAATTAGGATTTTCTTACCTAAAAATACAATTCAGTTGAATTCATCTTTCTAAAAACAAGGGACAAGAGGGGGCAAGACCCCCACACCCCCTTTAATAAGTGAGGTACAAACCACAAAGGAATACAAAAATTAACTTCGTTGACACATATCTAACAAATTATCTATCTTATTCCCAAACAATATAAATATAAATATATATATATATATATATATATATATATATATATATATATGAAATATTATATATAGTATTTTATAATGATAAATATCTTCTATTTTAATGGTTCAATTTTTTTATCTGACATTCATCATAACTAAGATTTTCCTCTTCCTTAATTATCTAAATATCTTGTTTCAAAAAATTATATATATAGGGTAGTAAATTATTTGTAAAAAGTGTCAATTTATATTTGCTTTTCAGAACATATAACCCAAACACTGTTTCATGATTGAGAACTTATTTAGTGTTTTGACAAATGCCCCTATTAGTAATTTTGATTTGGTGGAGATGATAGTAGATTGCATGGTAGGATTTATTTTTATTTTTAAAATGGATCTATTATCTCCCCCTTATTAATTAAAGTATCCGTTTTTTAATAAACAATTATAGATATAATTTGATTCTGATCGTAGCGAAGTATTTCCAATAAGTACTACATTTTGATTTGGACTAAGCAATTCAAATTATGTTTTCAAAACATAATAAAGAAAAAAATCCTATATCAATCGTTTTATATTTCTCATCTGCAATTAAGATGTTCATTGTCTTTTACAAGTAATTATCGGGTTTTTTCTTTATAAAAATTTATTATAAATATAATATTTATAATGTAAATGTGGTAGTGAATTGTAATGTCTATGAGATGTTAACAATTAATGTTTGATTTTAAATTTAATGTTTATTTGATTGTTGTGGTGTTGTCTCAATCTTTGTCTATTCTAATCTCTTATTAACGATTTTAACTTTGATGTCTATTTGACTATCATGATGTAGTTTGAAGTTATAGTTTAATGTTTTTAACATTAAATTTTAAGTCTATTTAATTATCATTTAGAAGCTTTTTCTTTTGTTTGGAGAAATTAATTGAAAAGTCATAATATTTTAGCCATACAATTGATTTTAAAGCTTATTTTTTGTTCTCAATAATATTTTTTCAACCATCACACTTGTGTCACTAGTTTGAAACTATTTCTTACCACTAAGTAGGAAAGTTCCGAAAAAAATATAATAGATATATTAGTCAAATGTGTTGTGTGACTAATCTAAAATAGGTGCCTTAAGGATTGATCTCTCTCAATGTTTATTTTATTAAGGGTATTTTCTTTTCAACAACATAACACTTACTTAAACATGGAAACCATATAGTAAGGAGAAATCAACATGTTTATTTATTTTTTCTTAGTAAATCTTGTAGTAAGATAACAACTTTTGTGTGCATTACTTTATATGATATATCTAAAATATGGGGAAAATAATGTTAATTTTAAAAATGTGAGAAATATGGAAAAATATACAGTAAATTAATTATGAGTATCTAAGACGTAAAATTAACCTTAAAGTTGTTTGTAGTAAAGATTGATGCATACTTGAAGATTGTATATTCATGTAGTTTACAGCTAGAAACAACTTCAGAATATTTTGTCAAATAGTTTAAAAACCATTTATATAGTATATTTATATAAGAATTTTTGCTAAACAATTTGTAACATCCAATCTTACAATTTACACTAAAATTTTCTATAGATAAAAGGACCTTTAGTATCCTTATTCAGCCCTACCTTTAAATTAATCCTAAATAGTATAAACTAATTAATTATCTATTATTTTAGAATTTTCTTTAAATTAAACTTTATGTTATTCTAAGCTTTAAATTTTTCATATGGTTGTATTTGACAACTATGACTTATAGTAAAAAATGGCATTCATTCGTTTATGGTTGTTAAACTTATAGTGCTTAGAGAAACTACACATTCATTTATTTAGATACTAAAAATACTAATGTGAAACTGACATTCATTTACTAAGTAAAAGGTTTTGTCTAAACTGCATTGACCCTCTTTACAGGTAACACACGCCAAGGGGATTTAGATACATTTGGTCATCGATGGACAATATTTTTGCAACCATCCACATGGTATAATGCACAATTTGAAATCACAGGTGCAAGTATGGGCCTCATCGTATCTTGTGGAAGCACATGAGTAGTTCGACAAAATTCCTAAAAGATATGCGGTCTCATGGATTGCAATAGTTTCGGGATTTGTAAAAAATGTGTTTA
The DNA here is from genome assembly GCA_019776745.2 of Taxus chinensis. Classification (NCBI taxonomy): domain Eukaryota; kingdom Viridiplantae; phylum Streptophyta; class Pinopsida; order Cupressales; family Taxaceae; genus Taxus; species Taxus chinensis. The sequence continues at coordinate 3,718,513 of CM034156.1, read as the reverse complement.
TTGAAAATTTGTTGGAAACATTCAAGAAAATGAAATCGATAGTTGTTTTTCACATATAGTCTTGCGACAAGGTGCCTTCCAATCCCAGCGCATGATGATTGAAATCTATACTTTTGTATTTATGTGCCATATTTGTCTAGTCTTCTCCGTAAATGACCAAGTTTGGATACTGCATCTTTAATTTTATTGGTGGCAAGGACATAGGAGTCTTTTCCTTGGCCTTTACTCTTCTACTAAATTTCATTGTATGCATGTCCTTTTTTATTGATGGGGGTGAAGGTGCTTGCTTCTACTTTAGCTTCCTCTCCCTCCATTACTTTGTCCCACTCTTCTTCTCCCTCCATTGATTCAATTGAATAACTCAAATTGGATCCATTAGAAGAACTTGACTATTGTGTGACCCTTTTCTCATGCACCTCCTCCTGTGTGGTTCTTTGCACATACCTGGTTTGAAATCCTTGTTGTTTTACCTTGGGTGGTATGGTGCCCCAAAGCTCCTCATTTTTTATGAGAGAGCTCGACCTCCATGTTAATTATGGTCGAAGTTTAATAAATAAAGGCATATAACTCTCCAACTTACACTACTTTCTCTGTTTTCACACCGTTACCTATATTTTATCAAGCTCAAACAATTCACTAATGAAAGAATTTGGATTTCTATTGTGCTTTGAACATTTTAAAACTCAATTTCTATTTTCACTTGGAACTTTGGTTCATCTAAGGATGCAATGTAACCTTAAATGAGTTCTTTTCCTCCTTGTATATGCCTCTAAAATGGTAATTAAGGGCTCATTTGCTCCCTTCACGTGCGCACACTCTCACTTATTTACCAACTACATTTAATACCAAGTGGTTATTAGATACTCTCCACTTATTGTTTTTGTGGTTTTCCCTCAATTTGAACTTAACTTGATGATCCTATCACTCTATATGTGTGCGTCATAAATTTCATGGACATGTGTTGCCTTTTCCCCGCGCCTCTAGCCATGATAGGTAGCTTGCATTCTTGGGTCGCGTCGCATTCCTTATGCATTATTTTCTCTTGCATGCTTCTTTGCATCATATAACTTTCTTACAAACACCTTACCCTTCCCACTTCCATCTTCTCACACTCTATTTTTCTATTGCCTTTATTCATTATCCCTTATCAAGTTTTCAACTTTCGTGCATAACTCTTTTTCCCATGGCCTATTTTTCATCTTTCTTGCACATAGAGCACACTACTTTCCCATTTTTCCATCAAATTCAAGTTCTAACATATTCTGTCACACCCATCCTTCCATAATGCAATGCATCCCACACTAATTTGATACTCCACCTTAAAAGAGTTATAGGCCCCAAATCTCATGGATTTTTGACACATGGTGATCATCATTTTTCTGAATATTTGAGATCCTTCGAAGCCCTTCTTTCATTTACCCATATCTTTATTTTCTAGTAGATGTTGATTGTTTTTTTATTATTGGCAAATAGTTTTTTTAAAGGGACTATACCCTTGTACAACAAGGCTCAACAACTAGATTTTATGAATTTGGCACACCAAAAGAGATCAAAATCAAGATTTAGCAAATAAGCTCAATAACATAAAACATTCAGCCAACATCACATCCTAAAACCAACAGCCCTACAACTAAAAAAAACTAATAGACAATAACAACATCTGCTCAACAACAACACAATAGGCCAACAATCCAGATGTAGCGTTGATAACACCTAGCAGGATAGGACTCATGTCTTGTCTGAGACGATGGAGGGTTTAGATTTGGTGCATCCCTTCTTTTTTCTATCTACCACCTTCCATTCCTCCTCTCCTTCTTCCATTGAGATTGGAAGAACAACTTCAAGTGACTTAATAGGGATGTGGTCCTCAGCAAGGGGCGTCAAATCGCAATCTATCACTAAAATAACACACTGAGGAGATGAATCTTGAGATTTCTTCTTATTAGTATTTGGAATCTCTTCCATGATGGGTAAGTCAGCTTGGAGGGGTTCCACAACCGGATCTGTATGAGGATTGATTGTTAGATGTTCAGGAAGAGAATTCTTCCACTATGCAGGTTTGACCTTGTGATTGGAATGTTCACAATCATCTGAAATATGACCAATTTGAAAGCAATGTCAACATCTGAAAGCAAGACCCTCGTAGTCCAGAATCTTAATCTAGCTTCTATTTCCAATTTGCATATTGATTTTTGTTGGTAGTTCTTGGGAGGCATCAAGATCTACAAGGATTCAAGCATACGTGGTATGAATTTAAATAGAGCTCTTATCATCAAATTTCACACATGAGCATAAAGTATCACATATGGCAAGCAAACAAGATCTATTCCAAAGCTGAAGTGGAAGACCTGGTAAGCATACCCAAATAGGGAAGGTATCAAATGAATCTTTTAGGGGATAAGAGGATGGGTACCATGGCTTGGACATGAGCCCGTGTTCACCCCAAAACCAATATTGATTGAAAATCAATTCCCTATCCTCAGGGGTTTCAAAGACAACAATAAAATATGCCTTGGCACAAGGATAGAGCTCAATCTTACCTTGTATTTTTTCTCTCCATCTTTGTGTAATCCAGTCATGTAGTTGAGAGAGTTTAGGCCATAATTTGTGAAATCTACAAATAAGGCCGAGTTGCGTAAGATTTTCCTCCTCCTTTAATACCTTTAGCAGATGTTGATTATTGCCACGCGGCGATAATCGGTTTACGTATCTCCTTTGGACCTTTGAAATTTTCCCTTCACAATCTCCTGAATGCAGGAATGTCAGCCATTAACATGTGGAAGCAATCTATGAACTCGTCAAATCTTTAATTCTAGCATTTTCCGTGTTCTTTCCCCCAACACAAATGTCATGTATTTATTCTTTTAGCTATTCTTTCTTAAAATAAATATTCTAAGAGCCTTGATTTAACAACAGTACAAGTTATTAGAGCTAATTTCATGAATGAATACAATTCTTTAAAAATGTACACGAACTAATGCACACTTATTACAATAGTTTGCATAAAAGTAAATAGGAACTGAAATACATACTAATCTAATGGCATACGCCTTATTCAATTACAAACATGAGCTTCACTAATAGTAAGGTTCTAGCCTACTATCATTGAAGTGACATGGAAAATTTTCTCCACTTAAAGTTTTCAATTTGCATGCCCAAATGGCTAAGATTTCATGAACTTCATATGAACCCAACCAATGTGTTTTCAACTTCCCAAGGTGGCGTGCAAACTTTGAATCATAAAGCAATAAGTTTTCACCCTTTGAAAAAAAATTATTCTTGATGTTCTTGTCGTTCCTTTCAACTCCTTGGCTCCATCTTACACATGCCCCCTGCTCATCCAATTGAAGAACTTTTGTCAGGTGCTCTGTGATAGAGGATTCATCATCAAAATTTGCAATGTGTTCTATCCTTAAGGAGAGTACCATGAACTCAATTAACAACACTGCTTCTACTCCAAATTAGGGTTCACTTTAAGACCCCCCTCCAAAAAATTATTATAGAATGGGTGGTGAATCTCTGAAATTGGCTTTCGAAACAAGGAGAATATCCAAAAAAATGATTTGCTGCAAAGTTGGATGGATGTCTCAGGAATAAGCAAGTGACTACACAAACGCCTATAATCAGGTGGTTGTAATATGTACGCACAGGCGCACAAGTGTATAAGTAATCAGACGTCTGTACATACAACTGTGTGGATGCATGATTTCATATGCAACTGGGTGTGTACATATAGTCATCCAGTTGTATAATGCAGCCACCCAGTTGCATGTATGTGTGGGTGTTAGTGCCTGCATATGGATTTGTAATTAAAACTTGAAAAATACAAACTAAATATCTAACTGCAACTTTACCAATTTGAATGGGGATAATAGATATAGAATAATGAAGATAAAACTAAGATTCATTTCCTAACTAGTTTGCTCCAATCCTCCATTTTGTTCGCTTAAGCCTTAAAATTTATGTTAAGAAAATGAAGGGTTTAAAGAAGAATGGTTAACCTGAATCTGACAATCAATGCCTCCACACTTGAATTATTTGACCATTAACACTTCCACACATGAATGATCTGACTGTCGATGCCTCATACATGCCCTTGTAGCCAGGCAACTACATACACAGATTCCTGACTTTCCATGTATTCAGGCGTTTGTGCATACAGTCTCCCAGTTATATAGCCGTAACTCCATTACAAAAATACCTCCTTTAAAACCCTCAAATAAAACCTAACTATGGTTCCTAACCATAGTAAATAATTTTGACCTACACCCTAATTGTTGTCATGTAGTTGAGTTCCATAGCCACGCGTATGATTTAGATAACTAGGCATCATTAAAATGTAATAATGGTCAAACTCATCCTATTGATGTTGTCAGGCGTTAACAATAATGCAGGTGGGTGTCAACAATAATGTAGGTTTGGCCAATGCTATTGTCGAAAGTGCATATCTCTATGCTCGAGATGTATATATTGATGTATGTAACTGATGCATTGGGGCGATTATATGTATGTATGTATGTATATAGATATACACACACACACATATACATATATATATAGACATGTATATATATATATATATATATATATATATATATATGTGTGTGTGTGTGTGTGTGTGTGTGTGTGTGTGTATGTATATGTATATGTATATGTATATATATAGACATGTGTATATATATATATATATATACATACATACATATATAACTCTAGGTGATTCGACCCACCAAGCTAACTTGCACCCAGAAATTTTAGGTGAAATGTTGCTTTGGACGACTCTTAAAAATCACCAAATCCAAATTTCAAAAATAAAATGTTCGTGAATTAGCGAAGAATCACCACTAAAATTTTCCCTGCTCCATATACTAATTGGAAAGGGGTATCCTTGTTCAATTTTTTTTATTTAGTTTTATATACACATAAAATTGTCTAAATTTTATCATCTCAATCCTTTCATCCAATGTCATCAATCTTTTCTGAAGTGTTGCTAAGAATCTTGTTAAAATCTTCCACCATTCCATTTTCCTGTGGGTGATATAGAGGTTTTTATCGATGTGTGACCATGAATTCAGACAAGAGTATGTGAACCATCCCGTTGATGAATAAGTTCCCCTATCATTAGTAAGGATTAAAGGATGCCCATATCTTCTTACGACGTTCTACAAAATAAACGTTTTCATGGTCACGATTTTGCAATCCTTGGTAGGTGTGTCTTCATCCCATCAGGTTATGTAATATATTACAATCACCATGTATCATGTGTCTATTTTTTGCGGGAGAAGATTAATTGGCCCAACAACATCAATTGCCTAGTTCTCAAATGGTTCCTAGGAAATGATATGGTGTAAAGGAATTTCATCCCGCTTGGTTTCCCAATCCATTGACATTTTTCGCACACTCATGCATATTTCTTTGTATCATTGAATAAATTTTGCCACTAAATACTTTTTGTCAAGATATTCCTCACACTTGCTTCTATAACATAGCGTCCCCTGTAATTCGTTCATTCAATTCATGGAGAATATATTTTTGTTCATGCTCCAAGACACATCATTGCAATATTTCATCTCATCCCATCTTATATAATTCTCCAGTTATAAACTAATAGGACACTACTTTCACTCTAAGTTGTTTGTCTATTGTATGTTGTAGTTATCCAACACAAACCATAATGTAGAAACAATAAATATTATGAAGCTCATTTGGCGTGCGCTTAACTCGAAGGATTTACATGTCTTGCATTTCATCCTCAATGACATTAACGTCTTCACTTGTGTTGATTCATGAGACATGGCATGGACTTTCATTATACTTTCTTTGTTTGACCACAACTACGAATTAATATTCTTGGAATAATATCACACACGTGCATGTTTACCTATGCAAAACTTTTTTATTCACCAAGTGCTTCAAGGCCATATGATATGTGTAAATGTAGTGCCCACTCCTCGTCGACACTTATTATATGTTGATTTTGATTACTATTGACTTTAGACATGGATATTACTGTATCATTTTGGTTTAGCATGATGTTAGATGATAGAAATATTCTGACTATTGATGGACTTTGATTCATAGTTGATTTGTGTGGTTTCTTAGAGATGTTGAGAGATAATTTTATATTGATGATGATGATGTGTTGTTGGCATATATATTACTGACATTCAGAATTCTCATCATGTTGACTATGATATAACTTTTGAACTAATCTTGTGATCTTGTTGATATTGATAAAAAGATAGAATTGAAATGTTGTTGACATTTTAGACAAATGATAACATTGTTAGTAGAAATGATGAGTTAGCTATATGTAGATGGTTGTTGATTTATGTGCGTATATTTATCCTTGATGTTTTGATGTGGCCATGAGGCCGAAGGAGGTATTGTGTGATTTTGTAGGTGACTATATCACATCAATCAAAAGGGGGATTGGAGACCAACCACAATAGAATACTAGATAGATACAACGAAGGTCACTATGACAACTTGTGTTGTGTTTTGTGTGTTTTATTTTGCTAGGGGGTTCCCATGGAGGGATGACCTCCAATTGTGACCATGGATAGTGTGAAATTCTTCCCTTTTATTTTATTTATTGTAGAGTTTGTCGTTTATTTGTGATGTAATTTATTTTATCATTATTGATTAATGTTCTTTTATTAAGTAAATAAATCATGTTATTAATTTATTTAGTAGATTTGTTGGTCTTTTGGACTATGTGATTTTGATTGAGTGTAAGTGACTTTGAGTGTTGTACACTCTACCTTACCTTGGAATTTCGGATTTGAGCTTAAGGGCCATTTTTGGAGGCTTGTAGGACAAGCTAAGCTTGTCCCACACCTCTTAATTTCATATACCAACCCTACCTATGGATTGGGGGGTCAAAAATAGACCCCATTATGTGTTTTGTAAGACAAAAAGTGATATTTATTACATTTTTCTTACATGGGTTTTAATTTTGTCCTTAAAGGGCATGGGTTTGGATTGTGTGTAAGAGGCTTGTCATTCCTCTCAACCACCAATTTATTGTGCATTGGGATTGAGGTTTGACTTGTGAGGTGGAGATAAGGATGAGTGATGTGGAATCCTACATGTAGCCACCTCACCCTCTCTCCTTTTTCTATATATGCAAATTTAATTATTTGTTTGGGGGTTACTTCATTTCATTTGTGCTCTTGTAATTTTGGAGTTGGAGAGTTTTGGAGTGCTTGTTGAGTTTGGAGCTTGTTGGAGTTAGATTGAGCTTAAAAGAGCTTGGAGGGTGATCCTTTGATTAAGTTCTACCATGGAAAGGTAGGAACTACACCCTTGTTTTGTTTGTTTTCTCTTATATATGTATATTTGTATGTTGTTGAATGTTTTGGTATGTTTGTTGGGTTCTTGGGTAGAATGCGTAAGTATGGTGTAAGAGAAGGCTACGGGAATTTTATATATAGGGAGGCATAAGAGTTTATTTCATTTCTTGGGAGGGAATTGGGTTGGGTGCCTCACCTTGGATAAGAAAATGCTTGCACTTCTTACTTGGTTCTTATGAAGGAGACATAAGAGATTGTAGGGAGGCATAAGAGGATATTGATGGAGACATAAGAGTTGTGCAAGGGTTTTGAGATGTATATTAGAGGGATTTAAGGTGGGAACATAATCCTATTGGGAGGCATAAATGATCTCCACATAGATTCGTGCTCCATTGGATTTTCATTTCAAGTCTTGTGTGTTTTGAAAAGTTGTATTATTGTGATATTTTTCTTGTGTTGAGTGAGTGTTATATGGTTGTGAAATTTTGTGTTGTAATGTTGAAGCATTGTATATTTTCCATGAGTTGGATCCATCCTTTATTGCATTTTGGTTGGGGCTCAGGGGTCAATGAGGAGGATAGTCTCTTCTCCTCATTGGATTATTGGTTGGGTGGAGAGTGTTGTGTCTCCCACATTTCTGGTTATTTTAATTAAAGTGAAGACATGGTGGAGCTCTTGTTGGTGATTTGAAATTTGGAGTATTTTTTGAAGTCAAAAAGGAAATCCTTCTTTGTGAGAAAACCCTCTTGTTATTTCCACTTAAGGTGGAAGACTTGTAGTATTGTATTTTAAAAAGAAATGTTGCATTGTAAGTTTCATTTACCAAGTTGTATTATTATTTTTGAAGGAAGTTCATTAAAGAATGTGTAATTTCCTTTCTCCTCAAATTGTTGTATATAAAGGAATGGATTAGAATGGATATCATGTTTAAAAGTTTACTTGTAATGAAAAAGAAAGAGAAAGTTCATTATTCTTTGTGGAACTTGCATTTTTGTAAGAGTGAAGGAAGAACATAGAAATGTAAAATAATAATAATGTATTTTTGGTAAATCTTAAATGTATAATAGTTTTTTTGTTTTCCTTGAGCAAATGGTTGTAGTGGAATTAAAAAGATGCACAAGTTATAATAAGTTACCTTGTTGATAGATTGTATTCTGTTGTAAAAAGGGAAAAATAATTATACTTATAAATAGGTTAAGTTTCATTTCTTCTTCCTTTTAAAACAATGTTGTTAGAAATATAATTTTGTAGTTTCCCTCTTGTTACTATTGAAATAGAAAATCCTTAAATTTAGTAAATTAGGCATGGAATGAATAAATGTAATAATCATTCAACTGGAGACTTTAGGAATATAAATTCAAGCTAAGGATCATCTTTAAAACACTCTAGTAAAAAAATTGGAAAAATTACAGAGATGATGGTTCTGTTTTTTAAGAACAGTATCACCGCCCTATGTAGAGCGGCGGTCTCTGAACTACCGCTCAGGCAAGGCGGCGGTTTGTGAATCATCACCCAGGTATGGTGGCGGTCCCAAGACCGCCGACCTACTTTGGGCGGTGGTTTCATCACTGACAGCGGAAAAATACAAATCCGCGTATATGCAAATTTAAACTTGGTTTAATTAAAAATTTAAGCCTACAAATTTAAAGAGGAAACCTCCAGTAAGCAATAAAGGAATAAATTCATTGTTCTAAACTTTTAAATCTTCAAATGGGTATTTAAAAGCATTCAATCTCATGGATTTAAAATGAAGTAGGGTTTTTGCCCAAATAGAAAAAAAAAAAGAATTAACTAAATCACAACTCCATATTTGGAGTGGAGACCCCTTCAATCTTCAAATGAAAGACAATACAAAATAAATCCTTAACCCAAACTAAACTAAGCTTGATTTTGTGAATTCCTCCATGGTTCTTCCTTTCTTGCTCCCATGGCTTCCATTTCTCCAACCTGCAAATTAAACAAAAGAAAAGTGACCAAATGAGGAGGCTAGGGCAAAGAAAAAATTTTAATAAAATTCCATAAGGATAGTTAGGGATAGTATAGAACCTTAAGATCCAGTGACCACAATTGATTTGATCCGAGGGTTAAGAATCAACCCTACAATTGTTAGGTAAGAATAACTATTATAGGTTTTTAGATAATTTAAAGGTATGTGTAAATGGGTGAATGGGGCCATCTAATACCCTTCCATGTTAAGTTAATTATTTAATTCCTAGTATGTTTTAGTAATTATTTAAATGGACATTAAAGAAACTAATTTAAGAGAACTAAGGTAACTAAGGATAGGGGTTTAATAAATATGGGTTTGAAGGTTAATCTAAGAGGGGGAAAAACATTTAACCAAGTAAATTTATTTTTGGCACCTTCCTAGTAGTTTGTAATTAATTTGACCTTAGAAATGAATTAAGAATATTTAAGTATTTATCCTAGACCTGGTCCATCTTTCGCAGTGTAGTAAATGTTGGTAGGAATTACTTAAGTGTATATTAGGGTTTGGCACCCTTGCAACCTGTTTGAAACAAATAAAATTACGGCAACCTTCAGTATAATTGTTTAAGGATTAATGTGGTTTTAGAACCTCGAAATTATGGGCGTTACAGTAAAAGACAAACAAATTTGCCAAAAAATACTGCCAAAAATTTGTAGTGCATAGACCATAGATAACCCTTCTGTCTTTGTAGTTGCATAATTTTGTGTTATGCACATGAGATTTTTGCTTGCAAAGAATCTTGGATGTTCCATATTCTCTTGTCTTGGTTGTGCGAGAATTTCTCCAACTATCATTCTTGTTGAACCCACATGAACATGAAAAGGTGTATTCCAATCCAAAAACCATAAGATTGGTGTGCTTGACAACAACTCCTTTAATTCATCAAATGTCTTTCCTTTCTCTTCTCCCCATTCGAACTCTTGTTACTTACTAAACAATTTTTCCAATGGCGCAAAAATTTTTGCATATCCTTTGATGAAATTTATGTGATGAACATAATGTCCAAGGAAGGCACAAACATCTCTTTATCTTTGTAGCACATGTAGCTACACAATTTCTACTATCTTTTTCGGATATACTAGTAAACCATATTTGTAAATTATGTCCCTAACAGGGTTCCAAAAGGGGTTGTGAAGAAACTCTTCTTCAAGTTTAGTGAGATTTTTAACTTCCTACAATGCTCAAACATGAGGCACAAATTATCACAATGATCTTTGACAAGCCCATACATTGTCCAATCATCTAAATAAACTGGTAATAACTTAAGGATGAAATCCTTGAAGGAACCTACTATAATGCATGAGAAAATTGTTGGCACATTTTTAAGTCGAAATGACATGATTGTATACATCAATGATCCCCATTTTTTGTGTTGTTTTCTTCCATGATCTAAACTTTATGATATCTTGAAAATTCATGAGTGAAGGTGTATATCTCTTTCCCTGCAACACCTAGATTTTCTTCTATAAATGGTGTTGGGTAATGATCTACCACACACAGTGATGCCAACAGTCTATAATCCATGTAAATTCTAATGCACTCATCCTTTTTATACTTATGACCTTTAGATTGTCTCATTTCGATTCTTCCATTAGTATGATAACTACCACATCCAACATATAATATATCTCCTTTCACCTTGATGTACAAGTTGGTTCTATCTTGTATGGTCCTTTTCATGTGGGTTTTGCACCCTGTATCAATTTAATTTTCACCTTCCCTAATGGTGGATGTAATCCTTCCATTTCTTGGTATCTTTATGGTAATAAATTTACATAGTCACGCAAGAGTTCCGTTATCTTAGCAACATCTGCGTCACTTCAATAATCTCTAATCATCATAATTTTATGCACCTCTTTTGTGCCTATGTTCACATGAATGGACTTCTTTGTCTCATGATGGGGCTCTATTCCTAAATACTTCTCATCAATAACTTCTGATGACATGTAATAATTTTCTTTATTCAAGTGGTTGTCACTAGCCCCTTCATCAATTTGCCTTACCATATTTTCTTTTCTTTGGCATCACTAATTTCGGTCTAGCCACATTGTTTGGTCTTCCTCGTTGGAATCACTATGTGTACTTCATTATTCAAAATTCTTTAGTAGCATCGACCCTTTCTCTTTGTGTAGTTTTATAATGCACTCTTCCATGACTGCATCATCTCTAAAAATGGCATGTTTTATGCATTGAAGAGAGTTATCCAATTTATGTGTAGCAAAGGTAAAGTAGAAAGTGTGTAAAAATGTAACTTTTAACGCCTCCCATTGAGAGGTATCCCTTCTTCATTCCCTTCCTACATACCAAATGTATTCCCAAACATCTACGATATCATAAATGATGTGATTCCACAGAGTTTACGTGATTTATTGTGTTCCTTCTTCCCAAATTTATTTGCAATTCCTTATATGCTCTTGTCACTTTGTGACCCCACTATAACTAGGTATCCTGTGCAAGAGATTGTTCTTATCAAATCGGGTGTGCATGGCCTCAATCACTTGATCCCATATTTTCAAGGATGGGCTATGAGTTCTCACCATTGTATTGTTGTTCCTCAAACTATATAAATCAAGATTTTGACTCGTTCTTTCTCGGGTGACATGTAGTTCTTCATCTCTCTTAGAAAGGTTTGGATATCCTCTCCTCCATGAAATTATGACATAGGCTTACTATTCTCCTTGCATATCTTCCTAACATACTTTCCTCTAACTTCTAGCACTGTGCTAACTATATTCCATTTGTTGTAGCTAACCGCTCCATAATCTCTTTCAATTAATTAATAAGAGTCATGTGTTTGATTGTCACATGTAGTGCTAGTTGTATCTGACATGGATTGTGTGTCATTTCATTGTAATTCTCCCTCTTAAGTTGGATAAAAATACACCAAAAATTCCTCCCGAATCTTGTAGATATTCTCCAAATCCTCATGTTCTTCCACATTCTCAATGAAGGAGACATCTTTGCTAACATCGACTAGTATGATCACACTTTGAGTACCATTCTCGAAGCTAATGTAGTGATTTTTAAAGAACAATTTTTCATTATTAGCATACCACCAAGGCCTTCTAAGTAACAATGGAAATTTTTCTACTTTTGCCAACTCAATGACCTCAAAATCACCACAAAACATGACTCCTATTGTGTTGATGATGTCATTCTTCAATACTCTGATTGACATGCCTAACATCTTGTTAGCCATGACAAAGACATGTGGACAATGATGGAATGTAGGGTTTCGACACCTACATTCTAGGAATTCCTCTTCCTCCAAAATCACCCACACCTATTCAACATGGACGATAACCATGCCTATTCAACTTATACTCCACCATGCTTAAATGACCTAAACTCAACCATGCCTAAAATTACCTAGACTTAATCATGCCTAAAACCTACCATTCATCTATCTTCATCCTATTCTTCCCTAGCTTATGGGAGAACTACATCGGCATGAGGTCCCTTTTTTCAAGGCTATATAGGTAGCACTTTGAGGGCATGGGGCCCTTAGAGGTTAGCTCGGCCACTTTTTCCCCTAACCAATTTTCCCCCTTTTATATTCACATTTTACCATAGTTAGTTTCCATTTTACACAAAACTTGGAAATTAAATAATCATAAAAACATACATACCTACCATTTTACAACATCAACCATATCACGCATCAATCATTTAACATTTCCATGATATCGAGTACTAGGAAATTTAACCACAACATACATACAATCCATTATTTTCCATAATAACAATAACTTGGAAATTAAATCAAATACAAAAACATGACCAAACCATGCCTATACCTAGACTCCACCATGCTTATACCTGAAAAAACCATTCCTATACCTAACTCCATCATGTCTATACCTGACTCCATCATGCTTATATGACCTCGAATCCATCATGCCTAAAACACTTAAAGTTTGCCATGCCTATACCTGAATCCATCATGCCTACATAACCTCGACTCAATCATGCCTAATTTAACTAGTTTCCATAATACACAATAACAATGGAGATTCAAGCAAATACATCATCCATCCAGTAAGCATCATTAACTATATAAGGGGGGTGTTTGTGTATCAATACGTATATACACAAATATAAATAAATATCATTATCTCAAAACTCTCATGTATAATCTCACATCTTCGTGCATTATATATATACTATATATATAATATTATATATATATATATATATATATATATATATAATATATATATCAAAAAATCAAACTAATGGTACATATCACACATGGATATCAATCATCTTCCCACCTGATACCCTCCTCTCTGCTCTCACCTGTCTCCTCCTCCCTACCAGTCACGTGCATTTCCAACATATCACCACCCTCTGTTGCTCCCTTCCTGGCCTCCATCTACTCCTCCTGGCCCTCTGTTTTCAGCCTGGTCTCCGAGAGCTAGTAACCACACCATGACCCTATCTCTGGGGTTAAAAACCCCCTGTACTACCAAATCTGTGAGTCTTTGATCTAGTATGCTCATTGACTGCCTGTTGGGCTTAGTACTCGGCATATTAATGCACATCAATCCTTGTGGTGGCTAGTTGATCATAATAATAGTGAGCCTCATTCAGGACATCCCTGAACCTCACCATGGATATGGTTTGGGGTGGTGCCATCGACCTAACTGCCCCCTATGAACTTTTCCCAACCAAGAACGTACCATGTCCTAGTGCAAGTGCATGTACTATGGGACCCTTTCCCTGTGCCTGTGTTGGTACATGTGTAGCTACCTAGGCCTATAAGGCCATAACATGTGCCTGTGCAGTGGCCAACTAGCCCTGTAATCCGGCCACATGTGCTTATAAGGCAGCTACCTGCCCTCCATCCCCATCTCCACCCTTTGTAGCTACCTAGGCCTATAGGGCCGTCACCTATGCCTGCAAGATGGTGACATGTGCCTGTGACCCTATTAGTTGTCCCTAGAACCCTATAATTTGTGCCTTTAAGGTATCCACTTGAACACGTAATGCATCCCTCTACACTATGACTGTTGCTAAATCAGGCTACCCTAGCCTCGACAATGTCGCCTGTAGCTGTGCCACCCATCACTGCTTGTATCCATCAGTGACACATGCATCATCAATCCGTCTATCTAGCACTTTTTCCTCCTTCCTTGTGGGAACACTCAGACGTGGTGGAGAAATGGGTCTCTCCATGTCATCTCTTTAGTACTATGGGAAAGGTGGGGGCACGTCTTGCCATAGTCCAAACTATCGTCTGATCTTGTCCATGGGTATCATCTCGTGCTCCTCAGCATGCCGCCCTGTATCCATCTTAGTAACTTAACCTCCTCTATCTCCTCAGCCATGTCTCTATATGATGGAAAATCAACATATGACCACCACACAATATCCGCTGCTGATAGGCCCTCCAACAACCACCTGTAGTATATAACATCATATGTGGCCCTGACCACTATTGGTTGTGCCCCGACTATTACTCATCTCCTAAAACCCACTATGTACAAACCACCCCTAAATTAGTCTTGTCATGGTAACCCGGTTGGATGCACACACACAATGTACTCATATGCCCAGCAGTGTAACAAGAATGTGCAACACATACCAAACCTCCTCAACCTACCATAGGCCCATAAATCCCTATACAACTGGACTAGAAAAGTTGGTACCCAAGAAAATCAGACCCGATCCTCAATCATGTCATGTAACACCCCCATTAGTTCTAATGAAAATCTCCCACCCTTAGAATCTAGGAGAGTAAAACAGCCTACGGCCACCATCATCAGAACAGATAACCTGGTCTCCTATGGATAGGCGGCATACATATTCCCATAACTCATACTCAAACTATGATAACTCAACATACCCATCACCTCACCAAATACTGCCACTATCGGCTCCACCAAAGCCTCACTTAAAATCAAATACAGTGGCTCCCCAACAATAGGAGTCCACATGATCCTATACATGTCCTCCAATGTGACAGTCATCTCACCAGTCGGTAAATGGAAGGTATTGGTCACGGAATCCCATCTATCGATGAGAGCGACCATCAAGCTAGGATCTCGGCCAAAACGCCTATAGCTCTAGATCGAACTAAAACATGCATCTACTATGTGCTCCCACTCCTTAGTTGTCACGTCAGGCTGCATTTTTACCAGTACATGTGGTACTATGTCTCTCATAGTCAGCTAATCTCTCGCCTGCATCATCTAAAACAACATTGTCAAGTCACAACCCTTGTTGAGTATGGAGCTAAATTACTCATGTTTTAACATGCAATTGGAACTTGCTGGAAAATACAGTAACCGGCATTGGTCAGGGAAGACCAGCATCGGTTAGAGTGTGACCGGCATCGGTCAGGGAAAGTTGGAACCAGCGACGGTTGGGAAGAACCAGCATCGGTTACCTGTGTGACGAACTTTTAATTAACTCTCTGGATTTATTTCTATTTTTAGCGTTGGAATATATTTAATGAATGTAATTGCATGGCTAAGTGCCCTAAAGTCTTAAACAACTATCTAAAGCATAAAGCTAGGGTTTAGAAAAGAGGATTGATCATAATTACAAAATAATTGTGTAAGAGAGAATTCTTGGTGAAGAAGGCAAAAAAATCTTGAAGGAAGACAGTACTGAACATCTAAGAGGTGTGGAAGATTGTAAATCTTCATTGTATATCTTGTCAAAGCTTTAGATAATTGATTGGCTTGTTTTCTTGGTGGACGTAGCCCACATTGGGTGAACCACGTTAAATCTGGTGTTGATTTTATATCTCTTGTTTTGTATAATTCTTCTGGTAGAATATCCACTTTTATTTGCATGTATGCTTAGATCTGATATATTGTCTGTACAACCAGTGTGCTAACCCCAACAACTGGTATCAGAGCTTTGTTTGAGGGTTTTGTGTGTTGACATATTTACTCACATAGGGTTTTCTGATTGAGTGGGAGCTACAGCAATGACAGAAGAAAAAAATACAAGGTAGAGAAGTTTGACGACCGAAATTATCAATTATGGAAGATGCAGATTGAGGATTATCTGTATCAAAGAGATTTGTATTACCGTTGGATGAGAAGTCTAGACCTACGAAGATGATTGATGAAGAATGGAATATTCTTGACAGAAAGGCTTTGGGATCTATAAGATTGAGCTTGGAAGCATCAGTGGCTTCCAATATTATAGAAAGTGTTTCTACGGTAGACTTAATGAAATCTCTTGCTAATTTATATGAAAAACCTAGTGCTTCAAATAAAGTTTATTTGATGAAGAAACTATTTAGTTCTAAGATGCATGAAGGTGGATCTGCATCTAGTCATTTGAATGATTTCAGATCTATTGTAAATCAGTTAAAATCAGTTGAAATACCATTTGATGATGAAGTAAAAGCACTTTTATTCTTATGTTCTTTTCCTGATAGTTGGGATAACTTGGTAATGGTTGTTAGTAATACAACATCTGCTAATAATATTTTAAAGTTTGATGATGTGGTTAGTATAATCTTGAATGAATAAATTCATAGGAAGAGTACAGAGGAAACATCATCTAGAAATGCTTTGAATGTAGAAAGCAGGGGCAGGCAGAAGGAGAGATCCAAGAGTAAGAGTAATGGGAAATCAAAGTCAAGGGATAGCAATTCTAAATCCAGAAGTAATGAAATTACTTGTTAGAAATGTGGAAAGAAAGGACATGCAAAGAAAGATTGTTGGTCAAAGGAAAAAGAAAACCAACACCCAGACAAAGGTAAAGAATAAAATCTTATTGCATCAGAGGTAATGCAAGATGATCTTATTCTTTCTTTAGATAGTAGAATTGAATCATGGGTTTTAGATTCAGGAGCTTCTTTCCATGCAACCCCTAATAAGGGTTATTTCAGAAATTATGTCTAGGGAAATTTTGGGCATGTTTATTTGGGTGATGATGAACCTTGCAGTATTACTGGTAAAGGGGAAGTTCATCTAAAATTGTAGAATGGAAATACATGGGTATTGAAAGATGTGAGGCATGTGCCAAGCCTCAAGAGGAATCTTATTTCTGCATGGCAACTAGGTGAATCTGGTTGCATGGTTACTTTTACAGGAGACTCTTGGAAAGTCACCAAGGGTGCTTTTGTTGTGGCAAGAGGTAAGAAGGTAGGAACGTTATATTTATCTACCTATATTACTGATTCCTTTTCTACATTATCTACTTCAGATTCAGATGCATGTATGTGGCATAATCGGTTAGGTCATATGAGTCAAAAAGGAATGCAGATCTTAAAGGCTAAGGGTAAGTTATCAGATTTGAAATATTTAGATCTTGATTTCTGTGAGCATTGTATCTTTGGAAAGTAAAAGAGAGTGAGATTTCTCAAATTTGGGGCAACTAAGAAGGAGCAGAAATTGGAGCTTGTACACTCAGATGTGTGGGGACCAGCTCAGGTAGCTTCTCATGGAGGATCCCAGTATTATGTTACTTTCATTGATGATGCTACAAGAAAGGTATGGGTTTATTGTATTAAACATAAATCTAATGTTTTTGAAACTTTTAAAAGATGGAAAGCCCTTGTTGAGAATGAATCAAATTCTAAGTTAAAGTGCCTTAGATATGACAATGGTGGTGAATATTGTAGCAAGGATTTCAATTATTATTGTTCAGTGAATGGGATACGTAGAGAAATAACAGGTTCCAAGAACACCACAGGAGAATGGTGTTGCAGAAAGAATGAACAGGACAATCATGGAACGTGCTAGAAGTATGAGGATACATTCTGGATTGCCCTTGCAGTTTTGGGCAGAAGCAGTTGATACAACGGTTTATTTGATTAACCATGGGCCTTCAAGTTCACTAGATGGAGGAATACCAGAGGAAGCTTGGACCGAAAAGAGGTAGATCTTTCTTTTCTTAAATTTTTGGTTCAGTAGCTTTTATGCATATTGATAAGGAAAATAGAAAAAAGTTGGATGCAAAATCCAAGAGATGCACTTTCATTGGTTATGGATCTGGTGATTTCAGTTTTCATTTTTGGGATTTAGAGAATTCTAAAATTATTAGGAGTCATGATGTTGAATGGAATGAAAAGAGAATGTACAGGGATCAAATTTTGGTACCCAAGGATGAACCGATTGAGAAATTTTGTGAATGAAAATGAACTCTCAGATTTAAAAGTAATACCTACAGGGTTACACAGTAACTGTGTCGGTTGACCCCTGACCGACATCAATCAGAGAACTGGTATCGGTTACAGAGATCCCAACTGGCATCGGTTAGCCGAACCGACATCGGTTAGAGGTGACCAGCATCGGTCACTGACAGATTTGGATACAAATGTCCAGGAGGTCCAGAACTGAGCCTCCGGTACCCCAAACTCCTGTGAGAAGGTCACAAAGGGTAAGTAAACTTCCAGAAATATTTACACCTTCTCTATTTTATTTATTATTGACTGATAATGGTGAACCAGAGAGCTTTGAAGAAGCAATGCAGGATAAGACTCACATCCAGTGGGAACATGACATGGATGAGGAGATGGAATCCTTGGAACAAAACCAGACTTGGGATTTGGTTAAGTTGCCAGCAGGTAAGAGAACATTGCAGAACAAGTGGGTTTACAGGATCAAGGAAGAAGAGGGTGGACAGAAAAGGTACAAGGAAAGGCTTGTAGTAAAGGGATTTACACAAAAGGTAGGTATTGACTTTGGTGAAATATTTTCTCTTGTTGTTAAGATGACTTTTATTCGTACTGTATTGAGTTTAGTTGCAGTAGAAGATTTGCATTTAGAGCAACTAGATGTGAAGACGGCTTTCCTTCATGGTGATTTGGATGAAGAAATTTATATGCAGCAGTCACTTGGGTATGAAGTCAAGGGTAAGGAGAAATTAGTGTGCAGGTTGAAAAAGAGCCTATATGGGCTCAAGCAAGCTCCAAGGCAATGGTACATGAGGTTTGATAGTTTTATGCATGAGCATGGTTACTTGAGATGTGAATCTGACCATTGTGTTTATTTCAAGAAGCTTGAAAATGGGAGCTATATTATTTTGTTACTGTATGTGGATGATATGCTTATTGCAGGATCTAGTATGTAGGACATTGGTGAGCTTAAGAGAAAGCTAGCTCACACATTTTCTATGAAGGATTTAGGAGCTGCAAAAAGAATCCTTGGCATGCAAATACATAGAGACAGGAAAAATAAGAAATTGTATTTGTCTCAGGAGGATTATATCTACAAGGTGTTAGAAAGGTTCAACATGCAAAATGCAAAACCTGTTAGCACACCTATGGCTGGACACTTCAAATTGAGTAAAGATCAGTGTCCATCATCACATGAGGAGGTCAAATACATGACATGAGTGTCATATGCTTCAGCAGTTGGGAGTCTCCATGTATGTTATGGTTTGTACAAGACCAAACATTGCACAGGCAGTAGGAGTTGTGAGTAGATATATGGCCAATCTAGGTAAAGAGCATTGGAAATCAGTCCAATGGATACTCAAGTATTTGAAAGGGACATCTAGCATGCAGTTATGCTATGGAGGTTTGGATATTTCATTACGTGGCTATGTTGATTTGGATATGGCTGGAGATCTGGATGGTAGGAGGAGCACTACTGGATATATTTTCACAGTAGGTTGGGATGGCAGTTAGCTGGATTTCAAGATTACAGAAGGTTGTGGCTTTGTCTACTACAGAGGCAAGAGTATGTTGTAGCTACAGAGGCTAACAAGGAGATGATATGGATGAGTAGGTTCATGGAAGAGTTGGGAAAGGAGCAAAGTGATTGTAAACTGTTCAATGACAGTCAGAGTGTAATTCATTTGGCAAAGAACTCAACATTTCATTTGAGAACGAAACACATTCAGTTGAGGTATCACTTCATACGGCAGGTATTGGAGGATGGACAGTTGAATCTGGAAAAGATTCATATGAGTAAGAACCCTGCAGATATGCTAACAAAGTTGTTAGCAAAGGAGAAGTTGGAGCTACACTCCACTTCTGTTGGTCTTCGAGTTTGAGGATCGAAGAGGAAGAAACAAAGCTAAGGAGGAACCAAGAATGGTAATGTACATGTATAGTGCAGTAATTAATCTCCAAGTGGGAGATTGTTGAGTTGTGGAGCTCAATTACTTCATGTTTTAGCATGCAATTGAAACTTGCTGGAAAATACAGTAACCAACATCAGTCAGGATAGGGCACCGGACATCGGTCACCTAGAGTGTGACCATCGGTCAGGAAGGACTGTCATCAGTCAAGCAAGGAGGAACTGGCATCGGTTAGGGATAATCGACATCAGTTACCTGTGCAAGGATGTTTTAATTAACTCTCAGGAATTAGATCTATTTTTAGTATTAAAGATAGATTTATTGATTGTAATTGCATGGCTAAGTGCCCTAAAGTCTTAAACGACTATATAAAGCATAAAGCTAGGGTTTAGAAAAAGAAGTAAGAAGATTGATCATAAAGATTACAAGATAATTGTGTAAGAGAGAATTCTTGGTGAAGAAGGCAAAAAAAGCTTGAAGGAAGAAAGTACTGATACATCTGAGAGGTGTGGAAGATTGTAAATCTTCATTGTATATCTTGTCAAAGCTTTGGATAATAGATTGGCTTGTTTTCTTGGTGGACGTAGCCCACACTGGGTGAACCACGTTAAATCTGGTGTTGATTTATGTCTCTTGTTTTGTATAATTCTTCTGGTAGAAAATCCACTTTTATTTCCATGTATGCTTAGATCTGATATATTGTTTGTACAACTGGTGTGCTAACCCCAACAACCTTCTCAAATTACCTATTCCTTAAAACCTCAACTGACCTCATACTTAGCCATTTTTTACCAATTCATACCTAAAAACCATTCATCATACCTACCCTTCACCTATTTTCCATACCTACCCTTAACGTAGTTCACCTAAAAACCCTACGGTCTCCATGTTGATACTTACCCAATATCCTAGATCATTTCACCTAGATACCTATCACACATTGGCAACATAGTGCCTTACCCTCTTCCACCTACATTAGCCTTCACTTACCCCTACCTCACTTGTTTCACTTTCCCATCTAGCCCTTCTTTCACCTAGTCACTTTTTTACAGTGACCGACATCGGTCGCCTTAACCGTAATCGGTCATCTTGACCAGTGCCAGTCACCCCAGCATTGACTAATGTTAGCCAAAACCAACCGATGTTGGCCAAATAATTACTGACATTGGTCACTATTTTGACAATGAAATCGAAACACCTGTCCCCGATTGCCAAAAATCAACAAACAAAACAACCTAAAACCCTACACCACCCCACCCAAATTTATCCTACATTCATTCCTAACCCTACTTAACCTACATTTTCCCCTTTCCCACCCCTGTTTCACCCCTTTTAACCCACAATTTCAAAATATAATTCCCACCCCCATTTTACCTGAATTAATCAAATCTTTTAAAATGTAACAAGAGGTGTCGGAATGCCTTCTACCTCTACGTGATGTCGTCTCCACAGTGGCACCTTTTTTCTCTATGTCGTGGTCCTCCCACTCCCTCTCCCACCTCTGCCATGTCAAAATCCACTCCTCACCTCACAACCAATCAACTCACTCCAATCAATCTCGTGGACCCGCCTACTGAACGCCAATCATATGCTAGTTTCTCGCCAACTCAGCTAGGGACCTCGTACCGTCGCTTTTCCACTTTCCACTTCTTCTCCATTATTTTCCACAAATGGAAAAGTAACAAATGACTCCGTAAAACACATATTTTACCATTTTTGCCCCAAATTAACATAACTGACATCAGTCAGGTCGTTCCCTAGCTGACTAACATCAATTAAGATATAACCAGTATCGGTCACCTGACGTAACCATTTGACCCACACTATGCCCACTTTGCCTAAACACAATGTTTTCAAACAAATTTTACCCTTCCCAACACCTATTAAAAACTCACCCACAAGCCTATATCACCTGTACGTTTCCTTAATTGTGCTTAGGGACATGTTATTTACCTATACCTTAGACTTACCTATGCCTTGACCTACATACCCTACCCTGAATCACCTTTTTTCACATTCGAATTTGTGTATTCGCTATAACTTGTGATGATGCTACTCGTGTGGTGTAGCCTAATGACCTTACCTTACCTGATGTGTGATTATTATCCCAACCAAACCTTTGGTGCCCTAAAACAAAACCTATTACCCATTCCTACACTTTTCCTATCAAGTGTGAAATGTGTAGGACCATATCCTATAGGTTCTTGGATACCTGAACCACTTCAACCTCGTTTGGATAGACATGATCAACCTTTGATGAAGTAGAGTTTGTAAGCTCTTCCACCTAAAGTATTTTATAACAATCTATGTCATGTGTGTGTGTGTTTGATTTCTATTACCTATTACCCAAATGTAGACCATTCCCCTTACCAAGTAACCCATCCACCCTTGTTTTTATCTATTGGAACCTATTTATCAAACCAATCACTGACTTTGTATTTGCATGACTTCATCAATTCCTAGTTTGAGGGGGATGACTTTCATCCATACTTGTAGTGCAACCTAATCTCCGCTCAAGTGTGACCTAGCACACCGATTTCTTCATGTTATTGTTGAGAATGTGCTGCTAGAAACAAGCTAGGCCGAAGAATGCGTTTGAGTGGCAAATGTAGACACCCAAATTTGGGTCACCCTCCCCTTTGTCTCCTTTAATCAATTAATGTAACGTGTTTACCTAACCATGACCCCTTACCCCACATTCATATTCATTTAATTACTTACAATTGAATTAATGTTCATCCTCACATTATTGATTAATTTAATTACTTTAATAGAAGAATTTACATAATTTTCAATACCTCAAGGGAGTGGACTTATTCCTAGCCTATGTAATTAACTAAGTCTAGGTCCTTACTTATCCCAACCAACTGGACTTAGTCTAACCCTAAAATTAAAGTCGCATTCCTTCTCCAACAAAGACTCCCACTTATCTAAATGCAAACCCTCACTTGAGACCTGGATTGGCAATCAAAATCACACCAAAAATAGTAAATATCTACCTATTTTTGGTAAACCTAGAATTATTTTCCAAAGAAGACTTAGACCTACGTCAGTTATCCCTCGATCTAGAGTCAGGTTTCCTAAACGCCATCAATTGACTTTATATATAACTTGGCAACCTCTTACCAGGAGGTTGGTTATTTTTTAGTTTTGGGAGAACAAATATTCATCATTCAAGTTGAATCCAAAGCCTCTCAGCATCCACACGACACAAAATACTAAACCACAAGCCCAAGCAAGCATCTGGTTCTCCCTCCAGAGCATTGGAATATTCATGGGAACACTATGGGAGTACTATTACAGCACTGACTCTAGAATCTCTTAACGGATCAACTACCATCCACCTTCATCTACTAGATCTATAAATGTAATTAAAGTATACATGATTTCAATCATATCCATGTGATTGCTTAATTTGGTAATATAGATTCCTTACCTCTTTCATTATACATATTTATTTCTTCTTGTATTTCTTTATCTCCACCTCCTCACCAATCTACCAACCCAACCACCTATAGCATTTTTGCCTTTCGTTACTTCCCCCTTGGTATCCCTGAGTCTTCTCAGTAATATCAAGAACCAAACCATGCCCTTTTTACTCTCTGTGTAATCACAAAGAAGCCCAAAACCAACTTTTATCAAATTATTGTCAATTGCCCCTACCGACGTCGGTTTCCTGACCATCATCAGTTTAACCTCCATACCAAAATTGATCACCTGACCGATATTGGTCTTTGTGTTATTCCATTCCTTTTGACCAGCGAGCCTCTTGATCAACAAAAACTAACCCAGATAGCACCCAATCGAACCCAGACCCCTGTCAGACCTACAAGAACCCAGAATAACCTGCCAAACCTCCAAATTTAATCATATCCTCTCCTATTAGACCTTGAGATTTTCTTATTGTATGATACACGAGATAAGGTAAATCAATATAACTACAGTAAGGATTTCCTTATTTCATAATATTTGCATTAAATTGTATTTGAAAGTGGATTGATAACCTTCTTCAGGAAGCATAATCGATATCCATGATGAATACTAGCATGTGACTAAGCAGTCCACTCACCTATATTATTAAATACTAAGAAAATGGGTGGTCTTGATTTATTTGATTATACAAGTCATTCCTCCTAGCCAAAGGGAAGCTCTTGTACAATTAGAACTGGGATCACAAGGTCAATAACGAGCGCATTCAACCTTTGACCTACATATCACAGGTATTCTTCCTAACCTGTTGAGACTATTACCCTTTTAACCAAATAAAAAGGGTTAGGTGCCCCAAAATGGGCGCATATGGACTATTTGTGATGCTCAAAACCTCAGGTCAATTTTCTAGGTCTAAATATCTTCGTCGTTATTCAATCATTTTCACTCCAACTTCACCATTAGATCGTTTCTCGCACCTATAACTTGCAAAATAAATGACTACCTGTACATGCCCACAAACCACATCAAATCTAATTAAAAATATGCATAATGGGGAGTCAGACTAACCCCGATAGTCACCTAAAGAGTGAACTTACGACCAAATGTTTCACTACATCTCAGACTCCATGTAGTTTTCTGTGTGTGTGTGTGTGTATCTGTGTCTCATGCCCTAGGTTTCCCTTATGCAAGTTACATGATGATAGCAGGCTATCTATAGATTGTCTCAAATATACATGATGTGTGTTATGGAATAGAATAAACTCCCCTTCTATACAATGTATACATACCAATGCATCTATTGACCCTTGTATGGATGTGCTAGATATGTACTTTATAGTGCTCTTGTGTCTTTGTGCAAGCTCAGGTGGTGATAGGTAATGTTTATAGTGCTTGGACCCCTTATTTGAAATAAGTAACTAAGTATATATATGATTCCATTGGTTGATTTTTTTAATTGAAAACTAAAATGCCAACCCAAAGTATTAAAAGGTGACCAAGAAGCGAAAGGGACCCAAAAGAGTAAGAAGAAGAAAAAGAGGTACATGAGTGCATGGGCACTTCTACCTTAGCTGGGCACTATTGTCTGAGGCCATCTAAAGGTAAATCAGTTAAGTGTCAATAGAACTGTAAGATGTGTAAAAGATAAAATGATGCTCAGTCAAGCTTAGAAACAGAAAAGTGTAAGAGATAAAGAAAAAATGAGTTTTTAGCCACTAGTTTTCTCGCTTATGAATCATGTATACATTAGTGTGCTTTAGGACTTAGAAATGTACCCAAGTGCATAGATTTTTTGTCTACATTTTCCTCCAATTTATGTTATTGAGTGAATACTTGATAGCATAAAGTAGATAGAATATCGGTGCCTTGTAATCTAGAGAGGAGTGTAGATGATAGCATGCCGAATGGACAAGTAGCCATGTGAAGTGTGAAGTGATTACAATGTGAAGCGTCGCAACTAGGAAAATGAGGTAGACCCTCGGGGTGAAATGTATGTGTATTATGGTGTTGTCAAAGCTTGTGCTTGTTGATGTGAGTTGCTTGTTGTAAGAGCTAGAGAGTAGTCAAAGTCCCATATGTGAAAGATCAAAGTAATTTATGTATAATTATGTAAAAGTAGTAGAAAGTATTAGCTAAAGAAAGAGTGCACCAGATGTATGAGAGAGTATAGGATATGAAATTATCTTGTTATTCTTGAATATGTTTCTAGATGGGGTTGGGGGTGAACAATTTCTAACCAAGAAAGCATCAAGCCATGGATTTGAGCATCTTTCTGCCAAGGATGAGGTTTTTGGGCAATCTCATGCCAAGAGTGAGGGTTTTGGGCAATCTCACAACAAGGATCTGTTTTTTGGGAAATCTCACGTCAATGATGAGTTTTTTGGGTGATGTCATGTTAAGAGAAGAGTGTTGGGGAGATGTTTTTGTTTTTATCTCCTTCCATGATGCTTTTCAAATGATAAGCTCCACTGCAAATTGGCACGTCCCAATTTATAACTGAATTTGTAACCAAATTATAACTAAGTTGTAACCAAATTGTAACTGAATTGTAACCAAGTTGTAACTAAATTGTAACTGAATTATAACTGATTTGTATCCAAACTGAATGAATTTTGTAACTGAAGACAAGTGTCTGACACTATGGATCAACACTGTAACTTTCTGGAAACTGTGTTGAATTCAAAAATTGTTTATTTTTTCCCTAAGGACACAAGCGCCCAGGTGGGACACAAGCGTCCACTATTCCTATTTGATACTAGGGGTTAGTGTATGCTCTGTGTTTTTGGTCCAATTCATATTCTGGACCAATATGTGATTGTGTTCTTTGGCCAATTTTGTATTGTGTTGTTCTATTCTTGAGCTTTGTGCTGCTGGAAGGATGATTTGTTCACCCAATATTCGGTCCCCCTCATTTCGGGTTCATGAGACGGATGTAGTAGGAGATGGCCCAAATGAGAGGACATGAAACTGATGTGCATATCCTAGTTTGGATACCTTCATGGGTAGGGGATTTGCATGGTAGAAACCAAGACATGTGTTAACAAGATAGACTAGAAAACATGTGTTAGAGTAAAGAGCTAGGATGCAATAGAATACAATGTAGCAAGAAACTATGAAGATAAGAGGTACCGTGAAAAGTGGGTTACATACATGGGAAATTACTCACAATGTCACATGATAATCAAGGAAAAATCAGCCATAATTATCAAACAATATATAAGGCATAGCCCGCAAATAATAAAAAACAAGTAACATATAACCTTAGTTGTATAGAATCCTACAAGGTAAATGCTACACATAAAGCACTTGTTATCATGTTAGAAAGATAAATAGTATGTCAAATCATGTATATATCAACAAAAAAGTAAATTGATAGTAATAAGTAGTAAATATTATAACAATATGGCATGTGATGTGGAGTAGGAGAATAGTAAAGGTAGATGCTCCCAAGAGCCTCAACAGGATTGGTAAAGAGTAGTATCGAGCATCATGCATTGTGTAATAATCTATAAAACTCATGCATTCACCTTAAGATACCATTTGAATATGTATGTGTGTATAATAAAATATAATGACATACTAAGAATCTAGCTAGTCATAGGAAACAAAGTGCAACATGTAAGTATTATAACCTAACAAGAGTAAATATAACCAAGATAGGTAGATGTCATGTGAATGTGATGGTGTGCTAAAATATGCATGATGTGTAGATGAAAGGGGCCACATTTCCCCTAGCGGATGTGTGATGTGAGGTTCAATTAGGAATTACGACCTCAACAATCAAGTATGAACCGTAGAACAAGAGTGTGTCCTTGGGTAGCAGACACTTTACTTGCTCATTTTTCTATGAATGTTGACACTAAGATATCCTATGCACAACTAGCTACAATTAAACAAGGATCTAATGAACATATTATGGACTATCTCTTGCAGTATAAGTATAACCTTGCCAAAATGACCAATGTGCTAGTTGATTCAGAATTGTGATATCTATTCATTCAAAGCCTTTTCTCTCCACTCCAACAGTGTGTTATTTTCAAGACTTCTCTTTTTTAGAGATTATGTCACACACTCGAATTGCGTGAAATAAAACTACTATCCATGGGGAAATTGAAGTATTATGATACTTCTTCCACCTCATCTTCCAACAAGATTCAAGCCAAATCCACATTCAAACCATCCACTAAGCGTACTGACTCTAAAGCTAATCTTAACGTTGTTTCTACACCGGCCAAGATTTAATTACAATCCACAAGGTACACTTTTACTAAGCTATCTTATGCACCTTGGATCTTATTACCACAAATCATTGAAATTAATCTGATTACTCTCCCTCCACTACTCAATCTAGATCCTTCTCAACCATGTGGACATAATAACGATGAAAACACACACTGCGATTATCACCAATGCATTGGGCATTCTATTGATCCTTGTTTTAAACTCAAACATGTCATTCAAGATCTTATCGACAATAATGCAATTGAGATTCCACAGTCGTCTACTTCTAAATTGGTCAACGATAATCAAAAGCTTAAAATATGCAATGACCCATTACCAAATCATGATAATTCGGCTACTAATTCCTCTGTCAATCACGCATATCAAATGGTACCTCATTTTTCGTCGACACTGCTTGATTTTCTTATTTCTACTATTGATATGCCACCCTTAGTTATTACATTCTCATATCTTGACTACCATGCTACATTTTCTTCCAATTTGTTGCATATCAATGTTTCCATTGATTCTTATCAAGTCAATAATATTATAGTCCATACCTCGTGCCTTTACAATGCATGATCTTTGGCATTCTTATTGGATATCAATTTTCAAATCTCTCAAATCACATTTCTAGTCCCCAATTCTTATGGAAATTTTTTCCTTCCCATTATTGTTGGGTCCCTTACCATACCAACACCTTTCCTTGTTACATTTGAAATCAAGCACTGTGACATGATCTTAGGTCTCCCTTGGCTTTGGGCTACCAAGCTATCCCTTCCATGCTCTACTTATGCCTAAATTTCATTCACAACAAGTAAGTTGTCACCATTAAATGTATTCCACCGTGCACGCCATTCCCTCGTCCTATTCTCCCCATTGTTTTAGCCCCAGTCATGGAATCTAGGCCTCCTGCACCTCTCAAGTCTACATCTATTTTTGCACCTAGCTCTCTCATCCATACATGACCTACATCAGAACCTCGTCATCCTCGCTAGTCTATTAGTCCACCCCTTCGGTCTAAGTCTCGTATTCGGGAAGCCCATTCCTATAGATGCTCTCCACCTCCTTTACCACAATGGTCTCCCTCATATACACATATTTACTCTCCTACACCATCAGTCCTGTGCCAAATTCACATACCTTCTCCTTCTCGGATACTAGATAAATGACCCATGTTCTTTGCTATCATTGGATAACTTTCCATCACTCACACACTTGGGTGGCATTGCACTTTCTCCCCCCCACATCACTATTTTTTGTCATTTTCGTCTACTCATAGCTTATCTATTACACTTCATGCTTTGTTCTTCATGCTAACTAGCATCGAACACCAATCACATATAATACCTTAACCACCCGATGACACACTCTTGTTCTACGATTCATACTTGATTGTTGAGGGCACAATTAATACATGAACCTCACATGAAACACATCAACTAGGGGCAAACATAGCCCATCTCATCTAGACATCTTGCATATCACACCACCCCATCAGTTTCACTTAGCATCTGCACATCTTAGTTTTCTTCACTCTTGTTAGCTTATACAACTTACATGTTGCACTTTGTTTCCTATGCTAGTCAGATTATTAGTACGTCATTATCACATGGTATCTTGAGGTAAATTCGGGGCCTTTATAGCTTCTTACACATTGTATGATGCTCGAAACCATTATTTACCATTCCCCCCGAGGCTCCTGGCGTCATCTACCTTTATTACTCTCCTACTACACATCATAGGTCCTATTGTTACAATATTTACTACTTCTTGTCACTATTATTTACTTTTCATTGATATATACATGTTTTGACATACTATTTATCTTTCTAACAAGATAACAGGTTCTTCATGTGTAGCATTTTCCTTGCATGATACTATACAACCATGGTTATCTCTTACTTCTTGTTTGTTATTGTTTTTCATTGTTTTCGGCTATGCCATATGTGTTGCTTGATCATTTTTTTCTTATGGTTTTTTCAGCCCTAAGTGTCTTGTGACATTGTGAAATATGTCTCATGTATGCAACATGTCTTTCACAATCCCTCTCGTCTTCATATTTGTTTGACACATTTTTATTGCATGCTATCTATTTTACACTAAAACTTGTTTCTAGCCTATATTGTTTGCATGTGCCTTGGTTTTTACCACGCACATCCCATATCCCCTGCAAGTATCCAATCTACAATATGCATATCACTCTCTAGTCCTCTCGTTTGGGCCACATCCTCCTACAGTCATCACACAGACCCTAAATGAGGGGGAAACTATTGGGTAAATAAATCACCCTTTCAACAACACATAGCTCCAGAATAGAACAACACAATACAAAATTGGCCAAAGCACACAATCACATATTGTTCCAGAATCTAACTTGGACCAAAAACACAAAACAGAAACTATCACCCAATATTATACATGAATGGTGGGAGCTTGTGTCCCACCTAGTCACTTGTGTCTGGGGGCAAAAATAGATAATTTTTCAGTTCACCATAGTTTCCATAAAGTTATAGTATGGATCTATGTTTTTAGACACTTGCCTTTAGTTACAAAATTCAATCAATTTGGTTACAATTCGGTTACAAATCGGGACATGCCAATTTGCATTGGCACTTATCATTTGAGAAGCGTCATGGAAGGAGAGAAAAATAGACCTCTCTCCCTCAACACTCTTCTCTTGGCATGAGATCACCCAAAAAACTCATCCTTGGCATGAGATCGCCCAAAAAACTCATCCTTGGCATGAGATTTCCCGAAAACCTCATCCTTGGCATGAGATTTCCTTAAAAACTCATCATTGGCACAAGATCACCCAAAAACCTCACTCTTGGCATGAGCTCGCCCAAAAACCTCATCCTTGGTGGCAAGATGCTCAAATCCGTGGCTCGACGCTTTCTTGGTTAGGAATTGGTCACGCCCAACCCCATCCGACAACATCTCTAAGACAAATAGGAAAAATTTATATCCTGTACTCTCTAATACATCAGGATCACTCTTTCCTTAGCTACTACTTTGTACACACTTTTTACTTACTTATACATACGTTTCTCTAATCCTTCACATACGATATTTTGACTACTCTTGCTCTTCTTTTACAGTTTCATCCTTACAAGCAACAAGAAGCAACTCACATTAACAAGCACAAGCTTCAATAGTATGCTACTACACATATGATTCACACCTGGATTCTACCTCCTTTTCCTTGTTGCCACACTTCACATTATGATCACATCACACTTAACATGGCTTCTTGTTCACTTGGAACGCTATCAGCTACACTCCTTTATGGATTACAAGGCACGCATCTTATATCTAGTTTATGTTATCAAGTACTCACTCTACAACATAAAGTGGGGGAAAATGTAAACACGATATATGCACTTTGGTACATTTCTAGGTCCTAAAGCATACTAATATAAACATTATTCCTAAGAAAGAAAACTAGTTGTTGACAACTCCTTTTAGCATTTTGGTTTATTTATCTCTTACACTTTTCTATTTTTGAGCTTGACTGAGCATCATTTTGGCTTTACACATCTTACAGTTCTGTCAGGTTTGACTGATTTACCTTTTGATGGCCTCAAACACTAGTGACCAATTAGGACAGAAGTGCTCAATTACTCATGTCCCTCCTAAGAATTCTTGACCCTCGTTTATTCTTCTTACCCTTTTGGATCCCTTTCACTTCTTTGTCACCTTTTAAAACTTTAGTTCTCCCTTTTAGTTGTCAATTACGAAATTCAAACAAGAGAATCATATATACTTAGTTACATCTTTCAAATAAGGGGCCAAGCACTATAAGCATTATCTATCACAACCTACACTTACACAAAGGCACAAGAGCACTAATAAGTACACATCTAGCACATTCATATAAGGGATAAGAGCTTCATTTCTCTACATACACTGCATCGAAGGGGAGTTCATTTTATTCCATCAAAGACATTTTATATATTCGGGACAATCTAAATCTAGCTTGTTATCATCGTGCAAATTTCACAAGGGCAACCTAGGACACGTATACACACACACGAAGAACTACATGGAGTCTAAGATGTAGTGCAGTGCTTGGTCATAATTTCACTCTTCAAGCGACCATAGGGGTTATCCCGACTCCATATTTTACATATTTTTATTAAATTTGATGTGGTGTATGAGCATGTGCAAGTAGTCATTTATTTTACAAGTTATAGGTGTGGCTGATGAGCTAACAGTAAAACCGGAGTGACAAAGAGAGAATAAAAGTGAAGATATTCCAACCCAAAAAGGACTAGGTTCCAAACATCAAAGTAGACACAAGCACCCAAATCACTCATTAGTGTCTGGGGTGCTCCTACCCTCTTGCAGGAACTTCTTTCCTAAACATTCATGTGGTTTCAAACCCTCATCGAGTCTTTTCGACAATGTTTCCAACTTGTCCCAATAAATACACAGTTTTGATCACTCCCAAGTTATACAGAGTAGCTTATTGTAATAAATGATATTCAAGTGATTAAATATAGTAACATGTAAGCAATAAGAATTTAAATATGTAAAA
Organism: Taxus chinensis; assembly: GCA_019776745.2. Taxonomy (NCBI): domain Eukaryota; kingdom Viridiplantae; phylum Streptophyta; class Pinopsida; order Cupressales; family Taxaceae; genus Taxus; species Taxus chinensis. Next base: position 3,686,043 of record CM034156.1, on the reverse strand, counting down.
CCCTAAGCAAATGAAGGGAGAAAGATGACTTAGCTATTTCTGTGCAACCTAGGAATGGTCAAGACTATGTATCTGCTAGAACAGGCTGGAAACAATACTGAAAAGGCTCAATGAGGGTTGAGAACCTTAGGAATGTACATGACAGAAGTTCCCATAGGAGGGTAGGAGCACCCCAAGCACTAATGAATAATTTGGTCTCCTGTGTCTGCTCAGATTCTCAAAACTTGGTGTTTTCTGGGTCATAAGATCTTCTTTTTTATCCTCTCTTTGTCACTTTGGTTTCACCATTAGATTTTCAATCACACCTATAACCTACAAAATAAGTGACTACCTACACATTCCCACAAACCACATCAAATCTAATAAAAAGGATACAACACTGGGAGTCAGACTTGTATGCAAGAGTTAGTTAGTTATGTAAGTATAATTGAAACTAACACCTAGTAGCTTCAATACAATGCTAAACTAAACCTATGCATCATCATGCTAAGATCTTAAACAAAGCTAAACCTATCAAAATATCTATATTAGAACATGAAATGAAAATTTTAAGCTAAATATGCTAAACAAAATTAACTTCCATCTCTTATTGAATGCTAAAATGAGATGAGATTGAACCTATGTAGATCTCTAGCAATCAAAGAGGTTGATTATGTGCTTGAAATCTCAAGGTTTCTAAGAATGGAGTCTTATTAAATCATGGATACAAGACCACTTAAAATATCTCCAAATGACTTCAAAAACTTGGATGGAAGAATGCAAGAAATGGTGAAGGCTAGCTCTTCTAATGGAAGAATGCTCAAAGATGATAAAATGGGTATAATGAATGCTCTATGCTCATTTAGGTGTAAGAAGAAAGGTAGGAGGAGGGATCTTTATATATCCCAATGGATAGAATAATCTCTACATCCCTCTTCATGTGGGATAAATGGAGAGGCTGGGTTAGTTGTGGATAGGGGAGGTTTTATAAAGGGTTGATTCAACCTTAGTGAGAGTTTAGTTTATGTCCTTTAGTGACTCATGGGGTTTGAAAGGATTTATTAATTAACCCAAGTGATTAATTAATAGGTGTGCAAGCTTATATAAGCTTTTTAGAGGAACAATTAGTATTGATTTAGACTATAGGAGGGATTTAATCAAGTAAATGATGATTTATTGATTTAATGTGAAGAGGGAGCTAATTAATTAATAATAATTAATTAGTCTAGGCAGAAAGGGGGATTAATTAATTAGAACTAATTAATTAATCTAGATAGAAAGGAAGATTAATTCATGAAAGGGTCATTAATTGATGTATTTTTTGGATAGAAGGGTTAATTAACTAGCGTAATGTATCTAATTAATAGTGATAGAAGAGGAAGTGTAACTATATTGACGATATGTTGTCAATTAGTGGGAAATGAGGATAATTAGCGTAATTTATATATTTAAATACTTCAATTTAAATTCTAGGTGTCTAAATTTTTCCCTCTTCTACGGGTGGGCATAAGTGATGCCACTTCAAAGATAGTAGACAAATAAATTTTTAAGGTGCATAGAAGAAAAATTATTAGAAGTGAAAGATGCCCCCTCGATTGTCGATGGGGGTGATGAAAGAAGGCGATCGACAATCGAAAAAGGTGAGAGAAATGGATAGAAAAATGAGTAGGGGAAGGATGCACTAGGTGAAGAGGAAGAATAGTGTTGACTAAGAGAATAGATGTAGAGGAGGAATAAAGATGGAAAGAAAAGAGAAATATTTCATCCAGTGTATTAAAACAATGTTCAGTGTCATCATATTGCAAAAGATCTACGTCATCAATCCTTATTAAAAATATAAGCATACGACAAAAGTAGGATGACAATGAAAAGACCATACTACGAATAGTTGTACAATGCTAAAAAACAACCCACTCAATGCAACATACAAGAAGCAATGCAATATAAGAAGGAAACAATCTCATTTAACAAGGGAAAACAAGTACAAACACACATATTCCAACCAACAATGGTCAAGCCAGTTGTACAAATGTCTTAGTTATCAAGTTGAAGATCCCAACACTGTTTGTGATTGATGAAAAGGGTTAAAAATGATGCCCTCGAGTAAGGATACATGCAAGGGAAGGTTATGAAGGACACTCGGTCCACTGACAAAGTGTATTGCACTACAGAAATAGTACTCAGGCAACTATATGTGCCCCAGAGTACTGACGAAGACAAGCATGCTAGCTTTGTAAATGGTTGTAAATATGATGATTCACGTGAGTTATTTGATTTACGAAGATGTGAAATTTTCTAGCAAGATATGGAAATACTACCATGCGCAAGACACGAGTTTCAGCCGCTATGAACTGGTTTACCTAGTTTTAGTAAGTTTTACATTTTTTTAGGATTTTTGGAGAATTTTTGAAATTTTTAGGATTTTAGATTTTGAATTGATTTTTTTTTCTACTCTTTTTTTTTTTTTTTTTAATTTTGATGATTTGGATGTGTAGAAGAAAGTAGAAGAATCAGTAATAGTCTCCCAAATGCAAAATAAATGCCCCAGGGAGAAGAAAGAAGCAATAGGTGGTAAATAATACCTCAGCACAACAGGAAAAATTAAAAGAAGAATTATTTAATAATAAATAATTATTCGATGGAGTGTGTAGAAGAAGTGATGTCACCTAGGAGCAATAAAATTTCCCTAGTGAGAAGAAATAAGTACCAAATGGCAAAGAATGCCCCAGCATGGCAAAAAATTAAAGAAAAATAATTATTTAAATAAAATAATAATTCACGATGAGTAGAAAAAAAATTAGAGCAACAACAACCGTCAAAACAGTCTTCCAGGCATCACGGCCGGCAAGAATGGTTTACTATACCCCACCCAAGGGGGGGGGGGGTGTAAAATCATCGCAACCATTTCATTTGTTACTGATCGCTACCAAAATTTTACTGCGAGACCCCCGATAGCGATGAGGACGATGGTGAGAGGATGAGCCCGTAGGAGACGCACATACTAAGTTCGGGACTTCTTCGTGAGTAGTTTGACCTACCTTGTCAATTACGCATTTAATATTGTAATTAATGCTTTAATTAGTAGGTTAGACATAGGGTATAGCACATGCGTAGGGGTGCAAGTGCCCCTATGGTGGCACAAGCACCCCTGAAGTGTATGCATGCACGTATAGGTACATAAAAAACATTTACGTGGACGTGCATATGCCTCAAAAGTCTATACACACTCATGCACATTCATATAGAACTTGCGTGTACATGTAAGCGTCAAACACATGTGCACACACCACACACACATCTGTGCATATGTGCATGTAACACATACATGGCACAAGCGCCCTGAGGTGGATGCGTGCATGTGCGCGCGCCCAAAAGGGGACGCATACACCACAAGGTGCACACATGCCCAAAAGGGTGCATAGGAACCTAAAACATCCCTAAATGGTGTCAGTGCAGAAGATCATCTTGAGAGCTTTCCAACGACTGTGAGAATGCAACAAACAAACATCGGGAGCTCTAGATATGTTCGGTCAAAGTTCATACAGCAGGAAAGCCAACTCTGGTCAACTGGTCAATATTGGACCAATCACACTATGACACGTGGCTTGCCACCACTCGTCGAATTCGCTCAATTTTCCTATGAGGAGATGACAAGTGGAATATATACTATTGACTAAGTTAATTATTTCCATACCACATTACATGGGTCGAAATTATATTTACTTGGTAAGTCCACTTTCCAAATGCCACACATGTATATGCCAAACCGCTATATATTAATGTTTATACATTATTATTGAAGCCCACATAATTCTACTAACCACCAACTATACATGTTATCACCAAACTTCCACGTGGAGGAGTGAAGTGGTGGTGGGGAGTAGATTTAATGGCATGCGTGGTATTAATCCATGTGGAGATGGGGGCGGTTACGCTCCAAAGTGGTCCTTTGACGACTATGTGTGCATGGAGGAAGGCTATTTAAAGCCTTAAACCTTATCACTCCACAACATGTGGGATATACCCACTTCTCCTTAGCCGCTCTTTTGGGATTTAATCCCATTTAAAATGCTAAGCGCCCATTTTAGGAATATTTTATCCTTTATTAAAAATGTTATGGTTAAGGTTTAAAATAGCCTTAAGATAATATGTATTGCATTATTTGAGGGCCCTAAAAATTGTATAAATAGGGTACCTAGTCCTTTGTAATAGACACAGATTAGACACCTGAGCTTATTATTTGTTAAGCTTATTGTGGACACACACAAAATACAAAGACAAGCTTAGAGCTTGGAAGGCGAATGAGAAATTGTTGTTGTGTGAAGACCTAAATTATTTAGGCATTATTATTTTGATTATTATTGACCTATTATTTGTTAGGCAATAATAAATTAAATATTTGTGGCTAGGAGTTATTCAAACTACCTAGTCGGCTGATAGCACCATAGTAAATTATTGTGAAGCCTGGTATATTGACCGGAGAGCCATAGGGCGTTGTATTAGCATTTGGAAGGCCGATCGAGAACCGAAGGTTTCTGAATAGTGGAGCTGGAGCCATCAAGCTTTCTGAATATGCCAGGAAGGTGGGAGTCAGGTGCTATTTTTCACCCTTGTCGTCCGAAGGTCTGGTTATTCTTCTAGGCAAGTTTAAATAGTTTCCATTAGGTTTTCTTATGAAAGTACTATTGTAACTTACAAGTTTTGACTAGTGGAACGGTTCAACCATGAACCCAGAGACGTAGGCAATTTCCGAACTCCGTAATCAATCTGTGTGCAATTGTCATTATTATCTTGCATTATTTTAAATTGATTACTTAAAAGGAGTAAATGATTGGCAAATAATTAAAGCCTATAAGGTTCCGAGATCAGGTAGTAATAATCTGATTATTTTTGGATCATATTTGGTATCAGAGCTGGTTTAGCTCCTTATTTGTTTTTCAGTAAATCTGATTAACTAAGTGATTGCTTCAAGATTTGTGTAGTTGGTTCAGTTTGTGTGAACAGGGTACAAGTGCACTATGGGCAAGTTGTCTAAATGGGTGACGCTCGATGATATTGAAGCTTATAATCACCAAATCCAGGAAGAGAACTCTCTCCTACGATTAATGTATTACTCCTTGGAAGAGGAGAATGCTCATTTGAAATTAGAACTGTAAACCAAGGATGAGCTCTTGGGTAGGTTGCAGTGTGGTGATCAAAGGAAAGAGAAATACCGTCAACTTCATATGTATAGGCCATGGAAGATGATTGCACTGGAAGTTATTCACCATGGGAATCTTCTTCTTCCTCCCATTTGGTTTCAGATTCAGGTAATAAAGTCTTTTGTTTGTTTGAAAAGCATACTAGAGGCATTGGATCCAAGTTACTAGATAAAATGGGATTTGATTGAAGAGGCCTTAGTAAAAATGGCCAAGGTATTGCTAACCCAATACAGGTCAAGGATCGTCCTCATTTTGTAGGTTTTGGGTTTTCCTAGTGAGGAAATAGAAATTGGAGAATGCTCAAAGAACACTGATGGGAGACAAGCTTCCGAAAGCAAAGAGAATACCCCACTAGTCCTGCAAGAAGATTCTGAGTAGGAAAGTTGTGCTTCCTTGTCATAGGTAAGATGTGGTAAGAGAAATCAGTGAAGAGGTAATGAGATTCCACTTCCAGTTTCTTACCATAATCATAAGCACAGTAAAACTTTTGATCCACTTTTTTAGCTTAAGAAGTATGGTTATGATTTTCAGAAGACGTGGAATTCCTTTCCATGTACTTTTTGTGGATTTTCATAATCATTCAGTGGCCAAATGCTGGAAGAGAAGGACATTGATGAAGAAGTTGATGCTGTTTTGTCAGGAACACAAAAAATCAGAAAGACCAATCTTGTCATGCAGAGTCGAGAAATGGCAGAAAGAGTTCCTCATCCCAAAAAAAGGAGATTAAGAGGAATTTTTGTGCTCATTGCCAAAGGAATGGACATCAGGTGGAAAATTGTTGGAAACTACATCCATATCACCATCAGAGTAATGGTAAGCCAAAGATGGAATGGAGGCCTATTGTAAAGGCAAGGGAAGTTTCTACTCCACCACCAGTTGACAAGTCAACCCAGGACCAGGTAATACCTGAAAGTGAAAGTCCTTTAAAATGGGTAAGTTAAAAAAATTTTTAATTATATATTGCATAATTCAGATTGATGGATTTTATGCAGTATTAAGTTTAGAGATCAGATTTTGTGAGAAAATACTGAGAGAAAAGTTTAAAATACTCAGTGGATTTTCTTACTTAGAAAATTTGATTAATACTCCAAACATATCTCATAATCAACTTGTGAGTACCTGTTATAGCTTGGATACAGGAATTAACTCATATAAAGCTTGGAGATTGATCTATCATTTATACAGATAGTAGATTTCGCAGAGATCAGCTCGGAACTTCATTTTGTGTAGAGGCATTGTGATCATGCAGCAAAATGGTAGCTAAATCACCATTGGCATTGACGTTGGGTCGAAACTTCATTCTGTGTAGAGGCATTGCGACTGTGCAATAGAATGGTACCTAGTATTAGTATGTCAACAAGAAGAGATCTAAAAGGATTAGCTCGGAACGTCATTCGGTGTCAAGGCATTGAATACACATACAAATGGTAGCTGACCAACAAACTTAGCATCATGCATTGGAGGCTCGATTTCTTGCAAGAGGCTTAGCATCATGCATCAGAGGCATTGAGGTCTGTAATAGACTTAGCATCGTGCATCGGAGGCTCGAGGTCTTGAAAGAGGCTTAGCATCATGCATCGGAGGTGTTGAGGTCTGTAAAGGGACAAGGCATTGTCCATCATTGACATTGGATCAATCATAGCTCTACATAACATGGAGTTCCTTCAAACCAGTTCGGATTCTATAGAATCAACTCGGAGCTAGGAGCTGTGTTATAGAGTCAAAGAAGATCCTTGTTGTCAGATATCAAGAAGCTTAGCACTGCACAAAAGGAGCGTTGAGGTTTCATTCAGAAACTTAGCACCATAAAGTAGAGGTGTGGAGGTCTTCTTCGGATATCAGAGTGTCACAGTGGTAGCATTGTGGGCCCATAACCCACAGGTCCCAGGATCGGAGCAGAGTTGTCAAAGTGAGAAGGTTGGAGGAGAAGACCCAAGGGTCTACTACAGCAGCACTTCCGAGGTGGCAGCAGAGTTTTTCAGATTCAGGATAGTATGGAAGCTTTTTGGGGGTAAAAAAGCTTTTCTCAGTGGGGAGGTGTGATCAGGGGATAATTTTCAAAATGTTCCCTAAACATCCCTAAATGGTGTCAGTGCAGAAGATCATCTCGAGAGCTTTCCAACGACTATAAGAACATGACAAATGGAAATCAGGAGCTCTAGATATGTCCGGTCAAAGTTCAGTCAACAGGAAAGTCAACTCTTGTCAACTAGTCAATATTGGACCAATGGTACTGCGACACGTGGCAAAAAGGCAAAAGGGAGTTGTTTGTTGGTTTTCGATCACCGGTCTTCGACGAGTGTAAAAAATGGTGCACGGGAACAAGAGGCTCAACTTTTATTACGGAGGGGAGCCCGGCCACCGTGTGGACTATGGTATTATCGCCGATGTGGTGGGTCCACAAGCCACCACGTGGCTTGCCACCACTCATTGAATTCACTCCATTTTCCTATCAGGAGACTATAAGTGGAATATATACTATTGACCGAGTTAATTATTTCCATACCACATTACATGGGTCAAAATTATATTTACTTGGTAAGTCCACTTTCCAAATGCCACACATGTATATGCCAAACCACTATATATTAATGTTTATACATTAGTATTAAAGCCCACATAATTCTACTAACCTCTAACTATACATGTTATCGCCAAACCTCCATGTGCAGGAGGAGTGAAGCGGTGGTGGGGAGTAGATTTAATGGCATGCGTGGTATTAATCCACGTGGAGATGGGGGAGGTTATGCTCCAAAGTGGTCCTTTGACCACTATGTGTGCGTGGAGGAAGGCTATTTAAAGCCTTAAACCTTATCACTCCACAACATGTGGGATATACCCACTTCTCCTTAGCCACTCTTTTGGGATATAATCCCATTTAAAATGCTAAGCGCCCATTTGGGGAATATTTTATCCTTTATTAAAAATGCTACAGTTAAGGTTTAAAATAGCCTTAAGATAATATGTATTGCATTATTTGAGGGCCCTAAAATTGTATAAATAGGGTACCTAGTCCTTTGTAATGGACACACATTAGACACCTGAGCTTATTATTTGTTAAGCTTATTGTGGACACACACAAAATACAAAGACAAGCTCAGAGCTTGGAAGGCGAATGAGAAATTGTTGTTGTGTGAAGACCTAAATTATTTAGGCATTATTATTTTGATTATTATTGACCTATTATTTGTTAGGCAATAATAAATTAAATATTTGTGGCTAGGAGTTATTCAAACTACCTAGTCATTCGAAAGCACCACAGTAAATTATTGTGAATCCTGGTATATCGACCAGAGAGCCATAGGGCGTTGTATTAGCATCTGGAAGGCCGATCGAGAACCGAAGGTTTCCGAATAGTGGAGTTGGAGCCATCAAGCTTGCTGAATACACCAGGAAGGTGGGAGTTGGGTGCTATTTTTCACCCTTATCGTCCGAAGGTCTGGTTATTCTTCTAAGCAAGTTTAAATAGTTTCCATTAGGTTTTCTTATGAAAGTACTATTATAACTTACAAGTTTTGACTAGTGGAATGGTTCAACCATGAACCCAGAGACGTAGGCAATTGCCGAACTCCGTAATCAATCTGTGTACAATTGTCATTATTTTCTTGCATTATTTTAAATTGATTACTTAAAAGGAGTAAATGATCGGCAAATAATTAAAGCCTATAAGGGTATGAGATCAGGTAGTAATAATCTGATTATTTTTGGATCAAGAAGACTAGAGATCAAGTCTGCACCCACATTCAGTAGATGTAGGATGGTAGATCGAGGGGCACAGATGGTAGATCGAGGGGTGTCAGTACCTCTTCCTCGTGGTGGCTAGGATACAACACATTCATCATTTAGGCCACATCAATAGCAGTAGTAGCAATGTCACCCACCTCATAGACCTCCACAGAGAGTTGATGCACAGAGTGGTCGAAGTATAGGGCCTCCTCTTAGGGGCCCTATCAGGACACAGGGTTGACCTAGAGCTCAATCAGTGGGAGTTTGCTAGTAGAGGCTATAGAAGACCATGGTTGGGTCATCAGGATCCATGCCAAAGACTTCCAAGGTACCTACTGGAGGTTCTACTCCTTGGAGAGGATCAGGTGGTTGCTTTAGATGTGGAGTTACGGGACATTTTTGGAGAGATTTCCCTCAGAATCGTAACAAGGGTAAGGCACCGATCTCAAAGCTGAGTGTTGGTGACATGGGATACATCCACATGATTTATGCAGTAGTTGAGAACCACTAGGCAAAGCATCAAAGCATAGTCATTGAGACCACAGGGAGCATTGGTGGTATTTTCTACCATTGTTTTGTGATTCTAGTATTCTTTTAGTGCATCATCTTTAGTAGAGAGATGCGGGCTTGTGGCAGTTAGGTAGGGTCATAGTGTGTTGAGATGGCTTATGAGTTCTTCTGATTCAGTGCATCATCTTTATAGAGAGATGCGGGCTTGTAGTTAATGGGTCATAGTTGGGATGTGAGATGGCTTCTGGAGGATCTCTACTCCTTAGTTAATGAGTCAGTGGATTTGGGACCTTTCACCACTACTTTAGATCTCTGTATTCTTTAGTTGAGCTCGTATGGAGTCATTTTGGGTATGGATTGGTTATCTACACACAGGGCTAGGATGGATTGTTATCACAAGACTATAGTTTGTACAGATGATTTGGGAGTTGAGTCAATGATCTCAGGGGTTAGGAGACCCATTTCCACTCACAACCATCTCAGCTATATTAGCTTAAGCGGTGTGTGCGACGGGGTTGTCAGATGTATGTTGTTATAGTCAATGGACAGATCAGAGGATGGGTCTAGTGGACCATCGCTAGATGATCATCCCATCTTGAGAGATTTTTCTAATTTCTTTCTAGGGGAGCTATCAAGGTTACCACACCCCATGTGAGATTTATTTTGATATGATGAATAGATTGTTGGATGTAGATGCCTATCTCATGAGAACCTATGATGATGTGATGACCACCCCAGAGCTACTATGTACATGCGACAAGTTGTAGCTTGAGAAAATTTTGGAGAAGGGCCTTATCTCATGAGAACCTTATGGGCTAACCACCCCATGAGCTCTATGAGCTCAAGTATGTAGCTTGAGGGCCTTATATGGAGAAGGGCCTTATCCATCCTAATGTATCACACTTTGGGGTGCACCAATGATATTTTTGAAGAAGAAGGATGGATCCTTGCGGGTGTGTATTGATTACCACCAGTTGAACAAGGTAATGATCAAGAATCATTATCCTCTTCCTCGTATTGATGACTTGTTTGATCAGATGAAGGGAGCCATAATTTTTCTCTAAGATTTATCTTAAGTCAGGCTACCATTAGTTAAGGATTTCAGAGGCATAAGTTTTGTGAAGACCACCTTTCTACATGAGATATGGGCACTATGAGTTTTTCTAGTGGTACTTTTTGGATTTGACTCATATGCCCCCGTAGTGTTCATGCAGTTTGATGAATGGGGTATTTAGGACCTTTTTACGATCACTTCATGCTCATCTTCCTGAGATGACATTTTGATATACTCAGGTTTTCAAAGTTGAGCACAGCATAAGGGAGCACCATCGATAGGTTCTTCAGTGTCTTCGTCAGTAGTAGCTTTACGGAAACTTGGAGAAGTTTTCCTTATGTTTATAAACATGAAGGTGAATTCACAAAATTTCCCCCATAGCATTAGATGGGGAAGGCATACATAGTCAATCCCTTCACCGATATATAAAAGAAGAAAAATCCATATCATGGATTGGCCAGATACCTACTACAGTGAATCGAGGATGCACAACTTCATGGGATTAGCCCTAGGTTAAGTACAGGAGTTTTGTTCAGGACTTCTCGCATGATTACGCACCCTAAATCACTTCCCTTCAGAGAACCAGGGAAGAAGTTTGTTTGGTCAGATAGATGCGAGAAGTCCTATCAGGACATGCCAAAATTGGAGGTACCTCACATATAGACGACCCATTTTCTCTATTTAGTGCCGGATCTCACAGGGTGAGTTATTTGTTGTACATAGATGCATTCGTTAGCAGGGCTTGGAGGTGTGTTGATGTAGGATGGAAGCAGTAGTGGCTTTTGAGTCATCACAAACTGCTTAATATGCACAAGCATTAATTAGGTTGACCCATGGATCTCATGAGCATTGCAGAAATTGTGCAATGCTTTGGTTAGATGGACACATTTTCCATACTTGGATACAAGATTCATACTTAGGACTCCTAACCAATGTGAGTTTCAAACTTTCACGTAGCTTCAATCTCAATGCTCATCAGTGGTGTTGGACTGGAGTTGCTATTGTGAGTACGACATGGAGATATAGCATGTGAAGGGGAAGGAGAATGTGGTAGTAGATGCTCTTGTTAGCAAGTTCTAGAGACCCTATGTGGCTATGGCCACCTCAGTGAGCACAGATTTACAGAGTGGGAATCTTTTTTCATCTAGGAGTCCTAAGTCTGATAGCTTCTACATTACAGTACAAGTATGAGGTCGATTCACAGACACCCCTTTAGGGGAATTTTGATGGTTTTTGAGCCTGTGGAAAGATGGTAGAATCAATAACATTTCTCAAGAAGCAGAGGCTCCGATCACTCCAAGTTCCCAGTAGATGGAGGCTTGAGGTAGGACATGATTGATAGAGGTTTACAATGTTGTGCTTTGTGCCCTATGGCCGAGTCACATAGATGCGGGTGAAAAAGATGCACCACCAACCTTGATGCATAGTTTAGTACCACTAGAGAGGAACTTCGCAGAGATGTGGCTCAGTTTATGTCATGAACCGTTTCTTGGTGTGCCCAGATGAGTTAAAGTTGTCAACCATCAGCATCCATTAGGCTCAGTTCTTTATCCTCATGCCATACCGAGCCATGTGAAGTAGGCCGAGCACCCATTTCCATGGATTTCGATTGTTGGGCTACCGATGTCGAAGATGATCACCATAGAACGCCATTATGGTCACAGTTGATAAATTGACAAGTAAGTTGCTCACTAGTTCAGGCTCCATGGTGAAGACCATGATTAATATGGCTAGAGTAGTGTGCATGAATATATTTGGATGATATTTTTAGGTTGACAAAGGATCTCTCACGGAACCGATTATTTGTGACTGTGATCCTTTGTACACTTCACATTTTTGGACTACCACAATGTCAAGTTCATGTCCCTCACAGAGTTGAGGATCAACTTCAAGCACAACATATCACCCTGGCGATAGCATCATTAAATTTGACCAAGCGAGTGAGAATCAAATCTATGCATAATGATGAATATGCTCAAGTATGCATGTGAGTGGATCTAATAGTTACTAAGTGGGATGCGCGAGTACATGGTACTTAGTGGATTTTGAGCTCACAATAATAGTTTTTCGACGAGTTCACGAAGAGTAATGCGACAGAGCTCTCAATGATATATATAGCCCGAAGAGTTATTAGTTGGCTTGGCTTGGATAAATGTAAGGAGTTGGCGGGCATGGCACCTCTTAGGCTGGGAAGAGGTTAGAGGATAGAGTCATCGATCTTAGACCAGCTCTTTTGTAGGACATGGAGCAGCAGGTAGTGTTGAATTCAGGCAGAGATTACAAGTTGGCTACAAGACATGAAGACGAGAAAGTATGTGGACTCCCACCATGAGGAACTGATCATAGTTTTGATGTGGGCATGAAGGTGTTCCTTCAGTGTCAGGCCACACGAAGAGCCCTAGTCTATTATGGAATGAAGGAGTTAGGCTGAGATGGTTATCTCCTGAGATCTCGTTGGACACTTTGTGAACAATTCAATGGAGCATATCGGGTAAGTAGTTGGAACTTGCACATCTAGAGTATCTGCCACCCAGCTATGTCTCACATACATGATGCATTCTCATAAAGAAGTCTTGGTCTCTTCAGGAGATATATTACAGATCCTTCTCATGACGAGTGGAGTTAATGAAGAATGCATTCAACGAGGTTGTAGGATCAGGAGAAGGTGCTCATGGTGGAGCCCATAAAACTATCATTCAGAATCGCAAGACTCCAAATGAGGCCTAAATGAGGCAGACCGAAGATTTGATCAGCCTACGGGTGAATCAGTGGGACAGGTATGATGAGTCTAGCATGCCACTTGGGAGGATGCTCAAAATCAGTTACGAACTGTAGTTTCCACATTTTTTCCAGTGACTTCAAGAAAAATTCAAAACGCAAACTAAGGGGTAACGGGTCGCTAAGTTCATACAGGTAACTGATGAGTAATGTAGTCCACTTGGGAGGATGCACTAAAATATTACGAGTGCAGTTTCCACATTTTTTCCAGTGACTTCTAGGAATACTCAAGTCAAGTCTAAGGGGAGAGTTGCAGCTAAGTCAAGAAAAGTCCCACTTACCTCAAATGACAATTGGACTAGATACTGATCTTGAAATCGCCAAGTTGATCTTAAGTGGATGGACACTAGTGTACATTTTGATGGTAATATGATGGATACAGATGATTGAGATCATGGATTAATCTATTGCGGCTGGATTCAGATTTTTATGTCCCATGACATCCCATTATTCCAGAGACATTTGTGCGGGATATGTGGATAATGGCCGATTAAAGTATTATGACATGGCATATGTGATGGATAATTTTTTCCCACATGTGCTATATGGATAGTTGTGAATAGAACTAGCATGGGAATTAAAGTGCCATGATCACCGATGGATAGCTGGAGTGCTATTTAAAATCTAGTCAACGGCCCTATGAGGTCAATTGTTGAATTCTTGATGTTGTTTGTGATTCATATGCATTTGGAGATGCCCAAGTGCTTGAGATGTTGGCTCTATATCATCCATGGATGTTTCTGATATGGCCGCGACGCCATAAGGAGGTCATTTTTTGAGAAAATTTTACCGCAGTTGCAAATGATCACAATATCAATGTCGGGCCCACCATGGAGACTCCAACCATATTGGAATTAATTCACAGTGAATCGTAAGCAAGGTCATCCCATGGCAACTGTTTTATGCTGCATGATGTGTTGTATTTTGAGAAATTCTCAGGGAAATCCCATGGGGAGGGAATTCCCTTTGGAATCATGGCTTCAAGATCTATGGGTTTGTGTCAATTTAATCAGGAATTGATATAGTTTCACTAGAGAATTTAATAGAAAACGAACCTGATCCAGAATGACAGTTTGTGATGTTTTAAAATGTAATTAAAGGGCATGTGCATCATTTTCTCCGGTTGTGGATTACAAAACAACATTAATCTTAGTGAAAATCTCATCTAAATATCCATCAAGTTGAAATATATTTAATTAATTTATTCACCAAATTAATTAAATACTATACATCAGTAACTTGTAATGAAGCATGTAACTCAAGTTGAGTCAACTTGAGGTTGAGATTGGGGTTCAGATTTGGTCAGGTAGTTTCATAACTACTTGTTGAAGAAAGATTCCTATCTAAGGCTGCATTGTAATTGGTGGTGGGGGATTTTTTTGGAGGGGAGACTCTTTCATTTTTACATGTTCTAAGAGAGGCTTTCCTATCTATATATGTGGTTGTAACTTTGTGTACACAAATCAATACAATGTTTTTTATATGGCTGTGTTAATGATTTCCAATTACAAAATTTGTTAACTACTTGTGATTGAATTGTTAATGTTGTTGGTCCTTCATGGTATGAATGATCCCTGGGTGAATTATACTTTGTATCGATCATCAAAGTACATGGACTTTGTGCCATATCAACATATCATGAGGGAGACTAAGTCTTTCTGCTTCTCATATTTTACATTCATTGTGTTCCTTTCTATATTATAGGGAATTTCTCCTTTTGTGCAGCTCTATGCTTGTAATCTACACTTTTTCTTTCACATTCATTCCTCCTTCCCCTCCATATTTTCCATTTCTCAATTTTTTTGCCTTTTTGTGATTTACGGTTAAAAGCATAAAAAAAATACAAAATCATATCATACAAAGGAACTACCCCTTTCTCAAAGTAAAGGAAATTTCATCATGTCAAAAGGTGAATTTCCCTGACTATTGTTGATTTTCTGTGCACTTCCATTGGCTACTTACAGCGACAAAGAATTCAACCAACACCAGCCTGGGCACTATGTAACCATCATCCTTGTTCAGATAATCCCTATGAGATATTCTCAAGGAAGGAAGCTCAATTTCCAATGGGATGATGGATTTAGTTCCAAATACTAGGGAATAGGGTGTCCTAATAATAGGAGTGTGAATGGAATTCCTATAAGCCAAGAGGGCTGGGTGAATTTGCAAATTCCAATTGTGACATGTCTTACTCACCATCTTTTCCATGATCTAAACCAATGTTTTGTTAGTGGCTTCAGCTTTTCCATTACCTTGAGGGTAATATCACATAGACCACTTTAATTTTATTTGAAACCGATGATAGAGATCTTTCATTGTCTTGTTCTTAAATGATTTTCCATTGTTAGTAACTATGGCTACGGGAATTCCATACCGGCAGATAAGGTGATTCATGATAAACTTTAAAATCTGAGCACCCGTAACATAAGTCAAAGGAATAGCCTCCACCAATTTAGTGAAATATTTTGTAGTTGTGATGATGTGGGTATGACCATTAGATGAGGTAGGGGTGAGCTTCCATATTAAATCAAGTCCCCATTTGTAAATGGCCATGGGGTTGTGATCGGTTGTAATGGCTACAATGGTGCATGGATGAAATTTCAATACTTTTGACATAGTACACATTTCCTCACATAGTTGCAGTAGTCTATTTCCATAGTAGGCCAATAGTAACCTACTCTCAATAATTTCTTAAGCTAAAACCATTCCATTTATATGGGTGCCACACACCCCTTCATGTACCTCTTTGATCACTTGGATTGACTTTGTTACATCTAGACAACGTAACACATTCCCATCATAGACACGATGATAGAGCGTATCTCCTAAGAGGGTGTAACGGGATATTTGGTGGATAAGGATTTGTTTTTTATATTGGGAGATGGCAAGAGGAAAGGTATTGTGTTTAAGATAGGCATAGATGTGAACATACCATGAGGAATATGGACCAACAACTTCACAAGCTAAACAGGATTTTGGCATGTCATACGCAGGCTAGCATAGATTTTCAACAAATAACATCATATCATTGCTCTCTGGTGGAATACATAGCACAAAACCTACAGTTTCCATAGCGTCTACAAATCTATTTTGTTCTCTTGGAATCTATTCAAATGTATTATGCACAAAATATTCTTTCAAAGTTTCCACCAGTTTCTTGTAGGGGATGAATTTCTCATCCTTGACTTTGTATTCATCGTTGACTTGCTTGATGATCAATTGTGAGTCACCAACGATCTTAACATGATGGATATCCCATTTGATTGCCAGCTTCATCCCAGTGATGAGTGCCTCATATTTCGCAATATTATTTGTACAAAGAAAACCAAGGCAAAAAGCTTGAGGTATGGGGTCGCCTGAAGGAGTAATTAATACCGCACCTACCCCTAAACAAGGAAAATTAAAAGATCCATCAAAGTGTAGCTACCACATGACAGATTCCTCAATATACATTAATGAAGCATCTAGAAGATCCAAACTCATAGGCTCTATTCCTAGTAACGGTGCTTTTGCTAACTAATCAGTGAGTACTTGTCCTTTTACCGACTTTTAGTGTACATACTCAATGTCAAATTCACTTAGTAGAATGATCCAATTAGCCATTCTACCTATAAGGGTGGGTTTTGACAACAGGTACTTAAGCGGGTTAACTTTGGATATAAGCTTGGTTTTAGTATTTAACATGTAATGACGAAGTTTTTGGAAGGTAAAAACTATAGCCAGACAAGATTTTTCAATTTGAGGGTAGTTGAGATCATAAGAAATGAGAGTACGATTGAGATAGTACACAACTTTTTCTTTGTGACTGAGGTCATATTGGGTGAGCAACGCACCAATAGCAAATTGAGTAGTAGAAATATACAACATAAGTGGCTAACCAGGAGTTGGAGGCATGAGGACAGGTGAATTGGATAAGTATTGCTTAAGCAAGGTGAAGGCCTATTGTTGTTCTGGTCCCCAAATAAAGGCAACGTTCTTTTTAAGTAGATGGGTGAATGAATGACATTTGTCAGCAAAATGGGAAATGAAGTGGCGGATGGCTTGTATCTTTCCTTACAAGCTGCGTAATTGTTTGATGTTTTTGGGAGGAGGCATTTCAGTGTTGGCGGTAACTTTACTTGGGTCTACCTCAATCCCTCTTCGTGATACAATGAATCCAAGAAACTTTCCTGACAGTTTGCTAAACACACATTTATTTGGATTCAATCTGACTTTGTATTCCCGCAGGCGTTTGAAGATACATCACAAAATCTCAGGGTGATCTTCTCTCATTTTGGATTTCCCGATGATATCATCCACATATTCCTCCATGATGTCATGAATCATATCATAGAAAATCATGGTCATTTCCCTTTGATAGGTTGCACCTACATTTTTAAGGCCAAAGAGTATTCTTGATAATAGAAAGTCTCCTAAGGTGTTGTGAAGGTTGTCTTGTGTTGATCTTCATTAGCTATTTTGATCTGATTGTAGCTTGAAAATCCATCCATAAGAGATAACATTTCATATCCTGCAGTTGAATCAACAATCATATCAATATTGGGCAATGGGAAATCATCTTTTGGACATGCCTTATTGATGTCTCTAAAAGTCGTACAGATTCTGATTCCGACAGGTTTCTTTTGTACAGGGACTATATTTGATATCCATTCTGAGTAATCAATAGGTCTAATGAAGCCTACTACTAGCAATATTTCTAGCTCTTCTTTAACTAGAAGAGCCACCCGTGGATGCATTTTTCTGAGATTTTTCTTGATGGGCTTGACATCTACGTGAAAAACTAGGTTATGCACTACCAAAGTTGGATCCAAGCCTTGCATATCCTTATATGACCATGCGAATATATCCAAAAAATTCTCACATAACCATGGTGAATGTCTTTTGTTTCTATGCTGAGAGTGAAGCTCCCAATTTGACTATTTTTGGGTCATCTTCTGTTCCAATATTCACATCAATGCTTTCTTCCACTAGCATTTTTTACAAATCCTCCATACGCGTAGGATCAGGAGGAAAGTTGATATCTTCCTCCAAGGGTGTCTCTATGATATTTTCACCCTTGGCGTGGTCACTTTTCTTGTCCATTGATTTTTTCACTTGTTTTTGAGCCAATGCCTCAAAGATGTTTTCACTGTGTGACTTGGAATTTTGTTTTTGCTGAGGCTTTTCGTTGGAACTTTTTCCCTTGCTTTTTCTCAAGTTTTTTTACCATGAATCTCAGCTTCCTCGCCGAAGTATGCACAGGTATCTAATTCAATGTAGAAACCCTTTCTATGGTCTCCGATTGGAATGGTATCTTGAATGCCCATGAATTCTGTAATAGCTTCATCATTTTCAAAGATATCCAATGCTATGTGACGTTGTTGGTCCAGTTCAATAGTGCAAGGGTAAACAAGATCAATTTTAGGTTCAGTGGGGGTTAAGGTAAGGACAGCGGTATCCATGAATAGGTTTGTAGAGGTAAAATCCTTGTATTGGCTATAGTGGGAATTTGTGTCATTATCTAAATAATCACAGCTATCTTCGTGCTCAAAATAAGTAGCATCTTGATCATTGGGGTGCGATCCATAGGGTCGAATGTCGATACCATATCTTTTTGTCTTGAAATGTGGGAGATGAACTGGTTCTCTCGGTCCTTGCTCATTCTTTCCACATCCTAGACCCTTGTAGCCCATAGAATACATCATTCAGCTAGACTTCTCATACTCAGGGATTTGGTAGCAAGTTGGTTGAGTATCTTCCAGGACCCAAGTCGTAGGTGGGTCCAACAATTTCTCTTCAGTGAGTAACCCCCTAGGTAAAAATGAGCCAATAGTTTCACTCATCTCTAGGCCATCTAAAATGATAGTTGGATCGGCCTCTAGTTTTAGGTGACAACAATAGGTCTGAAACCAAAATATCTTGTTGCACATTATATTCTCCACAACCGTATTCCAAAACCTTCATCTCCCATGAATAAAAAGGAGAAGTTGATGTAGAAGCTTCACGGGTGCAAGAACTTAGGGAATCTGAATCTACCCATGACTCCATGGCTTTGGGTTGAAGAGGAACAACTATATCAGCAGAAGGACACATATAGGCACCCTTACGTGTAAAAATATTGAGAGCTCTAAAGTGAGCGAAGGGCTTTGGATCTCCTTGTATTGTGAGAGTGTGTCCCTCGTGTTTCAATTTGATGCACTGATGGAATATTGATGGTATGGCTTGCATGGCATGAATCCATGGTCGGCCAAGAAGCATATTATATGGAAGTTCCAAGTCCAATACATGAAACTCCGTCTAATGACAAGTGGGTCCTACTTCCATTGGCAACATGATTTTCCTAGCTGATTCTCGTTTCGCATTGTCGTAAGTGGTTATGGTAATAATATGGGACTCTAGATCTTATTTTGTATGTCCTGGTTACTTACTTAGTTTCAAAGTGCATATATTCAACCCTGATTCGTTGTCCACAAGCACCCGTTTTATCTTTTGACGGGTAAAAAATACCTCAATATATAGGGGGAGATTATGTGTAGGATCTTCAATAGGGATCTCCCTATGATTTAAGGAGATGTACTAAGTTAGTGCAATGTTTGCCACTGCAGCTTGAAGATGCAAAGGGTCTACTTCTAGTGGCACTCCTGACCCCTGAAGAGTTTTGTACAAGATGTCCTTATGTACATTTGATATTTTAAGAAGATCCAAGATTGAAATCTTGGCAGATGTCTTCTCAAGTTGTTCTAAGAGGTTGAACCTACCATCTTGTGAGCTCAACGAAGAGGGTTTAGGAATCATGACACAGTCATACCTTGTTACCAGAGCGCAATCCTTTCCCTTGATCCGAATGGTGTTCACATGGTCATTAGGAGAGCAGATACATCCAATGAGATAATCATAATGATTATTGACATTCTTGGTATATAGATAATTCACCTCTTTGTAACTCTAGGATGAATCTCCTTGATCCGGATTTTTCTCATCTCACTTATTGTGTTTAGGGAATGGTTCTTTGAATATTCCCATCTTTCGTTTAGCATCTAAGTTTTCTCTGGGGTGTCCACTTTTATCTCCCCATTGTCAATGAGATCTTGGATGTAGTGAAAAATTCGTAGACATTTTTTTTTATGTCCCTTAACATGATTTAATTCACAATAGTCATGTTCTTTGTACCATGATGGTATTGGAGCATTTTCATCTAAGGTTTGTGTTGTCAGATAAGTCACCATGTGAGCTACATATAATTGTTTCAATATTGCCGACAAAGGCTCATTGAGAGGAGTGAACATTCTACATTTAGGTGGTGGTTGAATAGGCCCTTTGGTCAGTTTAAAAGGTTGACCAGTTTGAACCGTTTGTACATGTTTGGAATCTATGATCCTGTCTCCCACCACGTTCTTGTTTTTATTAAATATTTTCAGCTTTTCCATGGGTTTGGAATTTGGTTATCCTTAGAGTGTGATTTAATGGTTCCTTTGGCAATAAGGGATTTCTCTATTTGAATTCCCTTTTCAATAACCTCTTCAAATGTGCAAACACAATGCATTTACAGATGAAAAGCGATGTCTGGGTTGAGATTAGGCACAAAGATACTCACAAGCTATTTTTTAGGGAATGCACAAGGGAAGCGACTGGCTATCCCTCTCCATCTTTGCAGGAAGCTAGCAAATGTCTCATTGGGAAATTTTTTAGTGTCACACAAGTCCACCATGGTTATGTTACTTTCTATGTTGTATGACAAGTGTCGTATAAACCTTTCTGCCATTTTAGGCCATGTGAAAATAGACCCATGAGGTAAGCGAGTGAACCAAATTCCAAGGCTTGGCCCCCTAGACTCTTTGGAAAGAGTCGTATGAGGTAATTTTCATTGTAGGCCACTTCTTGGCATGCCATGTAAAAATATTTTACATGGTCTCGCAGGTCACCTTTCCCTCTATGTTTGTCAAATTTTGGCATGTAAAAATTTTTAGGGAAGGGTTGAAGCGTCATAGTTTTATCAAATGGATGGGGACATAGTTCTTTGTATTCATATTTTATACTATTCCCCAAAGTACTCTCTTAGAGGCTTGTAAGTGTCACTTTCATAGATTGCATTTCTTGTGTAAGTATTTGTTCTTTAGTAGCATAAGTAGGGATATATATGCAATTGTATTCCATATTGTCTCCTCCTTGACTGTCCATGTGAAGTTCACTAATTTTGACCTTAGGTTTTTTCTTTTGTACATTCTTGTTTGTTTCTTTTTGTACATGATATGTTAACAAAGTTAATTTTCGAATAAGGTTGCAAATTTGTTGTTCAATAGTGACTCCTTATTCAAGAGGTTCCTCTTCTTCTTCATGATGCGGAGGGTGTTCAAAATTTTCATGTTTTATTCTGACTTTACATGGTACTTTAAGGAAAGGCATTCTATATCCCACTACATTATTATTTCCCACGTTAGAGGTAGAAGCGTGTCCATGCATTAAGATATCCTCCATGTTAATGAGAGGTTGTTCCTCGTAATTAGTATCATTTTTAGGTGGGATTATCTCTTATTCGATAGGCATTTTAGATCCTAACTCCACATCTTTGTTTCTAAAAATGAATTCATCTAACAAGGTGGGGTTGAAATCAAATTCCGCATGTGGTGATTCTAACTCATCACCGTTATGATCTATCATTTCTTCTACTTCTTTCTCCACGGAGAATAAAGGCCCAAGATCATGGACCAATAAAGGGATTTGACCCTTGTTTGTTTGAGGCTTCCCAAGTTTGTGTTTTCCTTGCTTCCAAAGCCTTCTTTTTTAGCCTTAATGTTGTTTTAGGGGGCATGATGTGTAATAGTTTCACTAAGGTGTCTGTGAATGTGTTCAAATATTTTTATCAAACCTAAGTGAAAAAAAGAATGTCAAGAAATCAAGGTATATTATGAATGTCAAAGAACCAATGTGACACAGTTATTTACTCTTAAATGAACGAGTTAAGAAATATTCAATCACACAATGTTTAGTTTCAAACCAATCAATCAAATGAAGTATTTCCTAAATCTGTTTTCAAAAAGGTAGTTGGTGTCGTATGATGATTAACAAAATGTCCCTACTTATGTCGAGTTCAAAGAAATGAACAAGGCGTAAGTAATAACAAGAAGTTAACGCGACCTCCAAACAAAGTATACTAGAAGCAAGCCCAAATTCAATCAAGACCTATATTCCAAAAAGTGTCAGTTACAATTGTGAGTGACACAACAATTTCACCAAGATATGTTAACCAAAATTTACGAGAAAGTAAGGTATTGATATCAAGATGATATTGATATAACATGCACAAGTGGTAACACTTAACAATTTTCAAAATCGAGGTAATAATTGGAATCAAACTAAAGCAATATTATACCTAGGAATTGTTAAAGTGTATATAGTGTAACCT
The DNA here is from genome assembly GCA_019776745.2 of Taxus chinensis. NCBI lineage: Eukaryota > Viridiplantae > Streptophyta > Pinopsida > Cupressales > Taxaceae > Taxus > Taxus chinensis. Next base: position 3,663,413 of record CM034156.1, on the reverse strand, counting down.
CACAATATAGATATTTAGGTCAAGTTTACAAGAAACAAGATGTAAATACCAAAATTGTAGTGACATGATATAAACAAGATAAATTTTCAAAGGAAAATCAAAGTGATGAACCAAGCCTAACTACGATGACGATCTTGACTTGGGTATCAAGATCAAAAAGGCTACCAATGATATAAAAACATCTCCACACACTTTAGACATTTAACAACTTATCAAAAAACATGGATGAGCATAAACAGACACAAAAGTGGTGAATACAATCAATTAGCAACACAAGGGTAGTCACTCTTCTTATGATCAACAAAGTGTCAAAATAAAGTGAAGGAAGTAGATCAATTGGTGTTGAAAAATGTTGGCCTCACTTCGGCAGAGTTTCGCCTCACCTTAGGGAAAGTGAAAAACTAATCAAAAGTAATGTTTCACACATTTCATGATGAACAATGGTTCTCAACTCAAATTGGCTTTGATATGGTCCAAGTTGGCTCCTAGTCAAAGATAGCTTCCTAGGTGGTTCACTCAACTAGGTGTCACAAGTCATCTAAGAGCGAGCTCAATTTACCAAGAAAATTCACACTGACTAATTCTTGGAGTATCTTGGCTTTACTTTACCCCCTTCAAGCACAGTGGGAAATAAATGTGTCCATCGTGTACTCTCACTAAGGTTTCCATACAGATGAATTGTGACGCTAAATCTCACAAATGGTAATACTAGTCAAGTAGGTTGTGCGGAGCACTTCCCATTTTGTCCACAAGGTTCCCTCTTATGTGGACTACTTTGGGGTTCCTAGGACCACCCCCATTGTTGTAGCTTAAGGATTATGCCAAAGGGGTTATGTCCTAGTTTTAAGCGGACGGGAAGTACCCTTATCTGAACCTGAAAATAAAGTGTGATGATTGTGGTGTGTTTTTTATCTTGTTTAATTGGATGTGGTTTTCTTGAACACCTTTTGGCAACCTGCACGGAAACTTTATTAGTAGTTTAATTTTGTTTCAACTCCACCTTTCTTTGACAAGTGTTTTTGGTTCTGCACAACGGATTAGTAATTTTCCATGAAAATAATAAACGCCATTTTTGATTCTCAAGATCATCCTAAGAGGCAAGAGAAGAGCATATGTGACACAAAATCCAAGAAATCAACAAATGGAAACACTTAATTCAAACGCAAAATATATTCATCTTTGCTCAATTTGGACATCCTACACATTTTAAAAGCAATAAAAGATATAAGAATTGTTTCTAATTCCCAAGATTATCCCAAAAGACATGAGGGAAGAGCATATGAGACCTTACTCTTATAATTAAGCATGCAAGGTTTATCCAATGTCTAGTTGAGAAAAATCATGTAAACATACCCATGTAAAAATAAAATTAGCTTGCAATGATGTTAGCACTTTAGGACACAAACCTTTGGTAACCTAGAATTAATATTCCAACTTGGACTGAAGCACATGTGCACAGGTTAGGGCATGTGCACGTGGGTTAAGGTGTTTGTGCCCCTCTATGTAAATCTAGGTCCACAGTGCACCTGCGCCACCCAAGAGATGTCTGCGCTAGGATATGTGTGTGTGCGTTATGGTATAGGCATGTGTGCCCAATCAGAAAAAAATATAGTACAGAAACTAAGATAGGGCGTTTACGTTGGCCGAGAGATGCATACGTTAGGATATGGGTGCTTGCGCCACACATACAAACACAGAATGTGTGCACTGGCAGAATGGTTTGTGCATCAAGGTTAGGGTATTTTCATTGAGGTTAGGGTGCTTGTGTCATGCTGATAGGTTTTTGATAGCAGCAAAGGTACAATATAGAATTCATTTGTGTGCACACCGGGTACTGCGCCTATGTGTGGTTTAGTGTACCTACACCTGGGTTTGTGTACATGTGCCTCTCCTGCAGTCAAAATATAGCCAAATGACACAAACAAGCTCAAAATGCTCCAAATTTTAGTATGTTAGCTCGAAATTGTCAATAACCCATCAAAATTAAAGCTCTAAATGAGATTCTACACATGTAATATTAGAAAAATCATAAGAAATTTAACATTATTTAACACATGTGCATATTAAGGGTTAGCCAAATGCTTGAAATAACAATAAATTTTGAACTAGAATGTTAAGGGACTAAGGACCCATCCCACCGGGCATGTCAAATGTATCAAGAGTTAGTTAGCTATGTAAAGTATAATTGAAACTAAAACCTAGTAGCTTCAAAAAATGCTAAACTAAACAAATGCATCATCATGCTAAGATTTTAAACAAAGCTAACCTATCAACATTCTACATTAAACATGAAATAACATTTCAAACTAATATGCTAAACATTAACTCTATATCTCTTATTGAATGCTAAAATGAGATGAATGAACCTATGTAGATCCTAGCAATCAAATAGTTGATTGTATGCTTGATCCCAAGGTTTTAAGAATGGAGTCTTTTCAAATCATGGCTACAAGACCATTTGACATATCTCCATATGACTTCAAAAACTTGGGTGGATGAAATGTAAGAAATGGAGAATTAGCTCTTCTAATGGAAGAATTCTCTAAGATGATTAAATGGCTATAGTGAATGCTCTATGCTCATTTAGGTGTAATAAGAAAGGTAGGAGGAGGGCTCCTTATATAGCCCAATGGATAAAAGAATCTCTACATCCCTTTACATGTGGGATAATAGAGATGGTGGGTTAGTTGTGGATAAGGGAGGTTTATAAAGGGTTGAGTCAACCTTAGGAGAGTTTATTTTGTCCTTTAGTGACTCATGGGGTTTGAGGGGATTTATTAATTAACCAAAGTGATTAATTAATAGGTGTGTAAGCTTATAGAAGCTTTTTAGAGGAATAATTAGCATGATTTAGACTATGGGAGGGATTTAATCAAATAAATGATGATTTATTGATTTAATGGAAGAGGAAGCTAATTAATTAATAATAGGTAACTAGTATAGATAAAAAGGGGGATTAATTAACGTAAAGTCGTTAATTCGTGTATTTGTTGGATAGAAGGGTTAATTAACTAGCGTAATGTAGCTAATTAATAGTGATAGAAGAGGAAGTGTGTTATATTGACTATATGTCGTCAATTTGTAGGAAAGAGGATAATTAGCACAATTTAAATATTTAAATTGCTCGGGTTAAATTATAGGTGTCTATAGGACTAACCCTGACAGTCGCCTGAAGAGTTAACTTACAACCGAGCACTGCACTACATCTCAGACTCCGTGTAGTTATTTTTTTGTGTATGTATATGTGTCTCGTTCCCTAGGTTACCCTTGTGCAAGTTACACAATGATAACAGGATAGATCTAGATTGTCCTATGTAATGTATGCAAACCAATGCAGCCCTTGACCATTCTATGGATGTATTATATATGTACTTTGTAGTGCTCTTGTGCCTTTGTGCAAGCTTAGGTGGTGATAAATAATTATTATAGTGTTTGGCCCCTTATTTAAAAAAAGTAACTAAGTATATATATGATTCCCTTGTTTTAATTTCCTAATTGACAACTAAAAGGTTGAACCAAAGTATTAAAAGGCAACCATGAAGTGAAATGGACCCAAAAGAGTAAGATGAAGAAATAGAGGGATATGAGCACCTAGAAGGGACATGAGTGCCTAATCACTTCTACCTTAACTGGGCTCTAGTGTCTGAGGCCATCAAAAGGTAAATAAGTCAAGTGTCGGCAAAACTGTAAGATGTTGAAAATCCAAAAGGATGCTCAGTCAATCTCAGAAACATTAAAGTGTAAGAGATAAAGAAAAAAGGATTTGTCAACCACTAGTTTTTACGCTTAGGAATCATGTATACATTAATATGCTTTAGGACATAGAAATGTACCCAAGTAAAAAGAGTTTGTGTCTACACCACGGTTATTAGAATAGTGTACATAATTTCCCTATTTTCAATAAATGGAGCTGCCCCATTCAATAAGAGGGACTTAGTCCCACATTGTTGGTGAGAGATCTCTAATTTTCCCATGTGACAAATTATTTTTTCAACAAGGAGCAACACCAGGACATTGTTGGTGCGCTACTCTCTAGAAGCAGTAACATAGGTGCAACATCGACACAAAGTATTGGCATGTAGAAGAGTTCTACCACCAGTGTACATATGAGAGTTTCAACAACAGGAAGCTTGGGAGGCTTTGTTCCTCCCCGAGTGGAGGCAATCATGGTGTAAGTTCAAGGTCATGATCTGGTCTTCCCCGATTAGGGGTAATCCAGGATAGGGAAATAACTCACTGTAAAAAACCTCATATTTTGCATGAAATGTCACTCCATTTTCCTGACTATAGAGGAGTATAAGATGTAGCAAAACATGTAATAATATGTGAGCTCTTATGGAGAGCCAAAGGGATCACCGTATTGGATAGAAAGGTGAGTCAATTTACGACTACATTACAATGTCACGTGCATAGCTAGTTTAGGAATTATGATCAACATCATACGGTAGTGGATTATAACACTTTATGTGTCACATTCTTGGATGAGTTACACATTCCTAATTTTAAATAGCAAAGCATTAGCATGCTCAAATATATTAAATAGGGATTATCGAAAAGTGTCTGGGAATATGATGCGCAGTTCAAGAATTTGTTATCACAACTCTCGTATGATATCCATCAAATTCAACATGCACAATGTTTCATGGGTGTATTATTGACACCATTCAAAATGGATCCATCACATAAGACATTTACAAATCCATGCAAGGCTCATAAGGTAGAACTATGTGCTGAAGCAGTTGGAAGCATGGATATTGGGGTGATCCCATTCCTTGAAGCACATATTGCAACTAAGGCCACACAGTTGAAAATTTATCTTCTAGCTCGGTGCATGAAACTAGAAGTGGTACCTGGTGTACATATTGTGAAGTAGATGAACATAAGAACAATAGTTTTCCACGCATGAATGTGTACACTCTACTAATGGATTGTGAGAAATGCCACAAGGACCATGATGTCAAAGAATGTCCACTTCTCTAGTACGCTAAACAGAATAATGTGTCACTCTAGTGCAATATTTGTGACACACATATTTATAATGTATCTCATTTTCATTTGATTGATCACATACATGAAGCTTGTGAAACAGGGTTATGTCAGACTAGCACAGAGGGTAGTTCACATGCACGTGAAGGGGAAAATAATGGAGCTGGAAAAAATGACAATGGAGGCTATAGCGGAGGATATCGTGGTAGAGGTCATGGTGGTTGTGGAGGTAGGCTTATTCAAGGTACTTGTTACACTTGCGGATTTCCTAGTCATTATTAGTGTGAGTGCCCCAAGAACACATCTTACGCATATTGCGGAAAATGGAACAAGGTAGAATAATTCCTAGATTTATATGTGCACGTGTGTATAACAAAAAGCAATTAGGTGTGGAAATACAGGTTGTGCAATGGCAATGAAATACAAAGGAACTAGAAGTTGTAAAGAATTAACCTTTATTGGCTACCACACACGTGAGAGGAGGCGTGCACTAAACCACTCATCATACATGAGGAAGTTGAACTGACCAATAAGTATCCGGACATAGGGTGGCAAAAAAAAGTGTTCCAAGTAACCATGATTTTGATCATAAACTTACAAGGGGAGATAATTTTTCTGAAAGAACAATAATGGAATAGAGAGCGTGTGGATTATAGTGAAATACTAGAAAAGGATGTTGATGAACTCAGGGAAATTTTTAGGATGCTTAGACAAGATAATATCATACCCCTACTAGGTGAATGGTTACGAAAGAAGGTTTCACGCACTAATAGTAAAAGGGAAAGATAGATATTACATGTTAATCTACCATCACAACACCGTGAATATGATAAGGAAATCACATTGGATGTTGTTATCAATGAATGGCTGGTGAGAAACATCCTGATTAACACTAGCACATAGGTAAACATTCTTACCCTGGATGCATGGAAGAGGATGGGGAGGCCACCACTACAACCTTCTTCTAGTGTGTTATATATGAAAAGACAAGGGAAATGCCCATTTAAGTTTTAAATTATGCAAACATCACTGTACATGAGGAGAAATTGAAAGGTGATTTTGAAGTTCTAGAGTTGGCAGAGGCAGATAACTTCCCTACATTACTTAGTCCTCTATGGTGTTATGTAAACAATGCAGACTTGCGCTTTAATAAGCGCTATATTATCTTTGAGAATGATGTTGAGCATGTAGCGATCCATGTGGATGGTACAAGTATTGCACCTTACACAAATCCCGTTAGTGAAGAATATATGAATCAGATCTATGCGCAGAATGTGTGTGATCCAGAGTATGTTGAGCCAACAAAGGATGGAGTTCTCAAATGGGGAGATGTTTATTTGATCAGTGACACTATAAGCAATTTTTTTGATAACTAGGCCCATAAAACGTATGAAATGGTTGGTCGCAAGTGTTGGCGGTAGATAACAAGGGTGTTCAAACTAAAGATAGACAGGTGGTTGGGAAGAACTAGGCTACCAAGGTATACAGGAGAAGAAAATCCTAAAGTATTCTTATGCACAATAGAAGAGTAGTTACGTAATGAAGGAGATAGAAGGAATATTTTGGTATACTCGTTGATAGGAATGACAATGTAATGGTTGTCCAAGCACAAGGATAATTCACTCAGATGACGCGAGATAATGATTTCCTTCTTGACACGGTTTGTTAGGAACAACCTTCCTTCGAATATACCAGCATGTAATGGAAAAACATGTCCCATGATTCACAACCAGTATTGTTAGAAGAATTGGTTGGACCAGACACGCTACCACCATGTCTTTGGGTCCACAAGTTCTATTTAATGTTACATGGGTGTGCGTACATGTGGTACATACATGTTGGGCTGAAGTACGAGATTGCCAATTTCCAGCACATGACCTCATGTATCATACATGTATTTATTTAATGTTCATATAGCCCTCCAGTGCATAAGGCCTTACAATTGAAGAAGTGCATCACTTTGCGGGATAGCAAAAAGGTGGAAGAACTTATGGCTCAATTGTATGATGACACAATTCTAGATGGGCACGCCAATGAACGTGCATGGTTGGGATTTGATGAGGATATCTAAGATTTCACTTGGAAGGAGAAAGAAAATGACAAGATAGTATACCTGATTGATGATGAAGAGGTCAAAGATTTTAATATTTTAGTGAATACCTTCTGACCCAGAAAAATTTAGAACCTGAGCGTCTAAGTGAACACTAGCTCCTAGATCATAAACTAATGTCCTACCACTACTATCCTCCTATGGAAATTTGTGTTCTTCATGTTTCTCCACTTTCGAATCTTCACTGATCTTTTACGAAAAAAATTCTAGCCTATTCCAGCAATTACTCAATCTAGATCACTCTCAGATCACACAAAATCAGGTAAGTCACTTTTCCTTCTCATTTGCATAGGGTTTCAAATCATCGCATATTTGTTGCTTGTCCATCATTGTATTATATCATTTACTTTGCAGTAACATTTAATTATAAAAATATTAAATCATTTGGTGAACCTGTATCTTCATTTGAAAACTATTAATTCCTTCTTTGTTGTAGCTTCGATACCCTAGAATCATGTCACCATGAGTGTCTCCATCCCTGCCTTTTTGTGAGCCAATCCTGAATGTCAAACTAAAATCCAATAAATTTTTTTCCAACACTTATATTCATCCTCATACTTCTCTGGAATATGTGTATCAAAAATTTACTACAACATTATCTTTTAAGGAAGATCACATTACTTTTACATGTACAGAAATTCCTTCTCTGTCCATTTTATATAATGATCCCCCTCTTTATATCCATGTTTGAATCAATAACATAAGGGTTAAATGCGATTTAGTTGATAATGGATCTAGCCTTAACATTTGTAAGCTACCATTCCTTCAGTAACTTGGCCTTTCTGAAGCATCCTTAACACCCTCATCTATTTGTATTCGTGGCTTTGGCAATATTCCTAAAATAAATTTAGTTACTATCACATTTCCCATTACTGTTGGGAAATGCACTTTTCCGTTCCCATTCAATGTAATGCCTAACAATCTTAATCATAATATTATCCTTAGACAGCCTTGGATCCATGTCATACATGCAATCCCTTTAACCCTTCACGCACGTATTAAATTCCTATACCAGGGTGTGGTCTATGAGGCCTTGGAAGATCCCTCTCAATTTTCCTTTTTAAACACTATCGATCATTCTTCTGAAGCCCCTACTTTGGCAACCCACTTTCCAAATTTCAAAAAGTATGGTCTTTGGTATCGATATATACTTTGTTATGGTTTCACTGGCACCAGATTAGGTAAATATGCAAAAGGAGTCAAAGAACCTCTTTCCATTCCCACACAATCCACTAGACTCGGCCTTGGTTATCTCCCTTCACTTTCTCATTTTATTCCCGCTACATATCCTTCTAAGGTTTACACTGATTGACATACTCACCATCACAAAAAGTAATTTCCATATGTTCTTCATACAACAAATTACTTTGGCAAACCTACTCCTAACACCAATATCGATACTCCTGACACATTTCCACATCCGCCACCATGGAATGGTCTCTCTTCAATCCTCAGATAGATCTCCATCACTCGCACACTGGGGGGAATCAAACTCTCCCCCCCCCATAGTCACATGTTCAAATCAGCAGTTTTCTATCCATATTATACACACGGATCTATACATTACACTTGATTTGCAAATCACATCAATATTTCTAGCAACACTTTCTCATATCTACACTATGGGCACACATTTCTACATCTATTTATGCTCCTATACTACTCCATACGTTATTTGCTACTCATTCTTACTTATGAATCCTTTTATTCATGGTACACATACTACTTTCTATATATGATATACATCCTTGCATACTCTGGCCACTCTTATTCACAATGATCGCATCTATTTGCCAACAACTCCCGATTAACTATCTCTAGTGTCTACTACTACACTTCACGATTCGCACTTTGTGACTAATATTTCTCAACACTCCTACACCTTTGGTACACACATTGTACCATCGTTACCGAATGACATACTCTAGTGTTATGGTTCACACTTGATTGTTGAGGGCATACTTCATCTATGAACCTCACATCATCTACTCTGACTACACTTCACGTTATGTGCTTCACGATACATCTTTTCTAACATTTACTCTCATTCACATACACACTAATTACCCGATGATGCACTCTCGTACTATGGTTCACACTTGACTATTGAGGGGTCACTTATTTCATGAACCTCATATCGTCTACACACTTCAAACTTTTTGCTTCGGGCTATTATCTTTCTAGCATCTACTCCCACGTGTTTCGCTAATTACCCGATGACACACTCTTGTTCTATGGTTTATTCTTGACTCTTTATGGTTCATATAAATGGACCTCATATCATGCACATACACTAGGGGGAAACGCAACTCCTCCCCTCCTCACCTTTTGCATACCACACCATCACACTCATACACTGCATTTTCATATCTTGGTTGCATTTTCTCTTGCTTACTTATACTAATTACATGTTGCACTTTTCTTATTATGTAGGTGATACACTCATTATGTCATTACCTTTCTATATATACACATGCTCATCCACTTGGTCTTTTGAGGTGAATGCAGATATCTTATAGGTTTTCACACACTACAAGGATGCTTCTCACTGTACCTTTTACCAATCCCACTGAGGCTCATGAGGACATCTACTTTCACTACTCTCACATTCTACATACCTCAGGTTCTATTTCTACATTATTCATTACTTGTTTTTACAGTTACGTTACTTTTCATTGATCTACACACACTTTCACATACTTTTTATCTTTCTAAAATGCTAACGGGTGCTTCATGTGTAGAATTTTTTCTTGTAGGATCAATACAACCATGGCTATTTGTCATTGTTTTCTTACTATTGCTTAGTATTGTTTTTCATTTTTTGTTGGCCATGTCTTATGTCTTGCTTATTCATTAATTGCTTGCTTATGGTCACTTCAGCCTTGATTGTCTTGTGACATTGTGAGTGATGTCCCATGTATGAAACCCACTTTTTATGGTCTATCTTGTTTACACACTTGCTTGTTACATTAGTTTCTATTACATTTTTTGCTTGCACTAGTATTCATTACTAGCCTACTTTGTTTGCATTGGCCTTGTTTTTTATCATGCACATCCCCTACCCCCTGCAAGTATACATTTTAGATAAACTTCAAGTCCTCTTTTTTAGGCCACATTCTCCTACAGTCATTACATGTACCCCAAATGAGGGGGGCATCTATTGGGTGAATAAATCATCCCTATAGCAGCACAAATCTCCATAACAACACAATACAACACAACATTGGCACAATTTATAGGTACATAACTGGCTCAAAATCAGACTTGAGTTAGAAACACATAATAGACACTAGTGCGCAGTCCTACATAGTAGCAGTGGGTGTTTTTGGCCTCCCCAGGTGTTAATGTCTTGGGGAAAATAGAAAAATTATTAGTTCAACATAGTTCACAGCAGTCTTCAGATTAATTCTCCAGTAGCAAGCACTTACCTCTAGTTACACAACTCATTCTATTAGCAAATTTCAGTTACAATTTAGAACTAATCTAAAAAATTCAGAACTAATCAGAGTAAATCGAAACATGTCATCTACAATGGCATTTTGAAAAGAAAATCATGGAAGGAGGGAAAGCTATACCTCTCTCCCTAACACTCTTCTCCCGTGGCATGAGATCGCCCAAAAAACTTACACTTGGTGTCAGATCGCCCAAAAAACTCACCCTTCACAGCATTTCAGGACATTTTTCTATCCTTGACACTCTTATACATGAGGTGCACACTTTATTTTACTATTAATTTTACAAAATTTTACATACTTTTCCATACTTTACTCAAATTTCTCATATACAGGACTTTGACTAATATTTTTATCTTCTTTTACAAGTATGTCCTTAATACGCAACAAGGAGCAACTTACTTCATCAGACACAGGGTCTAGCAACACATTTTATGCATACGCTTCACCGCTAGTGTCACTTTCCTTTCATAGTCTCCACGCTTCACATTGCAATCACTTCACGCTTCACTTGTCCACTTGACATGCTATTGGCTACATATTTTTCAACAACCTGTTATCCAAATTTCACCCCCCAGAGTTAATTTGATAACATGCATCAGAGTTTTTAGTTCCAAGCAAGTAGATTGATTCAGGGGAAAATCGTAAAATTGGCTAAGTCCTGCTCAAGGCCACCTTTGGGACAGTTGGAACAATTATACGCGGAAGGCGCGGATCGGCCGAAAAGCCTCCAGGCGGCCCAAACAGAAAAGGGACATCTGGGACAAATGGACGCGAAATGCCCAAATCGGCCGAAAGAAAGAAAATTTGTCCAAGTCCTTTACCGGGAGCAAGCGGGACAAGAGTGCGCGGAGGACGCGAACCGGCCGAATCGGGCGAACCAGAAGAATTTGTCCCAGACAGCACTGGGACATTTGGGACAAATGGACGCAAAGGACGCGAACCAGCCGGATCGGCCGAAACAGGAAACTTCAGCACAAGGACAAGTGGGACAAAGGGGCGCGCGGGACGCGGATAGCCGAAGGAGCCGAAAGCCAATCAGATCACGCCACGTGTCACCGGCAGAAAAGGGACGAGGAAGCCCATTTCAGGCGGATCAGAGGATTCTGTCCCGCGAAGCACTGGGACATCCGGGACAAAAGGACGTGGTGGACGTGAAAATCCGGCAGGCCCGTGGACAAATCACAGCATGACACGTGTCGCCAAGGAAAAAGGTCCAAAAGGTCAAAGGGGCGAGTTTTCGAGCACTGATCCGAACCAATGAAATAGTGCCACGTGTCCAAGTTTAAGGGGCCCACAAGAAAAGCCCGTGAAAAGGTGGAGAGAGAAAATTGCTCAGCGAACCAGAGCCTGCCACGTGTCGTCCAGATGGCAGAGCGCGGGAAAAGAAATTTAAAAATCCGTTTTCGCCTGTTTTGTGCCCTAAATCTTCAGACCTTCGTATCTTTCGATCCAGAGCTCGGATTTGCACGTTCTTTATATCAACGGAAAGCTGTTGAAATTCTCTACATGATTCTGGGATCAATCTCACATTTTGGTGTAGTTTGGAGGGAGAAAATTAAGAAAACGTCTCTGACGCGTGGTGATAGACAGAAGTAATGCTTCAACAACCAACTTTAATGCAGCAGACAGCTCGCCGCTCCTGTTAGACAGCCCGCCATTTTGCTAGGATCCACCACTTCTGTCATAATGAGATGATTTTAAATGCTACCAAGAAGTGGTTGGGGCAGATTCTGGATTTCCTCTCTCTTCCCTCTCTCATTTCTTGATATATATTGTAAAGAAGAGCTCCTTTAAGGGGTCAGACATTTTTGTTTTGCATCCTCCCTTATTCCTTCACTTGCAAGAGAATTTGTGGAGCTTTCGAACCTCCCATATGGGTTGTAATGCCAGTCTTTTTGCCTCTTGGCCACTGCAATGTACTGTATCGACTCTTGAGCAATAATATATGTGTTGTGATTGACTCTCGACCCTCTCATGTATTCATTGCTGTCATTTTGATCTCTTATTGCAGTTTGGTTACCTGTGCATGGTGTTTGTATTGCATCTATGTGGTCTGTGTTAAATTTGCAAAACGAGTGTCTAACATTCCTCGGTGCATCACCTTTGTAGTTTAGGTTTTATTCTATGCATTTTCTTACCCTGTCTCCTTGGCAAGTTAGATTAGGTTTTAGCAAACCCTCTGCATTTTTTGTGTGCATCTGAACAGAGGAATAGGAACCAGCCTTCTCTGGAGAATCTTTTCTCATCTTTACAAGTCCCACGCTTGGAGAAAGGATTCCATGTTGTGCAATCACACTGGATGCCTGAACATCAACCTAGAAGCCTGATTTGCATCCAGGGGTGCTGTGAGTCTGCAACAACAGTTTTGGCACGCCCGGTGGGACTTAGAGGTCTCATTTTTATTGCAGCAAAGTTGATATGCATCTGCTGCAGTTTTCTTGCTTATAAGAGCTATTATTTGCATATCTGGCGACTCCAAGGGGAAGAATCAACTGGTTTCAGCAGTGCAGGCCTGAAAACTCATGAGAAGAATCACCACAAGGTCAAGAGTTGGAGAAGAAGAAGTGTTGTTTGAATACCTGCAGTTATCTCCAAGAAGAAGGCAAAGAGGAAGAAGGATTCAAAGGTCTCCATCTCCACCAAACAGAACTCTCTCAACTCCTCCACCTGACAGGCCTTTCATTCAGTATACAAGGGTTTTAAGACCGATTAGAATGGCTCAGAACAATCCCTACGTCAACTTCACAGGCAGCAGCCCACTTGCTCTCAATGCACAGCATCCAGTTCCTATTGCAGCCTTGAAGAACATTCCCTACTTCACCGGAGAAAATCAGACTACTCCAGGTGATCATGTTAAAGATATTGCTAACCTTTGTGCAATCCATGAAATCAATGAAATGCAAGTGGCTGTCAAGTTACTGGCATCTTCCTTCAAGGGTAAAGCATTACAATGGTTTAGGAGCCTTGGAGCTGGTTCTATCACAAACTGGAATCAGCTGTGTATTGCACTTCACGAGCAATTTGGAGAGAAGGGAGACAACTTGTCTCTTTTGGAGCAGCTGACAACTATCAAGAGAGCCTCCAACGAGCAGCTGACTGACTTCAACTTCAGATTTCAAAGGTCTTGGGATAGGATTCCAGTGGCAGTCAGGCCAACAGCAGAAGGTGCTTTTCTATATTACCTTAAAGCTTTGAATTCTGATATTTCTATGTTAATTCAGTCCATGGGAGGCACAACAATCCCTATGGCTTATAGCATTGCCATTAGAGCCGAAAACTGTCTTATTCAAGCTGGTAAACTGGCTCCTAGGCCTCCCATGCCCTTGTATCCAAACTTAGAAAATCCAAGCACTAGTCAAGCACCCACTTTGGCTCCTGTTCCCACTCCTAGAAATCAGAGTTCAAATGAAGCTTCCACTTCATCTCCAAGTGCTTCAAATGAACTCCAAGAGGTCATGAAACAGTTGCAAAATTTGGGAAATGAGCTGGTTACTATTAAGAGGCAACAAGCCCAAGGTTTCAGACCTTCCTATCAACCTCAAGCTCAGCCTAATAGGCAGCCATACCAACCACAAAGACCACCTAATCCAGTTGCAAATGTGAATCAAACAAGGCCTCCCTCTAATAGACCATTCCAGCCCTATAATCCAAATGCTATATCTGCCTCTAAGGCATTAGTGCCAACACAGAACAACATTGCTCAGGAATATGACTGGTGCTTTCCATGCAACGAGCCTCATAACCAATCCATGTGTTTCAATGGTGCTCTCAATCAAGCACTGATGGTGACAACTACTGGTGTGGAGGGCGAGGGCAGTCAAGGAAACAGTCAACAACAAGAAACATTCCAACAGCAATCAGCCCCAAATGACACCACGTTGGTGAACTGGCAAGCGGAAGATTTCTGTGGCATGAATCAGGCAGTCTCTCAAGGTGTTGCAGCCAACACAAGGTCAAAGAGGAGAAATTTGGGTGAAGAACAGCCATTAGCCCTAGCCAATCCACAACCTTCCACGGCTCCACAAATGATTGGCAAGCAAAGTCCAGTTTCAAGTGCACAAGGACAGCCAAGAACAGCCCCTAGGCCAACTCAAATGCCAGCTGTTGCTGCCCACGTGCAAGGGGTGAATGTACAAACCAAGGGACAACAAAAGGATACTTCATCCCCGTTCAGTATCATTGAACAGATGAAGAAGACTAACGTCAATATATCAATGTGGGAATCCCTATCCATCCCAGGACAAAGAGATCTGCTGCAAGCTGCCATGAAGGATTGGACAACTTCGAATCAGCAGGTTCAGATGCAAGACAAAGTGCTTACAAATGCTGCCCAGCCTGAAGGAAGCCATGGAGGGCAACAAGGTAAAATGTTGAAGCCCCCTCCTTTCTATGTTTCATTAATCATTGGGGATAAACTAGTACACAATTGCATGATTGATTCCGGGGCAAGTAGCTCAGTGATGCCCAAGCAAATAGCTGATCAGCTGGGTCTCCAATATGAAGTAATATCTAAAGGGGTAGTGCAATTGGATGGGACAGCAATAGCAACAGTTGGAGTGATTAAAAACTTGAGTCTTACCTTGCATGCATGTCCAAATGTTGTTGTCTTACAAGATATATCAATCATAGACCTTCCACCACTCTTTGCCCTTTGCTTGTCAAGGGACTTCACAGCCAAGATTGGGGGGTATTTGTCTGCTGATTGGTCTCACATGCTGTTTAGAACAAGGTATGGAACTAAGGCTACAATTAGGTCTGAACCTATTGCAAACTTCCATATTGAGCCTTACACTCCAAGTCAGATTAATGCCAATTGCTCAGCATTTGATCAAGAAGATCACCCTAGTACTGATGAGGCTGACACCAAGGTTGGAAGTATCCCGGACCTAACTCTTGATGAATGGGAAAACAAGATACATGCTTTTGATCCCTATCAAGAAGTCAAAGAATTTGAGCTGGGAGTCTATTGTATACATGAAGAAAATCAACCTATTCCTAGCATCACCAAGCCAAGCCATAATGATGACAATGAGGTATGGCAGCTGTTTTTTGACGGATCAAGGAGTAGGCAAGGTGCAGGAGGTGGAGCCATGCTTGTTTCACCTCAAGGCATCAAATATTATTCAGCTTTTCATTTCCAGTTTTCTTGTTCAAACAACACAGCTGAATATGAGGCCTTGATTCATGGACTTCATTGGGCTAGGAAAAAAGGGATAAATAACTTGCAGGTGTTCGGGGATAGCGAGCTAATCGTCAACCAAGTTAGAGGACAACATGCTACAAAGAACGACTTGCTGAGGAGCTACAAGAATAGGGTATGGGACCTCATTGAGGATTTCGAAGCTTTCAACATTGTGTCCATACCCAGGAAGAAAAATGAAGCCGCGGATAGGCTCGCAGCAGTTGGAGCAACGTTTGATGTGGTTGACAACATCAAAAGGGAAAAAACACAGCCACATATCCATGTGATTGTGAGGCCAGCAGTTCCAGATAATAACACCAGCTGGCAGGTGTTTGAAAACGATCAACAGATCGTCAATTTTTTACAAGAAGAGGCTGAATTCTCAGCTAGGAATCAGGACAGACTAGAGCAGCAGTATGGGGATCAAGTAGTGCAGCTGCGGACAAACAAGCTTCCCAAGGGTTTAGTAACGTTGGAGTCTATCTTCAACCCTAACGACCAGTTCCGTAAAGAAAAGGCTAACATACAGGTCAAGAGGGAAGATTCAGAGCCAATTCCGGTTGGGGAAGGCAAAACACTTCAAATTGGTAAAGTGGCCACTGAGCAGGAGAAATCAGATTTCATACAGCTTTGTCAAGAATTTCCAGATGTCTTCGCTTGGAGCTATGAAGACTTGAGAGGATTCAATCCGAATTTGGCACAACATACCATAGAATTGGATCCAGATGCTAAGCCCATCAGGCAGAAGCAGAGACCTGTTAACCCTCACATTGAGCCTCTAATGAAGAAAGAGCTAAATAAGCTAATAGAGGCAAGCATTATATTCCCGATCAAGCACTCAAGCTGGGTTGCTAACTTGGTTCCGGTCAGGAAGAAAAGCGGAGAAATCAGGTTGTGTGTGGACTTCCGAGACCTCAATAGAGCATCTCTCAAAGATCATTACCCGCTTCCTTCAATGGAACAAATATTGCAAGTAGTATCCGGTTCAGAGAGATTCTCTCTCCTAGATGGCTACTCAGGGTATAATCAGGTGATGGTGAAAGAAGAAGACCAATTCAAGACAGCCTTCACAACTAAATGGGGCACATATGCTTACAAGAAGATGCCATTTGGGCTGTCCAACGCTGGTGCTACCTTTCAAAGGGCAATGGACATGGCATTCAAAGGCTTGATCAACAAGATAGTGCTGATATATCTAGATGATATCACTGTCTTCTCAAAGAATGCAGCAGACCATCTCTTTCACCTCAGGCAAGTGTTTCAGAGGTGTAGAAAGTTCAGAGTATCTTTGAACCCCAAGAAGTGCATCTTTCTTGCACATGAAGGAAAGCTCCTTGGCCATGTTGTCTCGAAAGAGGGACTGGCAATTGATCCAGAGAGGGTTGAAGCCATAAGAGCACTGCCATTGCCAAGTCACAAGAAGGCTCTTCAAAGTTTCTTGGGAAGGATCAATTTTGTCCGCAGGTTTATCCCAGATTTTGCAGCCCTTGTCAAGCCCATCACCAAAATGTTAAAGAAGAGCATGGCTTTTAAGTGGACAGCAGAAGGCAAGGAGAGTTTTGAAGCAATCAAAGAAGCTATCTCTCAAGCACCAACTCTCATCAACCCAGACTTCTCCAAGGATTTCATCCTCTATGCATTTGGAGGTGATGACACTATTTCTGCCATTCTGGTACAGCAGAACAAAGATAATGATGAGCAGCCGATTGCCTTTTTTAGCCAGAGCCTAGATGACTGCGAGGTGAGGTACTCTTTTATTGAAAAGCATGTACTTGCAGTAATCAGAAGCTTGAAGAAATTCAAGCATTTAGTCTCAAACAACAAGGTCCAGTTGCTGGTCTCACATGCTGGAGTTAAGGACTTCCTCCTCAACAAGGATTTGAATGAGAAAAGGGCAGGTTGGATCACCCGTGTCATGGAGTATGACATTGAGATCAAGATCACCAAGCTGGTAAGAGGGAAAGGACTGTGTGAGCAGCTGGTTTTAGGGAAGCAAAAGGAAGTATGCAACGAAGAAGAGGCTGTTTTGACAGTCCAGGACAGCCATGAGCCAAGCGGCAATCATGAAGAAGACAATGCTTCCCCCATTCCTTGCTGGACCCAAGGTATTATGCACTTCCTAGGTACAGGCCAGTGCCCCCCAGAGATGAACAAGACCCAAAGGAGACACTTCAGATTACAGGCTGTCCCGTATGCCATTGTTGATGGAGTTTTGTTCAAGAAAGATGTAAATGGAGTGCTGCTGAGATGCATTAGCACAGGTCAGATTCAAAGGGTATTGGAAGAGTTTCATGGTGGACCAGCTGGTGGCCATTTTGCGCCAAGAGTGACAGCTCTAAAAATTATGAAGGCTGGTTATTATTGGCCTAAAATCTTCAGCGATTGCTACGCATGGATCAAGAGGTGTAAGAATTGTGCATTCTTCACAGGAAAAGAGAAGTTTGCTGCCCTTCCATTGCATCCAATCTCAGTTGACCAGCCATTCATGCAATGGGGTTTGGACTTCATTGGAGTCATTAATCCCAATTCAAGCCAAGGGCATAAATGGATTTTGACAGCCACAGACTACTTCACCAAATGGACAGAAGCAGTAGCACTCAAAGAGGCAAATGAGTCTAGCATCTTAGACTTTTATGAGGGAATAACAACCAGATTTGGTGTACCTGCCACAATAATCTCTGATAATGCATTGGCATTCATTGGATCTAAGGTGACTGAGTGGGCTGTCAAGAACGGTATTTACCTAAGCACTTCATCGAACTATTACCCTCAGGGTAATGGCCAGGCCGAGTCTACAAACAAGAACTTGTTGAGGATCATTAGGAGAACTCTTGATGAGAATCAGAGGTCTTGGCATACCAAGTTGAAATCAGCCTTATGGGCTGATAGGATCACTCCCAAAAGATCCACAGGTAACTCTCCATTCAGGCTTGTCTATGGAAGAGAGGCAATCTTGCCCATGTCACTTGAGTTGCCAACATTGGAACTCATGAAGCAGCTGGAGTTACTTGAATTTGAGCCCATGGAGGTGAGGTATGCAGAGTTGATGGAGCTGCAGGAGATCAGAAATCAGGCATCCCAAGCAATGGAAAAGGATCAAGCTTTGATCAAGAAGACCTTTGATAGGAAGGCCAAAGATAGATCTTTTCAAGTTGGAGATCTAGTGTTGAAATGGGATGTGGACAGGGCAAAACCGGGAAGGCATTCAAAATTTGATGCCATTTGGAGTGGCCCATACATGGTCACGAAGTGCAAGAGCAGCAATGCTTTCCAATTGGCCTCATTGGACGGTGAAGAACTGCAGATTCCAGTAAATGGAATCTATCTCAAACATTGCTACTGAAAATAAAAGGTTCACCCTTGTAAATATTAGCCTAGATTTCAATTCCTCTAAGTGCGTATGCACATTGTCTTGTTGTAGTTAGGTTTCAGTTTCCCTAAGTGCTTTGGCGCAGGTTTTGTCACTCCTAGATTGAGTTTTTTACAGTTCAGCGTGCTCTCGTAGAGGGAGTTGCAGCATCAGGCTCATTTCAGGTTATTGCTTATGACTCCATGCCCAACGGATCGCTAAAAGGCCACTGATCTTCTACCTAGCAGGCAGGTGACCCCGAAAAGTCACCAAATTGTTATCCAAATTTCACCCCCCAGAGTTAATTTGATAACATGCATCAGAGTTTTTAGTTCCAAGCAAGTAGATTGATTCAGGGGAAAATCGTAAAATTGGCTAAGTCCTGCTCAAGGCCACCTTTGGGACAGTTGGAACAATTATACGCGGAAGGCGCGGATCGGCCGAAAAGCCTCCAGGCGGCCCAAATAGAAAAGGGACATCTGGGACAAATGGACGCGAAATGCCCGAATCGGCCGAAAGAAAGAAAATTTGTCCAAGTCCTTTACCGGGAGCAAGCGGGACAAGAGTGCGCGGAGGACGCGAACCGGCCGAATCGGGCGAACCGGAAGAATTTGTCCCAGACAGCACTGGGACATTTGGGACAAATGGACGCGAACCGGCCGGATCGGCCGAAACAAGAAACTTCAGCACAAGGACAAGTGGGACAAAGGGGCGCGCGGGACGCGGATAGCCGAAGGAGCCGAAAGCCAATCAGATCACGCCACGTGTCACCGGCAGAAAAGGGACGAGGAAGCCCATTTCAGGTGGATCGGAGGATTCTGTCCCGCGAAGCACTGGGACATCCGGGACAAAAGGACATGGTGGACGTGAAAATCTGGCAGGCCCGTGGACAAATCACAGCATGACACGTGTCGCCAAGGAAAAAGGTCCAAAAGGTCAAAGGGGCGAGTTTTCGAGCACTGATCCGAACCAATGAAATAGTGCCACGTGTCCAAGTTTAAGGGGCCCACAAGAAAATCCCATGAAAAGGTGGAGAGAGAAAATTGCTCAGCGAACCAGAGCCTGCCACGTGTCATCCAGATGGCAGAGCGCGGGAAAAGAAATTTAAAAATCCGTTTTCACCTGTTTTGTGCCCTAAATCTTCAGACCTTCGTATCTTTCGATCCAGAGCTCAGATTTGCACGTTCTTTATATCAACGGAAAGCTGTTGAAATTCTCTACATGATTCTGGGATCAATCTCACATTTTGGTGTAGTTTGGAGGGAGAAAATTAAGAAAACGTCTCTGACGCGTGGTGATAGACAGAAGTAATGCTTCAACAACCAACTTTAATGCAGCAGACAGCTCGCCGCTCCTGTTAGACAGCCCGCCGTTTTGCTAGGATCCGCCGCTTCTGTCATAATGAGATGATTTTAAATGCTACCAAGAAGTGGTTGGGGCAGATTCTGGATTTCCTCTCTCTTCCCTCTCTCATTTCTTGATATATATTGTAAAGAAGAGCTCCTTTAAGGGGTCAAACATTCTTTTTTTGCATCCTCCCTTCTTCCCTCACTTGCAAGAGAAATTGTGGAGCTTTCAAACCTCCCATATGGGTTGTAATGCCAGTCTTTTTGCCTCTTGGCCACTGCAATGTACTGTATCGACTCTTGAGCAATAATATATGTGTTGTGATTGACTCTCGACCCTCTCATGTATTCATTGCTGTCATTTTGATCTCTTATTGCAGTTTGGTTACCTGTGCATGGTGTTTGTATTGCATCTATGTGGTCTGTGTTAAATTTGCAAAACGAGTGTCTAACATTCCTCGGTGCATCACCTTTGTAGTTTAGGTTTTATTCTATGCATTTTCTTACCCTGTCTCCTTGGCAAGTTAGATTAGGTTTTAGCAAACCCTCTGCATTTTTGTGTGTGCATCTGAACAGAGGAATAGGAACCAGCCTTCTCTGGAGAATCTTTTCTCATCTTTACAAGTCCCACGCTTGGAGAAAGGATTCCATGTTGTGCAATCACACTGGATGCCTGAACATCAACCTAGAAGCCTGATTTGCATCCAGGGGTGTTGTGAGTCTGCAACAAGGAAATTATATAAACACATAGTTATGCTTTGAAAATGATGGGCTAAGCACTAATCATTACTATTATAACCTAAGATTTCATTACAAAGGCACAAAATCACTTCAAAGGAAATCATCTAGCACATCCATCCAAGGGAAAGGGTTGCAGCTCCTTTAAGGGGTCAGACATTTTTGTTTTGCATCCTCCCTTATTCCCTCACTTGCCAGAGAATTTGTGGAGCTTTAACAACTTAGTTCATGAACCATAACTAAGAAGTTCTGCAGCAAGTAAGCAGCTGTTTAAGAAAGGAAGATTATAGAAGAAGGAAGTAAAGGAATTACAAAGAAGAAGTAAGGAAGATGTGCATCCCAATCAGTAGATATCAGAGCTAATTGCATGCACATAGAAGAAACTTAATAGATTTGAATACACAGAATTATAAAGCAAAGGCAGCTCTAGATCCAGATCTAAAATAACACAAAGTCTATTAAGAGATCTAAGATTTAGAAGCAAGAAACAAAATACACCGTGACGCAAAGTTCTCCGGAAACCTGCTTCTTTGTATTCCTCTACAACAAGTGGCTCTCAGGGGTTCAGCACAAAGTCTAGAACACAAGATTGCTTCTTACAAATTCTGATCGATGATTAACCCATAGGTTCTTCTCCTACTTATAGAATGTAGGAGGGAAAGTACAAATAGAAGACTCAAACTGAACTAAAGTATGAACAACTAAAGATGACATTTGGCAATCATCCTCAACTAACTTCTTCTTAAGTGACACATGTATCACTTAACTAATAGAAAGGTTCCACATGACTTCAAGTAATGGTTGCAAAACCAATAACTTAGAAGTTTACAATTTCATCCGGGAACATAGAAAATAGAAGAAGAAAGAAATAGAAGAAGTCATGCCGGCTGTAACATCTACATCTTCTTCTTGTTCTGAAATCTGATATACTTGTCAAACATATAGTTCAGCATCTTTCCATCTGTTTTAGCTATTGCTTCCTTTTCTGTCCTGAATTGCAGCAATCCTTCATTTAACACTTTGCTGCATGCTTCCACTTCTTCCAAACTTGGCCCAAATCTCGCAATGTCTGCCTGCAGTGTCACCAGCCTACTGATAGAGTTCATCGTGAAAGGCTTGGTGGCTTTATCAATCCTCTTTTGCACCATCAGAAGAGAACCCTCCAGAGAATCATGCACCTCGTTAGAAACAATCCGCACGTATGAAGTAATACATTCATCCACTCTTTCCTCAGTGAAAGAAATAACACTATCCGGCAAATCTGATGTTCTGCTCTCAAGTGCCTGCATCCTCTTCAGCAAAACTCTGCAGATCTCCAAACGGAAAGATACTGCAAACTCTAGCTGCTTCCCCTTCTCGACTGATCCATCCGGCACAATTTGCTTTGCAACCAATACATCTCCCGGCAGCTTGTTGATCTCGGCCAAAACACTCATGTTACTCTCTGCAACTGTATTTATTCCTTTTATGCTTTCTATCAGTTGCTTTAGTTGATTTTCTGCATCGTTCATAACCTTTAGGCTGGCTGGCACTTCCCCAAGTTGCACAGAAGCTTGACGAATAATCAGATCCTTCCATTCGTCAATAGCCTTTACTTGATTGCTTGCATCTTCCATTTCCTGCATAAGATGATCACTCACCTGCGCTGAAATGGGCTGAACGGAAGGTTTAGCAACCTTGGCTATGATCTCACATAATTGAGATATTTGCTTCTGCAGCTCTTCTTTCTCCGCCTTTTCACTGTCAAGCCTAAGGAACAAAGCATCCAGCAACGTCTGCGTGTCCTGCTTCAATCCTTCAGTGGTAGCTTGACCGAGTGGTATTTTGGTCACCGTCACATCTTCTGCCGTGAGTTCCTCTTCTACCTTTCCTTCCGCCGGGATTAATATCTCAGCAAACTTCTCTCCCGAATCCTCGATGATCAACCTAGAAGTTGCTTTAGCAACTTTAGGCCTTCTGTCTCTTCTGCTCAGATCCTGAAGTAGCTGCAAGTCATGTTCCTCTAAGTTCATCTCTACTCTTGCTTCCGGAACCAACTGCAAAGCTAACCATTCCGAGAAATTACTTCTCGGAGAGTGAGAAGTTGCTGAGTGCACTACCATCTCCTGCTCTGCATCCTCTCCATCAGAAAGTGCTACAGTATCATGGCTGCCATCCTCTGAAACATCCAAGGACAAAGCTCTTTCGAACTCCGTCATCTGCAGCTTCAACATCTCCTCTGGAACGGGTGCTGAACGAAATGGCTGCGGAGAGAAGATGAACGTTGCTGGTTTTAATGAAGGCATGGAAACATCCTGCTGCTGTGGTGCAATAGTTGGTGATCCACTAGGTACTGGAGAAGTCGGAGTCAAAGCTATGGTCGTAGAAGTGGTCTTCTCTTTCTCTTGAGATCTTCTGCGTACTTTCAACTTCTCGGACCTTCTGCTGCTCTCTCCTTCATGCTTTCGCTTGAGGGAATCTCCTGCGCCGAAGTTGCCCGTGATTTGATTCATCAATACTTCATCAAGGCAGTATCCCTTCGTTAGCAGCCAGCTCGAAGTACTCACCAACACAGCTTCGGATCTTTCTTCTATTGTGCTGCAGCTGCCATTGCTATCCTGTAGTAGAGCTTTATCTCCTCCCATTTGATGGTAAGTGTCAAGTACACGTTCCCACTCATCTTTAAGATCCGCAGGTATCCGCACGCATAGTCCATAGTCAACAATACTTGCTTTGCCGACAGCCTGCTGAATGAATTCTTTCTTTCTGACCTCGTACTCACTTCTGCACTTCATCCAGGACAATCTTCTGCCCATCCCCGCAGGGGCTTTCTGTGCACGACTTCTTTTTCCCAGTGATCAGGACCTCCGTGATGATGACTTCCTCCGGGAACAATGGTGGAGTATGTTTCCGCTGTCCAGGCAAAAAATCGGCTTACCCGGCGAAGGACGTTGTTCCAGAGAAATTTCAAAGAAAAACAAGGACACGGGGACACCACAAAAACCGAAAAAATTGCCAAAAGTTACAATAAAGCCCAAAAATTAAAAAAGTTAAAATCCTTCTGGTAGACAGGAATAATAACATATTCGATTATAACGGAGAGTTAAAAAACGGGGAGCGGCAAATGCCTCTACGCGGGTCCAAAATAATTAAATTTACAAAAGATTCCCGCCAGACAAAATCCCGACGACGGGAATAAAACAATTTTGGGCATCTGGGTATTTGGCGAAAAGGGATAAATGGTTATTAGGATTATTGATGACTAATACAGGAACTTAGCCAATAAAAACAACAAATGACCCACTATTTTAAAAGTACGAAATTTTTTTGAATTGGGTAGTCTCAGATTTCGGGGTGAAATCTGAGTGACACCAAGTCTGAATCACCATTCTACATTTTCCTTTTAAGGTTTGATGTGGTTTATGGGCATGTGAAAGCAGACATTTGTCTTGCAGGTTATAAGTGTAATCAGAACCCTAACAAGTGAAGTCAATAGAAAACAAAATGAATATTGGATTGAAGACGTACAACCCATATTAAAAATTCAAAACCTGAGAATCTAAGCAAACACTAATGCATAAATCAAACACTAGCATATTGCCAATAACATACTCCTATGAATGTTTTTTTCCTTCTGATTCTACACTTGCGAATCTTCATCGAGCCTTTACAATGTTGTTTCCAGCCCACGTTCCACCAAATTACTTAGTCTAGATCACTCCCCACATACCAAAATTAGCTAACTGACGTTTCCTTCTCATTTTCTTCGGATTGTCACATCAGTGCATGCCTTGTTCGTTTCCATTCGATGTATTATCTCATTTGTATATCATTTATTACCATTAGTTACTCTACAATAAGATTAATTATAAAAGATTAAATAATTTTATCCAAAATGTGGTTTTTTGCTCTAAATCATTCTTTTGTCTAAAGAATACGCCAAGACACAGTATTGTGCGGCATGTTATGGCAAGCTTTTCAAGACTTTGAATCCATAACTTTCTCTAAGTGTCTGGGGGGTTGATTTTTGGGGGGGGATGCGACAGTATATGGGTAGTAAAGGTTTCATTATGGCGTAAGGGGATAATGTTGAGAGACTGCAGGCAGCTTAGTTCTATTGCTAAATATAAAAAATGCAGATGTTGACACCATTGAGCACATTTGTTCGGCATATCATATTGCAAAGAGTGTCTTCTATTTATCTAACGAAGATTAGAAGGATAGAATTTATATTGGGTGGAAAGATCCAACTAACCAAAGTGAAGGTGTGGATTCTTAGGTATTACAGGGTATTACATGAATGAATTTATCAAGTGCTATGCCAGATAGTGTGTTCTACTAGAATAATTGTTGGAAGGTAATGGGGAAAATTTATTGGAGGATGGGCAACACAGGCTTTGAAACATTAAAAAAGACAGGTTTGGACTATCGTTGCCTATCCTTCACTTCCTGACATGGATTTTTAATTCATGTTCATGTGGATACATCAAGGACAAAAATGGAGCATTTTTAGACCTTCGAGAGGAAGGAAAACAGTTAACATTCAATTTTATTTGTGAGAAAGAAGTTAACACCCGCAAAAAAAAATAAACAACTACTGAGCACACGGCTTTGGCTATGTATAACGCTTCATAAAAATTTATACAGTATCTCTGCAACTTTGTTTATATTTTACCACTGATTATATGGCCTCAAGTATTTGGTCATAAGCCAGTATTGCAAGGCACATGATGAGATAGATTCGTTGTTCAAGGACTTTGAATGTAGAGTAAGAGTTGAAGCTAGCAAGGTTAATTATGGGACGCGGCTCTATGTTTTCCCATAGCAGCTTAAATCCTTTGTTTTCCAAAAATGCGCCCATCCCCCGAAGGGGCTTATCCTGTGCACGACTCGCTTTTTCCCAGTGATCAGACCTCCGATTGATGACTTTCCTCCGGGAAAAATGTGCCGGTATGTTTTCCAGATGCTCCGGCCAAAAATCGGGCTTAACCCGGCGAAAGAGTTGTTCCAGGAGAAAATTTCACAGGAAAACAGACGGTGGACACCACACATAAAACACGAAGAAAAATTGCCCAAAAGTTACAAATAAAGCCCAAAACTTAAAATAAGTTTAAATTAAATTAAAATCCTTCTGTATAAAGGAATAATAACATATCGCTTATAACGGAGTTAAAAAGGAGCGCAAATAGGCTCATAGGGGCTCAAACATACTAAATACAAATTTCCCGCAGACAATAGCATATTGCCACTACCATCCTCCTATGAATGTTTTTTTCCTTCATGATTCTACACTTGAATCACCATTCTACATTTTCCTTTTAAGGTTTGATGTGGTTTATGGGCATGTGAAAGCAGACATTTGTCTTGCAGGTTATAAGTGTAATCAGAACCCTAACAGTGAAGTCATAGAAACAAAATGAATATTGGATTGAAGACCTTACAACCCATAAAAATTCAAAACCTGAGCATCTAAGCAAACACTAATGCCTAAATCAAACACTAGCATATTGCCACTACCATCCTCCTATGAATGTTTTTTTCCTTCATGATTCTACACTTGCGAATCTTCATCGAGCCTTTACAATGTTGTTTCCAGCCTGTTCCACCAAATACTTAGTCTAGATCACTCCCACATCACACAAAATTAGCTAACTGACTTTTCCTTCTCATTTTCTTAGGATTTCACATCATTGCATGCCTTTTTCTTTTCCATCGATGTATTATATCATTTGTATATCATTTATTACATTAGTTACTCTACAATAAGATTTAATTATAAAAGTATTAAATCATTTTATCACAAAATGTGGTTTTTTTGCATATAAATTCATTCCTTTTGTCCTAAAGAATACGCCAGCAGTATTTTTGCGCATTGTTATGCAAGCTTTTCAAGACTTTGAATCCATAACTTTCTCTAAGTGTCTCTGGATGATGAGACAGTATATGGGTTAGTAAAGGTTCATTATGACTGCGTAAGGATAATGTTTGAGAGATGCAGGCAGCTTAGTATATTGCTAAATATAAAAAATGCATATTTGTGACACCATTGAGCACATTGTTCGGGCATATCATATGCAAAGAGTGTCTTCTAGTTTATCTAACGAAGATAGAATTTATATTGGGGTTGGAAGATCCAACTAACCAAAGTGAAGTGTGTGGATTTCTTAGGTATACAGGGTATTACATGAAATTTATCAAGGGCTATGCCAAGATAGTTGTGTTACTAGAATAATTGTTGAAGGCTAATGGGAAATTCTATTGGAAGGATGGGCAACAACAGGCTTTTGAAACATTAAAAGACAGGTTGACTATCGTGCCTATCCTTCACTTCCTTACATGGATTTTTTCATTCCATGTTCATGTGGATACCTCAAGGACAAAAATTGGAGCATTTTTAGGACATTCGAGAGAAGGAAACATTAACCATTCAATTTTATTTGTGAGCAAGAAGTTAACACCCGCAAAAAAAAATAACAACTACTGAGCACAAGGCTTTGGCTATGGTATACACGCTTCATAAATTTATACAGTATCTCTTGGCAACTTTGTTTATATTTTACACTGATTATATGGCTCTCAAGTATTTGGTTCATAAGCCAGTATTGCAAGGTCACATATGTAGATAGATTCGCTTGTTCCAGGAATTTGAATTTATAGTAATAGTGAAGCTAGGCAAGAGTAATCTGGGACCCGACCATATTTCATACATTAGTTCGGGTGAGGACACGTAGAGTATAGAAGATACAAAGTTAGATACTCAATTGTTCAATTTGAAGTCTGTACCAATGGATTTAGAGGATATAGCGGTGTTTTTGCGCACAGACATTGTGCCTGAAGGAATGAAGACTATGGAGAAGAACAACTAGCTATACGCGCTACACCTTACCAGTTGGTTGGAAAAGATCTCTATAAAATGGGACAATGAGCTCACTTATGAACTAATTCTTACTTACTTCACAATTGAGAAACGTACTTTAGTGTTGCTCACTCTATTTCATACACATAAGCAGTATATGAGCTCAACAAGTATTAGCTCTCCCTACTGAAAGGGATTTTTTATTATCAAAAAATTTGTTGTTCTTTTCTTTTTTTTCCTTTTCATTCATGTTTCCTCTTTATATTTTCTTGAATAAATTCCCTTCTGTGTAGATCGTCAGTTCTGCACTAAAACCAAAAAAATTGGATGGGGCAAAGATGAGATACTGCGCATATGCTTTTTGGAAGATGAGCACCAAGCAATTATGGAATAAGTGTATGGTGGCATTGTTGGAGGCCATTATGCTGGAGAAGCCACCACATGTAAGATAATCCTCGCATGACTATGGTGGGGAAAATTTTACAAAGATACAAAGGTGTTTGTCAAGGATTGTGACCATAGCCAAAGAATTCGAAAGATAGGACAAAGGGATGAAATGCCTTTAAGCCCTATAGCATATGCAGAACCTTTCGAAAACTGGGCCATAGTTTTTTAGATAGCTCACACCAGTTGCATGAAAAACAAGTGTGAGATACATTATTACTTGTACATATTACTTAATCCAATGGGTAGAAGTAGCGCCCACTAAGGATTATACAGTTACATGTTTTATATGGAAAAA
Source organism: Taxus chinensis (assembly GCA_019776745.2). Lineage (NCBI taxonomy): Eukaryota > Viridiplantae > Streptophyta > Pinopsida > Cupressales > Taxaceae > Taxus > Taxus chinensis. Next base: position 3,634,670 of record CM034156.1, on the reverse strand, counting down.
CATTATTATTATGTATATATCCCCATTGATCCTTGCAAGTGACAGGGGAACTCATTTTCTTAATAAAACAAAAATAATATTATTAGCATAGTTCATGGTAACTCATCACAAGGAAAATCCTTATCACCCACAGGTTAATGGCACAACAAAATTATTTAGTAAAATCTTGGGTCAAACCTTAATCAAGATTTGTGATGTTGGAAGAAAGGATTTGTACAATAAAGTATTAGGTGTACTTTGGGCATACATGACTACCTATAAGAGATTTAGAAAAGCCACACCCTTTCAGTATGTGTTTGGCGTAGAAGAAAAATTTCTTGTTGAGTTCATGTTACTTTCCCTGTGTATTGCATGCATAGGAGGAATTTCAGATGAACAAGCAATAGGAGAGTGCATTTACAAGTTAATGCAGTTGGATGAATGGTACACAATTACTCAATGGATACAAAATATATATAAGGTGTGACAAAAGGCTTGGCATGAAAGGCACATCACGAACAAGTCTTTTACAGTTAGGAATTGGTGATTCTATGTGATTCCAATTTTGCGCACCACCCAAGAAAGATAAAAGTGCATTAGTTAGGACCATTCAAAGTAACCAAAATTATGGAATCAGGAACATATCAACTACATGCACTTAATGGCATGATGTTTCCTGGTTACTTCAAGGGGAGTAGGCTGAAACCCTACTATAAGAAATCTTATTTTCAATTATGTTTGTAATAAGGAATTATTTCCATTTAGATTAGATTTCCCTCTCAGTTTTGTCTTTTTTGTTTTTGCAATAAGTGTTTTCATGTGTAGGATCTGAATGTATTTGTTGAAGCATGATGCACAGAGGACCGTGCATACTTTTAAGTGTGGGGTAGCAGGAAAAAAACAATGATAGACCCTTTGTGATGATGAATGGAAGGATGGTGCTAAATTTTCTTGCTCAGTAGTGTATAAGAAAAATTAATGGAGATGAAACATGTGGAATAGCAAGTAGGATAACACGAGGTGGGAAGCACATGAAGTAAACTACTTGGTATGTGGCGCAGAGAAATTGATGTAGCACGTGCAGGATATTAAAGTAGTTGCACATGGCAAAAGGTAAGAGGTTCTATAGCTAATAGTCGCCCACATACCACATGTGGAAGGAAAACTTGGTAGGCCCAGACTTTTTGGAAAGGAGCGGGAAAAATAGAAAAAAAGAAGGGCAAAGCACACCTACCACCACATTAAATGTTTAAAAATAGCATAAATCTATAAATAGGTGTGAGTAATAGTTATAATCTACCTTGTGAATTGAAGCTCTTGCGAACCAATGTGAAATTTTGATCCATTATGACTTGTACGATTGAACTAGTGATGAGCTAGGGCAACCGATTGAACCAGAGATCAGTAGACGTGTGCTCCTTATACTTGACAGAGTTAGAATACAGGTATCAAAGGGGAAGTAGAAGATGGAATTTGGGTGTTTTGTTGGAAAGTGTGAAGGAGTTGGGAGTAGGGTTGCAAGCTTAGTTGCAAGACTTTTTGTGATAGTGCAGAGACAGAGCATGGTGGATCACAAGCGACTAAATACCAATGGAAACACGATTGATAAATAATAACACAAAGCAAGTGATTGGAGCAAACAAGGTTGTGGAATTAAGGCACACATTTTCTTGTAGGGTTTGTAATTTATAGAAATTCATGTTAAGCTCAATTTTAAACAATGACACCAGTGAAGAAATCACCTAAGGGAAAGAACGTAGTGGAAGATTCTCTTGATGACTGGTTCTCAGAGATGCAATATCCCTAGGAGGTCATTACTGGGAAGGCTTGGGGCATCGTAGATATGGAGGTGCAAGATCAACGAGTACAACCACCGTGTTGCAAGCCATGAAAGTGATATAAGGGTCGACACATTGGTAGAGATAGGCCATCACACTGTAGAAGGCCAGATTATGTTGGATGATCAGGTGCAGAAGACCTTGGAGAGTGGCGGTGTAATGCAATTATATGAATTTCCTTTTTTCGGCAAGCCCACATAACTATTCCAATGGTTGTTGTCACACATTACACAGGATTATTTCTATTTTTTCAGGAAGGAAGGATGTGCATCACCACAAACTAATCGGAAAGGTGACATGGCTAAGAGATAGGGGAGAGGAGATCACATTAGATATGCACGATGAGGTAGTAGTGGAAGAAAAACCACCAAGTTGCATTATCAGAGAGGTAGCCGTACACTTTCAATGTCACAAACATCATAGACCATGTCACCAGAGTGGTTGCATGCACTTGGTGAGTTGTAATATTAGAGCCTCAAAGAGGTGGATAAAGGTAAACAAGAAATTTTTACACATTGTGCATAAGATGGATACAAGAACACAAGATACAATATTGTTTTGTACATTTCAGATAGTATTGTAGAAGAGGCCAAGACCCAACATGAGAAGGTGAGAAGATCACATGGGGGTTTGAATTTTTCTGTTGATGGTATTTTGGGAAATTGGAGTTATAGATGGACCAACAGGGAGAGAATGGGAGCATCCCATTGAGAAGTTATCACCAGCAAAGAGATTCGAAAAATACACTTGTGATGGGGCCATCAAAAATGTATACAAGGTGTGCACCTAGACATATGGTATAAGAGGATACATGACGCCTTTGAAAATGAATGGTGCATACCTAGGGAGTTACCCACTGATATGGAGGGATAATAAGACTTTTTGTCATGTAACACTTCTTCCTGGTGTGATTCTTTATTGTTGAATGGAGACATGGACCCATGGTGTAAAATACCATTTGTATTTACATCCAGATATTTTAGGAGCATTGTAAACATAATCAAGGACTTGCATCCCTTGAAGTTCAATGTAAATAAGGTAGACGTGGAGTACCGCACTTTGCGCAAGACTTATGGCTACACAAAAAAGCATCCTTATGTGGAAAAAATGGATTTGATGGGATGGACTTGAATCCCATCGTAACTTTTGAGGTCGGAAAGGAAGCTTGCAAAGTGTATATTTATCTTCGGCAAAAGTTAAAATATGGTAAGGTGGTCAATGTGTGTGACACCAACATTACACCACCATCTTCAGGAAGGGCGGATGTAAGGATGAAAGAAGTGCAAGCTAGAGCCAATCTAGCAAAATAACAAGAAGAAGAAGATGATGATGATGACTAGACGGATGTGCAGCTGGATAACATAGCAGAAGAAAGAGGAGGTGAATGGAACATGGAGAAACTTTTGTGCGTACACCCCTCCTAGGAACACCTCCAGTGAGCCCAATTGAAACTACACACACAAATAGTCTAGAAAGGAGAAGGGAAAGATGAAGAAGCCCAAAGGATGGTAGAGGATGAGATGACTTGGAGGGAGAGGGGAGTCCTCATGTTATTCATATTGTGGAAGAAGAAGAGCTTAGAGCAGTCTAAGCATGAAGAAGAAATAAAAGCATGAAATAGATTGGACTAACATGAGAACATGAACAAGAGAAGAACAGGAGAAACATGAGAAGAGATCAAGAGGATTATCAACATAAAACAGAACAAGGCATGGGAGAGGAAACTAGTCCCATGCACCATAATATTATGCAAGAGATTCATCATGTGAGCAAAACGTGACAGGACCAGGACATGAATCTTCATCAAGAACAAGGCCAAGAAGATGCTCACCTCCTCGCCCTCGCATGGCATATATAGATGACACATAAAATTTCATCAAGGCCAGGTTTCAAATTTCCATGGATGTCGAAGAATTATACTGTTGGGACATGCTCGATAAATCAGAAGCCCATGTCTGGATGCGCATAAAATGATATCCTTTGTCAATGCAAACTCACATGAGGAGCTAAAGTTTGAATTAAGTAAGGAGGCCATCATTGAGAAGTAAGGGAGAAAGACCTATAAAAAACCATTTTGGTTTCCAAAAACAAACGCTCAGGAAAGTAATCTTAATTTGAATTTCCACACAAATTTAAAGGATCTGCACTGCACGATGCATGGGACAGGGATGTGAAGTAATGCCTTTGAATAAGGTGAAAAAGATGGCCGAATGAAGTTGATCACACAGTCAGTCTTGAAGTAGTCTTGGATTGATAAAGATATCCATAAGGGAAAATAGTGTGACATGAACAAATGATAGAATTTTGAGGAGAATCAAGAAAATAATAGAAAGAATAAGAAGCTCTAAGGTGAAGGAAGCTTCACAATAAGGCCGAGAAAATATTCAAAAATACCTCGATTATAGGCCGCATGTAAAAAATAAGGGTCCACCTCAACGCCTAGTTATATACAAAGATAATGACACACATTTTTGCAGGAGGTAGAGGATGTCCATAAAGTAAATGTGACAAAGTGGAGGTGGGTGAGTTGTTTGATAAAAATGTCCTGTAAGAATTGTCCTCTAAATGGGACATCTTGGAAGAATTGATGGGTGGACATCATTTACTAATAAGGGTGAATAAACAAAAATGAGGACATGAACAAATGGCAGAGGAATTAGAAAAGATGAATCAAGAAAATATAGATAGAAGAATAAAGGAGTATGAAGACCTTGGATCCAAGGTGAAGGAAGCTTCGCAAAAGGCCAAGAAAATCTTCATCAAATTTGAGGATGCCTCAACTATAGGTGTGTGCCTCTCAGAAGAGAAAACACAAAGGAGTCTGCCTCAAGGCCTACTTATATACAAAGATAAGGTGACACGCATATGAATTTTTTTGCAAGAGGTAGAGGAGATGAATAAAACCATCAAAAAAAATGTGACAAAGTAGAGGCGAGATGTGGGCAAGTTGCAGGATATGGTGATGAAAGGAGTGGATGTCTTGTAAGAAATGGCCTCTGAATGGGACATCATTTTGAGGGAATTATTGGAGAAGGTGGGTGGACTAACCCTTGAGGGAATGCCAATTTTTTTTGAATCATTTCCAGGAAGATCAGATAGCGCACTCGAAGAGTTGAAAGGACTGGAAGTAACCATTATCACAAAATTTATGGAACTCCTTCAAAAACCATGAGCCTATTTTTTGGTCACAAAATAGATGGACATTATTTATTCATACATTCTTCATTCAATATTCTTCGGGGTATTGCCCACATTATGTCAAAAAGGATTTTTTATTCTTTTATTCACTTGATTCATTTATTTCCAAGGACGGACAATATACCTAGTGTGGGGTAATGTTGGGACCGAGAAAATGTCTAAGTATGAGACATGTAAGGTTGCAAGGGTGCAGAAACATGAAATAAGTATTTTCAAAGGTTGAAACAGTATGCAAAGTGACGTTTGGGAAGTATGGAGAAGCACGCATGGAGGTTTGCGTGTAGGAACATCAAAGTCAGAGAGTTAGTTGGATTTCCAAGGCATGCTAAATATAGACAAAAGCATAAGTTGGTGTGATCATCTAGGAAAGTCAGAAATAGACAAAAGTGTGGATAAAACACATGCAAGGCTAATGATAGACATGAAGCATGCATGGAAGAGGCAGATCTATTTATAGCACATATAACAAGATTAAAGGAAGTTATTTATAACGCATGGGACATAAGTAGAGCTTCCAGGAAGAAAGTGGGTCGTTGATGGAGAACTACGAGTTAGAGTCTATTTATAGGGAAGTTTTAGTTACAAAAGCATGCAAGCTATATATATGAGTAGTCTAATTTTAGATTCAAGCGGTGAAATACATGTTCCCACCCTATATATACATGTAGATATTCATGTAGTCAGTCAGCCTTGATAGAGTGCTAAGATTGTTAAAGTCCATATCGAATCTTGCCTTGTGCATGAGTCTGTAGATGGAGATTTTCTTAGCTTATCTTGAAGCTCTTCTACTGGTTATTATAAAGCTCCATGATTGTAATGAGGATAAAACTCCCTTGTGGTTATGATTAATTGTCTTTGTGCATTTTATAGTAATTTCATGTTTTTCATTAAAAGTATATTTGGATGTTATGATAACCATAAGTGCAGGAATCACATTTAGGAAGCTAGACACAAGAAGAATCCCAATAGGTTTTCGTGTGCATCAGGTGAGCACCTAGACCTCTTTCTAGGTGAAGGGCCAATGTGTCAAACCATGTTATGCTAGACCCAAACTACGACACAACAACAGGGAAAAACCAACTCGTCAAAAAGAGGGGGGAAAGAGGGGTCAACTATAGATAAACATAGGGAGAGTGCAGAAAAGACTCCCATAACATCACCCAATACCACTTACAAGGGTGATGATGAACAACAGGATGGTGGTGTCGAAAATACCATGGGGCAAGTAGAATCCAACATATCGAAACAAAACAAGTACCCAAGTTAGGGTAGGCAGTGAAATGCCACTTTTATCCAAGGAAGGAGAAGATATGGGCATAAAAGAGACAAAACGAAGCAGTCCTACCCATTCTTATGCAAAAGAAGAAACAGATCCTACAGACTAGGGCGCGAGAACATTTTCTGATCCTAAATCAACACCAAAGGTGTTTACAGTTGAAGATTACCTTGGAGATGAAGGGGAAGAAGAAGAATGTGGGGAAGGTGAAGGCACAGAAGGAGACCACACAGGTGACGAGGAGTAAGAGGAGCATTGCAAAAATAAGGGGAAGCACCCAATAGAAGTGTCAGAGGACGAATAAGATGGAGAATAAGATGAAGAATTCAATTTGAATCCAAACCAACCTTGAATGTCCATCCGCGCGAGATACCAGCAAGGGAGAGCTACGAAATCTTTTTTTGCTTCAGTTTGCATGAAAGAGTCAATTGCAACAAAGCATGATAAAAATATGGTATATTTTGCTCTCGATGTTTACACAGAAGATCATTTTATTGAACTTCCTAACTCTTGTATAATTAACATTCCAACAAAAGAAGGAGATATCATAGCCCTCACATAAACTTAATACCTTTCTGAAACACAAGTAGGCGAGGCGCTTTCAAAAATTGTTGAGGAAGAAATATAGAAGAATTTACTTAATAGCACCGATTCCATAATGGTAAGGAAAAAGGTGTCTACGCTAGAAAAGGAGCTCAGGGTCTAAACCAAGAGTTGTTGTCCTTAAATTTTTGCACATTAAAATTGCAAAAAAAATTAAAAATTTTGCATTAAAATGTCTCCCGAAATCATATTCCGCACCATTAAGAGAGGTCATTTGTCTATCATGGTCTCCATAACCCAAGTGTCAATAATTATAGCATTGTATAGTCGTAATTCCACCTTTGTTGATATCATTCTACGCTTTGCACACCCATCTGACTTAGCAAAATGCTTCGTAACGCTTGATTAGTGATTTTAATTTAATTAATTAGTAATATTGATTTAAATCAAGTTATTATTTAATTAACATTAAGCAATTAAATTAATGTCATTAAATTAATTTAATTCAAATTTTAATTAATTAACTTTTTTATTTATTTTCATAATAAATTGGTGTTATTAATTTTATTAACTAAATTCCAAATTTAATTATTAAATTAATGATATCAATTTTATAAATATGTTAATTAATTATCAAAGTAGCACTTGAATGGATGGTAAAGTGGGGTTTTACTCCCACGTCTCCACTTGAAACACTCGACAATCGGGTAAAATTTAAAGTGCTTCCAGCAAAACATGTCGTTGAGATATTTCTCCGGAAAATTTGCGGGGAAATTTTTTAAATGCATAATTTGGCACTTAGTAAAATGCAACCCCCTTCCCCATTTTTCCCCTTCTCTCTCATCGTTCCTGTAATTAAAATTCCCACTTCCCATAAATGAGGGTAACTGTTTATTGAGACAATATCTAATTGGTTTCTTCTTTCATTTCTCTCGCACGTTGAAGAAGCTCGCATCCACGACAAGGAAGAAGCGGGAGGTTTCCATTGCTTTGATCCAATCAAGTTCCTACGAACAAACACTCATCCCGGGCGGCGCGAAAAAATGTATGTCACAGAGGTAAACTCACAGACCCCGTAGAGGGAAGATAAAAGTGCATGCAAGTTTTGAAGACACCGTGTGAGAAAAGAAATCTAGCAAACTGCCAACAGACCTGTGCATGCGCAAAAGAGAAAAACAATCAGTATAAAACAAAGAAAGTGTTGTAATCAAGAAAGAGAAGTTAGAAAAGTGAAGATTCTTAGAAATCTACGTGGAGAAAGATACAGCATGGGCCAAATCCCATGCCTGCACAAGAAACTATAATCGAGTCAGAGTTTACGCATGGAGGCTGGAGAGAAGAAAATGTTAACATCCCAAGAATCGAAGGCAGCCATGACGGAAATTGCAAGAAACCAGACCATGCAATCACAACTTTGATCATCGAATATGGGAATGGAGCCAACAAGGAAGCCTTGACACAGGCCATATGAAGTCCACCAGAGCCACATCCAGAGCAACCTCATTTGGAAGGCGGCGGTTAAGGAAAGAGATTGAATAACAATTCATAGAAACAAGAACACATTGTCAATATATCCTAACAGTTGGCACTCGAGGATTGTCAAGACTTTTTGGGTGACACCATCGATCAGCTAAATAGCTATCGCTTCGAATTGAATAATTTGGATGTGGAGTCGTTGAAGAAGTGCTACGCAAATGACAAGACATGGCTCGGTGATTCTCTCATCAGTCTCGAAACTTGGGTCGATGAATTAACACCCACGCCATCAACTGACGTTGAACCTCAGATACAAAGCATCGTGCTAAATTTGACAAGATTGGTCAGTAATTCTCTTGTCTTCGTCAACAAGATAACTCGCGTGCTCACGAATTTTAACATATGTATTCCCACATGGCGTCTGTTATCATCTCAAAGAGTTCCTTCTCGCGGTGATTTCCCGACATGGATTCCTGCAGCAGATCGAAAGCTTCTGAAAAATGACGAGTTAAAACCGGATGTGATATTCATCATTGATGGTTCTGGAGACTACAACAAAGTCAAATTTGTCATCAAAGTGAAAGTTGGAGTTTATGAGGAATGTGTGGAATTAAGAAAAAAGAAGACGATGCTCGTGATGATCGGCGAAGGCATGGATAACAACATTGTCACCAGAAGCAAAAATGTGGTCAATGATAAAACTATTTATAAATTCGGCATTGCAACATTTGATGTATGTTGAAATGGATTCATAGCTAGATATATGCAATTTAGAAACACAACAGAGCCAAGCAAACATCAGGCGGTGGCTCTGTGGGTTAGCTCGGACGAATCAATCTTCATTGGTTTCAATATTAATTCCTACCAAGATACTCTCTACATCTACAAATAACGTCAATATTATAAATTTTGATAAACAATTCATTTGCACCATCCATACACTTCCAGGTTCATTATGTTCAATTAAAATTTGTCATGGATAATACTGGAGTCATTTTAGATCAAAATGATAAACTACTGCAAGAACGAAATATTTTCTGGTCTAAGGAACCCGCCTTTGTTGTAATACATTTTTCGTATGTTATTTCTTAACTACCATGGCATACTGAGATCAAATCACTAAGGTGGTACAACTAGCATCATCTGGAAATTTTGAGGAGGCATTGTCATTATGTAAATTACTTCCGCCGGAGGACTCAATACTCCAAGCATCTAAAGAAAACTCTCTAAATATCAGGTAGAAGGTGGATCGCTATCTCTAAAAAATGTAAATCTTCAAGTGGAAAGCTAAATCGTAAATTGTAATTCTCTGACTACACTTATCAAGTTTCTGATAAAAAGAAGAAAAACTATTGTTGGAAAAGTAACAGCAGAAGGCCCAGATGAGGTTGTTGCAGCAGTAGTAGAAAATGCAAGATCATATGTGGATTCCTGGAGGTCTATTAGTTCAATCAAGTATACTAGTAATGGTAAGGGAAGCAGGGATGCTAGAGAGAAAGCAGTTATTGGATATTGCTCTTGTTCAATGCTTATTGCTCACATGAGTCTTCTAGAGCACTACAGCTTCTCGGAGGATCAAATTATTGTGATGTCAAGATTTTTGAAGAGTTCATGCTGCAACAAAATATGGTAATGTGGAAAATTATGATTTCACAGGGTAAATGCACAATGGATGTGGATAAAGTAGTTGGACCATGTAGTAAACATTACAAAAGAAGGATTGAAGATTTGTTCAAGCTACAAACCTGAATGATCTCAAATCCGCGTGTTTCACCAACTGAGAGATCATGAAACACATCACAAATCCAACATGGTTAATGAGTTCATTTCTAGTACAATCGAGATAGGCGAACTCTTGGCTCAATGGATATGTCACATATAAAAGGTGTCATGTTGCTTATCTAGGTATTATTTTGGTGTCTTGGTGTATGTCCACGTCATTCCAGTACCTACTTTATTATTGTAATTAATAATTTTAATTAGGTCACTTATGTGATAAAATCAAGTTATTTTAATAAAGTCACTTTACTTTATTAAATTATAATGTGACTTAATTGTGCCCTAAAGTGATGTCATGTAAACCCTAACTACCTTATCACCAACTTTCAGTTCTAAAAGGAAGTTAGAGCTCATTTGTAAAGGGGCTTGGAGGTTGGACGAACTTTGTCTCCTATGGTCTCAAGGCAGGGAAGTTAATAAGACTTTGAGTTTAGATACTTTCCATGGAGATTCATCATTTTGAAGACTTTGTTGAAGAGATGGCAAGGAGACTTTGTGTTCCTTTCAAAGAAGAAATACATGAATGTGTATAGAAATTTGTGTCTTGAGATTCTTATTGTTTATTTTTGTTGTTATGTCAAATGTAATCTTTCATTTCTTTCCTTTTCATGCAAAGTACTAGCATTTAATGTCTTTATTTTTGTGGTATACTTTCTAGCATGCAGGAATGAGATCTGTGTTTTCTTATTCTTGAATGCTCCCTCTCTCCATTATTTTCAATATCTTTCTTTCTCTTTTATTCCTTACTCACTTTCCTTTCTTTCTCCTTTCTGGGTTAAAAGTATCCAAAACCCCACAAACCCATCATATGAGGGAGTTGCCCCTCTAAAACGCAATGGTTAGATCACCCTGTCAATAGGTGATCTCTCAAATGTTGCAAGTTTTATGTCAGATAATGCAGGCGAAGCCATGAGAAGACTGAGTAAACCAAAGCGACATAAAATCTTGCCATCATAATCATAAGGCCCTACAAGAGAAATAAGTGCGCACATATGCCAAGGTGAAATAATTAAGTGAGCGGATTCTCTTCAATGAACCTAAACTTACAAAAGCAAGCCCATTTATCTCAAGTGAAAAGATAGATGAACTAGAGCAATTGCTCAACCTTTTGTTTACGCAAATAGAGGTAGACAAGGAACAGGCCAAACAGAGTAAAAGAGAACAAGGAAACATAAGGGATATTTGTGGAAAGAAATTAGAAGTATGTACAAAGCTCTCCAAGGAAATTGAAGAGAAAGTCGTGCAAGCAGAAAAGCCCCTTAAAAGGATTTTTCAAACAAACACATATTATTAGCGCGTGCATGTGAGAGGACAGTGAGAAACAAGCATCCCTGGAGACATAGATGGAAGACGATTCAATTGAAAATGCCACGCACAATAACCTTATGGAATATTTTCAGACGATTAGTGAAGAGGTCGTGATAAAGAGAGAGAAGGTGAAGCAACTATTATAGCTATGAAATCCCACCGACAAAGCTAAGATAGAGCTAAAATTCGTCCACGTTGAAGCCAGTGCTAAGTTTAAAGAAATACGCACAGCAACTACAACCAACATGAAGGGCGCAAAAAATTTTACCGAGCTAGCCACACAGTTGGACAACATAACTCCTCTCTTTCATAAGGAAATAAATGATTGGCAAGCACATGAGGATATCCTCAAACAAGAGGTGCCAATGTTGTTCGAAAGGGCACAATAAGCATTTCCCGAGGGCAAACAATCGAGTTAATGTGGGGTGATGTTGGACCCCGAAATTCTTGTATTTTTTATTCTTATGTCCCACATTGGGGACAGAATATTTTTTCTGTATTCATTCTTTGATTGATGTGTGGACAAATAAGGAAGGGTTACACGCAAGAAAATAAAATATGAGAAGTTCGCAAGAAGGTTGGGTAAAAAGCGCGCAAAGAATTTGGAAAAGGTGTGTAGAAAGAAGGGGAAAGAACTACGCGCATGAAGAACAGGAAAGGCACGCATAAGTGTTTTTGGAAAAGGCAGCAAAAAAGAGGCACATAATACTCAGAGTCTAGCCAAAAGCACGATGAGTTTGGATAAGAAATTTTTTAACATGAACATGCAAGGGTGGAGGAACGCACCAAAAATAAACAGGATAGGAATAGGCAGTGAACTAACAGTTTGGATCACTTGCATGGAAACGGTGCAGAACAGGAAGAGCAGGCTGGAGAAAACAATGCAAAGATAACACACAAGGCGGACAGAATGAGGACATGGATAAATATAGTCAAGGAATTACTAAAAGTAATTTTCATGCGAGATTGTTGAGATACGGCGGCATGTGGCCTAGCCACCACCCAATGTAATAGTTAACTGGTAGAAGAAATTAAGGGCTAAGAATAGCTCTTGAAAGACTAGTGAAAGGAAAGTCCCCACTAGTATATATACCCCACGAAGGGTTCATGTTAAAGAGAGGGTGTGTGTGTGTGTGTGTGTGTGTGTGTGTGTGTGTGAGAGAGAGAGAGAGAGAGAGAGAGAGAAGAGAGATTTAAGTAGGTCTGAATGAAAAGTATGAGATGTTATGTATTTATGTAATGATTAATCAATATAAAAAGAAAAACATGTTTTGGGAGAAATTGTTACATTTGCACATAAATATGTTAATCTAGTATATTTTCCTTGATTGTTATTGTATTGTGTTAACTATTTTTTCCACTTCATTATAATGTTAACCTTGATGGAAACCGAATTCTTCCACATCTCAGGTGAGCTCCCCAAAGTTTCCGTTTTAGCATGATATGCCGACGCGATGGAGTGAAGGCAGTCGTGCACACCAATGTTCCAAATCACGTCCATGGGTATGGTTTTCAAAGAACAACTAGACGTGTAACACCCACCCTATGAAGTAATACAATCTCTTGTGGAGCCAACTGCTCAATGGCTCCCTCTAGCCAACCTTGCTCTCAATCGCAACTCCATTATACATAGCCTCCCTATAACCACGTAAAAGAACTCAAATCAAATAGTTTCCAAAAACATGCAAAAGTTGCTCAAATTTAAATTTTACAAAAGCAACACTTGCACAACTATTGATTACGCATTCACACTACCAATCATGTCACCACTATAGCGGTTACTCAACTTTCGGTTAGGAACATGCAATCATTGGTCTATGCAAACCAACAGTTCCACCACTCGCACCTGAATACCAAATAAAAACTAAAATACACCTAAAACCCCACAAAAACTATTTTTTTCTAAATACACCTAAACTACTCCTATGAAATAATACAATCTCTTGTAGAGCCAAATGCTCAATGGCTCCCTCTAGCCAACCTTGTTCTCAATCGTGACTCCATTGTACATAGCCTCCCTACAACCACGTAAAAGAACTCAAATCAAATAGTTTCCAAAAACATGCAAAAGTTGCTCAAATGTAAATTTTATAAAAGCAACATTTGCACAACTATTGATTACGCATTCACACTACCAAGCGTGTCACCACTATAGCAGTTACTCAACTTTCGGTTAGGAACATGCAATCATTGGTCCATGCAAACCAACAATTCCACCACTCGCGCCTGGATACCAAAAAAAAAACTAAAATATACCTAAAACCCCACAAAAACTATTTTTTTTTCTAAATACACCTAGCCTACTCCCCCTCCCCCACTGATCATTTTCTTACCAATTTTATATTATTTAACTTCCCATACCTATAGATCTGAAAATTTATCCCCATACCCTCTCAAAACACAAAAATGTACATAACTGGCTTGTCATGTTGCATCATCATTTGTCGTTGGTACCCTTGATATCCTCTCGTCACTTGCTCTCCATAGATTGCTTCGATGCAACAATGGGTCAAGGATTACCCAAAGCTCTAAAATCACAACTATCTAGTGTTAGAGCGATTTCTAAATTTGGTAAAATATTGAGTATATGGCCTCTTATTTTAATTTTACCTTTTATGACATGTAGTGGTGTATGTGAGATGTTTTGCCCACGTTTTAGGTTGAATTCTAACTTTTGTAGGATTACTAATGGTCAAGCACTCTCTAATACTTGTTTTGTCTCCCATTAACAACGTTATTATTTTTGTATTTGTGTATTGTTTGAATTTTGTGTGACTCTTTTGCAGGTTTTGACCTCACAACCAACAACAATGCTTGTTCCCTCTCAACGGAGTGGACCAAGTGGTATTTCTTAACCCCGCATAAATGGTAAGTTTTTTATTTGTGTTGTGATTATGTAAATTCTTGTCTTATTTTCCATACCCTGCACTTGATGGTTGTTTTTCACATTGCAGGTAGACAAGGGTTTCGGCTAGCCTCATTCCACACCAAGGTAAGTAAGGTACGTATTCTTTGAACTTCCCTTTTTTGCACGCTTCTCAAGGAACATGCACTAGCCAATTCATGATAGGGCGTCTCCCCAAATAGGCAATATGTGCGCTCCCAAATTTGCATGATGCAATATTTAAAAACCCAATGATGATGCCAATACCTCTTAAAATATATTACTAAACTATTACGAAAATGTTAAGACCCTACCTAATCCTCACACTTTCCTATGCTTATCCATCTTAGTTTATTTTTCCTACCACTACTCTTCGCATCTTTCCCCAACTATCAAGTTTGAGGATTTTGCCTTGGTTAGTCCTAATTTTGCATTTTATTTTGGGTGCAATTGTCATGGTAACTTGTGCATGTATTACAGTGGTTTTGCAAACCGTCACACAAGATGCATGTCACCACAACGATCTCACTAACTTCTACGGCACTTTCGGAAACTAACTCCCACCAATAGCAATGATTCTACCATGATGCATGATTTTGCTATTTTTAGCTATGCCAATGCATTTTTACTTTCATTTGCATGCTAATTTACTCGCCTTACATTCCAAGTAACATAATTGACCTCCAAATTGTTTTAACCTAAAATTTAAACTCTACTTCATCAATATGCATTTAATCCTAGCCACCAATTAAGCTTGATCTCTCAATTAGCTTTAAATCAACTTCGCTTTAAGTATTGCCTCTTCTTTTTTATAGAAAGAAACTTTTTATTCTTTATACAAGGTTGAAAAGCATTGGAGTTAAAAGAAACTATTGCAGAGATCAAATTTTAAGATTTTTGTTGCCTGTTCCAAGCACTTTTATATTGACTTCTTCATTTTTCATCACCCATAGCAGTTGTTATTATCAGAGATTAACAGGGCAACAACATCTTTGGTGTTAATTATTATTATGATCACTTTGAGCTAGTTGTTGTTGTTAGAGTAGGTATTTACCTTAGCTCATGTTCACCTAGGTACTTTATTTACCTTTATTGTATTTATCCTCACCCACTTATGTGTGTGGATATTTCTTTTATCTTATTTAGATATTAGGAGATATTATCTAGTTGTTAGGTATAGTTCTTTCCTTGATCCATGGTATTGACTAGTTATTTCCTTGATCTATGGTATTGACTAGATCCTTGATTTTTAGTTCTCTCCTAAACCTATGGTCTTGACTAGTTCTTTGATGACTAGTTATTTCCTTGATTTATAGCTTGATCTATGACCTTGACTGGTTCTTAGATTGTTATTTCTTGCCTATTTAACCAAGGCCCGTTCTCAATGTATTGTATTGAGTTCCATAATAATATATGATATTGTTGCTCATTTATTTGCAAAGATTTTATGTAAAGTTATTCTGGTGAATTGCTTTCATATTATTGATCATGGTGTTTGATTAGCATCTGTGTTATTGGCTTGGTATGATCTGGTTATCATTCTTTTCATGGTATCAGAGTTGGAGATTGTTGTTGACATCCGTCTGTAAGTTTTATTTTGTAAATAAATTCATTGTATATTCATATATTTGGAATTTGGTCGTATTTTGTTGATGCGTGCATGTGTATGCAAAACGGAGGCAAGGCAGCTAGATGTGACTTTCTCGAAAACACGCAACACACACCAGAATAGTAAGTTGTGCAAACACCATTAAAATCCTTAGCCCTTGGTCATATGGTATGGTCATATGAGGGCTTAAAACTTGTGATTCCTACTAGTAGGTGATTAACTTCAACCCCCTTTAATTTTATGTGTGGTGAAGGCAACAACAATTTATTTTGTTTTAGTGGCAACTAAAATAAATAACAGAGCAAAATATTAAAAAGTTTATAACTTTTGATCGGTAACTCGGATTTGAGTGCCGTGTTTTGTAAAAGTGCTTCTTTTTTCGTGCTCTTTCGATTGGAAATATTTATTTTGAAACTTGCACTATAATTATAAAGTGTCAAATATGGAAGAGTGTTGTAATCAATTGTGCACGCAATTTCTACTGAGCCCGACGTCCTAAACTTTTGGGAGTTACAGTTTGTACCTATCATGGATTCTGAGAATAATATACTTTTCTCTTAAGTATGTGGACTTCAAGAGGATATTGTAAAATTTGTGGAAGAAAATACATCGCTCAAGAAGTGAAATTTTCTTCTACAATCACTCATTCATGATAAGGATACAATAATACACTCCCTACAGAACAAACTTGTTAGGCTACTACATCACCATCATATTGTGGACAACCATATCCATGCTCCTAGTCCACTTACAGTTGTTGCTCTTATACCCACTGACATTGATCTGACAATCTTTGACCCTGAACCTGCTTTTGATGCTTCTAAACCTGTGAGGTTTGTTATTGCATGTTCTTCCACATCTGTGCCTATTACAGTACCACATGTTGTGTATCCTACTTCTACTCAGCTGCATGGCTTTTTTGAGAAGCATACCACTGTATTCAGATCTCGCATGCTCCATTCTATGGGTCTCACTAGTGGAGTCATTGGCAGACATTCACAAGGTATTTTTTCCTCTATTCCACATGTTACGTGGAATTCTCGTCATGCAATTGGTTTTTAAATAGATGCTTCATTGGGATCACACATTGACAAAGCTCTTTGTTTGTTCACTCGACTCTTTCTGAGGATCATGAGCAACACATGAGTTCTGCACCTTCACTCAGGCTTGAGAAACCTGAGATTTCAGCTATCAGACATGATCAACCTGACACACATTCTAATGTTCTTTTGCATGCACCCATTGTGCATTTTGCACCAAGTCATATGCAAGCATCTTCTTCATCCATCTGTGTTGATTTGGGGTGGAAATCTGATCACTCGTGGCGACGACATAGGCATTCGTTGAGAGGAATCTACAGGCATGGTTCCTCCACCATTAGACCTCCTGCTCCACTTTTTATACCTTATGCATTGTGATGCTTCTTATTTTGAGCATTTTTCTTTAGCAGGTGTAGTGTATCTCTCTTGTTTGTTGAGAGATTTTGTATCTGTATTTTCGACACTTTTGGCATGTTGACAGTATCTCTTATGGGGGATCTATTCTAGTGCATTCTTGTGTTAGTTTGCCAGTGTTTGAATAGTTTTTTTGACAACTCATACAGATTTGTAGCGTCACTCAACCATTCAGCAGTATGGGAGGGTGTGGTGTTGATCCTACTTCTTCGGGTTTCGTGTCCTTGCCTTGTTACCTTGGCTTTTCTTGGATCGTGACACTCTAGAGTTAAGTGTCCTTGCCTTGTTGCTTTGGTTATTGTTCTTGGATCATGGCACACCTATTTGCAGCAGTTGATCGAATTATGTTTGGTGTTTTTTTTGCACTTTCAACATCACTTTGTTGACAGTCTCCTTGTGTGGAGCTATTCTTGTGAAACCCAATGTCAGTTGTTTTTGAGTTTTGTGATCGAGCAATGGATTCAGACCATAGTGCACACCAAACTTCTTCAGCATTGTACGAGTTGTTTGAGCCGAGCTTCTTAGGATGCCTTGGAGCGGGTCTTTACTCTCTTTATTTTGTTGTTACTGGTTTTTGGTACCTTGCGGTGTCCCTTTTTCCTAGTTATTGTACATGAGTACCTCATCAAGCCTAGTTGTCGGGACTCATACTGTGGACATGCCACATCTATTTTGGCCCATAGCTTCACTTGAGGGGGGTGTTAGAGTAGGTATTTACCTTAGCTCATGTTCACCTATGTACTTTATTTACCTTTATTGTATTTATCCTCACCCACTTATGTGTGTGAATATTTCTTTTATCTTATTTAGATATTAGGAGATATTATCTAATTGTTAGGTATAGTTTTTTCTTTGATCCATGGTATTGACTAGTTCTTTCCTTGATCTATGGTATTGACTAGATCCTTCATGTCTAGTTTTCTCCTAAATCTATGGTCTTGACTAGTTCTTTGATGACTAGTTATTTCCTTGATTTATGGCTTGATCTACGACCTTGACTGGATCTTAGATTGTTATTCCTTGTCTATTTAAGCAAGGCCCATTCTCAATGTATTGCATTGAGTTCCATAATAATATATGATATTGCTGCTCATTTATTTGCAAATGTTTTATGTAAAGTTATTCTGGTGAATTGGTTTCATCTTATTGATCGTAGTGTTTGATTAGCATCTATGTTATCGTTCCTTTTAGTTGTACTATTTCCATTCATCCTTCATATCCATCCAAATGTTATCCTTCCTTCACCACTGCAAAATCTGAGTCAATTGAGCAATCAAAGAGGTAGTGCACTAAGGGTGAAACATGACAAACCATATCCAGTTATTTCCATCTTCTTGGGAAAAGAGGTTGGGGTTTTCTTTCTTTATTTTTTTTTATCTTTGTTAGTTTATATTTATATTTTGAATCCTTTGATATGTTAAAAAAATTATTAAAAAAGAGATAGATAGTGTAACAAGCCATTACACCAAAACCTCGAGGCGTTAGTGAAATCCACACATGAGGACCAAATGTAACGAACCATTACACCAAAACCTCGAGGCGTTAGTGAAATCCACACATGAGGATCATAACAGATAGATAGAGCTTATATTCTTTGAATTTCAACTTGCTTTAGCATAGGTTCCTTCTCTTGCTATGATCTAACCTCGCACTAGAGGTCAGTTTCATATTTATCCTTAGATTAGGTTTTGTTCAATCGCACTTAAGGTAAGTCTTGTTGTTATTGCACCCTCATACAATTTAATTTGAAAAGCCACAAAAAAGAGCCATTCATTCTCATTACATACAAGTAAAAGAAAGAGAATGGCAGATTCCTCGCATCTGCATATAGGAAAATTCATATATGCGTTCATCTCTTACATTTGTTATAATCTAAAAATTCATCTTCATTTCCAGCATATAGAGTAGCTTTCTTTATACTTTGCATTCATTGAAAAGAACATTAGAAATTTCAAAAAAGAAATATGCATTTGAATTTAGTTTAGATTTTCTGAGAAGCTTATATTGCATGCATGTTAAATATGAACTTTATTTGGTTATAAGAATTTAATTTCAATAACTTGTAGATTAGACTTGATTTCTTAAATCATTTTCACACTGAAACAAACAATTATCCGCTTACATAAATCAACATAGCAAATCATGCCTTCAATCAGGCAATATCACGCATCCAAATGAACATACATGCTATTGTAATTCCATTTCTACACCTCAAAATAGCAACCACCCACTTTCTGAAACATTTTGCTAGTAACATCCAAACAAACCTCGTTTAGGCTCATTCATCCATACTACCCATGTTTAGGCTATACAATCATGCCTAGCTCCCTCTCTTAACTAATGCAGCCCCTTATACATTTGAATGACACCTAATAGCCAAGTAATTATATGCAAGACCAGGCAAATTCCTCAAGCACCCTCTCCACTTGAGCACAATAACCTACAATGAGACAAACTTCGAGCTTAGTTATGAAGTCTTCTGCTCCACTACTGCACCACATTTGATCATTGAGTAATTCCACATTCTACACTAACAAGCCTTGTTGAGATGTTGGCAAGCACACCTACGAGTCCATATTCTTAGACAGTCCTGGGCAACCTTAGGATTTGAGTTCTTTTCATCGGGTCTAGCTTTATCCTACATTCTCTTCATCATCCCATCTACATGACCATCCCTGACCAAGATCAACCAGAAAGAAACTAGCAAATCCCCCGAGTAGCCCAACCTAATATCGTTCCATTACCGGATATGAATATCAATCGGGAGGTGGTATTTGGCTTTCTCTTAGACCAATTATTGCATAGCTTGCATGCATACTTAGGTTGCCATATTGGACAAACAATTTAGGGCAGCACAACACATATAGTTTGACCTTGGGGGTCCACAACCACGACATAAACCATCCATCCCACATTATTCTCTCATCAGTTGTCTCAACCTAACCTTGAGAAGTCGAAAACACCTTAGGAAAGCTTCGATACTTTTCTAAGGCTTACAATTTTTAGTAATAAGATTGTATTAAATTGTTGAATTTACTTTGTTTTTTAGAAAAAACTTTTATTTTAAGAACCAATGCATCAAATATTTCAATGGGGAATATACATTAACATGTACAACAAAAATGCTCTCCCCCATATTTGTAGTTGAACCTGCATGACCATTTGAGACAAATTCTCCAGATTCATTGCAACAAACCCCTCTTTTTCCTCTATTTTTTCGAAGGACAATTTTTCTTTTTTAAATGTAGTTTGTTATTTTTTTGGTACCATAGATTCATGTGTGGGAGTCGATTCCATAAAAAGTGATTCCTTGTTTAATCTTAGTTTATTTTTCTAAGTACCCTTATTATTGTTTTATTGATACAAAGGCTACATATGATTATGATTTACCTTTGAGGTTAACATTTTGTTGTACATGTTTGATCGTTGAAGACATGTTTAACTCCATCCATATCATCAAGATTCAAGACCAATACATTTCTTAATGATATGATTTTGGTGTGTCGATTTCACTAATGTCTCGAAATTTTGGTATAAAGGTTCGTAAGATTTGGTCACAGAACAACCACCTAGGTTCGAGTCATGGAGCGAGTAGCAAGGAGGTGTGTTGGCCCAGAGTCCAGAGTCCAATCCTTAAAGGGGGTGTGCAGAGCATAACAGAGCAAAGCAAAGCGGTTGACAAGGTGGTCTGTCAGCCTAGAGTTTGGTTGCGAAGCGTGGTGCGATGATATGAACCTAGTGTGTGGATTTCGTTAGTTCCTCAAGGTTTTGTTGTAAGAGTTTGTTACACTTAACATATGCAGTGGTGAAACTTTGGATCCCTGTAAGACACTTCTTTGAGTTGGAGCCCTCTTGTCTTGTCCCCTTAGTTCTAAGAAATTCTTTCATCCTATGTTTCCACATGTGCCCATTTCGTGATATATTCTTTTGATATTGGATAAAATAACACAAAATACAAGATCATGAACAAAATGAGATTGTTGATCCAACACAAATAGAAGTACATAAGTTATTACATCCACAATATCATGATCGAATTAGAAAGCATCTCTCATGAGATCTGGAAGGTGCAACAACTTAATCTTTCATGTCATCCACATATCATGAAGTCTCTTCAATCTTTTGTTCAAATCTTCATTGTTCCTTACCTTTTGAGAGATCTAATGTTGAACCTCACCCACATATTTGACCATGCTTTCATTATTTTGAAAAGTAGCATGTACCTGTTAATTCAAAACGTGTAGAAGGAATCCAAGTAAAATCTATGAATAACTAATCCTTGAGAAATATTGTTGTTAAAACAGCATACATGGCATCTATCTTCCCATAGCTATTTAAGAATAATTTGACTAAAAGTTTCAGATATCACATTGTAAGGAAGCCCAATTCCAAGAATCGCATTTTTCCAAGAGAGCTTTTTTATCAAAGAGTGTCGGTAAATTGAACTAAATTTGAATTCAAATCTTCTTTCTATTTTACAATTCCAAAATGCATGTTTGACAATTCCAACATTCTTGCAAAAGGAGTAGACCATCTTAACATTTTGCATGTATTTAATTATGTTAGTAGTAGATAGATTGCATTGAACGCCCCTCCAAGCAAGGAGTTGCACATTGGAATCAACTTTCTATTTCCAAATATATAAGTAGAGTTGAAGCCATGCCTATTCAGCAAGATTGCATCTCCATTTCTGATTTAACCTATTACGAATAAGTTTTTTTGGAATCGATTTGAGGTAGGTCACTTCAAGGGGAAATTCGTTGACCCTTGCACCATTAGACCATCTCCAACCCTTGATAAAGTTACATGGAATCTAAGAAAACGTCTTAAGAACTAAAGTTTCATGAACCAACAAAATTACAAGTTCAATGTGTTCTTTGATGTTGGATCACAAGGCTCAAAAGGAAAAAACACCTATCAACAAATCATGCTCATGGCATAATCTAATCTACAACAAAACATTTTTAATCTAGTCCATAGAATTTTCCAACTCAATCTCTTCCCATATCCAACATTATACACTCTGGTAGAGGTTTATCCAGATTAAAGTTGAGACACATGCATAGTTAAAAATCCCAAGGCTCTTTGTAAAATTTGAGGCACTACTATATTCCCCCACTGCTGACCTTATTTTACTAAGAATGTTTCCTTGCCGATGTTCACCAATGCTTTCACAAAAAGTCCATATTTGTTGGAAAATAAAGGCACTCCTTGAACATCATATGGTCTTGATCTTGTTTTGAAGAGAAAAGGAACAAATGTATTCAAGAGGCAACATCGATATCTCAAGACTAGAAGCTTCTCAAGACCAATGAGCTTCCAACCATCTTGAACCTCACAATGCTTTTGGTCTCAATAAACTTTACATAAATCTACCTATTAAAGTTGGTTTTGTAAATAACCAAAGGCAATTTTCAACCTCATCAATGGTGAATGAGACCAAGGGAGGGGTTTCCATCTTTAGATAGTACCCATTTTCTTTTTTTGTGGGAAACAAAGAACAAAGATTAATATCCTCGAGAATGATATTCAAAAAACTATTGAAGATTGCCCTTATTTGGTTGGCCATATTCATTAAAGATAGCTCTCATGATGCATGTGTTCACTTAAGGGGCCATAACCCCCTCATATGAAAGAGGTATCTATTCAACCTCGGCAAAAACCAGATCTAATATTTTACATTTACATGTAAACTTTCAATATGCCTTCCTTTCCAACCTGAGACAATTCCAAAGAGCTCCCTCGTCACTTGGGTTTCCCTTCTACAGCAAAAGCAGAAGAAACTATCCATAAAATTAAATACTATAATTAATTTTAATGATTTCAATGGATAACAGGACTAGAAATAGTAATCCCATCATACCTATTAGGTTCAATGGAGATTCTCTTACTAGTATTTCTTTGGTGTAAAAGCATTTGCACAATCAAAGATTCAGAACAGCTCCAAAGATAGATGAAAAGGCTTCCATACGTAAGAGATACTATTTAAATTTGAACAATTAGATGTTAATTAAACAGAATACAACCCACTGACAATAATAGAAGACATAAATATCCAGCATAGATGCCTTCAATATGATAAAAATACTGAAAAGCATTGGCTACACTCAACCGTGTTGAAACGCATAGCTTTTACCTTGGTGATTTCTGCGGAAAATTCCATTTAAGAAACAATGTTATCTTCTCCAACATTTGCTTTCAAAACCTAACATTCTTGAAAGTAAAGAACACTTTCTTGCAATTAACCTTCGAAAGATTTAGACTGTAATTTAATCAGCACAGTACAGAAAAGGCGGCAATGGCTAATCGTGCACAAAGCCCCTTCCTGCCGTTACTTCAACCCAGTCCTTAGTCAAGACCATGTCACCAGAGACAACACTTGTGATGAGGTAAATTTCGTTACCATGGGCAAATCATCTATAAATACATGGTCACAGATGGATAGTATCAAACCTGGGTCATTTTCTAATAAATATTACTTTATATAAAGAGATACGATCATTGGAGACACTGTCCTTCGATGTTGTCTTCAAAATGCACACCAAAGCAAGCCTCAATGTGACAAAAATTTCCATCCCGGACAAAAGCAGTGGCTTCTCAAGCTTCTTTCCTAGTTATCCTGAAAATAAGAACAGGAAAATCTTTAAACCTCTGGTTTGACAAAGTACTATTTACTAACTCAGTAGACTGATAATGGTTACCTGAAGCATTGAATGCCTAGAGCAGTTGTTATCTCCTGAATGACGCTGATGGCTAAATGCATGTAAAGAGCAACTGTAACAAATAAAAGAATAGATAACACATTAAGGATAGAAGTAAAATGTGTGTGTGTGTTTTGAAACTTCTGTTGAAATACAAGTTTTGTAGTCCACTCCGGTACCTGTAAAAGTACAGTATCCAAGTAGCACCCATCGCTCATCGACAAAGGGAATACTGTAGCAGATAACATCCACAAAAGCTGTAAGTTTGAAAATGTTTGGGTGATTTTCAAATTGTTTGACGAGGAAGCAAACTACCATATCGCTGAAGGTATTTTCCACAAGAAACTGTACATTCTAAATACACATATTTCAATTCAAGCAAGTAAAACATACCCGCCCAAAATCCTTGCCGAAAGTGCATTTGCAATTGCCAGAGGAAGGAACAATAATGACTGTACAAAAAGGCAGGATTAGTATAAAGAGAACTAAAAAGGCAATCATTACCTATATATTCAACATGCACATGAAACTACAAAGCTGTGTCAGGTCTTTACACCCTATACATTCATACCATGAACATGCCAGTCTTTAAACCCTTTGGTTCATCACATAAATGCGCCAAAATCATTCTCCCCTGCAAAATAAAATTAAGGACGATGAATTTGGAGGATAAAGGGTTATTGCTATTTGCGAATAATTTTTCTGAACTTTATTGCAATAATATAGATAAAGTTCAGAAAAATTATTTGCAATAATTCACTGTATGTATGACGGACAAATATGTAAAATTATGATTCTGCAACTACTAGTCAGAATCTGTGATGATACGAAATGCCCGTGGAAATACCTCAAATCAGAAGTGTAAGCCAGTTGGAACTAACAACTTTTGGGATTACCTTGCAACAATCAACGTTTGGGATTAACAGTAACTCACCACCATATATCCAAAGGCAAAGCCATTTCCCACCAACAACAAATGAGGTTGACTAGCCAACACATCAGAAGGAGATAGCATTCCCCTGTGACAGCAGTCGGATGCATAATTCAATAAACAGGTTAATTCTTTGGTAAATAAGTCAGATTTAGAGGCATTGTAGTTCACAAGACAAAGGTTCACCTAACTCATACCATATTAAAACTCCTCCTAAAAGTGTGATGAATGGAAAAAGCTGGAGTGCAAACCCACAAAAGGTATCAGAAAAATTTGATGAAAATAATTGATTTATTAACAACAAATTCCAAAAGGGAATTACCCTCTTTTAGAATTGAGCTTAAACTTGTTCATAATGCCAGAAAGCATTTAAAATAAGTATTGAAAATGATGGCCAAAGACTCACCATAGCTAATGCATGGACCATGTTTCCCTTTCTTGCCTGAACTACTTTGTAGACATTGAAGACACTGAAATATGTCAAAACAAATACACAAATGAGATATCCAGAATGAAATCTCTATTCAAGAAAAAAAAAACATAGACCATCAGGTAAGACTGCCTTTGTTAGAAGAGAGCGTACAAAAATACCACAACAAATTAGCTATCAAAACTAAAGCTCATAAACCTGACGGTTCTTGGCAACTGATTCAACACAGACTTTAAAGCACTTAGAACACGCAATTAGGCCCTATGACAAATTAGCAAAATTGTAAATATAATTTGATCAAATTATTCATATAATTATCTTTCTATTCAAGATACAATAACATAGATTGTAAGGAAGATTGCCTTCATTAGAAGCGCTACAAAAATACCACAACAATTTAACTATCAGAAACACATTTTATAAACCTGAATGTTCCTGTCAATTGATGGAACAACGAAACTTTTAAGATTCAATATTAACAGCAATAATTCTCTTCATGTAAAATGAAGCAAACAAAGTTTCCTTCACACTACTTGAGAAATGATCATCATATTTCAGATTTCAAGTTCATATTATCGTGCATCATTCAAATTCATCTAAACAACAAAAACATCTTGGTTGGAAGAATTTAAAAATCTGTAAGTCAGTTTTCCGGGTTCTTTTATTTGTTCATTTCCAAGAATTAATTAGCTTTAAAATACCCTTAGCATTATAGAAAGCCACTGTCAAACCCACTTTGATCCAATTGGATGGCTTAGGAAGTCAACTTCCACAATTCTTAAGGGTAATGCCTTTATTCTTGCCAAAAAACAAGTCACTATTATTGATAACTCAAGCAGACATGAGGAAAATTTAATTCACGATATAAGTTGATCCACATAAAGTTGTACAAGTTCAATGGTCCAGGGGTTCAAACCAGAGTT
Source organism: Taxus chinensis (assembly GCA_019776745.2). Lineage (NCBI taxonomy): Eukaryota > Viridiplantae > Streptophyta > Pinopsida > Cupressales > Taxaceae > Taxus > Taxus chinensis. Next base: position 3,608,341 of record CM034156.1, on the reverse strand, counting down.
AATCTAACTGATTTTAAAATAATCAGTACAATTTGCTCCACACAATGTTGCACTGGTTCCATGATCCAGGGGTTCAAACAAGAGTATACCTAACCAATTTTCAAACATTGTGTAAGTTAGTACAAGGGTGCATTATGTAGACTAGTTAAAAAAATAAGTTAATTTCATCATAACAGGAGACTTCGAATCCCGCACATAAGGAGACTTCCAATCTCGCACATCTCCTAGACGGGTATGCACTCCTGAGTCCCCTACAGCAGCACCCTATAATGACGTCAAATATGATGACAAAAATCAATTCCTAACACTAAGATTGTGAAATATTTAGATTTGATTTTACTTTGTATCTATATATTTAATTTGTTTCTATCTTGTCGTCTCCTAGCATCCCCATAGCATGGGTTTATTTAAATGGCATCCCTGACAATGTCCCAGTTTCCCATCTACAAGTGACTATGGTATATCCGTTTTTCTAACAACAAGCTTGCAAATTGTCCAAAACAAGTTCTTCCCGCCCATTGGAACTGTAGTAGCAATTCTCTTCAGCAACAATGAAGGAATAGATGAAAAGTTGAAAATAATAAGTTGTAATTTCCAATCTGTAATTTTTCCCAGCATAATTGATGTGTGATACAGATGTCTTCTCTCTGCAATTTCCATATCCTGTTTCATTTAACATCATGAAATCAGAACCGTAGAACCTAGGAAGCTGGGTACGCCTGTATGGGCTGGCTGCAGGGTGTGTCGAACTCCAAGATCTTGGTAGGCCTGACATTAAGTTGCATAAGGTTTGGGGATGCAAAGCTCGAACTTTCAGCCCCAAATTGTAGAATGTCCTCCATGCTTTGCATAAAGAATGTGGAGGTGACAGTTTCTGCAAACCTATGTTCCCTGCAGATGGGGACTCATGCCCATGCTCAAGTGCCTTCTGCACTAAAGGGGGTCCATGCCTGAAGTAAATGCAATCCCGTGAGTAAATGATGCCATTCTGAATTATCCAAGCATTTCTGTTCCTCTAGTCTAGAATTTCTTTCCAAAATTGGATTGCAGCAGGGTTGTTAAGATAATCCTAAAGATCTTGTACCCAAGCAGTTTGGCTAATGGAAATGGCATGAAATATAGGTGAGTCCTCTTAGTGCAATAGTGAATCCGCCATCACATTCTCTTTCCCCTCCTTATAGAGGATCTCAAAGGCATACGTGTATAGACAATCAATCAGTGTTACCTAAGACTCCGAGACGGCAGGACAGCAGGACAGTTTCTGCGGCAGCAAAAAAATTCCAAAATGTCGAGACGGCGGGGGGACGGCAGGGGGGCGGCTATTAAAATATTATATAAAATTATAAATATTAAAAAATATACAGATAATTTGTTTTTAATTATGAATAGCAGTTCATGTTTATATATCAGTGCACCAAGTGCATACAGTCCACGTCCAAATGTTATGTGTCCATATAACTTTTAATATTAATATGTATGCTGCCGGTTTTCATAGCATGTTGTGACAGCCCACCATGTGCATTTGGTTCGAAAATTTCTGTATTCATATATTACTCTTGATTCTTAATGTGTCTTTGTAACACAATACAATTGGGTTATGGTTAACGGGTAACCATTTTTAAAGAGAAAACAACAAAGAAATTAATTTTGAAAAATTAATGTTAAAAAAATTTTAAAAGAAAATTTAATAAAAAAATCTAGAAATCCCCGAAACGTCTCGGGGACGTCCAGACATCCTCAACGGCCCCAAAGAAAGGGGGACGTCCCTGAAACATCCCCTGATATTCAAGGACATCCCGGGGACGTCCCTTTTTTTCCCGCCTTTTAGGAAACATGGGGGGGACGTTTCCCCCCCGTCTTGCGGTCCATAGAACGTCCGGGACGTCTAGTTTTTAGGGGGAACACATCCCCATCTAACACTGTAATCAATCCACTTTTGTTGCTCCTTTGTGAGTGTTCTATGAGTCTACAAGTTATGGTTAGTTTTAATAAAGAATTCTCTCCCCAACAAAGACCGATGTCAATTTACCACTACATGCCATATGGCCAACTTCTGCTTACTATATGTTGATATTCTCCTCTGTATCGTTCAGGTTTTGCTTTCAAAGGCAATGGGGTGAACATTTTGAGAGAGGACTACACTGGGTCCGAATCCAGAAGCATCACATATGATAACAAAAGGCTGAGAAAAATCAAGAGCTGTTAAAACTGGAGCAGTCACAAGAGCCTTTTTGAGCCCCTCCAAAAGAATTTTTGCCTTGGCAAACCAATTGAAAGCATTCTTTTCCGTGAGGTTAATTATAGGACAAGCTCTTGCAAAACAGCTTCTTAGAGGCCTTTGGTAGAATCCTACCAATCATAAGAAAAAACAACATTTCCTAAATGACTTGGTTGCATGCCAAACACATATCCTCTTTATTTTTGCAGGGTTTGTGCACACCCCTTTAGCAAAAACAATACGACACATATATTACAAGGATGACTTAGGAAACTCAAATTTAGAGGCCTTTGCATACAAGTTATTGTTAGCCAAAATATCTAGCACGATGCTCTAGATGAGATGTTAATGGTTTAATGTAAACAAATATATCATCAAAATTACAAGAACAAATTTTCATGTACACTTGAAATAGGGTTGGAGGCATGACCTGAAATGGGTAGTTGAGATATGAATATCATTTCATCTTGGTCGTGTATCCAAATGGATATTTGATAGTAACCATATTTGAGGTCTATGTTTGAGAAATAATTTGCGCTATGTAGCTCATCAAGTAGATCATTGATCCTAAGCACAGGGAACTTATCTTTAATGGTGATCTTATTGAGTGCTCTGTAATCGAGGCATAGACGATAAGCCACATTCTTCTTCCTGGCTAGGACCACTGATGCAACATAAGAAATCTTACTAGGGATGATGACCCCAGCCTCCAATAGTTCTTGTATGGGCCTTTAAATCTTTTGACATTTGAAAGTACTTGTATCTATAGGGGCATAACACTATTGGTCCCTTGCTATGGTCAAGCTCAATGATGTGTTCCAGCCCCGTGTTCAATGCAAACTATAAGGTAGGCCTTGAAAAGACTACCTTGTACTTGCAAAGTAACTTTGAAATTCTTGGAGCTTGCTCATGCAAATCAAAGGAATCCACATCCATACAGTAGAAGTGAACCATAATCCAAAATGTCCCTTTTATTCATTTGGCTTAATTCAATGTTCTTGATTGCCCTCAAGGGTAATGATTTAATATTATGCCCGTGGTTACCTTGCTTGAATGTCAAAAACCATCCTTGGTGATTGGAGTATGTTCCTAGCGAGTATAAGTATTGGACACCCAATAAAACATCCACTCATCCAATATCAACAACATAGAATTTATCATTGTGTATAGTAAGCCACAGTAAAATCAACATTATGTACCACTTCAAGGCATTCAACTCTTCGATGACTGGTACCCAACTGGGAAAATGATGATAAGTGTCTAGATGGAGACCCAACCTACAAACTTGTTTATTCCCTAAACTATTGAGTGTACTACCAAAGTTGACCATGACCAAAACTTGATGCTTTTTTATATGGGAAAAAATGCAGTATTATGCAGGGATGCGTCCCCTAGATATTGATGAGATCCCGTACATCTGAACTTTTTGGGACTCGGAGGGTACAGTCCCAATTATATTTTCATTTTTTGAAATTTTCTTATTCTTTTACTTGAAAAAAGTTGTTAATGATTGTAAAAAATTGAATTATAAACTTGAAAGTATCCTAAAAAAACATTAAACATCGTTTAAACCCCTAAATTTCATTAAATATAGTTAAAATATTTAAATAAAGATTTTTATATATTGTTTTAACAACCATCCCCTTGATGTCCACAAAATCTGGGAAATGTTTTGCCATCCTAGAAACCCCATCTCTCCATCACACCATCCACCCATTCCCAGAACTTACGTAAAAATGAAAAAACATGAAGGTCTCAAATCGATCCAATCCTATCATTGTAGACAGGGATATTGAGTGACTTTCTAGTTCATACTCGACATCACATTTATCTTCATTATTGGGTTTGGGTTTAGAATTGGTGTTAAAATATAAGGTTTTTTTGTTAGAAATCATTAGTAACTAGTTAACTAATGATCGGTTGTAATTGTCAACCATTTTGTAACTATCTTTTGCATAATAAATAAACAGACACAATCTCCGATGTGTGCAATCTGCTTCTTCTTCATTCATCCTTGTTCACATATTCCAACATTGGTATCAGAGCGGGGGCAAGCAAGAAGAAAGAGAAGGGAACAAGTTCGAGTCATTCTCGAAGTTACATCAAGGGCAAAAAAAGAAGACTAAAGAAAAATCGCAAATTTCAAGAAGGCACACAGTTGCGGGAGTACCCAATGCAAATATCTGGGGTCGATTTTATATTTATGGTCGGTTTATAGCAAAACTCGAGGGCTTAGAACTAGAACTCCAATTCTGCCATTATTTAAAGTTGCAAAAGCATTTATTTTTGGGCATCAAAGGTGTCAGATGAAGCAAGAAAAACGTGAATAATTTACCATTCGCGAATACCATGACATTTACCAATCGTGAATCGTAGTTCTGCCATTACAAAGGCTGGAAAACTCAGAAAATCAGTTGAAAAAGGGCATGAATCTGGCAAGTTTCAAAGGGTTTTGAAGAACACATGTCTAAATCACAATTCCAATCAGCATTTTTGACACATTTCGTGGCATCGTGGAGCCTTTCGTGGCCTTCCTGGAGCATGTTGAAGACTTTGTTCTAGGGCATCAAGCAGTATAACCACAAAAAATACAGCATTTTCAAGCACGAAATGGCCACGAAAACAAAAAGCGATTACAGTCGCAAATCAGAGACATTTTCAGTTTTCTAGGGCACTGGTATTCTGCTCTCTATTCTTTTGACACAACCAATCGTATTTATTTTATTATATCTTCAGTATGGAAATTCCAGTAGAAAAATATTATGGTCTAAATTTTCATACATGTAAAGTGAAAATACAAATACAACTTATGAATACAAATTTTGTGGGGCTTAGTAAGTGGGAAAGAGAAAGCATCCATCAATGCAAATAAATTATTGGATTGGCATACTAGAGATGATAAAGCGAAAGCTATTATCGGTCTTGCGCTTTCTGATTCAGAGCTACATCATGTAGATCTAGACAAACTGTCTAAAGAAATATGGGACACTTTAAATACGTTCTTTGGCAAAAAAGCAGTTAATGCGAAATTTTTGATAAAACTTCCACAATTTAGATTCAAAATGGATGGAGGAATCTCTATGTCCAGTCATGTCAACAACTTGAGATCCCTCATTAGACAACTTGCACATGTACAGACTATGGTCAGATGACAAGGGTGCAAAAGCTATCCTATTAAACAGTATGCTCTTCTAAGTACAACAATATAATTTTTACCCATTAGCCAAATGTCTACTCAGTCTCTTGCTGACATGATTGCAACAATTCTTGCAAAGGAAAGACGAACAATTACTGAAGATGATGGTAGTTCTCATGAGAGTGCATTATATTCCCAAAACTTCCATAGAAAGTCAAATAAAGACAAAAGGGAAATGGAATGTTATTATTGCAAGAAAAGAGGTCATACAACGTGGGACTGCCATGTTTGAGCCAATGACGTCCTCAAGGGAACGCTCAAATCCAATGAAGTTAATGTAGCCCTTATTGAAGACCCACCAAATACTGAAGGGGGTGAAGATTTTGATGATGAATATGTCCTTTTAAGAAACCAGGAAGGAAAATTAAGTATTTTAAGAAGTCCACAAGTATGACGGCAGGTAGGTATTTAGTGTACATAAAGCTTAATATGGATGGTTACCTAGTTTGTTCGGGAGTCCGTGGAGCTTGGGAATTATACCCTTAAAAGGGTTATGAGACAACTTGATGGAATTTGTGGATGGCTCAACATGGATGGTTGTCCAATAATTTGGGAGTTCTGTGATTCGAGAGTTCAAGGAGGTGGAATCCATGGGAACTTGAGTCGTTCGGCTTGGGAACAACACCTTTACGAAGGTCATGAGGTAGCTTGACAGAGCTCTACCCGGTCAACGACCTGATTGTTCAACAAAGACGCTTCTGAAGCATTTGTACTTCTATTTTGGTTCTATTGGTTTTCAGCTGTGCCATATATGTTGGTCTTTATTGCTTTCTGTAGGGTAAGCCTTAAGGAGGGGGTGTTAAAATATAAGACTGATCAAGTTAGGATGTCATTAGTTACTAATTAACTAAAAGATGGTTGTATCCGGTTGTTAGCTATATCAACCGCTTTGTAACTACATCATTGCATAATATAATGAACGGACACATTGTTTCCAATAGTGTGCAATCTGCTTCTTTTCTTCACTTTTCCTTGTTCACATATTCCAACAATTGGATGGGCACAAATCTTCAACCATGTAAAAGTTTGGGGGGTTACATATGTGGCCGCTACCACAGGGTTTGGGGCAGTTACAAAAAGAGTTTCCATTTTGGGATTAGGGATTGTGATAGTTGAACAACCAAGGATTTTTAACAAAAAATTGCTTTTTCCCCTTGATATTCCTATGAAATGTATATCCATTCTTCCCATATCCTAAGACCTTCCTCATAATAGATTCTAAATGAACCTCTGATTTGCTAGCCATTTAGATAATATCTTCAAGAGTTTTGCTATCAAACATCCTTACCTCAGTTTGAATTTTTTACTGCAAGTTGGAGATGTAGATATTGAAAACCATATCTTCTGGGAGTTTGGCCTTCGACTCCAAAAAGTGAAATTTCTCCATATTCTCTTCCACAGCCATATTTCTTTGGGAAAAATCCATGAGTTGGGTTTTATAAGACTTATCCCATTTTGTCCAAATTTGAGTCAAAGCCTCAGCAAACTAAGTAAAATTTCCTCTAGGGTTTCTAGATGGCCATATGCTCCCCCATGTACAGGCTGCCCCATTCATATGTTGCAAACCCAAATTTAGCTTCTCCTCAAGGTCATAAATTTTCTGCACCTAGGATGGCAGTTGGATCTTACTTAATGGTGTGTGTACCTCTACTTCCTTTTCAATATTGTATTGTCGGATCTTCATCTCCAAGTTAAAAATAATTTTTTGGTTAGCTTCCTTCTGCCTCCTTTTTCGGTTCCCCATCCAAGCAATAAAGGTCATCCTAAGATTTTACCTCTTATTCTTCAAAGTTTGAATCTGTTGGCCATTTACCAAAAGATATGAGCTCCTTCTTGATAGTTGTTGTAAATTCCAGTGTTAGGCGGGAACGCGCCCCCTCAAAATCCCAGGTGTCCCGAAAGTGTCAAAATGCAAAGTAAACGTCCTGGGAAAGTTTGAGAAAACCAGGAAACGTCTCGAGGACGTTTGGGATAGGAGATGGAAGTCGGGGACGTCTGGACGTCCACAAGACAATCAAGGGACGTCCTCGACGTCACAGCTTATTTAAAACCTCTTTTTCTTTAAAAAAACAACTTTTTTCAGGATGTAGTGCATTGATTTGCTTTTAATTTCTACATCCAATTTTTAGTTTAAGAATCTTCATTGTAGGGTAAACTTATGTACTAAGAATGGCCATTGCAGTGCGCCATCTTTGATTTTTTGTAGTATGTTTGGCATGTAACATAGAAAGTGCATAAAGTTGCCTTTCTCATCTTTTTTGAATATTAGTAATAAATCTTTTCCTTCTATTCTTTGTGGACTCGGGGATATCAGACCAGAAGCGCATTGATGATAAAAACGGTTCATTTTGTAATATTGACAATTGTTGGTGTATTTGAATTTGAGATTAATGATATGAATATAAGCTATTGTTACTTGATCAATCAGAATGGTTTAATAATTTATTTCAGCTTATTTAATTTTACGTCTCAAATTGAAATGGTTTTATTAAATTATGTATAACTATATTTATTAACTAATAATTTAAATGTATTTGGTATTTATGATTTCAACTTATTTAAATCTCAAATGATTTTATTTCATCTTATTTAAGTCTCAAATGGTTTTATTTTAACTTATTTATATAGTTTAGTCACTATATTTTTTATATTTATATATTTATTTTAATAGGTTGCTGAAACAAGATTTGCCTCTTACACGCTCGTCTTGAGACGACTTGTGAAGGTAAGACAAGCCTTAAGGTTTATGGTGATTGAAAATGTTTGGTCCGTGTGGAGGCAAGCAAACACAGAACGAGCCATCAAAATAAAATCATTGATACTTGATGATGATTAGTGGGAAAAGGTTGCATACTTGCTCGGTTTTACTGAGCCTATTTTGTCTATGATTAGATATGCAAACACAGATGATGCTTGCATAGGGGAGATCTATGATGGCATTGACTCTATGCTTGAAAAAATTAGAGACATCATACAAAAAAAGAGCAGGATCCTAAAGAAAACTTTTAAATTGAAGTTAAGACTGTGATCATGAGAAGATGGAATAAGATGACCATCCCATTGCATCTCCTTGCATATGCCCTGAATCCCAAATATTATAGCAGTGAAATACTTGTGCTACCTGGTAGGCAAGCACCATACAATGACCATGAAGATGCAACTGGAATTAAGACAACATTCCTGAGGCTTTTTCCTGATCCAGCTGTAGCTACTGCGGTCCGCTATGAAATGGCATGTTGTCTCTTCATCTAATGGTAGCATGGGTGAATTAGATCATTAAGTGACAAGTATAGCCTAAAGCCATTCATGTGGTGGTATGTACATGGCCATGATGCCAAGTACCTACGACCTGTTGCCATTAAAGTCCTCTCACAGGTATAAAATATTAAAATGAAATCAAAAATTTGTTTATTAATTAAAAATTTAAAATGTATGTTCTTACTTCTTAGTAAATTAATTTTATTACTAATTGAAAATTTCTAACTTCTGTTTTGTAACAAATGGCTAGCAATTCTTCGGCAGAGAGGAATTGGAGTACATATAGCTTCATCCACTCAGCCAAACGGAACAAGTTAGGATCCAAGAAGGTTGAGGATTTAGTGTATGTACATTCCAATTTGCACATCCTCTCACACAAGACTGAAGGCTATATTAGAGGTCCCAACAAACTTTGGGATATTGATCTTGAGAGTCACTAGTGACTTTGATCCTTTTGTTGCTACTCTTAGCCAACTTTCACTGCTTGGCATTGATGAAGAAGAATCAGGATCTTTTGCACAAGGGATGGAGAGTGGAGTTAGTGGGAGTGGAGCTGCTAGTAGTGTTCATGGGGATGATTATGAGGAAAATCTGGATGATATATTCTAGAATCTAGATTATTATCATGTACACATGAATCATTGAAATTGTAACCATGTTGAATGATGACTCTTTAGAAGTTCAAATTTCATTGAATACAAAATATTTTGAGTGATTTATCAATTATCTCTTATGGTCTACAATTATAAAATGAGTACTATGCATGTGTGTCTATATATATACATATATATATATATACATATATATATATATATATATATATATATATAGTACGGATGTTTCCGGTAACGTTTTGTATCAAAGGTTTTTTGAAAATTGTCGTTTTCGCGTTTCGTACTCGTTTCCGTTTCCTGGCAACATAGGAAATTACATCAAATATTGAGGAGTTGATCTCTTTTTGTAAACATTCAATGCATTCAGAGTTCAGCAAAGATGTAAACCCTTGGGGTCACCCTAATCCTCTAACTGGGGAACTAGAGGAGGAGGTGGAAGGAAGTCAACGAAAATCTTCTTTTAACTTGCAAATGAAGACTTTACGATACGATTTTGAGAAGGAAGTAGAGGTGCCCACATGGTTGAGTAAGGCTAGCATTCAAGGCACAGCAACTTTATGACCCATAGGAGAAACTAAGCGTGGCTTTCAATCCTAGATGGAGTTTTACTCAGTTTGTTGAGGCTTGGACTCAAATAGACAATTGAAAACGTGACAAGTTGTATCACACCCACATCTTGCATTTTTTACACAGATATGACAGTGGCAAAGTATACAGAGAAATTTATGCTATTCAATCCATCTCAGGTTAGTAAATACCCCTATTCTCTACATACTTATTTCTACTTTTCAATATTTTTGCTAATAGTTCTTTGCAAACCGTGTTGGAATGCAAGAATGTCAACTGTTGATTCAACTAGTTGCACAGCCACAAATCATTTCCAGAACAGTTCCACTTAGCTATTTTGCTCCATGTACACATCCAAGCTTGTAGTTTCACTTCCTATAGTCGTAAAGAAATGCATCGTGCACTCCTCAAATGATTAGCCACACAATCCACGATGAAGATATTGTTTTGGAGGCTACCAACTCTTTTACAGCATGTTCCACTTGCGGCCAAATCTGTTGACCGCCACCTTTTAAAAATTTCAATAGGATACTCATGAGATTCACAGGTACCACATGTGGAGCTTCCTCAATTCCAAAAAGGAAAGAGAAATATTATATTGACGTCAATGGGACTCAAAAATGCATTCATTTACAACAGAAAAGTATTGGGTTTTAAGAGCACTCTAGAAGCTGAAAAAGTGACTAAAAGTAAAACTATATCACTAAAGCAACAGAAAAGGATCATCACCTCTGAGAAATTATTATGGTGTTTGTTTCTTTCATTAGTTATTTTCAGGCGCCGCAATCTATTTGGCTTAAGTAAAACAACTAAAGAATAAACAGTTGAAGAACTTCTTGGTCAGATGGAGAGGATTACATGAACAAGTTGCAACATGAGAATCTGAAGAACCCATCCAATAACAATTGCAATTACAGTTACTTTGCGGAGAAAGCTTTGCAATAGAAGGGAATGTTGCGCTCCATTCACAAACACTACATAGGCATAACCAAAAGAAAATTCTTCATCATCATACGAGTTATTGTTTAAGATCATTATCATTATATTTTTTACGAACATAATTTGATTAAAAACAGTGATTACTCCATCAAAGTCAAATTTTTGTAGCAAAAAGCTCCTTCCCAGTTTAAAGTAAGCAAGCTATTTCCCATACCACCAGTTTAAAGTAAGCAAGTTGTTTCCCATACCATTCTAGGGAGGCATGGTGCGTCCCAAAATTGTTATCATTAGTTTATTTACATTCTCAGTGTTAATATTCTACTCTAGAATTATTCTCTTATAGGACTTGGTAGCAAAGAGCTCCATCACAGTCCAGGATAAGCATGTCACTTCAGAATATAGTTACCATCATTGTATTTACATTTTCAGTATCGATTATTCCTCTCTCAAATATTCAGATAATTGTAAATTACATATCACTAGTTGGAACATAGTGCTTGGCAAGACTTTTGAAGCCTCTTTTAACCCCAAAATAGGTTACCGCACGGTTATAGATGAATTTAGTAGAGATTGAAATTGTAATGAACAAGGAAGCCTATATTTCCACTAAAAGGTACAATCAAGTGCTCTAGGGTCAAAACCTGCTCCCACATTACTTAAATTTCTACAAATGATTTTTGACCCCGGAAAAGATGCATGAGGATTGTTCTACAAGTGGTCATGTAGCTTACCTACACGGTTAGACACACGTGAACAAACAATAATTGGTTGTGCAAACAAGGAACAAGAAAATAGGTCGCGCAAATGAAAACCGGACCTAAGGAAAGAAGACGAAACCACACAAAATATACTAGGAAATATGGTGTTGCACATGTTAGGAACTGGAACACTGAGAAGGGGGTGAATTAGTGTTCAATTTAACTTTTGTATGACAATTCAACCTTCAATTCAATGTTTTGATCTTTGTATCAGATTGCAACAACACAAATTAGATGCAACAAAGAGAACACACAAGAGAGAGAGAAGATTTTTAGGAGGGAAACCCAATTTGGGAAAAAAACCCACTTAACCAAAGGACTATTTTCACAATGGTTACAAGATTTGTTGAGCTACAACTCAAACAATGAAGCTACTACTTCATATCAAGCTACAACTTGATAATTTGCAAGTTACCACTTGCAAGAAGGCCACTGCTTTCTACTTGTGCTGAGCTACAACTCAGTGATTACATAAAATTTGATCACAAATTTCAATTTTGTTGCCAGACAACAAATTGTGACCCCAAATTTACTCACCAACTCTCTCACTCCGTCTGTAAATTCATTATTTCTTCAATTCATTATGCATTCTCTCTTACTCTCTGAGTATTCAAGGCATTCACTGTCTTTCTTAGTTCTCAGCTCAATATGTTTGCATTCTTCACCTTGTCAACAACTCAATTCATCAACACTCTTCTTTGTCACAGCAAACTTCAATTATGTCTAATGCTCTCATCTACAATTCTGTCATCAATTGCATACTTCAACATGTATTCATCTCATTACCTTTCTTAACTCAGTCTTATACTGTCATTTCACTTTCACTCAGTCAACACTTCATATATCTACATCTCACCCATTCACTTACAACACTGTCATATGCACACACTTTCAAGAAGAACAGCTTTTACACAACATTCTCCTTTTCATACACAGACCTCTCATAGTCCAAACTTTTTCATTCTCATTCAAGACTTTTCATTTCCTTATCTACTTTTAGCTCAAGCAAGCATAAAATCACTCACACATTGTAACTCATACAATCATATTTGTCATATGTGCATAATCACCTTATTCACTTCCCTGCAGACCTACAAGATCCTTTCATGAAACTTGGAGTTTGTAGTTTGACAAATGACACCTTTTGTGCTTCATTTGCACCTTTTCATTTCAGTTTCCATTCCAAAACTAACCCTGTCAACGTATGAAAGACTGTCCTTTTGAATTCTGCGAGCTCAGGTCAGTTACATAAAGAGTTCTGACAATGTATAGAGGAGTTAAACATGCAAATAATCCAAAAGCCCCTTGATTCCCTTCACTTACACTTCAACCATTCGATGTCCATGCTCATTTATGAAGTTAGACAGGTAGATACATTTGGGAGGTTGAAAAGTTCAGCTTACAAGCTCTGGATGTGAGGGAAGACTGAAATAGCATTTAAAGAAGCTATGAAACACCACTGTCATACTTGCAAGCAAATTCAACCATGTCCAAGTCCTTTTCAATCCTTCCATTATCATGACTGAGCTTTACAAGAAGTTTCAGGCCTTCACAGTTAGAGAGAGTGCACAAAATTTACTTGTCAGCACAATAGAGGGAGTGAAAAACTATCTCGAAGAGACTGTCATGAGAATCTCATCGAATCCTTGATGAAATGACTTAAAACTTGAAAAATCCGAAAGACGAGTCCAAGACAGAGATAAGGTTAAAATTTCGAGCATTTTCACTGGTCAAACTTGGAGTTTCGATGATTTTTTCCAATATAAACCCTAGAGAGAGGGTTTGCTGGACTGTGCATGCCCGAGAGGGATAAGAAATGAATTTCTCACTCATTAGTTGATGAAAATCAAAAATTCCAGCTTCATATGGCCTGTGCAAGCCTTACACACCTTTTCCATCCTTCTTTTCACTTTGCAGCATCAAAAATTACTCCCAGCAGCTTGGTTTTGTAGGCACAGTGGTATAAATGTTGACAGTGTCTTAATTTGTCAAGCAAAAAGTTGCTTTGGCATCTTGGCAAACACCCTGAATGACTTGAGAGGACCAAAGAGGTATTATGTACCTTCTTTCAGTGTTCAGAGAACATCAACAGACCAAAAAATCACATTTAATTGCCAAACCAAGCTTGCACAGTGACACACAGTCCACATCATGACCAAAGATGAGCTTGACAAGCTTCAAGGGTACCTCTGCCCTGTTCTGAGCTTCTTGAAAACAAGTATTATGTTGTCACAAGAACTGCACCATTCAAATTTCTCTGAAAGCAAGCATTATTATGTTGTCACAAGCCTTCAAGATCAGTCTTAGCAATTCAGGCTTTAACCATGAGGAGTGCTCCTAGAATGCAGATTGGAAGCAAAGGAGAATCATGCCATCATTTTGCCATATAAGGACCATTATGGGCTTAGACATTTAATATGCACTTGCAGAGGAAGACAAATTCCATTCCAACCTCAAGAGTTGATGCAACCATAACCTCTATGACTGTACTATCTCACACCACACCTAGAGACACAACTTGCACACACTGAGAAGACATTGTACTGAACTTGAAAGTATTGATGACACAAAGGACTTGGAGGCATCGTTAATAAACCATGAAAAGCTTTAAAGTTGCTCAAACAAGAGATTTGAAGATAAACAAAACACTTTTGCTTCCATCGATTCAAGAAGGTGCTTGGGAGAGAGAAAAACAAGCTTGGAAAACTGATGAAAACTTTCTTGTTCTTCCAACTTTTACCCTCAAACTTTTTGCCAAAGCTCAAGCTTAGAATGCTCTTCAAAAAGTCCTTCTATGAGTTATTTGAAGGAGGCTCCATAATTTTGCTTGGATGCTAAGAAGACAAGGTGCTCAATTAGCATTGCTTAAGAAACCAGTTTTAGAAGAAGTTGCATAACTTCCACAAACTTCTTCAAAACTTGATGAAACTTGACATGAAGCACTACAAGACACCCCTCTACACACTCCATGGGTTGGTTTGCCATAAGTTTGCCTGTACAGCTCAGACCAATCCCATTTACCTCAGCATTCACTGCCAGTCCTCAACGGCAGTTTTGGTGAACATTTGAATTTTGCCTACAGGTGCTAAAATAAGCCTTGTGAATGCTCATACATACTCTATGGAATGTTCCTAGGCTCCTCCCATGCTCATCTAGTCTTTGCATGACCTGCTTTATACCCATACGCTTCATTAGGCTATAGAACTAGGCCTAAATGAGCCAGTTTCAACTAAGACTTCCAAAAATTGACCTGAAGCTCACTCCAAAAGCTCTTGCACATTCTGGATCCAACATTTCTGACATATAAAACATTTGAGCCAAGCATATCACCCAACACCATACCTTCAGTGGGCATCAACCTCACTAGTTAGGCTTGTAGCACTTTGAGACCACCCTGAAAGCTCAAAGAACCAGCTTGAGACCATTGCACACCACTGACAGACACCTATCTGCATGACATTTCACTCCTCCTTTGCCATCAATGCCATGTGACATCAATGACAACACCAACCAATGCAACAGGGTTCAACAACACCTGTGATGGAGGATGACTTTACAAATGTTGACAAGTGTCGATGTTAGAACACCTTTGTCCTAACTCCTTTCCTTATAATCTTTGTTATTAATAAAAGCTACGGACGCATATAGTTTGTAAGTCGTCCCTATAGCTATTTGGAATTAATCAACATGCATGGGAAGTAGTCGTTGGCTAGAGTAGAATTCGTATAAATGTAGAGCATAGGCTAGTGTAAGGGCATCCACAAATTATATTGTATTGAGCTTGCTCAAGCTTGCTCAAAGGACGTTAGCCCCTCAAAGAGACCAGCAATATTATTATACAACTCTAGTCTCTTTTAATGCAATATAGTTATCTTCCAATTCATTTTGAAGATTTTTTCTCTTTATTTCAGTATTGGTTTAATCTTGTTGTCGTAAGGTTCATCACATCTAGTATCACAACTCTTTCTAGGGTTGTATTGTGCAACATCAATATCACTTTAGGACTCTCAGCAATTATCCATCATATGCTCTGACTTCGCCCTAAGCAAGACCTTGGTGATCAGAAAGTGGTTTAGAAGCAGTGGCACTAAGCCTCCTCCCCAAACCTAGACAAAAAAATCAAGTGATTTTTTTTTTCTTTTTTAGGTTAGAACCCCGTGCCACGAGATTTAAAGTATCACAGAAACGTTGTCGTTCTTGTTAAACACACAAGATCCATGTGTGAAATGGGATGGCATTTGTCCCATCACTATAGACACTTAGACAACATCTGTAAACAAAATTGAGCTTTCACATAGCTTCAAGAAAATAGGAGGATTCCATAGTAGTTTTTCAAACATTAGCCATGGGAGTTGTCGGTCACTTATTACTTGTGGTGCAAAGTAGTTAGCCCTAGGAAGTTGCTCATAACTGAGCTTGAAGACAGCATAACGAACTACAAATATGGTCTAACCTTCATAGTTAGTACTTTGAAACAAAGGGCCAACACTATTTACAAATGCAATAAATCTAAATGTGACCCCACAAATCAAACACCCAACCAAAGTTTTATCCATTTTCACCCAATTGTGTTAAAACCCTAGTAATTTGGAGTTGATAGAGACCACCACCAATTGATTCCTCTTAACGTAATAGTAGATAGCACAATTCACATAGTACAGACATGAGCTATAGAATTCAAAGGATCATAACAATCTGCACAGGTGTCAAAACAAGGGGTTACAAAATAGAGACAATATTTTGAGTCAATTAATTTTCAACATGGTGAGAGATAAAAAAAATTCTAAGCGAATTTTCACCCATAGAATAACTTTCTACAAAAAAATAATAGTGTACAAAAATTTCACAAATTATATCATTATGATTGTCTCCTTGAACTAATCATTTTAACATATAACTCCAGTAAACTTTTTCCAAAGCCCTGAGACCCCCATTTGTAATGGTTGTGACACCCTAGTCCAAAACCAAGGACATGGAGCAATAAGTTTCAGATCTGAGATCTACAATCAATAATTTGCAACAAATGGTTCATGACCTCAATACACAAAATTCAGAACTCTCAAATAAACTCCTAAATGACGAGCATCCTGAGAGCAATTTTTCAGTAGGAAGCACATCGTGTGGCCCAAAAATGGACTTCCCTACATTTGATGGTACAGACACTACCAATTGGACTGCCAAGCAGAACAATATTTCAGTCTACACAATACCTTTGGAGTGAACAAGGTACCTATTGCCACCTATTTTAAAAAATAAGTCGTCTAATGGTACCAGTGATATCAAAAACTCATGGTGAGCCAACTTGGGACAATTTTGTCAATCTATTGATGGTTCAATTTGGTCTAAGCGCCTATAATGATTTCACCAACGCCATTACCAAACTCCAGCAAACGAGAACAGTTTGAGAGTACCAAACTGATTTTCAAAAACTAGCAAATCGAATTGAAGGATGATCCGACTATTTTTTCAAGATCAATTTCATAAGTGGCCTTAAGTATATGATTCACACTAAAGTTAAAATGTTCAATCCTTAGGTCGTTATGGAAGCTATTTGGTTGCCTGAGTTAGCTTAAGACAAGCTCATAGCCCAACATTATTATTCAAATTTTGTTTCATTCAAGTCATCCACATCACAATGGAACATACTAACCACACCTCAAAAAACGATCCCCATTAAACACCTTACATAAGCTGAAATGCAAGCTCATCGAGAAAAAGGGTTATGTTATGATTGTGATGTTAAATTCACATAGGGCCACAAATGTGTTGAACATGAGTTGTATTTACCGGATGTTGAGTCAACTCCTCATACGAACAATGGGAAGATGCTCAAGAATCCCAAGAAGAGGAAAAGGACGCTAAAGAACCTAGCCATACAAATCCCCAACCACAAATTTCAATGCATGCATTGTCAAGGGTAACTACTCAAACAATGAGAGTGAAAAGGTGTTTCAAGAAGCACCTCTCACTATTCTAATTGACTCGGGCAGCACACATAATTTCATTGACCCCTATTCAAACTTTGAGGGTATGATTGCTAATGGAGGAATGTTGCCTTGTAAAGGAAAATGTCACAATGTTCGTATTTCAGTGGGAGCCTATAACCTCAAATCGCACATGTTTGTTTTTCCCTTAGGAGGATGTGTTATGGTTCTTGGAGCTCAATGGCTACACACCCTTGGACCAAATTTGTGGCACTCTTTAGAGCTCAATATGCAGTTTTATAATAATGGGCAAAAGCACATATTAAAAGGGCCTCATACCCAACTCAACCAATGGCATAAGCTTACACCGTATGGAGAAGCTCCTTGAGTAGGGCTCTCATGAGGTCATTGCTTAGTCATTGCTTAAATCTGTTCCATTCAATTTAGCTTGCCCATTGATTCCATCCAACCCGCTGACTTGAAAATTATTTTATCATTCAGTCATACCACTACCCTTTCCTTCAGAAAACAAAAACAAAACAATATAGGGGCTCACAAAAGTAGGACTGATTTGCCAAAGCACAAGTCCATACTCTTCTCCTGTTTTTCTCATCTAAAAAAATATGGGTCTTGACAACTATGCATCGATTTCAAGGAACTAAACAAAATCACTATTAAGAACAAATTCCCCATTCCAATGGTTGTGAACTCCTACATGAGCTTCATGGCACCCAAATCTTCTCCAAACTAGATTTACACTTCAGTTATCACCAGATATACATCAAGGAAGAAGATGTCCCAAAATCACTTTCCATATTCATGACAGCCACTACAAATTTTTGCTCATGCCCTTCGGGATTACCAATGCCACATCAGCCTTCCAAGCATTGATGAACAAATTCTTTCAGCCATTCCTTCATACATTCACCTTGATCTTCTTTAATGATACCCTAATCTACTGCAAAACTTTGGAAGAGCATTTACATCATCTCGACTTAACTTCTTTCTGACAATGAATTATGTGTCAAACGATTCATCAACATGAAATTGAGTTCATCCAAGAAAATAGAAGACGTGAAAAATTGGCCAAAGCGTAAGACGCTCATAAGCCTTTGCTGAAATTCGGGCCTCACTAGATACAACAAAAACAAAATCAAAGACCGTGGCAAAATTTCTGCCCCGTTAACTGCAATGCTCAAAAAGGATGCTTTTTCTTGGTCAGAGGCAATGGAACATGCTTTAAATGTATTCAAACAAGATATACGTTACAATCTTAGATTTTCTAGGACATTCATTATTCTAAGCAATGCAAGCGGAAATGGACTCGGCGCTTTCCTTATGCAGGAAGGACAATACATCACATTTACCAGCAAGGCCCTCACTTGGTGAAATTCACTTTGTTCTACCTATGAAAAGGAAATGATGGCCATAATTCATGTAGTCAACAAGTGGTGGTCATACCTGGTAGTATGACATTTATACATCAAGACAAATCATCGTAGTCTAAAACTCTAAATGCTTCTTAGAACAAAGAGTATCCTCACTGGATCAGCAAAAATAGGTCTCCAAACTGCTCAGGTATGATTCTGAAATCACTTGTAACAATGGAAAGTAAAATGAGGTCAAAGATGCTTGTTCTTCTGCAAATATGAGG
Organism: Taxus chinensis; assembly: GCA_019776745.2. Classification (NCBI taxonomy): domain Eukaryota; kingdom Viridiplantae; phylum Streptophyta; class Pinopsida; order Cupressales; family Taxaceae; genus Taxus; species Taxus chinensis. The sequence goes on along the minus strand of CM034156.1, from coordinate 3,589,213 downwards.
ACCAAGCAACACTTGAACTTTATCAGTACCCCTTTGCAAATGAATGAAAGAAATCCAGCATGAATAGAAACTATACACTCCCACACAACAACTAATCCAGCAATTGTCTGCCGCCCCTACCTCCACACCCAACTACTCTTGTGACAGACAATACTTACGATACAAAAGACGTGTGCTTTTAATTTCGAGTCAAGGCTGTGAAACAAGATTCTATTCAAACTGCAACATCACCCTTATCCAGTCATTCAGATTTGTTGAGAAAGTGATCGATTCATTAATCAATGTGAAAACCTTTCAATGGGAAAAACTATGTGACAAATTCAAGATAAGCGCCTTGAAATAGATACATATTGGTGTTTTACAAATAGAGATATTGAAAAACCAGTATTTAAATCTTTTTAAATTTCCAAAAAACTATAAAAATTGGTTAAGCGGGGAGGGGGGGTTAGGACGTCCCTTAAAAAAAGGGATGTTTTGGGGATGTCCTAGAAACATCCTTGATTTTTTAGGGACATCCCAGAGCATCCACCTTGAAATTTTCTAGAAGAGAAATGTCAGAGGGACATTTCCCCCCCATCCCACCATCCAGACACTTGTTTTTTTAGGGGAGACATCCCCACGTAACACTAATTGAAAGTGATGCATGTGGGAATGGACTTGGTGTCATCCGCATGCAAGAGGGACAGCCTATAGCCTTTTTGCAGCAAAGCTCTCACTAGGCAAAATTTGGTACTGTAAATCTACCATATGGGACAGGGTTAAGGAAATGCATGGCCATGTTAAACAAAACGTAAGTCAACAAAAAAGCAAGGTGATACACCAAAGGTAGTGATGAACATCCTATGCCTCACAAATTAGTCATCCAGATGCATGAAGATGCAGCATTGGGATCATGCACATCATGCCAGTAATGACAATGAAGGATCAAAAGATACCAACAAAGCTCTCACTTGACGAGGATTTGGTAAATCGTTCTACATATGAACAGGGATTATGATGGCCAAGCTTGACTACAATGCAATACACGGGCAGAGTGGTAACCATACTTGGTAGGATGGCATTTCTGCATCAAAACAGGTCATCAAACTCCTTGAAATCCGCTTGCTAAGGAGACAAAGAAGTATCCTGCAAGAGCAAGGACGTCCAACATTAGAAATGGAGTCATCAAATCAATGGGCTATGGTTATCAAAATCACACATAAAGAAAGGAAAGGGGAATAAACGGTTGTAAATGCACGTCTCCTGACATATATGAACCGCCGAACATGATCATGTTTAATGTGCCTGCTATCATGCACCCCTTTCCGAAATGGATGAACAAAATCCATACTTCATTGTACAATTGACATTGCAGAGCACACACACAGGCACATACTTCATCCAATAATGGTGGTTGGGTCGTTTTCAACCTTTTTTTGCCTCCTCACCCAATGACGTCTTGGGATTTTTCTCCCACAAATACTTACAATACAAAGGATGCTATGATTTTAAAGTAAGGCTACAAAACAAGTAGCGAACTATCATATACCTTATCCATACGATACCAATATATCGCATATATTCCGAGCAACCGGTTCGTTTGTTTTGGCCCTCTGAAAATCTATAGGGCATAACTGGTAAAATACAAAGTCTAAAACCGGGGTCGGCGGGGTCTGACTTCAAAGATACATTATCGGACCTCTCAAATTATAGTCGAGAAGATTAAGCAAAAAACTCCGCGCCTCCGCCACTCCGAGACACATGGCATTGTCAAAGAGATCGCCCGCGAATTTCTACACAACATATTGAAATTGATATCACGCCTAGGAAATCAGGTTTAGGGTTCATAAAATACCCCGTTCCAGCCCGAACTATGCTATTGATGTGGCCACTTTTTTCAATCCGTTTAGCCCGTGAAAGTAATGTGCAATAAATCCAGTTTGGAATCAATCTTATTACAGGCCTGCGGGCCAAATATTGTCTTTGAAATATATCCGCCCCAATAAGCTATAGCTGCTCCGAAGTTGAATCCCTGACACCGCGAGTGCACTGGTCATTCAAGTTTGTCTGAAAACATGTGAGCGGAAATTTTCGTTTGAGCCCCTTCTTCCTTGGAAAAAAATCCAAGTCCGCTCCGACATCAACAAAGACTCCCTGTCGAAAAATTCCTGATTACCTTTGTCAGGCATCACCTAGGGCGAAATAATGGCAACTCCCAAACTCCGCTACGAGCTACTACCCATTCCAAAATACAAGGATCTTAGACAGAAATCTTTACAATGGATCTAGAATTGAGGGCTCTCAAAAATTCTCTATTTGATGCAAATCATATCCATACTGGTGTTGGTCGAGTCTCCTGAAGCGTCCCAATACAACCATTTTATGTGTCTTGGCCTATCCCAAGGACCTCTTCAACTTATTTTGCCTAACACCTTATTTGACACAAATTTTCCACCTCCCCGGCATTCCTGCTTCTATTGCCTATGAATCATCACTCAACTTTTATCAACCATTTACTAGCAAAAAATTATTCTGACAGAACAGGATACACAACTGAAAATGGGCACTGAATATCACCCGCAAACAGATGGTCAAATTAGAAATAGTCAAGAGAAATGCTTGGAAGCATATCTTCGTAATGTTTCACCTCTAACCACCAACATCACTGGATTGAGTGGTTACCAAGTGTTGAATGTTGGTACAACCCCACATATCACACAGCCTCCATAGATGTCCCCGTATGAACAGCTCTACTGGTCAGAAGCGCACCCTCTCTTCTATCTCAACTTCCAAGAAGCTCTTCGGTGCAGGCAATTGACACCACCCTCAATTGCACAAGGAGAGTGTCTCTTCAAGTTCTCTTGGAAAATCTCAACATGGCTCAAAATCGAATGAGGCAACAAGCTCAACAACACTGCTCCAAACGCATGCCTTCCAGCCAAGGATATACGGTTTCTACAAATTGCAATCCTTCTAAGGAGCATCCTTGAAAATGAAGATGGTCACCAAAAAACTCACCCCAAAGTTCTACGGCCCTTACAAAGTTCTGTCAACAAATTGGTCATTGTAACCTACAAGCTAGAAGTTCCACCACCTTCTCAAGTTCATCATGCTTTTCATGACTACTCTTTGAAGAAAGTCCTTGGACAACTTGTCACAACTCAAACACTACTTACTGAACTCGAAGGATCTCATCATTCGCAAGCCTAAAGCTATCTTGGTTAAGCACTCATGCCAGCTTCGCAACTGGTTCAAACACTGAGATTACGGTCCAGTGGCAAGGCATGCAACCAAAAGATTCTATTTGATGGCCCAATCTCCAAAATCAGCAGCAATTTCCTAATTTTCCACTTTGCAGAGGGAAAAGCTTTTGTAGGGGGAGAGCATGTTAGGACCCCTTCATCATAACTCCTTTCTATATAATCATTGTTTATTAATGTAACTGCTATGGACAGAGATGCTTCATATAGTTCATCCCTTGCCACTATTTAGACTAATCCCAAACACATAGGAAGTAGTAGTTGACTAAAGGTAGAATTAGTATAAATGTGGAGTATAGGCTAGTACAAAGGCATCCACGAATTATATTGTATTGAGCTTGCTCATAGGAGGTTGCCCCCTTGAAGATGCCAACAATATTATAATGCGATTCTAATCTCTTTTAATGTATATATAGTAATCTTTTATTTCATTTTGCAGCATATATTCTCAATATATTTCATATTGGTTTAATATGTTTGCAGGAAAATTCATCAGAATCGGATGGGAGTAAATGACTATCGATGATCATGGATCGCGCAAGGAAATGGAGCACGTGAGGAGCTTCCAAAACCTATCAGGTGCATGACAACAAGGCACCACACCAACCAAGCAACTTCTAGAAAGTTCTGGAAAAATCAATGGAGTTCAATCATGCATCAACAAGGCAACAGGTCTACAGAATACTATTAATACCGCCATGGGGTCCTCATTTAAAACACGACAGATTGACATAACATTTTAAGAGTAGACTACAGAGCACTCAAGATTCTAGGGTTTTGTGAAGCTTTGATGTATTTGTCTGTGCATGCCTTCTACGCATAAGATTGTAATCACTGTAGTCCCATACTGAGTCACACATGATGCATGGATGTAGATGATGATGTATTGTTGAACCTTGTTTGAGAAAGACACGTGAACTTCTATGTATTTGTTTAGTTATGCTTTCATGTGATGGAATCAAGAATGTGCAATGATGGTTGTCTTTGTTACTGAATGTTATATTGATGATGTTGTTATGTCACTTTATGTATTCTATATGTTTGATAAATATTCAAGGTAGTTGGTGTTTGATGGCCCTTTGTGTGCATGTACGTTCCTTGTGTTACTCTCTTATAATGAGGTGCCTTGTGCAATCTCTCTTTGTTTCAGGTTAGATGTTCAAGTTTTGGCCTGATTGAAAATGCTAATGCAGGCATGAGCATGTTGTGTTATTTGTTAAGGAGGACTTGATCTAAAGCAGGACCTGGAAAAACAAAGTAGAAAATTAGGTAACAATGATTGTGCACTAGCTATCCAATGTCAATATCTTTACATTGGGAAAAGTAGGCAAGAAAAGTACAGTGTGATCAATTTAAACAAATTGGAACATAAAATATAAGACTATCAGTGGCAACCAAATTCTTTACTCAACGAACATAACTGAATATTAGCAATGGTAAGAAAATTACTTGTATCCAACTGTGGGGGCAACAGCAACGATGATCATGAAATACAAAACTAGGTCGGATATTGGAATGTCTGCCCAGTGCACAAAATTAGTATGCAAAAAAGATCATATTACAAGAACAGTATTGAGTCCTAAAAACAAAACAAATTAAAATTCCTACCTCTGTATGCAAAAACCAAGATAATGACAAACTTATAATGAATCATTAGCAAAAACTTTGAACCCTTAGCATTATATGCTCATTCAGGAATAATATTTTTTAACGTGATGAATCATCCTTCTACTTCCACTGCACTTCAAAAAATCAAGTGCCTTACCTGGAATAAAAGGTACCCAGTTTAGAACCCTGATTGCCTGTCTAAAATCCTGAGCCCACCATTCAGCACCTGAACATATATAATCCAATTCTATCACAATCAGTATCTACCCCTACAATATGCACGCACATGTCAACCATCTAACAGAGAAAAAAAAAAGAGGTTTCAAGAATTCTTGTATCATAGCAGATATAAGGGAAGTGAGAGCAGTAGGGAATGAGCAGTAGAGAATGCAAACAGAAAAACAAGGGAATCATATGATACTCAGAAATAACAAAAATGGTCAATAAGATTCATAGAACGCATGTTAAGGGATTTACAAACCAAGTACAAAAGTACAAACTTGAATAGACAACATAAAAAATATGCGGTAAAGCTCTGAGATCAAAGATGTAATAAGACTAGAAATGGAACTGTCTTTTGCAAGCATTCTGGGACAACCATTACAGTACAAAGCTCAAACTGAATGTAACCATTACTTATGACTCCGTGAGAGACAATGACAAGTTTAATATATATGCAGAAAGAATTAACGAAATTATATTAATGGGCGCAAGTGACCAACATATGTCATTGGGACTCGAAGGTACACCAATGCCAATGGCACAAAAGAGCCAAAAAGGAGCTCCAATGTATGAAAAAATAACAGGAGGCTAAAAGTTAAAAAGTAAAAATAAAAAGCACAACAATCGAAGATTGTCACTATGGGTGATGAACCAAAATGAGAGAACCATAAACATATCAGAAAACATAAGATCATGTATTGTAAAATGCCAAACATTGCAAACAACCATGACAATAGAAGACCTGCCGCCAATGAATATATAGCTTATGGAGAACATGGCTGTAGGCAAAGGTTGCACTTAATCTGTATAGAATGTATGCAATGTCCAACATCCTCATCAACCATCATGAAAGAACAAATGCACCATCTAATGATATCCAAAGGATAATATCCGGGAATAAGCGACTCTGGCAAAGTGATCCTATGAGGCTAATTAAACATCTCTTTGAAACAATTACGCATCCATGGCCAATGGTCCTCTAGTAGCAGAGAGGAAGTTGTTAACATACATCTGACCAGATCTCATAGAATGTGAGCAAGGAGGGGTAGCAGACCCTCTACGCCAAAGAAGAGCAGATTGAATACATCTTGTGTGAGAGTAGGATTCTTGTGTAAGGAAAACCACTATCACTAATTTAACTCCATTTGTGTGAGTAATTATGATCTGCATAGGAAGCTTAACACCTCGAAGGCTCAAACAATTGGAATCAGATGGAAGGAATAGGTAATTAATCTGCAGTCTTCGGAATCCTGTTGTTGATTGAAGGTGCTTGTTTCCTAGAGGTAAAGAGCCGAGTAACTGACATGACTGATGTGGGTAGCAGAAAAAGCAGTGGGTAATCAACTTCATTCCATATATAAGAAATAATCTCTCTCTTGAACCTCGTAGATGGGGCACCTTAAAATACTTATTACATCCTAATGTTTCCTGGCATTGCACACTTGTATCATCTTTTTTAATAAAAGCATGTAAATTATATTGATAAAAAGCGGGTAAGGATTAAAACAGGTCCTTTCAATCCTAGGAAATTGAAGTGTTTGGTACATCTATCTTGCTATAACTCTGAATTTGACCTGGTGCCTGATTCTATTTAGACACTGCAATACCTGATCATCAATACATAATAAGGAAACTAGGTCTGCAAATGATAGGAGCAATGAGTAAACCAAATGGGCAAAAACTTCTAGAGATCAAGCAATCATAAATGATGGTTGTTGAATCAAATAAATGTCAGATCATGTTCTGGTATGAGAGCATGATTGTATTTGATTAACTCGAGTACAAGGAGCATGGTTAAATGTGAACCTGGGATTTGGATAGTTAAAGCAAACAAAATAAAGCTACAAAGAAAAGAGCCGCCAAGCAGCAGAGCAGCTGTGCAGTAGAAGTGAGCAAGTAGGACCATAACCCACAGGGCAAATAACAATTAGACAAGAAGCAACTAACAAGCAGTTATGAATGACTAAACAACACTAACTCATTTAGAGTTGTTAGTGTTAACTACAAGTGATTAGAGCGGAGGTTTGAAACTTAGTTAACGCTTCTCTCTCTGGTGGCTGGAATGTAAAAAAAGAGTGTTGAAAATCAGAACGCCTTTCCGGTGACTGGTGAGATGGGTTGATACAAATGATGCCAATGTGCATGCCATGCAAGCTGATGATGAGTGTATTGTGTCAGTTCATCGTGGAGAAGAACCAGAAACTAGGGCAGCCCTTACGATGAAGAGAGTTTTGTTAAAGCTGAAGAAGGAAGTGATTAGTCCCACACAACGTAAGGATTTGTTCAGAACCTTATGCAAGTCTGGAGGAAAAGTCTGCAAGATAACTGTGGATAGAGACACTATTGACAACTCGATTGCGCGAGAGATGGTAGATAAATTGGGTCTAAAGAGGATTACAAATCCAAATCCCTACAAGGTGCCTTTGTTGCTAAAAGGACATGAGATCTTGGTGAATGAGGATAATTTGGTAAGTTTCAAGATGGGTGCATATAAGGACGAGGTAATGTGTGATGTGATGCCTATGGATGTTTATCATTTTTTTTTAGTAGACATTGGTAGTATGATGGGAAGGCCTATCATGATAGTCACACAAACACCTACACATTGGTTAAGGATGGAAGGGAATATGCTATTAATCCTCTAAAGGAAAAGAGTGAAGAGGTGGACGAGTCAGTAAATCTTCTTGATTTTGGGAATTTCTTGAGAGAAGCAGATACAGAGACCGCTTGTTTTGCGTTCATTGCTAAGCCGTTGCAAGTCATGTAAGTAGCAAGAAAAGAGGCGCTTTTGCATAAAGTGAAGGACTTGTTGAACAAGTTCGCAGACATTATTTCAGAAGATTTACCAATTGGATTACCACCCATGCGGAGTGTTATTCATCACATGAACTTGACTCCAGGTTCAAGTTTGCAAATCAAAACAGCATATAGGTTAACACCCAAGGAGAATGTTGAAGCGCAAAAGTAAATTCAAGAGCTGTTAGATAAAGGTTTGGTTAGAGAATCTTTAAGCTCATGCACAGAAAAATGAAGAAAGGAGCATGTGCATTGATAGTAGAGCTCTGAAAAATATCACAATCATGTATAGGTTCCCATTATCGTGTGTAGAATTCTAGGTTCAAGTTTGCCAATCAAACCAGCATATAGGTTGACACCCAAGGAAAATATTAAAGTGCAAAACTAAGTTCAATAGTTTGATAGATAAAGGGTGGGTCAGAGAATCTTTAAGACCATGCACAGAAAAATGGAGAATGGAGCATGTGCATTGATAGTAGAGCTCTAAAAAAGATCACAATCAAGTATAGTTTCTCATTGCCATGTGTGGATGGCCTTACGGATAAATTTGAAGAAATACATTTCCATGAAAAAAGAGCTCGTATATTTGGGTTTTATAATATCCCAAGGTTTGAAGATAGAACCAAAAAAGGCGAGAACTATATTGGATTCACCGACACCTCGGAATACTTTTGAGGCAAGAAGTTTACATGGATTGTTAAGTTTCTACAGGAAGTTCATTCAAGATCACAGGGTCAATACGAGGAGATTAAAGAAATTTGCATGGGCAGCTAGTGCAGAAGAAAGGTTTCAAAAACTGAAAAGGAAAGTAACTGCGCATCTAGTGTTAACATTGCCAGATTTCATGAAAAAAATAGGTCGATTGTGATGCAAGTGGAGTAGCAGTCGGCACGATATTGAGTCATGAAGAAAGGCCGATAGCATACTTCAACAAGAAACTGAATGATGCAATGCGTAAATATTTAGTCTATGATCAAGAGTTCTATGTGATTGTGCAAGCACTCAAGAAGTGGAGATATTATTTGTTGCACAAGGAGTTTGTTTTGTATACAAATCATCAGGCACTACAATTTATCAATAGTTTGCGTAAACTGAATCAGAGACACATGAACTAGGTCAAATTTCTACAAAGTTACTCATTTGTGTTGAAGAACATAAGCGAAAAATCTAATAGAGTCATTGATGTGTTGAGTAAAAGAATTATTTTGTTCATAGAAAATAAGGTGGAAGTCATAGGATTTGATTTTATGAAGGATTTGTACAAGGATGATAAGGATTTCAAGGAAGCATCACATGCATGTGTAGAACTAGTATGGACAGATCACCTTGGTTGGCTTATTTCATTCAAGAAGGATTATTGTTCAAAGGTAGTCAATTACGTATACCGAGAATATCAATGCGTGAAAATTTTGTTAAGGTGAAGTATAATGGAGGTCTATCAGGTCATTTTGGTTATGACAGCTTATGCACAGTTAGCTGAAAAATTGGCCTATGCTGTGCGCAAGTTTGTGCAAAATGTAGTGGTTTGTCAATTGGCAAAAGTGAGAAGTCAGACTGCAGGGTTGTATCAACCATTGCCTATTTTGGAGAAGCCGTGGAAAGACATAAGTATGGATTTTGTTTTAGAATTTCCTACAAGACACAGTTTTTTATTCCATTTTTGTTGCATTGGATATATTTTCCAAGATGGCACACTTTGTAGCATGTAAGTAAACATGTGATGTGACACAACAAATTTATTTTTCAAGGAGATTGTAAGGCTTGAATTTTTTTAGACATTTTTTTAGGACATTATGGAAAAGTTGGATTCAAGGTTACATTTGAATTCAACATATCTTCCATAGATAATTGGACAAATAGACGTAGTGAATAGAAGTTTGGGTAATCTTCTACAATGTTTAGTTGCGAATAAGACAAGGGAACGGGATTCAGTATTGGCACAAGCAGAATTTGCATATGATAATTCAGTGAATAGGAGTACAAGGAAAACAATATTTCAGATTGTGTATGGTAGTAGTCTAAGAGGAGTTGCGGAATTGTGCAGAATAAATTGTGAACATGCAAGAAGTGCTGAAGCTGAAGATTTTACAGAATACACGTATGAAGTGCACACACATGTACACAAGCAGTTGGAGAAACGTAACACAGTATAAACAACGTGCAGATATGAAGAAAAGAAAAGTTAATTTTCAAGTTGGCAACATGGTCTTAGCACATTTGCGAAAAAAAAAAGATTTTGATAAGCCGGAAGAAGATAGGATCGTGCAGAGAGATGAGAAGATTTGCATTCAATGCATATGAAATTGAATTGCTAGAGGGTTAGACGTTTCAAACATTTTCAATGAGGCAGCTTTGTATCCTTATTTGAAAGGACAGGATAGTAAAGAAATTGTAGATTTGGATTTAGTTGACTGGAGAACACAAATGTCAAAGAAAGTGCATGAAGAAACAAAAAGGATCATTGATACAAAATTCAAGATGACGCCCAATAGGAACTACAAAGAATATTTGGTTACGTGGGAAAGGCAGAGATATTGAAAATGGGACATGGATCAGCACAGCTAAAATAACAAGACAAGGAATACCATTTACAAAGCTCACACGAGGAAGACTCGTGGAACATTTTTCTCACCCGAGGTGTATGATCTTTGGAGCATCCGAGTTCGCAAGCAAATCGCATCAACCAAAAACAATTAAGAGTAGTTGTTTGCATATTTTCATAGTTATTGTGTTTTGCAGCATATCTAAAGGATTGTGGTATCTTCGAGAGTCCAAAACATCTTTCAGAAGTTGGTGCAGCCTAATAATTTAATGACACAATGTAGAAATATGTTTGTCAGCAACAAAAGTTGTGTTTGGGAAACCTGGAGGGTATAGATGCATTGTGGTAACTCTGTGATATGCATACATCTTCAAAGCGCAATGCTTCAAATGTTTGGCACAAGGTTTGATCACTTGGCACAAGACTGGGAGACTTCAAACAGAAAACTTTGTCACCCTTAGATTTATGGACAAAGAATCGCTTCTTTCATGCAAAGTATCACATACTTCATCTTCAGAGGTTCATGTTACCATTAGAGGTTCATCTTAGTCTTGGTAGCTTTGAAACCACAAGCCCATCTTAGTTCATTTGAGAAAACACGCAAGAGTTCACTTGAAAGGCTCGTATGCAATCATGTGCACAAGAGCTTAGCTTGTGCATAACCGTTGAGAGTGCAAAAATTCAAATTAAAATTGTTTATTGCATAGAGGAAGGAGTCAACAAAGAGTCGCCTTACCTATAATTGAAATTGTTGGGTTGACTTGTATCCATTGAGTAGCATTGTAATTATACGTTTGCTAAGAAACATTTGGGCCTTATCTTGCATAGAGGATTGGGACACATTTAATTTAGGAGGCTTCAAGTGATATTATAAGCGGGTAGTGCTTAGTTCTATAAGAACCCACCCTTACACTTAAGGAGAGAGATCTGCATGAGTTAGAAAAAAAGCTAGTTTGGTGGTGCTTTTAGGATATAGAGCTAGTCAAATCGACAATATTATTGTTGGTGTATATCCCTCAGAGATTGTGGAGAGGCTCTATTTGTTTGTGATAAGTCTGAAGTCTATGTAAGTTGTTCCCTAATGGATGATCAATAAAGTGTGGTTCATCTAATTTCTTTCGTATGCAAAGGTTGCAAATCAGTCAAGAGTCATGTTGGTTTGAAACATTGTGTGGCCTAAGGCAGTTCTTAATTGAACTCCCAAACCACAACTGCATCGGATTTCCAATAGCCTTGATCAATCCTTAGTCCAATTTTGACCTTCTGCCAAGAACACCTACAAATCTAAAATGGCCTTTCCATCTAGATGAACTACCTCCAACATAATTGGTAAATGAGCTCAAGTCCCCCCTTGGTCAATTCTATTTGTGCTACATCAGTTGAGGGCAAAGATTGAACACAAAAATCACTAGGAACAAAATTTTAGGATTTGCTTTGTTTATGAGGCAGAGGTCAAGTAACACTTCATTTTATCATGCCCAATTTATTGTGCTACCTGAGTGAGATTTTATTTCCTTTTTGAGGAAACAAGCAAATCTTTGTCTCCTTTAGATACCCTAAATCTCTATCTTTTGGAGGGCATGTAGATGATTTATCAATTTAGAGATCCTCTAGTTTTTCAAACAAATTGTGTTTCTTTCATCATGGTCCCAATGGTGATATTGGATGACCTACATTCATTGATACTTCATAGGTTAAAAACCATAGACCAACTAAGCACCATTCTTCAACCACAGATACTTGACAAACCACTTTTATTAAACCCAAAACCAACAAGAAACCCAGACTTCATCTTCCCCTACACATAAGGCTTCAGGCTACAAGTATATCCCAAAATGTTTCGCCTTGAGCATGGGTTCTTTAGTCTCCTATATTAGAACTCCTTATCACAACATATGGGGGACATTTCCTTCTATCGAGTGAGTCCCGTGGTCTTCACATTATTAATGGTTATCATGTTTCCCAAGTCCTAGAAAATTTACTTGTTTCACATGTGTTGGGGATGCAAGCATGGTGGATGTTAGGGATGCAAGCATGGTGGATAACATGCTTGCCAACATGTAATTGATTTCCCACATTGAATATTGTTTTCTCTCTCATCAGCACCCCCTCAATAATAATGACTCTCAATGGAAGCACATCCTCTCATTCATCCACACCTTCCTACCTTAGATCCTCCATAGTCAACCAAACCACAATTCACTTTTATGCTCGGTACACTATTGAATATTCCATTTGAGTCTCCACCCATTTCTATTCTTCAGTGTGGTGAGAGTATCCTTGTAGCCCTAAAAGAATAAAAATCTAGGTCAGTACATTCCTAGCTTGATTCTTTAGCTCCCGCTTTAGCTGCCAAACTTGCACCATCAATTTAGATGTTTGTTGAAGTCAAGGTTAAAAAATATAGGAAGGTCAAGGACCGCTTACAATCTTTGTGAGCCATTTCCCATCTTATGTACAACTAGTATTTCCTCTCTATTGCCACAACCATGCACAAGCTTTTATCTAATGTCCAAAGAGTTGTATCCATCCCCAAAATTCATTATCCTACATATTTTTGTCCTAAAGGCTCTTAGTGCATGAAACATTGGTACAATAAAGATGTAAATCCATGTATTGGAGTCTCTGCTTTGTCCTAGACCGTGAACATGGCATGTTTCCATACCCTCTATGAGTTGAGACAATCATTATCTCCTTCAATAGAGGAAAGGTGAGTTTCCTTCCATACAAAAAACGTTAGTTTCTTGCATCTAGGAAATGAAAGCTCCTTGACACCCTCCATTCCAAAAGCCTTTTACCATACTCTTCTCCCAAAGTAAACCACCACTTTAGACATTAACACCCAATATCAAGTAACCTATGTCATTTCGATTAATAATATTCCAAATCAGCTTATCATCCAAGTCTCCTATTTGGCTACTTTTCATTTTTCTCTTAGGGTGGTGTTACAAGAGCTATTTGAAACTTGTGCACTAGCAAAGAAGCTAATTGAGAGGATCTTCAGGTGTGAATTTGATTACCTTCACTATGGAAAACCTATTTAATGAAGTTGTTCCCTCGCGGTTCTCCTTCTCTTGGTCAATCATCCATCCCATTCATAATATCACCAAAGTAAGGTATAAGTTTTTATCATGGTACTTTGACTGGTAGCCTTCCACACTAATCATTTGCTACAATGAAGATTGTAAATCTATGCATTGGAGGCTTCATTTTGCCCTGGCTCGTGATCATGTTTCCATACCCTTCATGAAAAGCGACAATCATTATTTACTTTGATGGCAGAAACAAGAGTAGCAACAATCATTATCTCCTTCGATGGAAGAAATATAAGTAGCAACTATCATTATCTCCTTCGATGGAAGAAACATGAGTTTCTTACATCTAGGCAAAAAGAGCTCCTTGATGCCCTCCATCCTTATCCAAAACCTCTTTTGCATACTCTCCTCCCAAGAAAAAACTTCATTTAGATATTGACACCCAAGATTGAATATCATATGCGACTTCTCTTTATGATATTCCAAATCAGCGTATTATCCTAGAGCGTGAACATGTTTCCATACCCTCCATGAGTAATGACAATAATTGTCTCCTTCAACAAAGGAAAGGTGAGTTTCCTTCCATACAAAAAATGTTAGCTTCTTGATCTAGGCAATGATCACTCCTTGACACCCTCCATCCTTATCCAAAAGCCTTTCGCCATACTCTCCTCCCAAAGTAGAACCGCCACTTTAGACATTAACACCCAATATCATGTATCATATGTCATTTCTATTAATAATATTCCATATCAGCTCATCATCCAAGTCTCCTCTTTAGCTAATTTTCATTTTTTCTCACAGGGTGGTGTTTCAAGAGCTACTTGAAAGTTGTGCGCTAGCAAAGAAGATAATTGAGAGGATCTTCAAGTATCGATTTGATTGCCTTTGCTATGGAAAACCTATTTAATGAGGTTATTCCCTCAAGGTTCTCTCTCTCTTGGTCAAGCATCCATCCCATTCATAATATCAACAGAGTAAGGTATAAGTTTTTATCATGGTACTTTGAGTTGTAGCTTTCCTCACAAATCATTTGCTACAATGTAGATTGTAAATCTATACATTGGAGGCTCCATATTTCCCTAGCCCATGATCATGGTTCCATACCCTCCATGAGTAGCAACAATCATTATCTCCTTCGATGGAAGAAACACAAGTTTCTTGCATCTAGGCAAAAAGAGCTCCTTGATGCCCTCCATCCTTATCCAAAAACCTTTTGGCATACTCTCCTCCGCAAAAAAACCTTCACTTTAGATATCGACACCCAAGATTGGGTATCATATGCTGGTTCTCTTTATGATATTTCGAATCAGCCTCTTATCCAAGCCTCCTCTTCATCTATTTTTCATTAATTCTCTTCAACTTGTGTTAAAAGAGCTATTCACAAGTTGTGTACTAGCAAAGCAGCCAAATGAGACAAGCTTCGGGTGGGAATCCTCAAATGTGGTGTGGATTTGATACCCCAGCCCATGACAATGCTATTTAATGAGGTAGTTCCCTCAAATTTCTCCCTCTCTTGGTCAATCATTCATCCCATTCATAATATCATTAGAGCAAGGCATAATTTTTTATCACAAATTCTTTGAGTCCTAGCCTTCCTCGCAAATCATTTGCTAGAATCAAGATTGTAAATATATGCATTGGCGGCTCCATTTTATCCTTGCCCATAATCATGTTTCCATACCCTCCATGAGTATCAACAGTCATTATCTCCTTCTATAGAAGAAACGTGAGTTTCTTGCATCTAGGCAAGAAGGGTTCCTTAATGCCCTCCATCCTTAACCAAAAACCTTTCGACATACTCTCCTCCCAATGAAAACCTTGACTTTAAACATCAACACCCAAGATTAGGTATCCTATGCTAGTTGTATTTATGATATTCCAAATCAATCTATTATCCAAGCCTCCTCTTCACCTCTTTTTCATTAGTTATCTTCAAATGGTATTAGACGAGCTATTCAGAAGTTGTGTACTAGCAAAACAGCCAAACGAGAGGGGCTTTGGGTCGGAATCCTCAAATGAGGTGTGGATTGAATATCCTACCCCATGGAAACACTATTTAACGAGTAGTTCCTTCAAAGTTCTGCCTCTCTTGGTCACAACAAATCATCCATCCTAATCACAATATCTCAACACCCAAGCATAAGGTTTTATCCCATGTCCTTTGAGTTGTAACCTTCACTTAAGTTCATCATGCCACACTGTTTTTCCCCATGGCTCCTAGCCAATGAATCATTGGTATAATGAAGATTGTAAATCTATGCATTGGAGGCTTAGTTTAGCCCTAACACGTGCCCGTGTTTCAAAACCCTCCATGAGTAGAAATAATCATTATCTCTTTCAATGGAAGGAACGTGAGCTTCTTGCATCTTGGCGACAAGAGCTCCTAACGCCATCCATCCTCATCCAAAAATATTTTGGCATACTCTCCCTCCAAGAAAATCCTCACCTTAAACATTACCTCTTAGAATTCACTATTCTATGCTAGTTATGTTAATAATGTTCCGAATCAAACTATCATCGTAGTCTCCTCTCCGCCTCCTTTTCATGTATTCTCTTCAGGTGATGTTATAAGAGCTATTCAAAAGTTGTGTATTAGCAAAACAACTTATTGAGAGGGGCTTCAAGTGGATTTCCTCAAATGTGGTGTGGATTCCATTGCCTTCCCTATGGAAAAGGTATTTAATGAGGTTGTTCCCTTAGAGTTCTCCCTCTCTTGGTCACAACACATCATCCATCTCATTCGTAATATCTCCACAACCAGTTATAACTTTTTATCCCATATCCTTTGAGCTATAGCCTTCCCCACAATTCATCATCCTACACCCTTTTGTCACCATGGCTCCTGTCCAAAGAATCATTGTTACAATGAAGATTGTAAATCTATGCATTGGAGACTTCACTTTTTCTTGGCCCATGACCATTTCCATACCCTCCATTTGTAGAGACTGTCATTGTCTCCTTCGACGAAAGAAACTAGTTTCTTACTTCTCCATGACACCCTTCATCTTTATCCAAAAACCTCTTGGCATACTCTAACCAAGGAAAACCTCCTCATTAGAAATTGATGTTGAGGATTGGGTATCCTATGCTAGTTCTATTTATTATATTCCAAATCAGCCTATCATCCACGTTTCTTTCTCGCCTCCTTTTCATTTATTCTCCTTAGGTTAGAAGAGCTATTTGGATGTTGTGTAGTTGCAAAGCAATTGATTGGGAGGGGCTTCAAGTGGAGTTCTTCAAATGTAGTGTAGATTCCCTTGCCTTCACTATGAAAAAAACTTTTTAATGAGATTGTTCCTTTCAGGTTCCCCCTCTCTTGGTCACAACACATCAAACATCTCATTCATAAGTCACGGGACAGTTTTCACCCAACTAAGGGACTATAATGATTGGGAATACATTTTTCAAGATTTATGCTAGCGTACCATGAAACAAACCGAGCACTTTGAGAGTGGTGATCACCAAGGGAGTGGAAAACAGGTTTCAGAAGAGACTTCAAAATTATTGACCATATTCTCAATCTTTGAACTATTGTTGAGAAGGCTCACCAATGGTCTTACAAAATCTTGTTGTTTTGTAGACCTTATGAAGGGCTTTGACTCGATTCAAACACTTGCTTTACCAAAAGTTACGCATGATATTGGTATTTTTTATTCCTTCATTAATATCACCATGGGACCATGAGAGAGTTATTCACATATTCTAAACTCCTTGTGGTGTATTTACCGTTGTCAAGAGAAAGGGTGACCTCTCACATTGAATCCTTTAGTATTTACATCTGTGTTGCTAGGATACGGGTACGGGTAAGGGTTCGATACGCGGATACGTCGATTTTAAAAAACCCTTGGGTACGATACGTCTTGGATACATCTGTACATATATATTAAAGTGTATATAATTCATATACACTCATTTTACTCATTTTTTAGTCCATAAGAAATATAAAACTTGAAAAATATAGTACAACCAATATTCAAAACATTCAATATGCTTAAGATTTTACATTTTCTATGATATATGAATATTATAGTCCTTAATGTTTCATCCAATTCCTTTGAGATTAATTTTTATGTTGCAATGGTGGCCATAAAGGACCTATTTAATTAGGTTGACTCTAATCTGCCAATGATAACTAAAGAGGTCAGTCCAATGGTTGGTCATTGCATTCATATTATCTAAAATCACCTTCTAATCATTTTCATCTGCACCATGCATGCAACCTAGGGATTATCCCAAAAAATCATAGCTTTGAGAGTATGCAACCTGGTAACTGTGGTTTTAGGTTTCCTTTTTCCCCTTCTTAAACTATTTATAATTATTATTATAGGCTCGATGGCTACATTTCAGGATGACTGGTAGCCATATCTAGGTGAATCAAATACGCACCATGTAAGGGCTCATATATGGATATCCGGCTGCTCTGTTAATAACATGAGTCATAGTCAAAATAATAAAAACTAACTAAATTGCATATGCATAGGAAATACTAAGGAAATAAAAAGAAGTGATCAAATATTCCCGAGGGTTAGATTATAGAGTATTAAATTGTAGATCTTCTCATTGAAACAAGAGAGTTGCATCAAGCCAATTCAATAAAGGTTCATATTGCAGCCTAACCTTGGGGCACGTAATGATTTTCGCATTTCATTGCTCAAAGAATGTGCAGAAAAGATCTACAATATAAACCTATCCAAATCTTAACCAATAGAAATATTATGGACCCCAATGTAGCAGTAACATAGAAACCAAATTAAAATTTTAAAAAAAAACTTTCTTTTAACCTTTTTGTCGTCCAAACTTGCGGGTTCGCCATGGATACGTCCCAGGTACGTCGAAATATACTCGGGACGTACCGGGACATATCCACGTATCCATGGTGTATATGTACCCATACCAACACGTATACGTACCCGATACGAATCAGGCAAAGTACGGGGGGAGGGGGGCGAACCCTAGTAACATAGATTTACATTGATAAGCATAAGAATTCTCTTCGACAACATACCCATGTCAATGATGATTGTCTATTATATCTCATTTGATTGCAATTCATGTTTGTTAATGATGTGGTACTCTGTCACTCTCCTAAATCTAAAGACAACTTGATGCTCTTGCTCACTATTGCATACTTCACCTTGATGGTCAACCTAACTAAAACCAAGGTCAGGGTCTTCAACACTTTCATGGATGATCTTTCCAGATATCAATTCTTATACATAGGGGAGCCTTTAAATATCACAAGTTACATCTACTTAGAATTGCATTTTATTGAACCATCTTTTAGCCTAAAGGATACCTCACAATTGCATCTTTATAAGGGGTAGGGCTCACTTTCTACCTTGTAACACCTACACTTTGAAATAAATTTTCAACATATCTCTTCAGAGATACACTTCTAAAATGCAATCCTTCAACCCAAGTTCTTAATGGGTCAAAAGTTTGGGTACAAAGCATGGGATCTAGTGAGTGATTGCAATGAGAAGGATCAGACTATGATCCATTGTATATAGACAATTCCCAAGTGCATTGTCCATGTCGAGTTTGATAACCAACCCCTTCACCTCAAGAGTATATCCATGCTAACTTTCTACATTCACTAAATCTGATCAATAAGGAGTTTGGCCTCCAATCATGAGAGATATCCATACGTGGCCCTTTATTCTTCATAGTTTGTTGCCTTCTTGGGTCTCACTACTCATCGACTTGGTTGTTGATACCAATTCGCTCTTTCAATCAATCAACAACTCTATTGATTAGCTTCGCCCTAATAGATACTCCCTCGATACACCTTTACAACATCTTCCCTGAAAGAAAGTGATCAATATAGTTGTCAAATAGCATATATAACAACACATCCAAGTCACTTCAACCTCTCTTATACAACTTCTCATCCCGATGCAGGCCTTATGTTGAGCATTTCTTACAAATCATGAATAGCACTATTGTTCAGCCTAACCATCTCTAGCACCATTTGTCATGTGGCTTAAGGATCCTTCTTGTCCAATTGAGAGTGCGCTCAAATCCATTACAAGTCGAAATGGATAACCATATTCAGCTTACTGAGAGGACAAATGATTGCTTCTTCTAGAAGGAAAAGAATGAGAAGCACTTTAGTTTCAAGAATTCTATCTACTATAATATTTGAGAGAGAGATGATTCTCTCTTTTGAAACTCGGGTAGTTCTCGATCCACCTTCTACTACTACCTTGAACAAAGATGTTTGGCCCTCTTCCTTCAAGAGGTTGTCACTTTCAAGCATAAGGAGCTTCTACGGGACCCATAAAGTTATTAGGTCGATTACCTCCTTTCACCCCATCATCACAATGATTACAAGAACTAATTTGCCTTTGAAGACTACCAATTTGCATACAGAGGGAAACAAAGATATGAGACAATGCTCATCCTTGCATACCGCCACTAAGGCACCCTAACATTTTTACTCTCATTATAGGCGGTGCAGCTCTACTTTATTGCAGCTTGAACGCATTTTAACACCTTATTGCAATGACCTTCTACGGGACCCCTAGAGTAAACAGGTTGATAACCTCCTTTCATCCCATCATCAAAATAGATGCAAGCACTAGGTGTTCTTAGGAGACTACCAATTCTTATACAAAGCAAGACGGAGATATGAGAAAACACCCATCCTTGCATGCCTAGACTAGGGGTCCATGACCTTTTAACTCTCATTCTAGGCATCACGGATCTACTTTATTACAGCATCAAAAGCATTTAAACCCCTTGGCCCACAACAAGCACCATCAAGCAAAATCACATTGCCAATTTCTTCTCTTCCGCATGTCGTTCCTTAGCCTTGGATGTTGGAAGCAATTCCGGGGGGGGTACCTTGCTATCTCCTAGGACTATCAAGACATGCCCAATCAGCCCTAGTGATTCTTTGATGGACCTTATGAGGCCTTGCCTTTGTGAACAATGATGTTCATCAATTCAATGGCTCAATTCTTCACTGAGGGGTTCTTCCCTCACTCAGTTAACTATGCTTAGATATTGTGGTTAAGGGGGTTTAGCCATTTTCAGTATACCCACACTTGTTTTGATTCTTTGCTTTCACATTTGTTTTCCTTTTCAATTACTTTCATCGCATAAAGCCTTTTTACCCAAGTTCTTCTCTATTATAACTAGTTACAGTTTCAAGTCCCATTTATTTACTTTGGTCATATGTGAATGTTATAATTTTTCTTTTGCTAAATCAAAGGCTTTCCTCATTAACTACAAGGGGGAATATCTTGATGCTACCAAGGAATATTCTACAAGCCCCATCAATCCAAACCATTTCTTCAACAAACAGCCTCTCTCTTTATTTCCCCATCCCCCAGGTAATACATTTTCAGATTCTATCAATACTTATTCAAAATGTTCCTATCAAGAGTTTCTAGAATAAGTAACCAACATGGCCTACAATATTTTACTATAAATTCTTTACCAATGCAATCTTAAATTTTGTTCATTTCAAACCTCTACTTACATTTCAAATAAAATTTCAAACAAACTCAGATCTTTCTATATATACGTGTAGAGAGAGAGAGAGAGAGAGAGCAATGTTACTTAGAGACGTGAACCCCCCATCCCCAAGTCGTCCCAATGCTTGAGAATAGGAAAACAATGCCCCCCCTCGTCCTGAAAAAACATTACAGGGGTAAGTCTCAGGACATTCCTTAAGTTTAGGGAACACACCCCAGACATCCCAGGTGCTTCTGTCAAAAGAGGATGGCATAGGGGACGCCTTGACATCCCCAAGGCTTGAGAATAGGAAAACAATGCCCCCCCTCGTCCTGAAAAAACATTACAGGGGTAAGTCTCAAGACATTCCTTAAGTTTAGGGAACACACCCGAGACATCCCAGGTGCTTCTGTCAAAAGAGGATGGCGTAGGGGACGACTTGACATCCCCAAGGCGGTCCCCTACAACCAAGCAACATTCAAATTTAAAAAAAAAATACACATTTAAAAACATAAAACTTTAACCTATTATCAACTAAAGACTTATCTACATCCCTAACCCTAAAACAATTCAAAAAACTTATAAAAAACACAACCCACACTCATTCTACTCACACCAAGCTAAAGAGGAAGAGGAAGAGCAAGAGGAGGAAAAAGAGGTAGAGAGCACGAGGATGATGTATGTACAATGATCCTTTGCTTGCTTTTTTTTAATGTCTAAATGCAAACTTCAAAGTGGATTTAAACGAGTGCATTAACATTTTCATATTGCTGTTTTTCAACCTTTTATTCTATTTCCAAAAGTAAAATGGGTTAAACAAGGGCATTGTTCATTGTTGTGTTTTTTATTTCCATATGCAAACTTCAAACTTCATAGTGGGTTAAACAAGTGTGTTCACATTGCTGTTTTAAACATATATTTCTATTTCCAAATGCAAACTTGAAAAAACAAGGACATTGCTCATTGCTGTTTTTTTTTTAATTTCCACATGCAAACTTCAAACTTCAAAGTGGGTCAAACGAGTGCATTCACATTGTTGTTTTTCAACTTTTTTTCTATTTCCAAATGCAAAATGGGTTAAACCAGGGCATTGTTCATTGTTGTTTTTTATTTATTTCCAAATGCAAACTTCAAAGTGAGTTAAACAAGTGCATTCACATTGCTTCTTTTAAAATAGAAAACTCTATTTCCAAATGCAAAATGGGTTAAACAAGGGCATTGTTCATTTCTGTTTTTCCAATTTCCAAATGCAACGAGGATTAAAAACTTAAAAAACTATTGTCTTTTTTTTTCAAATCTACAATGGATCATTAATTCATATTAGAATTTAGAATAGATAAATTGCTGTTTTTTTAATTATTGCAGTCCCAAAATGAGTTCAAAACGGGAGTATGAAGCTGAATGTGATATTCAAATGAGGGATGAGATGCGTGGGGGGTGTGGGAGTGTTGACAAGTTTAGCTACCCCTCCAAGATGTTGAAAAAATATGCTCGAGGACTGTATGACAATAAAAAACATTGAAACAATTTGTTTAAATTGTAGAGGGTCCTAGACCAAACACTTTCGGGGGACTAAAACATGGAAGTGCAATATATACCCATTGACTTGGTTGGACAACATTACTACATTGAATGCACACTTATTGCACATCTCAGGGAAAGGTGTTGGCCTTTATGGACAGTTAACACTTAAAAGAGGGCCAAGATAGTGAGGTTGTATAAAGGAGATACCACAAAGAAAGTTCCAACAGTTTGTGGCATTGGTGGCACCTCGTTTAGTTCTCGCTCTCAAATCACTTCTAGGATTGCTTTCTCAAATACTCCAACTTTTGATGTGATCGAATTGGAGGCTTTTGATAGTGGGGGAAGAGGAAGGTCACGGCCTCAAAAGTTGGAGTATTAGATCTCAAATACTCCAATTGGATCGGAGTATATGAATGGCTTTTGATAGTGGGGGAAGAGGAAGGTCACGGTCACATATGAAGAGTATTTGAGATCTAATACAGATGTACTCTCCCTAGCAAATTGTATTCTAATTGTATTCTAAAGGATCATATGGAAATGTATTCTTCAATAACATCTTCAATAACATCTGTATTCTTCATATGATCCTTTAGAAAACAATTTGCTAGGGAGAGTAAAAATTGATCCTTTAGAATGGAGAAGCCATTCCAAAGTATACCCCTTTTACATGCCTTTTCACATTTCCATGTGACTTTTTATATTTTGATTAAAAATAAGACATTTTTCCTTATTTTGA
This sequence comes from Taxus chinensis, assembly GCA_019776745.2. NCBI lineage: Eukaryota > Viridiplantae > Streptophyta > Pinopsida > Cupressales > Taxaceae > Taxus > Taxus chinensis. Next base: position 3,566,047 of record CM034156.1, on the reverse strand, counting down.
GAAAAGTACTTTTACAATGAAAGAATATGAAATCACTTAAGTGAATAAGACAAAATTAGCAAAAAGAGCACACCCCCAATGAAGAAATAGTAACTCTAAGTGACTGAGGTCACTTTTGCAAGAGCTAGAGAAAGAAAAGAAGAGAGATAAGACGTATTCAAGTGAAGGTGATCTGGGATGGAATTTTGCTCCTTCACTGTGGAGACGAATGTTGTGACCAAATAAGACCTTCCTTAGTTGCTTCCCTGATCAAAACATGTCCTTTCTTACACTCAGAAATAATGTTCCACACATTATCCGGAATGATCATCTTTGGTCATGCCTCATAAATTTTCTTTCAACTCTTCGTCTCTATAAACAATGGTGAATATCTAAAACTACACAAATCAGCTCCTGTCACAAATGTGATCTCTTGCCTCTTGTTCAAGTGCTATAAAAGATCGGAAATGGTTTTTCTTAGAAGGCCTTCATTCTCTTTTGTATTGTTCAAGGCCACCTGCATGCAAAATTATCTCTCACACGAGAAAATACTTTTCTTACAAATATCAAGAAGCATGTACCCATATCACTCATGCCCTAAAGTCGGGAAGAAGACTTTCACGATGAGATATCTCGGATTTGATAGTATCAAGAACCTTTGAGAATTCTCACTACAATGATTAGTGCACTTGTGAAATATAACAACCCTATGAACGAAAACACCACCTCTTTGTGAGATGAAATCAAGCACTGATTGAGTGATATTTCTGTTTTGCTGAATGAGAAAACTTGTTGATGTCTTCTGAATGGAGAATTGGGATAATCAAATTGAATAGAGGATGGTGAGAGAATCAAGAATACATGAAAACAAAGGTCTTCAGTCATGAAAGCCTTCAATTGATCAACTTAGATGTTTCACATTCAACAATCTCCCTTGTGTTCTCTACTTCAAGTTAGCAAAACCATGAGATAAGATATTCGGAGCTCAAGACTGGGAGAGGTCCATAGCCGGAGAATTTGAATTTCATTGTTGTAGGAACTTGAGTTGGAATGTCCGAGAATTGAATTGGCAATTGCAAAAATGGCTTTTCTTCCTTTTCAATTGTTTTTAATGGTCTTCAATGGTGTTTTCGACTGAAACACGAATGCGGTCACCAAGGATGAATACTCAACCAAACCAAGCAAGAATGGATTCAAATGAAAAAAATAGGGGAAATGAAGTTGTGCTCCACATTTGAGAGAAATTTACCATCGGAATCAACAGGAAAATGCAAAAGCATTTTTGGTCACAAATGGGCAAAAATGGTTATTTTAGTGGGAGCTTGGCTACAACATAAATCTGATAGTAAAAAATAGAATACTCCACCTCAGCAATCAAGATAGGAATCAAATGAAAGGCATTTGGAAGGAGGGTCACTGGGCCAAATTTCAAGCAATTTGGCCCATGGAGTCTCTTGGAATGGGCAAAATGATTTTTAGCTAACTAGGACAAAAATGACTTTAACAGCTGAAAGTTTCTTTTGTATATTAAAAATAAATCAGTTCATGGTTGCACACAAGGTTAAGATCATCTACAAGGTGTTTCGGAGATAAACATCTGGAGTAATTTTCAAAAGGTTTTGACAAAGGGAACTCCAGGAATGAGAAAAATGATGTTTCGAAAAACTTGGGCATGGAGCTGGTTTTCATGGAGTTAGGGAGCAAAATGGTTGAACTTTTGTTTTATTCCTTCATTAACTTCATTTTATATTATCGTTGAGAACTTTGGTAGGGAAAAACAAGTTTCAAAAATCACTTAAACAAAGTGTGGAGATTGGAAAATGCATGAGCAAAGGAGAAGTGCGCTTTATGTTTTGCATGGAGGATGTTGAAAATGCACCTTTGCTCATGCCTAGGTGAAAATGTGCTTCGATCCAATGCTAGGAGCATTTTGGATCTGCATAGGGCAGGTGACAGGTGTGCACCAGTCACAAGGAGGTATGGTGGAACCCCCAAAGGTCACAAAAGATAAAAGAAGGTGATGTGGCATTTATTTGACTTTTCAACCTTTCACCTTGGCTAATATGAAGTTGGCGCACTTTTGAGTGTGAAGATGCGAAGTGCAAGATGCAAATAAATGCATGTAGGAGCTTAAAAGTGCGCAACATTCACTTAAGTGGCTTTAAGTTGCTGACATCACCATCCCAACAAAGAATTAGAACAAAAAGCAACTTTCTCACACCCGGAGCAAAATTTGGAGTTCCTTACAAGTATGTTATATGATTTTGACTAGAAAAGGGCCAACAAATCCACTCCAACAGCTTTTAAGACCTGAAAATGGTTCCATCTTGAGTTTTAGGCCAAAACCTACGAATGGCCAAAATGACCATAAAGAGGTAGCAGTAGGTTTTTGGCTATCAAGGAAGATTGCGATGACTAGGATCAAAACCAGTGCTTGGATTATATAGGGGACTACATGAGTGTTAATTTGATTATTTGTAGGGCTTCTGAAACCATCTAGAGCTCCTGCAATCTTTTGTACATGAATACCTTTCTTTCAGACCAAAACACCCGATTCCATAACTAGCGTTAGAAAAGTCTTTGTTCCCTAAACACATCCAATGCTCCCACAATCTAACTCTAAGTATACCAATGTGAAGTAGACTCCACAGAACTCCCACAAGACCACTCGCAAGTTGGCACTTACAAAAGGGTAAAATTTGCAATTTTGACCAAAATTTTTCACAAGGGAGACGGGTTTTTTAAGGTTGTTAAGAAAAATAACTACTGACATTTTGCATGTCAATAATATGGTCATGACATTGGAGTGGTCTAAGTGGGATGGCTCCAGGATGAAGCAAGGGAAAAGGGTGAAAGCAGTGGTGGTGAGAGACATATTGGACACATGTGAGATGCATCACATCAATTGTATCTTTGATTTTCGAGTGATTAAATATGGGGATTCTGAAAGCCCCAACCTTGGTGAGATATACAAGTGTATTAATAGTATGCTTGGCCAGATGAAGGCCATTATTTGGGCAAGGGGCCCCATCAACATGTTCAGCCCATCACGGAGTGGAGGTGGGATAAGGTAAACACCCCTTTACACATGGTTTCATATGCACTAAATCCTAAGTGGTATATGAAGAGGCCTACCAGGATTATCACTATAGATGATGAGGAGGTCAGTAAGGGCTTTTTAAAAGCCCTGAAAAAAATGTATAATGCAAACAATGCATCATAAGTCAAAACGGTTTATTTATCTTGAGGGCTACAAAACTTCGGCAAAGATAGCTAGGGGCACATTAGCACAAGGGAGTCAAGTGAGTTGGTGACGACTGTATGAACCTCCAGGATTACTGCACACACTTGCCATTTGCTTTCTTTCTCAAGTTTCTAGTAACTCTGCTTCTAAGAGAAATTAGTCAACATAAGGTTGGATCCACTCTCTTAAGAGTAATAGAATTACCTCTACAAGAGTGGAGAAACTTGCACAGAGAAACTTGCGTCACATGGATCGCAAGACACCTATGTACAAGGAGAGCCCAACATTACGGTCGGATGTAGATCCTAAGGATTCAAGGTAGATTGACAAAGATCAAGAGCAATGAGGATTGGTTGGGATCCCCTTCTATGGTATAAATGATGTTGATACTTCTAGTGATGAGGAATCGTTCGCAATTATTCCCTTAGAGGACTGTGATTATTGAGTTGCAATCTACAGACTATGATTTAGTCTTAAACTTTAGTTTTTGCCATTTTGGTTATGAACTTATGAGTCATAACAAATGTATTATGTACTTGTATCATGTTGATTAATGAGAACTATTTTTCATTGTCATATGGTTGATATATAATTGTATGATATCACTGTCTATTATCAGTATATATCTCGATTTTAATTTGTAATTTCTATGAATATGAATAATAAATATAGCATTTTGGCTTATGTGATGAATAATTGCACTAATATTTGATTTCAACTTTAAGTCTTTCTCATTACAATCCTTAACAGCAAAAACACACATAAGCCTTATCATCTTTTAAAGAAATATAGACAACTTGATAGAATTATGCATGCATATCATCTAGTTTTATAGAATATAATATTTCTTTCAAAATCATAATATGCTCACTGACAATCTGCTAGACACAAAACCAAGTCTTCCATATTTTTAAAGCTTGGGAATTTATCACAAAAATTAATTCACCTTCCATATTGCCAATGTACCTACTCCTAGCAATTACTTCCCAAAAAGCTTATTAAAATGTTGTCAATACAATGTTTTCTGTAAAGTGAGATTCAGAGAAAGAGAGGCTTACCTACAAAAGAAGTGAAAAAATGAAGTGCATAAATAAGCATCAGACCTTCCGTAGGTCCATTAATTTCAGGAAGTATAAGTGTGTTGGTAAAAAAGCTGGCACATAGAAGAAAACTCAAATTAAACATGTTATATACAACTAACAATATCACAGGCAAGTATAGAAGAACCTCACACAAATTCTATATAAGCTTAATATGTGTGTAATTTGATAGCCTTGCATCAGGAACATGCTTGACTTTAATTTAATGATAATGGAAAATTGTTGATAAGGGTCACCTTAAAACTTGAAACTAAAAGTTTCACATGCCAGAATTTATCATCTATTCATGTGCCAAAAACCAGAGGTATAATAGATCGAATAAGTTTACAATGTTCGGTGATAGTTGCCAGCGAGCACGATGGTTATAATGTTATTAATCAAGAATTCTTGAATTCCTGGACCTAAACACTGTACTAAACACTTATTTTGTACAGTTATACAAAACTATCCACCTACACCCATCAAACTTCAAATCCTCAGCAATAATCTTAGCAATGACACAAAGAAATCTAGTAAAATTTAATAAATAAATAAAAGCATTTACAATTATAATTTAAAGGCAATCAAGTTGTTTATCTCATCTTTATGATCCTATACAAGAAGCAATTGCGTATAAAATTATCATTATAGTTTGATTTAATTCTCAGAGCTCAAATACACGCATACTGATTCTTAATTTTCTTCGGGTTACTGCCCTGGTCACTAGGTGAGTTCCCCAAGCCGTCGCCATAAATTGACATCCCTAGTATCTGTTCACACAATAGTCATACTCGCATGCGATCCCACCAGCCCAAAGGGGAATCAGACAGAAATCTTCACAAAAACAACTCTACGTTAATAAGTAAATGTGCAGTAACATACTTCACAGTGTGAAATTGGAAAAACCTTCATACTAAACACATCAATGCTAAAATAGATACTTAAGTCTGTTAAATAATTTTAAGAGACACATTACACAATGGCAACAACCCATAAGATTTGTGTTAACTCTAGAATTTCTAGTTCTTACAAAGTACACAATTACCATAACCTCAAAGAATAAACCAGAACATGTACTGATGGCCATAGACATTGAAGACATTTCCAAGACACCAAATGCAGAAGCAATAACATCCTGAAACTTTATTACCTTTACCAGAATTGCTATCCTCCTTGATCCACTAGTGTCCACAAAAGACTTAGATGTCTTAAATTCCCACAAAACATTCATTCTATTGCAGTCCACTAATCAAAAACCATGTTTGATATGAGCATTTGTTTGAATAATCATCCTGTGGTCAAAAACAAGACTTCACATATTTTCATTTTTGGAGTAGAAGTATTAAACAATGATTGTATCCGAGCTGAACAATGTTGTACAAAGTAGAAGAGAGCATCCTTGAAAATATATTACCCTTTTCCAAAATTGCTATCCTCCTTGATCAACGAGTGTGGACAAAAAACTGACATGTCTTAAATTCGCATTCCATTTCATAGAAAACATTCTTTCTATTGTAGTCCACTAATCACAAACCATATTTGTATGAGCATTTGTTTGATTAAGCATCTTGTGGTCAAAACCAAGACTCCACATTGCACATTCCTCTATGAGCATTATCAGATTGTCGATCATGCATCAGCCCTTTCACAGTGATAGTTGATGATGTTACTGGCCCTTCTGCTCCATAGAATGCTGCCAAACCATCTGCTCCTGAGATTCAATTCTGACGTTTGATTGCATTGGTCTCCAGCCCAGGCATTCAACCTCAGCTTCCATCAAATCTTGATTATCTTGATTAAAGGGCAGCTTTTTGAATACTTTGTTGTTTTGTCTTTTAGTCAGTTTGCTCTTAAAACTCTCTCTGCCCTAGGTTCGCTATTGTAACTAGGCGCATTTTGAGTCCCATAGACCTATATTATTCACTAGTGGATATTAATATTATTCTTTCTTTCTATAGTTCATTATAATAGCATTACTGTTGACTAAGTTGGTCATTATATATGATGAGTTTTGGATTTATAAATACTGCTATAGTTGGAAAATCAGTCATAGGGCCCAATTGAGGTGGTTTGTGGGCAGTTGATTTGGTTAAGGCTAAGTTGAATTCGTGCAAAGGTCATTAAATGCTCAACGCATAAATCAGATTGCTCACGGGCAAGTAGTTGCTTTAATCTCAGTTAACAATACTCATGCCATTAGTAGAGGCTTCATCAGAATGTCGACAACATGCTGATCTATCAAACAGAGTCTAGAGGAACTACTCCCTTCCGAATTGTATCTGAGAAAGTGATGTCTGATGTTAATGTGCTTCGAGCAGTCATGAAATACAAGACTCAGAGAGTTTGATAAAACTCTAATTGTCACAGTAGAGGCTTCGTCAGAATGTCAACAACATGTTGATCTATCGAACATAGTCTAGAGGAACTACTCCCTTCCGAATTGTATCTGAGAAAGTGATGTCTGATGTTAATGTGCTTCGAGCGGTCATGAAATACAAGACTCTCAAAGAGTTTGATAAAACTCTAATTGTCACAGTAAATGATTATAGGCTCCATTTTCTCACCTCTCGGCTCAACAATTAACTTGTGAAGCCAGACGACTTCACAAGTAGTGTTGGCTGTCATGTACTCTGTCTCTTCTGAACTCAATGCCATCTAAGTTTGCTTTTTGCTAACCCAAGATATGACCCCCAAACCCAAACTGAAGCAACATCATGAAGTACTCTTCCTCACCACTGCATCTCCTACCCAATCAGAATCAACAAAGCCATGCAACATCAAGTCATCATCCCTTGCATATCTCAGACCAAAATGTATTGTGCGTTTCAAGTATAGGAACAGAAGCTTTGTAGCAACCCATTGAACTTGCATCGGCTCAACCATGACATGGCTCAAAGTGTTCACTAAAAAAACATATATCTGATCTGGTATTAAGTAGATACATCAAGGACCCAATCGACTGCCTGTATACCGAAAGATCCACCAAATTTGAATCCAAGTCAGCATGTAACTGTTGATTCAATCTCATGTGAGTGGTAATGGGTTTGTGATCCATCATCTAGAACTTCAGAATATCAACTATGTATTTTCCCTTCCCAAGAAAAACCTCAACTAACCTCTGCCACAACTCTAGACCCAAGAAATAGTGCATTAGTCCAATGTCCTTCATGCCAAATTCTTTGGCCAGCTCATCCTTGCACCCTGGAATGAGCCCTTTGAACTCCCTATAAGTATCAAGTCATCTACATACAGGACCAAAACCAACAAATAATATCCATCAAATGAATCATATAGAGTTGGATCTGCAGCTATTTTGATGAAGCCCAAACCAAACTGGTATTCATCAATCTTAGAGTACCATGAAGGGTGCCTGCTATAGCCTGTAAAGAGCTTTCTTTAACCTACAAACATGGGTCTCTTGCACATGCACCTCAAATCCTCTCGGCTCATCAATGTACACTTCTTCCTCAATCAAACCATTCAAAAAAATTGTCTTGACATCAATTTGAGGTAACCACCAATCAAAAATAGTTGCTAAAGATATAATGGTCCTGATAGAAGCATACCCAGCAACTAGAGGAAATGTTTTCTCATAGTCAACTCCCTCGCTATAAAAGAATCCTCTGGCCACGTACCGAGCCTTGTACTTCTCTATGTTGCCATCAACTGCATGCTTCATCTCGTACACCCACATGGAATTCACCACCGATTTCTCCACTATCTTCCACGCTTCATTACTCTTGATGGAGTTGTACTTCACCATGGCATCTTGCTAACTGGTTGCCTCCTCACAACTAGAAGGCTCTACATGAATGATGGAAGACATCAGTGCAACATAGCTAGGAAACACCTTAGGAGAACGTCTTTCCTGAAAAGAAATCTTTGGAGCACCAACTTGATCCTGTACTTCTCTATGTTGCCATCAACTGCATGCTTCATCTTGTACACCCACATGGAATTCACCACCGATTTCTCCACTATCTTCCACACTTCATTCCTCATGATGGAGTTGTACTTCACCATGGCATCCTGCTAACTGGTTGCCTCCTCACAACTAGAAGGCTCTACATGAATGATGGAAGACATCAGTGCAACATAGCTAGGAAATGCCTTAGGAGAACGTCTTACCTGAAAAGAAATCTTTGGAGCACCAACTTGATCCTGTCTCTTGTGATATTTGTTGAGGCGATTTAGGCTTCATTTGTGCTCGAGGGTAGAATTCTCTTTGTACTTTCCTAGAGCTTGCCTAATTTTAACCTGTACTCACTGAAACATGTGGTCCAACACTTGGGACAGCAAGTGTTGTCTCCTAAACAACCATGCATCCTCATCAACCTTCACATTCTGACTTACTACTATCTTCCTCTGAGATGGAACTTAGATCTCAACCACCATGTCCTTCAAAAAAGGCAACAATCCATAGTTTAGGTGCCCAAATAATTTGTGCCAAAGCTTGCAAAGATTGTCATTGTCGGTCAACAAAGCTCTCTGCTTCACTGGATCTGCCAGAAACCTATAAAGGCCACCCTCTTGAACTCTCTTGGCCAAGACTTGAGTAGGCTTAGAAATATGTTTACTAACTACCCCTTGTTGATCATCAAACTCAGCCCTGCACTTCAAATATGTTAGACAAGAAACTAAAAAGATATTCTTAAACATACCATGAAAATACAGTACCTCATGCAGCTCCAAAACATCCCCCGTTGGCACATGAAATGAGATAGATCCTATGCCAGTCACTAAGTACTTGGCATGATAACCAAGTTGTGCCAAAGCTCACACAGATTGTCATTGTCGGTCAACAAAGCTCTCTACTTCTTTGGATCTACCAACAGCATGTAAAGGCCAAGACTTGACTAGGCTCGAAGCTATGTTTGCTAATAATTACTTCTTGATCATCAATCTCAGCCCTGCACTTCAAATATGATAGACAACAAACTGAAAGGATAATCTTAGTCATACCAAAAACATACAATACTTCATGCAGCTTCAGAACTTCTCCTATTAGCATGCGGAATGAGATAGACGCTATCCTAGTCACTGAGTACTAGGCATCATCACCAAGCTCTGCCCACATGCTGGTATGTTGTCCTTCAATCTAAAGAAGGTCATCATGTTCAAAGTCATATGTCTCAACACTCCACTATCAACATACCCCCAACACCTGAGGCTGTGTTGTCGAAAGAAATGACACCATGGCAATGGTTGTGTCAAGCTTGGTAGTAAACTCGTCTATTCTTGAAGATTTTGTACTTCCTTCAAATTGTTTCCGTTGTTGTTGCGTGCCCTTCCCTTTCTTCTTCTTTGGACATTTAGAAGCACACTAGACCCATGTTTTAAAAATTGGAACCGACCGAGGGTCAGACCGGAACCGGACCAGTTTAAAACTTATGAACTGGTTTACTAAAAAATACATAAAATATTTAATGAAAACAAGAAATTTTAAAGATTCCAAACCATGATTACAAACAATTAGAGACAAAATATGCAAAGTTTGCTCATTCATATACCATGTAACGGTAAATATAGCTAAACGACACCAAGTACACTACATATCCGAAACAAAATACATAAACAATGAGGCTCTAAATGGCCTATAGAGTCCAAAAAACAATATGCTACAAGCTACTACATGTTTGATATCAATCATCAAACTCAACACCACTGTTAAGAATGGGATCCTCATCCTCATCAATGTCATCATGTTCCTTAGGCTCAGACACATCGGACTCCTCAGGGACATCAACAGTAGTTGTAGTAGCATGGCTAGTGTTTGCCATGTCTAGTGCTACTAGTGGTTCATCATCAGAAGCCATCCACCCCAAGTCATCGGGATCAAACACTGTTAGGTGACTCTCCTCTACCCATTTTGAGGTTGAATCAATATCATCCAAGACAATGGGATCTGTATTATGTATCCTACTTACTAATTGGTTGTGCCTTAGCCAGGTTGTATTGCACAAAGACGAGATCATTTAACTTTTGTTATTCCAAACGGGGTCTATATCACCTCATTTTAGGGTTAGGGTTGGAAAAAAATACCTTAAAAGCTAAAATTGGAAGAAAAAAAAATGTTTTACGGCAAAACCTGCCCCTCTACTAGTTCAGACTGGTCCAGTACAGAATCGGCCGGTTTGACTAGTTCAGTATGGAACCAGACGGTTCAAGACAGAACCGATACTGAGTCAGTCGGTTCCGTATGGAACCAATCATTGGTTCGGTTTTCTAACGGTTTGCAAAAAAAAAAATTAATGAACCGGTCAAGTTATAAACACTACACTAGCCACATTTATTGCAACATAAGCACTTGATATGACTTAGATCCTTCTTCTAGTGATTAGAAGACCCTAAGTCTTCTTTCTTCTTTTGACCATTCCTGAAACCTAGATCCTTCTTTTGGTGATGAGAAGACTCTAAGTCTTCTTTCTTTTTTTTACCATACCCAAATCCTTTCTTTCCTCCCCCCCTCAACCTCTTGATGAGGGCCCGGTCTAGAACATCGTCCTTAAAATGTTTGAGACTTCTTATAGTCTCATATCTTCCCCAATGAAAGCATCTAAAAGCTACTCAAAGTCATGTTCTCCCGATTATAGATAACCTAAACAATGTTGTGCCATGGTGGACTACAGCCATTTATAGCAAATTAGACTAGCTCATTATCTTTGACTTCATCACTAAATGCACCAATCTAATTCTATGCTCTGTTAGCTTCATCAAATAGCATGACATTGTATCTGTCTTGCTCATGTTGATAGTGTTGAGCTTGTTCCTCAGAAGTATCACCTTGGATACATTCACACTCTGGTATAAGGTTCCCAAAGGCTTCGCACATCTCCTATGCAGTGCTCTTAGTGGTGATATGATCGATCAAATGGTCCTTCACCAAATCCAAGAAGATTTGCTTCGCCATCACTTCCTGTTGTACTCTGCCAAATATTTGGGATCTATGGGAGACATAACCTCCTCTATAATGTACCATAATTCTATTTCTTCCAGGATATTTTGCAATCTTAACTTCCACAATACATAGAGGATCCCTCCTATAAATAACTCTCACATACTGGGAGTTTCCATTGTTGAAACTATTTGAACAAGCTTCAATCTATGATCATTGGGTCAACTAGGGTTTCACACCCCACAACCATTCACAGGTCCATGTGCCAATTACTGACACAATTTTGCTTCAATCACTAAAGCTTGGACATATTGCCGGCTTAACTCCTCCAACAACTCTCTACTCCAAACAGCTAGCCTCTCCATACACAGAATCTTGAAAATTTCAAAAATTGGGCTCTGATACCATGTTGAAAGTTCCTATCCACCATGGTGAGCAGATTTTAATCTTAAAGAACCCTCAACTAGATAGCTCAAAACTGAAATTCAATCAAAGTTATTGAACTTTAAATGCTAGAATCTACAATCACATACAATAGAGAAACACTAATTGAAAAATACTTAGAATGGCTACACACAATCTCTATTTTATTAGTCAAAAACAAAATCTTTAATGCTTTAGAACACACTCTAGAAAAACACACATTGAATGAATAAAACACCTACCCAGGGCCTTCGTTTATAGCTAAAGAAGAGACCCTAAAAATAGCTCGGGTCCTAAAACCGGATCCATTCCAAAATTAAATCAACAGTTGGCCTAATTTTATCCTCGGGACCTGCGCCATTAAATAGACAAAGTCAAACTTTACAAAAGCAAACTGCTAAATAAAGAACTACTTTTCTAAAATTGGAAAACAAACTACATAAAAGCAACTACTAGTTCTGCACAGCCAAGAATAGGACAACGATTCTTTGTGACTGTACACTCTGCTCAAGTGTGTCAAGGTTCCACACATGCACCTTACTTGAGGACACATTCTCAAGTACCATAAGCTAAAACATACAACCATTTTTTCAAGAGCCCCAATTTATTCATATTTCAGACTCCTTTGATGTTGTAAGTGTCATTGGACCAAAGAGTTATGAAAAATGGCCAGGATATAGACAACCTTGGACAGTAGGAACAAGGTGGAAACACTCTTTCGGATCACAAGAAGGTCAATGTGGTTGTCTATACCTATCAATGCCCCTGCAATTCCCTCTTACAATATTTGTAATATGATTTAGGGCATAAAAAGTAGACATACTTGTGATCTATTTATTCAAGTTTGTATGTATAAAGCACTTTAATGCAATGCACTATACTCCAGATTTTGTTTTCTTATTTCTTCTTTTCCTTGTTTGTCAAGATTGTACAACGATTCTTTCAAAAGCCCCAGTTTATTCAGATTTCAGACTCTGAAAATGTCATTGGACCAAGGAGATCTTTGTTTTTGAAGAATCCCAAAAAAAGGAGAATGCCCTGGCTATAGATAACCTTGGACAGCACGAGCAAGTTTGAGACCCTCCTTCCTCAGATCAGAATATGAAGGCTGTAGTCTGTATTTATCAATGTAAATTTAGAAGATGCCAACAAAAGGCTGCCTACCCTAGGGAAGCCAATGCAGATGAGAAAATGAACTTAAAGAATAGAATGGCTTTCTTGTGACAGAAGAGTTAGAATTCTGTGAAAAAGTCAAAGAAAAACTCGTTTGACAGAGAGATGGTTTAAAAGGAATGAAACCTATGGAATAGTATAAGTGCAAAACTTTTTCAAGGAGCTCAATCATGAGATCATGTGGGTTTTTATCATGTGAAAAAAATTTAAGTTGTAGATTTCAGGATTCATCATGTTACCTGACAGTAATTCCCCGTTTCATATCAATTCTGATGTTTCAAGTACATAAAGTATACCCGTCCTCTGAAAGAAAGAGAAAATGAAACTTGTTCAGTGGAAACTTACAGCTGCTTAGCCTCCATTAATTATATTATGTGCCTTAAATGGAAATGAATTACATGGCTGGCTCTCCTATTTACTAAATTCTTGTTTCTTTCAATTAACTAATGAAATAATTAACACACTACTCAGTTAGTTAATTTTATATATTAATTACTTTATTAATTAACAAAAAGTTTCATCACTTTTGATCATCCTAGCATTGTCTCTCCTAATGTGATTCAAAATTGATCTCCAAAAGTTGCCTATACCAAGGCCATTGTAACTATTGAGGTTAACAAGTTTCTTTTCTATTTCGATGGCTTGCCTTATTTTGCTCCACCGATAAGGATCCTCTTTTACAATCAATCTCGCCCTTTCTACATACTCATCGTGTTTTGTAAAGTGCAAGTGTTCCACCAGCACCGATTCATCAAGTTGTAAGCTATTGATATCTCTGGTATGCTCCTTTAGTCTAGTCTTGAGAGACCTCCTTATTTCTCCTAGGTACAGCTTGAAGCAAGAGCATGGGACCAAGTAAACCACTTTCTGTAATCTTGGATCTAATGGATCCTTAACAGAGTCTAGAGTTGTGCGAAGAGTATTCTAAGGTCTAGAGGCAATATGTATTCCTTCCTCCCTCAGAATCCTCGCTAACTTTCCCAAAAACTCTTACATAGAAAATAATGATTCTAAGTGCCTCCTTTCCACCATTTGTTCTTCGTCTTTCCTTTATACTAGCCTTATGGAACACCCTTTCAATCTCTCTTCTCTTGTAGCCATTTTGACATCAAGACATTCTTGAAGTGCGCCTTTTCTTGTTCAAAATGTTATGAATCCAAATTTATGACTGCACATGATGCTAATGTATTCAGGACTTATGCTTTTTGAAAAGAGTGGTGAGAATTCCCCTTAGATATAGGTTTGTATGGGTCGTCTTCTTATATTTCTCATAGGATAAGATTTCATTCTGTATTTTGGAGACAACAATGTCTAGGAAAGATAGACAGCTCTCTTCTTCTTCCTCAATAGTAAATTGGATTTGTTCCATTCTCCCATTAAGGTGATTGAGAAATTTCTCAAGCTTCTCACTACCATGGGACCTCTTGGCATTGGTGTCATCAACAAACCCATCCAACCACTCGTGTTTCAAGGGTTAGTAATCTAGATCTTTCATCTCCAAATCTTCCATAAATAGGTTTGTTACAAGGGGTGACAATGATGAACCAATTGCTACTCCCGTTTTCTCAGATGTACAGTCTACGCCTTAAAAAAAGGTGGATCGTAAGCATAATTCCAACAAATCATCCCCTAAAGGGATTTGTGATACCTCTGATAACCCTCACGCCAATGGGATCTTTGCATATATTGACACTACATCAAATCTCACTAGTTTATCATCCTCACTCACTGTGAGATTCTTGACCTTGCAAAATTTTTGGAGACCTTAATAAAAGCTGACATGTGTCTCTCCAATGATATTAGTTTCACAGCCAGGCACTTAGCAAGAGCATATGTGTGTGTGTTTCGTGTTAACAATGGGTCTTGGGGGGACCCTGTCCTTATGGAGTTTTGGTTCCCCATAAATCCTTGAGATGATGGGTACTTTTAGGATCAACCTTTTTTATCATTTTCATACATGGACAACCCCTTGATTCCCTTGGTGATAATATTGACCACCTTGTTCATGAGATTCCTTGAGACCTTTTTGTAGCTTCCACTATTGGAGCGATGTTCCAGCATTTCTGTGCTGTTGTCCTTTCTATTCATAAGCACCGTAGTGACTCCTTCTCTGACTTTAGGGTTACTGTATCTTTATTATTTCTAAAAGAGGTTAATGATCTTGAAACTATTACCATTGCAGCTTTTCAAAGCACTCTCTGTAAGGCCAAAGGAAACAGTGTTCTCTCCCATCTTATACAAGAGGCTGAACTCGTGATATTGATAAATATTTTAGATGAGATAATGTAACTTACAAAACATGGATGGCATGAAAGGTTTCTCTTGATAAATGTTGCATGGACAGTATCCATATTCACCCTTGAAAGTTCTTAAAGCTAACTTTAAGAAAACCCTTTGTTTGTATCTTCTAAATTTGTATTGATAAGTTCAGACAATAACCCTCACCACCTTGTGATCAAAGGAAACAGGGTCTCCAACTCTCTCATGCTCTCCAAGATTGTCAAAATTCCAAATAAAAAAAATCCAACAATATAGTGACCACTTGGATTTCCACAGTAAAAAATAGAAATGTAAGATGTGGTCCTTACACATAGATGGATGTACAACACTAGGGACTCCTCAAAAGGAGTCACGCAAAACATAAAACAGGGGGGAAAAACTTTTGTATGAAATAGTGATGAGAAAATTTAAATATGGTCAAAGATATCTTTAGTAAAGAGTAGGAAATAATTTCAAAAGTAAAGAAGTTAGTATACATTTTTGTGCAAGATGTTTCATATTTTATGAAATGACAAACAAAGTTTCTTGAGGAGAGATTAGGATTGCATGCATAACACCAGCCCATAAATCTAAATTAATTGAGTATACCATGAAAATATTTATTCAATTCTAGACACAAACATCAAGACATAAAGTTTTATGTAAGTAGGCATATGATGCTATGTTATAAGACACTAAAACTGCTCTCATTTGAAGTTAATTCAAGCAGTACCACCATGGGTAAATTAAGATCTGCGTCATTTTCTCACAAGTATAATTGTAGGGGAAATTGCAGATCAGATTTTTTCCCTTCAGGGGTATTGTTTGACAAAACCCTACATCAAGGGTATTCTTCTAAATTGAACATATAGAATATTAGAATACATCAGTATCTATTATACATCTCTTATGTCATGCTATGTGATATTTGTTACATTTTAGCATATTCACTATTATCATATGTTTGGATTTTCACATGAACTCGACTGCAGCTGTAGTTTGCCATTTAGGACTGACTCCTACACATCATACAAGACAGCACTACACAAGCTAAAGTAAATTGAAATTTGTGTCCAAGGTTCACCAAAAGTTATCAAAGTGATTATAAAATGTATTAAGTTGCAAATAGCATGAGGATTGTTTATTGCATGTCCGGCGTAAATGACAAATATCATATATTCCAGCTTACCTTTCCCATGTTGCACAATAGAAAGGGACCGCAGCAATAACCCAAAGCCAGATGGTATGTCTTCCACTCATCATAGAATTTCCAAAAGCCATGGCCTCAAACTGCAAATTATAGAGCAAAAAGGATAACCCCATGCAGAGAAAATGTATATATCATAATAAACTAGTAAACATGAGTGAGTTCAACTAAACAAAATGCCATACCGCACATGTGAGTGCATCGCATCCTGCATAAAACCATTCAAATTTTAAAAAACAAAGTTAGAATTAGAATAAAACTAGGTAGAAGGGCAAAGGAGATAGTTATAACGGAAAAGGAGACATGCAAGAAAATGGCATCTAACCATGGTCAAAAAGCTCTCCCAATGGACTTGAGGAATTTGTCCTTCTAGCTTGCTTCCCATCCACAGCATCAAATGTCTGGAAGCCACAAATTTAATGAATTTTAAATTTTTCTTATCACCTACAATAGAGTTTACACTTAACATTCACTTGACAAACTGCTGCAAATTCACTGCGCATGGCCTAGCATTTGTGAAATATAGAAATCATTGCAGCTTGTTGCAGGTACATCTACAAAGTTCAATTCACAAGCACTTCATTGTTGAAATAACACGTGAAGAGATGGAGAAAGCTCAAAAAAATCTCACACTTCAGTTCAGAGGCATTACATAAATCAGACAACATATACGGAATCTCATTAGATATCAAGTATTACAAAAAGAACTACCCAACTATAAGCAATAACGTAATGTACCAGACGACTAGAATAAATGCAGCAAAATAGTGACACATCTGAATATCAGATACCGATGGTTTAATCCAGTCTTTTTGAATGTACAATTGATAAAATGAATAGCTACAAAAATTTACTGGTGAGCTCATACACATGGGTGCCACCAGCTAATAGAGGTTGGTTAAAAGATATTGTTTTAGGATGTAAATTGCCTATGTCACCAACTATGATAAGTAAAGATTGGTAAAAAATAGACCAAAAAAGTTTAAAACTACACCATTGTGAAAGACAATAAGAATAAGGTTCAATAATACATAAAACTAGAACAACACACAAAAAATTGTAATCATCTTGAACTGGCACTAGCATAAACCAGATGCTGTGGATAGAAAAGGGACTATACAGAGAGCATTATAGCACGTGCTATGATCTAGAGCTTCTCTATTCAAAATTCTCAATACAATGAAAAGAATAGTCTCAGTAAATAATAACAAATCCTCAAAATTGTGTGCTATGCTCTATCTATAAATCTTTTGGATATCCAACAATGGAAATAGTAATAACATATATTTATTATTAACAATAGATCATATAATTAAACCAACTCATAACCAAACAGTCAAAATCAAATTTTCTCCTCCAAAAAATTAGAGATAACAAGGAACAGTAAATAATGATAAACTGGTTACTTGGTGTTGGAGTTTAATCTTTATTCAAGTATATTAAATATCTCAATATTGTATATTATTATTATGTGAATTATTAATTCACATGATCCAGATAATGTGAGGTGGCATGTAGCCTTCACCTCTTTTGTCTTATTAGAGATATTCTTCATTATAAGGAATAATGGAATCATATTTCAAATGTAACTCATTTGCCACTTTACATCCGTTTCCCTTCACTTCATGGAAAATAGTGACACTAGGCACACACTTGAAAGGTTGGCTAATGCAAATATTGGAGTTATTTTGTGACTCTTTATTCCCTCTTCACTCTATTTCAAGAGTGTTTGGATCTCTTCCTACACACATTTTCAATATCTTCTCTTAGAGAGTTTCTTAAGGCTTCTTTTAGTTTTTCTCTGGATTTTTATTCTCTCTTCAATTTATTCTTTCTTAAAAGAACATTTATGCACATTGTGCTATCTTGTAAATGTTGTGGGTCGTCTTTCAATAGTGCGTACAGTTTCTTTCCAATGTACCAGTTTCCCCACTTGACAAATCTTGTCTCAATTCTTTTATGGTATGTTTTATTCTTCCATTAATTTCATTGCATTTTATTTGTTATGATTAAATATTTTAGTAAGTGATATTGGCATTATTTCTTACACTTGGTGATTAAAATTCTAAAAAATGATGTAATTGTGTTTTAATTATACAATCAAACCAATTTCCAGAAAAGAAAATTAAACTATGTTTTCAACCAGAAAAAAGGAACTTTCAAAATGGCAACAATGATCACAGTGTCTTCTCTAATGTTAGACACAAGTTTAAATAAGGAAACTACATGTACCCTTCCTGGCAGTTGAAAATGAATCAAATCTTGTGGCAGTCATTACAACCAGAAACCTACCAAACAGAACATTCAAAGCCTCCAATGACTATTAGTTAATCTTTTAAATGAGAAGGAATCACTTTAAAATTATATTTAAAACTGAACTAGCAAAAGTCCAAATAGCTCTGAAGCACCAATTGCATGATTTTCTCAAGCTCTAGCAATTACAATAGAGTTTTAACATTGAAAATAACTTATAATCATTTTGCATCTCCTAGTGGACAATCGCTTAAGCTCAATTTTAATGGCACCTCTAAAGCAAATCCAGGCCTGGATGGAAAAGAAGTGTGTTTAGAAACCATTCAGGGAAAGCAATCTCGATCCATGGTCAGGCCTTGGACTACATGTCTAACAATGTAGCTGAGGCAAAGGCCCTACGTAGGGCCTTGAAGATTGATAAGGAGAAAGGATGGACAAATGTGATTGTAGAGGGTGGCTTCCAGATCATAATAAAAATAGCAATTAAAGAAGCAAAGCCATAATTGGCAAATTAATAAAATAATACATGATTGTAGCCTTCTAGATCAGTCAATCAAGTTCAAACCTTACGACGACATAAGGCAAGAACATAAGTGGTTGCACAATGCAGACCATCTAGCTAACCTTGGGTCAATACACTAGCAATCAATGGAAAAACAAATCTAGTACATGATGTCTCCCTCCAAGGGAATGGAAATGGCGACCCCCTTTGAATGTGCCATTGCCATAAATGGCTTATTTCATTAATCCATAGGATGCTTAAGTGGGTTGGCCATTTTAACAAGCAATCTTCATTCACTACCAATTCCTTTCCCTACCACATAAGGGACTCCTTGCAGTTTTTAATCCCTTTTCTTATCCTATTTCATCATTTACCCTCGAAGGAAATTTATGATGAGGAAATTTGATGTTTGGGTCAGAGAGAAAATTTCAAGGGAGGAAAAGATTGAATTTTTCAGGAGATACAGAATTCATAGATTTTCTTTCCCTACTCAGTGGATCTTTCTTCTTAATACTAAAAAATTGGGGTGAGTTTATTTTTGAAGCCAATGCCTTTGTAAAATCTATTTATTGGACGGCAAGGATGATTCTCTTCGGAGATTGTTTCCTTCTCCTTGTGATCTAGTGGAGCCTATGTGATGTATTTTCATAACTTTGAACTTTGAATCCCCACCTAATCTGGGGTTTTTCTGTGTAGTGCATTTAGAATTTACAGTTTTGGGGGGGGGGGGGGGGGGGGGGGGGAGGGAAATTAGAAAGGGGGGAGAGCAAATTTCTGCTCTTGGCAGACTTGGACTCTTTGTATGGTGAATTATTCTCTCTTAGGGTTGGGTACTCTTCTATGATTTTCTCTACACTGAAAAATTCAGAGGCACAAGCTGTGGATATTTTGGTTTTCTTTCATAGTTATCATAATCTCACTCTCTCCTATGGACCAAGACACCAAAAATCCTAAGGAGTCTGGAGGACCCTCTAGTTTTAAAAGGAATGATGGCTTTCAAAGGGAAAGGAAGCTATAGAACAGGTAACCAGAGGATTGACCCTTAATCTGATTAATTACTATACTTGGGAGGATGTTCATAAAGTTAACCTGATTAATTACTGTACTTTGGAGGGATGTTCATAAGGCATACTTTGCTGGTTGATGATATCGAACTTCAATCCCTGTTGGCAGATAATGTTATTTTGGATGAATCTACTAGAGTGTCTGTTGAAGTGGGCTTTGGTTTCAAGGACAAAAGCTGTTAAAGTTATTAATTCATTATGTAAACATTAACTAGTAAAGTAAATGTACTTTAGTTATACAACGTATAATTACCTCACCTAAATGTAACAACTTTCTGGTTAATAAAAAAAGAGGCATGCACATATCTCAGTCTGCCTTCCAGTTTGCTTTGGATTCAAGGACAAAAGCTGTTAAGGTTATTAATTCATTATGTAAACATTAACTAGTTAAGTAAATGTACTTTAGTTATACAACGTATAACTACCTCACCTAAATGTAACAACTTTATGATTAATAAAATAATAGACATGCACACATTTCAGTGCTTGTGTTTTCCACCATTGGTATCAGAGCCAATTGTTCGGGACGACCTGGTCGCATACGAATGGAGCAGAGTTCGAGGAAGCCCTCGAAAAGGGTACGGATTGCAGAAGAGACAAAGAAGAGGTTCAAACTTGTTCGAAGAAACCCTAACAGGAGTACAAGCAAGATAGATGCATTCAAAGTTGTTTTTCAAAGTTTCATGATCAAATTAAAGGAAGGAGAGGTAAACCAGTTTGCTTTGAGGCATGTACATAAAAATAAGAAACATTGATGGAGATTCGCAATTTGGAGAAACATGAGTTGCAGAGGATGTCGTAATTGTTTTCGTGAGTCCTTTAAGGAGATAACTTTGATGAGTTGCAGCTCAACAACATCATGAGAGAACAGGCTTCACCATGAGGATCACAAATACCAAAATGTGAAGGTAGTTTCATGGAGAATTTTGCAAATACCAAATCATGTTCCCACATTTAACTCAACATAAATTTGTGCACAAGTCTCTGAAAGACCCTTGAAGGCAAAAGTCACAGAAAAAGTGAAGTGTTGAGATCAAGAACAAACCAGAAGGAAAGGTCTGTGTAGAGAAAAACGACCCAAAAAATTATCATGCAGACATTAGGGAATAAGAAAACTAATAGATGGCAACACGAGACCAGATCAAGACCAGACAGCAAAGATAAGTTCTGAGTTCTAGCATTTTCGTGGATGATACTCAGCATTTTCGTGGATGTTTTTACATCGCCAAAGGAGCAGAAGTAAAATTGATTTGCACATACCAAAGCGTCACGTTTTGTGCCCAGATCGTGACTATGACTGAAAAGAAAGACCATAAGCTTCCTTTTATGGTATTTATTAGTTCTTTTGTTCAAATCACAATTTCCAGGTGATTTATAGTTCATGTTAGGGCATGGGAAATAATATTACAAAGAGGGACAGGAGTCATTTTTGCATAGACAACAGTCATGATTTTCAATCAATTTCAAATTTCGTGATTTTCAGGTGTTGTTTTTCGTCATTTTCACAATTTATTTGCATATTTGTGAACAAAAACAACAATTTGCAGACATCTAAAATAATCATTGGCCAATATTCAAACCTTGGTTCTACCAGAGCACAAAAGTTAGTTTTCCAAAATTACAATGTCTTCGAGACAACAAATTAACAATTGAAGAGTATTGAGACTGCAATAAAATCATGTTCAAGACTGAAGTAAGATCTATTGCAGATTTTGCAGATTACGACAAACATCATAACGAGGCCTTGTTGTTGTTGAAGATATTTGTGTCACATGGTTAGATAATCGAGGTTCAAAATGCCATTGAGGTGAGTGTGCTTTGGACCAATCTAAAGAGCAAATATCAAACTTCAGAGAAAAACCGAGCCTTCTATCTAAAGAATTTGTTGGTTGACAAAGGATGGATCCCTCTCAAAACATCTTCTTCAGATGAAATACTTCCAAGACCAGCTCGGTGGCATCAACATAAAGATGCATGGTGATGATTTGGTTGCGCTTGTTCTGAATAGTTTGTTGTCCTATGAAATGTTTGTGGAGGCTCTACATTTGATGGTGGAAAGCCAGACCCTGCATTCCTATTTGTTGCAGAAGGAATGCAGGAAAACATAAGATATTAAGTCCAATTATAGACAATCAGAGAGTGCATTGGCTGCTCATTCAAAGGGGAAGTAGAAACATAACCCTGGTGAATCTTTCAGCTACCAAGTGAAATGTCAAAACTCTCATAAGGTGGGCATATAAAAAAGTATTGCCAGAAGCAACAGTATGCCAAGCCACAATATGAAGCAAATGTGGTAGCAGTTGTGGGTGAATGGGATTCTAAAGAAAAATGTGTTCTCACGACATCATACTCGACTAATAGTGCTACCAATTATCGTTTCACTTATTCCAACACATCAAACATTTTTCATGTTGTAGGAATCCGTATGTGACATTTACTTCAATTTCTGATTCAATTTTATTAATTGATGGAAAGTCACTTGCAGTAGAGGAGATAGGGGATACTTGTATAGTGATGAATAATGTCGAATTCCTTATAAAGAATGTTAGATATGTTTCTAGCATGCATAAGAATTTCCTATTTACTAGTCTATTGACAGAAATTCCTGACATTGTATTAAATTTATCTTGGAAGCAATGTATTGTGTCTGATGTGAAACAGAAATGAGTAATTTCTCTAGGCATTGGGCGAGGTGGTCAGTATAGGCTTGTTAACTCTGCTACAATCAACTTAAAAGCACGCATGGAGGGAGACTCCACTATACAAGATGTGTTGGAGGATAAAATTCCTCATAGACTTGTTGACCCTACTCTAGTCAACTTACACTCACTATTAATGGAGGGAATATCCATTATACAGGATGTGCGGGAGGCTGAAATGCTACATGTGTGGGCGGAGGAGATGCACCGATAACAAGATGCACAGGAGGCACATTGTGAGTTGGCAAAAAAATGCCACTCAAAGAATTTTGAAGAGTGACTTAAATATCCATGATGTGCAAGAGGAGCATAGTGAGATGGCAGGAAATGTCATTCAAACAAAGGCACTGGCTGAAGGTTTTTGGGTACCTGATCATGATCATGTAGTTTGCAGATTGATGATGTCCCTATATGAACTCAAGCAGACACTACAAGCCTAGTATAGTTTTGTTCGATCAGCATCTCCTAGATTCTGGATTTAGATCTATGTACGTCTGGCTGAAATTATCAGCCATTGATGATTCATCACCAGTCAAAGCATCTATGAGAATATAAGGCATATTTATAAGGTGTCTCATTATAAGTTGGTTGTAACCGATTGTAACTACATCAACCGTTTTGTAACTTCTTCGTTTATAATAAATAAACGGACACACAATCTCAAATGTGTGCAATCCGACTTCTCTTTATTTCTTCCTTGTATACATCTTCTAACAATGGTATCATAGCAAGGGCAAGCGAAGAAAGAGAGAAGGGTAGGAAATCCACCACATTAGGGCATGGAATCTGCATAAGGAGAAAAACAAATACATTTTTCGTTTTTTTAGGGCATCTGGAAGGCACAGTTGTATTTTGAAGGGCAGTCGCAAATATAAGGAGAAAAACGAAGACATTTTTGTTTTTGATTTTCGACAGAGATCTAGGGCACATTTATTTTTCGTGAGAGCAGAAAAATGAGACGTGAATCCAGGGCTAAATGCCACGAAAATACACCTGGTCGCGGAAGAGTTTTTTTTTAATTTTTCAGCCACAAAAAGTCACGTTCTTAATAGCCACGAAAAGTTACGAGTTTAGGCTGTTTTACAGTCGTGCCACTAATATACTGTACGTGAGCACCATTATAAAAATTATACAGTCGATGTTTTAGAGGAAAATAACAGTCGGGAATTTTGCAGTCATGAATATACAGTCACATATACAGTCGCATTTTTCATTAAAAAAAACCAGTTGCGAGTTTCAGAGAAAAAAACAGAGTTTGCAGTTGCAAATTTTAGGAGAAAAACCAATCCTAAATTTCAAGGAAAAACAAAGTTTACAATTGAGGGTTTCAGGTGAATACGAAATCCAGAACTCCAGTTGATGCTTTTTGGAAGGGCACGAAAATCCTGTCTTCTGTTAACAAAGTAGGGCACGTTTTCAGTTTGGACAGTTGTATTCTTCCGATATCTAGGGAACGAAACAATGCACTTCACATTTGCAAAATAAAAAGAAAAAAAAGACACTCTTGGAAACTGGTATTTTATTTATTTTTACTCATTTCGGTAAAAACATAGTCATATTTATCTTATTAAATAGAAATTCCCGTTGTAAGAAAAGAGGTCACACAACATGGGTTTGTTGTGTTCGAGCCAATGATGTGCCCAAGGGTAAAGTCATACCAAATACAGCCAATACAGCCATGGTTGAAGACCCACCGGATGCAGAAGGTAGTGAGGACAGTGACTAATATGCAATAAAAAGATGCTCTAAACTTTGAAGGCAATAAAGAATACAGAGTAGATGAAGCTCGGTATGGATGGTTGCTTAGATAGTTCGGGAGACTGTGGATCTTGGGAATTATACCCTCACGAGGGTCATGAGACAACTTGATGGAGCTTGTGGATGGCTCAGTATGGATGGTTGTCCAATAATTCGGGAGATCTGTGATTCGGGAGTTCGGGGAGGTGGAATCCAGGAACTCGGAAATTCAGCTCGGGAGTTACACCTTTACGAAGGTCACGAAGCAGCTTGATGGAGCCCTACCTTATCATAGCATTGAAAGTGTCTGAAGATTGCGTAGTTCTGTTTTGTTCTAGTTTTGTTAGATTGTTTGTTTTTTTGCTTTATGTAGAATTAACCTTAAGAGGGGGTATGAGAATATAAGGCATATTTATAAGGTGTCTCATTACAAGTTGGTTGTAACCGGTTGTAACTACATCAACCGTTTTGTAACTTCTTCGTTTATAATAAATAGACGGACACACAATCTCAAATGTGTGCAATCCGACTTCTCTTTATTTCTTCCTTGTATACATCTTCTAACAGCATCATCCTACATACAATTGCTAGGCAGCCTGATATATCTTATGCCTACTGGACTGGATCTATGTGTTGCTATTAGCAATCTTTCTCGGCTTTTGTCTCAACCAAAGCTCATACATTGGATAGCAAAGTGTCATACTGCAAAATTCAAATTAACATAGGAGGAGCAGCCTACTGATTTAATGACTAAATCCTTTGATCCCATTGTGTTTGTAAAATTTCGGGACAAACTTGAGTAGTTTCTGGACTAGTCATTAAGGAGAAGTATTAAAGGTATTAAGACATTATGTAAACATTAATTAATTAAATATTAGCTAATGCACTTTAGTTATACAATGTATGGCTACCTCACTTGAATGTAATGACTTTATGATTACTAAATGGAAAACATGTGCATATCTTAGTGCACCTTCTAGTTTCTCTTCATTCTTTCTCCGCTTATGTTTTCCAACAAAAGCATCAGACAAGGCAAGAGATCTTATGCCCTGTTTTCTAAACCTTGTATTGTTCTCAATCAATTGGATAAGGGAGTAATAGAAGAAGAGGATATAAGACCAGCTGAACTTCTGCAGCTGCTGAAGATGGAGGAAGCAGAGCCTATAGCCTGATCCCAGAAGAACACAACGAATAAGACTGGTCTACACAGGCAGACAACAGAGGAAAAAGAACAAGGATGAGGTACCCAGGACTGTGGGCCAATCAGTCACAAATGTTTTGATATAAAAGGTAGCAGGGTGAGTTCTTGCAGCTAGAACTTGGATGCTTAACAGGCAGGTTGGAAGCCTCATTTTTAACCAACTACAGAATTGAAGCTGGCAGAGTTAAACCACCTGATTTCTGATTTCTATGGAAGCAAACATGACGATGTAAAGGCTGACGGTTTAACTCATATAATATATATATATATATATATACACACACACACACACAATTAAGTACAATGGTTAGGTAGAGATTTTGTAGATATCAGGGAGGTTGCTTGTTCTGATCAGAAGATCATATCAACCATAAGTATAGACACGTACCAAGAAGTGGGAGTACCTATCGAGTAAAATGTGAAAAACCTGATAATAGAATGAAATGTCAGTATACTATTCTCTTGAATTCTTGAATTTCTTGACTTTTCTTTTGCATAAACATCCTGATTGTGGGTGAAGATTTTGGCCTCCCATGAATTGATTCGGGTGAATCCAAGGGTTGGTCTGTGGCAATTTTTCCCATCTTTTAGGACATGTGGTCCTTTAATTTTTAACTATTAATAAAAAACTCAGGATGGCAGAATAAATAGAGGAGACCTGCTTTAGAGCATTGTATATTTGAAAGCAAATCGATTCATGAATGGCATTAAAGGCATTGTCTTCCAAGGGGTTGAGGCTTATAACAATCACACTTGCACTTGAATATCCAATCCCATTTCAAAAGTTATAACCATATAGACTCAAAAGAAAAATCGAGACAGACAAAAATTCCAGTTATTAGGCACAACTAGTGAGACTTTCATGCCAAAGAGTTACACACCTTAAGATTTTTTTACAGTGAGAATTAAATATAACACTGGACAATAGAGAGCAAAGAAGGAGAAATAATTTATTCAAATTATGCTTCAACTATCTCCTAACTATCAACAAACTCATAACTACCAACTCGTGACAACCAAGTTACAAGAGGCCTTCAGTATTATCGCCCTTTCATTTTAATAGCTTGGTCTTTATATTGATTTGAATTCTACAATTTTCAATGATGCTTAGCTTCAATGCTAAGCATTAGCACCTTGTGGGTCCACAAAAACAATCACTTTGTTGGACTATGGAGTCCAGTCTTGTGGGCCCATTTGGGTTTTAGTTTATTTAATATACTTTTAGTCTTTTTGTAATTAAGCAGTTATCCCTCAGGCAAGAGGTAAAAGAGCCAAGTGGTAAAAAGACTCTTAGGTAGTAAATAATAAAATGTTTTTGAAAGAAAGAAGCTTTTACATGAGTCTCAAGACTCTATTTGGCCAAGGCCGTGGATTCAGCCTGTGGATGGCCTGAGTTGTCATCCACACCCTCTTGGGTAAGTAAATCTATTTTTGCTTTGTAGTAAAACTATAACCAAAATTTAATGTGCGCCATTCAGAAGTCTATCTCACTTTTCAGAAGTTTTAGAAAGTAGTTTCCATCTGTTTCCAATTTCACTTATATAATATATTATATTAAAGTATATTAGTTGATGTATAATAAACTATAAATAACAAAAACAGTAAACCATGTGATCTTATACACGAATGGCATTCTTCTGGTCATAAAAACCTCCTGACGTGCCCTAGAAATGACTGAAAATAATAACTCGCGTGCTCCTTTACTGCAACTGTAGAAATTGTGATTTTCAGATAAATGGCGGCTGGTGAATTTCCAGATTGTGTATTTCAAATGTGTTTTCATTAGTTGCATTGATTTGTGGGTCAAAATTCAATAATTCCGATTTTAGACTTCTTCCTTTTGTTACATTGGTTTCCAGGTCGGAAACATTGTGTGAAAAATGGCCAATATTCAGAATCTTGTTCTGCCGAAGGCGCAGAAATTGACGGGTCAGAACTATGATGTCTAGAGTCACAAGATTCAAATGATCGCAGAACATCAAGACTACAATGGAATAATCCTTGGCATTGCGAGCAAACCTCTTACAGATTATATGGATTATGACAAGCATAATAAGGAGGCCTCGTTATTGTTGATAATGTCAATGTTAGATGATTTGATACCTTAAGACCAAAATGCCAGTGAGACTAGTGTGCTATGGACAAGTCTAAAGAACAAGTACATGACTTCAAAGAGGAGCCTGGTTCTATACCTGAAAAAAATTGTTATTTTAAGCAAAGATGCATGAGGATAGGTCCCTATCAAAACACCTTCGAATGAAAGATCTCTGAGACCAGCTCAGTTCAATCGATACAAATGTTGATGATGATGAATTGGCAGCTGTGAAGCCAAGAAACGCCTAAGGGGCCCACGTTTCTGCCTGGAAACGTTTCGGAAACGCGAAACGTGGGGGAAACGCTGTGGAAACATCTTGGATGTTTCCGGAAATGTCTCAGCCGTTACCAACAGTTTTTTAATTTTTAAAGCATTATAACTTTTAAAAAAAATAAAAAATACCTTCATTTATTGCACCTAAACCTAATCTACCTACCTAAACTTGCTAAAGACACTTCCTAAAAGCTATATAATGACATCTTGGGTCCATTCTAAATCACACTCTCATGTTTATCTTGCGAAATTCAGTTTTCATTAAACTAGATGACATATTCTAGAATCTAGATGTTTCTAGAAACGTCTTAGATGTTTCCAACGGTTTTTTAATTTTTAAAGCATTATAATAAAAAAATAAAAAATACCTTCATTTATTGCACCTAAACCTGATCTACCTACCTAAACTTGCTAAAGACACTTCCTAAAAGCTATATAATGACATCTTGGGTCCATTCTAAATCACACTCTCATTTTTATCTTGCTAAATTCAGTTTTCATTAAACTAGATGACATATTCTAGAATCTAGATTATTATCATGTATATGTGAATCATTGAAAATGTAACCATGTTGAATGATGACTCTTTAGAACTTCAAATTTCAATGAATACAAAATATTTTGAGTGCTTTATCAATTCTCTTATGGTCCATGGAGTACAATTATACAATGAGTACTATGCATATATATATATATATATATTACGGATGTTTCCGCCGCATTTCGTATCCAAGGTTTTTTGAAAATTGTCATTTCCACGTTTCGTACCCATACCTGCATCCGTATCCGTACCCGATTCCGTTTCCTGGCAACATAGATTGGAGGTGCTTGATATGAATAGTTTTCCGCCCTTTTATGAAACATTTGTGGAGGCTCTACACGTGACAGTGGAAAGTCGGATCTTGACGTTTGATTAGGTCAGTTCCTATTTGCTGCAAAAGGAGCGTAGGCAGACAACCAATTGGCTCCAATTTTAGGCAATCAGAGAGTGCATTGACTGCTTAGTTAAAGGGAAAGTGAAGATGTCACTCTGGTGAATCTTCCAAATACCAAGTGAAATGTCTATACTATCATAAGTTTGTGCATCTTAAAAAGGATTGCCATAAGCAACATTAAGATCTTTCCCAACACAACAAAAAGCTACAAGACTACGCAAATGTGGTCGCAGTTGAAGGACGGGATTCTGAAGAAGAATGTATTTTTTATGGTCTTACAACATTATGCTCGAACAACAATGCTTCCAATTGTTGGATCATTGACTCCAATACATCCACACATATTTTATGTTGAAGGGACTAGTATGTAACATTTACTACCATTTCTAATTCGGTATTATTAGTAGATGGAGTAACTTGCAATAAAGGGGATATGAGATGTATGCATTGTGTTGAATAATGTTCAAAAACTATTAGTAAGGAATATTGGGTATGTTCCTAACATGTATAAAAATCTCTTGTTTGTTTGTCAGTTAACACAAAAACTCAATCTTTGTGTAAATTTCTTTGGGAAGAAGTGTGTTGTGTCAAATGTGAAACAAGGATGTGTTATTGCTCTCTAGAGGCATTGGGCAAGGTGGCCAATACAGGTTTGTTGACTCTCATATAGTCAACTGAAATGCACACATGGAGGGAAACTCCACCATTCAGGATGAGTTAAAGGATGAAATTCTACACAAGTTTGTTGACCCTGCTTCAATCAACTTACACGCACTTGTTGTGGAGAGAATATCCACTATACAAAATGTGTGGGAGGATGCAATGCCTCAGAAGGATGGAATGCCTCGTGCGGATGGAATTCCTAACTCAATACAAAACATGCATGAAGCAAAAATGCCTTGGGAGGATGGATTTCTTCGCTCAAATGTACAATTAATTGTGGAAGAACATTCCACTATCCAGGATGCACTACCAACACATGGTGAGATGGCAGGACGCGCGACTCAATCACAAGCACTGGCTTGAAGGTCAGCAGAGCAAGGACACTTTGCTCATCTTGACGAGATGGTTATTTCTCCTACTACTACAAAGATGGATATTTCTCTTACTACTGTAGAGATGGTTACTTCTCCTACGGCTACTGTGGAGATGGTTATTTCTCCTGCTGTGGAGTTCCTTCTTGCTCCTACTACGGATATTGCAAATATGATCACATTTCAATTTCTCCACTCTGGAGATTTAGACAAGGAAATTTTTGGGTACCTAAACATGCTCATTTGGATTGCAGATTGATTGATTCCCTGTGCGGACTTGAACAAGCTCCATAAGCTAGTACATTCTCTTTGATCAACATCTCCAAGATTCTGATTTCATATCTATGGAGCTTGCTCTGAAATTATCACCCATTGATAGATTCATCCCTAGTCAATGAATCATTCTACAAACAATTGGTGGATCACCTGTCATATCTTATATCCACATGACCGGTTCATGATTTTGTTGTTAGTTGTCCTTTTCAGTTGTTGTCTACACTAAAGCTCACACATTGGACGATACCAAAACATCAGATGATTGCTTATTGCTGCATATTACAGGGTAATTTATAAGAAGCAACCTACAGTTTTAAATTTTTAATGACTAAACTCCT
The DNA here is from genome assembly GCA_019776745.2 of Taxus chinensis. NCBI lineage: Eukaryota > Viridiplantae > Streptophyta > Pinopsida > Cupressales > Taxaceae > Taxus > Taxus chinensis. Next base: position 3,535,381 of record CM034156.1, on the reverse strand, counting down.
TGGTTTTATTGTATTTGTAAAATTTCAGGACAAACATGGTGTCTCCAATTTAGTCATTAAGGGGGGGTATTAAAGTATATTAGTTAATGTATAATAAACTATTAGCTATCAACTAACTAATATTCAGTTTATGAACTTCCCCAACAATATCGTAACCTCTTTCAGCATAATAAATATGAGCACCACACTCTTCTCAATGAGTGCCATGTGCCCTTCCTCATTTCTCTTCATTCTTTCTAAATTTACATCTTCTAACATATAACAGAAATATGAGGCATTACATCGGATCTAAATTTATAGCATTGCAATTCTTACATTTCTACAGTTCTTAAAGATTTCCTGTCAGTCTAAGATTTTTGTTCCATTAAAGCTTCAGATTTTGTATGGTTTTCAAGAATTACATCAGGTTTTAAGTTGAACTCATAAAATTGAACTTGCATCTATAACGTATGAGATTTGACTGGTTAATGCTTAAAATATACTTACTTTCCACTGCAAAAGAAAAGGCCAATAGCTTTTTCTGGCCTATTTTACTGCGAAGTCCTATAAGACTCATTGTTCATAACAATTTTATTTTGAGCCTAAATGGGCACAGAAATGCCTTAACCCCTATCTTTCTTGAGTAGGCAAGATGACATGGGGACATTATTCAGAAGGGGACAATTATATAACTTCTACCACTATTGTAAAAGAGGAGACGCGAATGTAAATCAGCTTTGTACATAAGGAGCAGAAAGAAGATCGTCGTGCACTGGACTAAGAGCCCACAACACATATCCTACAATAGCGTAGTGACTAAAACATCATGCACATTGCACAGCACTATAAGACCATAACCCACATTTTCAAAGACCTTAAAGTGACTATACACACCAACTTCACACAAAACAATGTACCTCATCATAGCCCTCCTGATTTTGATGTGTTTGACAACATATTGGACAGAGGTAACAACATGCAGAATCATTGCGATGCCTTGAACGATACTTATTTTGAATGGAAACACATCCGTGGACAAACAAAGATGTGGTGCCCAGCATCTCAACATGGACAACAGATGGTATCTATAAAAAAGCAGGAGAGAAAGAAATGCACGATCAGGCTTGTATTTGGTCCTCAAGCTTTGAGGTCAAAGATTTAATTAGGGGTTATCCATACAAAAGCAGAAGCGAAAGAAATACACGATCAGACTTGTATTTGATCCTCAAACTTTGAGGTCAAAGATTTAATGAAAGAGGTTACATTGGGTGTCAAAACACAATACTCTGTCATTTAATGAGTTTTTTAGACCTAAAATCTCACAATTTTGTACGTAAGTGGTAGTCGTAAGCCAATGTTGTATATAGTTGCCTTTTGCACTTAAGCGGAAGTCATAAATCAATGCTTTATATTTCCAAACGTGCAGAGATACCATCCTACCCCAGGTTATGCAGTTGCTATTAATCTTTATACTTTGTGCATTGACTGTTCATTTTTTAGTTATTTCTTTTATTATTTTCTGATGAAATGCAACCTTGTCTACAGGGATGTCACAAACCATGAATAATCATTTTCTGACAGATGAGAGAGTCTCGACTCTCAAAATTGAATCATAGACCAGTGTTCCATTTACAGATCATAAAATATAACTACAAGTCTACAAATAAAAGGTCTAGCAGAGATAGCATTAGCATCAAGTAGTGGTGAATTCAAACCTGATATAAAAATAAAAGCAATCCGTGCATGAAGTTAACCCACTTGGGAGGCGGGTAATCTAGTTGAGGTGAATAAACCTGTGGCACAAAAATTACATCACGTTTAGTCAGAAAAATACAAAAGGGTACAAAATGATCAGTATCCAGCAGCCAAAAAGATTTTACAAAAGAAAGATTTTGAACTCACGGGATGTAAACTCTTTCCTTTTCAGAAATGCAAATAATTTCTAGCTAGAAATTGCATGACAGAGACCTCTTTGCTTATGGAGAACAAGGAAAAATGTGATAGATGCAACCACAGAGTTTGTGTTTAATATAATATTAACCAGCAGTTGACAATATAAGCTGGCAAAGTTTCAAAACTAAATTGCAGAGTGATATGGGAGATGCCAATCACAAGTCATGTCAGATCACTTCCAAAACAAATAATGAAAGCAGGTAATATATAGAGAACTACCGTGCCTAACAGGTTAGACTAAGGGAGGAATTAATAGAAACTAAAAATCCTGCAAGACTGCAGTTTCAACCAAATACATAATAGCAAATAATAGTCTTGCCTAACGGTTTAGGCTAAGGGAGGAATTAATAGAAACTAAAACTCCAGCAAGATTGTAGTTTCGTGACGATAGCGAAATACATATGTCACATCCCGTAATAATATCTATTTGATAACTGTACATCATCATTATCCTGCTGTACTAATCTTAGATGATTGAGCTCCACCTTGCTTATGTTAAGGGATGATTTCGTAATTGATCATTAACATGATCAATTATTGTACCTTGTATTATTTCAGTGTTGAAATAATTATTGTTTTAATGTTTTACTAATCTCCTTGTCATTATCGGTCATCGACTGCAAGACATTATAATAGTCTCTTTCGCTGCTCAGAAAGGGTTACAAAAGGACGACAAGGTAAAATAATGAATAATAGTTGAAGTTTATTTTTATCGGTCTTTGACCATTGTTGCAATAAAAAATGAATGCTATAATCTTCTCCTCAATGCTTGGCTAAATAAAGGTTAGTGCATTGTTTAACAATGATGGTCATGGACCATGGCAGATGATACGTTTTAAGTTCTATTGGGCTCGTTGGAAATTTTGGTGATATTCAAGTTAGTGTATGAATATGGAAATAGAAAGACGTTACCATTCTTTGGTGACACCGTGACTGTGAGAGATTTCTCTCACTCTTCCTTAAAAAAACAACTTATAGTGACAGCTCTTGTTAAAAGATTCATTTGAAAATCAGGTAATTAACTCTGAGGTTCTCTTAGGTAGAGGATTGAGTCTCTTGAGAGCTGGTAAAAGTTTGTATTACTTTCTTTGGGTATCAACAATGAATGTATTGCTTTGTTCCCTTATGAGAGGTAACGGAGATAGATTAAAATCATTAGAGCCCATCTATCGGCCAAGCCGTATAATTGCTTACGTTTAAAAGAGATCTTTTTGTGGTCTAAGTAACAGGATTGATTTTTGTAACTTACTTGGAAGGGCAGTTTCAAATCTATTGGAAATTAATTAGACTGTCATGATGATATTATTTTGTGATTGACTATTTTGAGTTGATTTTGTATAATAGTATCCAATTTTCGAAGTAAAATTTAAAACTACTTAGACAGGAATTTGTCTAGGGCAGGTGATCTACTTGTTGTGTAGAAACTTATGATGAGAAGTTTGATTGTTAATGGAAAGATTGAACTTCTTCTTGTTTGTGTAATAGATGATCAGTATGGATTGTCTTTGTGATGACTGAACCCAAACTGTTGATATCATAGTGAATAAAAACACTCTTGGAAGAGATAAGAAGATTACCTACTTGGATGTCATTTTCTATAACCTTCATGAATAGAGATTGTTTAGTAAAAAATGTGGCTGACTTGTTTGGATTGAACAATCTTATGGATTAAATATCATTTGCTGATTCGAAGTAAACATAACAATAAACATGGTTCTTATGTAAGAGTTTATAAACTGGTTTTATTAAGATAAGATTTGATCTTAATATCAGATACAGAATATTGCTTTACTAGACTTATATTTATTAAGGTCGTATGATCTTGAGTCTAGCTTGTTTATATGGTTATTTGGAAACAGAGATTTCATAATGAGTTCATGAGATCATTGACATGCTTCTTGATTTAAATAAATTATAAAGATAAAGGATAGATAACCTTATTATATTTCCTTATTTCAAATTAATGCAACATGATTACGAGTTGATGATTCATGCCAATTCCTTGAACTAACCATGCAAACTATTTTCTCTCTCCTACAACATGCAAGACGGTGTAAACATTATGAAGTGATTGAATTGATTATTAAGCGTAATATCGTCATGCAATGATTACTACTTATCCATGTTCGGATTATTGTAAATATTGTAATGCGAATGTATTACTTCACGGATTGTTTTAAGGCAATTTGGCCTAATGTATTCAATGATTATCTTCAGATAATCATCTCATGATTATGTACTATTGCTACTAATTGATTATTAAATGATGGTTGTTTAGATCATTATGATTGCGAAAAGTGACATACTCGTACCATTGTTTTACACTAGAGCATTTATTATAATTGATGTTATAATGTATTACCACAATTGCTTTATGATGTCAATATGATGGATTAAGTACGCTTGTGAATCAATATAGTTAGACGAGGAAAACGGTAAGACGAAACAAGGAAATATAACATTGTACTTATAGAAGATAAGTATGTTAATAAGATATATTTGTTTCATTCATTCACCATAAATGAACAAGATGATATGTATCAGTTTATAAGTATGAAACAAAAGGGAGAGAATGTTGGTCTCATAACCGCCGTTAACATACATGTTTAAGATAAAGTATATTCGTTGTATATATCATATTTGTTTCCACTATACCTTGGCGGGAAAACAATTACAACAATATGAAACAAAGTACGAAAGATACATTGTAATCATGAGAAAAGTTCTAATATATATAAGTAATGTAAAGGTATTAAATGATTAAATGACTACAATGATTATAAGTATTGTTTATCTCATCGTTATGAATTTTGTTTATCTTATGCTTAACTAAGCCAATTCAATCATCGTACGTTGACATAGTTTACCTTACGACATGTGGTATGAGGCACTTACACTAGTTGGTGACTCGATGAGTTAGGGTACACCTCTATCGTGAATCAAATAACATAATGAAACTTAGAATAACTTATCCTTAGAATGAAAGCAAAATGATTTAACAATGAAGGGTAGGAGCCATGAGACGACATTCGTGTCTTATGAACATTGTCTGTGTCAGCTTAGGATGGCTACGGGGAGGGTCACGAACGCGTAATGACGCAAGTCATTATGTGAGCATAACCTTTCCCGTAGGAATCCTAAGATGGGACTGACAAGATTCATGTGACTCAAACATCGAGTCATGATCCCTGCAGCTTCAAAACTAAATTCAATTACTTATCATAAACAAATAACTAAAATGGTTAACTTTAACTTAAATTCTAATCAACTAAAAAGAATCCTGATAACTATATTGAGACAGTTGTGTGGTGATTAGAAGACAAGTTTCGTAGGCTAGTGTGTAGTATCGAAACTGATATGCTAACGCAATGCCTAATTAATGTGGCCATAGTAGTGCAAATGATTGATTGTATTGTCTTTTCACCATTTCTTCTTTCAGTAGTGTTTTGAACTAGAGGGAAGTACTTGCATGCTTTACTGGCTAACACAAAGAAGATGTGCAAGTTATCGGGACCTATAAAAAGGTTTAACCAAAAGTATACGATGTATATTGGCTTGTATAGAGTGTTGATGGGACATCGAGAAGGATCTAGAACCCTTTGCAGTTGCACATGGTTATTGTATGTTGTCAAGATGGATTCTCGAATATTAATAATGTTAGGTTACTTAGTATTGAGCTAAGTAATAATGTTACTCATTACAGCGTAAAAAGAATTAAGGGATTTTGTAAATATTACTATGCTAGATTTTATCTGCTACGTGTTGAAAATCATCGAAGGCATAAAAAGGTAATTAAATATTTATATTAAAAAAAATCCCATAGTTTGTTGAAGTATAACATGGGTGTTACAACATAATAGCAAATTCGAAAGGGTAACATCCCTTCCTTTTGACTAAATGAATGAAAAATCTATACACAGAACAAAATAATTTGTGTGCACCAAAACAAAAGAAGACAATGAGAGATGCAATTTTGATAAGTGAGAGAAAGCACACTACAAAGTTTGCCTATAGCTTATCATGTTTCAAAATTACTTAATTAACTGTCTAGAAGGATATAGAATCCTTGAATTTCAGGAGTTGAGATCGGCCAAAAAATTACTCCCGAGTAACATCTAGATCACTAATCAACATATTTGAATCCCAAAAAGAAGCAATGTAAACACCAATTTACCAGCAAATCCATTATTCATCAAGTACAAACAAGATAAAAAATGTACATATATCCACAAAATTCAATTCTCCCATAGAATCTGAAGCCCAAACTCTGTGAATAGCATAATTATTTGCAGAACATTAACCCATTTTAAAGAGCAAGTGTATGCCTTGCAAAGTATTTATATGGTCCACTTTGTATTTTTTACCTAGACTCCATAAGGACAAAGCCCTCATTGCATATGGAGAACAGCAAAAAAATGTGATGCAACCATAGAGTTTGAGCTAAATTAACAATAACCAGCAGCTGACAATATGAGTTGGCAAAGATATAAAACTAAATTGCAGAATGATATGGTGAGATGCCACAAGATCACTTCCAAAACACACAATGAAAGTAGGTGATGTATAGAAATTCTTTGCTTAAGGGGTTAGGCTAAGGGAAAAATCAATAGAAACTAAAACCCCTGCAAAATTGTAGTTTTATAATAATAAGCCAAATACATAATAACAAATTTGAAGAGGGAACCTCCCTTCCTCCAAACAGGATGATTGAAAAAGCTATACAAACAATAATGAAATGCTCCATGTTTGCATCAGACCAAAAGAATATTAGAACGTAAGGCTTATTAAATAAGGACATCATTAGTGACTTAATTGATGAGATGGTTGTAATTGGTTGTAACTATATCAACCGTTTTGTAACTACATTATTCATAATAAATAGACGGAAACACAATCTCAAATATGTGCAATCTGCCTTTTCTTTATTCTTTCTCTCTGCATATTCTAACATTGGTATCAAAGCGCAGGGCAAGCAAAGAGAGAGAGGAGAAGAAAGACATTTTTGTTACAATCCCATTAGGGCACACTAAAGAAGAAAGACATTTTTGCTTTGATTTTTGAAGGCATTGTAGTCACACAAGAAACTCAAAAGGAAATCACAAGAAAATATTTGAGGGACATTGAGAACCAAAGTAAACAATCACGTTTTTCAAAGGCAAATGCGGTCATGCCATTAATTTAAAGTTGCAATCATGAAATAGAGTCACAACGGTCACGAAATAAAGTCACAAGTCTACAAGCAGTCGAATTTACAGTGCATTTCTGCCATTGATGAGGGCATAGCAGAGCCAAACGCGGGCCACAAATTTACAGTTGTGGATGGGCACATTTTCCAACATTGCCACGAATTTACAGTCGTGGAAGGGCACATTTTCCAGCCATTACAGTCAAACAAACAACACTAGAACCAGACGCAAATACAGTCATGTTTTTTTAGTCTGAAATAACCACAAAACCAAAACAAATAACAAAACCACAAAATAGTCGCGATTTGCAGATTTCAGGAAAATAACAGTCATATTACACGAAAAATTAAAATCGTGAGTGTTTGAAAAAGCACACTTGGAAGTCACATTCGCAAATCAAATCAAGGGCACAACAAAGTTTCAGATTGTCTGTGCTAGGGCACGGAACTGTGCACATCATAATTGCAGCAAAGAACCAGTATTTTATTCTTGGTTTACTCATTTCGATAAAATACGCAGTCGTATTTATTTTATTATATTAAAATGGCAATTTCCGTAGAAAAATACTCTGGTCTAAATTTTCATACATAGAAAGTGAAAATACAAATGCAACTTATGAATAAAAATTTGTGGGGCATTGTAAACGAGAAAGAGACAGCACCCACTGATGCATCGAAATTGTTAGATTGGCAAAGCAAAGATGATAGAGCGAAAGCTATTATTGGCCTTGCTCTCCAACTCTGAACTTCATCATGTAAAGCTAGACAAATCATCCAAAGAAATTTGGGATGCTCTAAATAAATTATTTGGAGCAAAAGCAGTTAATGCCAAATTTTCCCTAAAACTTCAATTATATAGGTTAAAAATGGATGGACTCTCCACATCAATAATTTGAGGTCCCTGATCAGACAACTAGCAGAAGTCAAAGTTGTGATTGAGGATGAGGATGCCAAAGCTATCCTATTAAATAGTTTGTCTTCAAAACACAGCAATGTAGTTTTTACCATAGTTACCAGGTTTGGATATCCGATTAAGTTTGGAAGGGTAAAAAAATCCGAAAATCCGAAGTTCTCGAATAAATTTGGAAAACTCCGGTTTGGAATATATTACTTATATTATTATATATTTATATTATTGTATACTTTATTATTATATATAGACAAATACACAAGTATAACATAAATCATACAAAAAAGTATCCATCTACCATCATCATCATCATCATAAAAACATAAAATTAAAGTTTGTAGAATTAAGAAATGCAAAAAAAGTTTGAAATTTGAATAAGATTAAAAGAGAGGCATGGTTTCGAGCCTAAGCTCCACACTGAAATGAAACTTAAAAGTTTCAAACATTTGCAACATCAAAACCTGCTTCAACATCAAAGCCTTCTTCAAAATCAAAACTAGCACTAGCACCATCATCTAATCCATGTTCATCATCACTATCAATGATTTCTTAAATTTCTTCAAAGAATGATTCTCTAAAGTGAGACTCGCCATCTTTTGCAAGATTGTTCTCAAGCAAACGCAAATTGTTGTGGACAAACACAAGATCTAAGAGTTTTTTAGCTCCTAGTCGATTCCTCTTATTGGTGTGGATCAAATAATGTGTACTCCAATTTCTCTTGCATGTTGAAGCACTGGCACACTGGCTGTGGATACGCACGGCAAGCTTTTGAAGCTTTAAAGTAGAACTATAAGTCTGCCACCATAAATGGGGATCCATGTGAAGGATGTCTTATTGTGCCTCCTTACGAGAAAACATGCCCTCTTAGTTCTTGAATATAGTGAGTTGCCTTCTCACCTTAGCCTTCTCATCATCATCACGAAACAACCTGTTTGTAGTTTCCAATACACCGTTATTTACCTCCTCATCTACATCATGATCCACCTCTATAAGCTTAGGATTTAAATAGCACCCCGCTGCATGGATAGGGTAATGTAGCATGTCCCAACGTATGTCCACAATGTCCCATATTCGTTGAACTTCAGAATCATCTACAAGTACTTTTTTATTTGTTCCTTTGATTGCTCCATGCCCTCATACACAAAGCTAATGCCATGTTTCATGCCATCGACCAATCTCAACAGTTGGACAAGTGGCTCAAACACCTTTAAGGCCTTCTCAGCACTCTCCCAAAATGAACTTCCTAAGATGATTCTCTCAACATCTTTTGCAAGGCTTTCCTTAGAAAGCTTAGATTGTGCCCATTCTTCACTCACCACAACTTTTCTCATAGCTTTCCTCTCCTCCACCTCTCTCTGCAAAGTGATAAAATTAGATGTAACTCTTGTTTAAGCAGGGGAAAGAAGTTCACACTGTACAAATGACCGATACAAACACAAGGTCAATTGATGATTAAGTATGAATTTGGAAATTTGTTTCCCTTCTCTAACAACATTATTTACCCACTCTAACTTTGCTAGATCTTCAAGCAAAAGATCTAAAACATGAGTTGCACATGGGGTCCAAAATAGATGAGGAAACCTAGCCATAAGAAGTTCACCTGCTGCTTTACAATTTGTTGCATTATCTGTAATAACCTGGACTACATATTCTTCTCCAATCTCTAGAATGGCAGATTCAATGCATTTGAAAATGAAATCTGCAGTCTTTACCTCCTTGCTTGTATCAATTGATTTGATAAACATAGCACCTTTTGGACATTGTGTCAAATTTTTAGGAGGGGCCTTCGTTTTGTATCAGACCACCCATCACTTACTACAGTGCACCCTGATTTTCTCCAATTATTTTTCATTTTATCTAGTTCACTAGATATTAATGACACCTACTCTTCTAGCAGAGTAGTTCTAAGGATTTCAAAAGACGGCATTGTATAACCTTTCCCAAAACTCGCAATCCCCTCCACCATGGCTTTTATATGGGATTTCGAACAACATTGAAAGGGATGACATTTGCATAAAAAAATCAAGCCACCAATTTGTCAACATCACATTTTTCTTGTGGCTTCCACAGCGATTTCAATGAACCCTAAGACATTCCCTATGCAATTTTACTTCCTTGGGCAAATGTTGATGAAGAAGTTGAGCTACTAAAACAGCCAATCTGTGACATACTGCTTTGGATTTTGGCTTTTTTTGAAGAATTTGTTGCAAGTGTCTTCAATTCATATTTGCTTCGAATTCAATAAAAAGAATTCAGCATACTTCCCTTGCTCTTTTGCTACTGGGCAAGTCTTCACATCTCACCCCCCAATCTAATGATAACGAACCCTTGTTACAATGCCCGTGATATTTGAATTACATAGAGTGCATTTCATATTTCTAGGATTATCGTCTCGTTGGACAATGTATTTCATCTCCATTACCTTACTTGCCATGGCGTTGTTGATAATGTACCCTTCCTATAAAAAAATGATAAACGTTTTCAATACATATAATTTTTATTGACGACAAATTTAAGAGATCATCATAATTAATATTTAAAATTAAACTATTAAAAATGAAATAATAAATTGTGAAAAATAAAATGACATAATTTATCTAATTTTGATTTTATTATTTATTTTTTTTAAATATTATTTACATAATAAAATAAAAATATTAAAAATTATAGAACATAAAAATAAAAAATTATTTGAATCAGTAACTAAAGAATAATATATAGTTATTAACGTTATAAAATTAACGTTAATAACATATTTTTATTTAGTTATTAATGATTAATATTACGAAAAATTAAAAAAAATATAACAAAATGTAAGCAACCGTAGTTAATTGTTATTAATATTATAAAATAAACAAATAATTATAATGAACATAAAATCTATAAAAGTAAATTATTTACTTATAATAAATAATTAATAAAATTAAATTATAAATTAAAATTTTTTTATTTTTAATAAAATTAAATAAATAAATAATCTAATTACAATTATATCCATCTAATTATTAATTATAAAATTATCATAAACTACTAATATCTATCAAATTATTATAATGAACATAAAAGCAATAAAACTTAATTATTTACTTAAAAAAATAATTAATAAAACTAAATTATAAATTTCTTTATTTTTAATCAAATTAAATAAATAAATAAACTAATTACTAATAATGAGTAACTAAATTAATACTAATAATTTAACATTAAAAAATAAATAATGATGTACATAAATTTATTTAATTATTAATGAGACTATTAATATTATAAAAATAACATTTTAAATAAAAGAACAATACTAACATTTTAAATTAACATGTTAAATTTTTTATTTAAGTTAATAGCTAAATTAGTTATTAATATTACGTAACTTATTGTTTAAAACTTTAAATATTTTAGATTATTTATTATATTCTTATTATATAAATTATACACTAAAAATCCTATATTTATATTATATACTGAAAAACTTAACCTAAAAATCCAGCCTAAATATTATATACAAACTAGGTCAACTATAAATCTACTTCCAGCAACTTACTCGGGCCGACCAATGCTTAAACCCAACCACTGTGCCAAGCTTCTACAACCACCTGCGCAAAGCACCTGCAACCAAACTGTCATTTTCACCTGCAAGCTTCTTCCAGCACAACCGACCTTTGTCAAGCTGCCTCTGTCAAATACCTCCACCGAACTCCTCCGCCAAGAGATCCATCCAACCAACGCCTCTCTCCGCCAAATACCTCCACTGAGCTCCTCCACCAGGAATGAGTTAGGTTCAACACTCCAAGGGAACTCCATCAAACTCCATCGAGTCTCCAGGAGCAGAGCCAGGAACTAATTGCCAAGGGAGCTCTCAAAATCACCTACAAATTCTACCCTCGAACTGGAATGGCACTGCGTTGTTTTTTTCCTGATATTTCTTATCTATCATGTTATGGCTTTTATAAGCATTCAAGCTAACGATTAGGGTTAGGGTTTTCAACTTTAAGAGTTTTTAAGGGTTTTTTAGTCTTTATTTATTTTCATTATTTTATGAATAAAAACCCGGCGAACCGGATCACATTTATTCATAAGCCTCTAAAAATCCAAGTCGAACCAAATCTGCTTTAGATTCGGTCGAACCTAGTAACTATGGTTTTTATTCTCGGTCAAATTCAATCTCAATCTCTAGATGATATGATTGCAGCTCTTCTAACTAAAGAAAAACGAACTACAAAAGATGCAGAAGGTCATTCTAAGCAAGCAAGTGCATTCTATTCTAGTGCCAGAAACTCTCGTAGAAGATCATATAAAGATAATCCAAAGATTGAATGTTATTATTGTAATAAAAAGAGGTTACACAGCATGGGATTGTCGTGTTCAAGCCAATGATGTACTCAAGGGTAAAAGCATATCAAATGCAGCCAATATAGCCATGGTTGAAGACCCACTAGATGCAAAAGGTAGTGAGGACAGTGACGAATCTGCAATATAAAAATTCTGTAAACTTTGAAGGCAAGAAAGGATACAGTGTAAATGAAACTCGGTATGGATGGTTGCTCAGATAGTTCGGGAGACTATGGATCTTGGGAATTATACCCTTACGAGGGTCATGAGACAACTTGATGTAGCTTGTGGATAGCTCAGTATGGATGGTTGCCCAATAATTTGGGAGATCTGTGATTCAGGAGTTCGGGGAGGTGGAATCCGAGAACTCGGGAATTCAGCTCGGGAGCTACACCACGAAAGTCGCGAAGCAGCTTGATGGAGCCCTACCTAGTCATTGCATTGCTTTCAAAGTGAAAGCCTCTGAAGATTACGTAGTTCTGTTTGATTCTAGTTTTGTTAGAATGTTTTGCTTTGTGTAGGATAAGCCTTAAGAGGGGGTATTAGAATGTAAGGCTTATTAAATAAGGACTTCACTAGTTACTTAGTTGATGAGATGGTTGTAACCGGTTGTAACCATTAATAATAAATAGATGGACACACAATCTCAAATGTGTGCAATCCACCTTTTCTTTATTCTTTCCCTCTCCACATATTCTAACAAAGAAGACAATGGGAGATGCAATTTTGGTAACCATGGAGTATGAGTCTAAAATAACAATAACCAGCAGCTGACAATATAAGCTGGCAAAGTTTCAAAACTAAATTGCAGAATGATATGGAGAGATGCCAGTGTATGTCATAACAGATCACTTCCAAAACACACAATGAAAGTAGGTAATATACAGAAATTCCTAGCTTAAGGGGTTAGGCTAAGCGAAGAATTGATAGAAACTAAAAACCCTGCAAAATTGTAGTTTTATAATAATAAGCCAAATACATAATAAAAAATTTGAAGAGGTAACCTCCCTCCCTCCAAACAAAATGATTGAAAAAAGGCAAAGCTATACACAGAATAATGAGAAGCTTTGTCTGCACCAGAACAAAAGAAGACAATGGGAGATGCAACTTTGGTAAGTGAGAGAAAGCGTACTGCATAGTTTGCCTACAGCTTTTCCACTTTCAGAAAACATAATTATCAACTGCATAAAAGGCTACAGAATTCTTGAATTTCAGGCGTTAAGATTGTCCAAAAATTACTCCCAAGTAGCATCTGGATCACCAATCAACACATTTGAATCCCCAAAAGAAGCAATGGAAAAACTAATTTGCCAGAAAATTCATCATCCATCAAATACAAGCAAGATAAGCAAATCTACCAATATCCACAAAATCCTACTCCACCTGTAGCATTAAGCCCAAACTCTGCTAATAGCATAGTTACTCATGAAACATCAACACATTTTAAAGAGCGGGCATATTCCTTTCAAAATATTTATATTGTCCACTCTGTGTTTTTTTCTTAAACAAATTGAAATGAATGTTAACCTGAGAATCATTTGCACAAAAGTTGCATACCAAACCAAGCTAAGAAGAACAAAATTCAAGTAAAACAACTAGCTGGGATCTGAATTTGAACAGTTTATAGGAAATTGACATCTACAAACGAAATAACTAAAACAAGTAGCCCCATTCAACCAATTCAGGTACACTCAATACAAACCAATGATAGTAACCAAAATAATTATCAATCAGAAAATTATCATCAAAGCAAAATGAAAAGTAATACTTACATAACTTAGAAAAGCTGATGTAACAATGAACAAAAATCCCAAAAGCGTAATCTGGAAAGAAGAAACAGGAATATCTATTTTAGGTAAGAACTCTAATCATGCAAATTATTTGTTATATTCCAACCTAATGAAAAGAAAAAGGAAAATGCACAGAAATAAAAATGAATGAATAAAATGTTTTCGGTACTTCACAAATTACTCACCATGTTGGGCCTGTTCAAATTTCAAAGTTGTACCAGAAAAAACAAACAAAAGATAAAGTTAGCAAAATATATCAATATTTTAAGGATGAAAAAATAATTGAATTTTTGTGACAGCTAATAAATTTTAACTTTGTTGAGCTACACAACAACAGAGCAACAATTAGTTTTTTGGGAAGTCTTTACCTACACTTATTGACTCTTGAGGCATAAATGACCTTACAATTTTGAAAGGCACTCATCTCTACCATCTCACCAAGTTCCTTATATAAGGTAAACATGGAACTATAAGTGTCCATGAAACCTAGTTGACCAGTGAAGTCAAATCAATGTAAAGTTCAAACCTACCACAACAGTCCACGACAATTAAAGGATTAAGGCTTCAATTGCCTCTCACAAGATATCATTATAGAGTTCTATATGTAAAGACCTAGTGCAGCATTGGCAAATATTTACCGCAACCAATTTGATAAGACTGAGTTTTTAAGATCTAAAGCATTAAAACCTACTTCCATAGGATGAAGAATCTATAACTCATCTGAATGATATATGACTGAGAATGTTAAAAGTACATCATCATTGGAGCTGGAAATTATAAATTTAATAAATATTTGCCCCTTTGTTATGATCTTGCTGTGATCCTGACAATATCTTTGAATCGAACCTAAAGATCGTTATCGTATCAGCACACTCTTCCCCAGAATAAAGGGTAAATACAGAACTACAGACTTGAGCTTAATGCTAAACAATACTTTGGTACATCACAGAACACAAAAATCTTCATTAACCACACCAAAAAGGCATATGACAACGTGCAAATGTTGTTTAAGATGAAATTTGACACTTAGAATTATTTATTTCCGTTGAGAATTTTGAGCAGGAAACCAAATCTTTTCATAACCATATAGAAAATTTTAAAGTTTCGTGAAGCCACAAATATCTGTCAAAAATTATACCTATAAATTATAACACTAATATTAAAGTTTGATTTCAAAACTTTGTACATGTAACACTAAGAGTAAATTTTGTTTCAAAAAGTACGTGCAAAACAGAACTCATTATATACTCACGGCATCCAAAGAGGAAAAAGATTCACACAGCTCCTCCAAAATGGTTGCAGCACATATTTGGCAACATAAGACCTATCCACGCCACTATACTTGTATTTGTGTAGCGCGTCCACACCGTGTCGTCCAATGTAACCCATCTTGCCCTCCTCTGAAGGGTTTTTACAAAGCAGATCCTGCAAAGGACAAAACATTGCTACCGTTCAACAAAGCAACAACAGCAACAAAAGGCGGAAAATATTTTACATGTCATCCAAATAACTAAATCAATCATAAGTGTGTAGTTTTGAAGTTTCAACCGTACTTAGATATATATATATATATATATATATATATATATATATATATATTGGTATTTAGCAAAATATACCTACTAAATTTGATGGGGAAGATCATTCCTTATGTAAACTGCATGGGATGAAAAACTGCAAGAAGCTTGTTGACTTTTGTAATTACCTATGTTGCTAGGATACAGGTACGGGTACGGGTACAAGTTCAGGTATGGGTTCGATACGTGGATACGTCAATTTTAAAAATCCCTTGGGTACGATACGTCTTGGATATGTCCATACATATATATTTAAAAATTATATATATATATACAATGAGTAAAATGAGTATATGTATATATATATATGTGTGTGTGTGTATATATATATATATACATATACTCATTTTACTCATTGTTTATTTCATAAGAAATACAAAACTTGTAAATTATAGTAGGATCAATGTTCAAAACATTCAATATACTTAAGATTTTACATTTTCATTGATCATGTGGCTACGATACATATGATAAGTCATCGAATATCATGTCAACATGAATACAAAAAAAAAAATGATTAGCCTACTTGTAATATTAATACTAATATTGGTTTAGTATAATAGTTACTATATATACTAAATTAACTTACTATATTAGTTAATTATACTTAGTATTATAACAATATAATAATTATTTAATTATTACTATAATAATATATATAGTTATTATTAACTATATATATACTTATATATGCTTACAACCTAATAAACTATAACTATTCTTAATATAATAGTCTGGTATACGTATAATATACTAAGTTATTAATAACCTAGGGATAATGATAGTATTAATTAATTGATTCTAATATATATAATTATAGTAGTATTAATATGTATATATAATATACTAATAATATATTATAACTATTAGTAATAATATATAATATAATAACTAGTATTAGTAATATAGTACTAATATTATTGCTCTAAAAATTAATTACTATTCGTTTTTTGCTCATTGACCAAGTCAAAATTTAAAAAAAAAAACGATGAATATTTATACTCTAAATGATCATTGCAACCCTTAGATGGAATTGCCAAGCTTAGATATGAGGGTTTATGTCTGTAAATTTGTGTGTAAATGAAGGTTTTTTCCTCTATTACTGATGCAGAAGCAGAAGCTACTTGCAGACAATGAAGTAATTGATAAATTTCCAAGATGAATGTAATAATAAACCCCAAATCTGTCTTTATAACTTCCAAGGCCTTCTCCAAAGTTGGGGCCCCCTCCTAAAAATAGGAATAAACGATATAAAATTGTTTTATCCTCTCTCCATCCTAAAAATAGGATCTTGATGCTCATGCAGCCGATTTTATCTTTAGCGCCCCATAATAGAATGTTTTATTTAATTGTGATTCTATCTTTAGCGCCCCATAATATAAGTTCATCATTCTATTATTATTTTATTCTATTTCTGTTTTTTTTGTTTAAAAATATAATTTGAGTGTCATTTTTCCAATTAAAATATAAAAGTATCCTTCGGCCACTTAAATTAATTTAATTCCCTCTTAGCCTACGGAAAATAATAAGAAAAGGCTTCGGGTATCCAGAATTAGGGGACATTACAATTGGGCTCATTGGGTTCCATAAGTGAAAGCTTATTTAAAGTTTGTGGGGAACAATGTACATGTTAACGAAGTATTTTACCATTGTACAAGCTTTCTCTCCAATCAAAAAATTATGAAATAGCTTCCACAGTTATTTATTGTGTGCAAATAGTGAACATTGGTATCAGAGCTGACAGTTGGCAAATAAATCTGGGAGGAAGCCATGGAAAACCCCTGAAGCATGAAGCTGTGATGGAGAAAAAGTTTGAACAAGGACAACTTTTAATACTTTTGGCTGAATGAGTTCTTTTGTCAAGTAAGTTTTTTTATAGCCTGAATATTTTTTTGTCCGAGTTTTTTTTTAAGTTGGAAGCTATTGAAAGGCGTTGAAATTTACCTGGAGAGTACTAAAAACATAGTAGCGGATTGGAAATCTGATTATTGGCCTGCAAAAGCATTTGATTGCTGAAAAACCTCCAATAAAGAGCTGAAACTGCTTATTGGCCTTCTTACCTGAACAAAGAAGGCGTGAAAACTTGTGTTGGGGACGTAAGAAGCAAAGTAGCTTTGAAAACCTTGCCTGTGCGTGTTGTCTTCTCCCTGGGAAGCGTTGAAACTGTCCAGCAGCAATAAAAAGGCTTTGGAAATTTGATAAAAAGTCAAATTTATTACTTTTTGCTGCATTTAATACTGCTGGGCTCTTTGTTTTGTCTAACTCAAGGCTGGAAAATCATTATTTGCAGATATGGAGCTGACATTGGTAAAAAGGTGATACAAAGTTAATTTTTGACCTACTGTAGGCTGAAAAAGGCATTGGTCCCTCCATTTATGATAAAATTGCTTGCTGGAAATTACTGATGTCACGTAATTATTTGTAACCGTATAACTACATATCTTTTATTGGGTCACACAATGAAAACAAAGGTTCATATCGAATGTCTTGCCTTTTGATCCCAAACACATGTGGGAAAGTTAGTTGTAAGGCTTTAGTGAAGGCATCGCTGGATAAGAGGTTTTGGTTTCAAAACTCAACACTGTTCTTTTTGCGTGTAGTGAAATTTCCCAAATTAGCATGTATTGAGTCGAGACAAGACATGAAACCTTTATTTCTCAAGTGGACACATTGAGTAGTTGGTCAAGAGGTTGGTTTTAAAGACTTTGAATTTGAAGAAGTCGAGTGTTCAAATCCTTGAAAGTGCAAAAAACACAATTTTAAAAATTCCGTCATTTTGGTGTCCAAGTCTTCGGAATTTTTTGTTTTTTCAAAGGACTTGTGTGTAACCACTCATTCTGTGGATTTGGAACGTTCTGCATCTATTGAAAGGGTCATTTTTTGTTTTGGAATCTCCCCATATGTGTTTCTAAAAAAAATGTATGAAAATGAAGAAACAAGATGTTTTAATGTAAAGTGGGTGCATTTTCAGTCAAATCCGACACCTTGATTTTTCTCAAAGGTTGAAAATTGGAAGTTTGTGCTTGAACACCATAAATATAACATTGTTTTCACCTCCAGTGTTGTCAGAGACACCCATGTTGCATTTTGGGGTTTACAAGTCCCTCAAGATCGAACATGCTGACAGAGCCAAAGGCCCACCCATCTTGAGTAAGTTGTTTACACTGAGATCGAGTTTCGCTATAGTGGCATTTTTTGATAGATGACAGGTTTGTGAGCTTTTTTGCTCAATTTTGGTTTTTGAGTTCTTTGATATCATTGATGAGGAGCAAACCAAATTCTTCGGTTATGATTTTCACTACAAGAACTTCTCACCTCTTGTCTGATAGGGGGTAGAGACTGTATTGGTCTTCAATCAATTGTTAGTAATTATATAAGCTAATAGGGGTTGTTAGCACAAAACTGTTGAGTAAAATGAGGTCAGCGTTGTTGAGCATCACGATAGATATGCCATATAGAGAAATTGAATAGTCATCACAACAAGGGTCGATGTAGTTGAGACACCCCATCATGGTGCTTATACTACAATCTGGGTACAAAATGGTCAGAGGGGATGAGCATGCACAATAGGATGTTCATCTTTCATGTCATGATCTAAGGATCACAGGCTCTACGGAACAACATTGGTTGATCAGTACCAATTTGCAGATGCAGCAACGACTATTGGATGGCTTCACAAGCATATGCTCTAAATCATCTATTAGACCCCTTTGGGTCAAGGGAGGTTTGTTGGGTTGTGATCCAAATGAGTTTTATATTGTTTGTTAGTTGTTAGTTTGTTATTGTATGAGGCATGCATCTAGTGTGTTAGACACCCCCTTAGGAATTAAATAATTACTAGATTAATGTTGGGTAGTAATTGATGAATAAATGGTATTCATTAATTACTAGATTAATATTGGCTAGTAATTAATGGTATTCATTTATTACTAATGTTAATGGTTAGTAACTTAGTTGTACGGGTGTATTTAGTTAGGCCCGTAGGATCATTGAGTCCCATATGTGAAAGCCTGGCAAGGAACAATGTAAATGTTAACGGTGTAATTTACCATTGTACAGGATTTCTCTCCAATCAATAAATTAAGTAATAATTTCTTTTGTTATATATATAATGCAAATAGTGAACTTACATATGCACAAGAACATAGCATCAAGATCGAACAAGAAGCCTGAGAGTCGAAAACCGAAGACAACCCTTTTCTTGGTACACTGAACTTCGTGTGCATTGTCCACAGGGAAAACCACCACTTTCCACGATACTGATGGCTACATAACCACCTCCATGTTTACAAGACCACCCAGGTGGTTACAAGACTGCCACTAAAGGTTCCAAAACCAATGGGGCAATTACAAAACCACCACTTTGTCTTAACAGGCGGTTTTGCAGCCCTAAAAATTCCTCTACCTTCTAGAAAACAACTTTTACATACAAATTCGAAATCAGGTTCCCTTTATTAAAAAGTGTGTATTTTTTCAAGGGGGACTCAAATATGTAATCAAAACATACTTTTGATGAATTCCATGTGATGTTTTGGCCCTTACAACCGAAACTAGCTCTTTTCTAAAACCTTGGCATGTCACAAACCCTATTGACTATTAAATACCTTGACCAACTGAATTGGATGATCATCATGATCCAAAATTTGGATCAATTCATGTACAAGAGTGTCATCATGGTTGCAAAATGCAGACCATGCATGAGCTTGGTTTAAATGCCTAAGATCAGGCATGAACCGATGCAATGGGTTTAAGGTATGCCAGTTGGCTTAGCCATGTACCCTATGATACTAGACTCATTACAACACTCGTAGAGACTTGGGAATACACAAGTACTTTTTGGCTACCCATAAGAGAGGTTATTGTGACCTTAGAGGATGTATACTACATTGGAGAGTACCCATTGCTAGTTGGAGGATAGAGTTACATAGATTAGATGATGATGAGCAGTCCTTTGCATAAGAGTACTTTACTAGCGAGCGATGGGATTATGAGAGATGCTATTTTTTGAGAGGGATATAGACTGTTGCTCTCAGATATTGCTTTGACAAATGTTCCGCAACAACGAAAGTTTTTTTTGCATAGTATTGCCATCTTTTATTGCAGCAGACACTAGTGGGGTGGGCATATCATATGAGATGGGAGAGGATGTTGAGGACACAGAGCAGCTGTGGACCCGTTATGATTGGGGTCATTATATGTTAGCAGACTTGTATTGAAATTTATACCGATTTACGAGTGAGTCACACAAGGGAGGCATTGTCTTGGAGACATTACTATAGTGTTTTGCTTATGATCACATGGTGATTGACATAAATTTATGGAGAGAGATGGGTGGCCCATGAGTTGTTTATGTCAATGGAGAAAAACACCAGTCGATATCACCAAATATTGGATTGTCATATGCCCGAGGATGTCATTTTGAGACATTTTCGTCATCACCTAGGACAGTCAGAGGATGGTGTAGAGTTGATATGTATTCAAGTGAGCTGGTGGTTTTGAGACAGGCACCTTGCCATACTCAAGCACTTTCAGTATGAACGCATGACATGCCAATTTGGTATTGTACAAGAGATTCCCCCAACTGGATTCATGTTGAGATGACTGCAGAGATGTACACATAGGGTGGAAGAGTGTCCATCTCCCAGAAGTGTAAAAGCTTACTTTACTTACGAATGACCAGGATCTAGCAATCTAGATTCTAGATATTGATCATGTAGGGTGTACAAATGCATATGCCTCATGATGGCAGCCGGCTCACTGGCTGCTATTACTTTCCATAATAGTGGAGGTAGGGAAGGTAGCCAAAGCAAAGGGTGGAGAGACAATCGCTAAGTGTAGAGCACCCTTGGATGCAGAGATGGGGGGCAATGTGCCCCAAGTACCAAAGGCGGGAGAGGACCCAGGACAAGCACTTGTGGCTCTAGGTGTGGCCCCTCTTGCAGTCTCAGAGGTAGATGCAAACATACACATTTATTGTTTTCTTTATCCTAATATAAGTGTAACTTAAAATATGTAGATGATCTAATATGGGCAATTTCTTTGTGTGTTTGTAATGACCACGTATTTTATTATGATTATTGATGAGTTGCTACAATTGCTTACTTGCAATGTGCCAGACACAGAGGGCGTGTCGAGCAATCACACATTGTGGGTCAATACACATCTTTTTTATCCCATCAATTGGGTAAGTGTTGCATATATGGTAGAGGCTCTCAAAGTGGAGAAGCTAGAGCAAAATGTGGAGCAACTCCAACAAGAAAATGTGTCTACGATAAGAGCTTGTAGTGAGAACTATGCCTCCTAGTAACCAAGGTGATCTAAACAATGAGGTTGTCCGACAGCTTTTGGATTTTTCATCATCAACACATTGTTCTTCAACAGACATATGCTCAAGAGCATGCACAGTTATTAGCTCTTAACGAGATCGTGAAGTGGTGATCAGAGTAGAGAAAAGAGTAGCACCCCACGTAGCGCAACAGCCTTTTTGTTAGACCATAGAGTGGTGATAGAGCCCTAGGTATAGATGTAGTAGCTGAGCATGCGCCCCATTCAAAGAGGTGACTTATTTCCATAGGTCATGTATCCCTATTTTCAAATATTGATTATGTATTGGACCCACTATGATATATATATATATATATAGATATATATATTCTTTGATTAGTACCATGCTTATCTTTCTATTAAAAATTGTACATGTGTTAATCGTGTTTCATATTTGCATTATAAGGCTCTAGTGTAACATGTAACAATGGTAGATATAAAATGTATGATGTGTACATGTCTAGGATATAAGAGGAAGTTGCTTTCTATATATGTTGTTACCACAAAAGATGTATACATTGTAGCGAATGGTAAAATAGAAAGGCATACTAAACTACAATTCCATCAATGTAATCATTGTCGAAAACATCATCTTGTTCCAAATCATATTTATCAATAAAACTGTTGAAATCTTCTTCTGTTATTCTCAGCAGTTTTTTCAGAGTAGATCATATTTTCATTACAGGTTTTTGCCGTAGTAATTCAGTTAAAAATTCATAATCATTGGACCAAAATGTGGTTCAAGAATTGGAGCTATCATTTGATGAGCCAAGTTTCACTCCTTGATCTTAAGTTGGTCGAATACCTTTTAATGAGGTGGATGAGCTTTTTGTGCTTGTTCTTTACAATTTGGCATTTATTAAGAAAAAGCCAATGTTATGCGAGGAAGCGTCCCGGCCATTTTCCCAGACGTTCGGGACGTCCCGGGGACTTGGGGATGGGGACGGAACGTTTCCCTGCCATCCCTAATTTCCAGAAAAAAAAGGGGGACGTCCCCCACAAACCAGGAATGCACCCTAGACATCCCGCGTGCAAAGGGACTTTGGGGACTTCGTGACGTCCCCGGGACGTCCCAGGGACTTCACGGCGTCCGTGGGACGTCTCGGGGACTTCACGACGTCCCCAACAAAATCTGCACTTTTCCAACATTAAAACATGTCGAATTTCAGTTTTATTATACATTTTTTTAATATTTTTTTAAAATTTTAATACATTCTAATAAAAAACAACATGCAGAGTTCTCATAATTGCCATAAACTGCAGTTTATTATTTTGGTTTGCCTGAAAGCAGAGTAACTGATTATCTGTCAATAATGACGAACTAAATGGAAAATGGTCAGAGAAAGATGAAGGCCTGTAGTAAGTACCATCCTTGTGAATGATGAAAATTCCCAATATATCTCACTGTTCTACTCAAGTAAGTATTGTCACTGTTCTGGAATAATATTCTGAGGTGACCATTTTCGACATGTCACTTGCACAGAAATTCAAACTTCATTAGGGAAAGACAAGCAGACCACATTTATTCTGCCTTGCCAGTACCAATTTATGTTTTAGGGCTCTCCATATGTCTAAGCAATACTCTCAATAATTGCCATTCTTGTTTTCACTTTGAATTGCCATATGCAAACTGCAAACCATAACACCTATAAAACAAAGGTTACCTTTTGAATTAAAAA
Organism: Taxus chinensis; assembly: GCA_019776745.2. Lineage (NCBI taxonomy): Eukaryota > Viridiplantae > Streptophyta > Pinopsida > Cupressales > Taxaceae > Taxus > Taxus chinensis. The sequence goes on along the minus strand of CM034156.1, from coordinate 3,511,658 downwards.
TCCTAGCAGCCTGTGAAAGAAAGAAAAAATGTATATATATACATACATATATATATTCAAAACATATAGATCTACTTAAATGGGAAACAGAAGAAAGTAAAATGAAAAACTTCAAATAAAGACTCTTACCTCTTAAATCCCCGTCGAAATCTTTTGAAGCTGATGCAAATGAATAATTGGATTAATCATTATGGTTTCTATCTTCAAACTTTCAATTTTAAGTCTTAGTTTATTGAATTATTCATGTTATATTTGTAAAATTAATAAATTATATATATTTTTTATTAGCCATCCCCCCGCCGTCCCCAAATTTTCAAAAAAAATTGCCATCCCGGAGTCTTAGGTAATCATGGAAAAAGCATAGTCATGTTCAACTTGTCTTCTATCACCTTGGAATATGAATTCTAGTTAACCATTATTAGGCTTACTTCCATTTGTTGTACCCAAGGTTGTCCAAGTATGACCATCGTATCCTCTTCAGTATGTAGTACTAAAAATGATGTATCCATAGTTTGTATCCAATAGAAATAGGCAATGTGATAAACCCCAATAGTTCTAAGGGATAATCCTCTAAAGGTAAAGTAGTTGGTTCTAACTCATCTAAATCATGCCCTAAGTGTTGGAGCCATTTAAAATTACAAACATTCAAAAATACATTATCATCCACTATGAGTCTTGAAAAGGGCCTTCCATCTACACGGGCTTAAATAACTAATGGTCCCATTCGAGATTGATTTTGTAATGATAAGGATCAAGGGACCACATGAGATGCCTCAACATGTGGTTTTACATCCACACAAAAGATGTAGGACTCATAATATAAGGAGGTGGCACTTGTGTAGTTGCTCTACATGAGGATACATGGGAGAAATTACAATAGGAGATGCTGAAACATGTATAGGTTCATCTATGCTATGAAGTTTATTCACAACGTCTTTTGTTTTATGAGGTTTTCTAAATATCGATTCATCATTATGAATAAGATTTTAAATTTTATGTCTCAATGGCCAGCATCCATTAGTAGTATGACCATTCCCATGATCCTCACAAAACGGTTTATGTTTCACATGTTTCGGCACAAATACATGTCGGTTAGTAGTAGAAGGTAAAGTAGTAGGTCCTTTTGGATAATTTTCTTTAAAATAGCTCTTCGAATTTCAAAAAGAGAGGAATAGGGATAGTTATGGATCCTATCGAAATAATTGTTCTCAATGATGAATTTCTAGATGTATAACTACCACTTTGGCTTGAAGTAGAAGTACTCTACACAACATGAGTCTCAAAGATAAGTGTATGATAACGTTCGTCGTCCATAGCAATAACCTCATAACAAAGCTCATTAAATGATTTATAAACATTATGAAACACTTTGTCCTTAAGAAAAGGTACAAAACTTTTGCTAAAAATATATTGCTTTTAAAAATATAATGATTGATACAATATACAATCCACATCATCCTTAAACTTAAGGATATAGTCACAAATATGCCATTGTAATAATTGTTGGGGAGCGACAAGATATTATAATGTAGCCTTTGGACCCTTATTAGTGCTAAACCGTGACAAGAAAAGCTCCTAAAGCTATAAGAAAGTATGTATAGACCCACCAAGTAAAGATCGAAACCAATCAAGGCCATGAGCCACTAAAAGCATGTATGGAAAGTTTTTGATAATACTTTGCCATTATGAGCATGATTTCCTAGCAATGAAGTAAAAGTTTCAAGATGTTGATAAGGATCTGCATGGCAATCAAATAAAGAAAATGTGGGTGTAGTAAAATCATGTGAGTAAGGAAAGTGTTGAGCCACCTTTAATATGGGGGGATATCGGCTGACCATATATAACATGATATAACTCGTGCTTTTGTTGTGATAGATTCTAGAGATAGGGTTTGTACTTGCTTTAGTAACTCACTTATTGTATGCATCATGAAAGCAATTGACTAATAGGTACACAAGTATGATGGAGAGGTTCATTTAAATGCCTAAGTTCACCATTAATTTCAAACATGGAAGTAAGTGAGTTGCTAGGGGAAGCAATATGATCGTTACACAACTTAGAAGCGTAGTCCAATGCATTAGAAGAAGCATATTCACAAGTAACTTCATCAGTTATTTATTTCAAATGCTTAATGGAGCGCTTCTAATAACTGTCTTAAGATTTTCTCTAAGCAATATATATATATTACCCAAAGAATTTGCTTTTGTACTTGACTAATTTCCAGTATTGATTTCAGTAACATCATTTGCATTTCAAGCTTCTTCCAGTTCATCCTTACATTCAATTTTTTCACCATGGTTTTCAAGAAAGTGCATGTCTTCTAAATGAAATTGAAAATAAAAGAAAAGTGTTTAAGGGAATGTGAAACCCTAGATGTATGTGCTCAAAAGTAGAATTCACTTCCAAAAATCAGAAACCCTAATAGGTGCCTGTAAGAAAAAGATCGGGTACACCAAGGTACAACATATTTTATCTATTTTCCACACAATGAGATTATTCGAGATAGAACTGTAGAAATATAATAGAAACCTATGTAAATCAGATTAGAAGAGTCAGTTTTTGCATAATTATGAACAGTAAAGAGAAGTGGAATGTAAGAGCTAGAAGCTTTTACCCTTAAAAATACTGATACGTATCAGAATTAGAAACTGTGATGATGCGAGTAGGCGTCAATAGCAGACAAAAGGACTCCCCTAAGTTCCAGCTCGATTTGACCACTACGAGGAAAGATCCCGTGCAAGATCAACTATCGAGCATCCAATCGCGTCCCTGGCTTGTTGGACAGCTTGATAAAAACAAAAAATGTGGGTCTATAACTCTCTTTCTTCTGCGATATCGTCTTCTGGGTCGGCCAGGGGCGTAAGGGCCTCCACGCAACCCCACACCCAGAAAACGACTTCTCTCGTGAAACCGATTTAAAAATATCGTTGTGGCGCCTAAACGCGGTATCTTAAGATGGCAATGGCTGGCGAATACTTGAAGCGCTTAGGCGAAACACGGTTTATCATGAAGTGACGGATTTCTATACTTTTCTTTTTCGCCATTTTATGCTCTCCCACATTGGAGAAATTATTTTTATTCTGTCGGAGGCGTCTCTTATTTGGGGACTCGTTTCCGAAAGTGTCGAGTATTTCCGGCAAAAAAACAAAAAAATTCCATTATAATTTTTCCGGTAAATAAATATGAGAAGATATTTTATAGCATAAAGACGTTTTAAAGATTCGAGAACCTATTTTATGGCATAAAGATATTTACTATTGGAACCTTCTTTATGGCATAAAGATATTTTATAGCATAAAGACGTTTTAAAGATTCGAGAACCTATTTTATGGCATAAAGATATTTACTATTGGAACCTTCTTTATATTATAATATAATACAAGGTGTTACATAGTAAGGGGTGGTTGGGAGTGGTTATATCCTCAAAAATAATGAAGTATCAAACGCCACAAGGGCAGACAAAAACATGCCACGTAGGTAATAAAAGAGAGAGATTTTAAAGATATTTTAAAGAGAGATTTTATAATGTTTTTTGCTAATAATTTTTTTGGTTGCTTGTTATTTCAACAAGGTGAGTACATTCACCAAGTTGCAAGGTATATAATGTGCAATTGCAGGCAAGAATTTGTACACAAGATTTTGTTATTTCAATAGTTATCCCACATAAGAGGATTCAATTGGTGTTATAGAGGTGGCAGACAAGGATGACGAAAAAAATAAGGATTCTAAAGGGCCTTGTGAAGATGCTATTAGCTTATCTCGACATTACCCTTGAAGTTCGAGATTCTTGTGCAGTGAATAAGAGCATATCAAGTGAAATTGCATCTATTGAATGTGATTGGCCTGTTATAGCCTTAATTCTTAAAAAAGTGTTATATACTAGGTCACTACGAAACACGCAATATGAAATAATGTACCTCATCATCTTCCAACAAATTGCAGGCATGAACATCCTCAACATAATTGGCCCCTCAAACGCCTCTAAGATCAAATCTTAGTACAAATCAAGCTAATTAAGTGACCCAAGATCACCCTGAACCCCACAATACAGATATTGTGGAAGGCAAGATGATGGAATACATCTTGGAAATCGATGGAAGCGTTGTTCTCTAAAGTGTGGTGAAATAGGGGAAGAAGCTTTTGGTGCATTGTAGTCAAAAAGGCCGCCACAACGGTGTTGCGGAAGGTCATAGTGCCACGGTGACCACAACGGTGTTGCGGAAGGTCATAGTGCCACGGTGACCGACTTGTTGAGCAGCTTAAAATGTTCTTCATCTTCCACCAACATGGATATGTCTTGTTGTCACATATTAGTTAAAAAAAATAAAAATAAAAAAAATCATGGGTTAAATTATGGTTTGTATAAGAGTCTCTCCCTTTAAAAGATCAGTTAATTTTAATACTTAGTCATTTTCAAGGTCCAAAGTCCAATTTTTCAAGTGAATCAAATTTTATGGGAATTGGAGGAATTGTTCCTTTGTTCCTCCAGTTCGTCGACTCGCCAACTTAGCTGATTTAAAAGGGTTAGTTAGACATGTTGGGCATTGCAAACACTATGGGAACAATTCCATCCCTCCTCGTCTTCCCCACATAGTTGATTTAAAAGGTAGAGTAGGTATTTAATGCAAGTCGGGCCTGACACGTTTAAATGGCACTTTGGGTCTTTTTCAATTCATTTGGTTATCATGTAAATTCAAGTTGAGCTCCGCCCTGTCACTATCACGCTCTCCATAACCATTTTTTCCCTTAATCTTTGCTATGTGGATACCATTTTTAGGAGTTTTGGGCTAAAAAAAACATGGAAGAAAAGCCTTCATTTCAAGCTAAGTGGTAACAATTTTCATCTCCACTCTTCCTAGTTTTACCTTTTTTTGGTTTCAGTGCCCTCTTGCCTTTGTGAAATTTAAATCTTACTTAAGAGCTAATCATGTCCCTAACCAATACTCCCATTTTGATCGAAATGTAGTTTCAATACTTTGGCTATGAACCCATTTCTTCCTTAGTTTCCTATGTGCCAGAAATTGGTGACAATGATGTCAAACACATGTATTTGACATAGATTTGGGACATGATGAAAAGTAAAAAACCAACACCACTTGCCCAAAGGATCCTAGATAGTGGCTTAGCCCATGTTGGAGGTATCCCCACATCTGTATAATGCACCGACACTATCTTGGCTTGTGCCTCATGCTTTGACCCTCAGACTAAGGAGTTGAGAGATCCCAGAGGCCAGTTAATTGCCCAATTGGATGCACACCATATCAACTTGGCTCTAGGTATTCCCACCTTTGACAATGCTAAAGTTTAACTCTCAATGAATCACATAAGGAATTTGAATTAACTCCTAATAAATACCAGACTATGATTGTTAAGTCTTGGTTAAAAAAAAGGACCTTCAAAGTTGTCAAAGATTTTGTATAGAAGTGATTTCATAAAAGAATTGTCTAACATCATCACCCTTTTAGCAAGAGTTATTGGTTTTTCTTCCACTATAGAACTTCAAGATTGGATATGCATTTTTATTAATATTATTTGTGAAGGCAAGCAAACACTAAACTAGGGAGAGATCATTTGTGAAAATCTAAATCAACAGTTTATTCAAGTTCACCAAAGTAATTCCTTCTACATGAACTCATATTTGATGTATATTATAGCTGGATACAGGATTTGGATTGGGTTATCTATGTGATTTGGATCAGATTGCAAGCATTTTACAAAACAATTACAAATGATATTCAATATACACAGATGATATTCTATTCAGCATACCAATTACAAATAATACTGAGGCTAATAAATAGCCATATACTTAGGAAAACTGACTTCCTATAAAATAGGTAAGTCAACAAACCATTTACCCGTTTACAACTTTACGGGTACAACAAAACACTATAATAATATATTGTTAAAACAATATATTATAATAATTGTAATATTAACTCAACATAATTATAAACTAACTTTTATAATAATGTGAGCACTAATAATAATTCCTAACATTCCCCCCCTTAGTGCGAACATGGTAGAAAAACATCCACACACTCCTCTGCAGTATGCTCACCCCTGTGGCATGTCCAACTCTGTGACTCATGACCTTGATCCAAAAGAAAGGCTCGCTCCTTCCATGGTTTTAAACAGGCTTACCACAAACCTTGAAGTGACAGGAACCTCATCAACTGTCGACCTCATGTGGTTTTCTGGATCCTCCCACAAACCCTTTCAAGATCCATGAACTGACTTACTCTGGTGCTACTGTTCACCACTATGCTTATACATCAGGGAATTATGTAGGAAACACAACATGCATATCACAAAACTGCTCAATAGAAGATATACTGAAAAGATTTCACATTACTTCCTATAAGAATCGTAATGTTCTTAATTGTAGTCTCTGTCTTTGATCGCTGCCAACTTGATCTCGAACAGCATAGAAAACTGCCACTCGCCACTGGAAGCTTTCCTTGACTAAGTCATTTTGGGTACAGAATGGGAATGGAACATTGGTATGTATTCCCCCCCCACAATGTGAAATTCCACACATATAGATACTGAGAAGCAAACCGCATCGAAGAACATACTCCTGAATGGATCTTGCTAGTTAGGTCTTGCTGCACATGGTCACTAATGCTAGTGAACGTATTCTTCTAGCTGACCATCTTCCAACGAAGTACCAGTCAGAGGACCAAGTTCAGAGGATCACTGACAGTCATCTGCCAACACAACTTTCTTTCCAACATCCATCAAATACCACACAAAACAGGAACACTGCAAATAGAAGCAAGTACCACACTGAAAATCAAATACTCACACTGCAGTGCCACCAAATCATTCACTGACGAGAGGTCGCTGTCTGACCTCCAGCCTCCGATGCCTCCATCCTCCATTAGTTTGCTACTTAGTTAGCAAATTTATCTTTGATGCTCATATTACAAATCTCTTGTCAGATAATGCACCCCCTCACTATGACGTCACGGAAAGTCGTCCAGACAAAAGTGACACAATTTTTTATTTTTTTTTAAATACATATATATATAATTTTTGAAATATTTTCTAAAAATAAAAAATTGGTCTAGCAGCAAAAAGCATATAATCAATGCAAAGATCTTAAAAAAACATACATTTTCAAAAAAAACATCACCTCAATCTGCGAGGTGAAAGATATAACACTTTTAAGCTCCAAGTCACAACTTCTTTCCGGGCCCTTTCCAAAAATGGCAAATTTTTTTCTTTTCCTTCTGATTTTTTCCGGTATGTCCAAAAACGGCAAAAAAATACGCCCAAGCCAGCGATAAATCTGATCACAGTTACCAAAATGACACGCAATACGCAGGTCGGTCAATAGAATGCGCATGTGACTCTGAGAAAATGGAAACCACACTGAAAATCAAATACTCAACTGCACACCAGTGCCACCAAATCATTCTGTGCGGCCCCGTCGTTGGTGAATCGCTGTCTGACCTCCAGCCCTCCGATGCCTCCATCATTAGTTTGCTACTTAGTTAGCAAATCTTTGATGCTCATATTACAAATCTCTTGGGTGTCGGTTTCAACTGATAATGCACCCCCTCACTATGGACGTCGCGTACAAGCGAAAGTGCGTCCAGACAAAAGTGACACAATTTTTTATTTTTTTTTAAATACATATATATATAATTTTTGAAATATTTTCCAAAAATAAAAAATTGGTCTAGCAGCAAAAAGCATATAATCAATGCAAAGATCTTAAAAAAACATACATTTTCAAAAAAAACATCACCTCAATCTGAGTTACGAGGTGAAAGATATAACACTTTTAAGCTCTAAGTCCAACTTCTTTCCGGGCCCTTTCCAAAAATGAATTTTTTTCTTTTCCTTCTGATTTTTCATGTCCAAAAACGGCAAAAAAATGAAACGCCCAAGCCAGCGATAAATCTGATCACAGTTACCAAAATGACGACGCAATACGCAGGTCGGTCAATACAATGCGCATGTGATTCTTCCAAGCGTGCGAATCTCCACTGATACAGGCACACAAATCTGATACAAGATTGTGTTTTTCTAGATAACTCAAAGGCGAGATTCGATCCAATGATGCACAAGAGAACTGTTTGACGTCTCCTCTTCTGGTTAATTATTCTGGCATTGACTGCAGCTGAGATCAAGGGTCATGCCAATATAAAACAACTCAAACATGCCAAGATCCAATGTAAAAAAAATCTGTTGATCTTATACAGAATGCGCCAAACTTGAAAAAAATAATAATAATGCTTTCTTTCCTTCGGACGGCTGTAGGATTAAACGTGGCCAAACATTTTCTGCTGGAGATTTGATTACACAGCAGTTAGACACAGGTATGTTTAGATTCAAAATGCACATATCATATCAAATCAATTCATACACAGGGCAATAGCAAATAGCAAGCTGCCCTTTCACAGATTTAACAGAGCATTGAGTCGCTCTGATACCAAATATTGATTTGGATCAGATTGCAAGCATTTTACAAAACAATTACAAATGATATTCAATATACACAGATGATATTCTATTCAGCATACCAATTACAAATAATACTGAGGCTAATAAATAGCCATATACTTAGGAAAACTGACTTCCTATAAAATAGGTAAGTCAACAAAACCATTTACCCGTTTACAACTTTACGGGTACAACAAAACACTATAATAATATATTGTTAAAACAATATATTATAATAATTGTAATATTAACTCAACATAATTATAAACTAACTTTTATAATAATGTGAGCACTAATAATAATTCCTAACATTATCAAGTTAGGGTAATAGACCAAAACTTCCAATTTATGACTTTTATACCTGATTGACTTTTGAAAACAACAAAAAGCATTTTAGGAGGGTAAATGATGCCTTCACTATGTTTATAGTTAGACTACTTGATGGATGTATTACCAACATGATGTCTTAGAAAGCCAAGCATTTGGTAGCCATGTATGGAAGTACATTTATATAGTTTCAAAAATGCACGTACATCAGAATAGTCAGATTTGAAGGAATCCCCTACGAGCTTCAAATTTACTGCAATGACAAAATTGTCATCATTGAACTTTGCAGACAATTATATATCCTTCACTAAACTTACAAGGACAATAAGGTTTATGGTGTTCAATTTCCTATATCCTTAGGAAATTATATTTGTATATTCATTGATGCACAAAACATTGAGATAACTATCATTCCATTCAATATGCATCACTTTCAAAAGAGGGTGTCATTCGACAACAAAAAAATAATCAACAACAATCTTCGTTTGTCAAATCTTCATTTGCCTACAATTGAATATTATTGGGAAGATTATGATGACGAATTTGAAGTAAGGAAAAGGGTGAATGAGAGAATGAATCTTCAACAAATTAAAGACTTTAAGTTGTTTCAAGTGCCAGCTGGCATGGTTGATGATGGTTTTAACTTGTTTGAGCCCGAATTTCTGAATTTTATTCAATATTATTCTCTCAACTATTAACTGGTCACTTAAAGAAAGGGACAACCTTGATGATCTCATGTCTCCCATTCTTTCAAGAACTGAAAATTGGCTCAAAATAAATTAGTTGAGTTTAAGGCTTCCTAAGGAGTAGCTTCTATCGGAGTTTTCACCAAAATCTCTGATAAAGAATGCTTGCACACATGTAGTTGCATGAATTCTAAGAAAAATACAAGTAATACAATATGAAATGAACTCACATACACAAAAATGGTGCAAAGATATGGAACCTCACATTATCTCAAGTGGTGTGTACAAATAAGAGTGTTATGTAATCCCTCCCTGAGAAAATTCTTAAGGAAGTTGGGAATGTAACTCATATGACACACTATGACATGTAAGACACATCATAGTAACTTGTATGCCATAAATGAGACCTAAGTAATATGAGTCACCATGTGTAGGAAATATTCTAAGTAAATAAATAAATACAAGGAAAATAATATCCTACACTAACACCCCCCTAAAGTGAAGCTTATGTGGGAAAGAAGAAAAAGTAGGTCCCAACAACAAGGCCTAAAAATGAGGTACCCATGTACAATACAACTCTCTGAAAGTTTAAAAATGGAGAAAATTCAATGGGAAAATACACCCCAAAAGAGAGGACTAGAAGGCCCACCTAGAAGATGATGTTGATGTATCCTGTACCCTAAGAAGAGGTCACAAGTGAAGAAGCTTACTCTCGGTAAAGGGTTTGGTGAAGATGTCAGTAATATGCTCTGATGTTTGGCAATATCTGATACTAAATTTTATCCTATATTCATGAACGACATGTCTTTTAGAGAAATGGGGTATTTATTCTTGTCCACTTTCTCCTTCTGATCTCAAGCAAATGCTTCACCCTAATGATGGTTCAAGTATTGAAATCGAAATGTCAATACTAATCTGATCTAGTCTCTGGCAATATCTGAGATCGATGATGAAATACATGTGAATCTCGATGTGTTTGGCATGTCGATGTTGAATTGGATTCCTGTAAATATGAATAATGATCTAGTTATCTCAAAAGATGACTATGAGTTGCATGTATTGAATATCAAACTCGTTCAAAATCCCCTGAACCCAAATGGTTTCTATGGAATCATTCATGGATTCTTTGTATTTATCCTCACTAGATGATAGATATATAACATTCTACTTCTTACTTGACCAAATAATAGGGCTATATCCCAATGAGAAATTATATCCTGAAGTGGAATTATGATTCTGAACATCACTAGCCCATTCTAAATCTATATATCCAGCCAAGTAAATATCAATACCAACTTCGTAGTGAATCTTAAATATATGTATACCCTGAATATAGTAAAAAACCCTATTAGCTAATTTCTAGTGTATCTCATGAGGCTCCTACATAAACCTAGAGAACAAGCCTATTACATATGAAATTTCAGGTCTAGGGTGAGCCAAATATATAAGCTTACCTACAAGTTATCGATACAAGGTAGCATTAACCAATGGTTAAGTACAATCATCCTCAAGCTTGAATCCAAAGAGAAAGGAATTTTGAGATGGCTTACAATTATCCATATGAAACCAAGAAAGTAAATCAAGATCATACTTAGGTTGTGCAATTGATATCCCTAAGTTAAAATGTGAAATATAAATCCCAAGAAAGTAATGCAAAAAAACCAAGTCAGTCATGGAAAATTTATCTTGTAAATATTCTTTCAAAACTTCAAGGGATGATGAAGAGCTCCCTATGATCAAACTATCATCAACATAAAGTATTAAAATCATAAGTGAATCATCCTGCCATAAAATGTAGACATTCATATCAGAGTAACATCTAGTGAACCCTACATTGAGAAGAAATGAATCTATCTTGGCATACCAAGCCCGAGGGTCCTATTTGAGGCCATAAATAGATTTCCTAATCCTACATACTAAATAATAACATTGAAAAACCATATGGATATTCTATGTAGATATCCTCCTTTAGGTCACTGTGAAGAAAAAAAATCATCACATCCATATGATGAACATCCTAGAGATGAGTTACAGCGATGGAAAGAGTGATTTTGATGGAGTTCAATTTGGCGATTGGTGTAAATGTCTTAGTGTAGTCAATACTTTGAACTTGTGAAAAACATTTTACAACCAACCATTCCTTGAAATTACTAATGGACCCATCTATCACATACTTGGTCTTATATATCCACCTACAACAAACCATCGTCATTCCCTTAGGAAGGTGTGTCGAATCCCAAGTTTTGTTCCTAATCAGGGAACTACACTTCTCCTACATAGCAATGTCCCGCTCTATATTTCTATATGCCTCCTGAAAGGTTTGTGGATTAGAGGAAAAGGAAAATAAAGTATGTGTCGTACCCATGAAATCTAAACGTGTCCTTCTTACATCTTTAAGATCCCCTTCCTAAGTACATGTACTCTATAATGTTTATCTATCCCAAAGAGGACCAATAGTAGGAGATTCGGGAATAGACTCTTCATTTTTTGAGTTGTGGCTAGATGTGGAAGGAGATGAATCTCCATCACTACTCTCACTATAAGTTCTAGAAGAATAATATTCCTCAGTAGTTACCTACTTATAAACCTACTCATGAATATGCTCAAACTCATCATAATTGTCAAAATCAATGTCACAAAGTTTAAGTGTAGCTTATGGAAGTAGAGAAGTACATGTGCAGAATTTGGTGGACCATCCTAAAATTTGACACCTCTCAATAAAAAACTCATGTTTGGTCGGATGAAGAAGCTTGTATCACTTAACACTATCTGGGTATCCCACAAATATGTAAGGATGACTCTAAGGTTCCATAGCCTTATATTTCCTTTTAGGTATGTGATCCATAGATATCTAAATACCATGAAGTTCTTAACTAACAGTTTTTTACCATGTCAATATTCAAAAGGAGTGACTTATTTCAAGGATTTGTGAGGGACATGGTTCTAGATGTAATTCTCATAGTTTATAGCTTTAACCTGGTATTGTGGTTCTAATGATTTATAGTGAAGCATACAGTTGGCCATCTCTTTTAAGAACATGTCAAGCTCAGCACTCTTGTCATTTAGAGGATTGCAGAGCACAGTCATGTATGTTATTTTATTTTGCAACTCCATTTTGTCAATGATTGTGTTAAATTATTCATTGTAATGTAATCCCTTCTGTAGTGAAAAATTGTTCAAACCTGTTACTAAAACACTCCCCTCTATTATCTATTTGTATAATCTTGATGAATTCATCTAACTGTTTCTCTACATGAGCCTTGAAGTCCTAAAAATTCGTAAAGATCTGACTTCTGAAGAAGGAAGTAGACCCAAATGTACCTCAAGAAATCATCAATGAAGGTGACAATGTATCGTGCCTTATTGAGGGAGGTTTGGGGAATGGCCCTGAGATGTCACTATGTACCAAATCCAATACCTGTGTAGCTCTCTAAGATTTTCCTTTGTCAAATTTCTCTTCTGGATGCTTCCCAAGGGTGCAACCCTCACAAATACCTTTAGAAAAACTATCTTTAGGAAATCCTTTGACCATATTATGTTTTCCCAATTGTTCCAAGTAGTGATATTAAGGTGACCAAATCACTCATGCCACAGTTTGCTAACCCCATCAGAGTGAGTAAGCAATATAGTTGGAGAAGTGTCGGGATTAAGATGTGAGAAGGTATATAATCATGATTGGTGATCAACCCTTCCCTCTGCAATTGTATTACCACTATGTAGCTCTCTAATGATAATTGAATCTCGGTTTAATTCAACTCTCATGGCATTCCCAATATGAGTGATTTGGTATAGTGATATCAGATTGGTGGAAAGTGTTGGAACACTTAGAACATTGTTGAATGTTCTCTCATTTACTTAATTTTAACCACTTCCTGTTATTGCTACAGAGGTGTCATCACCTAATGTGATAGAGGACAAACTACACGGTTCCACGAAATAAAATTGAACCTATGAGGAACCCATGGGGTGCGAGGTACCATATTCAATAACCCATGATGAAATTTGAGCCATTTTCCTTAGAAGTTTATTGGCTTGATGAATTTTTTTGGATAGATTCAAGGACTAATATGTTGTTCTTTTGCATAATGCGAGTAAGGTATTCAATCTGCTTCTTCGTACACTTATATTCATCATGCCCAAGTTTCTTGCAATAGACAAACTTCACCCTTTCCTTCGCAGGTTTAGCTTCAGAGGAAGTGGGTTCAACGTTGGTTTTGGGTTGGGACAGTTTTTTATCCTTTTTCTATGCTTGATCCTTCTTCTCTTGTTTCATCTCCTTGTTTTGTCATGAATTTTTACAAAGGCAAAATTCAATGTTGAATCATGACAAATATACCCTAATGTCAAATTTTTTGCTTAAAAGCCCTCTTGAATACCTATCCAGATCAGTCTACCCCCTATGTCATGCCTATCACAATCCTTGAAAGTCCTCATATGTGATGTGTGTAGTTTCCTTGGTTTTGCAAATGTCCAAACAGGATGACTCGCGTCTTTCAGTATACTACTTTTAGTGGTGGAATCTTCGGTAAACCTAGAAAGGTTATTTTTAGCCTTTTTGGGATAGGTGTGCATCCTCATGGGTAGATGTGAAGGCTAAAATTCAATGAGAACTATTATCGAGGAGATAGGAACATATTGCAATAGGTTTAGGAATATTTGGGAAGGTTTCAGAGGTTTAGTAATAAGTTGTACAGCTGCGGGTGTCTAAGGTGCAAGGAGTGAGTAGTCTAAAAACGTGTATGAGCTTCGAAAAATGATTTTGGGAGATTTGGAATGATTTAGGGGTCAAACAATATATCATTGGAAATCTGGTTCAATGTTATACATGATGTAATCTTCACATTCTTCACAAGCCATGTGTGCTTCTCAAGGCAAATCAGTTTCAGCAAACTCACCTTACGGCCCCAAATGAAAAATCAGAATATTTTGGATAAGGAGGTAGAATCAGGTCTTTAAAACCATCTCATCTATCTTTAAATTACATTTGGAGTCTAAATGATATAAAACTTTTCCTGAAAAGAGTTCCAGGAACTCCAGAAAAAGTTTTTTCAAGTTTTTGGCAGTTAGTAAATTTCACAGTTGGAAGGGTGACGCATTTTAGTGTCCCGACTGTCCCAACTGTCTTGGAAAGTAGGTACATTAGGGACAAAAAAAATTACCCGCCCCATATTTTTAGCCCTTGGAGACTCATGTGACCCAAAATCTTCCCATTAAGTGCTAAATGACTAGAAGTGAAAATTTGGCTAAGTTTTTACATCTTAACCCTTGGGCGCATTTTTCTGCCCAAACTTTCCCAACTATCTAGGATAGATAGGATAGTTGGGACAAAAAATTTTACCCCACCCCTATCTCATTCTTAGGTTCATCATATGACCGGAACTTTTTCCCTCAGGTGCTAATAATGTTTCTTTCTCACCTCCCTATCTCCCTTAATCCTGTTCCGCCACTTGAAACGTTTAGAGTAATGGGGAAATTTAACTGTCCCAAATATCCCAACTATCCCTGGGATGACGGGGACAACAAAATTCTCGCCACCCCCCATTATTTTTAAATCAAAAATTTGGCTAACTATTTATACATTGTTTCTTCTTATCTCTTCTCTCCTGTGAAGTAAAAGTGTTGCCGAAAGGTTTTAAACATGAAATAAACTCATGCCAACTCCATTTCTTCTCCATAACTCCATGATTGCTGAGTAATATCTCCATAAACCTATAAATTATCCAGAAACCATGTTAAAATTCACCGGGAGCCACTATATGCATTGAAATTTTAAAAAGCTCATATCTTGCAAATGAGTGATTGAAATCGGGTGAAATTTTCCCAATTGTTCTTCAATCCAGATGCCTTCAAGAACATTGTAAGATCAAAGAATATGATGACTTGTTTTATTAATGGTAACAAACCCTAGTTTAATTCCATATCATCTATTTTTTCAGTTTCCAGACATTTCAGGGGGAAGATCGAGCTAAAGATCGAAGCACAACATCATAACGAGGAGCCTAATCCAATGATGTAATTTTTATCGCAATCTCAGGTGGAGAAGTCTAGTTTCTTAAAATGGTAAGTAACCGTTTTCCTTACTAAAAATAGTAACTTTCCTAAAATTGTAAATCCTCTCAAAATAGTGCACTCAGTGAAAAGTGAAAATGATAAACTAGGCAATTTTGGTCAAAAAGGCAAAAAGCAAAATAAAGCAAAAAAGCAACGACAACTGTCTTAAAATAGAAAGTTTCCAAAAATATAAAAGCATCATCAACGGAGTTGGAATGAGTGTGCTAGATGATCAAGAAGTTCAAACTTGAACAAAAGAGGTGAAATTTCTCAAAATAACAAGTCTTGGTTCCACCTACTAAAATATAAAGTCTATGTTTTGAATGCAGAAAGTTGCAGTAGGATTCATTTTCAGTCATCTTGCTGATTTTTTACATCCTCATAGGATTGTATGATAGTTTCATAGTTCAGAAAATACAATTCATCCTTCACAAAAGTTCTGAGGCATCATTTTGATCGCAGTTGTGTTTGGGAACAAAGACAAAACATCACAGGGTGTAGCAGTTGAGAACTCAGGGATATTGGGCATTTAAAAGAGATTTAAAAAGATTCAAACATCCATCATAATTAAAAGTAAACAAATCATCATGTAGGTTTGATCCATCCATGCCTCCCTGGTGAGCTGGTTGAATGAGTTGAATGAGTTTAGTAAACTAAGGTGAGCTATAAAGTTGGCCAAAGTGAGTTGAGTTGTTTGAGTGAGCTCAATGTTCTATTCAAGGTGAGTTGATTGAAGTAAAGCATTGTATGAATAATCTAACAAGCATGAGGTGATGGTAATGAACCAATAACACAAATTAATCCCATATTTCGGAGAGCTCGTAAATAGGTAAAGCTCATTGAAGATCTCAAAAAACCTCACAAGTTAAGCAAGAGTGATTCATTGCAGCACCTTCCTCTTCGAAGGAATCTAGGTATGTATTCTCCAATGAAAAATCATCGCCATGGTGATCAAGATTTGATTCCGTAACAAGCTCCTGAAAGTGCTCTGGTGACCAACATTGTGTCAACTCCTGAAGAGTCATTTCCATGGATTCAAGAAATTCTCAAAAGTGGGCAAATGAAAATGTATCTTGCTATCATGCTCAGTCTAAAAAAATTCTTAGGAACACTAAATTCCAAGTGAAGAAAGAAGGCCCAAACAACATCTCGCTTCTTCAACAATACTTCAGGTAATTAGTATGTTCAGATTACTAGACCTAAGAATGAAAATCCCATTAAGGACATGACTCCGTCGAACTATGATTTGACCCAATTATCATTGACTCAAGCTTCACACGAGGGTGACTCTCATATGTTCAAGGATTTTACTTCCTGCCTCCTTGCTCAAATGAAGAATGGAAAAAAATAATTGTGTAATTGGAGGAACAAATCAAATCTCTCAATGCTTATATCCAACACTCCTTGGAATCTGACTCAACATCTTCTCTTCCAATAGAAGACATTCTCCCGATCAACAGTGTCAATCCAAAGGCAATCAAGAAAGAAAAAGGATACGTGATACAAGGGAAAGCCAATGAGAAGTGGTTTGAGAAAATCATTGAGTAAGGCAAGAAATTGTTTTTATAAGTAATCTCTCTCATCAAGTATATCCTTGCAACTTTGTCAGAAGTCAAGAAAACAAAGGAGGAGTTTGCAAATGAGTAGAATCACTTGGATGAGGTGTTGCCATCAGTGTCAAAGATGATCTCCTTCGACCCTCACACTCCTGTGAGTAAGAATGTGTTTGCTTCAAATGCTGAGAATTTGTCACAGGTTTGGATTCACATCATAGATATGAATTATGGATTGCTCAAAACTCCAATCTCTAGTTGGAATCCTGTGAATAATGTACGCCCATAAATTTTCATGTACTACATTATAAAAAACGGTTCAAAGATCCCCAATGATGATTCATGTCTTTCATAAAGGTGTTTGAGCCCCTTTTCCTCTTTGCATCTTATATTTGTAGCTTAGAAAATCTTCCTTAGCCATTGCATGCTTTTCCCTAGCTTTCCATAGTGTTTTTCCTTAGTTTTTGGCCTTTAGTTATGAAACTATCACCCTATGGAAGCCAACCACTACCCTATGGGCAGAGGTTGCGTAACCACAGCCATAACTGGAAAGGGTGCGTAGTTACCGCCATGCACATGTTTCCATGCGTTTTAACCAAGACTTTTCAAGCATGATTTGGACACATGTTAACTTCTTCTAGTTCACTTTTTGAGCATGTTTCTTGATCAATTTGATTGATTTTAAGCTTGACTGGTTCGTATCAACCTCCTCTTCCACTTGTAATTGTTGATTGATAGTTAAACTACCTCTCCTTGTTGTGATGTGGCACCCCATTACTGCCAAATGTCTTAGACCATCTCCCATCCTACCTTTTATAAAATCACCGCTTCTTCTGAAGAAATGGCTGAAGATTTTTATCATGAATTGTATTGTTATGTTGCTGAAATTTGCTAGAGAATACAGAACCAAACACTTTTCTCTTGTGTTGTTCTTCCTCTACCTGCATTGCTACCAGACCACTTAGAAGCCACCATTTCTCTAATTCCTTCTTTTTGCTTCCTCTGGATTCTTAGCTCCCTGGACTCACGTGGACACAGAAGATTGGAAAAGATAATTGAGGGGAAACAAAGTGATACCACAACTAACATTGCCTCAGCACTGCAATTTCCAGGTTAGGGTTTCTATTGAGTTTATTTATTTCTTCATTCCTTTATTTGTGAATCTATAAGTAAATTATTTACTACAGTAGAAAAGGCACTTCAATTTCCATTGTTGTAATTGTTAGGTAGTTACAGTAGATCATTTTCTTCTACAAATATTTCTTAGGATAGATAGCTTCCTTGTCTATCTTTGTAGATTTGCAAGGGAAGTGATTCTGGAAGAAGCTTCTGCATAGTTTTAAGCATTCAAAATTTTGTTCAAATTAGTCTCTGTTAAATCCCTCTTAAATTCCACTAGGGAAGTTTCAGGGGAAGAAAAGCTTCTTAGAAGCTTCCAATTCTTCTCGTGACTCTGAGGTGTGTCTGAGGATTTAATTCACATTCATAGTTTAGAGAAGCTTTAATTGTTTAGAATAGATTAGATTTATTTTGCACAAGTAAACAACTACATCCGATTGTTTATTTGTTTTAGGATTGGTTAATTAATTTAGAAGCAATTTCTTCATTTATTCTATACGCATTGTTATTCCAGAAAATACAAAATATTTTTTTAATTAGATTAGATTGTTTATATTGCTTCATTTCTTTTATATTGGAAAATAAAAAAACATAGTTAGCTTTTATTTATTTAGATTAGCCAGTTATTTGATTTTATAGATTAAATTGGACAAATGCACACATAACCATTTATGGACCACAATAGCTAAGAACATACGGTTGTGATCCTAGGGTCCCCCAACCAAACGGGCCCAAGAAACTCACATAGACATTAGACACTGGATTGTGTATAGTTAGTTTTCTAGAACATCGCCACACCACTTGATATTATCTCACAACTGAACATCCTGAACAAAGAAGCTGAACAAATATTACATTCTGGACCACCCCATCCAATCGAGTTTAGATCTTGTAGTCCCATATTCCTCACTCACTTATTCCATGACCTTGTCTAGACATCATTATACGAGGCACTTGCATAGATCACTTTCCACGTATTCCACAACAAATTGAGAGAGTTTCACACACAGACATTGGCAAACTTTTACGCATGTGTATTCTTCTTGACCACTCTATCACACCCACTTAGGTTAAAAAGGATTTTATTGCCCATGACAAGTAGATACCTTTGGTGCCCATAGAGGATATTATATTGCCTCAATAACTTGTTTGATCATCTTCATCACATTTTGTTACACAAAGCCATCCATTCATTCCACATCAACTGTCCTGACATGACCTTGGGAGGTCGAGTGCACCTGAAGGTCACGTGTTGATTTTTAGTCATACAAATTAGTGAACTCGACATGAAAGATGAGTTCTTTCTCATTTCCACTTTTGTTTGTTTCTTTCATTCATCTTTCTCCTCTCCCATTATTCTGTGGGTATTTATATACCCCCCAAATATGTCGGGTGAGGATTACATGAGACCTATTTTACGCCTCGAAGCTTATCATCACCAAATCGACATACCACAGTCACCCTCATTATTAGGGTGGGCTGAAAATTATTCTTCCAACCTGTCTTCACCTCACACTCCTCTCCTGCAAGGTGCCATAAGCAATTTCTTAGTCAGGATCGAGGATCTCGATCAGCTAGAGTTCTCCAACTCGAACGATATGACACTCACTGGAGGACAAGGATTCTATCCTCAGGTCTTACCAAACCCCATATCAACATGCAATCTGATCCTTTCATTTCCTACATCTCTTCTCATGACGAACTCACGGTGTGCTTCATCCGAAGCTAATAGCATTTGAATGCCATGAACCAGTCCTTGGAAAGGATGCAAGAGTATGCTAATACTCTGCTCCAAAATGATATTGTTACCCCTCCCCCTGCAACAGAAAATGTACCCAATGAGGGGTGGCCTCCAAGAGAAACAATTTATAGTAGGACATCATGTACCTCTACCTCCTAATAAGGCCCAAAATACACCAAGATAAAATAAACAACACCATCTTTGGGAGATGTAATTTCTACATTGGTAGATAAATTTAGGGAGTTGGAACTTTCCCAGTCGTCTCATGCTTCACCTTTTTCTGGGCAAGGTAGAATCCTTTATCATACCCCAAATACAGGCTATGTGCCTTCTGTGTCATCACCTCCTCTGATTTACATGGGTGTTCCTATCCCTATATACCTTCTCAATGGATTGGGCACATTAGGTATGCCCCCTCACACTCCTACAGATACCCTCCATAGGCACTAGCCGGAAGTGTGTTCTCAAATGTTGTCCTAACTGGCAATGTGACGTTCCCTAGTTTTGTGCCTCCCACTCTGTACCAGAATAATGTTCTCCCGTATGTGCATATGTATTCCAAATCACCACAGGGGGACATGTATTATTTTCCTGGTTCATATGCTCAGCCACAGGGGATTCCCTATACCTCTACAAATGTTTACACTATGCCATATCAGCCTCCTATGCCTACTCCACCTCCCCATCAAGGGTCATCCATAATAGAGTCCTATGTGTTGGGCACATATGTTGAATATCTTAAGGATCCCTTAGAATTTACTATATAAAGCATAATACTTCAAAAAATACTTCCTAACTTTCCAAAGTTTAAAAGGGAGGGATATCCAAATGCATATATTAAGGCATATGCAACTTCCATCATAGAGCTACTCCCATAGGATGTGGTTGTAGCTAAGATCTTCCCTAAGACATTTGAGGGGATCGCTCTCGATTGGTATTACAGGATACCTGAAGCCTCCATACACTCCTTTAAGAAACTGTATCCAAGTTCATAAAGGTGTTTGATATGAACAAATTATTAAGAACAGGAATCAGGGAATTCCTCCACATAAAGCATAATGAGCATGCTTCCCACTTCATTTAAAGGTGGTGACAGGTCCTCTAATCTTTGGTGAGTGCTCCCAATATGGATCAAACAGAGATTTGTGATCTATTCCTCCATTCCCTTAATAGGAAATAAAGGAAGAAGTCCAAAAGTTCCCTCTTAGGATCTACGAAGAGGTGCTAGATGGTGCTCTCTGCATTGATCAAGTGGAAATAATTAGTGGTCAAAATACCTATGGTTCAAATGGGAGACTGATCACTACCTCTCAAGGTAATTCAAATTACCTTAGAAATTCCAACAACAATCAAGGACCTAATGTCCTCAATAGGAAAATTGTGTTACAATAGACGACGTAATTTATCAAGCCAAGAAGTCTGAATGTTGTTAACACTTCAAGTGCAAAATAATTTCAATAACAACACAAACAGAAATAATCAAAAGAATAAAAATTTTGCTCCTTCTATCAATGCAGTGGATTTTAACCCTCCACAACAAGTTCAGGCCCAAGGCCCCAATCAATACCCAAATAGGTATCAAAACCAATATCAAAACCAAGGGCAAAGGCTTCTGAACTTCAATTATAACAATCAATAGTTAAACAACAACCGAAACTTTGGACTGCAACAGAACATGAATAAAATACCTCGGGATTATGATCCTGACCTTTATTGTGGCTTCCATAGGGTCTGAGGGAATGATGCCAAAAATTTTCTTGACTGTAACAGGTTCATACAATGCCTACCAGAGGACCAAAGGAAACTCTTCATCGATATGTTTTTGGCAAATCCTACGGTGCCAACACAGAATGTTAGCATGGGGCTTGTTTCCCCTCAAAACACTCCTCTTAGGATCTTTAGCGAACCTCTTCCTACACATCTTAATAATGGAAAATTAAACCCCCATGACACAAACAAGGGTAGCCGAGAGGGAAACAATGACATGAACCTTCCACTTCTTCAAACCCACTAGTAGTGCCTTCGTTGGATGGTCGAAAATAAACCAAGATTGTGGTCTCATTAAATTAGAAACTGAACCTTAAATTAACGCATCTACAAGAACCCATGATTACTCAATGCAGCCTATTCCCATCTACCCATCTATGTCAGATGACACTCCCATACTTCCGAGGCTGGTAGGGGCATATGATTTGATTATGGATTTAACCAAGACCTTTTCTCACATCTCCTTCTTGGATTTTTTGAAGAACTCTCTTGCTCATTGAGCCAATTTGTTAGAAGCATTGGGTATTGGTCACTTAATTAATGTTACCCCTCCACCAGAAGTGAAAATCAACCACATATATTTTGACATCTATCCTCTTGGGTAGCCTGAAAGAGATGTTGGATTCATCTTCGACATCAGTAAGATTCCCACCAATGTCAAGTTGGCACATAGAGGTGACCCAACATTGTATTTACAGGTTTGGATCTATAATAATTATGTTAAACATGTAATGATTGATGATGGGGAAACTATTAATATTGTCCCCTTTTCATTCCTCTAAAATTTAGGGTATGGGGAAACCAATTGTTCCTCAACTAGAAATATGCTAAGAGGCTATGACAGTCTCAAAGAAACATCCATAGGGACCATAGTGCTCCTGATTACCCTCAGGCCCAAGATGATTCTAACCAAGATTTATATATAGATAGGGAAAATAACTATAATATGATTCTTGGCCGGCCTTGGATCCATCGGATGAAGGCAATTCCTTCCACACTGGTCTAGGAAGTTAGATTCCTGCACTTGGGGAAAGTATTCATCGCTCAGGGTGACCCAAATCCTTTTGATATTCATCTAGCCAACCTAAATAAGAAACCTGGGGTCCATACTAAGTTTAAACTCCTTGCTAATTAACTGAACAAACCTAAAGATGTAACACCAGAGTCTAAATTGATTCCCATGATGGAACTGGAAACCTCCATTTTAATTGATGGGGTTGTTGCAACTAAAGATGAAATTGTTGTTTGAGACAATATCAACAGAAACCATGGCTAATATTGTTGAGTTGTTAGAGAATGATTTTCCTATTCTCCTTCCTTTCTAATCCTTGGGTATTAGGAATGCTCTAGGACTCGAATCTCTTCCATTACAATGAGATTTTCATGGTCAAGGTCTCAGAAGTGAAGGAAGAAGATACTAGAAATTATCAAACATCAATCATCCCTAACAAATGTTGGATGATTAACTATGATGGAGCGAAGTTTCATTTTGGTGCTGGGGTGGGCATGATCCTCACTTCCCTGGAAGGGAAGGCCATGCCTTTTACCTTTAAGCTCAATTTCAAATGCACTAACAATCTAGTTGAGTATAAGGCCTTATTCTTGGTCTCATTATAGCCAAGAGAATGGGTTTTTAATATTAGAGTTTTTGGTGATTCCCAACTAGTCACCAATCAAGTTTTTAGAAGTTTACGAGGCTATAGCAGAGCACCTACAACTCTATAAGACTGTCATGTACTTAACCTAAGAAAAGGTTTTGACTTCATATCCATTGAAGGTATCCCACATGAACATAACCTTTTAGCTGATTCCATGGCTACTTTCACTTCTCACTTTTATACAAGCAGAGATTTCAAAGATACTGAATTCACTGTTTCAATCTGAACCAAACCCCTAGTTCAAAAAATGCCTACCAATCAAATTATAGTGTACGTTGAAAATAAAACAAGTCATACCAATTTAGATTATGTGGAGAATGATGAGGCTATACTAGTTTACCTTAATGCATACACTAACCTTCATCTCACACATCATAAGAGGGGTTTTCTCTCATACCTCACTCTTTCCTCCTATTTTGGAGATTGTACGATGGGTCCATTCCTCATTGGAAGGCCTTGAGATCTATGAAGTAGAGGAGGAAGGAGAACTAGAGCTACCTCCATGGCCCCACCTAAGTTTGAAGAAGGAAATGCCTCTTTAATCGAAGGGACCATCGATATAAATATTGGGATGGAGGAAGATCCTAAGATATTGAAACTTGGTTCTTTTTTAACTCCAAAAGAAGTGGAAATTCATACAAAGGTTCTCAAGGAAAATTCAAAATCCTTCACATTCATCTATAAAGAGATGATGGGAATTTCTCCCCATGTTTAAGTCCACAACCTTGTAACCAAACCTGACGCCAAGCCCATCAAACAAAAGTTCTAGACCTATGAAGCCAAAAGTACCTCTGATGGTCAAAGAAGAGATTATGAAAATCCTACATGTGGGATTCATCAAACCTTGTAGATTATTCAATGTGGGTATCAAACATAGTCCCCATTCTCAAGAAGAATGGGAAAATTTGAATATGCATTGATTTTTGGGACATAAACAAAATGTCCCAAGGATGATTTCTCATTACCTTCCATCAATGTCATTGTGGATGCAACAACTGGATATGAGCTATTTGTCACTCATGGATGGTTTCTCGGGTTATAATCAAATTAGGATCTCTGAGGAGGATCAGGACAAAGACCACTTTCACTACTCCTTGGGGTACCTATTGTTACGTGGTCATGTCATTCAGACTTAAGAACATTGGTGCTACCTATCAATGGGAAATGACCTATATATTCCATGATCTTATTCACAAGATTGTGGAATCATACATTGACAATCTTCTGGCTAAGGCCAAGAAGTGTTGTGATCACCCTGAGGTGCTTCGTATCATCCTCTCTCATCTCATTGAATATGGTGTCACATTAAATCCAGAGAAGTGCGTATTTGGAGTAATGGGAGGGAATTTGTTGGGTTACATCATCTCTTCACGAGGAATTGATGTAGATCCAGTAAAAATTTAGGCGGTCTTAGAAGTGACTCCACCTACAGATGAGTCAGGCATCAGGTCCTTTCTTGGAAAACTCAGAGCAATCTGCAGGTTCATACCTGATTTAACCTGTGTTATTCATCCAATCAATAATTTGTTAAAGAAGGATTGCTGTAACATTTGGATGACTGAGTGTCATGAGGAATTTGAATCTATTAAGTGTTTCCTATTATCACCTGCCCAAACTCATGCCGCCTAAGGTGGATCATCCTCTCATCCTATATTCTCAAGCTACAAATGTCACTCTAGCTTACATGTTAGCACAAGAAGATGATGATAAATGTGAACTTGCAGTTTACTTCATTAGTCACACTTTTCTAGACTATGAGATGTACTATACACAAGCAGAAAAGGAATTCCTTGCTATAGTGTTTGCAATGAAATGGTTAAGGCATTATATGCTTAACCAAGAAATGTGGGTGATTGTCAAGACAAATCATCTTCGAACATTTCTAACACAGGGTTCCTTGTCCAAGAAAGTTGGATGCTTCATGACCCTGATGGGTGAATTTGAGTTAACCTTTGTCAATCAAAAGTTCCATCAAATGAAAAATCATTGTAGATTGGTTAGCAGACAACCCATTAGATGGTGGAGATATAGTAGACTTGGATTTCCCCGATGAGTGTGTGTACTACGTTGAAACTAGGCATCCCATTTTCCGTGTTTCCTTGGTATTCAGACATTTTCAATTTCATTATGGACCGCACATACCCTGAGGGGGAAACCTCACAAAAGAGAAGATGAATATACATTATAGCCACCAAATATGTGATTATAGAACAAGTTCTCCATATCAAGAGCCTTTGATGGAATGTTGTTAAGGTGTTGACAAAGGAAGAATCAGAAAATATCCTCTTTGAATCCCACAACAGAGTCTGTGGGGGTCACTTTGGAGGGCATACTACTGCTCACAAGATACACCAAATGGGTTATTTTTGGCCCACCTTAGAGCATGACGTTATGGAGTATGTGCAGGTGCCACAAATGTTAGGAATTCTCTCATGAGATTCATATACCTGCCCAAGCTTTACAACCTATAGCAACACCTTGGCCCTTTTCCACACGGGGTTTAAATTTGGTAGGGAAGTTTTCATCCTCGTCAATGGATGGCCACAATTTCATAATTACGGCCACAAAATATTTCAAAAAGTGGGTTGAGGCCATGCCTCTTACCACTGTTCCTGGGTCTGTGATTGCAAAGTTCATCTTCAATTAGATCATTTATAGGTAAGAGGTCCCACAGGTCATTATCTCAAATAATGGAACATATTTTAAAAGTGAAAAGGTATGTGAGTTATGTGCAAAATTCAAAATAAACCACCACATAGCCTCTTTATACTATCCTCAGGCCAATGGATAGGCTGAGGCTACAAACAAGACGTTAAAATCCATTCTCCTAAAAATCATTAAGGAGAATAAATGAAATTGGCACTTTGAATATTATTCCAGCCTTTTGGGCCTATAGAACTTTGGTAAGAATTCTTACGGGGGAAACCCCATATTCCTTAGTATTCAGTTCCAAAGAGGGTTTTACTACTTGAAGTTGAGATACCTAGTCTATGAATATCATTGCAAGGTATCTTAGGTGAAGAAGGATATCATAAGGCATAGATCATTGAGTTATAAACCCTCGATGAAGTCGAATCGATGTGAGAAGTGAAACAAAGATTATGCTAACAATATGGCCTGCAAGTATAAAAAAAGTTTTTACGAGCATGAGTTAAGAGAAGGAGATTTGGTATTGAGACTTGACATTCAAATAGATAAGAAAAATGGTGAAGGAAGGAAATTCAGGCCCAAGTGGTTGGGCCCATATCGAGTCATGGAGGACTACAAGAATGGGGCATATCACCTGTGTACATTAGAGGGAGAAGAATTTGGTGAATCCGTCAATTCACTTCACTTAAAGCATTACTATGCATGATCCATCTACATTTCCACATGTACATTATTGCATCCGCATTGCATTTTCATCTACCAGATCATTTTGTAATTTTGTAATCAAATAACTTATCTTTCAAGACACTTTTAAAAAATTATAAAAGTATTGGCAAAAAATTCAATCGCGTTTCTTCAAATATCCGTAGTATTATCATCAACATTTTTGATCATTTCATCAGTTCAACAAGTTAAGACATAATTTTGACACTAATCCTACCAAGGCCTACATACTTGGTTGTACTTGTAGTTTTCTTCCAGCCTAGATGTCTTTTCCCATAGTCTTCTGTATAAGCTTCTTGATGTCACATTTCTCCCAGAAAACATATTTGGTAGAAAAAAACATTATAAACATTTTTACTTGGATCACTTGTTTTCCTATCTCATCCTTCGATGTTGAGCCCTCACATATTACTGGTTGTATGGGGTTGAGGCCAGGGGAAATTTCTCCATCCCAAAAGAACAACTCAAATTTAAAAAGAAAAAGAAAAATGAACAAGTCAAATAAAATAAATGCAAAAATATTTCATTTACAAATAAAAATACACTTCCTTGCTCCACTAATCTTCGGTGATGAGCCCACACTTCTTACTAGTAGCATGAGGTTGGGAAAGAGGGGAAGTGCCCTTACTCACCTATATCTTTTCCTTAGTGATGAGCCCATACTTCTTACCAGTAGCATGGGGTAAGGTATAGGGGGTCTCTTCAAATAAGTTAGTAAGTTGTAAGCAATTCATTCAATAAAAATTGCTTTGAAATCTTAAATATGAAATAAAAGTGAATTAGGTGTGTATGTTCCAAAAGACTTAAAACCTTAAAACTAGATTTTTTCAATCAAGTGGTCATCTACATATCTAAGTCTAGATAAAAATGCAAAGAAAATCACATTCTAGGCCATGTAGTAAACTATGTGTAGAGTTAGGTTGTAGGTTACTAATTGGATTTCTGTCAAAATCTTGTCTTTCTCTCATCACTTCCATTCAAAAAAATCATATAGTTCACATCCCTTATGGATCTTGGTGTTTATCCCTTGCATCTTACTAGTTTTGTGGGGTTAGGAGTGGAGTGGGTTCATTTCCCTTATCGTATTACATTCATCACATTTTGCCAACAAAACAAGAAATATCAAATATTGCTTAAAAAACCAAAGTTTTGACATTACATTGTGTTTGCATAAGCATCATATAAAACAAAAAAACAAAAATAGATCATTATGTTAGCATATCATCATCCATAGTATGTATTCAAAAAGCATATAAAAACATTGGAATTATTTTTAGCATATAAGAGTACACAAGCGAGATAAACCATCAATGAGTCAACTCTTACGTAAGAATGACTGAAACAAAAAGAAGTATCTGTATATATATCCATAATAAGTCAAGTCTATATAGAATGCCATCACACTCTAGGTGTGGTCAAAACTGCTCGACAATAAGCCCAAAAATATAAAAAAATGTCATATACATGTCTCAAAAAATGACATCGAAGTAATAAAACCCCATTTCCTATCCTTCCCTATGGGATCCCTAAGAAATTATGTGACTAGGACTCCTATTGTGGCTCCTATGGTGTGATTGCAAACCTCCATGAACAAAACGATGAGAATGGTCGTGAGATGGGGTAGGTGAACTTTCGGTAGTCATATTCTCACTACGAGAGTGGCTCCTGCCTCTCCATCCTCTAAGATAGTCAGAATGCAACAAGCTTGGTCTTCATCTCCAAAAATATATCTCTTGGCTCACCAAACTGGTGCAAAAACATCAGTTATGATTGCCGGCTTACATCAGCTGCCCCATATCTGTGAGCATCTCCTCTCGGGTCTTCCCCGTGGGGATGATTAGTGTATCAACCAAGATCCAACCAATAAGGTCTTACCATCCATTAGTAGTGGCTGTCAAAACATAAGTGAAAGAAAAAATGACGAGTTAGAAAACTTCTAAAAACCAAAAAGAAACAAAATTTATAGCTTACTAAAAATTCTAGATAACAAGGTCGAGAGAAGAGTATCTACATACTTGGATCTCCTGAATCCAGGAAGGGTCATTGGCTGGTGTAGCAATGGTAGGTGGTGGAGCTGCTGCAGGCACCTGTTGAGCCTCACCCTCTCCTGGGGTGACATGTTGACCCATCACAAACTCTTCATCTTTACCTCCCTCGTGAGGAAGTGGCTCCTCAAAAACAGGACTTTCCTTCTCTGCCTCTGCCTCGGCTCTTTCTATAATAGAAATCTCCTCCATAGCCCACCACTTTGTCACTATCCTCCTCCTCATCATGCTCCTCCCCTCCACTCTCCTCCCCTGTATCCTCACCAGACTCTCCCTCGGGATGTCTCTGAAGTTGTGTGGGCCTCCTCGTCTTCTTCTCCCCACTGTGATTGGGTGTGGCCTCAATCTGGAGGAGGGATACTAGTACTTTAGGAACTAGGATAACCTTCATAGTGATAGGTACCCTGGGAGTGAACAACCATCCAAACATGTAGGCCCTTAGAGCATCCTCTGAGCCTCTCTGATGCCACAATAAACAATAGGGATGATAGGAAGTACATCAACATATGAAATCCCAAACTACTAGGGAACTCTATCAAAAGGGTGGACCTCCACCCTACCCATCCTATCCACTAACTAAGTTATGGTACTGCATGCAATCAGTTTAAATCTATCATCACCCCACAACCCAATCATATCCTGGTACCACCTCACAATAAAATCATCTATGGTAAGAGTAAAAAATAGCTTAATGCACCCCTATGAGAACTGTCAAGATTGTCCATCTGGTGGCTCTGATAACCCCTAGAACTAATATGTCAACTCCCCTCTGATAGGGAATGATCCTCTCATAAACTCAAGCCATAACCAAAGTAGGGTGGCTTAAGGATTTCCCCTGCAACCTCACAATGTGATATAGGTCATGATATGTGGTCCCAAGAATGTCCACACCCCAAGCAAAGATCCTCCCATGCTGCTCAATATCCATAATGATAGGATCCCAATAATACAAGAGCTTTTCCCCGCCCTTATCTCCCACCAAACAGTGAAGCCAAAATACCAATAATGGCCTTGCATATTAGTGGGGATAGGTGTGGAGGCAAACTGAAAGTAGACACATACCCTACTTGGCACCCACATTGGATGCCCTCATAATCTCCCATATATGATGCCCACTATCTATATATAGCTGGAGAACCTTTCTCCAGTTTCAATCGTCTTCCAATCATAAGAAACACCCAAGATCTTATGAACATCCTTGAGAGTGATAGTCCACTCTCCTCTGACCCTAGGAAACTAGAAAGTGTTTCGGTTGACATCCTTATAACTCAATAAGTCACACAATAAATAACTAGTCAACGCTAACAATGTTGTCTGAGAGATCCTCCATATGCCGGCTCTATGTAACAAGTCTCCCTCTACTTGAGTCAACTGATCAATAATCACAGGGAGCTAATCACTCTCCCTCCCATGGCTCTATCATACATAGGAATCCTTCTTTTGCATTCACCAAAATAATAAAAATAGCAAGTTAGTGAACATGGTTCAATACATAAGATCATAAAAAACAATATAAAACAACTTAAAATCCAAAAAAATTCACTTAGGTTTCTCAAAATAAGGTTTTGCCTCGACAATTACAAAACCACCGCCTTGTGCAGAGTGATGGTTGTGTAATTTTCCATGATGGTTGCATAACTGCCACCCTATGTAGGGAGGCATTTCATAAGCACCACTCTGCACAGGGCGGTAGTTGTGTCCAAAATGGACAAGTTGTCCCCCTTGACCCAAAAACTCAAAAAAAAATGACAAAATTGATCATTTTAGACAAAATAAAAGCTAGGCCCACCTAGACGACCCCTAGGGAACATTTTGACTAGAATATTTGTAGAAATTACCCCCTAGGTTTAGATTTTTCAATTTTTCACATTTTAGGTTTAAGACGAATAAATGCAAAATACTGACCTTTTTCTTAGCCGTTGGATCTCTCACTTGAGGGGCCATGATCACGATGTCATGCTCTTCGATTTGACTATCCTCTCGCTCAAAACAGTTATATGTAATCTAGAGCTCCAAAATCACTATGAAGGTAAGTGCAAATTAATTTGAAAATGAATGGTTTTAGATATAATATATATATATATATATTATATTAACTTCGTATTGATATATGTGCTTTACTTAACTTCATATTGAGTGTGCGTGCTTTGCAGGGTTGGAGCAGGTATAACTCTATCCTCGTGTAAATGGTAAGTCCTCATGTCGTTTTGTTTTAGTGTTTATTTTTTGATATCATATCTATCTGCACTTGAGTCTTCTTTGCATTTTGCAGGTAGAGGAATTGGAGGGTGTCATTTCGACACATGGGCGTGTCAGGTATAACTTCTAACTCCCCATTTTGGGAATGCCATACTCAGACTCTATGTTTTATGCCTCTTCATGGCTAAAACACTTCTTTGAGGGGGTAATATGTACACACCTAAATTTACACTTACTATATTGTTAGAAACGGTTCAAATATCCCCAATGATGATTCATGTCTTTTCCAAAGGTGTTTAAGCCCCTTTTCCTCTTTGAAGCTTATATTTGTAGCTTATAAAACCTTACTTAGCCATTCCATGCTTTTCCCTAACTTTTCGTAGTGTTTTTCCTTAGTTTTTGGCCTTTTGTTATGAAACCGTCGCCCTACTTGGGTGGCGGTTATGCAACCGCCACTCTACCTGGGTGGCGGTTATGCAACCGCCACTCTACCTGGCTGGCGGTTCCGTGCGTTTTTTGAGAAACTTTCAGAGGATGAATTAGATGCATGTTAACTTCTTCCAGTTCACTTTTTGAGCACATTTCTTGATCAATTTGGCTGATTTTAAGCTTGATTGATTTGTATCAACCTCCTCTTCCACTTGTAATTATTGATTGATAGTTAAATCGCCTCTCCTTGTTGTGATGTGGCACCCCATTGCTGCTAAATGGCTTAGAACATTTCCCATCCTACTTGCTATGAAATCACTACTTCTTCTGAAGTAAATGGCAAGTCACGAGTTGAATGAGATCATAAAGAGTCATGTGGTGGGTTAGGTGAAAGGTCAATTCACAATACTATAAATTGGGATGGCTTCATCATTTCAAGGGATACAAATTTCAATAATTTCTATGTTGTAGAAATTATGGATTAAGGTTTTGGGTGTTGAGATTTTTATCACCAACACACAAGAAATAAAAGCTACATTTCTTCCATTTCTCTTTCCTATGTGTTCCTCTATTTTCTCTCTTGTATGTACTTTGTAAGTATAGTGATAAAAAAAGAGCTTTGTATCTTTGATGAATGAATACAAAAAACCGTGTGTCTGGGTTTATTTGTCTTGCTAAATAGCTTCATTGTTGCTTTTTTCTAATTCAATGTTGAACTACTCCGATTATTGGGTGTGAATTTTGTTTGTGTCTATTCATAGTAATAACCTTCCTTTGTCTAATTTCTCTTCTTTACCCCTCCCCACTGCAATTTCCTCCCTTGTACCCGGTACAAGCACTTTACCACAAGTTCAGTGAAGTGTTCCTATGTGATCCCCGACCTATTTGGCCACCCCACAACAATAGATAGGATTAGATTAGTTTACATTCAACAATGAGAGCCTCCCCATGCACAAGAAGGAGGGGCGTAGGCCAGTGAATGTTGTTGGAAATCAACTAGTTTGTCATGCGAAAAATTATTTCACCAACATCTTGTTAGAAGCATTAGGTTACCCATTCCTTGCAGTCAAGGCATGTGATTTAGAAGAATTCAATTTTCCCATCTATATTAACTTGTTTTGTTCCCTAGTCAACTGACCAACTAGCATATCAAAAGAGGGCATCTTCTATGTTGCTCAAAGTGCATCTTTGGTGGCATGAAAGGTGGAGATGAACATTGAGTTTTATGAACCTAGTTTTGAAAGGATATAAAGGATAAGTTGTGAGTTCTTTTCTTCACTTCCACATTCCTTCAATTACAATCTTATTGATTTGAACTTTGGTCCCAAAGTATGTCAAAATTTCTAGGGCTTAAACTAATAAGCTCAATTTTTAAGTTCATGCCCTCTCATTTCATCTATTTTCCTAAATAGGATTTCTATTATGGTCTAAAAATCATTAGGAGATTTCACAGATTAAACGTGAAAGAGAATATCTGGAGACACAGATAGGCACAATAATTCAAAGACGTCATCACAACGGTTGTACCATTTCACTTTCTCTACATCAGGATTCGGTTCTTTTTCAATCCCCACTATTAGATGTAGTCCCTTACCTTTTAGAATGAGTTGAATTTTGGACTTCTGTTCATAATAGTTAAAGGTCGTGAGTGGATTTACAGAACTTATTTTAATTTTTAGGTAGAAAAAGAAGTGCAGAAGGTAGAATGTAAATTAAAATTTAGAAACACACAACATAGTACACCCCCAAAAGTTATTGATGTTGAAATTTACAAGGAATGAGAATACCTCCAATGCGTAGAGCTCGAAAAAACTCACACTTTTGAAAAAAATGGTACCTTAGAAGGATATGTCTGCGAAAAGTTATAGAAAAATCAGATTTTTGACATTGTTAAACACATTAGAAAACCCAAACTGCACTAAGTTGGAGTTTTTTAGCTTGCTAAAAACCTTGGAAGACTTGAAATGCACTAAGTAAGAGTTTCTGGCTTACTAAACATGTGTCAGAACCTGAATTTTTTTGAGCATGTGTCAGAATTCGAAGTTTTTTGAGCATGTGCCGGAACCTAAAGCTTGTTGAGCATGTGTCAGAACTCGAAGTTTTTTGAGCATGTGCCGGAACCTGAAGCTTGTTGAGCATGTCTCTAAACCCGAAGCTTGTTGAGCATGCACAAAAGTCTAAAATACACTTTGGCCCAGATATATAAGATAAGATAGTTCAGGGAGGGGCCCCCTTTCTATTTATATATGGGGAAGGGGAAGGCCAATAGTTGACCAAGGGTCAGGGTTTAACTATAATTTGCAAAATGTGTTGAAATGTTGAGATGTTTCGAAGTCCTGAAAATCCAAAACACTAGGCATTGACTGGGGTTCAGAGGTTTGACCATATTTTAGAAAATGTGTGTGTTGTCACTTACCTAGAAAAATGTGTAATTTTTTAATTTTTTTTTGGTCAAGTGACCCCTTTGTCAAAATTATTTACCTTTTTGGAGTCTTGAGGAGTGGAAATGATCAAAAATAGTTAGTCATTTTCAAGGTTATGAGGTCTAAATGTTTTTATTGCAGCAATTTCGAGTCCCTGAGGAACCAGTTCATTCAGTCCTTCATTTCTCTGCACCCCCACTTTTCCTACATTTCATTAAGTCCTTTGTATTATGGATTTTTGTGTTCCTCGAGGAACTATTTTGTCTAGGTATTTGTTCCCCACACTTTCTTCCCATCTGTAATCCATGCTTTTCTCTCGCACGGGTATCCTTTTTATCGCGGGTAATGTGGACATTCACGATACTCCTAACCTTGTTCCTTTCAAGCCTCTATTTCCTACAGGCCCCTTTCTTTCACACTCCATTAAGTCTCCTTACATTGTGGAACTTTCGAATATTTTTGGAACTCTTGACCCTCATACCGCTCAGACCATTATTCCCCTCATTCCTTTATCCTTCGCATTGGCCTTCCTTACAAAAATATTAACTCATTCTCCATACATACCTCCTTAATATTGTGGGCATTTCAGACCATTGAGGAACCCTCAACCCTTTGTTCCTTTCGGCACAATATTCCCTAGAAACCCACGTTTTCCACACTTAAAATATTTTGTATATATTGAGGGTATTTCAGGTGTTGTGAGCCCTCAAGCCCTTATTCTCCCAAGCCTTCATTTCCCCACATCTCCATAATATCCAAAATATAAGGAGAAAAGTGAGTAGAAATGTTCCACGAGCCTTTCCATTTCCCACAATACATTTTTTGTCATGCAAATGTGCAACAAGAAAATTTCCAATTTTCAAGCATGGCAACGATACCCCTGTGTCAATTTTTTCAAATTTTACCTTTCCAAGACCCCCCAAGCCTACCCATACTCAACATCAAGCCTTACTTATTCCATCTAATGGTCATCAACTGGATGTCCATCCAACCCCCCTAGATGATTTTAGGAGTTCTTGAAGAATGTCAATTTTGGGCAGTTTTGGGAAGGGCTACCACTGGCCTTCCCGAGACTAATGCACCCCCTTGAAGTGGAATGAAGGAGGAAAATTCAACATGGAGATGAAATCAAGCTATAAGAACATCAAGGAAAATATTTAGGAATATTCAAGGAAGATTTGAAAGTTTTGGGGCAGATTCATCAGAAACAATGTTCTCAGGCCTAGGCAGGGCATAAGGCCAAAAAAGATACTGAGCTTCGGGAAGTGATTCCGGAAGCTTTGGAAGGAGTTAGGAGCTAAACAAGACATCGTCAAAAATTTAATTCAAAGCTATATAATATGGTGAAATAATATTTTTTCACAAAACCTAGGTGCAATATGTTTATATCCAATTTTTCTCATACTCAATCATGGAGCCAGAACAAAAATCTTATTTTTCAGGGCTCAAGTGGAGGAATCAAGAGCCAAGACCCACACCATTGTATTAATAAGATCATTTTAAGTCAAATTCATATAAAATTTCACCTTCAAACTCCATTGGGAACTCTAGATACAGCCTTCACAAGGTCGCTCTAGAGTCCTCATACTTAGTCATTTTTTGAAGTGGACACATGTCAGCTCCAAGAGTATGGCGCATTTTGATGTCCCTTTCATCCCTTTAGCTAAGTTACATAGGGGATAATAAAATTTTCCCAACCCTTTTTTATCCCCCCGAACACTAATATGATCTCCCATTTGCCAGTTAAGCCCTCAAGAGCTAAGTTTGAGCCTTTCCTCTCTTTGCACGGATGATTGCCAAGTGTCACGATTAGGCGTGAAGTGGAAATTGATGTCCTTTTCATCCCTTTAGCAAAGGTATATAGGGGAAACAAAATTTCCCCATCCCACTTGAGCCTTTTGGTTCCTCATGCACCCTAAGTCAGCTTCTAAATGCTTTTTCCTAGCCTCCCTCTCATTCTGAACTACAAATAACTTCATTCTCCTCTATCACCACCTCTGTGATATCTGAAAATTGAAGACTCCATTAATGGATGCCATGAAGAAAAAAAATGAAAAATGTAGTGAACTACCTCTTCACTTGTCAAGGTTTCAGTGGGCAAAATCGCGTAAAAATTGGAGGGAATGATCATTGAAAAATCTAGTTTCACATGAACTAGTTTTCGCGCCACGAAGTTCCTATTTTTTAGGGAAATGGAGGATTGAGTTTTCATCAGAATTCTTCCCCGTCACATGAATAATAGTAGTTAAAAAGGTAGTGAGTTACCTCTTCACTTCTGAAGGTTCCAGTGGGTGAAATCACACGAAAATTGGAGGGAATGATCATTGAAAAAGCTAGTTTCATGTAATCTAGTTTTCACGCCATGAAGTCCCTATTTTTTAAGGATATGGAGGGCTGTGTTTTTTATCAGTATTTTTCCTTTCCAATGAAAATCACATTTTACCACTTGTTCAGCCAAAGGAATTACCCAAAATTCGGAGTGTGGAACCCCAGAATAATACCCAGAATATAAAGACTTGTTTTGTTGTAATCTGACACGTGCAATGCACTTACTAAAAATAACATGTGTCCATAACGAGGCATACTAAAAATAGAAAGTGGATAAAAAGGGAAATACATCATCAAAAAATGAGGGTTCAAATATTCCAAAGGGTTCGAAGGCACTAGGATCAATTTGGCAGAGCCTTTTTGGAGTCAATTCAGTAAAAGTGGGTTTTCCGGCCTAAAGGAACATACTCCGCGAATGAGTGCTTGAGATTTGAGCAAGGATTCTGGGAGCTTCATAAAGATTCAAGATATAAACAAAGTACTTATGGAAGGTATTTTCCATGCCATAAATGGTGGAAAAATGAGACCTCATGAAACATCATACACTTCCCTAGGCAACTCATTCTTCCGATGCACAACTGGAAATCCCCAGACAAAGGGGGAATTCGAAGGTGATTCAGTAATAATTGGATTCATTGAGTGTTTTTCAATCAATATCATATAAAATTTAATTTCTAAACTCATCCGAGAGCTCGAGTTTTTGCCATCACAAGTTGGTTGAAGGAACGTGTTCAACACTTAGCAAATTTTTCTAGAGGACACGTGTCATCCCCAGGAGCTTGGCACATTTTTATGTCCCTTTCCTCCCTTTAGAAAAGGGACATAAGGGATAGTAAAATGTGCCCAACCCTTTTTGGCCCCCTTATCACTCATAGGATCCTCTGCATCGCCATTTTAGCCCTCAGGAGCTTACCAGGGCCTATCCTTATGGTGCATGGATGACTGCCAAGTGTCGCAACTTGGCGTGATGTGAAAATTGATGTCCCTATTTCCTTTAGCTAAAGGGACATAGGGGAAAAAAAATGCACCCAACCCTATGCCTTCATGTTTCTGGATAAATGCACAACACTTAGTCATTTTTGTGCTTGCTTCTTCACCCCACATCTACACACCCTGTCGGCATGCTGCAGAAATTTGTCCAGAACTTCTTGCCACCATTGTTGCACCCAACCAGCTCTATCATGTCCTCCATGTTATGAAAATATAGATATATTAAATAAATACGGATTTTAATGAAGCAAAATGAAGCGAAGAACGAAGAAAATGAAGAAATTTTGCCTGACAACCCTTGTAGTCAAAAATGGAGAAATGCTCGTTTCTCTCAATCCGCAAGACAAATCGAGATGTCGTTTCTTGCAGAATTCCTCTTTTTTTGAGATGATTGATATGCAATAAACAAGAGATTAAATGATTCTCCAGATCATTTTTTACAATGAAAACTACTTTTCGTGCCTTAACTCACATTCGTCGGATTTCCCATCAATCCGACAATAGAGTTGAGCTAAAAACTTGCACATAGACTCTGAATAAAAAACCTATCGCAATGGGGTTAATTTCATCATGATCGGAGGAAAAAATAATACATGTGATTTTTGAAGCTCCATTAATGGCCGCCATGGCAGCTCTGTGCCCAAAGTCACTACCAGGTGAAAATTTTGTTTTTTATTTTCAAACATTTTGGTCGATAAAATCAAGTGAAATTCGGAGGACAAGATCACAACGACTAGCTGAGTCTAAAAAATGTGTTCTATTGCAAGCCGAGAACCAAAGACCCACTTACTAAAAATAGTAAGTCTTCTTACATGGGTGCCTGCCATTTTGGGTAAGCCATCATCTGAAGAAGCTACGAAGAAGGTGGTGAACACAGGGGAAGTATCACAGGTAAAGATTATCTAAAGGGTCATCTGGGCCCAAAATTGACACTTACTAAAAATAGTTAGTGGTCCCATAAACACTTGCCATAAATGGCAAGGTGGTCCAAAAAATGGTTCCCACAAAAGGAATACAGTAAGAAGAAGAAGTTCATATTGTCGTAGGCAGGTCGAGGCTCGAAAAGCTTAATTTTACACTTACTAAAAATAATAAGTTTCTCCATTCAAGAATAGAAAGTGTTAAAGAACCATTCATAGTTTTGCTAGTATTTTCATCGGTACCTAGTACTTGGACTGACAAATGTATCATTCCGTAGGACATATGTCGGCAAAATACGACAGTGTTGCAAAGGGTCATTGTGGGAAGCAATTTCCATCCTCAACTTTTTTTAAATGGATCTCCATGAGCAATGCCCACCGTCATCATTGGGATAACTCAATAGTGTTTCTAAACACTCAGTTCGCGGGATTATGACCCAATGATATGTCCCCCTTTTGGTGAAAGGGGATGTGATGATAAGAATGAACGCTAAGCTAAAAGTTAGCACGAGATCGAGAGGAAGTAATAGAAATTTCCAAAATGTGCACAAATTGACTGAAAGACAATGTTAAGAATATATAACGTGCATGTAATGTGTATAGTACGATGATAGGAGAAATTATAAAAAGAATGCCATAAACGAGCTACATGTCGGAGTAGAAAAGCTCAAGGTATGAAAAAACAGAGTATTATGTATTAGTTGGGAGAATAAGCGTGAAATAATGACCATAGTAAAGTAGGTGATGAAAAGTAACTATAAGTAGTGAAGTGAAAAAGTAATTAGTCACATCATTTATCTTTGATGCGATTGTTATATTAAGCACTAAGTGAGTGAGGATGCCGCAAGTGAGAGCAGCACGTCCTAGCCAGTTTGAGAGGGTGGCGATCCCCGTAGCATCACGGATGACAATGGAATTGGTAAGTATGATGTTCTTTCAAAAAATGTGTGTGTAATACTTGGTTTTATTGAATTTTTACAAATTTGAGATTATGAAGTTTCTCAGCATTTTAGACATGGACAATAGTGGTGAGGGCACTAGTGACCCTTGGGATAGGAGTTCCCAGACTGGGGTGCTAGTGTCTTGCTCCTGGGTGCCCCAGTCCTGCATCTGGGCACCCTGGTCCAAAATGTGCCTATTTGATCTATAACGGTGCAATTGAGATTTCTAGTGTATAGTAATGTGATAAGTGAACATATTTGGACCTATGTAGTGTTCTAACATTGTGTTTGTTATCATTTTTTGGTGTGCAGAGGGATATTCACTCAAGGGAGTTCCACAGTGGGCATCATTTGAGTACTTTTCTTGGGTTGGGCTTGTCAGATGATGAGTGGGATGTTATGGACCATGTCTAGCCTACAGCACATAACACAGATGGGGGATGTACCCCACAATATGCCTATGTTGATAGCCTTATGAAGAGGTGGTGTGTGGATACTTGTATGTTTTGGTTGCCTATGGGTGAGATGACAGTTACTTTGGAGGATGTATATCACATACTCCGATTGTTGGTTGTTGGGGAGAGAGTACAGGTTATGCTGTTGGAGAATATGGAGAGATAAATGCAAGCTGATAGATGATATTTTGTGGGGACTCGAGTACCTACCGAGGCCCATATCATTTTGGATGTTATCTTGAGGTCAGGGGTTCCGCGCTTGTGGAAGTTCATCGTCGTTGTGATTACTTCATCTATAGTCATAGAGGGAGGGGTATAGGCATCTTGTATAAGATGCATGATATATGTTAGCGGATCGAGGAGGATAACACTAGATTCATGTGGGCATGGTGTGTGTTGGCCCACCTATATAGGGATCTGTACATTTTACTCACGATAATCATGGTGGTGGGATAGGAGCCACCACACTATTACATGTATGGGCATATGAGCATATAGTCGTGTTGAGGCCAGTTGGAGGTCCACGAGGAGAGTGGGCTAGGAAAGAGATATAATAGATATAGAGGAGGTGGATTAATGTATGTGGGCGTAAGATGGACACTAATACTTACAAGGAATTGATAGATAGGATGGGGCCCGAGGCATTTATATGGAGGCCATACCATGATTATGGAGGATGTGAGAGGATGTTGTAGAGTTGTGGTGTATACGTAGGACTATGTGGTTGGAGGATCGATTTCCAAGAGTGGCCGAGCTATTCTAGGTGGAGAGAGTATCGTGACAGTTTGGCATGGCTCAAGATGTGCCCCCAGAGCCATATATATGGTTGCGAGTGATTAGAGCACCGAGGAGGGTCGGAGCTAGACTAGGGCCCACATGAGAGTAGCTAGTACCTCCTGGGCTAGATGAGGTAGATACGGTGATAGAGCCAAGAGAATTAGATGATGCGAGGTGTACAAAGGAGTATCATGCATGGTGGCCAACACATCGATGGGTACTCGTATTTCCATTTTTTACAAATGTAGTAGGGTTACCACAGGGAGGAGGAGGAGAGGGGGAATCCCATGCCCCTGATAATATAGCAGCAGTTGTAGCTGAGCTTAAGTATTTGAATATTTCTGTTGTGTAGTTTTTTGTTTTCCTATGTTATAGCAATGGTTATCTAAGTCGTGTTATTTATTTTCTAGGTGACATGTATTTTCCCTGATAGTAGACACATCCATCCGCACATCGAAACGGAATGTGTCGATCGATGTACTTGGTGGAGGGATACTTGAGCGTGTGGATGATATCATGGCTGAGCATGCCCATTTATTTGAGTCGGTGGCCATAGCAGAGTGACATGTACCATGTTACTAGGCAAGAGGGACGAGGCATGTGAGGAGACTCGACAAGCCAAAGAGGTGGTGGGTGGTGGTCCCTTAGCGTAGGATGTATTTGCACGATACATGGATTTGCAACGTCAATTTTTAGAGTAGTATACAGAGGCTACCTTATTATGGAGGCAAGTTAAGAGGTATCGAGGCCTGTAACAATGACACAGAGTTAGTGGCGAGGCATCTAGTTCTAGGGATCTCGCAGTTCCCAAGAGTGATAGTGATGATGATATTTAATTTGTATTATTGTATATGATGTAGGGGAGTTTCCCCCCAATGATGAAACATTTTTGAAATGATGATTATATATTGATATATATAAGGATATATATGTTATTGGATATATGATGATTGTATTTTGATGTGTATTAATCGATGTGTGAATGATGATGCTGATCCAGTGATTGTTTCGTAATGTATGTAATGTGTTGGATATCATTCTTGTTTATTGATGTAGACTCGCACTATAATGTTGATAATGATTGAAAAATGTGTAATGTGAATGATGATAGATAACTTATGTAATTTGATTGATGAGTTATATGAAATGTTTATTGAATGGAATTTGTAATGCGTGGTTATTGTAATGGATAATGTATTATCACAAAACTAACGTGTCATGATGAATGATAATGGAATTGTAATATGTTAATATGATGAAACAAGGAGAGGGGGGAATTAGCGATGCCCCCAGCGTGTGAATGAATAGACTCATTTAGTTAATACCCCTCAACATTCAAGAATGAGTTGTATAAGCAAGAGTGTGTCATCGGGAAATGATTGAGTACGCTAGATGAATCGATGAAACACGTGGTGAAAGGTTCTTAAAGAAAAAACCTCAACAATCATGTAAGAAACATAAGAAAACAAGTGTGTCATCAGGTGGTAAGGTGATAATAATCACCTACCAGAGACCAAGGTGGCATGAAGTGGTGGAAGCATGTGGTATGGAAGCAGTGTGAGCATATGAACTGAACTGAATATCATGTGGAGCAGTGATGGGATGTGCGAATGCCGAGGGCTGTAGAAGCCAATGTGGATGAAGTGGATGTGATGGATGTGATGATGTAGTAATGTATGGATGCAGTGGAGAGCGCACATGAGTGAAAAACTATGGTGGTGGATGTATCATAACCTTAGCACTAGATGGAGGAGAAAACTTAACTCGAGTAGAAAAGTGCAGACAAGGCAGAGGAGAAATGGACCACTCATGTGAGCGAGACCCAAATGAAATGATGCCCTTATCCTCTAATTGTTGTAATATATCATGAAGGGAAAAACAATCATTGTCCCTATGGCCATTGATACAATGATAATTATAATAGGGTTGATCACGGTGATGTTGTAATCGATGTTGATTAGAGGGTAAGCAAATTAATCATTCAATAAGTAAAACACGCAACAAATCATGTGGTCGAGCGTGATGAGAAAAGTGTAATGGTTCACGTGAAAATGATGGAGTAGATGGAGAATTAGCCTATCATGGAGGAGGAGGAGAAGTATGCTTTGGTGATGGAGTAGGTTGAGCCTGCTTACCAGGTCAAGGTGGAGACTGTGTAGGATGCTCAACCGATGTTAATGGAGGAGCACTAGATGATATAATAGAAGTGGAGGTATGTGGAGGAGCAATGACATGTGTCAAAAGAAGATCTTGTTCCAGGTCTATGACTTTGTAACACAGAAGAGTGAATGACTCACATGTATCATATTGCAATCTTTGTTTAAGCACGAGAATCAGACCATGACAGAAAATGAATTGCTTCTCTAAATCAATAGGAATACTAGTTGATGCATACAAGCATTGAACCTTAAGATATAATCCTTGATAGATTCATATGAGCCCTGATGTAACATACGTAGGTATTCATAAGTAACTCTAGGGCCATAAGTAACATATAAAATGACATAGGTAAGCCATTGTATTGACTAGTGACGTAATATATTATTGGAGGAAAGTGTCCTCCATGTCATAGTAAGTACTAATGGACCCAAATGGAAGATGAGTGTACCATTGTAAAGCCTCATCAATAAGACTGTGTCAAAAGGCCTTAAGCAATAACCTATCATTAGAATAGGGGTCCATATCCATGTGGTAATGTTGGAGATGTGAATGAGGGTCACCAGTACCATCAAAACATGTGAATGTGGGCATGATAAAGTCCTTAGGAAATGCAGAGTTATGAATCTTCTTGGGAATAGGGTTACCATGTAATGATTTGTTGTCAATAGAAGCATAGTAATCCCTACTTTCTAAAGTGATAGATTGAACTTGAGATTGTAATTGACCTACAATATGCATGAAAGATAGTATATCCTATGAGGGAATAGTAGGAGATGGCAATAATGTATTAAGCAGTTGTAACTTGCCATTGTGAGTGATCATGGGAATGTCAAGAGAAGATAAAGGAGATTTTGATGCTAAAGGCACACTAGGAGTGGGTGCCAAAGAAGCTATAGTAGATGATATAGATGGAATACCCATAGTAGTGGTAGGAGTAGCATCAGAAACATCCCTAGGAGGTGAAGCCACCAATGGAGATACAGTGAGAGAAGGAGATGGAGCAATAGATGTAGATGAAGTGATAGGAGAAGATGAAATGGTAGGAGAAGAAGAAGTAATAGATGGAGGTGACTCATGCACAGTGCTAGATGTAATCTCAAGAGAAGGTAGTGATGGAATAGGAGATTCACACTCGGCGGTGTAAAAAGAAGGCGAACGAAAGCTATCAACCACCTCATTACCATCAAATAGAGGCTCATAAATGAGAGTTTAGCTAAGGATGTTATCAATAGGATTATCAACATAATATGAAGGAGTATGCAAGTTAATATGAGATGTTTCATGAGAATAAAGGTCAGAAGTAGGAGAATCATGAGATGGAACCATAGTAGTGATTTGGCTAGAAGAAGAATCGGTATGCACATGTGAGCGGTTGTCAATACCAAACATGTAATCGATAAGAGAATCATCTAGAATTTCCTTAGAAAGATCAAAAGGAGGATCACTAGTAGCCGTATAGCATGGTGTACAACGAGTAAAGGCTACTAGGTCCTCAACAATACTAATGCCAATAGGAGAATGTTCAAAACTAGTAGGCACATATTGTTGACCATCTAAGAGTTGTTATTGAATATCATCTGGCATAGTAGGCTTATTATAGAGAGCCGTGAGATCAGTGATGACAGCCTCATCATAGATAGGGTTGACACTAAAATGAGACACGATGGGCTGAGAAGAAGAGGAACTATGCTTAGTCATTAGGGTTTGAAGCGGATCCAGGGAAAAAATGTTCTAAAGTATGGGTTCACCAAAATGATTAACTAAAATGTGGTTTTTAGAAGTTAATCTAAATAGTAAAGTAATGCAATAATTGATATAAAGTGGAATATAAATGTTGGCTATTTTTTTTTATATTTTAAATAAAATGAAATAATTAAAATAGGAGTGGAAAAGGTACTAACCTAAAATGAACTTACCTCACAGTGATATGAAACTAGAATGGATGATGCATAGGTTGAACAAGAGTATGACAACACACCTCAATATGTTGCACCAGATGAAGATTTGGCTAGACTGGGGTACCTGGGGGAGGATTAGGGCATATATGGATGCCCTAGTTTGTAGTATGGGCACCCAGTCTGCAGAACAACTCAGAACTTGAGTCTAAGTTGGTTTCTAGGTCTTCACAATAACTCATCTCTTGTCGTATGGATATCGCACTAGCTTCCCTGATGTCGTTGTAGATCTTTAATGAATAATCTCCTACAAAACCCCACACAAAAGCATCAAACCCTAAAAAATGAAATATGCAAATGAATGGGTCAGATTGTCCTCAGCTACCAAATGGATGGACTTACAACTGAGCATTGCACTACATCTCAGACCCGATGTAGTTCTATGTGCATGTGTGTGCAATCATGTTCCTAGGGTGCCCTAGCGCCAATGACACCAAAGTAGCGAACAATAGCTAGATGTAAAATGCAAATGGTGGATGGAATAGAATGAATACAACCCTTCCTATGTAATGTGTGATGCAAAATAATGCCTAAATGTAGTCCCTTTCCTTAGTAGATAGTTATCACTTAGTAGAAA
The DNA here is from genome assembly GCA_019776745.2 of Taxus chinensis. Lineage (NCBI taxonomy): Eukaryota > Viridiplantae > Streptophyta > Pinopsida > Cupressales > Taxaceae > Taxus > Taxus chinensis. The sequence goes on along the minus strand of CM034156.1, from coordinate 3,466,731 downwards.
TAGTATGCCCTTAAGATAGTGTGTATGTGTGTGATTATATAGGGATCTCTTGCTGAAATTTCCACACTAATGACCTTACATGCCGACTAGTACCTAGGGGAATGAGAGGGAAAACTACCAAGACTAACCTCGAAACTGTAAATGAGAACCAAGTGAAACGGGGATGAGGGCACTTAAAAATGAGGACCGGTAAGTGCCGACGGGCACCCCAATCCCTTCCTAGGTGCCTAAGTCAGAGACGAGAGATGACTCGTGAGTAAATAATGACAACTAAGATCCCATGAGAGATGATAAAAACTGTGCAAGTAACTGATGACTATGCAAAACACTCAATGAAAATGACTAACTAAACTGAGGATAGGACTAGGGGATGAACCAATAGTGAATACTTTTCTTACGCGAGATCCATATATAAACAACATACTTGGCGATATCATAGTAGTAGTAAGTGCATGATTTTGTGACTACACCATTCTTCCTACAACAAAGGTGAGTCATTCTGGAGCCTCTTGTTTTTTATTAGTAGCAAATTTAATTTTGTGCCCTACCATTCTATTCCTCCTGAATTCTATTATTAAAGCCCTATCTTTCTGAAGTGTCTTTCCTCATCCCGCCACCATGAAATTCCAGTTTGGGGCTTACGAACACATTTCTTCTCTAGAAACCTCTGTGCATAACATTGGGAGCTAATATTCAACACATTAACCTTTATGAATTTTGGGCACGTATCTCTGAAGCCACTCTTACTCCCATAGCCCAATATATCAAAGAGATTGGAATTTTTAATGTTGTTGGCTTCCCTATCTCTTTTCAATGTACAAACATTGTATTAGCTTATGCCTCTCATTTTGATCCTAACACCAAAGAAGTTAGAGATCCCCAGGGCCAAGTTATTGCCAAAATTGATGCTAATTGCATAAATGTAGCCCTGAGAATCCCTATCATTGAAGATTCCAACACTCTAACTAAAGCCCAAGATCAACACCTTTTTAAGCAAGACAAAGAAAGATACAAGGCAGTGATAGCCAAATCATGGCTTAAGTCTCAAAAGAAGGGAGCTTCCAAATTGCAAAAAGTATTGTACAGGTCAGACTTCAAGGAAGAGATATCTGATATGATAACCTTATTGGCTAGATTAATGGGCCTCCCTTCCACTAATAAATTTTAGTTCTAGATGTATGTTTACATCAACATCATCTACAAGGGAAAACAAAGTATGAATTGGGGAGAAATAATTTGTGAAAATATCAGTGAACAATTGGTTAATGTGCAACAAAGTAAGACATTATGCATGACTTCCCACCTCATGTACACAATTGTAACTTATAGGGTATGAGTGGGAATGTCTTCTTAGGAGGATAAGAAAAATGGACTAGTCTATGACTATTTCCCACAACTAATATTTGAAAACAACAAACACCATTTCATAAGGGTGAATGATGTTTTAACTATGTACATAGTAATGTTGGAAGGAAACACAACTGAAGCAAAGTGATTTACTTCAAAATATGGTAGCCTCTTTATTCATTTTAGGAGGTTCTCTTACATCAGGTTGGATGGATTTGAAGGTTCACCTAATAAGCTATTTATGTACTATAATGACAAACTGGTTTTAGTGGACGTCTACAAACAATTGGACATGTTACATAGAACATGTAGAGATAAGACGATCACATGCATCCAATTCTCAATCTCCATGGGGAATTATACTTGTAGGACTATTGTGGATGCTCTAAATGTGGAAAGAACAATTGTTGACTTAAAATTCTACTCATATTACAAAAGATCTTATTTTGATATAAAGGGTTTTATCTCTAATCATCTAAGAATGTCTTATTATCATGTGCCTACTCTTGAATATTTTGGGAAGATTTCTTGGATGAATATGAGGTAAGAAGAAGATATTTTGACAGACTCTCCTTACAATAAGTAAGATATTTTAAGGTATATAAATTCCCAGATGATTTATAAGATGACACTGAAGATATGTACACGGTTGAGTATATCAAAACCATCCAACACATGCCCATTCTTACTATTGATTGGTCACAGAAGGAAAGAGATGATCTCTCTAAAATAATCAATCCAATTTTGGTGAGAACAAAGGTTTGGTTTAATAAGAAGATAAGGGAATGAAATCTAAGTATGACACAATATTCCTCCTAGGAGGCTTCTTCATCACAAAAACGGGTTTATATTTCTCCTTCAAAGGTATAGACTCAATCATCTCCTTCCTCCTCACATTTGGACTCTACAATCAAGGTTTATGCAAATAAGGTAAAAGTCAAGGAGACATAGGAAATTGAAAAGAATTATGAGAAGGAGGTGGAAGAGGAAAATATTCAAAGTTTAATAGAAGAAACTGCCTCTACTCCTGAACAAGTGCCACAACCACTGGGAGAAGGAATGAAAACAACCGAAAAAGGAAAAGATGACACAGAAAATATCATCACAGAACAAAAAAAGGATAATCAAGATAAAAGTGGTGATGAGGAAGAAAGTAAAGAAATTGAAGAAGAATAAGATGAGGTGAAGGTCATAGAGCTGGGCACTAGAAAAGTAAGTGTTCTAAAACCTAAATCACCAATCAAAGAAGTATCTTCTTCTACTGTTGAGGTACTTTCTCTTGAAACTCCATCTACTTAAGCTCTTAGTCCTCCAAGTGTTTTGGCATTGGCATCACCTCCTCATCTATTCTCAAGTGACTCTTTTACATGGGTCCAACCCATGATTGATAGCAAGAAAAGGAAGCTTACTGCCAAGATAATTGCTCCTAGTTTTTATGTTGTAGTTGTTTTTCTTGGCACAACTCCAACTCCTCCACCAAAAAAGACAAGACAACTTCAAGGTTAGTTTCTGATTCAAAGGGCCAACAATTTTTAGAGATTGCAAAACCAAGGGGAGAGAAGGATGAAAAATATATCACTCTTGCAGACTTGGAACTGAATAGAATTTCACTTGGTGAATCTACTCCTGAAGGAGAGGTTCAAAAATTGAAGGAGACAGTTTCCAGAGTAATTGAGAGAGTTAAGAAAGATAAAAAAACACAGGTGAAACTGAAAGAACAGGTTCAAGTTCTTTCCAGATTTATTAAGTATTTTATCTTGAGTGACAAATTTCTTGATCCAACTCCCCTCTCCTCAATGCCTCCTCCCATTGTTTTGTCTAAAGAAGATGCCAAGACTATCAAGGAAATTCACAGAGATGCTTGATATGGTAGGGCTGCTAAAGCATTGGTTGAAGGAATGTTGATTTCTGGTCTAAATTTCATAGATGGGGCCTAAAAGGTATATGATAATATCTCTGTAGCTCAAAATCAATTCGATACAGTGATCATAGGATCAGAAAAAGAACTTAAGCTATGGTTGGAGTTCATTTAGGATTTAAGGATAATGAGCACTACTGATGAGAAATTCCTCCTTTCTCATAATATCTTTGATGATCTAAGAGTAATATTTCTAGGAAATGGGTATTCAATGTTGAATGGAAAATCAAGGTACTTGAAGAGGCAGTCACAAAAATCAAGAGCATGTTACAAAAAGGAGAAGCCTTCAAATCTGATATATTGGCTGATTTGCAAGCTATTAGATGTCAAGTCTACAAGGACAACTCTGCAAAGAGGCACTCATTAGATGAAATTAAGGAAAAATTTAGTGTACTTGTCAAGGAAAATTTGTTTAAAGCTGAGACTATCAACAAAGGAAAGATGGAAGAAATCACAAAGCTACACAATGTTGTTATAGAGGCTACCAAAGGACTGTTGCAGAATATAGATATTGCTAAAGAAATGGAATATTACCTTGGAAGCTGGTCGAATGTTACAGTGAACACTGCTATGCCAAAGGTCATGGATATTGCTAATGCTTTGGCAAAATTCAGGCTTCATGTACTCAAAGTGAAGACCCTGGCTACATCTCTCACAAGTGCTTCTTCTTTTAGTTCTTGAAAATATTTCTTTATAGTTGTTATATTTTGACGTTAGCTTTATCATTTTGAAAACATAAAATTGTAAGTAAATCTAATAATGTAATTTTTTAATTAAGTGCTAGCACTTAATTAAATGGCAATCAGTTAGAAAAGTGGTTACAACCACCCCTTAGCTATACAAGGCTTATTTCTCATTGTAAAGGGGTTGGATTTTGGTTATTTTTGAATGTAATGATATAGAGCATTTGAAATCAATATCGAAGAAGTTATCTCCCTCTTATCTTTGTTCTTTCTATTTCTTTTCTTTGTAATTGTGAATGTGAATCTAGTATATTTGAATATAGAAACTTTGTGTTCAATCCATTTGATATAATTTGAAGAACCGCGTGTCCGTTGCATCTATATTTAATGGATTTTCTGATATACTAATTCATATGTTCTTGAAGTTCCATGCATGCATAAGTAAGATGTTACTCTGCAGTCTCTACATCTGAATATTGTTGCCTTCTTCACTCCTTTTCTTACAATAGTGAGTAATCTTACACAACCAAGGAGAATACTTTTATTCTCAAATGGTGGATTAGATTGAACTTTGTGTCCCTAATCCACTCCTCTTACTCAAACAAGCTATTGTTTCCTCCTCCGAATCCTTCTCCCTTTTTCATCTTCTGTATTGAGGTTATAAGAACATGGAAGCATTCTTTACACAAAAATCCTCAATTGGAATGTTAGTTTTTAAATTTGTAAATAATTAGATTTCCATATTTTGGTGAATAACGGAACCTCCCCACAAAGAGAAGGGAGACTTTCCCCTAAACTGTTACTTCTGTCTAAGGAAAAAATTTCCAACCAACAATTTCGAAGTGTAAAGATGTTCCGAAGTCTCCAAATCCTGAAACACTAGGCATGGACCGAGGTTCAAAGGTTTGAATACATATTGTAAATTGCGTCGAAGTGTCGAGATGTTTCGAATTGTAGAAAACCCAAAATACTAGGCATTCATTGGAGTTCAGAGGTATGACCACATATTGTAAAATGTGTCGAAGTGTCAAGATGTTCTAAAGTCTTGAAAACTTGAAAAACTAGGCATTAACCGATCTTTGACCACATATTGCAAAATGTATCGAAGTGTTGAGATGTTCTGAAGTCCTAAAAACCTCAAACTTTGGGTTGAAGTTTTTGACTTGTCAAACACCTTTAGAAACCTGATATATTGTGTCAGAGTTTAGCACATGCTGAACACCCTGTAAATCTTGAAATACACACAAATGACAGGAAAACTATAGGGAACACCCTAGATCGTGAAAAAAACAAAGAAACCTAATTGTTTTATGTTTTTTCAAAACGCCCTAGATATTTTATAACCCATTAATAACAAATTTAGCACAATATTCTTAAATAGAGAAAATATCTTTACACATACCCTGTCAGATAAAAAACTTGAATAATGCCACAACTAATGAAAATAGACAAGTATTTTACCAACAAGGCTTTTATACCATATCAAAGTTTTGTCTATAATATCTGATAAAGAATGCTTGTACACATTTAGTTGCATGAATTCTAAGAAAAATCTAATAAGTAATGCAATATGAAATTAACTCATAAACACAAGAATGGTGCAAAAATCTAGAACCTCGCATTAGCTCAAGTGGTGTGTACAAATAGGAGTGTTGTGCAACTCCTCCATAAGAATATTCCCACGAGAGTTACACTCCAAAATAGGAATGTAATTCCTATGACACTCTATGATAAACTATGACATGTAAGACATGTCATAGTAACCTATGACACAAACGACACCTAAGCAAGATGAATCACCATGTGTAGGAAATATTTCAAGTAAATAAATAAAAACAAGGAAAATAATATCCTACAGTAATAGTTTCCCCTCAAGGCACTCCATACTCCACTTAACAAGAATCTAGTACAAAAGTGTATGCAAGAACTTCAAAGGTTGAAACTGAAAAATAAGGTAGCATAAACGAAGATATTCAACATGAAGAAAAGGAAGAAGATGTTGAATATGGAGAAGAGAAATGAGAAAAAGAGGCAAAAGCTGAAGGTAAACATAAAGAATAAGAAGAAGATGATGATGATGAAGATGAAGTTATTGAAGTCTCAGCTCAAGATTTGGAGAAAATAGGTACTTCTTGACCCAAGTTAGATATATGGAGATCCTCTCCCATTCCTCAAGCATCTACTAAAGGCTCTCCATCAAAAGATGCTCCTGTGCCAACAAATTCTTCTATTACCTTAACACTTGGGATGAAAATCACAAGCACATATTTTGTAGATATTTCTAATCCTTCATTTTCTTGGGTCCAACCCATGGTTGAGAGAAAAAAGAGAAAAACTCAATCAAAAGTTGAGATCCCCAATTATGATGTTGTAACTGCACTTCTTGTCACTTCCGCTCCCACTAAGAAGGATAAGACTACTTCTTGTCTGGTCACTGACACTTTTGGGCAATGATTTTTTGAAATTTCTAGGCCTACATTAGATAAAAATGAGAATGAGATTACCACCACTAATTATGAAGTCACCAAGATATCTTTGGGGGAATCTACTCCTGAAGGGGACATGCACAACTTGAATGAAATAGTCTTAAAGGTTATTGAGAGAGTGGAAAAAGGAAAAAAAGCTTAAGAACAACTAGAGGAGCAAGTGCAAACCCTTTCCACTTACATCAAATCCTTTCTCTCTCCTGACCCTACTCCCTTGGCTTCTCTCCTAGCCCTTACTACAACCCCTGATATTGATATGAAAGTAGTAGTTGAAGTGATATGAAAGCAATAGTTGAAGTGCATAATCATACCATCCAAGGGAAGGTTAATGAAGCCTGGGTAGAAAAACTACTCATGACTAGTCTACAATTCATAATGATGGGTGCATAACCTATGAAAATATTATTGTTGCACAAAAACAAGTAAGATCAAGAATTGAGAGTATTGAGAAGGAGACACAGATATGGGTAGATGTAATCATAGATCTTTGCATCATGGCTGTCACGGATGAGAAAATCCTTCTTTTAGAGAAAGTTGATGATGCTAAGAGTAATATGTCTCACACATTGTCATTCAACATGGAGTAGAGAATGAAAGTTCTTGAGGAAGCCTCTACAGATTTGTAAAACATAATTCAAAAAGGAGAATCTTTAAAATCTAAAATCTTCGCTGATATTAGGGCTCTCCATTGTGATCTCTTCCAAGAAAATTCTTCCTAACAGAAATCAGTAGATAAAATCAAAGAACATTTTAGGAAACTGATCAAATAATATTTATACAAAATTGAGAATCTACATCAAGACAAGATGGATGAAATTTATGAGCTAAACAACGTGATAATTGAATCTTCAAAAGGCTTGGGTCAATACGATGGAATTAGCTCTAAAATGGATAACTCCTTGGGAAGCTATATGACCAACCTTTCCGACACAATAATCTTGAAAGAATCAGAAATATCACCTACAGTGACTAAGTTCAGAATGCACGTGTTGAAGCTCAAAGTCCTAACTCCTTCCATTTCTTCTCTTCCTACTTTAAGTGTTAGTCAAAACTAGTTATGTTTTATTGTTGAATTTTATTTTTGAAAAGAAAATTAAATGTAAAAGTCATTTAAGGGACTTAACTAATTAAGAGATTAGTCACTTAAATAGTGATTAGTTATTTCAAGGTAGTTATTGCCCCCTTATGCTTATAAGGGGATTCTTTTTCATTTTTAAAGGGGTTGGATGCTAGTTAATTGATGTAAAATGAAAAATAATTGTTAAATACAAAATATAACTCCTCTTTCCTTTGTTTCTATCTTTTCTCATATCTTTCTGGTCATATTCTATATCATTTGCATATTATCGAGTTATGAAACTTGTGTTCATCTTTATTTTTTAGGAGTTATTGAACTTGGAGTCAATATATGTCTTGTTTAAGGAAAATAATATCCATTATATGTGAACATGTAATCAAATTTTTAATCAACATGCAAGAGTAAAGTAAGATCTTATTTCTTCTTATTTGAAAATGTTGTTTTTCCTTCCTTCCTTCACTACTATCTTCAAACTGGTTTCTGTTCCAACCTCTTTTTCTCTGTGTTCAACCCTATACATTTACACAACAAAACTAGCATCCTCAAAAGAAATTTCATAAATTAATTTTATATTCTATAAATATCTTAAGATTAATTTTATTCTGAATAAGGGAACCTTCCATTAAAGAGGAGGGATTATTGTCCCCTGAACTGTTGACATTTTGCTCGCTTGCATATTTTTCAGCCAACACTTCTAGAAAGGTTGTAAAATGCATCCTTGATGTAGACACATTTCCCAAAGTTAGGGTACTATGTTCTCAACATGTACTCTATGTTTGAAGGATTAACCGTAAATATATTAGTTTTCGAGGAGTGGGGGAGATTGAATGTGCCGCAGTTAAGAACGGTGAGATGAGTAAACCAGTCGTAAAGGCGCTCGAAATGAAAAAGTACCGAGGGAAGAACCCCCACGGTAGGCCAACCTGGAGCTCCTGTAAAATTTATTTGGGGTCCTACAATTCCAAATGAGGATAACGACGACAAATACAATGTGAATTACTTGAATCCGTGTCTTACTTATGCTAGCAAGTATTTGCATCTTCTGATGAACTATGACATTTTACAATGCTTGATAGTATTTCTATTTTTCACTTATGACATATGGTGATGAACTTATGTGTAATAAAATGTTCATTTTTATAATGGTTGGATATCTAACTAGCTTCAAATAATTCAACATTGGTTAATAAAAATTAAATATACCAGTGGTTTGGTGAGTGCTTCACCATATTAAATTAATAGAATTAAAAGGAGGGACTCAAATTATCATCTTTTTGACCCCCCATCCATACCAATTCAGTTGTGTATTATAGAAACATACGAAATAAAAAGCTATAAAAAGTAATGAATAAACACAATAAAAAATGTATTGCACAAAATCAATGCGTCAGGTGTAGAAGAGGGCGCCCATTAATGATAAGAACATGTCAATTTTACTGTGTACAAATAAATGATTCTAGACATATCTTACCACTTTTAGTATTAATCTAATTTAACATGTGGATAGTACAAATATTTGATGTCTATCATGGATGCTTTTAGCAGTCTTAGACATATTTTACTATATGTTTTAATTTCTAATTGTACTGAGCACATACATACATACACACACACACAAACACAAACACAAACACACACACATTTATGAATGTATGTGTGTGTATACACACATATACATAGACATACATACATATGCATATACACATACATATACAGATACAGATACAGATACAGATACAGATACAGATACAGATACAGATACAGATACAAATATAGATACAAATACACATACACATACACATACACATACACATACACATACACATACACATGCACATGCACATGCACATGCACATGCACATGCACATGCACATACACATACACATACACATACACATACACATACACATGCACATGCACATGCACATAGACATACACATCCACATGCACATGCACATAGACATACACATGCACATACACATACACATACACATACACATACACATACACATACACATATACATATACATATACATATACATATACATATACATATACATATACATATCCTGATCATAAAAATCCTCCTTGTCTTTTCCATGCTAGTAGAATGCTATCCCTTAGATGCCCTGCTTGTAGATGGAGCTTGATGAGAAGACTCGAGTTTCTCCAAGTTTTGACTTTGGGTTCTCTTACACTCAAATCTCACTTATAGCTAAACCCATGCATATAAAAAATATTGTAAAAATATTGACATACTTCACATGTATAATCATGGTAATGTAACTATTTACATGTGCACACACTTACTGAAAGCTCCCAACTACTCTCAATTTTTCTCTCACATTTAGTAGGGTCAATGGTAGGTTATGGATCACGTACATGAGTGTTAAAGTAAAAAACCAAAGATTTTGTGTCATGCTCGTGATAATGGAATGGGTCAGACCATCCATACACATAAATATAAAAAATCAAAGTTCAAAATTATCACCTAGAACTATTGATGATTAATTTTTTAAATGCATACAAATATTTACACCAATTGACTACATAATGGAAATGTAATAACTAAAGTTATAAATGGAATTATTTTTTACCGTAATACCCCTACTAATCACTTGTAATGGGCTACCGGTCATCGTGAACAACTATTGTGTACATGATACATTTATGTCAACTATCTACATTGTGTATGATGATGAATATTATTAAGATAACTCCATAATATCAATAAAACGTATACATTACACAACTTATGATACATCAGTGAGTTGTTTTGTAGTTGAAATCACAATAGAAACACCTTTATTTGCTACTATTCATAGATATGGAGGACTTTCTTGTGGTCATCAAGTTTACGAATAATATATCATTGTTAGTTGAGAATATATATACAAGTAAATACATGAACCTTATGAAATTAATAAGAAATATGTGAAAATTTTATAACATTCAAAATTACCTTTGTGTATGTAAACATTGGCATGGTAACAACAACATGTGGTTAGGACAATGATGTGCCTATTGATTTAATAAAATATGAATTAAATCTAATTGTAGAGCAACTGGTATGATAAAATATAGTAGATATACAAATGCTACACACTCAAGAATGCAAAACTATAAGTAAATAGGGGAGATAAATGTCTTAGCCAAATCTTGCGCAATTTGGAACTGGTCTGGGTAGTGTAAAGTGTTGAAGAGGACTGAAACAATATGTCATAAATTCTCTCTGTAAAATATGGATTACTGGTAAGAATGATTGCCAAACATAGGGTGCCTGGTGCTGGACAAGGAGTGTACCTGGGTGCTTGTGATTGTTCATAGGTGCATTGGTGACTGCACTAGAAGCTCAGAATCTAGATTTCTTTTGTGTTGCTAGGGTTTCTTTACCACTTTAGGTCAGTCTCCTGATATTCACTCTTTGATCACCGAGGGTACTTATGTAACCTACAAGACATAAACCATAGCTACCTACACAAGCTCACAAACACATCAAATTGTAATTAAAAATGTAATATGTTAAGTCGAACTGACCCCATGGCGGTCACCCGATGAGTGAACTTATGACCAGCGCATTGGACTACATTCTAGACTCCATGTAGTTCTTTTTGCTTGTGTGTGAAATAGTGTCCTTAGGTTTCCCTCATGCCAATGATGCCAAGATAATGTGATATGCCTAGATAAAATGCAAATGTGTGATATGGAATTGAGTAACTTCCCCTTTTATGCAGTGTATGTAGCCCAAAAATATAGTCCCTTTGATGGTAGTGATAGTATGTAGATGTGATTACCCCTTAGAATTTCCATCCAGAATAATAGAGTGTATGTTGTGTATATATATGGATCTCTTATTTGAATTTTGACACTAGTGACCCAAAAGGTCAACTATGAGCTTGGGATAAGGATAAGAAAAATAAAAAGGCCAACCATAAATGTCAAAATAGTGTGAAAAAGAATGAAAGAGGACATGAAGCGCCCAGGATAGAAGTCTCCTACGTGCTAGTGTCTAAAGTGGGCAATTAGTTTCCTGGGATAAATGATGACAGATGTGAAAATACTGATAGACAGGGATCCCTATGACCTGACCAAAACTGGGTACATAAATGACAGATGTGAGAGAGTAAAGATAATAGAAATAATCAAAACAAGTGGATGGACAAAGGATTGTGTCATCAGTGAATACTCTTCTTACTTGATATCCATGCATATAACAACATACTTGACAACATAGTAAAATAGTAATATGTGTATGATTTTGTGTCTACATTTACCCCCCCTTTATTCTATTTGAATGAAATTCAAGTAGTGTAAAGGAAGTAAGGAACATACTTGTATAAAGTCCAGAGAAGCCATGTTGCAAAGTGCATGTAGAGTGTTGAAACTTGTAGTGTGGTGAACCATGGATCAACATTTTGACCCATGTGGCATAAATGGAGATAGCAAACCATCGTAAGGAGCACTTACAGAAAAAGTTGTGATTATTTGTTGGAGAATTTGGAGATTTTAGATTGTTTCCAAAGGCGATAGAGAAGGGTAGGGAGTGATCAATTCCCAACCTGCTTTATTTGTAAATTGGAGGATTTGGGCGTCATCTTGCTACCAGAGGAAGAGTGTTGGGGAGAAAGGTCTAGTTTTAATCTCCATCCATGACTGGATCCCCAAAAGGTCTAACTATTGTAGATGGATAGAGACCAAATTTAGTTCTATGTTGCTCCATATTAGTTCTGTTTGAAAAAGTGTTTACTTTGATTGAAGAACCCATATAGGAGAGGTATAGAAAGGAAATGACATCTCATTGCCCTCACTTCCCAACTCCTATAGTAATGGGTGTTAGAAGTGATTTGAATAATTCTTAGATCTGGAAGAAATATTAATGTAATGCAAGCTCCCAAGTTAGGTCATCTAGGAAGAGATAGTAAAGTAATGTAGCTCCCAAGTTAGGTCATCTAGGGGAGAGATAGTAAAGTATGCTTATTGTACTGCTTGATTGATTTGAATTGAAGGATAGAAGATTGCTTTGATATTATGTACTCAGTAAATTACTCACAAAGAGGTTTTTGTGTTTTTCCCCCATATTAGGTCATTAGGGGGAATATATTTGAAATAATAGAAAGTATTGATTGTCAAATAGAATGATTGTACCTTTGTTTCGAATGAGATCAAAGAAAAGTTGTAATAGTAATATGCTAAGGAGTGTCGATTGACTGAAGTGTAACCTGAGAGGGATTATGGGATGATCTCGATTGTATGCCCATGATTTCAGTAAAAGGGTGAAGGGTGAAGAAATGAGCACTGAGTTGAAAGCAAGACATATAAGATGTTGTAATAGGAAATAATAAATAACACAAGATAGTTGTGCCAAAGTATGAGTAGATATTGATTGGTACAAGTGCTAAAGGTGAATATGAAATATTAAAATTTGCATGTTACAATGTGAGAGGAAATTGTGATCTGTATAGCACAAACGGAGAGGCAAACATATTTGTGAGGATCAAGATAGGAGCAAAATGGTGTGTCGTGTATTACTTGCAAAAGTGGTCACACATAATAACTATAGTATGTGAAAAGGTGGAATTATTATATATAGTAAGAGTGAAAAGTGAATAATATTGTCATTTGTATCCGAGATCGAGTGAAATTTGAAGCTCTGAGATGTGAGGATGTTACACACATTAGAGCAACGAGTTTGACTAGATTTGAGAGAGTAGTGACGGTTGTGGCTTCGCAGACGACCAATGAGTTGGTAAGTGTGATGATTTTTGGAAAATGTTTGTCAAATATGTTTGTGTTTTCGTCAATTTTAGTAAAATTTACATGTTTTAGTATTTTTTGAATGTTTCTGACCTAGGTGGAAGTAGCCAGGCATGTTTCTACCCCTTGGGGACACTAGCACCCAGTTGTAAGTGCTAGTGACCTGATGTCTGGGTGCTCGTGACCTGCTTTGGGCTGCTGGCATCCCAAAGCAGGGGTTTGGGTACTATATTGTGAAATGTTAATATTATAATTAGTTTAATGCTATTATAAGTGATGTTTGTAGTATGTGTGATGTACTAATGGAAGAATTTTGTCACTTTTGTGTTATGCAGAGGGATATACACTCAAGAGAGTTTTTGGCGGGCTGTCATTTGAGTACTTTGTCTTACATTGGGTTTTCAGATGTAAGTGGGATATATTATGACAGTGTAGGCTTACGACACATTGCTAAATTGGGGGAGGTACCCCATAATATGCCTATGTTGATTACTTTGTGTGATAGATGGTGCACAGATACATGTACATTCTGGTTTCCTACTAGTGAGATGACAGTGACCCTAGAGGATGTATACAGGATATTATGGTTGCCTATTATAGGAGAGAGAGTATAGGTGATGACTATAGTGGATGTCCATAGTCAAGATGAGGGCAGTGAGGTGGTATTTCATAGGCACACCAGTAAAGGTGGAGACTCATATCGGTTTACATGCGATAGTGAGATCTAGTGTTCTGCAGTTGTGGAAGTTTATTATAGTTATTCTAGCTTCATTGGTGGTAGTGGACGGTGACGGAGTTGGGATATTGTACAAGATACATGATATTTGTCACATGATAGAGGAGCATGGGACGAGGTATATAGGGGCACGGTGTGTATTGGCCCACTTGTATAGAGATTTGTATATATTTATTCAGGAGGATCATTGGGGTGGACTAGGAGCCATGACTTTGTTGCACGTATGGGCATATGAGCATATAGCGATATTGAGGCCACTTAGTGGGCCATGGGCTGATTGGGCTCGACCTGAGATATTTATAGTGAGGTGGGTAGGCACCCATAGCAGGAGGATGGATACAACCACCTATAGGTCAATGTTAGATCAGATGGGCCCTGGGGCCATTATATGGAGACCATATATAGACTATGGTGGATGGGTAGAGGATGATGTGGAGTTGCGGTGCATTCGACACACCATATGGTTAGAGGATCGCTTCCCAGGGGTGACAGAGTTGTTATAGGGTGAGTGAGTATTTAGATAATTTTGCATGGCCCAGGATGTGCCCCTAGATCCATATATATGGTTGAGATCTACTAGAGTGGTGAGACAACCAGGAGCGAGGCCTAGCCCGACAGGAGCACAACTAGTGCATCCTGGTCCAGATGAGGTAGATGTGGCTATAAATCCTATACAAGTTAATGACAAGGGGTGCACCTAGCCCTATAGTGAGTGGTGGGCAACACATCAATGGGTGTTGATCTATTTCTAGTAGTGGTGGATGCAAAGATGGAGCTGGTAGTTGGAGGAGTAGAGGGGTAGGCACATGCCCCCGATGTAGATGGTGTAGCAGCAACACAAGCCAAACGTAAGTATTGTTCATTGTTATTTGTTTAGTTGTGTGATTATTAGATATCAAAAATGTGTGTAGTAATTAATGTTGATTTTTGTGATTGTAGGTGATTCTTATTGGTCATTGATTGTAGATTCATCGATATGCACATTGACATTGAAACGTGCCTGTCCTAGATGTGCTCATGGGAGGTGGTATGCTAGAGAGAGTTGATGCTATTGGGGGAAAGCATGTCCATTTATTTGATCTAGTGGCTATAACAACAGCTACGTGTACCATGTTATTGAGTGAGTGTGATGAGGCTCGTGCAGAGACCAAGTGAGCTAGGTAGGCCATAGGAGGAGGAGCCCTAGCTCAAGATGTGTTTGCTAGATATGTTGAGCTATAGGGCCGATTTGTAGAGCAAATTGAGATTTCTGTATTATGGAGTCAGTAGGAGAGATATAGAGGTCGAGATTAGCGACGTAGAGTGAGTGGCGAAGTCTCTAGTTCTATAGCTCCCACGATTGTATATAGTGATAGTGAGGATGATGTATGATGTATTGTATATGTTGTAGTGATGCATGTGGGATTGCCCCTAATTATGATTGTATTTTACAACTTATGATTTTTGATATATATATATATATATATATATATATATATATATATAGATATGCGTATCATATGTGTTATTGATGTGCATTGGTATATGATGTGATGATATGATGCGTATGCATGGTAGTATTGTGATAGATTGATATATTGTATTGTTGAAATGGTTGTTTTGATTGAAATGAATGATGTGGAATGTAGTATGATAATGGAAAGAATAGGATAAGTAGTAAACTAGATAAAGAATGTATGTGAATAAAAATGAGAGGTAGATGTGATGATAAATAGAAAATGTATGTATGTGATGTAATGATGGTAGGGATAAATAAAAATGTGAAACAATGTGACTTAGATAAGATAAATAAGAGTAAATAATGATGTGTTGATAATCGAATAATGATGAGATG
Source organism: Taxus chinensis (assembly GCA_019776745.2). Taxonomy (NCBI): domain Eukaryota; kingdom Viridiplantae; phylum Streptophyta; class Pinopsida; order Cupressales; family Taxaceae; genus Taxus; species Taxus chinensis. The sequence goes on along the minus strand of CM034156.1, from coordinate 3,450,895 downwards.
TATGCAAAATATTATGTTGCATAAGTACATGGGATGAGAATGTTGGGGGGGAGAAGATAGATTTCCCCCTAGTGTGAGAATGAGGTTCATTTAAAAATTTCCCCTCAACAGTCAAGAATGAACCATAAAACAAGAGTGCATCATCGGGAAATGGGTTTGTAAATGTGCGCTAGAAAGATATAGCATGAAGCATGGAGTGTGAGGTGTGAAAGGAGAGGTTCATTGATGTAGTATTCCCTCAATACAGTCAAGTGTGAACCATAGCACGAGAGTGCGTCATAGGGTAATGAAATGGCAAGTGGATGTCATTGTACCAGAGATTAAGAGGCTTGCAAGGCATAGATGGAGCATGTGAAGCAACAATGGTGTGAGAATAAGTGCCAAATTGGATGTCAGATGGAATGGAACCAAGAATAGAAGGTGTGGTGGGAGGAAGTGTGGAAGCAAGGGGCTTAGGAAGCCAATGAGGTATTGTAGCAATTTGTGAAGAATGAGAGGATGCAACCATAGGTGGATTAGATGGAGGATGTGGATGGATAATGACCTTAGGAGGTGGGCGGATGACTACTTTAGATGGAGGTGAAGGAGACAAGTGAACAATGGTGGAAGCACACTTATGCGGAATAGGAGAAAGAGAGAGCACTCATGAGAGCAAGAGCATAAAAGAATGACACTTTTGTCTTCTAATTGTTGTAAGTGATCATGGAGAGCATAATAGTCATTATCACGATGGCCATTGATGCAGTGGAAATTATAGAAAGGATGGTCACATTGGCACTGTAAGAGGTGAGGTGGATGATGCTCATTAGAAGGTAAGTAGATTAAGTGCTTGTCAAGTAAAGCACACAATACATCATGAGGTTTACATTATATGCAAGAATTACAATGGTTCATGAGTAGGATGTGGAGAATACTTAGGTGATATGCTCGACACAGGTGGAGGAGAAGGAAGACACTTACAAGGAGGAGGAGATGGTGATTGTGGAGGAAGCTTAATGGATGGGAGAGAAAAAGTAGTAGATGATGAAGTAATATAAGAAGTAGAAGAGGGTGATATAACATGTGCAATAATTAAATATTGTTCTAAATCAATGACTTTGTAACATAAGAGAGTAAAATATTCACATGTATCATATAAGAGTTTTTCTTTTAATGCAGGAACTAAGCCACGAAAAAAGATAAATTGCTTTTCTAAATCAATGGGCTGAAATAATAATTGATGCATGCAAGAATTGAAGCGTAAAATGTAATCTAAAATTGGTTCATTATTTCCTTGATGCAAAGTAGGCAAGTTTTCATATGTGACTTTAGGACCATTGTTAGAAATAAATTGCCTAAGAAAAACATCCTCCATATCATAATAAGTACTAATGGATCCATAAGGAAAATGAGTATACCATTGGAGAGCATGATCAATAAGGCTATGGAAAAATGATTTGAGTAACAAGTGATAGTTAGGATAAGCAGACATGGCTGAATGATAATGTTTGAGATGTAAATAATCATTGTCAGTGCCATCGAAACATGAGAAGTTAGGCATGATGAAGTCTTTTGGGAAAGCGAAATTGTGAATCTTTTTAGAAATAGGATTTCCATGCAGAGAATTATTGTCAATGGAAGCATAGTAGGCTTTAATTTCAAGGGTGAGTGTATGAACTTGAGATTGCAAAGCACCAACAACATGCATGAGTGATAGAATATCATGTGAAGGAATGGTTGGTGAAGTAAGAGGTATATTGAGAGGTTGGATCTTTCCATTGTGAGTGATCATGGGAATGTGAGAAGGAGGAGTGGATGTGGAAGGAGGAGAAGGAGGTGGAAGAGGAGGAGAAGAACATGGAGGCTCTAATGAGAATGCTAGATGTAGACTCATGAGATACAATGAGAGTTGTACTAGTGGTAGGAGTAGAATCATCATGAGAAACAACTTTCAGAAAGTAGAAGAAAGAGGAGTAGTAAATTCACATTCAACAAGTCTTAAGAGAAGTAACATCATCACTAACATGTTCATGATCAAAAGCATAATCTACATCACTATCAGACATATTTTCACAAGAAAGTATTTCATCAAGACTATCATCAACATAAAAAGAAGTGGTAGGAGTACTAATATTTGATTTAGCATTACATTCATAAGAAGTAGTTTCAGAAGTAGGAAGAGTAGGAGATATAACTTTACATTCATCTTGACTACTAAGAGAAATGACATCATGTACATTTACATTTTCAACATTAGAAGTAGAATTATTAATATCCATATTATCACAAGAAAGAACATGATCAAGCAAATAATCTACAATAATATTATCATGTGTTATAATAGGAGGAGGAGAAGGTGCAACAACATGGGTGACTATAGAAGATGAAGGAAAATATGAAGGGAAGTTTTTGTCAGGGGAGACTATGTAAATGTTAGGGGTGTCATGGCCAATAGGAAGAGTGTTTTGGAAAGCAAGAAGTTTTTGAAGGATGAAAGAATCACATTTAGGATTTTGATAAAGGTCACAAAATTCATATTGCAGCATAAGTATCATCAAAAATAAGGGTTACAAGCATGTATCGTCCATATTATGCTTGGGAGAGAGGACCTCTTTTATCCATGAGGGTTTTTTGGATCCTAGGGAAAGAAGTTCAAAGAAGAGATGGGTTCACCAAATGATTAATAAAATCTTAATTAAATCTAATTACAGAGTAACTGATATGATAAATATACAGTAAATATACAAATGTAAGCACTCAATAAATACAAAACTATAAGTAAATAAGAGAGATAAATGACTTAGTTGAATCTTGTGCAATCTGAACTGATCTGGGAAGTGTAAAGTGTTCTAAAATGATTAGAAACATATGTCACAAATGCTCTCTATAAAATATGGATCTTTGAGAATGATGTCAGACACGGGTGCCCAGTGCTGGATAGGGGCACCTAGGTGCTGGTGACTATTCCTGGGCATTGGTGACTGCACAGAAGCTCAGAATCTTCTTTCTTCTGTGTCTCTCGGGTTTCGCTATCACTTCCTATCAGGCACCTAATATTCTCTCTTTGATCAATGAGGGTACCTGTAACCTGCAAGACAAACCCTAGCTACCTGCACAAGACTCACAAACACATCAAATCAGAATGAAAAATGAAATATGTGAAGTCAAACTGACCCCGAGCGGTCACCCGATGAGTGAACTTATGACCAAGCATTGCACTACATTCCAAAATCCATGTAGTTCTTTGTGCTTGTGTGTGAAATAGTGTCCTTAGGTTTCCCTCGTGCCAATGACGCCAAGATAGTGGGATTATAGGCTAGATAAGATGCAAATGTGTGATATGGAATTGAGCACTTCCCCTTCCTATGTAGTGTATGCAACCCAAAAATGTAGTCCCTTTGATGGTAGTGAGAGTATGTAGATGTGATTTCCCCTTAGAATTTCCAGCCAGAATAATAGAGTGTATGTTGTGTATATATATGGATATCTTGTTTGAATTTAGACACTAGTGAAACGTAAGGCCAACTATGAGCTCGAGATAAGGATAAGAAAACTAGAAAGGCTGACCAAAAATGTCAAAATAAGTAAAAATAATGAAATAGAACAGGAGCAGCCCAAAATGGACACTGGGTAGCGCTAGGGCACTAGTGTAACGGAATGGGCACTAGTGTCTCTGAGATAAATGATGACAAATGTGAAATGACTAGACAGACATGGATCCTTGTGACCTTGACCAGAACTGGGTACAAGAAATGATAGATGTGAGAGAGCAAGATAGTAGAAACAATCAAAACAAGTGGATGGGCAAATGATTGTGTCACTAGTGAATACTCTTCCTTACTTAAGATTCATGCATATAACAACACACTTGACGACATAGTAAAATAGTAGTATATGCGTAATTTTGTATCTACACCTATCTCGTGCTGTAATATAAAAAAGTACATGCAAATCAATTATGATCAAGTTTAGATACAAATCCTTAGAATTTAATATACGTGTTGCAGACACCTAATTTGGAAAATTTTCATTTGATAATGAAAACTTTGGCTTTGCACCCAAAGCATGAATTATGTGCACATTCCAAGCCTATTTGACTTATCCTTATCACTCTTTCATGACTTGCTTATCTATTGACATTGCACAACTACTCACAGAACCAATTGTATCAATCCATAACTTGATATAATCTCCACAAGCACCAATCCTAAAAAGTTACAAAGTCCCATGAGGTGCCTATGTAAAATTGTTTGGATGGGATTAAACTATCTCATGGTTTGGTTGTAGGCCAATAGTCTCATCTACTATTACCCAACAACCACTTTTCCACATTTATATCTTATCATGAATGCCTATAAAAGTAAGTCTAGCTCTCATATTTACCTCACTTGATATTCACGTAAGAGAACTCATTGTGAAAGACATTCCTAAAGTAATTTAGGCTCTCATAAACTCCTTAAAGCAGTAGTACAAATTAGGAGCCAGGTATGAAGCTAACCAAACTAGGTTCAAGAGCCACTCTTCTCATTCTATAAAACTTCAAAGTCAAGCCAAACAAAGCTTAAGCAAGTCAAGCCATTGTTTCTCATTCTCAATTATTCAAGTTGCTAAAGTAGCTACATCCATATAGATATCACATTCTAAGTGGATAACTACGTGTGGTTTGAGGCCTATTTAAATTAGTGCTGACATAGGAAACATAGGGGCATTTTAACGTAAGCATTAACTTGTTTGTATGGTCTCCTACCCATGGTTAGGGTTTGAGAGTATTTCACATCACATATAGGGTTTCAAAAATGTGTGACACATAGGGTTTCAATATGAAGGTCATCAACGAGTTTCATAACCATAAAAAAATTTACATAATGCCAACACACTTCCATTTGAAAACCATATAACTTAGGACTAGATCATACCATGCTCCAAGATAGGACATACTATTCCATACTATCTCGTTTTGTATCTAGAGTTCAAAAAACAAAACACTTCTAGGTTATTTCCTATTTATATAGTCACTTTACACTTTTAGATCACATATTTTTCTTTGTATTTAGCTATGTGCACTTTTCCTATTGTGTTTTTGTGCAATCCTATCTATCATTATATCTTGCAAATTACTTTGAAGCTATATTCTAATTTATGAATGAATGTTTATTAATTAATCATAACATACAACACATTCTACCCTTAGAACTTTAAGTAAACAAGAACCACATATAATACCAAACACTTATTTATTTAGGGTGTAATCACATGTATTACTAAGTTTTTTCTAACACATAACAAATATTAAATAACTGTGAAGGTGCAGTCTAGGTGTTTAATCCAAATATCTCTCTCAAATACTCATCAAACATAACCACTTGTCTAGCCCACCAGAAACACCCCCGAAATTGGCTTACATGAAAATCTCATTCTCGCTGAGTCTAGTGCATATGACACCACCATATTGTAAAAGTATGGTCTCATACTAGTGCTAGATGGAACACTCCCCTCTCCATCCTTACCAACATCATTTGGGGAAAGATGGCTTATATGTCAAACGATGACATCATTCAGTGTTTTGAGTGCATACAATGTGTCAATCTTTATGGCCTCCTTTATTGCTACGAGGACCATCTTAGGATTAAGCGACTTTTTGGATTGGGACTCTGACATGTTGATTAAACACATGAATTGCCCTTAGTCTATCCTACTCGAAGCTTTTTCCTCATCCCTGAAACTTCAAGTAATCAAAATAATTTGGAATCTCAGTATGGATAAACTCGCATTAGAGTTCCCTCAAAAAGTACAAAGGAACCTCATTGTTGTTATAAGGTGGGTGATTGAAAACCTTCGACCATTAGTCCCAAAAATTATTGTTTAATGAAATTATTATGGCACAAGTGGATTGGAAATCATTTAGATGATGATGAAAGAGGTACATTGGTTCTAGGATTGATGAATAATGTACAAATTAGGTATTTGGTATTTTATTAATCTTTCATTGTAGTTGCTGACACTCTGTTGGCATTGATGTTTTTCAAAGCACGAATGAGACTTATTGAAATAAAATCATGATTTGGGGGAAGAAAAAATGAACTTAGTACCGCGTAGTGTTTCTTAAAATTGTGTACACAATATTGGTTCGGTGATCACCAAAACAAAGCAAAAACGAACGCGTATGCACTTCTAAAAAGTGTATATGTTGTTTTGTTTAAATCACATATTTTGCCACCCCAACTCCATGCACTTACCCTTAACATCCTACTTAATATATCCTCGACCTTCTTGGATTAATAAATGTTATAGTTCTAATCATAGGAGATGATGGTGGGATGAAAGAAAACACCTCAAGAATGTCTTGAACGTGGTTCCATGCAAGCATATGAAATAGTGAAACGTATTTAAAGTGGGTTGGTGATAGTTCATAGTTGGTCTCTCTTTTAAGACTACAACCTACGGTGGTTTCCCGTTGTGGCTAGTAATTGCACTTATTTAGTTGAAATGCCTAATATCAAATCCTTCAACTTTTACAAGAAAGATTGTCACTATTAGGGATCTAATCTCCGTTAAAGTTTAGATAGCTTGGGTAATTCTCTAGTAAAATATTTGTCACCTTTGGCATTCCATCCATTTTGAGAATTTTGGAGTTTCTGAAGGATGTAATGCTTCACAAGATTGGGATGCAACCCCAAGCACTTGGTGGAAAGATTGGTAGTGGAATGTTGACATCGTATTTTAAAAATTACTCACTGGGTCTTCTTCATCAAATGACGAGCCCTTCCTCCCCACTCTCACAAACTAAATTCTCGGTGAAGTATGAATTCCTCTCTTGAGATGTAGCTTAATCACTTCAATCAGATATGGAATTCTAAGGTTGAGCCTAAAATTATCCAATTTCTCTAATGTTTAGTCCACAAAGGCCTACCTCTTCGAGAAAAACTTTACCATATTGGAATAACTATCCCCAAATGCACAATTTGTGCCTAACCTGAAATTTTCAAACACCTCTTTTGGACTTGCCCTTATGCCAAAGATCTCTGGGCATGGGTTCATTCTCTATTTCATCCCATTCACACAGAGCCCATCAATAGGAGAATGTCTCTATTTGGGGATATCTCTCAATGATCAACTTACATTACGTTTACATGGAATTTTTTTAGAGCTAATATTTTATTATAACCCTGGAAGCTAGAAATGTTGCTATCATTAATAATGATTCCATTTTCTCAACATATTTTTATTAATGATACATTTGTTTTCATATATGCTATTAGTATTTAGATCCATGCAAAAGTAGCAAAAGTAGTGCGAGAATTCCAACACTTACTGGAATAACTGAATCATGGGGGGAGTGCATCCTACACCATGAGATGTGCAACCCATGATCCTTCACAGTTGGGTTGTCCACCTCTTGCCACCAGGCGTAGATGGAGTTGCTTCTCCTTGTCCTTTCATGGCTGCTTCTCATCTCTTCTTGCTTATCGAGAAGATTGAAGCCCACCACCCCATGACAAGTCCTCTATTGGTCCCTCTTAGTGGTCATTTTTGGTGTAAGGAGGCATCATAGTGGTTAGTTCTTTACTACTAGGGTGGGGGATCATGGTGCCTTTGACTATGCAAGATAATTCTCAAATGCAAGATGGTTGACCAACCCCACATCCACATATAGGATATCCCTGTGGTTTAGGCACCCTTCTTTCCAAGGACAATGCGCTGACTCCCCCTAGTGTTGTTGTTGCTCATGCATGTTTCTCATTATACTTGTCTTTTAATGTGGTCGCTGAAATCTACTAATATGCACTTGCTACTTGATCCATTTGTTTTCAATTTTGAGACTTGTCTCTTATCATCATGGAAATTGCGCTGTATATTTTTTTGGCCACCTCTTTATTATAACCATCTTGTTTTAATCTTTTGATTAATATATTGATGTGTTCCTATATTGTTTTTTAAAAAAGAAGAAAATAAATAAATGCTCTTCGCGCTCCAAATTTTGCCATCCAACAAATTTAAAAAGTGATTATATGAAATACAATTTCTCATGCATTTCTAGAACCCAAATGCAATGTTTTCCTGTTCACTCCATCGTAAAATCGGCGAAGCAAGTCAGTGCCATGCTGCAGACATGTACAAACATTCAAAATTTACTACAGCTCCACGCCCACATTATCATATGTGGTATCGAACAAGACACTTCAGTTGCATCCAGAATTCTAAGCAGGTACGCCATGTTTGGCTGCATGGCAAATGCACGCCATATTTTTGATAGAATTCATACCAACCCGAATGCTTTCTGTTGGAATATGATGATCAGAGGGTATGCCAGTGTAGGTTTATACCAGGAGGTTTTTACATTGTATAATGAATTCAAGTTGGCAGGCATAGAACCAGACAATTTTACTTTTCCCTTTGTTTTCAAGGCTTGTGGTGACCTATTTGCTCTGAAAGAGGGGGAAAAGATTCATGTTAAAGTAATTAAAGATGGATTTGATTCGGATGTTTATGTGGGAAACAGTCTTGTTACAATGTATGTGAAATGTGGCAGAATTGAGTTCGCGCGCCAAGTGTTTGACAAAATGCCCGAAAGAACTCTGACGGCTTGGAATAGTATCATCGCTGGTTATGCCCAGAGTGGATGTGCTAATGAGGCTATGGTGCGTTTTCATCAGATGATGCAACTTGCAGATCTGAAAGCAGATTTGATCACCATAACCAGTCTCCTGCCGGCCTGTGCGGATTTAGGAGATCTGCGTCGAGGTAAGTGCATTCATTGTTATGTAATTAGAAATGGATTTGATTTGGATGTCACTCTAGGGACCGCTTTGATAGACATGTATGCCAAATGCGGGAGTCTGGAGATTTCGCGAATGTTGTTTGATAGAATGTTTGAAAAGGATGTGGTTGCATGGAATGCCATGATTTCTGGGTATGCCCAGAGTGGGCAAGCCAATCAGGCTTTGACACTGTTTTGGGAAATGGGAGTCTCTGATACAGAGGTTAATTCAATCACCATGTTGAGTGTGCTCCCAGCTTGTGCTCATTTTGCTGCCCTGCAATTGGGTAAGTGTATGCATAATTATATAATGAGAAGAGAATTTGAGATGAATGTTGCATTGGGGACTGCTGTGATTGACATGTATGCCAAATGTGGGAATCTTGACATTGCACGGCATCTATTTGACAGAATGCATAGAAGAAATTTAATTTTGTGGAATGCGATGATCAGTGGCTATGGAATGCATGGTAATGGTGAGGATGCTCTCGCACTGTTTTCGCAATTGCGGCAGACTGGCCTGAAGCCAGACTACATCACATTTGTTGGTGTTTTGTCTGCTTGTAGTCATGCCGGCCTGGTAGATAAAGGTCAACATTTTTTTGATGAAATGATTCAAGTTTATCACATTATGCCAGGGGTAGATCATTATGCATGCATGGTCGACCTTCTTGGACGCGCTGGACGTCTAGTCGAGGCACATGACTTCATTGAAAAGATGCCAGTGGAACCAGGTGCTGGTGTGTGGGGAGCTTTGCTTGGCGCCTGCAGAGTTCATTGTAATATTGAGCTAGGGAAACAAGTGGCAGAGCGGCTTTTTCACTTGGAGCCTGAAAATGCTGGACGCTATGTACTCATGTCAAACATTTTTGCTACAGCGGGCAGGTGGGACGATTTGGCAAAGGTGAGAACACTAATGAAAGACAGGAGGGTGAAAAAACCTCCTGGGTACAGCTTGATTGAAGTAGGCAACAGAATTCATTCATTCGTTGTGGGTGATAAAAGACACCCTCAATCTGAGAAAATCTACAAAACATTGGGCATCTTGCTGGACCAGATGAAGGAGGCAGGCTACGTGCCTGACATGAATTTTGTGCTGCATGATGTAGAGGATGAGGTGAAGGAACAATTGCTCTTTAGTCACAGTGAGAAATTAGCAATAGCTTTTGGTGTTATCAGCACTTTCCGTGGGACTCCAATCCGAATCACAAATAACCTTCGTATCTGTGGCGACTGCCACAATGCCACTAAGTTTATCTCCAAAATTGTCAGTCGAGAAATTATTGTGAGAGATAAAAACCGATTCCATCATTTCAAGGATGGATTCTGTTCTTGCGGGAATTACTGGTAATCCTAACAATATACGCAATCAACACAATTATCGCAAAGTTGTACATGTTGCTAAATTTGGGATTTGCAGCAAAGGTGTAGTGGATAGTATGGGAGTGTTAACAATCTGTGATAAAAAAAAGTTCGTTTACATAACCTCAACTATACGAAGAGTACATGAGAAGATGGTTTGTAATAACCTTCAAATCAATTAGGCAATGTCAATCAGCCGTTGGTTTATTGGCGAACTTGGCGAAGTTGTTAGGTTCACAATGAGCTCACATGGGATCAATTTTTGCCGAGTGCCTATTGGGCTTTTCCTGTGTGAAGAGATATCATTTTTATTATTATTATAAAAAAGTAACTTTTTGATAAAACAAGTCAAGACTAAAATAGAAAATAACAAAGTCATTTTAAAAATTAAAGTCCAAATATCCCACATGGAGCGCCCCACTTGGAAAATGGAGACAAAAGATTATAAAAGGAAGCGAGGGGAGGGTTTATCGATATTGTTTGACCATAATTTAATGTTATTGCATTGAGTGTTTGCGCTGCTTCTCCAACTTCTTCTACAGTGAGGATGGAAACCCTCCATTGCAACTAGGTTTGTGGGGACAAAATCCTCCATCTTCCAGTTTCCTGTATGAAGACGAAAACCCTCAAGGTTTCTTGTGGTGATCTCATCTAGAGAAAACCCTCAAGGTTGCTTGTGGTGGTCTCATCCAGAGATTACATCAGATTGCATCTACGCTTCAATCAACGATCTATAATGTTAGATCAGTGTTATCATTAGCTAGGGCACGTATTGGCATCAACTAACTACTAGGGCACATTTTTGGGCATTTTCAGGGGTTGTTTGAGGTCACGAATCAGCCACATTAGCTAGGGCATCATTTTAGGGTCTGTTTTTCTAGTGTTTATTTACAATGATGTTGTATTTATGAAATCTGGATAGTTTCCTAAGGTTTGAAGCTATTTTCATCATTTTTAGTGTTTGTGAATTTTTACCAAAGGGTTTTTGAAATAAAAATTAGTTTAATTAATTTTGCCCTAGAGTTTGATACAAAAATCCATATTTCATTAATTCTGCATAGAGGGGACATTTTAGCGGAAAAAATCTAATTTCAGTGTTATTTGGTAGACTATTATTGTAGTTGGGAAATATATATTTTTCCAAGGGTTAGAATTTATTTCAATCATTTTCTAGCAATATTTTATTTCTATAGATAGGGTTTTACAAAAAAAATAGGTTTTATTATTTCTGCCCTAAAGGGGACATTACAATGGTATCATATCAATGATCTCGTCAACTTGTGGATCAAACAAAGAAATAATTCATAATAATGTTTGTTCAAGCAAAGTTCTTACAACGGGAAGAAAATATAGAACCCATTCAAGAGGTGTTCATAAAAATCGAAAAGTACAAACTTGAGGCCCCCAAAATCATTGACCAGTATTAAGGGATGCGTGATTATGTAAAATCCGAAGTTTCCTTTGATGATTACTTGGAGTTACTCAAAATGAGGAATTCAAATAAAATAAGGTTGTGTGAATACATAAGATGGTTGACGCAGAAAGAAGAACAAATCAGAGTTGCAAAAAATTGAGAGGAAGCAACCCATGGAGGAATCCACCAGACAAAAGGAAGTTGAAAAAGATGTTCCTGTTCAAGAAGCACCCATCAATCTCCGAAAGATTGAGTTCGTGCCATATGAAGGGAATTCACATGACAGTTGTAAAAATAAAAGTGAGGAAGTCAGGGGGAAAGGACATCACTTGTTGGATGCTACGACCTCGAGATGGAAGAGGATACACCAAATCATGAACGATCCTTAGAAATTCCAAAGGGTAAGTCATTGATTAATTTTTAGAGTAGCATTATGGATGGATATGCATTGAAGGAGAACATTTTGAGTAGCACTGATTCATGAGTCTTAGTCCAAAGGATGGAGGTGTTAAGGTTATCTCAACAATACCTATTCCGACACAAGAAGGTGAGCACTTTGATTATAGCCTAAGGTATAAGAACATTTCATATCTTTTTCTCCCTATTATGTCATTTCAAGATTCTTATCTTCATGGAAATCATGCTAAAATAGGTGATAGGGCGAAGGATACAACTTGCAGCATTGGGCATGCACATGAGAAAAATGACTCAACATATAATAATGTTGGCATTGAGCTTGATGAAATTTTTAGATCAACAACTAATGATAAGTAGTTTGGACAACAGTTTTTTGGATAACAACAATTTGCACAGTCATTTATGCCGACATCACATGAAGAATTGAGGATTGGGTATTGCAAATTCCCAAGGATGATTTGAAATCATAGTATTAACTTCAAGTTGTTGAAATTGCATTGTTTGAGGACAAACAATCTTTGGTAAGAGCAAAATTTCATATCCACTTTTCGAATAAAGTAAAATAAATTAATAATATAAGTGTCGAAAAAGTACCTTTATAAAACACTTATGTTTTATTATTATAAAAAGTAACTTTTTGATAGAACAAGTAAATACTAAAATAGAAAATAAGAAACTCATCTTAAAATTTAAAGGGCAAATATCCCACATGGGGTGCCCCACTTGGAAAAGGGAGACAAAATATTATAAAAGGAAGTGAGGGGAGGGTTCATTGATATTTTTTGCCATAATCTAAAGTTACATTGAGTGTTTGAGTGCTTGCTCCAACTTCTTCTGCAGTGAGGATGGAAACCCTCTATTGCAACTAGGTTTGTGGGGACGAAAACCTCCATCTTCCACTTTTCGATATGAGGACGAAAACCATCAATGTCGCTTTTGGTGATCTCATCTAGAGATTGCATCTGCACTTCAATTAGTGATCTGCATTGTTAGATCAATTTTATCATCAACTAGTGCACATTTTTGGCATAAACTAACAACTAAGGCACGTTCTTGGGCATTTTCAGGGGCTATTTGAGGTCACAAATCAGTCACAATAGCCAAGGCATCATTTGCCACAACTAAGTCATCATTTCAGGGTCTATTTTTCCATTGTTTATTTATAGTGGTGTTGTATTTATAAAATATGAATATTTTCCTAGGGTTTGAAGCTATTTCATCATTTCTAGTGTTTGTGAATTTTTACTGAAGGGTTTTTCAAATAAAAGTTAGTTTTATTAATTTTTCCCTAGGGTTTGATACTAAAATCCATATTTCATTAATTTTGCCCCAGAGGGGACATTTCAGTGGAAAACAAATTTTAAATTCAATTTTATTTAGTACAACTGTTATTGTATTTGAGAAATATGTTTTTTTTCCAAGGGTTAGAATTTATTTCAATCATTTTCCAGCAATATTTTATTTATGCAGTTAGGGTTTTACAAAAAATCCTGGTTTTATTATTTCTTTCGTAAATGAGACATTAAAATGGTATTAGAACAGTGGTCTCGCTAGCTTGTGGATCAGACAGAGAAGCAATCCATAATAATTTTTATTCAAGCAAAGTTCTTACAAGAAGAAGAAAATATAGATCCCATTTAAGAGGTGTTGATAAAAATAGAAAAATACAAACTTGAGGCTCCCATAATCCTTGACCAGTATCAAGGGATTCTTGTTTATCATAAATATCAAGTTTCCTTTGATGATTACTTGGAGTTGCTTGAAATGAGGAATCCAAATAGAAGAGGGTTATGTGAATACATAAGACAATTGAAGAAGAAAGAAGAACGATAAGAGATACAAGAAATTGAGAGGAAGCAATCCATGAAGGAATCTGCTAGACAAGAGGAATTTTTAGAAGATGTTCCTCTTTAAGAAGCACCCATCAATATTCCAAAGATTGAGTTCATGCCATATGAAGGGAATTTGTAGGATAGCTATAAAAATAAAAGCAAAGAAGTAAGGGGGAAAGGACATCACTTGCTGGATGCAATGAGCTCAAGATGGAAGAAGATGCACCAAATCATGAACGATCCTCCAAAATTCCAAAGGGTAAGGCATTGATTGATTTTTAGATTAGCATTATGGTTGGATATGCATTGGAGGAGAACATTTTGACTAGTACTAATTCGGGAGTCTTGAGTCCCAAGGATGAAGTTGTTGAGGGTATCTCAAAATCCCCATTTTGGCACATGAAGGTGAGCACTTTGATTGCAGCCTAAGGTATAAGAATATTTCAGGTAATTTGCTCCCTATTATGTCATTTCAAGATTCTTGTCATCATGGAAAGAATGCTAAAAAAGGTGATAGGGTGAAGGATACAACTTGCAACATAGGGCATGCACATGAGAAAAATGACTCAACAAATACTAATGTTGGCATTGAACTTGCTGAAAATTTCAGATCAACTAATGATAAGTATTTTGGGCAATAGTTTAGAAAATCATTTTTTTGACAAATGATGTAGGAGCACCATACAAATAAGTATAACTTTTGGTTAAACGGTCTATTTTGATGTTTAAACATGGTTTCCCACTCAATGATATATTTTTGAGTTTGTAAAGGAGGTTTATAGGAGTTTCCCACCAAAAATCTCAAATTCAAATATTTGAATTGTTTATTAGTGATATGTGGCCTAGGGGGTTAGTAAGGTTAATATCTAATGTTGTAATGGTGGCGAGGATTTAAAAATAATGTAATGAAGTGCTCTCACCCACCTAATGAGACAAATCAAGTAATAAGTAGTTGTTTACCTTAGTTAAATGTTAAGCTTGTGTAACTACTCCTTGGAGTTTTGAAAAAGGAAGATAGTTTAAATGGAAGCGAGAGAGTGAAAGAGAGCATTCTTGTGGGGTTTAAGAGTGAGTCTCAGAGCCATAAAGGCTCAGGGAGTTTGTGTATTCTCAAAAGGATCATAAACATGTAGAATTCCTTGGTAACAATTTTGTAATTTCCTATGAATATGAGCAATGAAGATTTTTGAGTGGTATTTGGACATGTCTTTTATCAGGTGAGTGTTGTGGTTATGATAATTGATTCAATAAGGCAATACCTTGACATTTATAGAGGTCTAATCTCTATTTTGATAGAATAATTCTAAGAACCCTATGGTTAGTGATATGCAGTAGATATTTCAAATCTTGGAAGTATTGTAGATATTTGTAATGTGAATTTATGGTTCCTAGATGATAGTACAGGTACATGGAGGATAGTAAAGAATGAATATTTCTCCAACACAATGCACTTAAAGAAATTAAATTAAATAATTTTAGGAATATAAAAAGTGTTTCCTTAAATTAATTTCCAACCCCAAAAAGTGTTTCTCCAACACAATGCACTAAAATAACTTTGCATACTATAGGAATGCAACATACTTTTCCAATGCATTAGGTTATTTTCGGGAAGAAAATCAAGCAAACGTTCTTATTACTTGAAACAAAAGGGTCAAGCACTATAACTTTGGTGCCTTTTTACTCAAGGATTCAAGCTATTACGACGATTATGTGAGGGGAAGAAACATAGTATTATAACCACCTACTCAACTCACTAATACCTTACCTATAAACATGATATGTGTGTCATTTATTACCTAATAACATACTTGGTTGGTAGCGCAAGTTCAATAGTTAACCACATACATTCATAACCAACTAGAGTTACTTACCCTTTAAATGTTCATTCCCTTGCATGTAGCTTATAATATCTCCAATGTCAATCAACGTTTACAAGTTGACCTAAAGTCTTTTGGGAGTTATCACGGCTTAGGATACTTGTAATGTCCACTTTTTCATGCTAGTCACTATAAAGGCCTTGTGACCATTCCACCTTCCATGGGCTTCAAGGAAGGAAAGCAAGGGAGGCGAACATTGCCATAATTCCAATTGATTCTATTTTCCTTATTTATTTAATTACTAATTATAGCTTCGAGTGATTCAATTAGATGATAGGTTAATAAAAAAGCAAAAAGGAACTTCTATCTTCTCCTTAATTAAGGTTGTTCTTCTTGAGAGCTACAATGGAGATAAAGAGATACGCTTTTCTTTTATGAGGTCAGTCTCCTTAAGTGAAGATTAAAAGTGTGCTTTCCCCTTCATTAAGAGGCCGGCCATGAAGGTTGATCTTCTAATTTACACATCTTTCAGGCACCTTTTCTCGCGTCTTCCTCTATTTTTCATCTATTTTCCCCTGTCGGGGTAATTATTTATTCATTTATTTTGAATGAATTCTTCCCGACTCGTCTTTCTTCTTATGGGCTTATATCCTAGTCTCTGGCAGCCTTGCCTTCCCATTACCGCCTTCATGCGTACTTTTAGAAGATCTTTGATCTTTTGAAATTCTTCTGACCGATCAAAAACCTAAAAAAAGAAAAAAATTAGAAAAAAATTTAAGAAAATAACAAAAGCATTGAAATTCCTCAGAAATAGGTTTAAAATTGGTAAAATTGATCATCTACGACTGAAATTTGTGTCTACTGCATGGCACTCATCCCAGATCTCACTAATGTTTTCAAAATTTTTGAAACAACGACTCGCGCATCACCAAAATCTTCAATCACCTACACAAGCTATGTTGCTTACTTCGTCTGTACTTTGGGGCACTATCAGTTGCCTAGTACTATTTTCATAGTGCACATTACTTTTTTGCGGGACCCAAATGTCCTTCGTCTTTCCCCTTGCATAATACACCTTGCTTGGGGCATCATTCCTCACCCTTGTCATTTATTAGAACATTTGGGACTTCATCTCGATAACAAAATATTTGTGCAACTATCTTAAACGTTGTTGGTTTAAGTGTGTGTGATTGTACTTATTTCCCTGTTAGGTGATTTTGTTTATTTCTCGTATTGCATTGCATTCGTGTATGTTGCATGGAGTTGGTCGTTTTTAGCACAGGACGGTTGTTTGTATCTTGGCTTTTCATGTCATTTTACGCTTCCATCACATGCTCACATTTTAATAAGGACCTATGAGGAGGATTCTAAGCATTATGATGATTAAGTTTGTTAGCAATTGATTTGCGAATAGCTCAATATCCTTTTTTTTTCTAAGTTTCTCGTCTTCTCTGTCCACTTCTCTCTCTGTTGTTCTCTTTTCGATCGTCGATCGAGTTTCTTCGTCACGCCATCGACACTTGAGGGGGCATTCGTCATCCTTCATCCTATTAATTTTTCTTCTACCCCTTCAATTTTTTTTTTACTTGTTTGCGTTCATCTACTTTCTTTGAAGTGACGTAGCTTACGTCACCTCAAAGAGGGGCAAATGTAGACACCTGTAGTTTGATCAATACACTATTATTTTTAATAGTGCACTAACTATTCTTCCCTTTGCAAATTGACAGCACACCACCAATTAAACCTAACTCCCTTCTCACGACATCTTGTTGGTCGTTTTTCCTCTTATAAACCACTTAAACAGGCTGTTATAGCCTCGTTCTAACTACATTTGCTTCTTATTCCCTTCTAGCTTGCTTCTATTAGCTCCTTGGAATATCAATCCACTTTGCTGGATTGATTAAGCCCTTCAGAAACCCTTCCAGAACCCTACTTACTCTCTAAGAGAGATTAATTAGTCTAACCTAGGTTAATTACCCTAAACATAATCAAATCACACTTTGACTTGCTAAAAGTGTTTTTTGGACTTTAGCCTTTGTCCCATATGCACCCAAATCTCCCATTTCCCCAAACCAAAAACTATAAATAAGGCTATACCCCCTCCCTCATTTCCTAAGAATTCTCTCTTCTTCCTAGCATAGATTATAATATTTTGTTTAGGCTTTAGATTGCATTTCACTTTCTTCCATTGAGCTAAATAACATTTGCTTTTGTATTTCATAGCACTAACATGGAGTAAAAGGGAAGATTTATTGGCCTTGAAGCCATTAATGGGGAGATCTCTTTCTCTTAAACACATAACTGAATGCTTAGATCCTCTTAGGTTCATTATTTCAAGTTTTCAAAGAATAGAGGTTAACTTCATTTGTTTAGTTTGCATGTTTATTTAAAATTAATGTATGCAAAGAAGAAAACCTTGCTCATTTTTTATCACATGGTCCTTGATCAGATTGTTAAAAGCCTTTGGGGTTTCTTTAGATATTCTTACCCCAAATCCATGGCTTTTGCTACTTTTTATTGAACACAACAATCATTTAGAAGACAAGTTTGAACCCATAAATTTTTGGAAAGTATGACTTTCTGGTTGATGCAGAGAAAAATGTAATGTTGCAATTGATCCATAATCAACCTATCATGACTCAATATGGTTGGTTACTCTTGAAAAAAATTCGTCGCTCATCTTGCTTAATGCGCAAGCTCCTGAGTTCATTTCCAAAGTGCAATCGCCATGAACCGTTCAAATGAATACACCTACTTAGAGGATTGTGTTTGTGGACTTCATGCTGCCGATATCGTAACTGTCGGTGTCGCCACAATCCTCGCCACTCCAACTCGAACATCTTCTTCTTCGTTTATCTTTCCACAATATGTGCATGCTCGGGTTTGAGGCGGTTTTGGGATATTTAGATTTCGAATGCCTAGAGCTCGTCATTAAACATGCCTTGGACGTGACATTGCTTAGGTAATTTGCATTATTTCTCGTTCTTCATTCTCTTTCCCTAAACTAATATTCTTTTGCAAGTTTATTGCCCCATTCGCCGTCTAGACAAGCATGAGATTTAAGGGCATGGGGACTAACGGTAACCCCAAAGCATCCATGCAAACCATCAATGCATTTATAACGCAAACATGTCATTGGTGACTGACGAGAGGTCGTTGGTTGTCCTCCAGCCTCCGATGCCTCTGCCCTCTAGTAAATGATGCTACTTACTCAACAAATATGATCATGTCACTCAATTGTTTCCACATTGTGATTATTCTTTTCTTCCCTCTTGCAATGTGAAACATTTTATTTCCTTGGACGTCGAGGTAACACCGAGTGTAATGTGTCCATGACTCGTTCAAAATTTTTTTTTTCGCTCACAGGATTGTGTGTGACGACTTCACAAGACACCACTATACTTCTGAACAATGAAATTTCCACAAAATGATACATTCCAGGGTAACGATTTTGTTGTACGACATTATCAATATTTGATGACGACAAGATAACTATTACATTGACTAGGAAAATCAGACTTTATGATAGTTCATGAAAAAACTATGGAGGATGGACTTAAAGGATTTTGACAATGAAACCACTATTCCTAACACTGAGACCACTTGACACTCAAAAAGATGTGCTATGACTAAATGTAGCTTGATAAGTATTCTATCTGGTGTTTGTTTCACAATGACTATTGACAACAATATGCAAGTTAATTAGGAGATTACTTTTTATAACAATGTTAGAGAAACTTTACCAACATAATTAGGCAGAGTTCAAAACCCATATAGCAGAACAAGAAGAGTGACGCATCCTATATGACCTTTGGGACTTGAGAAAATTCACTTGCATAAACCTTAAAACAAACACTCATAGCCACGGTGTTTTCAAATCCAAGGATGGCGTTAACACATGACCAAACTGTTAGACCATTTCGTAACAGGGAACAACACTATATTAAGCTCTCAATTCATAAACATCATGACCATTTCGGCAGAATGGAGGATAAACACGTGGAAGACGCTTGGATTGCATCGTCCTTTGAATGTCATGGACCAGAGCATAAATCGATCGTCGTCCGTATGTATCGAATGTCAAGACGGAGACGTGGACGCAGATTCTCCCAATGGTGATACACATTAAACGGCATACTGTAACATCCAATACAGAGTAGCCTAACTACAAAACCATTGGGAGATTATACCACAATGTCCAACTACGGAGTGGTTTCACTAATGTTATGGGCAGCTAACTGTTGCAATACGAAATGAAATGAAATGAAAGATTTTAATGACGTCCACGAGATTGAAGAGTCTATGGGACCAACAAACAAACTGAGAGTTTAATCAGATTTCAGACTCCTTTGCAATGTATCCGCTCTTCGGCTGTGAATCTTGAGGATTAAACCCGCAGTCGCTTGAAGCTTTGTTCCTTCGAAGAGTTCCTCTAAGTCTGTCCACCTTCAAGTTGTTTTCGTACTGAATACGAGATATCATCATATGCTGAACACTCCATGACGAAATGCCATTTTGTCTCGACGGCCCCTTTGCTGCAGAAAAGACAAATTCTCCTTTCCCAATCTTCCTTTGGGAATAGTCCATCTACCAGTTTTGCAATCGAAGATGATGTGATCCGGTCCTTAACTCTGAGCCACTAGAATCCTTGCTTTACCTCTGATAGCTGCCCCTAGATAAGCTTTTTTCATCATGTTCCCCAGTGGGATTGAATTCTCTGATATAATGTGTTTTCTTTCGACCAATCTGACTTTGTCCACATGGCAGTCCTGAACTTTTCTATCACATAATTTTTTATTTCCCTGCTGCTGTTAAAACACTCTTGCAAGTTGATGCCCAATTTGTTCATCCATTTATAATTCTGATTCATCCAAGTTTTCTTTCTGCGTTCCAAAGTATTCGTCCACAACTATTTTGGGGCCAGCGAAGATTGTCCATGCTTTCAACTTTTTTCAGATAGCTTATCATCCGAGATATTGCTGAAGCTTCCAACGAGAAAGTACCCGCTTCAGCTAACAAGATCTCATAAGGAACAGTTGATTTGACTTTAAGGGTAGCTTGTGATTAGATGTTTTTGGATTCTTTATAATCTATCTGCCACCCGTGATTTGACATGCTACTTCCCCCAAACTTCGCATCCATATAGAACAACTGGAGTGACCAACAATCCAAAAAGGGTTTTCTTAGTTTTCCAGTCCCAAAGCTTAGCTTTCCAACACCTATTTTGAAGAAGGTAAGATGCTTTCCAACCTCCCCGTATCCTTTTTTCTGCAAGTCTCCTAGCTCATCTTGTTGTGAAAATCAATCCCAAGATATTTATATTCTGTAACAATTTCCAATGTAGTCCCCTCAAAAAGAAAGTTAAATTGCCTCTCTTTTCTTTTTACGGAAAAAATCATGATTTTTGTTTTGCTAATGTTCACTTGCATCCAGACTTCATGGCAAAAGAATTCTAAAGCTTTTAGATGCTCCCTCAATCCTTGAGCTGTTGTTGAAATTAAGATAAGATCATCAACATATAAGAGTAACTTCACCACATACTCGGCCAACTGAACACCCTCTCCTTTGGTTTTACATAACAACTCTTCAAGCTTATCAATGTATAAACCAAACAAAGTGGGAGAAAGAGGGCAACCTTGTTTGACCCCAATGTCACTACCAAAACATTTAGACATACCTTCTCTGGTTCTGATTTTAGCTCTGACTTGCTCATAAAGTCTATGTACTGCTGCTCTAAGTTTGTCTGAAATCTCAAGTTCCTCCATCATGTTCCACAATTTGTCTCTAGGAACTGTGTCAAAGGCTTTCTTAAAATCAACAAAACAACAAAAAACTTCATCCCCTTGGGTATCCCATACCTTTTCAATCAAGTGCCTAAGAGGGATGCAATGATCAGTGGTTGAATGTTTAGATCGGAAACTTGCTCGTCCTTTTACTCTTTTGCCCTCTCTTTCTGCTCAACTACTAATTCTATGCTCTATCATGCCCCCAAATAACTTACCAAAAATAGGATTGATCATAATAGTGCGATAGTTAGAAGGATTATTGATATCCCCACTTTAAAAAAAAGGAATAACCACACTAGTCGTCCACTCTAGTGGGAACCCAACCTGAGTTACATCTTTGAAGATTTTTCTGATATGCGGAGTGAGCACCTCAACCCCCCACTTTAAAAATTCAGCCTGCTACCCATCAACATCTTGAGCTTTACCATTTGCTAGATTCTTTATGCCATGTTTGATGTGTTCCTTTAAAAAAATTTGATCGAGGTATGAATAATGGGACGAATATCCTTCTGTTGAGACCGCTCGTAGAGAGTCTTCGCATATTTTAACCAATGAGTTTCTGTGATATTGATTTCTATTTGTGTTTTCTTTTGCTGTAGCTCCTTCTAGGATCCCTTGGGATTGTGTTTTCCAAGATAAATTAATTCAGACCTTCTTCTATTCACACAGCTTTTTTTTTTTTGTTGTACCAATATCTTGTATTTCTTTTTATTTTCTTCTTTGTTCGCGTCACTTTCCCTCATAGCTCTCTTGGTCACCTTACAATCTTAATCATACCACATATTTGTTGGAAAAGTATTTGCAGCCCCCTTTCTAGGCTTAGATTTTTTGCAAGCACTTAATGCCTTGTGAATTAAAGGTATCAACAACTTATTACAAACATAACCCCTTGCCCCCTTGTTTGTATTACTCTCGATATTATTTCTTGCCATCTGAAATTGCTGTTCAAGGGCAACCACAAAAATTCCCTGATTTTCTTTATTTAAAATGATTTTGCCTTGTTTTGGAGATGTTTCTTGCATGCGATGAACTTGTTTTCCTTGTTGATTTGAAATGGTAACAAGCTTGACCAAGAGAGGATTATGATCAGATTTGAGCTTAATAAGACAATCTCCAATTTCAAACCCGAATAACCTACAGATAGAGTTCTGAGTGCATATTACATAGTCCACTACACTTTGTCCATTGTAGGTTTTGCAAGTGATATTGCAAGATTTGGGCCAAGCCTTCCTGCCATTACAAATAACCATGTCGTATAAGCTCCATAGACTTAGAAGCTCAACCCTGAAATGATTCATCCCTCCATTACCATCTTGAGATAGTCTTTTCCAAAACTTGTCCTCTGCTTCGTTAAGCCAAAGCGGATTGTCATCTCCACCTTTTTCGCTGCCCAACTGAAGAGATTGATTATTTGCAGTCCTTGCATTAAAGCCCCCCATCAAAATAATGAAAGAGCAGATTACCCTAAATGTCACCAATGACGAGTCCATCGGACAACCGGCGCCCTCACAGCAGCTGTGTCTACTTGGATCCGTTGCATCCCATTAGACTCCTAATATGAGTCCAATTCACTCGAACACACCAAACCGTCATAAATCTGCATTAAAACTGTGAGTACCCAAATCATTATGTGCCCTTTAAATTTCTTAAAATCCATGTTGCCCTATCGGATCATATCTGTTCAATATTCTCGTGAGGTTCCTTAATAATTTTTTTGGCTTGTATTTGATAGACTTGCTGTCTTTGTGAATACCAATTTCGGTTATATCTGACAGGATGCCACACAGCTAATGTCAATGTTCGTCTGATTGAATGCTGTAATTCCCACCTGTAAGACCTGTCATTTTCCCACTGATAACCGCCATGTGTAAGGATCCAGGGAGCTGCGCTAAACTGATCCCTCACTGATAACCGCCACGTGTAAGGATCTTGTTTCTCCGTACATTGTCAACCGATTAATCTCCGCCGTTGCTGTCTCAGTCCGCGTCAGATGGGAGGAAGCGTTTCCCCAGAGTGAAAACGCCTTTCAGCGTAAAGATTTGAACCTTATTTTCAAACTGACTATTCACATAGGCGTAACTGACTATTCACATATGTTATATTTAAATCCTGAATGTATATATTTTAACCTGTCTCGAAATCCATTAAAAAGAGAACATACACGACAGATTGCAAGCCATTAAATAAATTGAAATCACTCTTGATCCAAGTAATTTGGAAGGCTTCCACATGCAATCCATTAAATATATTGGAAAGCATCCACATGCAATGCATTATTTCCTCAGAATTGATTTCACACGGACATATTCACTTCTATATTTGCAGGGTAGCTATTCTAGTGTTTCTGAGACTGATTTCTTTGCTGGTTATTCATGGCGATCCTCAATAGACCTCATGCTTTGATGTTGCCATATCCTGCCAAGGGACACGTTAATCCCATGATGCAGCTCTCCAAAATTCTGTCTGCCCGAGGTTATTACATTACTTTCGTTAATACCGAGTACATACATGACCGTATGCTCAAATCTGGATCGATCAAGTCCATGGCGGAGTTCAGGTTCAAAAGTATTCCAGACGACCTTCCGCCGGAGCACGGGCGCAGCCAACAAATCGACGAGCTTTCGGAATCCTTGGTAAATAATTGTCCGATGCATCTAGAAAAGCTGGTGGAGTCTGGAGACGTTGAAGGAAAAACCAGATGTGCCTCCATTTACATGCATTGTTTACGACGGTGCGATGTCTTGGGCTCAAAAAACGGCCAACAGACTTGGGGTTCCGGGAATATCCTTCTGGACTCCCAGTGCCTGCGGCTTTAACATTTATTTGTCGGCGCCTCTTCTCATGGAAAAGGGTTACATTCCTCTCAAAGGTATATATATCTCATTTGAATGATTTGACGCTTTTACAGTGTTTACGATTATTTACAGTGTTTGTTTTTAAACGTGCAGACAAGAGCTGTCTAACAAATGGATATATGGAAGAAGAGATAAGATCCATTCCTGGAATGCCTGTTGTGCGTATGAAAGATGTGCTCAGTTTCTATTATGATGTTACTAATTTGTTGTAACCCAATCCCAGGCTGCATTTTCAGCAGATTTCATACTCATTAACACATTTGATGAGCTGGAAGGGCCAGTAATGGAGGCACTCCGGGATAGACTCCCTGTGTACAACATTGGTCCATTGTTAGAAGCAGAACAAAAGAATGGACTGCCCAGTAGCTTTGTGAGTTTATGGATTGAAGAAAAAAGTTGTATGGAATGGCTGGACGATCAGGAGCCTGGTTCTGTTGTTTATGTGTGCTTTGGAAGCATAACGGTTATGTCTGACCAGGAGCTTGTGGAGTTTGCATGGGGTTTAGAGGGAAGCAAGCAGTCTTTTTTTTGGGTCATTCGTCCCGACCTCATTCGTGGAGCTTCTGCTAAGCTGCCCACCGAGTTCGTCGAGAAAGTGAAGGGGCGAAGTTTCTTTGTGAGCTGGGCGCCTCAAATGGAGGTGCTCTCCCATCCTTCTGTGGGTGGGTTTTTAACTCACAGTGGATGGAACTCCACATTAGAAAGCATCTGTGCGGGTGTGCCCATGATTTGTTGGCCCTTCTTTGCAGAGCAGCAAATAAACAGGACATATGTGAGCCAAATTTGGAAGATTGGGATTGCGATGAATGATGTTGTGGAGAGAGGGGAGGTGGAAGAAATGGTGAAGAAGCTGATGATAGGAAAAGAGGGGGAAGAGATGAGGAAGAGGATTGGTGAGCTCAGAGATGCTTCCATCAGAGCAGTCAACAAAGGAGGATCTTCTTACAATAACTTGGAGAAGGTTATATTGGAGATGGAAAGAAAAAACAGGATCTGATTGCTTCTTTCTTATTTGTGATTTCCATTTCTGTCTGGATACTTGACCAACTTCAGACTTTGTTACGAATCTTTGTGTGTCCTATGTTTGTGTTTCAATTAAAAAAATTTGCATTTTCTATTGTTTTTGTTGTTGTTGTTGAGGGGGTATCCCTTCCTCTCCATGGTGGGTGTTTTGTGAACCTAATAACTTCGCCAATGGAACAAAACCAATTAATTATTTTTTTAATTTGAATTCAAATTAAACTTGCAATTTTTTATTAAAAGATTTAAAAAGTTTTTGCTTATGTTGGCAAAATTTTATGTTGCTTTATATTTTCATATATGGCCTGTTAAAAACGGTATAAAATCTACAACAGTTAGGGAAAATCACTTATCGATAGGGTGATATTCCTTTGTGTTTGAGAGGCGCAATTCCCTCTATGATGGAGGTATTTGGGTTTTTGGTGCTTTTAACCAAAAAGCACAAAAAAGACAAAATTGAGAAGGAGAAAGAGATGAGAAATGAGAGAAGAGGGGGAAAAGGGAGAAACCCTACAAGAAAATAGGAACACGAAATTCTACTCGGATATCTCCATGAAAACATAAACTAAAGTCTCTTTCTGTCACATGGTAATTAGAACTGAACAACAATTGCATGGGGAATAGGAATTCATTAGAAGCACAAATTTTTTGGGGTGACACAATTATGCAAATATAACACAAAGTCCACGTACAGGAACAGACAACATAAAGTCTGCATATTAATGCATCATGCACAATGAATTAACATTAAAAATGTATCTCTGGTTATGAATATCAAAGAGAGTTTATAATCAAAAGATGATAAGCACATTAAACTAGGTTTCATTCCCAAGTTAACATTCTATATCTCATGAAATCAAGTCAAAACAGATACACATAAAGTTGCAGTTGTTTATTTCTCCATTCACAAAAAACAAACCCTTTTACAGTTGTTTATTTCTTTGTTGATTTCATCCCAATCTTGTTGTGTTGTGGGCTTATTTTCATGTAGCACTTCAATGTGTCATCGCTCAAAGTTCCCACAAATTTAAATAGCTTAACTTTTGCATCCATGATATTGTTTCTCCTTCAATAGGAATATAAAATAAACAATTTTTTTTTTCTGCATCCTTGGTATCTTTCTTAAACAATGGCATCTTTGTATTATATGTCATATTTGTCGGGTGTGTTGGTGTTATCTTACTACTACCAAATGTATTCTAAATTTTCATTGGCTTCTGCTCCTTATCCTTTCTTGTTCTCACTAGTTTATGATATAACATATTTCTTCCCTTATCTCTCTTACAATTTATACCAAAGTATATTTTTCCTAGTACTTTGACAAATGCTTCAATTATCTTATCTCTCATCTCAACTTCTTATCTTTTCTTTTGATACTTTTTACACAACTCACCTTCTATATCTATCTTATGTAAGGGTGTTGCCTTTATTTTCTATAGAAAAATGAGGGATGGAGTTTGGTTCGAGGGGTTCATTTATGTAAACAATCTATTTCATTTAGGGGAGGGGACATGTCTCTTCATATCTCACTACTTTCTTCACTTCTCTCTTCATCAATAAATAACCTTCTACTCATATTCTTTCTTAATTTTAACCTTCTCATTTGAATAAAATCTATTTTCCCGATCTTATAACTCTTTCCTTCCTTCACTATTTCTTTTCCTATCCTTCTCTTTCAATTATTTTACCGAATTATCCAACTTATCTACTTCACTCTCTAACATCACAACGTGCATTCTTCATGCTTCTTGTGCTGTTGTTTTTTTACTCATTTCTATAAACCTTTTACTTCTCTAGTATTTCATTGCTACCTTTTTCTCACTTTTTGAGTTTGATGAGGGTCTTACAACTATAATCAAACAAGAAATGAAATAAATGTTACAATGGGTTATTCTGACTAATTAATTTCTAACATTAACCATTCAATATCAGAATAATACATTAATACTTGCAACAAATGTACACGATGCAATACAAACTCACAAATATATGGGATTGAGTGAACTTAGCTTATTATAGGTGGTTATGTGTTGATATGGGTGATTTAGATGCTGGAATATGAGTTTTTGGACTTGACAGTGCTTCGAAATGATATTGTGAGCTGAATATCTCCTAGGGCAGGACTGTACAACAGGGGCCGAAATGTATGTATATGATTGACCTATTTATATGATTATGCACCTGCTCAGAACTGTGGTCTGTGACTTTATGAGTTTTTCACTTGTTTATTTCACATTTTCAATGTCTTTCGGTCACTCTCAATCATACTGTGAGGGTCTCTCAATAATCTACTCGATCATTCAAAAACCTAACCATGGATGTAGTTCTGCAAAACAAACATTAGTTGGGTTGTGGGAACCCCTGTTCACCACCTACATTGGCACTACTCTAAAGAGGCCTCAAACCACATGTGGTTTGCCACCTAACGTGTGATATCTAGTTGTAGTGCAATAAGATTTGACATCCTTTCTTTGACAATGCTTTACTTGAGTTTATCTCTTGTGCAATCTACATGATTGAGTGACTTCAAGTACTTGCAAATGTGGCAATCAATTCCTGGCCAAACCTAGTGGGAAGCGTCAAACTTGTAGATAGTGCTGCCCTAATGAATGTACAGAGGTATTTTCAGAGTGTAGGGAGCTTTGGGTGCCTTTGTGCTAAATTTTGCAATAAGAGCCCATAAGAGTGCTAGGTACTAAATGAGGTGAGTTTCACTTGTTTATATACGCTTTCGAAGGTGATTCAAGTTACAAATACTGATTAAAGAGGAGTAATTAACTAAAAGAATAATGTGTAATGGGAAGTTTGAGACCAAAGTGATCAAGGTCAAGACCGTACACTAGGTTCATAACCATATGGACGTTCCTTCCCTTACTGTACATTTTTGACCTAAGAGTGGAAATTTTCCATGTGATGTCTGGAAGTTGACAAGGGGAGTTTTTTACTATGTTGCATGCATTCAATTCTCAAAAACTATTGACATATGAGTGTATAAGAGCAAACAAGTTAGAGAAGATACCTAGGGATGTACCAGATGAGAATAGGTAAAGTGCACTTGTTGTAACAAGACAACAATGTTAATAACAACAATTTCAAAGAGTAGAATTACCAAATTTGAGTGTCTACACTACATCTACTCCAAATTATCTTCATCTTCTTCTCCTTTATCTTTTATTTTAAGTCTACTCGAAGACACCCTTTCCCTAGGTCTTCCACTCCCAAGGTTCCTGACATGCCCTGAAAAGTGATATATATATATATCCCGTTAGCTAATCCCTTCATACTTTTTAACAAATCTCCATGCATAATTTGCACTTCCTACATCCATACTCTATCTATCACTTATTTTTAGCGGGGTGGTTAGTACGAGCTATCAAGATGAATCGTTAAAGTAAAGTATTGAAATTTTTTCATGTTCATGATGTCATGATTTTCTTGCTTCCATGTTCGCCAGTCTTGCCACCCCTTTTTCTAGGTCAACGGGAACGTAACTTGACAACCCACTAATTTCTATTTTCTTAAACTAAGTTGATGCATCCTTTCTTCCCTTTCTAATATTTATATTTTTATCCTTTCCTTGATTCTCTCCCTCTCTTCTACTAATTTATTTTTTTCCTCCTCAATTCCCATCTTTTTCTACTACTCTAACTACTTATATGATTTTCCTTCATTTTGCAGTATATGGTACACTACAACTACTTCTTATCTAACTTCCCTTATTTACATAACCCATGATACACTAATTTTTTTTCTTACTTCTTATCATTCTCAATTGTACTTTTTTTAATCTAATCCTCCCTCCTTTTCCTCGATCACAAAATTAACACTAATCTTCCTTATTATTCTAGTAATTTTTTTTATTTTCTCCACTTTATTTACTCCTATTTATTTCCCCTAACTGGAAACCTTAATTTTCTTCAACAATTACATCCTTATGGGTCATCCCTCTTTTCACTCATCATTTGTAAGTGCCTTTCGCCTAAATAAACCTACTACTACTCCTTATCAGTCATTTCTCAACCATTAAAACTTGAGTAAAAAGTGATACTTATGTTATGAAATGTCCTTTGGGTCCCTCTAAGAACTCAAACTTCTTTACATCAAATCTTGTCTAACCCTAAATCACTTAAGGAATTATAATGTATCAAGAGTGCTCTCAAACTAGAAATCCACCACTTGATTCAAAGGTTTGTCTACTTCCTCAATTTCTTGTAACTTCTACTTATTCCACTTAATCGGTTCTTCTAGCCAAAGTTTAATTAATCTAAATCCTTTTGCTATTTGCAGGATCTAAGGCCACAATAAGTTTGGAAATAATGACCAAAATTCTTCTTCCTTTGCTCTAAATAAATCATACGTGACGTATTGATAAGAGTTTCATGTCCTCTTAACTTCATGTTCTAAAAATATTTTTAACTTCTCTTCCCACTAGATCTTAATTTCTCTATTTTATAGCTTACAAAAGTGTAATGGATATCCGCCGTTGGACATCAATTAACCAAACCTAGGCTCGGACACCAAATGATGGCATGAACTATATGCAATTTTTAGTTTATTAAGTTTGTTTTGTTCTGATAGATCTAATGCACAGAGAGAAACATACAATAGATTACACACAAACACTTAACAATAAACACAATTTCAAAGCGGGTCTATAAATTGGCATATATATCAAAACACAAGTATAAGCAAAATGAATAGATACGCATACGTTCCTACTCTAAATCCTCTTCTTTATTTACATTTATTTCAAATAAACAATACAATGTTCATAATACCACCAATACATAAACATTATCTTCCTTACAAATCTATTATATTATACCTTATCTTCGCACATACCTCTCTTCCACCCTACATGCACACAATTACATACATATACTCTATACCATCACACACTCTCCTCATACACATAGACCAATCTTATCCTCTTTGAATTTATGCATATTACCTCCATTACAAACATTCACACCCATTATACATGTCTATTATAGAATCAAATCCTTCGATCTAACCCAAAAATCTTAATTTCTTTGATGTATAGATTTTTCCAATCCGTAGTATATTGTTTCTTTATTGCGCAACCCACTGTCTACTTGTTCTTATCAACCCAATGAAGAATCCTATCAACATAACTAGAGCACAATGCGTCTAGATATTATCATGTTATGAACTCACATATCTTATTGTAAAATCCATTAGAACTCAAGGCAACATCTTACCCTCTGCCTATGGTATTTTTTACTCCTAAGTTTCCACTCTACAAAAGTAGAGTTGATCTTGAACAACATCTATGAGCATTCCATGCATCTTGTCTAGGACTTACAATGATAAGATTCTCACTAAGTTATTTCCGTGAAGTCTAAAAAAATACACATTATAATGGTTATATGATCTCCCTCTATAATCCAAAATGGCATTTAAGCCTTTGGTTAACCTATTTCTTACACACTTTTTGATCAATATTGGTGAAAAAGTTTATTATGTTCAAATAGAAAAAATCCATCAAGAATCCAATGATCCAATCAATGATTATGTGTCATGCTACAAGACTATTCTTTCTAAGATGAACAATTCATTTGTGGATAATGTGCTTTAATATATATTCACACAAAGTCTATTGGCACCTTTACAAGAGTTTATCATTTTTGATATGTTTCGATATTTTGATGAGCCATGTCATGCATGTGAAAGAGAACTTCAACTATTAAACATTAAAGACAATTAAGTATGTTCATAATGCAACAACTACATATACTACTAAGTTTCAAGGAAACAAATCTACAAAGAAAAACCTAACGACAAGAAGAGAGAAGCCAAAGTGAGAGTTAATATTATATCTCAACCATCTAAGCATCATTTTCAAGCTCCTCCTTATGAAAATTCATGCAATTTCCATATCTACCACATCCTATATTTCGACAGTTGCTTGAATACAACCTTATATATTTTCCTCCACTTATGGAGGTAGATTTGAGAAAAAATAAACCTAAGTCTTTCAATTATGATTCCTATTGTGATTACCATCAGTGTATCATACATTTTGTTGATTGATGCTCCAAGCTAAAACACGTGATTCAAGACCTTATTGACAAAAATTATGTTGAAGTAAGAATTCCTCAAGAATAGTATTAACCTCTAGAAAATGAAAATGTGAAGCTAAAAAATATTCAATGATAAATTACCAAGCCATGGTACAAAAATGAACAAATGGGAATTAAAGGTTAATCATGCGTGCAATGTGTAAAATCCTCCAACTACTTATGGACACCCCCTCGATGGTCTTATTGTAACTATTACTAAATAATTTCCTCTATGGCCCATGATTGCATTCAATGGTAGTGGGATAGTGGATGGTGAATTGAATAAATATGCACTCTTCATCCACGCTTATTTCAATCAACAACCTATCCATATTGTTATGGTCGATGTTGGTTTAAGTGACAAGGTATGCACCATGACCGTACTTGATTTTTTAAGATTTACACAGCCTAAAATGTATCTAGTGAACTATGTAGTATTCTAAAATTCTAATGTTTCAAGTCACACAATTAGACCAATCATTGGGAAAAAAGGAAAGAGAATGGTATATAGATAAAGTATAGACAAATAAACGTTGGCTAGGAAAATAAGTATGGAAATAAAATAAAATAAATTTTAGTATTGAAAAGACAACAATTTTTTTAATTTAATTTCAGGATTAATTTTACTAGAAATTTTTGTTTCTAATATTAGGTTTAAATTCATTCAACTAAATTACATTTTTTATATTTAAATTTAAAGTACTTAATTTAATTACTATCTAGAATGAGCTTATTTTAATATAGATTTGATTTTAAATAAAGTTAGTGAATAAATGAATTTATTAGCGTAAAATTTAAAATATTTTATAAACATAACAAGACCAATTAGTTTATCTATGTAAATATCAAGTTTTAAACATATAATATACATTAGGATGATTAAATATAGGAAAGTGAGATTAATTGGAGATGATAAGGACACCAAGCTTCTAAGTATTACTAATAAACCTTACTACTGTGTGATATACTAAGAAACACATATAACATACTTTATGAACTATTAAAGGGTTTAGTGAGCATGCATATGATACATTGAGACAAAGTATGTTTCCCCTACAATTGTGACCAACTACTTTGGCCTCACCATTTTCAGTTTTTCCAAATTCTGAATATGTGACATGTTGTTAGGATGACCTTTAATTCAGAGGATCTAGAGCATGTCTTCTACCATATAGATGCCTCAAGTACATCTATTGGAATCAAGATATTAAGGTTTTAGTTATCTCTTATGAATACCCTCTACAACCTAAAATTTAATATACTACTTATGTTAGCAAATTTTACACTAACACGGTCATAGAACGTATGACATGTATCAATATTTTCACGTGGAACCTAATATGCTAGTAGGAACTCTTACGCTACCACCTATTCAACAACATGTATGCCACAATGCACCTACATTTGTTTCAAAGGCTTATACAAAAACTTCTCAAGAAAATAGTCGCATCTTATATTATAAGCTTATAGTGAAACATTATATTTAATGGTGTAATCCTCCTACAACTAAATTATTTCACACCCTCCTATGTAGAGGAATCCAACCACTTTAATGTTAAATTATAATTCCAAGTCACACATACACACATTTAATATTCTTCACCAAGAAGAGTTACCCTTTCTTATATGGACATGGGAACGCCTTCGGGATCTACCCATTCACTTGATTTAATTATTGGTTATAAAATGTTCAATAATATTCAGAAAATATATTTTAAAAATCAAAATATTCCAAAATTCAAAAACCGGGACTTGCACATGGCTTGAGTTATTAGTTTCTACTTTAAATATGGTATTTATCAGTTGATTTGGTAGTGTACCATATTATACTCTTATATACAAAAATGCATTCCACATGTTATATGCACATAATGTAGGACTTACATGATCATATATGGTTTTTAGATGCTACCGTTTCCTTTCACCCTGTTGGTTTTCAAATAAGACTTTTTAGAAGAGCAACAGTCAGGGGACAAGAAGTCCCTCCTCTTTAATGGGAGAGGTTCCCTTATTGAGACACGAACTTATTTACAAATATACAGAGGGTCATTTTATGGTTGAACTTGGATACCACGAAAATGTTTTCCACAAAGATCATCAGTTACAAACGGGCTGAGGAAAGAGGGTACGAAGATAAGCAGAATAGCAAACGTTTGGAATTATAGATAACAGAATAATTCTTTACGAGTGCGAAGTTGCGGGGAATTTGAAACAAGATTATTTGCATTAACTGAATAAGATCAAAGACACAAAGTTCTTCAACGACCTTTTTCAAATTCATTAATCAAAGACACAAAGTTCTTTCTTGGTCGTGCAAGATCACTGTATTTGCAAAAGCAATCAGCAAGACTAACGAATTAGGTACAAAATAATCTTCACAATACTAAAGGAAAACACAGAGCTACAAAGATTCAGATAGAGAATGAAAAGAAAAGCCCTTTTGTATTGATATGTTCAAGATCTATTTACAATTTCGAGAGTATGCCAAGTTCTTCCTCTTCCCAAAAATGGCGTGGAAAGGCCATTATATAGCTTACAAGTCGGTTACGACTTGTAACCGTTTCTTTTAAATAAAGAATAGTTGAGTATTGCCGGTTGCAATACCTTAACTAATTACAACGAATACGAAAAGAAAGGAAAGAAGAGGGAAGGAGAGAGAAGGAGACAGGTGGCCGGCTACTGGGAGGGACCTACTGTCTTCAGAATCCGCTGCCTGAACTTCTTCAATGACTCAGCTATATCTCTGCCACGAGGGACTGATGTGTTAGTTGCAGACTGAGTCCAAAATCCCAGGCATTTCTCCATCTCTTTATCAAACTCGACGTGAGTATGATAGTCTTTGTTTGCTTCTTCAATGGCAGACTGGAGAGAACAAATTTCTTTTATCTTGTCTTTAGAGATGGAGTCTTCCTTGAAAAGATTATCTTTGACAAAAGCTCTGAACTGAGCTTTGATTTCTTGCAAGGATGAGGGAATGCCAGAGTTTTCATCCTGAAGATGACAATGCATATCTTTGAAAGCAGCAGCTGCTAGCGTCTTGAAAGCTTCTCCCTTTTGCCAGCTATTCTTCATTTCTCCTACAGCTTCTTCCAGGACTCTGATTTTCCACTCTACACTGTAGACCCAGGATTTTGATAGATTATCTTCGGCATCATCGAAAATCTTATTCGCCAGCAAGATGTTCTCATCTGTCTGTCCCATGAGGCGAAGGTCTACAATGCAACTGCCCCAAAGTTTAAGCTCCTTATTCATAACCTCAATGGTAGAGGATAGTTTATGTTGCAACTTGTCTACCTTTCCATGTAGCTTAAAAGCTTCGTCGATGAAGTTTAGCCCGGCAACAAGCATGTCATCCACCATGGCTTCGGTAGCTCTACCATAGACAGAATACTTGTGCATCTCTTTAATTTCTTGCACTTCATCTTGGCTTAGAATTACAGGAGGGGGTAGAGCAGTCAAGGGGGTGGGGTCTAAAACTTTGTCCTTAGACAAGAGTGACTTGATAAAACTAGTGAGAACTTGGGCTTGTTCTTCCAGCTGTTCAATCGTCTGCTGCCCTTTCTCCACCCTTCCAATGACTCTGGTGACTGTTTCCTGGAGGTTATGAATCTCACCTTCAGGAGTAGACTCTCCCATAGGGATCCTTGAGAGTTCCAAGTCGGATGTCAGCAACTCTGATTCCGATTTGTCTACTGTGGGCTTAGCAATCTCCAGGAATTGCTGACCTCGAGCATCCGACACAATCCTGGAAGTAGTTCTGGCTTTCTTGGCACGAGAAGGAGTGGTGCCCAACAAGGCTGCTACAGCATCAAAATTTGGTCCCAAGCTTTGAAAGGAGGATTTTCTCTTCCTTTTATCAACCAGAGGTTGCACCCAAGCAAAAGAGGAAGAAGAATCTGCAGGAGAGGCAAGGGGACCAAGAGATAGGGAGCTCATGATACTCAAGGTCTGTGCAGCTGCTGACTCAAGCTGAGATGCAGGCAGAACACTGGAGGTAATGGCGGCAGAAGAATCAGTAGTACCTGGAAGTTCGGTGCTCTGGACTTCTTTATCTTTATCTGCTGGATTTTCAGGAACACTTGTAGGAATTGGCACCTCACTGTCTTCACTTTCACTGAGAACGATGATGTTCTCTGGCCCCATAGGCAACTCTGCCTGTTTTCTTGGAGGGTCATCCTCTGCAGGCTCCTTCTTTACCTCTTTGAGTTTCTTCTTGTATACTTGGGTAGATGGAGAAGGAGTAGATCCTACAAGTCCCTGAGCTATTGAGGCAGGAGGGGTTTTCACTGGTGTCCCAGACTCTGGAACTGATGCTTCCCTTATGGGTGTCGAATCATCTTTGGAGCTGGATTCTCCTGAGTGCCTCTTGAATTCTCGGATCTTCTTACTGAACCAGACCCTAGTTCTGATCAAGACTGGGGCAATAATCTCAGCCAGATCATCTCTTTCTTTTCTGTTCCAATCCAGGTCCTCCAGAGGGGTGTGCTTAATCACATTTTCGTATTCATACGAATATAGCTCAGAATTGTCATCCTGGAGACCTTCAGGAACTTGGTACAGGCTGAGTTCTTGGATCAATTGCAGGGAGAACCTGCCACAATGCCTTCTTCTGGCTTCAAAATCATCTGCACAGTCGGCCCAGTAGTCTTCTGTATCTGCCCTGTGATGATAGACTATCTTGATGTTCCTTTCAATGAACTTCTTCAAGTCAAAACAGGTTCTTGGCTTGAAGAAATGAACAGTGATAGGGACCAGGGCTCTTTCTACGTTCTGAGCATCCAGGGCCGTTTTACATGTGTAGTTTCCCAGAGAGATGGGAAAATGTAAGCCAGAAATCTTCTTGTCTCTGCAAGTTCTGTGCAACTTGTCCAGTTGCCTGCATATCTCGATCAAGGCCATTTTGTCGTTGCAGAACATGGGAAGCCGCAGAGGAGTGTTCTCATAGCCAGCAAGCCTGATATAAGAGAATTTCCTGAACTGAATGAAATAGGCTCCATATTGTGATATCAGGTTCATAGCTTCGTCTGAAAACCTCCTGGCAGTGTCACCTTCGAGCAATCTGACCATGTACATGGTGAAGGCATCATTGACCCTTCTGAAATTCCGATTGCTGGTCTCTAGGGTGAACTGCGGGCAATAGGCGTACACTGGATCGTCTTTGTGCGCATCGATGTAGGAAAAGCCAAACCATTGCCGTGACGCTGCTAGGGTATACATCAGATACGAAGTCATGAAGAACTTCTTTGTTTGTCACACATTGGATAATTGCTCGGCCAAATTCATGCTTATGATTTCTGCCCAATTGATGTTTTGCGTTCCCTCGCACACCATGCTGATGAGCAGGCACATCCAGAAATGAAACTCATTGGTTGAGGGCAAACCCATAACCCGAGCCAGCAGGATTATAAAATCTGACAATTCTTCATTGAAATCCGCCCGGAAGAGGGTTTTGGTCAGACGAGAAGCTCCTTTCCTAGGGTTCTTCAACCAAGACCTCGCCACTCGAGCTTTATATTTATCACTGTCTTGGTCGAACATGGCCTGTGCTTGATCACGAGAGACGACTATGGCATTGTCCATCTCCGGAATCCTCAGAGCAGCTCCAATGGCGGCAGCGTCTAGCTTGGCAATGAGCTCCCCGTGTACATTTGTCAATTCGCTCGAGTCGGGGTCGAAGTGAGCTCCGCATGAAAGTACCGTATCAGCACACTGCACTGAGATAGGGAAACCTCCGGCGAAAGCCAAACCGCTATCATTAATCATCTGTGCCATCGGCGTAGGGTTTGCATCTGTCATTCTTGACCAAAAGTCGCCGAAGTCGAGATGACGGGCTTCACTGTCTCCGATATTGCTAACGGCAGACTCGAGTGGAGAAATTTGCTCCTGTCCCTGAAACTTGATCTTCATATTGATAGATTCGGAGCTGCGACCCAGACTCTGGAAGGAATTTGCAAAGGGAACTAGGTTGCAAGGGTTTGAGCAAATGATAGCAAGAAAGCAATGTGAAAAATGCGAAGGTGGTATGCTTGGTTATATAGCCGTTTGAGGAGCGGAATGAATTTAATGCGCATTGAATACACCACCACCAATTTGAAAGAGCGTCATATTCGGAATGAGCGGGAAAAGCTAAGTATGAATGACACTTGGTACGCTTGGAACAGGTGAGACGCGAATGCGCGAAACACGCGGCTCGGGCGAAATGGAGAGAGAATGCACAAAAGCTTTTGGAACAATTGGGATGAAAATGCGCGAGGTACGCGGTTCAGGCATTTCGGCCGAAATTGGAACAGCAGGCCCATTTGGAATTGGGGACTTTTGGAACAGAAAATTCCGGAGTACGCGACTAGGAAGTTTCGGCCGAAAATGGGAAAGTTCGCACAAAAGTTGTGGGACGAAAATGCGCGAAGTACGCGGTTCGGGAGTTTCGGCCGAAAATGGGAAAGCTCGCACAAAAGTTTTGGGACACTTGGGACAAAAAGTTCCGACGGGCCCGAGAATGGGACAGTTTCGGGGATTTCGGCCGATCGGGGAACAACTTGCACTTTCGTACTTGGGACAGGTGGGACAGAAAGTCCCGACAGACCCGAAATACTTACAAAATGACCCAAAACTTAGATTCTTTCGACTTCACAACCTGGGTATCTCAGAAAAAGCACTTAGACTCAAAATTTTCAAAATTTGTCCTTGTTAGAGAGGGGAATTTTGAGTAGACAACACACCCAATGTGCGTGCGTGTGAGTGCGTGCGTGTGGGTGCGTGCGTGTGGTGTGCGTGCGTGCGTGTGCGACACATTATTTTCCCTAATTTTCGTGCGTGTGTGCGTGCGTGTGGGTGCGTGCGTGCGTGCTGCGTGCGTGCGTGGCGTGTGGGTGTGTGCGTGCGGGTGCGTGCGCGTGCGTGTGTGTGTGTGTGCGTGCGCGTGCGTGTGTGCGTGGTGTGCGTGTGTGTGTGCGTGCGTGCGCGCGTGCGGGAGTGAGTGTGGTGAGTGTGTGAGTGCGTGTGCGTGCGTGCGTGTGCGTGCGCGTCGCGTGTGTGCGTGCGTGCGTGTGTGTGCCGCGCGTGCCGCGGGCGGGGCGGGCGGGCGGGCGGGCGCGGTGCGTGCGGGCGTGCGTGCGTGTGGGTGCGTGCGTGTGGGTGCGTGCGTGCGTGCGCGTGCGGGGTGCGGGTGCGGGTGCTTGTGTGTGTGTGCGTGTGTGCGTGTGCGTGCGTGCGTGTGCGTTCGTGCGTGTGCGTGCGCTGCGCGCGGTGTGCGTGTGCGTGTGTGCGTGCGTGCGTGCGCGTGCGTGTGCGCGCGGGGTGTGCGTGCGCGTGCGTGTGCGCGCGCGCGCGCGCGTGCGTGCGTGCGCGCGCGCGTGCGTGCGTGCGTGCGTGCGTGCGTGCGTGCGTGCGCGCGTGCGGGCGCGCGCGCGTGTGCGTGTGCGCGCGTGTGTGCGTGTGCGTGTGCGTGCGCGCTGGTGCGTGATTATCGTGCGTGCGTGCGTGTGTGTGCGTGCGTGTTGTGCGTGTGTGTGCGTGCGTGCGTGCGTGCGTGTGTGTGTGTGTGTGTGTGTGTGTGTGTGTGTGTGCGTGCGTGGTACCACCTTTGAGCGTGCGGTGCGTGCGTGCGTGTGCGTGTGCGTGTGCGTGTGCGTGTGCGTGCTCGAGTATTAGATAAAAAAAGTGTGAAAAAAAGTGTGTTTACACACTTAGGGACGAATTTCCTTCAACTAGAATTTTTCATTTATTGGATTAAAGGGGGACAAATTTACATACCCAAATTCAGAATTTTAGGGCTTGATGATTTTAGTTTTTGATAAATAGTGGGAAGAGAGTGAGATTTGGAATAGTTCAAGATATTTTTACAGTTTGAGAGAGCATCTCAGTGAAATGTCACAGAGCTAGAGGTCTCTAAAACTAGAAGTAGAGAGGTGAAGCCAAAGAGGGACATAATGAGAGAAGAGAGAGGGATATTATGAGAAAGGAAATAAATTTATATATAATGAATAAAGAGATGACAAGATAGATCCATTGGGGCTCCATTGTAATTTCTATGATAGCTAGGAGAAGGTAATCCATAGGAGGAAGATACATAGTGAAATCTATTTCCAGATCATGTCTCATTTGATTCAATGAAGAATATTTCTTTTTACTAAAACACACTCTATGCATCTAATGGCTACATGGTTAGACATCCCTTCACTAGGACCCCTGGACATGACTACATCATTTGGTATATGAACTTAGGTTACATATCTATGATAGTTAAGAGAAGGTAATCCATAGGAGGAAGATACACAATGAAATATATTGCCAAATCACATCTCATTTAAATCAATGAAGAATGTTTCATTTTATCAAAACCCACTCTATGTATCTGATGGCTACATGGTTAGGCATCCCTTCACTAGGACCCTTGGATATGAATACATCATTTGTTATAAGAACATATGCTACGTCTCTAGGAGGAAAGTATCTTGGCGAAGGAGATATATGTAGGATTGTGGGTGGAGATATTAGAACAATAGTTCTAGAGTGTTGATAGCATTTGTACAGGATTACAACTTTGGATA
This sequence comes from Taxus chinensis, assembly GCA_019776745.2. NCBI lineage: Eukaryota > Viridiplantae > Streptophyta > Pinopsida > Cupressales > Taxaceae > Taxus > Taxus chinensis. Next base: position 3,411,023 of record CM034156.1, on the reverse strand, counting down.
ATAATAATAGGTAAAAATGATAAGTGTTGTGGGTTGAAGAGGAAACCTACAACATTTTGTATTGAGAAAGAGGAAGAACACCTAAGTGAGAAGAGATGAGAGATGTAATAAGTGTTAACAAAAGTGTGAAGGAGGTAGATCTAATGGGAGCTAAAAGAGTTCAAATCCATCATGGATATAAAGGTAGAGTGTAGGAACTAAGTTCTTGCAAGAAGGGCACTTTGGAGTGTCAAGAGTTATATATTTAGGAGTACCATAATTTAGAAATTGAGATCTTGTGAGACCTACAAGAGGAGACATTTTTAAGAAGAGAGGATGTTCGTAGAATGCCAAGAGAGGGTAGTTAGTATAGTTGGAATATTCTATGCTAACACATCACCTAGAGGTGGAAATATGAGCACATAACCAAGGGAAGAGAAACATGATCGTATTTTTGAATGGATGGTAATGATCACAAAAAGTACATAGGAAATGAGTGTTGAAAAAATGTTGAAGAGAGGAAACTGTGTGTAAAATAAAAGAAGTATCAACAAACCATCGAGGGGAGGTAGTGAAAAGTAAGAAGAGAAATAAATAAAATATATTTTAGAAGAATATATGGGTAGAAGGTACATGTAAAAGGTACACGTAGAAGATGAAAATTGGGAAGAGGGAAAAGTAAAGTAAGAGATAACACGCGTGGAAGTGAGGTAGAGAGGAAAAATATTTTTTCTCCATCACGCAGGTGGGAAGAACACAAAGGGTAACAGAGATGGTGCAAAAAAGTAACACAAGGATGAACTGGATTCATTCCTTATAGGGACATAAGATAAGTTTTCATCGAGATTGGATTCCCTGTAGAAGAAACCATCATTGACTAAAGATAAGTGGGAGAACAAAATCCCATTAGAATCGAGAATCATAATAAGGGAGCTCCCTATAGAGAAAGGAGACCAAAAAGAGTTCTATTGGAAGAGGAGAATTGTGCAGAAGCACCTATTTTATCAAGGATAGATAATCCAAAATGAATGATACAGTGGTTGTTATGGATGTAGTTATACTTTTTGAAGTACAAGGTTGAAGGACACCAAAGGGTAGAGCTTGCATATAAAACATTTTGCGGTTATGTAGCATAACTTTTGGAAGGATATATAGCATATGAGACTATATATAATGAAAGGTGGGGGTGAAGGATTGGGATATAATGATCTCAAGATATTAAGTTAGGTGGTGCACTTGGAGGAAAAACTATAATGGTTGTAAAAACTAAGAGTGAAAAAAGATTAAGGGGGTGATGTTTCCTTGGGATGAATGACATAAAAAATATTTTCATGATAGCCATGCAAAGTAGAAAAGGACCATGTGAATCCCTTGAAATGATAACCCTCCATGGAAGAGTATGTGGAGAAGATAGGAGTTAGACCAGATGTGGGAAAATACTGTGATAATTTTATCCATGAGAAGATTTCCATAAAGGAAGTAGGGAAATAAGGAATATCACAAAGTTCACTAGAGGAAGATGCAAAGAAGGAGGTTTTTTATGTGTAAAAATAAAAATGTATTTGACCATCTATGAGCAAGGGACACATGTTGAAGGAGAATAATTGGTGTAGAAGAATTCCAAAGAGGATAATGGGTTTATGAGAGCACCGAGAGAGAACAAGGTGATGAGTGATGGATTGAATGGCCAATAGAATTATGGTGATCTAGGAAGTGCATGTCAATATGATCAATAAAATGTGCAAATATAAGCACTAGAGAAAAGATCCTCATAGAAGAAGACAAAAAAAATATGAAAAGAGAAAATATATAGGATCTTACAATTCCCATGAGGAGGAAGTTTTTTGTATGAAAACATCAACAAAGAGAGGAAGAGAAGAGTCATTTTCCTTGAAGGAAAATGATAGAGAGAAGATAAATGCGATTATGTAAGGATCATCAAAATATGTGAAGGAATATGTACATGTACAATCACCCTACATCAACACCAAAAATGGGACTTATATAATTCTTGAAGGATAAGATGAAAGCATAAGAAGTATTATGCATAGTAACTAAGAGGAATTACTATGGAAGGATGAGGTAGAGAAGGGCCATCCTAAATATAGTTGAGATTCCATAGGAGAAGTTGCATGTCACCTTGATAATGTCACAAAGAGAGGAAAAGGGGAAATGCTATCCTAAATTTGATGAAGAAGGCACTAAGAGATGTTTTGTAAGAGAGTGAAGAAATATATTATACTGCATATAAGGGGAAGAGGAGGTGCACAAATATTTTTGCATATGGGAAGAAGAAGAAGAAGGTGAAAGATATTAGTCCTGAATTTGATATGAATTGATTGGTGAAATCAGTGGAGAAGCACAAATCAAGGTGCGCAGGAAATGAGGGAGACATATAAAGAAGGGAATATAGTGAAAGGAGGAAAATATGACTGAGAGAAGGTATCAAGAGGACTACACAATAATTCCTTGTAGAAGGCATGGAGAGAAGAAGGTGCAATATAAATACACATGGATGTCTACTTGAAGGCATACATAAGGAGAGGATGCATTCTCTGCAAGTTCCTCGTAATTCATTTTTTACCACATGCTTGTGCTTGCCTCTAAATTCTACATCAAACTTAGCATCATTTCTCCCAAGATATATTTCTTCATTGTTGTAATTGTCCATTTTTCAATAGTAATTACATTAACATCAGGTCAAGATATATGTCAAACTTGTTCTGACTCTACATGCTTGCATTCACTCATTACACTATCAGATTATAATTTTTCAGTCGATACGTCAACTCCATTTCATTGGCTTCATGGTCATTTCATGACACACTCACTAGAGCATGCATGTGTCCATAATGTAATTGACACATACATATGATTGAATGAATATTCATGGAATTTGGAAACTAAGCATGAATTTCTTTGACAAGTGTTGGGCCCAAATATTTTCTAAACAAAATAGGAATTTTGGCAAAGTAATTTTCCCATAGTGTTGGGCACTTTAGTTTTTGCATGCACTCACCTTTTTTTTTTATTTCAGGTTTTTTGGTGTGCATCTTATTAGGCTGTAAAGGATTCCTAAAGCCCATGCACATGAGGATATAAAGTAAAAAAGAAGGACCTCTTGTAATGATTTAGGAGAGAATATAAGATCTTATGCATGTGACTGACCTAGGTCATACTCAACAAGGTATGCACATAGGAACAAGATGAAGGAATCCAGTTGAGAGGGAATCAAGGAAATCATAACTACCAGTTTGGACCACATACGTTCCAAAGTGCATATCATTGACACAATTTAGCAAGAAATAGGTAGTTTGGTTATAAGGCATAGATGGCCCACTACAAAAAGATAGAGGTAGTGCATCAATGAAGAATAATTCTTTGGGAGTTAGAGCCTCCATGTAATGTAAAATACTAGGAGTGGGACTAATTTTTGGTGCATGTCACCCTCATAATTTAATGTAAACATGAATCAAGGGTCGGTGTAGTTAATGTTGAAATGATGAAGGGAAATACCTTGTCAATATAAATACCCCTCGAAGAATTTGTGTAAAGGGAATCATAATTAGTTTTTGAGGCGATCATCATTGTCAATGAAGTGATAGTCAATTGATGTTATATTGTGATCTTGTGAGTAGAAGGACACTACTGTAATGGTACCTAGTGTAATTAAGGACATGAAACATTATATCAATAGAGTGCAAGATGTTTATGACCATTATATATGTAATATGCGATTCATTGAATTAATAATATGGATATGTGGTTCCACACATTGATTTGGTTACTCTCACTAATATAATTGCTTCCTGGGTGAATGAGCTCTCATTAAAAGCACACTAAGTAGAATTGGTATACAACTCATCCTTCATGTCAAACCCAATGGGGATTGGTTCCTTCCTCGTGCCTCATGTGAGCATGCAAAGAACATTCTTGGAATGGTATTCCAACATGTGGGTGTTGCAAGATCTTATATCATACAACAGTTGGAAAGGCTCACAGGTGCAGTAGTTTTAAATGAAGAACTTAGGTGCACAATATTTTGGTTCTGGTGTTGGGTCCCATTTATTTTTGGTGATATGATGAGGTGGGATAACAATGTTTCATCTCACTCAAGGTAATATTAATCATTGGATGGATAGAGTTGAAGCAATATTTGTGCAAAAACACTTTAGTTGTCGATACTTCTCACAAAGGACTTGGGTGGAGAGGGACCTCTATGACGTGCTTTATGAAATTTTCTTCAATGAGCTACCTAACAATCTATATGTTTGGTTGGATCCTTATTTCTTGAACAAAATTTTGAATCTAGGGAAGAATTATAACTACACTCCATAGCTCACTATAAGACTCACTCAACATGATGTGACATGGACACACACAATAGACTTTTGGAACAGATAATTAATTTGCAACTACGTCATAAAATACACCATTTCTACATATTCTTGTGTGGATGAGGAAGAATACCAAATTTTCTGTGAACCGAGTGGAACCTACATAAGGCTTCTTCCTTTGTGGATAAAAAAGTTAATGGTTGACCTGGGCATTGAAAAATTCCACATAGACAACTTAAATCCTACACACGAGTAACACAAGTGGTTGAGGGAGGGAAGAAAAGGTTATATGATGACATGAATAGTTCATATGAGTGCATGCTAAGGTGAAAATGGTATGAAGAATACTGGCACAAAAAAAAGCCAAGAAAGGTCTACATCAGGAGGATGATTCAATCTTAGGAAATGTTGTGATGACCCAAAGTGAATGGGAATGGAAAAAGAGAGATCAGAGTGAAGAGGGCCCAAGGAAAGAGGTGGACCCAAGGAGAGATGAGACATGAGCTACAACATTATGATCTCTAAAGGTTGATGATGTATAGTATAATGTCATGGAATCCTTTCCCAACCTGAAGCATGTGCTCATGTGCCTAGATTTATTGATATTAACAATCTAGTGAAAATCGAAACTAACAATGAATAAGAGTTAGCGAATGAGAAAGGGAAAGATTTTCTAGATGGAGTATTCCCCTATGTACTACAAAAAGTTTGTCAATTTAAGAATCGAAGAAGAATTATATTCACACACCATTAGAATATACCTTTTGTATATCTTTTTAGAATGATGAATATTGGACAAGCAAGTCAATCTGGTAGAAATGTGAAAGGAGGAGTTGGGAACATGACACCAAACCAATAAATAGTAGTAACATAGCTAAGTGGAATGGTTACACATGTTGTCAATACAAGTATAACACTCTCTTCAAAATTACAGTGCGACAACATTAGGAGCTCAAACAAAAAATACTTCGGCACAAGGAAAAGTTGTAGCTCCCACATAATCTACGCTTGTGTTCCAAATCTGTTACGAGATTTCCATGCATCTCCCAAAGTATCATGGAGTAGAGAACACTACAGAACATGTGCACAATTGTGATATTATATAGAAAGCTAAGGGGATCACTAACCTCGAGCAAAAGGCAAGTCAATTTTCCACTACCTTGTTACATCACGTGCATCATGGTACAAAAAGCATGATCCCTAGCACTTATTAATCAATTATGACCAGCTGAAGGTAGCATTTCTTAATGAATTTGATATTCTATAGTTTTAACAACAAAGTATATTCAAACTAAAGGATATACATCAAGATTTGATTGAGACTATGTGTGATTATGATGTGCATTTCAAAACTCTTATATATAAGTTTCCAAATGATATTTGCGTGATGCAACAAATGTAATGGTTTTTGGGTGGATTTCACATGCCATTTACGCACTCCCTATCCCATAAAATCTTTGTTGACCCAAGAGAGGTACTAAAAATAACATTGTGCGCTAAAGTAACATTACACGCTGGAGAATTAGGTAGCATTCACACTGGGGTGAGCCATTTATGGAGGCATAAATAATGTCTATGGAAACCCAACTAGAATGATTGATTACAAACAAAGCTAGCGAAACACAAAGCAAAATTTGGTGTACTAACTGTGAAGTTAAAGTTAACACCAAAACAAATTGTCCCTACCAAAGTATGTGTGCCATGCTAAAAGCATGTGAAATATGTGGGGAATTCCAAGATGTGAGGAAATACCCCCTAATATAGCATGCAAATCAAAAAAATGTATCACTCTACTGTAAATATTGTGATGACCACACTCACAAAATAAAATATTTCCATGTTATAGACCAAATACACGAGGCTCGAGCCCTTGAGATAAGTCAAATGACAATGGGGAACATTCAAGAGGAATGTGGGATAAATACACATGGGAGAGGTAGATAGGGACATGGTGGTTGGAGTGGGGTAGTATTTCCACCAAGGAATTTCTATATAAATATGGATCTTCAGACCACTACCAAAGAGAATTCATGGCATTTCCTGTATGCACATATTGTAGAGGGGAACACAAGGTAGAATATTTCCCTACCCTATATGCCATGATGAAGGATAAATGTGAGAAGGGTGTAGTGATGATAAGGATTGCACGTGCCTCTCTAGATGAGTATAGATCCAAGCCAAGTGTGCCAAAAACCAATCCTTTCTCCAAGGTCAATATTACTACATGAGGATATTTTGTGTGTGCATAAGCTTCTGATTCCCCATTGGAAGCAATCAGGAATGAATGACCTCAGTCATGGAAGGGTTATCTTGATGAAAGACAACAAAATTATTGCAAGATATACAGGAGCTAGTCAGAGAGCTCGAAGGAGATATTACATTCCTCAGGGGAAACAAAGTAAGAGGCTTTCCCAAAATGCACCTATGTATGGTGTGCCCGCCATAAAAACATACCATGCAGCACATAGATGACCATAAAAAAACATGACGTGGCAGGGAAAGGACAGCGGGAGGGAGTTTTGCCAGTGTTAGAGGAGTCGGTAGAGTCGTTAGAAGATGGCAGAGATCTTCACTGAATCCGCCACCACAGCAAGACCGTTGAGGTGGCAACATTAATTTGTTTGGGGAGGTGAGTTTACCGCCCAAACCGGTTCATCCGGTTCAATAAGCATTGAAAGTAGAGAAATATTTCATTCCGCCTTATACGCGTTTGCCCAAACCAGTCTGCGAAATGCCAGGAACCAAGCCGTGGATTACCAGTTAGCAGGACTCCATACACGCCATTAACATTATACAGTTCAAGCTCCTCCACAGTTCCTCCACGCCATTATACAGTGTTGCTCAGCCACAACGAGCGGATTGCCAGGTAATTAGATAACAATAATTAGATTGCAATGAATTTAATTCATAAGAGAAAGAATGTGAGAAGAAACAACAATTTGTAGAGTGTATTTTAAATGGAAGTTGAGAAATGTTGAGAAAAAATCTCTATTTAAAAAAATCAAATTTAGTTTTTTTTAGTGTTTAGTGAGAAGTTGAAGAAATCCTATTTGAAGAGAAATTGATGGCTAATCTTCGAATTATACAAATATCGGATTTTTAATTATATGTTAGAATATATATTTCAGGTATTATAATTATATATTTTAAAATATATTTAACTTTATGTCATATAGTTAAAGGATTTATATCATGATAAATGATTTAATAAACATATTTTTAAATTCTTTGTATTATCAAGTTGCAAACCATGATACTTTTCATCTTTATTATTGTTATAATAATATTATTATACATAATTTAAAAGGAAAATAAAAAATTCTGATCTTTACAAAACTTGTTTGAGGCTATAACTCACCATCAAATTTAAGAAATGTGCACTATTTACCCTTAGTATTTTATGTACGTTATAAACTATCTAGATAGGTTTAAATTTGAAGTGATCAAACATTTTTTTTGTTAAAATAGTGGCTAGCTACCTTACAAAGGCACTAAGATGTGTGTTGGTAGTCACAATCATAAATAATATAATAAGATAATAATTAATTACATCAATAAAAAAAGATCAAAAATACAGTGTGATTTTCATCATGTTGAAATACACAATTTGTCTTTCAACACATTGATAAACCTGCAAAGTTTTTCAACAAGATGAGAACACAATAAGATGAAATACACATTGTGTTTTTCAACACGATGAAAATCACATTGTGTTTTTGATCATGTTTTGACTAATGTAATTAATATTTAGTGATTAACATGTGGAAAACCTTTGTGTTTTTCATCTTGATGGAAAACATAGTGTCTTTTTCACAATGCTAAAAAATGTAATGTGTAATTTTTAACATTAGTCGAAAAACATGACGGTTTTTCACACGTTTTCATTTATGAAATTAAAAGTTTTCAAGTCACACTAGTATGACCTTAATATTTGTATTTCTATTTGTTAACAAGAACCTTAATAATAAATGTCTTGAAATCCTATCTCAAACATTAATATAATTATAACTCAAACATTAATACAATTATAGTTAAACAAAATGAATGTGACTAATGTTATAAGTGTTTGAGATGATTCTTAATATTATCTATAAGCATAATTTTTGCATGTTGATTTGTTTCTAATGTAAGAAAATATAAAAATTACAATTAAATTTTCATGTGATGTTCTAGCTCTTAGTTGAATTTTCATTGCTCTTAGTTGTGTTAAATGGAATAACATTAAAATAAGTTTGATTTCCTAGATTCATTATATTTGTAAATATTGTTAACGTGCAGATCATTTGTATATAGATTTTTTTAATTAGTTGTTATATGTTCGTAATTGTAAGGTTGTGAATGTATGATGTAAGTTGAAGCTACAAAAATTCTCTGTTCTCATACTCTCACTCTTGTTTCGGTATATGGGGGCAAGTGCCTCTTGCAAAGACAAGAATCATTGCGTGCTGAAGGGGCTTTCCCCTTAGGATGCCACATCAATACACCCATAGTGTTGGGTGGTAGACTGTGTTGCGCAGAGGTTTTTAAAGCCGCTGCCGAAGAGAAATTATTCATACTTGAATTTGTCATGGATATTAGCTTTCTGAAATGGCATTTTCTTTTCTGTATGTTTTTCATATTAGATGATGTATACTAGTTTTTTCATATAACATACTAACTTTACTTCTATTCTTCTTTTTGCATGTGGTGTTGTATTTAGTTACTCATTTGTGTAGTGAATATGAATACTCGAAGCTTCATTCCTCCCGATCCTGTTGGTAAAATGAAGACATACAGAAATACGAGCCCCCACATAAACTGAAGAAGATGGGAGTTCGCAAAGAAAGTTTGAAACCTGCCACAGTTCCTAAAAAATAGTGCACAATTTATTCACAATTTATAAATTATATGTATATTTTAGACAGTTTAGTATGCCATTGAATACTAGTTGTTCAGAATGTATAGTAAATAATTTTTATTACGATTCAAAAGTTTAGCACCATTGCTAAGTTTCAAATAAAAATGTGAAAATTCTACACATTATAATATTGAGTTTGTATTATCCACAAAATTTGAAATACATGCATTGTGGGAAATTTAATATGCTAGTTATTTCTATTTTTTTAATAATATACACTAACAAAATATAAGTAAAACTATAGATGTAGATAATCTACACTACTATAATTTACTCACGGATGATAAATCCTTAAACAAGGTAAAAAAAATCAATCATGAATAATATACATCACCTCCAATTTTAATGTTTTGTGTTGATAATCTGCATAATAACCCAAATATTATTTATATTTTATGAAACCAAAAATAATTACAATCATTAATCAAGTCTACCTATAAATAATCAATAAATCAAAACTATTTTTTGTTGATAGTCCACAATACATTAGTTTTGAAAATAAAATTGTGAATTATTTACAATAAATTAGCGCCTTCTCTAAAATATTATATAGATATTTCACAATATAATAAAAGTCAAATTTATGATTTTAAAATATCTATATTCATAATTTCATATAAGACAAATTATTATTTTTGGAATATCCATAATTTTTAAATTTCATGGTGGAGAAATCACATTTTTGAATTTAAACTTTTTGAAATATCTATATTCTTCAATTTCAGTTTGTAAGTTCACTATTTTGAAAAACATAATTATAGATGGATAAAATTTAATGGTTTTATTTTTTCACACTATATATGAAACACCACTTAATACCTTGTTTAACTCTTACAATTGTTAATTACACTATTCGAAGATGAAAATATGTGATATTTTTCTCAGATTATTTATCTTGGTAGGAATGCAATCTCTTTTTTGGCACTTAATTTTTGAGTAAGAGTCGAGGCAAGGTTGAATACGTTTTATATTTTCACACATTCTATTATTTTATTGTAAATTATAGACGCATGTATGAATTTCTAATTATTGTGAATTATCATTATAATTGTGGGAAATGCCACAATTATAAAAATATAGATTTTGCACACTGTTTTTCATTATGGATCTTGTCACATTATATTTATTCACAAAAACAAATGTGGGTGGAGTCCACAAAATTGGATTCATAATTTTAAACCCATATTCTTGTAGTGATAGATGATCATATTGTGATATGCTTGTACACTAGAAGCAGTAGGCAGTCCTGTAAATTGTTGTTTTCCTTGCATTTCAATACCCTCTTTTATATAGGTGTTTCTTGAATTAGCCAAAAATTCAAATGCTTCCAATGAATTAAGATGGTATTCATGCTGATGATGATCAATCACAACTCAAAATTCATTTTGGAAAGTATGAAATAATTGTTTCAGTAACGATGCCAACTTCATGTAATAATTGTTAGGATGGGAAGGAGGACCAAATGGCAAAGCATGTACGATCTTCTTGTCCAAGAGATAACAAGAGGAAAAGAGTCAATTTTCGAATGAAGACTTGGAGTGGACCCCAATTGGGAATGAGCCTAAAATTGACCTTTGTGCAGCCATCCTGCTTGCAAGACCAGATACATTTGTAACGGGAGAAGGTTTTGTAGACAGTTCTGAGACTAATTTCATCCGCACACATCACAAAGTATCTGATATAGTTGACCCTAAACTGCATAAAATGAAGACATATTCGAGGTTCGAACCTTTTCTAACACTTCTTTTTTGTACGTGTTATTTGTAAACATTTGTATAGAATTTTGATGTTAATGTTTTTAATTGCAGCTACTGGTGTTCATATGGTCCATAGGACAATAGCAATAAGCCGACAACAGGTGAAAGAGTGAGCAGGTATCAAATTAAAAGGGGTTGCCAATGTCACTTCAATGTGAAGCTTTTTAATGGGAGTTCGACAATGACAATAATAATATACAATAATTTGTTTCACTGTGATGTAAATGGTGAGTGTTGTCATGGTGTAAACGAAACTACCATTAATGACCCCCATGTTGGTGTTGCCCCATACTTGTCAAATGAATGCAAAAGCTACATTGAGAGTCTTTTGTTGATGGGTGTTTCCATGGACACAGTGTATGAAAAACATATAGAGGATCCATCCTTGGTGGGTATGTTGAGCAAGAGGGACCAATTCCTGACAAGAAAGGATGTGATGAATGCATGGAAAAGAGTTTGCTCCAAAAGGTCTCAAAATCACATTGATGATGTCATGAGCGTGAACTTATGGCATGCGGAGGAAAGGGAACCTTTTTTCTACTATCAACGGCCAAATGGAACCACCATTCCATTCATTATGGGGTTGCAAACACCATGGATGTGTGAGAGAATGGTTCAACATTCACACAATTCCATAATCTCCATGGATTCAACATTTGTTACGAACAAATATGACGTAAGTAATTGAAATGAATTTTTAAATGATATGTTATTTCCATATTGTTAATAATGTTTCCTTTCTGTTACATTAAATTCCATGCTAATCTTTGATGTCATATTCCTTGTAGTACCAATTATACACCTTTCTTGTTTTCGACGAGCAAGAGGCTGGGGTGCCCGTAGCATGGGCCATTTCATCGAGGAATAAGATTGAAGACATTTACGAGTGGTTGGCAGAAGTCCATAAACACGGAAAAATTCTTCATGCCGATTGGTAGATCAATGCATTCATTACGATGATGTGTCGGCTGAAATCCAAGCCATCATGTGTGTTATTGGTTGTCATTTACTACTATGCCTATGGCATGTACACAAGGCATGGTTGAAAAACGTGCACAGGTATTATAGCAAGGAGTCGAGGTGGAAGATTTTTGAGAGACTAGGTACCATCATGTATGGTACGAGAATGCATGGAGATCACACCTTTCAAATGATTTAGAACGTCTTCTACGAATTAAAATATGAAACTTAGTTCCTAGAGTACTTCAAGAAGACATGGTGCGAGAGTGAAGAACGTATCGGTGAGTACGAGCCTTCACATGTTTCCTTATTAATTTTCATCTGCAATAATTACATGTGGTTCATAGTGTCACTGATATCCAATCTGTGTGACTTGATAGCTATGTGGGCAACAAATTTTAGGAACTTCACCCATGCAAATCAAGAAACAAACGCATCCATCAAGGCCTACCATTATTTTTTGAAGACCAAATACTTGTGTGATAGATAAAAAAATGCACTCACTGGATGGACCAGTTATTTTACACACTTGTGTATAAGTTAGAGCCATTTTACAAACATGAGATGAAGTTGCAACAATCTGACTTCTTGACCAACTTCAAAAAAGAAAGACAACTATTGACAGTGGTTGAGAGAGCAAAGAGTATTCCAGATATATATTGCATTGCAATTCAGCCCGATGGCCATGAAATGTGGGTGAGGAGCCAAACAACTAGAAACACATGGTATTTGGTAAGGCAATGTGGTGCCTTGGACGTATGCAAATGTGCCTGGGCTACCAGAGGAAACACATGTAAGCACGTGTTGAAGGCATTGGAATTTCATGTTTTGCTTTAGTGTCATCTTTTCAAGCACCAGAAGTGGCAGGTAATTCAATGTCATCGTATATTTAGATCTTTTCAATGTAGACAATGTTAACCATAAGTCATAATGTAAACATCGTTTTGTAATTGTTTTCCATTCACTTGTAGGAGCTAGTGCATATGCGGAGACAAACACAGTAAATGAAGACACGTTTCTAGACAGCCCCTCCTCGCCACATCAAGCACCATAAGTGGTAAGTAATTCAATGTCATCATATGTGCCAAGTAGCCATGTAGATTGTTAACCATAAGTCATAACAAAATAAGCATCATTTTGTAATTGTTTTCCATTCACGTGTAGGAGCCAGTGCATATGTGGAGACAAGCACAGTAAATGAAGACATGTTCCTGGATGGCCCCTCCTCATCACATCAAGCACCAGAAGTGGCAGGTAATTTAATGTCATCGTATGTGCCAAGTAGCCATGTAGATTGCTAAGCATAAGTCATAACGAAATAAGAATCATTTTGTAATTGTTTTCCATTCACGTGTAGGAGCCAGTGCATATGTGGAGACAAACATAGTAAATGAAGACACATTCCTGGATGGCCCCTCCTCACCACATCAACAATCATTGATACTTGATGGTAAGTTGGTAATACCTTTAAGCAGGAAACTGATGTGAATGATATTTATCAACACACATATTTATGATTAGGTGATAATGTGTATTCATGTGTAGGCAGAAATGTGTATTCTCAATCGAATGTTACGAATGAGTTTTGTAGCCAAAATATTCCCCTATCCACATGACAACGGTTGACATGCATGGATGGTATGAGGTTAGTTTTCAATTGTACAATGAGATTGAAAAACCCATTGTATAAATAAATAACTTTCTATAGTGTCTTATATGTCACAGGCACTCCCGAAACAGTTGGGGCTGGTGGGTTGATGGTAGAAAGCAATTCAAATTTTATGCTACACACAAACAAAGAATACTTCATGTCAGTGTTGGATACACAATCGAGTACATATGAACAGATAAAGGCATACTATGAGTGTGTTCAATAGGTTTAGGAGAGACATGGAAGAATCAAATGCACTAGATTTTTCTTTCAAAGGAGATGTCAATGAGACAACCACCACCCGCATGCGTCCCTAGTTTAGTGTGAGTAAAAGACGTTGCCACGGTGTGACTAAGAGGTTAGTCATTGTAGAAGATTTGAACAAGCCTACTAAAGAGTATGAATGCTTTGAATTTCCTGACGGAAATCGTGTAAAAGAGGAGAGAAACCCAATAAGGGGAACCTACAGTAAAACATTGAATTATTGGTGTGAATGTGACTTCGCAAGAAAATTTAATTGTCGAGGCAAAGACTAACATATTGATCATTTATTTTTTAGGTGGTTTGAATGCAGATGAAACATATCCATGTCGCTTCTTATCTTTCAACAATTTAGTGTCTGCACAAAGTGAGTATTGAATGTCCTTAATTTCAATACATTCCTTTATTGTATGTAAGGTACAAAGCCATGGATATCTTGTCTAATATTTAATGTATTGTGTTGCAGATGCAACATATATGCAAAGAAATGTATCTTACGAAAGAGCAGGTTGAGTTGTGGAAAGTAAATGTATGGAATGTAGAGTGGGCCTATTTTAGAATTGTAAACATTTAAAATTCATGTATATGAGATTGTAGATTATGTATATTTAAAATTCATGTATATGGAATGTAGAGCGGACCTATTTTTGATGATGTTGAGAGTATTTAAATTATGTGTTTGTTGGTGTTATCAAACATACAAAAAATCTTGTAATTACCAAGTGGAGAAGCATTGCATTCTTCAAAAGTGCAGAAAAACAAAGTGTGTTTTTCAACGCATTGAAAAACACATTGTGTTTTTCAGCACTTTGAAAAACCGCAATGCGTTTTTGAAAAGGTGCAAACCACGATGTTTTTCCACCATTTATTGTAATGATGTAATCCATATTAAGTAATTATCATGCTGGAGAAGCATTGTGTTTACATTCAAAGTGTGGAAAAACAAAGTGGTTTTCAGCGAGCTGAAAAACACATTGTGTTTTTCAGCACTTTGAAAAATGTAATGTGGTTTTCGAAAAGGTGCAAACCATGATGGTTTTACACCTTAATGAAATGATGTAATGCATATTAAGTAGTTATCACGTGGAGAAGTATTTCGTTCTTCAAAGTGCGGAAAAACAAAGTGTGTTTTTCAGTGCGTTGAAAAACACACTGTGTTTTTTAGCACTTTGAAAAATGCATTTTTTGACAAAGTGAAAACCACAATGTTTTTCCACCTTAATGTAATGATGTAATCCATATTAATTAGTTATCACCTGGAGAAACATTGTGTTCTTTGTGTGGAAAAATAAAGTGTGTTTTTCAGCACTTTGAAAAACACAATGTGATTTTTGAAAACAAGCGTTTTTGAAGAACCATGATGTTTTCCCACCTTAATGTAATGATGTAATCCATTAAGTAGTTAAGGTGGGAAAAGTCATTGGTTTGCACCTTGGAAAACCTACATTGCATTTTTCAAAGTGTAAAAAACAAAGTGTGTTTTTCAACGCGTTGAAAAACACACTGTGTTTTTCCGCACTTTTGAAAAACGATATGCGGGTTTCCACATGAAAATTACTTTAATGTAATTAAATCATATTAAGTAATTATCACCTTGTGGAGAAGCATTGTGTTTTTCAAAGTGTGATTTTTCAAAGTGCTGAAAAACACATTATGTTTTTCAGCACTTTGAAAAACGAAATGCGGTTTTCGACAAGGTGAAAACCACGATGCTTTTCCACCTTAATGTAATGATGTAATCCATATTAAGTGGTTATCACATGGAAAAGCATTTCATTTTTCAAAGTGCTGAAAAGCATAGTGTGTTTTTAAATGTGTTGAAAAACACACTTTGTTTTTCCGCACTTCTGAAGAATGCAATGTAGTCTTCCACGTGAAACTGACATTTCCACTTAATGTGGATCCATATTAAGTATTATCGGTGGAAAAGCATATCGTGGTCTTCAACCTGTGGAAAAACGGACATTGCATTTTTCAAAGTGCGTTGAAAAACACAATGTGTTTTTCAACGCACTTTGAAAAACGCAACATTTTTTGTGATTTTAAACCATGCACATTTAATGTAAACACAATATTAATATTTTTCATTGCACTTTGAAAAACGCAATGTGGTTTTTGATAAGGTGAAAAACATGATGTTTTTTCCATTTTTTGGATGTAATGATTAATCCACATATTAAGTAATTATCATGAGGAGAAGCATTGTGTTCTTTAGAAAAGTGTGGAAATACATCGTGTTTTTCAGCACGTTGAAAAACACACTTGTGTATTTTTCAAACACTTTAAAAAATGCAATGTGTCTTTTCAACAAGGTGCAAACCATGGTGTTTTTCCACCTTAATGTAATGATGTAATCCATATTAAGTAATTATCATGTGGAGAATCATTGTGTTCTTCATTAAGTGTGGAAAAACAAAGCGTGTTTTTCAGCACTTGTCAAAAACACACTGTGTTTTTCAGCACTTTGAAAAACACAATGCCGGTTTTTGACAAGGTGCAAACTACGATGTTTTTCCACCTTAATGTAATGATGTAATCCATATTAAGTAATTTATCACGTGGAGAAGCATTGTGTTCTTCAAAGTGCAAAAAACAAAGTATGTTTTTCAACGCGTTGAAAAAGTGTGTTTTTCAACACTTTGAAATACACAATGTGGTTTTCGACAAGGTGCAAACCACGATGTTTTTCCACCTTAATGTAATGATGTAATCCATATTAAGTAGTTATCATGTGGAGAAGCATTGCGTTCTTCAAAGTGTGGAAAAACAAAGTGTGTTTTTCAACGCGTTGAAAAACACACTGTGTTTTTCAGCACTTTGAAAAACGCAATGCGAGTTTTCGACAAGGTGCAAACCACAAATGTTTTTCCACCTTAATGTAATGATGTAATCCATATTAAGTAATTATCACATGGAGAAACGTTGCATTCTTCAAAGTGTGGAAAAACAAAGTGTGTTTTTTAGCACGTTGAAAAACACATTGTGTTTTTTAGCACTTTGAAAAACGCAATGTGGGTTTTTGACAAGGTGCAAACCACGATATTTTTCCACCGTAATTTAATGATGTAATCCATATTAAGTAATTAGAATGTGGAGAAATTTGTGTTTTTAGATATGTTGAAAAACAAAGTGTGTTTTTCAACACATTTAAAAACACACTGTGTGCTTTTCAGCACTTTGAAAAACGCAATGTGGTTTTCCACAAGGTGCAAACCACGATGTTTTTCCACTTTTTTGTACTGATGTTATCAATATTAAGTAATTAGCATGTGGAGAAACATTTGTGCTTTTCAAAGTTTTGATTTTTAGCAACGTTGACTTTGAAAAATCAATGTGGTTTTTGACAAGGTGTAAACCATGATGTTTTTCCACCTTTTTGGATGGATTTAATCAATATTAAGTAATTATTGTGGAGAACATTTTGTTTTTCATCTTGTTCGGAAAAACAAAGTGTGATTTTTAGCACGTTGAAAAACACACTGTGTTTTTTAGCACTTTTAAAAAACGCAATGTGAGTTTTTGACAAGGTGCAAACCACGATGTTTTCCCACCTTAATGTAATGATGTAATCCAAATTAAGTAGTTATCACATGGAGAAGCATTGCGTTCTTCAAAGTGCGAAAAAATAAAGTGTGTTTTTTAGCACTTTGAAAAACGTAATGCACAAGGTCTATGTTTTTCACCTTATTGTAATTATGTAATAACATTAAGTAATTATGTGGTTTTGTGCTTTTCATCTCTTCAAAAAATAAAGTGTTTTTCCACGCTTGAAAAACACACTGTGTTTTTTAGCACTTTGTAAAACGCAATGCAGTTTTCCACAAGGGGCAAACCATGATGTTTTTCCACCTTATTGTAATGATGTAATCCAGATTAAGTAATTAACATGTGTAAAATTTATGTGATTTTCACCTCGTCAAAAAAACAAAGTCTGAAAAACACACTGTGTTTTTCAATACTTTAAAAAATGCAATGCGTTTTTCCAAAAGGTGCAAACCACTATGTTTTTCCACCTTATTGTAATGATGTAATCCACATTAAGTAATTAGCATGTGAAAAATTTGTGTGCTTTTCATCTCGTCGAAAAAATAAAGTGTGTTTTTCAATGTGTTGAAAAACACACTGTGTTTTTTAGCACTTTGGAAAAATGCAATGTGGTTTTCAACAAGGTGCAAACCATGATGTTTTTCCACCTTATTGTAATGATGTAATCCACATTAAGTAATTAGCATGTGGAAAATTTGTGTGTTTTTCATCTTGTCAAAAAAATAAAGTGTGTTTTTCACCACGTTGAAAAACACAATGTGTTTTTTAGCACTTTGAAAAACACAATGCGGTTTTCAACAGGGTGCAAACCACCATGCTTTTCCACCTTTTTGTACTGATGTAATCAATATTAAATAATTAGAATGTGCTAAATCTTTGTGGTTTTCATCTTGTTGAAAAACAAAGTGTGTTTTCCAGCATGTTGAAAAACACATTGTGTTTTTCAGCACTTTGAAAAACACAATGCAATTTTCAACAAGGTGCAAACCATGATGTTTTTCCACATTTTTTGGGTGGATGTTATCAATATTAAGTAATTAGATGTGTGCTAAATATTTGTGTTTTTCGTTTTGTTGAAACACAAAGTGTGATTTTTAGCACGTTGAAAAACACACTATGTTTTTCAACACTTTGGAAAACGAAATGCAGTTTTCGACAAGGTGCAAACCATGATGTTTTTCCACCTTTTTTGGACTGATGTTATCAATTATCATGTAATAAGCATCACAAACCTTATTCAAAGTGTTGAAAAATTAAAGTGTGATTTTCAACATGTTGAAAAACACACCATGTTTTTCAACACTTTGAAAAACACAATGCGGTTTTCAACGAGGTGCAAACCACATTGCTTTTCCACATTTTTAAAATCATGTTATCCATATTAAGTAATTATCACGTGGATATGCATTACGTTCTTTAAAGTGCGGAAAAACATAGAGTAATTTTCAGCGTGTTGAAAAACACACTGTGTTTTTCAGCACTTTGAAAAACACAATGTAATCCATATTAAGTAATAATCATGTGGAGATGAATTGCATTCTTCAAAGTGCGGTAAAAACTAAAATATACTACGTATACCAACTCCAACGTTTTTAATATAATTTGTAGAATAATAACATACTAACATTTGTTCAAGTATTTTGCAGGTGTTATGATTTTCTAAACAAAAGGTAAATATATATTTTTACAATACTCACAATATACTATACCTAGAATGATTAGTAATATTATTTACTCTTATAAAAACTAAAATATACTATGCATACCAACTCCAAGGTTTTAATATAATTTGTTGAATTATAACATACAAAAGGTAAATATATATTTTTACAATACTCACAATATACACAAAATTAGTTTGACATATTCAAAAAACACGTAAAACTATATGTAAGTTTAATATATGTTTATAAAGCATATTTTTTTTTCAAAGGTTGCATGAACAGTGACATTTTATTACAAAGTTGTATATTCATTTATCATATGTGCCTTTGGTGGGAGTGACAGGTACATTGTCAACACTTGACGCCTTGGCCTCCATATACAACTTCTTCCATTCGGCCTTGTGGCGTTCGTGGATTTGAAGAACAAATTTAAAGCTTGCTACCTAATTTTTTGACACTTTTTTGTTATTCATGCATTGTCTCCCAATTCTTAATTTCCAGTTCCAACTCTTCAACATCAATCTCCAACTCCATCTTCCTCGAGGAAATATTTGTTACTCGGTCCAATAATTCCTTTTTTTTTTCGACAAATATAAATTTTCCAATGTAAGTCTTTCACACTTGGTTGTATAAAACTCTACCTTCTTTTCTAGAAGTTGCATTTCTAATTCCATACACAACATTGGGGAAGTCTCATTTTCTTTTCCAATACCCTCATCTTCGTGTGTAGGCCTCTTTGGAAACTTTCCAAACACATAAGTGGCACTATCAAATGATTCATAGTCTTTCATTTCCTCCACATGTTTAGCCTTGCACTTTCCATCCTTCTTTTCTCTAGCCATCTAATTACACATGCATTTAAACAAACAATTTATATATGTTAGCATCCAAACATAATTACAAAGAAAATAATTCACTTAACATATACTCAACAAAATATTTTCATAGATGAAATAAATATGAAAGTTTAGCAAGCACGTAAAACCCAAGTAGGCATACATGGAAGAAGAATGCAACTATTAAACCATAAACTGTAATCCATAATCCATAGTCACATAACATCTCGTTTTTAATACATTAACCACATACATAGTGATAACATCATCAGATATACAACTCTATCAATCAGGGTGCTATTAATAAGCATTAGAATACAATAAATGGAATTTCTCATAATAGGAATAAAAAACCTTCTAATGCACTATAATCAAAGCATAAATCGATAACTTTATATAACCCATAAACCAAAAACCATAAACATTATTCCATAACTATTAATCCGTAACCACAAATCATTTCATTGATCAATATAAACTACAAACCATATTCAATATATAATGAATGCAACACTAAATCATAAACATTAAACATGAGTACACAAACACATTAAAGTATCAACATCGTCATATATACATATATAGTAATCACAACCCTCATAAGCATTGTTATCAAATAAATTTTATACAATAAACATTGTCATCTGCTCTGTTGCCTATTAGAAGCAATAAAATTAATTGAACTATAAAATCTAACACGCTTATTCTCATCTCTATGAATAGAAGGAGGTGTGATCCTAAGAATGGGGGGCCACAGATGTCTGCATATGATTACGGTGCACCCTCTCAACTACAACATGTACCGTATCATCCTAAAATCCAACCATTTAGTAAATTAGTCAACATAGGTGAATCATTCAGTTAGACACATAATTAAAATAAATCATCCATTACATCTACTTGCATCTGGTGGAGGAGTGTCCAGTCTTATATCTCTAACTTCCCATATTGCAAACCCTTTGACACACTCTACCAAAGTGCCTGCAAATATCGAAGGGTAGGGAAATGGTGCAGTGTGATCAATGGCCTTAGTAATGATGACCTTGATGGTAAATGGGGGGAGTCTCACGCCATGACACACCACATGCAATATACTATCACAAATAACCCCTCTCACAATGACTATATCATATGACGTTAATTTCACTTCGACCCTATCTAGAAAAACTTGGAATAACAATAATCTCAATTGCATTAATAATTTTATCTTAAGTTTACCAAAATATATTACAGAAGAGTGAATGAGAACATTAAATAACTTACCAGTCCAACTCCCCCCTCTCTTCTCCCGTCAGCACCACCGTTCGTGCCCCTCTCCTCTTGCCTCCCCTTGTCACCCTCTCTCTCCTTGACTGGAAAGAAAGATGCATCCCCGCTGATATTCATCTTAGCCTCTTGGATCTCTTGTGAAGCAATCTCACCAATAAGATCCATACCAGAGGATGAACATGGAGGGAATCTCTCATAAAAAACATCCACCTACAACAATTGATTCATCAAGATAATTGTAATATCAAGAACATAACATATAATCCTACACACACCTTCAAAAGGAGTTAGTATACACACTAATAATCAAAAACTATATTCAACATAACAATGAAAGTCCAATAATTACTTACGGAATCCTCCACAGGGGGGTCATGTAATGAAATTACTTGTATAATTCAGATTAAGAGAAACAATAGAACACCAAATAACACAATATTTCAGAATAATGATCTCAATATGCAATTAGAATAGCTTCACGACTTCGAGGGGGCAACCTCCAAACCATATAATAAGACTCAAATTCTCAAATGATAATGAAATACTACCTCTAATCCCCTATATATACTATTCATATGCTATGGCCATCACCAAGGCCGACCTATTAAGCATGAGAAAGTATAAATGATATAATAAAATGATATGGTAAGCCACAAGTCGGCTACTCATATCCTAATACAAGCAATAGGTTAAGGGTGTAGCATGCCCTTCCCCTTCAAACCAATGTTGTCCTCAACGTTGAATAATCCTGGATGTTGCTGCAGAAAACCTTCATCCTCCTAGGTGGCGTCTTCTATGCTCAGATTCTTCCACTTGATCAGATATTCCTTAATGTCTCTAGTTCTCAGCCTCTTAGTACGTGTTTGCAGAATCTTCTCTGGCTCCAAAATGATTCTTCCTTCCTCGTCAAGTTCTGGTAACTCTATTTGGGCTTCAAATTTATGTCCAATAACCTTCTTCAGGCATGAAACATGGAATACTGGGTGTATGTGTGAAGATGGAGGCAACTCTAGTTTATAAGCAACACTACCAATTTTCTGTAGAAGCTGATAAGGGCCATAATATTTAGGAGCAAGTTTGTTTTCCTTTTTCTTTTGCTTTAGGGACATCTGTTTGTAAGGCTGGAGATGTACAAAAAACCAGTCACCAATTTCAAAATGTCTTTCACTACGGTGTTGATCTGCTCGTTGTTTCATCCTGTTTTGTGCTAATGCTAAATTCTCCTTCAAACTAGCCAAAACCTGTTGTCGATGTTGAATGTGTTCCTCAACATCTCTGACCTTAGTTTTCACCCTCAAGGAGGAAGTGATAGAAGGTGGATGGTAACCATATAATGCTAAAAATGGGGTCATTTGAGAAGAGGTATGAAAAGATGCGTTATACCACCATTCTGCCAGTGGTAGCCATTTAATCCACCTTTCTTGCTTATTTGATACAAAACAACGTAAATACCCCTCTAAGCATTTGTTGACCACTTCTGTTTGCCCATCAGTTTGAGGATGATAAGATGAACTGTGAGCTAGCTGAGTACCCAAACATGAAAATAATTCCATCCAAAAATTACTTGTGAAAATAGGATCACGATCACTTACAATTATCTTTGGGGTTCCATGTAGCCCTTGAACTATCTCCAAAAAATAGTTGTGACTGTACTGGCTGCAAATGGATGTGATAGGGCACAAAAATGGGCATATTTTGTGAGCCTATCCACAATCACGAAATAACATTCTTACCCTCTGAACAAGGCAATCCGGTGATGAAATCCACGGAGACCTCCTCCCATCTCTGGCTAGGAATTGGTAAGGGTTGCAACAGACCTTGTGTCTTAATTGTTTACCCTTTGTTTTTTTGGCACACTAAACACTCTGATACAAAATTTTGTACATCCCCCTTGAGTCCTTCCCAAAAGAATTCTCTTTTTATTCTATGACATGTCTTCAAAAACCTAGAGTGTCCTCCAACAGGTGAGGTATGTAGCTCTGCAAGAATCTTATGCTTCAACTCATAATCTTTACTCAAGTATAACCTATCCATGTACCATAGGGCATTACCTTTCCACTCAAATTTGTTAGATGTCATAGATCCTTGCTTGATATTCTGTATTAGAGAATGTGTATCCTTATCTTGATTCCATTCCAATCTTGCTTCATCCACCCAATCGGCCGTCAACATAGACATTCCACATAGTAAGGCGTCTGCGGATGTATCCCTTCTAGATAACGCATCAGCTACTACATTTTCTTTACCCTTTTTGTATATGATTTCAAAATCATAACCCAACATTTTTGTTACCCACTTTTGTTGTTCCTCAGATGATAACATTTTCTCCAAAAAGTATTTGAGACTATCGTGATCAGTTTTTACCTTGAAGTGTTTACCCATGAGATAGGGCCTCCATTGCTTGACCGCATGAAGAATAGCCATCATTTCTTTCTCATAGACAGGTTTGAGCAGATATTTTCCTTTGAATTGGTGACTCTCAAATGCAATTAGTCTTCCTTACTGCATTAGAACTACTCCCAATCCTGATCCTGAAGCGTCACATTCAACAATGAAGGTTTTTGAGAAGTTCGGAGTAGCCAAAAATGGGTTGCTGCACATGGCTTCCTTCAGCTACTCAAAGGATTTAGTGGCTACATCTGTCCAATGGAAGGCATCCTTCTTTAGCAATGCAGTGAGTGGGGTTGCTATCCTACCATATCCCCACACAAATCTTTTGTAGTACCCTGTTAGTCCTAGGAACCCACGAAGATTTTTGAGATTTTTTGGCCTTGGCCATTCCACCATAGCTTTGATCTTCTGAGGATCAACTTTGACACCTTCATGGGATACAATATGACCCAAGTACTCTACCTCTTATACACCAAAAGAACATTTGGATGGATTTGCATACAAAGTATGTTTCTCCAAAACTTCCAACACGTTATTTACATGTTGTAAGTGTTCTTCCCATGTCTTACTATAAATCAATATGTCATCAAAGAAAACTAATACAAATTTCCTTAAAAAAGGCCTAAAAATAGTGTTCATCAACCTTTGAAAGGTTGAGGGTGCATTTGTAAGACCAAAAGGCATTACCAAAAACTCATAATGGCCCTCATGAGTCCTGAAAGCCATTTTATGAACATCTTCCTCTTTTATCCTAATTTGATGGTACCCTGAACAAAGATCTAATTTTGTGAAATAAACAACACCATGCAATTCATCAAGTAAATAATCAATTACTGGAATAGGAAACTTATCTTTGATGGTGTACTTGTTGAGTTCTCGGTAATCTGGACACATCCTCCATGTTTCATCCTTCTTACGTACCATGACCACTGGTGAAGAATAGGCTCTCTAGCTATGCCTGATGATACCTGCCTTCAACATTTCCTCCACCATTTTCTCGATCTCACTTTTCTGGGAATATGGGTATTTGTATGGTTTGATGTTAGGTGTTTGGATCCGTGGAATCAATTGAATGACATGATCATGATCCATAACTGGTGGTAGTCCCTTTGGAATTGCATCAAAAACTAATGAGTGAGCATCCACAATCTTCTGAAGATCGGGTGGCATTGAAGACTTTGTATTTTGTACTTCTATGGAAAATAGCTTTGCTATAAAGCCATACACTCCTTTTCTGAGAACCTTCTGCATCTGATGAGAGCTAATAATTTGTGGAGACTTAGCTACCATCCCATTCAATTGTATTGTCCTTCCATCTGAATGAAATTGCATGAACAATTCTTGGAAATTCATCTCAATAGTACCTGAGGTTGTGAGCCATTGGACCCCCAAAACAATATCTGCCCCTCCCATAGAAATAGCAAACATAGGTGAGTCTAACATGTAGTCTCTCATGGAAATCTTGATACTATGGCACTTTCCTGTGCACTTGACTGTCCCACCATCCGCAATCATAACTTGCATTTTTGGAGCTGGGTAAATAAAACAATTGAGGCGGGAAGCTAACTTATTATTTATGAAGTTATGAGTACTCCCCGAGTCAATCAACATCGTCACCTTTTGTTTTTTGAGATAGCCAATAACCTTGAGTGTTTGAGGAGTAGTAATACCTGACAATGCATGGCAAGAAATTGTAGGTTGGTGATCCTCTACTTCATCTTCTACCGGTTCCTCAGCCTCTCCTATAATTTTAGCTTCCTCATCATCCCCATTACCTCAGTCAATATAGAACAACTTCTTCTCAGCACATTTATGTCCCAGTCCATATTTGCTATCATAGTTAAAACATAATCCTTTTGCTCTCTTTTCTTCCATTTATTGAGGAGTCAGTCTAATTGGCCTAGCAAATGTAGGGGAAGAGATACTACGGTCTCTGGTGTTAATGAAAGGTGGCCTCCTACTACAAAGAATTTTTTCCTTTGCACGACGTGCCATGATAATAGAATTAGAAAGTTTGATTGGATTAAACATCCGTACCTCATGCTCGATGTGGTCCTTAAGACCCCCAAGAAACAAGTCATTCAGATTCTCTTCTAGAATATTCTCCACCCTTAAGGATAGGTTTTGGAATTGATGCACATAATCTTTGACTGATCCTGTTTGCCGTAACTTTGCTAATTGACTAAAGTAGTTCTCTGAAACACTAGAACTAAAGTGCAATTGCAACTCCTCGGTAAAAACTGTCCAAGTGACACTTGGACCATTCTTCTGCCTCTGAGCACATAACTAACGATACCAAACAAATTGGTTGGGTTCAAGGTATAGGGATGCCAATGTCACCTTTTGTCCTGATGGTGTTTGATGTAACTCAAAGAATTTCTCCATTTGATTTATCCAATTTAGGGGATCCTTACCATCAAATTTGCGCATATCCACTTTCGGCATCATGTTCTGTGGTTGCGAATATGTTTGATTCTGATGGGACTAGAAAAGTCATCCAATATGGCTAGTTTGTCCATGATTTTGAATTGAAGGTCCTCCTTGGTTGATATGGGCCGGATTTGGGCCATACTGGTTACCCTTTACATGTTGCATGATATCATCCAACCGATGATTGATTTGGGCTATGTCTCCTTTAGAGGCCATCTCAGATTGTACATTTCGCAACTCATACTCAAGTTGGCTCACCTTATGATCAAATGAGGTAAACCCTAGTGCTAAGGAATCTGTATTTACCTCTTCTGACTCCATCTCTTCAATCACTACCCCATCTTTATCTAGGGTTTTACCTGGAGTAACTAGATTCTTTTTTGCTCTTGTGGAAGGCACCGCCATGATGTCAAATCTTAGGGTTTAGGGTTTCGATACACTTTCGGCCGAACAGGAAAAAACACAGAGAAGATACTAATACTATTTTTTTGAGAGATTTCTGAAAATGTAAAGAACTTGAAAATTTTCCATAATTTGCACCCTAGGGAGTGATTTTATGAAAAATCATAAATTTGTAATAACTTTTGCAAAATAAATCAAAAAAGTCTGAATTTTCCAGGGAACCTTACTTGAAATGCTTTGCAACTTTGGTAAAAATATCTTCCACCAATTCACTTTGGTTCACAATATGTGGTGGAAACAAAAAATTAGGGTTTTTACCCTAATTTCGGCCTAGATCGCAGCTCTGATACCACTTGTAATGAACCGTTACACCAAAACCTTGAGGCGTTAGTGAAATCCAAACATGAGGATCATAACATCCTCATGCTACACCCTTAACCTATTGCTTGTATTAGGATATGAGTATCCGACTTGTGGCTTACCATATCATTTTATTATATCATTTATACTTTCTCATGCTTAATAGGTCGGCCTTGGTGATGGCCATAGCATATGAATAGTATATATAGGGGATTAGAGGTAGTATTTCATTATAATTTGAGCATTTGAGTCTTATTATATGGTTTGGAGGTTGCCCCCTCGAAGTGGCGAAGCTATTCTAATTGCATATTGAGATCATTATTCTGAAATGTTGTGTTATTTGGTGTTCTATTATTTCTCTTAATCTGAATTATACAAGTAATTTCATTACAAGTGGTATCAGAGTGACCACTCGTGTTCGAATTCCACTCGGTTGGTTACGTCGTGTAGTCGGGGCCTGTGGGGCGCCTAAACGTCGGTGAAGCGGGGCTTGTACGTATGGGAGTGCGGGTGCAAACCCAGCCTGAGTCGGGCTCTACGGAAGCGTGGTAGGATGTTATGATCCTCATGTGTGGATTTCACTAACGCCTCGAGGTTTTGGTGTAATAGTTCGTTACAAGTCATCATTCCAGCTAGCTTCTCCATTGTCTTCTCTATTTTCATGTTCATGAGATAATATTAGTTTTTTTATTACCAATCAAACATAATACATAATATATTATACTAATCATAAATTTACCTTTGTCCCGGTATTTGAGTTGTTCTTTCTTTCTCTCTCTCTCAACCACCTTTCCTTTCTCTCATGTTGCTTCTCCTCGGAATTATAGGCTCGCATTTCAGCTTCCACTTCCCTCTTTCCTCCTCGGCTCAACTCATCAAATCAAATTTTGCATTTTTTTTGCAAACTCGATCGATAAACCTCCTACGCTACATGTAGTATTACTGCCTCATGACATACTCCACATCCCCCTCTCTCATGTTTGCGTATGCCCTACTCCTATCATGAGGGATAGGTGGTCATTTTCCCGTATGCTTGCGACCATACTTACTTGGTTGCACGTCAGGAAGATTGTGTGCATGTATGTGATGTAAATTAAGTTTTTGGAGCTCCCAAAACTTAATGCCGCCACTATCAACACATGATCCGTGCTGACGTAAATAATGAATACGACCATCCACCCATTTAGTTTTGTAGTCTACGGGTGGCTGATTGAAAGATGATGTTAGAAAATTTTGATAATTCTTACGATGTTATAAAAATTTGATAATTCTTATGATAATGAATAGCAGTAATCAACAAGATTTTTTTTGTTAATTCATACTATAATGAATAACAGTAATAAACAAGAAAAAATAAAGTTAAGTTTTAAATTATTCACCTCCATTATAGGTTTTGCGTTATTCGAGGAATTGGTTGCGTCTTCTTTGGTGCTTTTGGAACACGTACGAGCCATGGGATGTGAAGTTTCTTGTATGTAGTGAGTAAAAATACATAGTTATTATCCCAACATAAAATATTACGTATTATGAAAAAGAATTAATGTTCACAAATTTATATATTACCATCGTGGAATGTGAAGTGACCTGTATGAAAAGAGGACATTTCATAATCATTAGCCCAACATATGACATTAACATGGATTTGACATACAATTATTGTTCACAAAGTATTATATTACCGTCTTTTTATTTTTGTCTTCCCCTAATGCATAATCATGGATATTTAACATGGATGGGAAAATATAAAACTTCTTTATGTTTCGTTCAAGTGCTTTTCCATAACCATCCTTGAAGCGAGGCATTGTAATACAAGATAAACTATAACAGATGGTGCAAGAACTATTTTACTCTCATTTTTCATTTGTATTGAGATAATTATGCACAATAAAACATTTGTGATGAAGTTAACTATACACATTGTTTTTGAAAACATGAAATTTATCTTGCAAGTGTGTTAAAAGATAATATAGGAGTAGTGCATCAAAACAATAACATTACATTATGAAAATAAATTTGAACATCCAAGTATAAACCCCTGTGATTATAGGAGGTGTCTTCTTGTTCATAACATGAGTTTGTACAACAAAGCGAAAATCTATATCAAACAAATGAAGAAGTAACATATTCAAAATAAGTGCATTGAACTTTTACAAAATACAAAATACATCATGGCTCTGAATCATGGCTCGAAACTGTGTCTTCTAGCTCGTAACTTCAAATCGTGGCTCGGTTTCTCAGAAATTTTGTGGCTACTGTTTTCGAGAGCACAAAGGAATAATCGTGGACAAACCGCGAGGGAAATTCGTGGCTCTTTCGTGGCACAAGAGGCTATTTACAAGGGCACGGGAATGCATGTTTCATGGATCTGGAAGACCTTTCGTGGTTTTGTTCTAGAATCGTGGCTTTTGGCTCACGAATCGTGGCTAAGGGGATCTGCAAAATACATGAAAACCGTGGCTTGTTTTACATCGTTTGAACTGTTCGCGATTTATACCGATTTCATGGCTCGAGTTTCGAGTTTCATTCTTTGCTTGTGGTCTGTGGTCGTGATCTTTGTGGCTTATTCTAGAGTGAGCTGTGTTTTAACTGCAACCTGCGTGCCCTCCTTTTCTGGCCTCCACGACTGCTAATGCACAGTAATCGAATCGGGGATTTCGGAGGCTCTACGGACATCCCTCTAATCATTTCTCCCCTCCATGTAGTCTACCCAACCATGATGTCTCCCTCTACCCCTGCTACACAGGGGATTTCCATTCTTGGGTTAAATGAACATGGTAAGTAGGATGACAACCTTCCTAACATTATTACATAACTACTCAGTAGAGCAGAGACTCTGGATTCGTCCAACAGATCCCTCTGGACTGAGGTTTTTGAATTAAAATCTCATGTTGAAAAGGTTGAAGCTGATAATATATCTTTGCGAAGACATCCAGAAACAAAACCTACTGCTGATAATGATCAATTACAGGGTGAGATTTCAGATTTAAAACATAAGCAAGAGGAAACTAGAACTCAATAGGAAAATATTCAAAAACAAATAGGTTCCTGGGGTCAAGTGGTTAAGGGTAAAGATAAAAATCCTCCTTTAACAACAGTTGAAGAAGTGGTTTAAGCCAAATTAACGGAAGAGAGAATTAGACGTTCCAGGGGGCTGAATCTTAAGGTTAGAGGATTGCCCACTCCTACTCCCTCTTTTGACCCCTTGGCCATTTCTTCGGAGTTCCTCACAGGTAACTTGGGGCTACCTGAGTTACAGTTGGAAAGAGCTTGGTTTGGTCTAGAATCTACTCTTTTTATTTGTTTCAAATCCGCTGATGACCGCCTTAAGGCTCTTAGAGCCAAGCAATTTTTTTTTCTCTACCAAATAAGTTTTTTCTTGACAAAGATCTTACTAGAGAACAAGTTGCCAAACTCAAAAAATCTCGAGAAATTGTCATGGCAACCAGAAAAGTAGGAAAATGGGTGGTGATTCATAACCTCAGGCCAGTGGTTCGGGATTTCTCCCCCATGGCTGGGCTGTAGGATCCAACTCTAGTTCCAAATGATGGTTCCGACATGACATGGATCGGAAGCATGGCATCTCCATCGCATCTTGGAATGGAAATGGGTCCTTGTAGTCTTCTCAAGGTCTCTTACATGATGCTTTAGGATTCTTTGACCTTCTCTTTGTTACAGAGACACATGCGAGCCCGGTTCATCCTCTCCTGGATATTAGAGATTACTATTGGCTTTCTGTTAGCAGAAAGGAGGTTCTAGAGGTGTCAGAGGATTTGGCGAGGTTGCGTGTTTAGTCAGGGAAACCCTTTAGATTAGGATTTCTATTACTGCTAAGGGCGAGTCTGCCCATTTTCTTTGGGTTCGGATCAAACGTAATTCCTCCCTCCTCAAGGATATCTTCATTGCAGTATGTTATTTTCCTCCATCTTCCTCCTCATTTGCTATTCATAGTGGCCCAGACGGAGATCCCTTCTTTGACCTTTATGTTGGTATTTCTCAGTTCTCGGGTTTTGGAGAGGCCATCATCTTGGGGGACTTCAATGCTCATACCAGAAATTTGCAGGTTCCGAGGCCTGACAAGACTAACAATGTACTTTGCACTTATGAGGTGGACCCAGAGTTGGTTAGCTTTTAGTGAGAGTTTGAGGACTCGACAAGGCCCTTAACTTCATACAGTCAGATTTTTCTCCAGTTGGGGGAATCTCATGACGTATTGATTCTGAATGGCATTCCTCGCTTTCTTGAATCCCATTTCTTCACCGATAGACCTTTTTATGGTGGGGCCAGTGTTGTTGATTATGTCATGACTACCCCTGACTTGATTCATTACATCCACCACTTATGTATCTCCCCCATCCCTCTTGCTAACCATGCAACACTCTCCTTTTCCCTTCAGACTACCCCCCCATGAGCTCACCCCCTCTCCTTGTATCTCACGTACTATTTGGAAATTTGACCAAGGGGACCCCGACATGTTTTCCTCCTACCTTCGTCTGCTTCTCCCCCCATTACCCATTTCACTTCTCTCACCTCAGAATAAATGTTTAATATCCTCTTCTATGCTATTCATGAGGTAGACACAGGTTCCTTTCCCCACGTCACTCATTCCACCTTATGCCATGCTACATGCCCTATGAAAAAATGGTATGACAAGGAATGCAAAACCTTCCATCAAAAACTCCGCTTTTCTTTCCTCCATGCCCTTCCCTCCTTCCCTTCCCTGAAGTCTATGTATCGTTATCTCCTTCATCATGAGAAACACACCTTTATCTCTCTTAGGTGCTGAGAGCTTCGTCTGTCACTTATCCACTCCCCTAAGCATTTCTGGCGCACCATTCTTCCCCGTCATTCACCTTTACCTCTGGACTTAGATCTCAATTCCATGTTCACTCACACCTCCACTCTTTATGAATTCCCTCACCAGCTTCACATCCAGGTTCGTTTCCCTCCCTCCCACTACCATATTTTCAACCACACCAACGTGAGGAATGTCATTCTAGCTATGAGTTGCAGTAAAGCAGGGGATGAGGAAGGGT
Source organism: Taxus chinensis (assembly GCA_019776745.2). Lineage (NCBI taxonomy): Eukaryota > Viridiplantae > Streptophyta > Pinopsida > Cupressales > Taxaceae > Taxus > Taxus chinensis. The sequence goes on along the minus strand of CM034156.1, from coordinate 3,379,250 downwards.
TCCAAGCAGAACTCTTCAAACATGGGTGGAAGATGCTCCTCAGTTATCTTGTCAACCTCTTCAATCAGGTCATTTGTATAGGTTTCCCAGAGTCTTGGTCCCATTACATTATCCACCCTATACAAAATTCGAGGCCTAATTCCGACCCCAACAATTATAGGTCTATCATGGTGGGTCACACATTCTCTAAGCTCTATGCTACAGTTCTTCATTTGTAGCTTTATGATTTCCTCGATCAATACCATTGTAGAGCTAGGGGACAAGCGGGATTTCAACCAACTTACCAAACTATCGACCACATCCTTACTCTTTGGGCTATTATCGAGGAGGCTCGCCACCGCTCCCCTAAAGTTTTCTGGTATTTTGTGAATTTTTGGAAATCCTTTGATTCGGTTCCATGGGAAGCCCTTTACCGTAGGATCAGAGATATAGGAATTTCCGAGACTCTTCTTGCAACCATTATGCGCCTTTATGAGGAGGTCCTTGGCCACCTTCGCACCTTTGTTGGCTTGTCCGACTTCATCAGGAGTACCATTGGAGTCAAAAAGGGCTGTTCCCTTTCTCTTACCTTATTTGGGATATACATTGATGAGCTTGAGGATTTTCTCAGGGATCACATCTAGGAAGGTGATGAGTGTCTTCTACACCATGTTCTAATCTACATCCTCCTCTTTGTAGATGATGTAGTTCTCCTTGCTTCTTCTGTGGAGGGTCTCTAGAGGCAGTTGGATGCCTTGGCCCTATTTTGTGATCACAGGTAGCTGACAGTGAACCTTTGGAAAACCAAAGTTATTTTTTTCAATTGTCTGAAGACTTTGGACCTCCACTTCTTCTTTAGGGGTGTGGATATTGAGATCACTTGCTCTTACACATACCTAGGAATCCTATTCTCTGGACCTCGTTTTAGCCTTTTTCCTCCTCTCCAATCACAGGTTAATAAGGGGTATGGTTCTTTTATGATTCTTGATAGACAGTGTTTCCACCACAACTTTCAAGACATTCTTTCCAAGATGTCCATCTCTGATTCACTGGTTAGGCCCACGGTTCTATATGGTTCAGAAATTTGGGGGGTCCCTCTCTTTTGGACTCAGATTGGGCTACTATTGAGCGTGTTCAGATCCTCATGCTCAAGTGTATTATCAGGTGCAAAAAATATGTTCCTCACAACATTATTCTTACTGAGTTTGGGGCTTGCCCTTTTCGATTGGAGACCTTTTTCAGCCTTGTGTTTTTGTTGCACCGTATCTGAGGTTTTTCTGGCTCTTCTATTGATAGTGACATGTACATTTACCTTGCATACTAATCCTCTAAATATTTTGCATCCTCAGATCATAGTGGTCAATCTTGCTGCTGGTATGTCTTTATTTCATGTCTTTTTGATTCCATTGACATCCAGATGGACCGTCTCCCACCCTTCAGCTATTCTCTGTATGCCCTTGCCCATCTCCTACCTAACCAACATGACCTTCATAGAATAATCAGAGATGATATCTACAAACAGTTCATTCAACACACCTAGATAAACCTCCCAGGGGGGTTACTTTTGAAGATGCCATTCTACGCGACACACTTTCTTGAGATACATGATGGGGTCATTATCAGACCCATGTACATTTCTCGACATTGGTTATAAATCCTTTGTATCTCTATGGGTCAGTCTAGAATAAGCTCACATCGACTTTGTGTGGAGACTGATCATCACTTAGACCACTCAGAGTGGAATTGCTTGCTTTGCTCTCTCCAGGATGTTGAAATTGAAGAATACTTCATTTTCTGGTGTCCTGTTTACTATGAGATTCGAGGGAGATTCCATTCCTTTTTCCGTGAGCTTCCTTCATTTACAAATTTCTTCAGATATTATGATCAAAGATGTCTTATTCTCTATCTTCAGGAGGCCCTTAGGCTTCGGGACAGGCTCCTCCACCCTCCCTTCAGATGGAAGAATACTAGACATATCACTTCTTTCTTCCCGGTGCTCTCCCCTGTGAGGGGTACTATACGAAATAAAATCGACACGTGACCTTCTCTCGTACTTGACCTTCCAAGGTTGTACCGAGACATCTGGTGTGGAATGTGTGGACGGTTGGCTATGGGAGCATCAATGACTAAAATCTGGTAGTGTGATTTCCTAGTAGCAGAATCAGAAAAGGGGGAGATTTAGAGGCTATGAATGGGTATCATAAATTCCCTATGGTCTGTTTGCCTAATTGGATCCAAGTGCTAAACTAGTTTGTAGTGTCCTTGTAAACTGAATGAAATTAACAATCTAAGCTAATACTGAAGGAAACTGGTCTAAACAAATCACAGAATTAAAATATTACAATCACTAAATAACAATGTTCTTTTATTCTAAATAATCAAATGTATTTCTACACTAAAACTAAATAAGAAAAATAACCCGGTGTGGTTATTCACCTATGTTGAGTGTATTCTAAATAATTCTAACACAAAACAAGAGCTTTTCCAATTAAACTATGATATGATAAACAACCTCCTACAAATACTTTCCATTTCAAATCCACATGGATATGAAAAGGAAGATTCATCACCGGGAGTTACTATAAGAGATATAAACCCTCTTAGAAATTAACTAATAACTTGCAAATGAAAGAGATTTTTTTTCTATTCTATTCGATATGAATTATTTGTATGAATATGATTCAAAAACAAAAATTTAAATAAATGAAATAAACAAACAACACCTCCAACTTGGATATATAATAACAATGGAAAATCTGGTTATGTGGATATTCGTCCCCTCAGCTTATCCTTTTGATTTCTGTGTCCACATGAGTCCAACGAGTGGGAATGTAATGACAGTAGAAGAAGAAAAGTGTAGGAGTAGCAACATCTTGGATTGGCAGACTGGGAAGCAATGCAAGGGGAAGAATGCAAGCCCAATTGAACTGAGATTAGATTTGGCAATTTCTAGCAAGAAAGGCAACAACTTTGCAATAACAAGAATGCTCAAAATTCTCTAGGTTTTGCTTGAGAACAAGCAATGGTTATATAACAAACTGGTTGGGTTGTGAACTCACACACAAGGTAGTCTTGGGGTGTAAAATCATTGGGTGAAGAGACAGTTCAAACAAATTAAATCTATTAAAAAATAGAAAAGGGAGAGAAGACCATGCAATCAAGCCTAAATTTAGCTAATTTGGTTCATAAACGCCCCTTGGAAGTGAAGTTAACCGAAATCATGCGTGTCTAATTTTTACATGAAGGTTTCTTGAAAAATTACACAGAACTGTCACCCTGACTAGGGCAGCGGTCACAAAACCACCACCCTTCCTGGGCGGCGGTTACAAAACCGCCACCTAAGTAGGGTGACGGCTTTGACACTTAAGGTTAAAACATGTATAAAAAGAAGTGGGAAGTTAGAAGAAAGCGTGCAGAGGCTTAGTAGGGATGTCTAGGCTGCAAATATATACTGCGAATGAGTTTATAAACTCGAACACCTTCTGAAAGGATATCAATCATCATTGGGGACATTTTGTAACTATTTTCCAACAATGTAGCACGTGTAATTTTGGGTGCGTACATGTACCAAGCGACACTTGGACACGAGCATAGACCCCCAGCTCAGATCTGTCAGGTCTCAGGACTCCATTTATCCCACTCGAGGCTCCCTACCTCAGGTACGTCTCGGGGCCCCTCCACATAGACAACGATCCACCAGTATTACAGAGAGGCACCGCCTTCCTCCCGGACATCGGCTTCCCAGACATTCCACCATCTCAACTATTGGTCATTGACGCATTACGAGTTACTCCCATACGGCCTTGAGGGTTAGGTGATGTTATTTGGGGTGTTGATCCTTCTTCCACTCCCCCCACACTGTCATCCTATTCTTCTTCGTTTCTGGTTTCTCGGCTCTTACTGCATCCTTCTCTTTCTCTTCTTCTCTCACTATTTTTCAGGTGACCCGTTTGAGTTCTCTTATTGGGTTTGTGTGCTTTGTACTCTACAGTCCCATTGACCTAATTTTGTGGTCATGTGTTGGACATTAATAATATTATCTTATCTTATCTTATCAGTGCACGTGATAAAGGCCAGTGTAGTCATCCCCACTACAATTGTTTTCACACACATTCGAGTTGCGATGTGTTGCTCTCCATTGTTCATACATCCACTCATCAAGCTATTCTAGCTGACGATCAACATCATCCCACTAGTTAAGAACATTTGTTGATAAGCCAGTCCAGTTGCCATCCTGCGGTGGGTGTACGACGAGTGTGATGTCGTGGTACCACCCAAGGTATTTCCGCTACTCTAATGCAGGGAGTTTTTCATCAATCCATCTGCCATTGACTGTGTCTGTCCTAGTGAGTTGAGGTTTGAACACAAAATGAACGACCATCCCTTACATGATAACCATATCTTCCAGCTCCATATTTTTTCGGTACCATTCTCCATTCAAAATACTAAAAGTCAATTGTTTTGCTCTATTTGGTCCAATATTGAAATGGGGTGAATACGTTGCATAATTTATAAATGTTATGGAGGCATTGTGAACCTCATCAACTTTCATGGTTGGGATTCTTCTTAAGAGTGTCCATACTCAGCTTTTCCAATCATCCATTTTCATAATATGTAACAAAATATCCATACTATTATGAGGAACAAATCGAAACATGGTATTATGAAGATCAATGACACAGATGGACATGGTATTATGAGGAGCAATGAAATATATTGACATGGTATTATGAGGAGCCATTGAATATAATATAATGTTGATATTGAACATGGATGGGAACATCTCAAACTTCTCTATGTTTAGATCAAGTTTTTCATTCATATTTCTGCGATAAAAAAGGTATGTCTATCATTACACAAAAAGGAAATACATTGTGTACATATATCATATTGTAATGCCATCCATGACAAGTGCTAACAACGCTGCCACTTCTTGGTTTATAGTGTCCCTAGACACTTGACATACATCCAACCTACCTCTATAAACTTTCACATGCACATATGAACATTTCAGAAAGCGAGATACAATCTCTAGCGCTTGAACTTGAAGAACAAAAAGATTTACATTGTTACATTGGTATACACTATTCATTTATTTCACAACAAGCATATCATGAGAAGAAACACAAATGTTCCGAACTTCATGGTGTATCGCTTCCTCAAGACCCAATATCAAGGCCCTATACTTAGCTTGGTGGATGGTCATAATGACATTTCCCATAATGGTACCTCTCTCTACTATCTTGCTGCCATCAGGGTCATATAATACAAACGATGAACATGCAATATTTTTTGAGGTATTCGACACTCCATGAATTTCCTATCTCCAAATGGAAACCATGTTTACCTTTACAATGGGCGAACATATATCGTAAGCAACAACATAAGTTTTTTTCTTCATATTGAACACTTCAAATTTGACTTTTTCAATACAACCATATGTAATTTAACATATGACAAGGCACTAAAGCATTTTCTACAGAGACCGTTAATTAATAATGATTTCATATTAGAGATTCAGTGGAGTTAGTAGTATGTCTAGGGAGAAACACACTAAATGAGTTAGCGTCATGTGTTTGTGAGGGACTTATTTTTGGGAAACATTGCATTAAAACATTCTATTCCTTAAATTACTAAAACATTGTATTCCTTTTATTACACTATTGGAATATATTTTGAATATCTCTTATTATAAAAAAAAGGTTTATACATTAAGGGGAAGTATCTTAATCAAAATTTAATCCATTTTGTTCAACACTATCATATTATGTTAATCAGTAAATAAAAGGGTAAGAGGGTCCCTCACCCTTTTCTATTAATATGAGAAAACATAAGTTTACACAAAATAACATCTTTAAGGAAAACAATCATGGAGAAAACTTTGCACTATATAGAAGCAACCTTTTATGTTTGGATTAAAAGTAGTTAAACCAAATCAATCCTTAAATTACTTTCAAACAAGGGATTATTGTGGAAGATATAGAAAATGTACAAGATCTAGAAACTACAAATTTTGGAAATTAAATCTTGTAAATCTCAAATAAGGAGTTCTCGCCTAAATTATAAGAGGCGTACAGGGAGAAAAAATGCATCTTTATGTGCTCCAAGTACATTCTTATCCTTAAAATTATTACTTTCCTTATAAATAATTCCATCATAGTGAGTCCTAATCCTCTTACTATGTGACCTAAACACCATATCTCTAGAACCATTCATTTTTGAAGATTTTTTTCCTTTTTTAACTAGACTCCACTCAATGGATTCAAATAAGTCTGAAGATATTTCATTTAAGGAGGGGTTGTGAAGTTTTTATTAAACGTTATCATTACACATTAACATATCTATATTGACTTAATGTGTTACCAAATATATATTTTTAACATAAATGAATTTTAAAAATCTAAACTTGCTATAAATTATATAAACATTAATAATTTTAAAAATATAATCAATTGTAACACATTTTAATACAATAGAAAATATCGAAATTTGGAATCTATTCAAAATCCACATAATAAATACTATTTACCATTCATATTCGACATAATAAAAATTATTTCAATTCTTTTATTAAAAAAATTCATAACGAAATACTATTAATAATTTCAAAATATCTAATTTTAATAAAAATTTGAATTAATACTAAGTAAAAGTACATATTTAATATTTATGCTCATGTGAATCAAAAGTATATTCTAACACAAAATGAAAGACAAATTAAACTACAATAATTTTTTTTCATAATTTGAATATTTATATAGGTTTTTAAAAAACATGTCGAAAGTTGTTTAGTGCAAAACATAGAAAAACATTAACTATTTTTTCTTGTTTTTAGTAGCAAACTTGGAGTTGCTTCCTTACGCAATCTTTTTTGCACAATTTTTAGGATTTGTTGTCGGTTTCAAACTTTCTTTTGGAACTCCCATCTTCTTCAGCTTATGTGGAGGCTCGTATTTCTATGCATCCTCCATCATATCATATGACAATCCGTATCCTCATGAATGAGACCCTATGGTGCGGAATTTAGATAGGTAGATAACAGATGTTTCTGGCAAATTGAGCCAGGCCTTAACCATTGTTGTAATTTTTGGTTTAGGCGACCTAATCTGCTTGCAATGATTTACGTACACGACAAATGTGGACCTCATAAATACTTCCTCCCTTTGGAATTTGGGAGTTATAGTTATCTCAATGGGATTGAGAGGAATGAAGCTCTGTGTATTCATATTCACTACACAAAAGAGTAACTAAATACAACACCACACATGCAAACCGAAACATACAATTAATGTTAGTATGTTATATTACAAAACTAATATACATCATCTAATATGATAAACAAAACACAATTTTAGAAAAACTATCTAAGACAAATTGATGTATGAATATTTCTTCTTCGGCAGGTGGTTTTAAAAACCTCTATGTGACATAGTCTACCACCCAACACTATGGGCGTATTTATGCGACATCCTAAGGAGCAAGCCCCTTCAACATACAACGATTCTTGTCCTTGCAAGAGGCACTTGCCCTCATATACCGAAACAAGAGTGAGAGCGTGACAACAAAGAATTTTTGTTGCTTCAACTTACATCATAAAAAATATAACTAATAAAAAAATTCTATATGCAAATGGTATATGCACATTAACATTATTTACAAATATAATGAATACATAAAAAACAAACTTGCTCTAATGTTATTCCATTTAACACAACTAAGATCACTCAATTATATTGAGAAATTACGAAATGTTTAGCATTAATTATATTATGAACAAATTAATCCTAATCGCAACTATGTCTAAATAAAGATAAATTACTAAATCAAACCTAGTCACATAAATAAAGATGGTACATGAATAATAAAATTGGAATACGTTGAAATACATAGAGTTTTATAGCGATAAACAATTTGTCACAATTTAATCGATAATAAAGAAAAAGATAGTGTCACAATTTTATGATTCGATTTTGTCACAATTTTGTCACAATTTAACCAACAATTTAACCGATATAAATGATATGATATCTATCTAATGCAAGAAACCCGTACATTACAAATTAATGATATTGTAAGTGCAAAATGAATGCAAAACAACAATGCATGGGTATATGGTCATGTGGCAACAAATATGTATGGGAGAAGAAGAAAAACATTAAGGCACTAGCACAAGTTTTAATGGTTTGTAATGGCTAGACACTACTGTAAGTTCCCCTAATATTTTAATACAATGGATGATGCACTAAGATTTTGTTTTCATTTGTAAGGGTTTTCCTCACATATATCTTATATACATTGTACTACATATATGATTATTTATAATTTATTATTTCTTTTAGTATTTTGTTTATTCTTATTAAAGTGATTTCTTGATAGTTTTTTTAATCCTAATCCCTTGTTGTGGTAATTGAGACTTAATTTTATCAATCATTTTATATGTTATAGAGGAAAAAATCCCTATATCATTATCTATTAATGTATTAAGAAAAAAAATTTAAATATGAATTCCTAATTTTATAACTTGTAATGTTTTATAAAATTTTCTATAATTTTTTAAAATGAATTAAGATTTTTAAAATGTTCCAACATTTTGACCAAGTGCATGTGCTATTTGTGATTAATGCGGGGCATATTTTGTATAACTGATCCATGTACACTTTCATATGTTTTTTTTTTTCACTTTTTTGGTATATATTCTAACTTAATATTTTTTCTCAGTAAATTAAGAAGGTATATCAATTGATAAACTTCCTAATTTGAAATGGTAAGTATTATTATTTATAATATGAATGGTAAAGACGAGAGAAAGAAGTTTACGTAAAAATAATAGATGGCTTCAAAATATTAACTAGACACAACATGCACAATGGAATATACATGGCACATGTAGTATGCCCAATATCTTACAAAATAGAACATCCATTATATATTCAATTCTTAGGTATCTAAGTATTTGATGATAGTTTTTCACTTATAATGAGAAACTAATTTACAAATTGTGTTTTATAATGATAAACATTTTGTCAAAATTTAACCGATAATAAATAAAAAGATAGTGTACAACATAAGAAATATATATGTTGTAAATAAAATCAATAATTAAACTGTATGGCATTACTACTAGATAATATTTACTTCCATAGATGAGTTCATCTTATTGAGACACAATCGTGTATGATAAGAAATAAGGAATAGTTGAAAATTTCGTTGTTGAAAAACAATTCTCTATCAAGTTTATGACATGTCGTCCCTGGGTTCAACATACGATAAACATACTAAATCAAATAACATCAAAAATTGCCATACTAAACTGCCATACTAAACTAGACATATTGATAAAATTGTGTTTAATAATCTTGTGTATTGCATATATACTAAATTATGGGTTTTGATTTAATCAGTAAAGCATACTTTTGGTGTAGACCTTGATGAATTTCCTATGGCATAAATAATGGACTTGAGCCTTATGGTATGCATTATGTTTATCATCCAACTATTTGCATAATTGAAATTATATTTTGGGATATGGACTTGACTCTTACCATTGATGTAGGTATAATGTGATCACTAGCTAGTTAGAACCAAACTTGGCTTGGTTATGTGTAATACTCTTTTGTAGAATATGGTTATGTGGTCATGGGTTAAAATATTGAGTTCAAACTTCTACTTATTATTGTGCAAGAAATATTGATTAGCTTGTAGTTTTAATGTGTACATTGGAGTATATTAATTATCAACAATTGTTAAAGACTATAAAATTGCATAGCATAATATGTGACTAGTATTCTTAAGATTTTGAGTTAAAAGGAAAAGAATAAAACTAATAAGAAGCACTACTAAAACTAAATGAAGAATTTGATAATCAACTACCAATGAGACATATAAGAAGCACTACTAAACCTATTAAGAATAAATTGGATAATCAACTATATGAATTTAGAGACATTATGTCAAACACTTCACAGAGACCATAACGCTTTGAGGCATTCTGTCAAACACTTCACATGGTCTACATGGACCCCCGCAACTAAAAAGCTATGAATGAAACATAAGCACATTACAAGAATGATTCATGACCATATTTGTTTAGAGACATTCTGTCAAACATACAGAGACCATATTTATTTGAGGCATTCTGTCAAACAGTTCACGCCAACTAAAAAAGCCATATTTCACAAAAGACCATGAGACATATTTGTCAAACAATTCACATGCTTTGTCTGGGTTATAGTTAACTAAGGGAATTTGTAGGATATATAGTTTTTTTTGGTTTGGTTATTCATAGTACAAGAATTATTCAAATAGACCATATTTGTTTAGAGACATTCTGTCAAACATTTCACAGAGACCATATTTATTTGAGGCATTCTGTCAAACAGTTCACTGGAGACCATATTTCTTTGAGGCATTCTGTCAAATAATTCATTGGAGACCATATTTCAAGCACACATGAGACCATTTTTTTGAGACATATTTGTCAAACAATTCACATGCTTTGTCTGGGTTATAGTTAACTAAGGGAATTTGTAGGATATAAAATGTCTGGGTTAGTTTTTTTTGGTTTGGTTATTCAATCTTCATCGTTGTTAGTTGTTAGCGACGTGGTGACTCGGATGTCATTGTGTTATCATTGTTCAATATTCGGAGCATATGGTTTGAGGTGTGTTATCATTGTTCACTGATTTCTTTTTTCGACCTACATAACATCTACCCTCATCCTAAATGGAACTCGCAGTTTTCTTATATGAATATAGCTATCAATTTGTGGAGCTCAAGTTGGAGATAGTTGGAGTTCCCTATTCTTCTCGGTTCTTATTGGTATCAATTTGTGGGATAGTGTATGGAACTAAAAAACAGATACTATATATTCTTACACATTTATCTTTTAATAGTTGTTTTAAATCGAACACGCAGTTTTCAATCTGTGTGGCAGTGCATGTTACACGTTGTTAGTTGTTAGCGACGTGGCGACTCGGATGTCATTGTGTTATCATTGTTCAATATTCGGAGCCACTGATTTCTTTTTTCGCACATAACATCTACCCTCATCCTAAATGTGCATGTAACTAGAAAACAAATACCCATAAATGGAGGCCAGTTCTAAAAAAAAATGATACACTACAGAAAACCCATAAATGGAGGCCATCGAACTAGGAAACAAACGATGGTAATGCAAGAAAGGAACCATATAAAATGGGAAAACCATGGAACTAGAAAACATATACCCATAGATGGAGGCCAGTTCTATAAAAAAATGATACACTGCAGAAAACCCATAAATGGAGGCTATTGAACTAGGAAACAAATGATGGTAATGTGAGAAAGGAACCAGATAAAATATGCAAACAATGTTAATGGTAGAAAGGAAACAAACATTTGGGAGGGGGTGCGTGCCCTTATTGTAAACGCAATTCAAAATTGGCTCCTTCCTCCTTCCTCTGGCTTCGAGCAAATGCAGATATTGGCCCTTACTGTAAACATGATTCGCTCCTTCCTCCTTTGCCCGGCTCCGAGCAAATGCAAATTTCTCTGCTACCTCCACTTTACAACCTCGTGATAAGTCTGTGTTGCGTGAAATGCACCAAGAAGGGCGTGATTACCACGCGTATTTGTGATTACCAGAGACTTTTTGTTTTGTGATTACCAGGTGTACCAAAGATTTTGGGCGAGCTTGTACATAATGGGGCATGGTTCAAAGTTCGATGGGATGGGGCACACTTTTCAATAATTCAAAATTTCCCTGCTCCATGTCACTTCATCGTCGTGCCATGTCGATTGGGTACCGGTCAATTTCTCTGCTTTCAACGCAATGGGATGTCGGCGTGACGTCACCTATTCGACGATGGGGATGGGGGACGGACCATGATTACCATGCCCGATGGAGCACCATACATAGGTGAATTTTGGGTGGAGGATAGCCTTTGGCCTTCATCCTCTACCACATGCCTTGTTCATAGCCAACAAGCCATGTGCACTACCAATAGGGGTCTTGAAGAATGCGAGTATCAACATAATGGGAGTCCACTTCAGAGGAGACTTTGATGTGATAGGGATGGTTTATCCAAAATAGGATTTCTAAAAATCTATTTTTATCACTTTTCAACAACTTTTACTATTTTTGCATTTTTGGGGTTCTTCAAAGCATTTCTAGGCTTTGGACTATAAAACAGTGGGAAAAGTGCTATCATTATATAAATGTTTATCAAGCTCATTCCATCATATTTCCAACGGATCATGTAGTTTGTCAAACACGTCAACGGACTAGGAGTTATGACCCCAAGTAGCAATAAATAAAATAATAATAATATGATAGATTTCAAAAAAATTGACTTTTGTCTTTTCAAATCCATCCCTAAGGTGGTTACGAATGGTCTCCATGTAGGATGATCTTTTGGTTCCCCTTTGGAACCTTTTATCTTCTATTTTTAGCAATTTTTCATATTCTCCACTATATGGTTATAAAATAGTTTGTTTTGAATAACAGGATAGATTTTCCGGCATACATCTCTCTTATAGAGTTTACCAATTTGTACTCATTTGGAATTATAATAAAATTCGTTGTGTTTACATCTCTTCCATTGTGAATTGATTGTCATAGTACATCAAGCACTATTGCGAGTGTGTTTTCCATCAGGTCACACTTTAATCTTAATCAATGGTATTAGAGCTAGGTTATTTCCACTCTTTCATGTCAGAACACAAGAGGTAGAAAATGGGAGATCCCTTAAGAGAAATACTTGTTGAAGCCCTTGAGAAGAAGAGGAGGGAGATGATGGTGCAGTGCATTGATGTCCTCTCTTGGGTCATAACTGTAACAATCCCTACCTTCGCAAATGCACCCGCATTGAGTAGGTCCTTTAGGGGCCCAACACCATTCAAGCTACAAGTAAAATTTGGCATTCCATAGTTTGAAGGAAAAATTGATGCTGATGAATTGGATAAATTGCTCAACCAACAAGAATCATATTTTTTATCAATAATTTTTTGATGGAGAAAAGATAAAGTTTGCACTGCTAAAAATGTCTATTCATGTGAAAAAATGGTGGGAATCATACTCCTACATGAGGATGATAATGATTATGTAATAGTACATATGAAACATCCAGAAACATTAGGCAGTTTCATAGAGGCCAACAAAGAATAATATTATCTAGTGAACACCTACGAGGACCAGTTGAATGAAATGTAGCAACTGCGTCAAGATTGTGATTAGATGGTACGAGACTACACCTATGAGTTTCATACCCTAGAGGAAAAAGTGGGTACACGAGACACTGAGAAGCATCGGATTCTCAAATACTACAACAGGTTGCAATATTACATCCAGGAAGAGATGGAGTTTGCAGATATCAATACTCTTAGGGAAGCCTACCGATATGCACAAGATTGAAGGAAGATCCAAATGTAGGGGAAATATACTTTATATTCTAAGAAAGGGAAAGTTGACACTAAGAAGCAAGGAAGGGATGTACCACCACAGAAATAGGACAAGAAGCAGACATGAAAGGAAAATCCACAAAAAAGACACAGGGATGTGGTGTGAGAAGCACAACAAGTACCATGACACAAAAGACTGTAGAGTTGTCAACAAAACTCTTCTAACATAGTTGTGGAATATAGATGCATGAGAAGCCTCTAAGAGAACCGAGTTACACATGTACAACAAGATCTGATTGTAGATGTAGATTCATGTTCTATTGTTGCCACCTTACGAATAGTATCTCCACTAAAGAGGCTGCAAAACATCTATTCCACTTGCAGGTGTGGGTAAATGGTACGACTCTTCATTTTATTCTAGATAGTGGCAGGTGAAAGAATCTAATTCCTACAAAAATAGTAAAGAGGCTAAATATTGTAATGACACCTCACCAGCAATCATACTTTGTTGGTTGGGTTAGCCAAGGAAGAGACATTTGTGTAAATCAATAGTGTCGCCTTCCCTATTCAATCAAACCATTCAAAGATGTGGTGGTATGTAATGTCACACCACTAGATGTTTGTGATGTACTTCTTGGATAGCCATAAATGTGGGATTTCCATGGTGCGTACGAGTCAAGGCCTTGGAGTGCCATCATTACTCTACGTCGTAAATGCTACCACATCCCATAGGTAACCCCTGCCAAATTAGTGGCCCTGGTTAATGCAAAGTAGTGTTGGAGGTTGATTTCTCAAACTAGGACCTTTGTCCTACTCATGATCTAGCTTGAGGAAAACCAAAAGGTTACAATGACCACAAGAGTAGTCCCACCAAGACAAATTGTGTTGTGGAAGTAGATGGATCAAATGATATCTAAATACACGATCGTATTCGTACCACTGATGGGTGTGCGTCTGCATTGTCAAGTGAGACATACAATTTAATTGGTCCTTGGAACACCACTCTCGAATGGTCTCTTGTATAGGTTCTCAGTACTTGAGAATGAGGAGATCAAGCATTAGATTTAAGAGTTTATTCAAAAGGGACACGTTCGACCAAGTGTGTTACCTTGTGGAATCCCGATTGTTCTTTCCCGAAATAAAGATGGGGCATGGTGGCTTTTCATTGATTATCAAGCCTTAAACAAAATCATGGTGAAAAACTAATACCCACTTATAAAAATTCATGACCTCCCAAACCAGTGCACAAGAGCTAAGTTTTTCATGAAGATCGATCTGACGTTAGGGTACCACCAAGTTCCCATCAATCCCACAAATGTTTGGAAAACTACATTCAAATCCAATGAGGACTTGTTTAAATGGTTGGTCATGCTATTTGGTCTCACAAATGAACATGCAACATTCATGAAGATGATGAACGATATCTTGTGACCATTCATTGATGCATTTGTGGTCGTGTACTTGGATGACATTCTTGTCTTTACTAAGACATGGGAGGAGCATGTTCAACATGTCTAACAGGGTCTTCAGAACTTGCGTCAGCACAAGCTCCATAATGCATGAAAAACATAGGATGTATAGATGGTTGCTATTAAATTGGAAACCATCTAAGCTTTTATGCTTATACAACCAAATGTCATATTAAGAGTTCTAACAGTTTTCTAGACTGCCATAGTTTCAGCTTTAGCATTATGTTTTGAAAGTGCCTTTGGGGCTGATTGGGGCAAACTAGTGAATTTGAGGGGTTTTGGAGGACCTCGAAGGTGTAAAAAAAGGGTGAAACACATGGGAAAGTGCATCAAAAGTTGAATAGAGAAATAAAGAGTAACAAAGTTGACAAACATACAAACAAAGATCTAGGAAGGTGAACAATCCTATATATGAGAATGGAAAAGATTATCATTTCTAAGTTTGATGGTTGCATCCAAGTGCTTGGATGGAAAAGTTTTCTTTGTATTTTATGAAACATATTGATGATTGCCAAATAGCTCGGTGACTCTTAGTCACTTTCCATCTTAAAATACCATTTGATTTTTGTGGTGCTGCCCTAGCAAGTGTAGATATGTAACATGGGGTACAATGTTTGAAAACCTTGGGCAACTTTACAGAACTCTTAATAAGCGGCCAAAGAAGACACTAAATGTGTGCAAATGAACCAAGTTTAGCTCAAAAATAGATTACTTTCATTATATTCATCAATGTAACCCATTGAAGGGCCTATACGTATAACGATAACAATGAATACTAGAGAAAATGAAGTCTATTGGCTGATGTACACACCTCACAAGTGTCGGACTTGAACAACAATAGAGCAAATACACAATTAATCTGAAGGAAAGATCGAATTAAATGACACTATTTGAATATAACAATAGTCCAACCAACACATATATATATCTCCAAAAGAGAGCTATAAGTTGAGGAACAATTGTTGACCTGCACATTCAAACTCCAAATCAGCGACTGTTACAAGAGTGAGAAAGTGCCAACCAACACAACTTTGGTGAAACATAATGAAGGATCACTCTTCCATGGTAAAAATTTTGAGAAGAGTCTTAGACGACCCTTTTTGATAATTTTAAGGGGAGAGGGTTATTGTTGCCTCCATTGTTTTACATTATTGTTCACTTTCTTGTCTAGTGGCTAGTGCTTTCTTAGTCGGAAAAATTGAACTAGCATCCTTTCTAGTCCATCTTTCCAAATCGAACAAGTTGGTGTATTCAAATACATAATTGCCCAAGCACAAATACAATCAACACTCTCACCAGTTTGACTAATGGATCTATTATTTCTCATTCATGAATGTTTATGAGATCCAAATAATACCACTCCAGGATGCCACAATATGTACTCCTGCGAATTCAGAATATATAGGAGCCAAACAACAAGAGGGTAAGGAATTAGGCAATTTTCAGACATTGAAATTACAAACGAAACCAAAGCACTTCAAATTGAAAGTTCAACCTATATACAATTGTTCTCTTATTAGAGCTTGGAAGTTTGACAATGGGTTTTATCTGCATTTTTCTTGCACTTATAGGATGCAAACAGATACCTCCCTGCTCCCAGATAAAAGCATTCTCTGAAGGTTCCACCGTAGTAATTCAAGCTTTCTAAATTTTCTGAAGTGTGCTTTCCCAGCAAGCAACAATAGCTTCAATTGGTTACATATTGTGAACAGATTAACAATATAACAGCTTTTTAACTGTTGTTTAATGCAACCTGTATGTTAAAGCTACATTATATACAATCTCATGAATACACTTGCATAGTTCCTTGAATCTTAAGGTCAAACATAAAATTTCAAATCAGTGAAAAATAAAACCTGTAACAAGATTTACAAATGACGCAACCTTTTAAACAACTGCACATTCTACAAAATTTTGCATTATAAGAGAAGATATTCTCAATGGGGAGGCTGCACAAAAAATATAGAACTGCTTTTAAAAGAAAAGACATCAATCAGGGGACCCATCTATCTCCACTCCATCTGATGAAAAGATATCTATTGGTGCTGACGTGCAGCGTGCACCAATCTGATTGAAGTGTGAACGGAGGTTTGACTGTTGCCTTATCGCTTCATGGTCTAGATAAATGACGACAACAGTAATATCATCATGATAACTCCTCCTTGTACCTCTCTCCACCCTCTGAAGCTCTGCATATTTCATTTCACGTTTTTTTGCGACCACCTGAATGGCAGCTCTAATCAACCGTTTGGCTATACCCTGCAAAAAAGTGATGGCACCTAGAAATTATAATCATCTCATGGACATTGAAGAGACAAATGAGAAAAGTAACACCTAGCAAGCTTCTCTAACATTCTAAAATTTAAATCTTCAAGGTTTTGACAGTACGGTGCGTGGACTGTTATGTACAATCTCAGCAGCTTCCTGCTCATTTATCTGTTCCCATAAGCCATCTGATGCAAATATTATAAATCGGTCTTCTGGTTGAAGATGGTGCACATGTACTGATGGTTCTGCTGACAAAACTGGCCGCCGGATTGCTAATGGAAACCCAAAATGTTGAAATAGAGGATCTCTGTTGAACTCCGGTTTCTTCAAGTATATATCTCCAATTGATCTTGACACCTGAACATTAGAAACAAACTCAATGGTTTAAAGATCAACAAAACCCATATGTTCAGTCAAGAATCACACAGAGTTCAACCATTCATGATATAAAAAAGAAAGAAGTTTGTCTTCCTGTAGATACAAGAATTTATGCCTCAGTTTTCTCTCTGTGTATCGCTAAAATAATATAACGTTTCTATGGCACAGAACAATAACCTCATGGTCATACAACAGACAATCCTGTCAAATTAGCCATCACTCCCACTCGAGCATATCAAAGATAACAAACTCTAAATATTGAGTATGTCTGCTTATCATTCACCGTTTAGAATTCCAATTCCTCTAGTTTAGGACTCAGTAGAATAACAAAAGTATGTGATAAAATGAGCTCTATCGGCAAACTGAATTGTTGATTTGAGTATTTGGGAATATGATCATATTCTTGGGTATTAATGCACATAAATTAAATTCCAATGATAATTGTAAATATGGTTGACAAGCTATGAAACAATGACATATATTTGAAAGTGAATAATATCTCAGGAGAAGAGCATTTAATATAATGAGTGAAAAGCCTCTTTTTATGAAATGCGATTCCCCGCACTTCGGAATTGAGACTTTGAAACTTGTTCTCTTGGCTATGTTGCTTCTATTTAGGCCAGTGGTTCAACAATGAACAAGTTCAACATGTGCTGTAAACACTCACTAGCAATGTAAAGCTAGGAACACAATTTAAACTAGGGAGTAATCCAAGACAAAAACAAGCACTTGGGACTGATTTGACATTTTAGGGAACTTGAGCAGTGATGAGATGCGACAAACAGATCTAAAAAGAGAGAAAAGATGGAAGAAGTAAGAGTATGAAGATGCAACAATAAAAACAGTACTGAGAATAGGATATATCACAAAAAAAATACCCAGACTCCAGTACGGTATTATTTTTGTACAGAAACTGGATCAATACAAAGTGGATGGATTTGAAATCTGAATTATTCTGTTTAGGTGAATCAAGTAACTCAGATAACAGTTCTAACTGTTATTTTATGTTCTGCGAGAAGTAGAACTGCAAGCATTCAATTCTAAAATAATCTTTTCCTTGTGTTTCCAAATATGTAAGCATATATATCCTTTCCTGTTACAAATTTTAATCATGACAAAAACAATCTCGCTTAAGAGATAAATGTTGCAAACCCATTTTCAATGATTGACATGGTTATAATCAAAAGATAAGAACTCAAAAAGAGTTTTTTTCCTTTCTTTTTTTTTTGTGTGTGAGTGTGTGAATTGAGGAAGGTGCCGTGTGGAACTAAATAGACTAAATGTGTAAAAGACTGAATTTATCATAGAGCTGTAGGGCTACTATCAATGAAAAGTATCTTCATTTGACAAGAGAATGACTACAAGCCCCTCACACCAAGAAGATAACTAGAACATAAAAAATCTTCTACAAGCCCTTCAAACCAAGAAAATGGTTACAGTCCCTCAAACCAAGAAGATAACTAGAACATAAAAAAATCTCTGCATAAGGCCATTTGTCTTGACTAAAGTGCTTACTATACTTTCAATGTTTGATTGGCAGACTAAATTCTCATGTCTATTTTAATGCATGATCATGCATCTGAGCAATGAACAATTTCTAACTCAAACCAGAAAGCATACTTTGCACACCTAAAGTGAATACATACATAAAATCATATATGCTATAATGACTTTTTTGTATAACAATGAAATAGAAGTGAATGTTAAATGTATAGCAAGAACATAGAGGTGACCATTCAATGACCCAAACCTGGTTGTATTATTAGGTTATGGCATTCCCTCATATTCAAATATAGTATTTTTTCATTCACTATATTTTGAATCCATTAGATTGAAAAAAACTTCATTTGAAGCACATGATATGATAAAAACAGCTATACTTTCAGCAAAATCTCTTGTATACTTAACCGGAACTTTTCCTTCCTACCACAGGAGCCTGAACATGATTTCAGAATTGACAAAAAGGAAGATAGTGAAGAATCTTTTCATTTGTTAGTTGGATCAGTGATAGATTTAAAGGTTTTTCTGTAAACCCAATTGGTTGCTTCCGATTATGTTAAGCTCTTGTGGGCGATGCAACAAGACATTACCCAGAGTCCCCTTCAGCCAAAGGGACAACCAGTCGATGCAAAACACTTCAAAAAATAAACCCTAAAAAACAGGACAACATAAGAACATTTCCTCCACATCCCCATCCATCCCCCAAAGAAAAGACACATTCGTCATCCCTACGGAAGCATCCTGGTGTAACATTGCTACTTCTCTCAAATGGTTCATTTTCATGGTGTGAAAGGTGTTGCCTTCAATCCTAGAAAACTGTTCTACATAAGAATGTAACAAACATGACAATTAAGACGTTATTAAAGCAACTTCCATGAACAGGTTGATAATGGCAAGCAGGAAAAAGGCAAGATGGTGAGAAGGATTTCGTAATCATAAATATCAATCATTACATACAAAAAAGGCATGAAATGACTGAAACGTTAATGCAGAATTTTTTTCAGTTTGCTTCAAAGAGTAAAAGGCAATACCTATGCCAAAATTAGCCTTTTGAAAAGTCTTAACAGCAACTTCCATTAATAAAGTGACCTTGATAAGCAAGAAAAGGCAAGTCGGAAGGATTTCAAAATCATAAAATAGTTATCAGAATGTGCTATCTTAAGCATCTACAGGAAGAAACCTTCTGAATAGAAAGTGAGGAGAATGAAGGTCGAAAACTAGAATCAGAAAGTGACCTAATAAAAAGGCATGCTGATGATCCCATACTGAAACTGGTTTTGAGTCTTTGATTGTACCACTAGGATAATACTAAAGGTTCCTCATCTCATTTCAAGCATTCTATTTGGTAGTCATATAGCCTATAGGAGTCGAATCAGCCACGAGCACATATGGTCCTGGTTATTTGATAGAGTTCATATGATATTCATAATAACGACAAGGTTATTGAAAGAACCAAACAGACTGGCATATACCTCTTTGGCTACCGGGTATGCAAGATTACCACAGTAGACGACCAATTAAACCTGGAAGCAAGCAACACTAACATCAATCAAAACCTGTATGACGGTCCTTTCAACTGAGATAGGCAGTCACATTCCATATACCTGTATTATGCCTTTCACGCGCCAGACCCCATTTCTAAAAACCACTATATGTGAATCATCTGGATGAAGTGATTTTAATTCCTTACGGACTTCTTCCTCAGCTGCATTGTGCTCTGTTGACAATCTCTCTGCTATAATAGATTTTTTAGATCTTGCACTTCCTAGAACAGCTCTTGAATCCCCAAGGTTTGCAACATAAAGCATATTGCTTGATATAACTCCTACAAGACAACAAGAACCCGCAGAAGCAAGCTGGGGCTGTGCTTCCCATGATCTTGAGACGAAATGTAAAAACTCTTCTTCAATAGCACTTAAGGCCATACGTAGGACCTCTGCAGACATTTTCCCTTGCTCCGAGACAAATTCTGGAAATTAAAAAACTATTATTATCACCATGACATACACAAAAAAAAATTGAACAGCATATAAAAGAATTTAATTTGTCACTTTTGCAGAGAAAATCCTCTGTTAGTCAGGCAACTAGCATACCTAAAACCACAAATCAATTTCAGATAGCCATAAATCTGCCAACCATATAAGTTTGTTTATAGATTCTAGTTATGATCCTTCAAAGTCCTCCCCGTCATGAATTAAACAGCCAGATAAAATGAACATGAAAATCATTTAAATAACCAGAACAATAGTGTGTGTTGGCCGACTGAATTCTATGAAACAATTCTGCAAGCTGATTCACTGAATTCTATAAAACAATTCTGCAAGTTGACTAACTGTATTGTAGAAAACAATTCTGCCTAAACATTTTCCTGTTTGGTGAAATATAATTATGTGAAAATGTAAATAGAAAGACTTATAATTCCTAAGCAGTCTCTTTAGGACAGAAAGAAACATTAGCGTCTAAATTTTTTTCTGATGGAAGAGGACAACCTCAGCTACATAAATGAAGATGAAATGCATCCATTCTCGTAGAATATGCAACTATTTGAAGCAAGATCATTTAAAATCTATATTCCAGGATGTTTTCTTTTCAACTTGAATCATACATAATCAATCAAACATGCAATCTTGCAATCAATGGCTAACATTTTCCCCAGAAAACAACACAGACAAGAAATTACCACAGTGAAAGCTAACCAAATAATTTGGAAAAAAACAAGATGAATCCCTAGGCACATTCACAGTTTGATAGCAAATCAAAAGGACCCATGCACAAACATCAGGTATTCCCACCATTAAGCATCATCCAATATTTAATTTCTCAACTTTAGAGGAACTATCCCCACAAATGTTCAATGGGCTTGGTTTTAAGCTTTTCTTGATAAAAATGTCGTGGATGTTGATTGTGGAGCAGAATTAGCTTATCATTTCTCTTCTTGATTGAGAAGGAAGAGGCAGATCTATGATGCAGTGGGGCAGTTATAGATTTCGGAAGTTATTCTTCATGTCAAATAAGTCTCAGATCTTTGCAACAGAAACAAACCTCAGGAACACTCCCAAAATTTGGTCTTGAACAAATCCATCAGCCTGTGGTCCAGTGGTAACTTATGACCATGATAATTATACAGTTGTTTTCTGGATTCATTTGATAGTAGCGATCAGGAAAAAAACAAAAAAACATCATATCCTGAGTATTCATTATGACTAGCTGAAACCAGATCAGGAAACCCCAATAATATAATGCTGGCCAAGGAAACAGAATCCCATAATTGAGAAACTGCACCCCTAAGATCAGCTAGATAATGCTAGTAATCACAAAATCTGAAATGGGCCACAAATTCCATCTTTGTATATCAAAATGAGAAGGAGACATATGTAGAGACCATGGATCCCAAAGCAATCCAGACACAAAATTTTCAAGGTAGTTCCACTTTGCATCTTAAAGTCGGTATCCCGTATGCAATAACATGACATGGAATTGCAAACAATGATGGCAGGCTATTGGTTGGCAATTCTGATGTTCACTAAGGCTGAAATCCATGGTAAATTTTAATGACTGGACAGTTCTATTGGTAAATCTCTCCATTTTAAAACTAAATTCAATATATGTATTATAGAATAATATTTGACAGCCAGCATAGATTTGAATAATTTTCTTATGGTTTCATCTGTGTCAACACGTTTTTGTCCGACATTTCGGATCTAACTACTGGATCCATCTTCAGGGAAACATAGTATTTACTATTCCTTCTTGTAAATTTCAGAATTTTTTTAACTTTCTGTACAATTCATAACAAAAATAGAATAATGTTTTTGGGAAATTTAGTCATCGGTAGATCTATTTTTTTATTCTTAGCCAATTGGTAAGAATAGCCACACAATTTCCCTGCTGTGATCACATCTGGGACTTCGCAGTAAATCACCACATCAAGAAGGAAGGAGAGGACGTATTAAAGGCAAAACAAAATCTGCAACAAGGGATAAGCTAAGCAGTATGTCAACAAGCTTGTAACTAAAAAGGCATCACGAACATAAGCACTAAATAGTAAAAGGTCAAGGGAATCCACAGAGCACACAACCACTGCTAAACTATGGTGTGTTAGCTAGGCAGAGTACTCCCGGGAAAACAGTCTTGTAAGCAATTTTTTATTTGGAATAACAACCTAGTACAAGAAATCTTAAATTAAAACAATCTAAAGCTTCAGAATTATTTTGCAATTGCACTAACATGAGAAGCAATATCTAAACATGCAAAGCTACATTTTGATAAGTCATACAGACTAATTTGGCCTCAAAAAATTAATCTTGTTTCATGGTTGAAGAATAGGACAGTGCTAGCACAATCACCTAAATACTTGCCTATGCCTGCTTCTGATCCCGAACCATGAAGAAATCTGGTGGATGACTCTCTAGAGTCTGAATTGTGGAGATGAAACAGAGTTTTTACCCTAGCAATTATCTTTTCTAACTAATTGTAATTTCTCAATTTGATTGACCTATTCTAGTGGTTTGTGCACATTAATACAATTTTTTCCTTTCTTTTTTCTTTCTTTAGGGAAATGAATGACTGCCAGTTTTTCCTTTCTAATCCAATTTATCAAATGTACATATTTGTTATAAAACTCCAGAAGGAAAATGAATCGATATGGAAGATGAAACCAATAATCCGAGGAGTCAAGCAGTAACAGTCCAGCAGAGCTAGCCATCAACCCCACGAGGGGGATCCCTTGAATTACAGGAAACGGGAAAAGGTTGATGGGAATATAAATTTGGGTTCGGCATCGATAAGCTCCCAAAAGGTTGAAGGGAATACGAAGTTAGGCTCGGCATTGATAAGCTCCCAAACCATAAAACCTCTTCAGGAAAGGGGACGAAAGAGCAAAGTTGGTGTTGGCGATTAGCTTTATAGGAAAGGAGCCATGGTTGACGCCAACCATGAAATTGAGATTGGCCTTGAGTGTCTCCTAATCCATACAATTCAGATATATAAACATAGTAAGGCCGTGAAAAGAACCGACCTAATAGACGATCTAGCCTACTGCACAGCAGATTGACACGGCCTAGTTATAATTGTCATCTATGTCTCAATGGAAATAGAATGAAATTCAAATGAACTCATGGGCTCCTTCCTAAACTGCCGAAACAGACACCCAATTTAATAAATCCCCAAGCACAACCAAATTAACAATTTTCTCAAACAAACACCCAAAGTAGCAATCTGCCGAAACACACCCAAATCAGCAATCTTCCCAAACACACACCCAATTTAATAAACTGCCGACAGACATCCCAATTCACAATCTGCCCAAGCACACACCTCATTAGGAAAACTGCCCAAACACATTTGAATTAACAATCTGCTCAAACACACCGAAATTAACAATCTGCAGAAACACAGACCAAATTTAATATACTGTACATACGTCCAAATTAATAACAATCGCGCCCAAAATATATACAATTACATCCAAAACTTAATACAATCTTGCCAGAAAAACTTACTTTCCAACTGCTGAAAGAGATGCTGATTAAGGAACCTTGAAGCTTGAGGCCCACCATGACCATCATAGACTCCTATAAAAGAACCCCAAGGGCCTGTGACTACCTGGCTCTGATCCTCCATGCTTGTATTTGCCTGCACAACTGCCATAGATAAATACCCAGATGGGTGCTCTTTCACATCTGTGTTCCATAGCAGAGGGTCACGTGAGTCTGATGACGGACTCCGTAGATGTTGAAGGGGACCAAAACATGATTTCAACATAGTTGTTTTCCAGAGTAATAGCGCACCATTCCTTTTATTCCTAGAGGCCTATGAATTGCCCCTACAACAACCCTCTGCAGAGGGAATTTTTGTTTTTTTTTCGGCTATTTGAAGATCGATGGCTTCAAGTGTTCTGCATTCGCATGGTGGTCAACAAGGCAAATGGGTACTCAAAATACTAGGGGTTGGTGACAATTGAAATGGATTTTTTTGTTGGGTAGTGCATAAATGGAGTTTTCGTTTTTGTACGGCGTTTGTTGTTGATTTTGGCTGGTATAAATTCTGGACATTTTTGGCCCCACAATAAAGAAAGTCAATGGAATGTAGGGCTCTAAGAAGGGGTGTGATCATTACTATGCAATTTCCCCGCATTAAGCGGTGTTGAATTGATTTTCTTTCAAAGGTTTTTTGGAGCATGGATACCGTGTTTTATATATATGTTCTTAGATTTTAAGTATGTAGATTAAGATTAATGATTTTATTATATTTTCTATACATTTCTCATTTGTCGGAAGCAAAAGATTTTTTTTATAAGAAAAAAGGGTCCCATATGGTCAAAATGTTACTATTTTTTTTTATAGACTTCTCAAAATAAAAATAAATAAATAATATAATAGTCAAATTTAATAGAGAGATTTTTTTTTTAAATGATCACACCATTAGATCCCACCTCTTGTAACAAGATATTATTTTCATTGAATAATTTTTATTTTTTTTAAAGTGAAGTCAAATGAACATCAAATTTAATGTAGAAAATAAAAGTTGACATAGTCACACCATTAAATCTCTCTCTTTGTTACCATTCTAGAATGCCTATCGACATAAAGATAAAAATGTATAAGCAAAAGTGAATGTCATCGGAGTTACTATGGACAATCGGTGGATTGCCTTACTTATTAGATATTTTTCTTATAAGGGTTTTTGCCCAAACATTATTAAGTGTTTATGACGTGTAAGATGTGGAATCTCACAATATATACGGGGATTCGAATATTATATGTTTAATTTTCTTAATATCTTTGAGTTGTCTTAAGATGATTTTTTTTTAGATAACTTAACTAGTGTTTGCACTAAAATAGGTGCAATGTTATGTTGATAGTTAAATATGAGGGTTTGTATAGTTATCAAAGCAATTTGAAAATGCACTAAAGAGGTACGTCTGACATGGGTAGTAAGACACATAAGGTTTGCAAAGTCGTAGAAGTAAGTTCAAGGTGCATTGAGTTGCCTGCAACACCAAGCATGTATGTCACTTTTGCCTTTGGCAGCATCAATGGTGTTGCCCAAGCCAAAGACAAAGTTTGGGGTGTCACTGTTAATGACATAATGTATTAGTGAGAGGCCCACCTCCATTGCAGCACCACCCCTATGGTGCTAGGATCGCAATAAACTATGACCGTCTCTAAATCTTCGCGACACCATATGTGACCTATCAATAAGCAACTTAAAAAGAAATTTATGCAATTATTAATTATTTATAGTTACAAACACATAAACACATGTAAACGACCGTCAATGTTAAACATTCAAGTTGTCGTCGTGACCAAAAAATCTCCCTCAGCTTCGACATATCGAAGGAGCAATCCAAAAAAATCATAAAATCTCCCACCAACAAGGCCATGGTAGGGACATTAATAAATCTCCCACCAACAAGAATATGTCACAAATTTATTTCACCTTAATAAACCCCAATCCCAAAACACTACAAATATATCCTATAAGGATTGATTAATTAAAAAACAAGAACACAAGACATTAGCAAAAGACAAACATTAACGTTAACGTGTAACTTCATTTACACGCGTAACGTGGGTCGGGAAAAGAGGAAAAGATGCAAGAGGCCATGAGACCGCATATTTGTCACTCTATTTTGGCATAGGCTAGTAGCATGTTAGGAAAGGTGAACCAATCATATTGGAAACAAAAGGATTATCCCACGAAAACTTGTTAGGGACTAGTAACTTCACCTCTATGTATAGGGGTATTATGGGTGATGGAATAATGATTACTTTCAAACTTCTCAGTATGTTAAGCCAGCAAGCCCATAAGAGTTGTATCGGGGTGTGCAAAGTATTGTGAGAAGTTAGACAAAAGAATTTGGTAAAAATCATTTCCTTCTATGTAAAATTTGGAAATAAAGTGTTGGTAGATAGAGTTCATGTCCAAGGGCAATTTAGAGAAATTGTTGAAGTATTATTCAAAGGGTAATGATACACTGAGCTTTAAGATAGTATTAAACATAACAATAGATGTAATTCACTGACTAAAATATCTTCATCATGTTTGTTTTCTGCAAATTATACACTATGATATAAAGTCGAGCAATATTCCCTTGGATGAGGATATGACAACCCATGTAGCAAATTTTTGCATATCCAAAATTATTTTTGGGTTGGACTCCATGGAAGCAGGAAGTACTTCTAATCTGGTTGTGAAAGGATCTATGGGCTAAATTGAACTAGGTATTGTTTTCATATCTAGTTATATATTTATTACTTCCAAGATCCCATCAAGTACAATATAATATTGGTTTTGAATTTTGTTGAATGTAGAGTATGGAATTGGCAAACATGCATCTACAAAAGGTGATGTTTATATTTATGACATCATGTCATTATAGATGATAGTTGGAAAGAGTCCAACCTATGATGAATTTGGGGAGAGTTGCACCTTCCCAAATGGGTTTAGATGCTTTTTCTTGAGACAGGGGGGGAGATAGTTGACAAGATGGTAATTACACTGATAGGTCATACTCGTGTAGAAGCCCCTTTCTTGGTTGCTAGAGAAAATAGTATAACCAATTACACAACTACAAACACTATAATCATCTAACGCAAAGTCTAGTACCACACATGTTTCTTCCCCTCTATCATTAAATAACTTTGTGGCAGAATCATCAATGATCAAGTGTGTATGGGAGGACAAGAAAGAAATCGAGTTAGGCTTTGAGATGAGATGGATGAAAGGAAATTTGTAACAAAGGTCACGTATTTAGTGTATATATTATAGTCATAGACTTGACATGTTGGATATTATAGACACATACACATAGATTGTGGCATTCTTGTAGCTAAAAATATGCTTCTAAAGAGGTTGACAAGAAAATGGAGAAAGGGGACCATGTCCATGCCCAAGAATGTTGAAGTGTCGTATTAATAACTTCCCATGCAATAAGACAAATGTTTTCCATCCTCAAGCATCTTCATAAACCACCATCATTGCATGTATCCATACTTAAGATGGTGGGCAGGAAATTAAATTTGATTTTTCTTGTTGGCACATTATAATCAAATTTTACCGTGGATGGAGCTATATGGACCCACTAACTTTGTCCACCAAATTTGCAAAATCAAATGATGAAAGTATATACATTTATGACATGAGACCAATGTCCCTATATTATTCCGGTGTTAAACACTTATTATTTTCATGTGAGGCTCTTTTGAGAGACAAAGTTTTCTCAACTAATATAACATATTGAACAAATATATTCATTTGAAAAATGTTGTGTGTTAATTTCAATATATTTATTTTTCATTTTATTAATCTAGTTTTTTTTATGAAAGGATTCCACATTGATTAAAGATTATATCATATTTTTAAAAAATTGTAATAATTAGTGAAAAGTGAATTTAATTTAGTGTAGACACTAAATCAAGCACTTGGGTAAATTTCTAGGTCCTAATCACATGCATTGTATTCATATGTTTCCTACGGGTGAAAAGTATTAATTGCTCACTTTCTTTGGCCTCTTAGGTTCCTCTTTGGTCTCCTTCTTAGCCTTACACACCCTATTGTCTAGTTTGACCTTTGGTACCTCACCTTTTTTGGCTCTGGACATCAGCACCGAACCAAGACGCCAACACCCAAGCGCCCTCGTCCCCTCTAGAAACCCTAGACCTCTTTGTATCTTACTCGCTCCTTCTGGGTCTTTTCTAGCTATTGGGCATCCTTATCTCTTAGGGGTTGGCCTTTTAGTGATCAATTACAAGATTCAAGAAAGGGAAACATATAAATACAATATTATGGGATCAAATTAAAGGACCAAGCACTAAGCATCTACTATCACCACCTAAGGTTACAATCAAAGGCCATTAAAAGAGCATTCAAACATCCATCTAACATTCACACACAAGGGATAAAGGTTGGTTATTATGCATACACTTCATATGAGGGGAAGTTCATTGCTTCAGGCAGACATCTATTTACATCTTTTACAAGTAACTACTTTTTCATTGTCAAGTGCGACACGCACAAGAGCCACATAGGGAACAATTCCACACACACACACATAATTACATTGGGTCTGAGATGTAGTGTAGCGTGCATTCGTAAGATCACTTGTTTGATAGTTGAGGGCAATCTGACCCCTCATTTGCATTATTTTATTTTTGGGATTTGATGCGCTATTAAGGGTTTTGCAGGTGGTCTTCTTTATTGCAAGTTATCAATGACATTGGAAATAATTGTGCAAAATTATAGTGACAGATAACGAGGGTTTCAGACAACCCAACAACCCTACAAAATTCATTTTTGGAGCTCCTACACAGACCTTGGCACCCAAAGAGGGATCTTAGTGCTTAATTGCTGCAGTACCAATCTAGGCAGCCTGGTCCCTTTTTCTCCTGCACTTCTACATTTTTCTGGGCATGATTGTGACATCCTGCACTTTGGTTTTATCAGTCTTCGACTTCCGCACATCTCCGAGAATATTTGCAAAATCAACTAAGTGATCTAACTCTTCATCGCACTTAGGGTTTCAATTCATATTGTTTATTGATTGTGTCATTGTATGTACTTTATTGCTTTATTTATCAATGTGACTTTAAAATATCCTATCTAGGGTTTTAAAAAAATCTTATTTTTGTTAAATCATTTAACTACACTACTCTATTAGGATCGAAAGAATTTTTTTAGAAAAAAAGCTCCAAACTCCACGATATGCTCAAATGATTTTTATGAGCAGTCAATAGTTTAATTATCTTAAATATATTTATTTGAAAAATGTCTCCATGTATCAATCTTGATGTACCTATCTTGGATTTGTTACGTAATTTCACATGTTAAAGGGTTCCACACTCATTAACGACTTTATTACCTTCTCTATATGTTTTATTTTCTTCTTAAAGGGGTCCAAAATGATTAACAACTTAATTAATTTCTCCACAATTTTTTTTTTTCGTTGATGGCATGTAGCCTCAATCGAGTTAAATCGTTATGTCAAGGCTACAAAAACTTACCAATATAAAAAGGGCAGTCTCCAAACTCTAGATGCCCAAGATATCACAATTTATCATCTTCTTTAAACAAGAAGTAAAACTAACTTATGACAATCAAATTTAAGATCAACCATTTTTATGGAAACCTTCATATACATTATTCTCCACCGTCGCATACGAATTCCATTGCAGGTTACATCTCTCCACATTATTAGTTTCTGTGGAATTTTACTCGTGTGTGTTTGAGTCTCGGGATGAACTCCATGAGGAGTCATCAATATAATGATAGTTTTCCTCATATATTTCTAATAATAATTAAACCCATACTTGTAACCTATAATTGAAACTAGGGATTGTGTGGAGTGTAAAAGTGTGAATGTTGATAAAAATAGTCGACTTAAAATTTGATTGTCATATGGGGATATTTTTCATTTTTCTTAGAGAATATTATTAAATAAGCGATACATATGGTGAAGTTAGGATCCTTTTCTCGAAAATGTTTTTTTGATCCAGAAAAAGTGGTGTATTTAGATTACAACCATATGTTAGCAAAATTCACATAGAATGTAACGTCGGACGAGGAATGGACTACATGAATTGCTGCAAACCATATTTGTATTCAATTAATTGAACAAATATATGTAATTACATATTTATTGCATTGTGAAATGACCATTCAGTTCATCTCTAGGATGACTGTTCAGTTCATCTTCAGACGTCTCTTGAGATTCTACAAGAAGACAAATACCGATTCATAGGATTAATAATATCATGTACAATAATATTACATCCCTCCCTTAATCTGTAAGGGTTATATTGAGACCAAACATGCCTATGAAAATTTCAAATTATCTCTTCCAATTTCTTTTGTTTAAATATTTGTTGATTTCTTTGTAGTTGGACAATGGAGAAATTTGACAATATCATCTTTCACATAATGCCAAATCAAATGAAATTTGGTGTATATGTTCTTGGTTTGGTTTTGAAATACCGAAGTCTTGTCCATTTGGATTGTCAAAATATTATAAACTATAAGTGATGTAGAAGAAACCTATTTTACCTATAAATCTACAAAAATCCTTCTAAGCCATGGTATTTCCTGGGTTACCTTTAAAGTTGCTATGTATTTTTCTTATGTTGTTGTTGACACTAATTACTTCTTTGACGTGTAAGAGATGAATTTGATTCCTAAGGTCATCAAGAAATGCAGAGTCCATTTTCTATTTTCAAAATCTTTTACATGATCTGAATCTAAATATTTGACTAGTTTGAATTCCATTGCCCTAAAGTATTTAGTCCAAAATGACGTGTTTCCTTTAGATATCAAAACGTTCTTATTGTTGCAACCTAGTGACTTTATTTAGGCTATTGCATGAATATAAAAAGACTGCTAAAGATAACATAAATGTTTGGTTTATTTACAGTTACATAGATTAAACTTCCAATGAGTTGTACTTGCTTAGTTACATCTACAAGTCGCTTTGAAGTTTGTCCCATGGGCATGTTAAGTGGTTTATAGTATTTCATTCCATATTTGCTCATAATTTCACTGTTGTATTTATGTTGTGTGATGAAAATGTAATTTGATTTCAGAATCACTTCAATACCTAAATAGTACTAAAGGTGTCACTAATCCATCATTTCATATCCCTTCATCAATTCTAATTTGATTTTTTAATGTATCTTTCATTTTTCATCTACATATATAGCAAAAAATATAACTATTTTGACAAATAGATTTTCATCTTAAAATTCAAAACACCAAAGTTCATGTTCAAGAGTTTCTCAATGAGCTTTTCATACCATGCTTCGGGGGACTTGTTTTAACCCATACAATGATTTTTCCAAATTGCACACTTTTAACTCTTAGTCACCTAGTGAAAATCCTTCCAGTCGAGTCATGTACATTATTTATTTAAGATCACCATTTATTAAAATAATTTTTACATTCATTTGATGAAATTTTGATCCCTTATGCACTCCCAAAACCAACAAAGTCTGAATAAAAGTCTTATTATAGTCTATCCCTTCTTTTTAAGTAAATCCCTTTACAAAAAACCTTCCTTTATGTTTATGAATTGAATCATCTACTCTGTATTTGTGTGGAAGACCCACTTTCAAGTAAGTTGGCTTACAATTGATAAGAGCATCAACTAACTCCCAAGTTCCAGTTTTGACCAAGGCATAATATTCAATTTTCATTTCTCTTATCCATCCATCCAACTTTTCTTCTTGTTTGAAGTCGGCTAGTTCAGAGTCAACAACAATATTGAATTTTTCCTCTAGATAGTCAAAAGTTGATTTATACCTAGGTGTACCCTCTAGGGTAAACTTTTCCATTTTTTCTTGAATTTTCTTCTGCGACATGTTTACCCAACTTCATTAGGTCTGAATTTTTTTCTTTTCCATATGAGCCAGTTAGAGATCATCTTCTATGTATCTTGCATAAAAATTTGTGCCTCAATTTATTATTTTGAATATCCTTCATTAATTGCTAACTACTATAGAAACATATGTTCATCATTTGATGAAGTTTTAATTTTTGTTGCATGGGGGTTTTATTTTTAATGAAATGAGTCAATATAGATTCAAGTGATTGCTAATTACATGCTCCCACTCACTATTTGTGATTTTTATATCGACCTCCTTGTAAACATCAAATTTGGAATTTTCTCAAGTCGAATTAATTACATATCTATGTTGATTGTGTGATTTGCAGTTTCATAAAAACATCTTTTGTAATGAGATTTTTCTTGTTCTTTTCACCATATAGCTGGTATTGGTCGGGAAAATTACTAAGTATCAATGGAGCACAGAGGCTACACATGCATGGGGATCAAAGTAGCGCTCAAGGGGCACGTGCAGTGGAAACATAAGCTATGCACATACACAAATACAGGGACTTAGCCATTTTTCCAAAGTCATGGCCAAAACTAGAAAAGCAAAGTTAGAGTGCCGATCAAGCAAAGGTTTATACATAAGATAAAAGTAAGATGAATTAGCAACCAAACAAGGGATATAATTGGAAAAAACACATTCATAGCAAGGATAAGGAGAGTGTATGAGGATGTCTAATAATAGTATTAAAGCATGTGGTATAATTGGCTTAATCTATTATTAATAAATAATTTAAAAAACATGGAAGCTTTTGTAAGCATGACTATTATTAGGAAATAAAGCATGTAAGTGGTGAAGGGAAAGTCCCCACCCTATAAATATTTATGATGTACCATTGTTTTTGGAGAGACTAGGAAGTGTGTTAGGGTTTGAGAGTACAAGGTTATAGAATGCTAGCATAATCTAATGCATGAATGCATTGAACTATGCTATAATCAACAACTTAATTATGTATTGTTTATGGTGTTTTTCAATGGATAAGTGATTCTTATTTATAATTATGTACTCAGACATATTGATTATGTAATACCGCTATGCTTATGATGATGTTTTGAGAATCTAAGTGTTATTGTTCATAATGGTTTTGTTTCCTTATTATATGTGTTTCTGAACCACCATGTTATAATGATTATCTATACATAAATGAATGTCTTGGTTATGAATGTGATAAAGATGTATGCTAATGTTCTGATAAGCAAATAAAAAGAGGTACCTAGTGGCTATGCACGCTTCGGGTGAGCTTCCAGATTTGTTTGGATGAAGTGCCAACACGCATAGCTATTAAGTGGGAAAAACAAGACTAAATTTTGGTTCCATTGTTGGGACCTATTTTCAATTTGTCTACCAAGATGTTGCATGTAGATGGCGAATTAACTGTCTTTGGAGAGTATTGAAAGTTGGATAGAAGATGGCCAAGATGCTTTTACATAAATATATAGCACTGGACCTAATTTTAATGCATGAAAGTGGGAGGAAGACAATCTCTATGAGTACTTATATGAGATGTTCTTCAAATTTTTCCTAGTAGATTTATACCGGTGGTTGGTAGCTGATGTAATAAATAGAGGTCTCCAGCTAGGGAAAATAGTTTGGACACATGAATATTATCATATTTTCTTTAATTCAACTGATACATGAGTGAAAGATGTATATCTTTGGTGGGAAGGTTTTCTACACAACTATACTTTGGAGTATGTAATTTCAACATATTCCTATCCATATGAGCTAGTGTTTTGGTTCTTGTCTGAGCCAAGATGATCCTATTTGCGCGTGATACCCTTATCTATCAAGATCTTGATAGTAGAATTGGGAATGGAGAACTTATCTGTGGCTAGCTAAATCCCCACCGTGCACAGGGGAAGGAGCAGGTTTAGAAAGGATGGCAGAGGCCCATTCGGAAGAAAGACAAAGCGAGATGACTCAAGGATAATGATGCACAACAAAGGGTAGCTGATGAAGTGCTAAGATTGATAAGAATGATGATTAACACTTTAGTTATCTCATGATTGTCAGTCCAGGGTGGTGTCCATGGCTATTTGCAACAAAGGAAATGGTTGAAACCATGCTCAGTACTTATTTTCTAATGAACTCAATCAAATACTATGCTAAATGCGATTAAGAAATGAAGTCTATTGATAAAACAAGGGATTACTGAACTCAGAATTGAAAATACTAAAAGCAATGAAATTCTGGTAATTTAAATAAATGTTGAATAATAGAGATGAGATAAACAAGAAATTTTCCCTTCACATTGGGGAGGAGTGGCCCTTTCTCCTTCCCACTGATCCAAGTTTAAGATTGTAAATCACATAGGTTGAGTTATCCTTGAATCAAGTACTTCATTGAATAGAATAAATTCTTTCACAACAATCAACGAACTAACTTTTTAATCCTACTACAAATGTTCTTTTATATCTAGAGTATTCCTAGTCACTCTAGAAGAGGACTGATTATTTGCAATAATTACAACTACTTAACTAAGAGATATCTACAAAAAACTCATTGTTTGAGGAGTTACAATTGTGGAACAACTAGTGAATTTCATATCTAAATCAGATTCATCTTGTTAACTACAAATGAGGACCTTAATTGACTCTCACTTGAGATGACTAATTAGTGCAAGAAGATGTCAAAAATCATGCATTAGATTCCTATAATCATGATGATTATAAGCCTATGAGTTTTATTGTTCATCTGCTCCACATCTT
The DNA here is from genome assembly GCA_019776745.2 of Taxus chinensis. NCBI lineage: Eukaryota > Viridiplantae > Streptophyta > Pinopsida > Cupressales > Taxaceae > Taxus > Taxus chinensis. Next base: position 3,344,192 of record CM034156.1, on the reverse strand, counting down.
CAATCAACTGGGTGTTAAATCAAGCTTGCATGATCCACATAAGTTGCATGATCGATGAGATGGTAGCCCAAGTTTCATATCCCTCTCATCATGTCAAATTGTGTGCTCTTTACATCAACTCGTCATCTTTCCATCTGAGTCATTTTCCTTCTTTGCGCGAGTTCTTCATTCCAAGCGAGTCCTATGTTAGTGCTCAGGTGAGTCCTATGCTCCACAATGAGTCCTGTGCTAATGCATGAGTGAGTCCTGTGCTCTGAAGCGAGTCCCGCCCTAGTGCATGAGTGATTCATGTGTTGTGGTCTCTAGTTGAGTCTTGTGATGGCTTAAGATATTCTCTTTGAAACACATTGTTAGTTCACATAAAGACCCATTTAACACATTTTAAAGAAGCATATACAAGATGAAAATAACAAGATTATGCACAAAACTTCCTTTCAAAATGTACTAAAGTATTAATTACAAAATGATAATATCATACTTAGTGAAAAATGATGACATGACAAAATAAGGGTTTACATAGGAATTAGGAGGGATCATCACTCCCCCACACTTAAGGTTTAACATGTCCTCATGCTATTTATTCAAGTTCTCAACAATTATTATACATTATATTCATTGGAAAAAATACGCCATGTCTCATCTTACTCTGTGTCACAAAACCCAAAGAATTTTACTATTGTATCTCTCCATGTTTTGTAGCTTGCTTCAGGATGATCATGGTTGTTGTTCCATTGTGGCACATGTGTTATTATCAATGGAGGTCTGTTTCTCATGCCTATCCATTTCTCTTGCAGTTTTAACATAATTTTACAGATGTCCTTGGCCCTTTTTAATGACCAGTGGAGGTTAGTTGGGGAGATGAATTCCTTCTTTTTCCAGACCTCTGGAAGTAGTCCATATCTGAGATGAAAAGAAATAAAATTGGAATTAAAATTTTGGGAGTATATACTCCCAGAAATATGATACACAAGCTGCAATATTTTCCTTATACTTGTCCACAAGCTGCAGATAGTAGACATGAGACTGATATCTCCTAAAGAATCTGATTGGAGCTAGGAGATCATGCCTCATTAAGAGGCTTGCATTGGCTTCTTCTCTTACATATGTCCTATTTTCTCTCTCCATACAGATTGGTGTCTCACACTAGAAACAAAATCCCTCAACTTCACTTCTCCAACATAAAAATTAATTGGAATTTCCACTTGCTCAGGGAGAAGAAACTTATGGACGTAGAACTCACATAATAAAAATTTGACAACATTTTTTGCTATTGTATATGCTCTAACAAATTGTCTATTGTCGTCAAACTCTATAGACTCCATGGAACAAACTCTAGAAATTTTCCACTTGAAGAACTATTCCTTCAAAAATAATGCATAGAAATTAGAAGGTGCCCTGCAAGAAAGGGCTTGGTCACACAACCTACAAATGTGGAGCATATTATATTGAAGCATTTTCTTCTCTTATTTTAACCCTTTATTTTCTTCTTCCACTCCCCTTAGATTATAACATTCATGCATCCATTTTACCATTCCCTTCAACACAATGATCTGGGGAAATACAAAGTCTATTTGAGTTGTCTGATTTGTAGTCTATATAGAATCTGTTTCCTTCCTATCTTCTTGTAAGAGTACAAGTGATGTGTTTAAATCTTCAGATATAGATTGAAGGAATTTAATCCTTTCTCTTTCTCCTCTGCATTATGCTGAAGTTATAGGATTTCCTCTTCTTTTATGTTCTATTGTTTGTTGGAGATGTTGTATTTTTTGTTCTTGCTCTGCCTCCAATTGAGATGAATTCTTCTCTTTTATTTACAAAATGAATTATAAATGAGAAATTATCTCTTAAGACTATTGGAGCTCATACTGGACCTTGGAAAGAGACAATACTTGGGGAATGATTGTATCTGAATCAAGAGGTGAACTAGGTTCACCTTCAAACATGGTATTTTTCCCTTTTTCCTGAGTGGGTGAGTCTTCAATTATGATTGGTGTTCGATGAATCTCCATCTTAGGAACATGGCCTTGGAGGTGACATAGAGTGAGGTGGAGAAGCAAGAGGTGTATGTTGTAGGGATTTCATGATTGTGGTTGCTTCTTGTTCCTTGTAGGAAGGAACATTTTCTTGTTGGTGTTCATCAAGGTTTTGGGCAAGCCTTATTATCCTAAGACATTTTATTGGCCTTTCTAAGGTAGGGCCTCTTTATAGAACCAATGCAGGTTCTAGGGCATAGTTTTTCTAGAATTTTGACCCACTTCTTAAGGCCATGGAATTTATTGATAAAATGGTGCTTGCATATTACGTGAATAAGGCCTTGGAATTTTAGGTAAGAAGAACCCCATCAAAAAAATTCAGCAGCAGAGGAGACAAATTCAAATCAAAATTAGGGAAAATTAACCTTATTATGGGCTTTAGCTTGACCATGGCGGAGGTGGATAAGGATTCTTAACACAGGCCTAAGAATGACCTCATACTAACCTTCACATGTAAAATATTTAATCACCCATTTCGCTACATCTTCCCATGGTTCAGGAATAATACCCCTTTTTATGCCCTTAGCCTTCCCTTTATTATCCATAACTAGTTATAATTTCTCTTTCTTTCCAAAAGAAAATATTTTAATTATTTCAGAGTAGGGGGTCTTGAAATTAACCTATTGTCCTACCTCTAGAATTCCTGAAATATGACTAATGATGGAAGGGCTGAACAATATTTTCTTACCTTTCACCTTGGAATGTCCTTCCTCAATGTTCTATGTAAATTCTTCTGTCATTCTTGGATTAAATTCCATATATGCAATATGAAGTCCAGCCACCCATGTTTCTCAAAAAATTCTATTGATTTTCTATCAACGAGAAATTCAACCAAACTATTGGTTCATGACGGAGCCAAATTCCCATGGTTGGTAATTGAAACAATGCAAGTGATGGAGCATGATTGGAAGGAGATAAGCATAGGAATGAGGGAGTAATGGTGTAAGAATGGAAATTATTCTATTGTAAGAATAATATTGGTAGCAGTGTAGGAGTGACGCACCATAAATGGAAAGAGGGAAAAACGAGGGAAAAATGGTTTTAAACAACAAAAATTTGGTAAGGTTTAAATAATTACAATGAGACATCAATAGTGGAGAGTAATTTAGTACGTGTGAGAGATTAATGGGGAATGAGTGATGGATATATTGGGATATGCGGTGAGTGTGAGAATATTGGGAATGGGGGAAGTCATCAATTCACACAAGCATAATAATGATCATCTCATAATTTAAACTTTACAACATTTAAAAGGGATTAATTGCACATACCTTGTCCATTGTCACTTGTCAAATTTGATGGGAAGCATTTAAGTTCTCCTTTGTTTCTCTCTCCACATGTTGTTTCTCATTTATTGATTACACAATTCAGGGGGTGACCACCATTGCTAGTTTTCAGCCACCTGCATTTATTAATATTTTTTCCAAGTATTTTTTTGATAAGTAATGACCGCCATTTCTGGTTTTCGATTAATACTTCATAGGATGATGGCTTCCATCTCTGGTTTTCAACCATCTTCTATTTATTCTTGTTGAAAATGAATTTAGCCTTGAATTGAATTGGACAAAGTAACCTTGTCCAAACAATTTAGAGTTGAATTTTCTTGTAACATATTTTTAAATTCATCTTTAGATGATGGATTTTGGTATAACCTCAACCTATGGCCATTAACTAACATTACCTTTCGTTTACCATGAATAGGAATCAAATGTACAGTTCCATTGTTGAAAACTTCCTCCATCTGGTATGGACCCATCCATCTTGTCTGCATTTTCCCTTTGCATTCTTTGTACTTTAAATCAAATAGAAGAGCCCAATCTCCTTTTTGAAACTTCATTTTCTTGATGTGACTATCATGCCAAACTTGTCTTTGATGTTGAATGAGTTATATTTCATGAATTTCTTGAAATATCATCTCATTTAGTTGAAAAATCCTTGCTTGTTGTGCTTATGATAAATCAATTCCCACTTTAGCAGATGTTCTTAAGGTATGGATTTAAAATTCTATAGGGAAGATTGGTTTCTTTCCATAGAGCAACTCATAAGGAGTGAATCTTGTGGTTGTCTTCCAAGTAGTGTTTTAGGCCCAAATTGCTTTAGGTGACTTCTGAACCCAATTCTTCCTTGAGATATCCACTATCTTAGTTAGGATATTTTCTAATTCTCTGTTAGTGATTTCCACTTGACCATTGGAATGTGGATGATTTCTTGCGCCTTAGCTGGTATGTTTCCACAAAGGAGCTAATTACCCCTGTCATAAACTATAGTCCTTGGTATGAAGCAATAGATCTTGGTGCTCTAAACCATTAGAAGATGTGTTCATATAAGAAGTCTACAAATTTATCATCTCTTGCATATTGGAGAGCTTTCACCTCATCCCATTTTGTAACATAATATGTGAAAACCAAAATGCACTCCTTCCCTTGAAAAGTTGTGTCGATTGATCCAATGAAATCTAACCCCCACTTCTCAAATGGTTCTAACATAACCTGGGGTTGGAGTGTCATCTCAGATGTAAACGTTGGCTTTCCCATCCTTTGACATTGATCGCATTACCAACCGTAATTTTTGAAATCTTTATGTAAAGAAGGCCAACAGTAATTGATTCCCAAGACTTTGTGGATAGTCCTCTTGACTGAATAATGTCCCCCTGATGGCTCATCATGATAGGCTTTGAGTATGTCAAAGATTTCATCCTCAGCTACACACCTATGCAATACATGGTCAGATCCACATTTGAAAAGCATTCCATTAGTCCATGTATACATTGCACTTTGTTTAATTACTTACTTCCTTTTTTTATGTGTGAGGAAACCTTGTCTACAAACCAAGGAGAGACAATTGAGATTGTATACATATGTTCATCTGGAAAGTCATCATTTACTTTCTCTTTTGTACCTGAAATGGTTGGTCTTGAGATAAAGTCAGCCACCACATTGGATTTACATGGTTTATCAATGATTTGATATTAAATTATTGCAATAACAACAACCACCTTACAATTCTGCCATGCACTACAGATTTATTCATTAGATACTTAATAGCATAATGATCAATATGTAAAATTACTTCATATCATGTATTGTAATGGAGGAACTTGTTAATTACATAAACAACTGTAAGAAACTCCTCTATGGTGGTGTAGTTCCTTTTAGTAGGGGATATGTTCTTTCTTATTAGTAAACAACAAACAATGCTTCTCCTTCCTCTTGTTGTCCAAGTACAACCCCCACTGCTTCATTAGAAGCATCTATTTGTATGTGGAAGGACAACTTCCAATTTTGTCCTCTTAAGATTAGAGTATTTGTCATTTTTTCCTTAATAGTGTCAAAAGATTTGTGACATGATTCTGTCCATTCAAACTCATAATATTTAGTAAAAAGGGAAAACAATGGAGAAGAAAACTTACTGAAATCTTAAATGAATCTTCTATAATAATGAGCATGTCCAAGAAAGCTTCTTACTTCAGTTTGATTTGTGGGAGATGAAATTTTTACAACGGTGCTAACTTTATCTAAATCTACCTTGATTCCCTTAGTAGAAATATGATGGCCCAAGACTATACCTTGCTCCATCATGAATAAAAATTTCTCATGGTTTAAAGATAATTGATGTTTTTCACACCTTGAGAGGACTTTGTCTAAATTATCAACTTCCTCTTAGAATGTTACTCCATAAATAGTGAAGTCATCCATGTAAATCTCAACACAATCATGAGTGAGATTATAAAAAATTGCTAACATGGCTCTTTGTAAAGTAGCAAGAGCATTACATAAGCCAAAAGGTAAGACCCTATAAGAAAATGTACCCCATGGGTTGGTAAAGGTAGTTTTATCTTGATCCTCTGGTGCCAATGTGATTTGATTATACCCATTGGACCCATTAAGGAATGAAAAATAATTTCTTCCACATAAATTATCAAGAACTTGATCAATAAAAGGTAAGGGAAAATAATCTCGATGAGTTGGCTTATTAAACTCACTATAATCCACATAGACCCTCCATTTCCCATACTTTTTAGGCACTATTACTAATGGAGAAACCCACTGGCTATCTGATATTGGATAAATGAATCCTACTCTAAGGGTTTTCTCAATCTCTGTTGGTACTTGCACTTTAGTTATCTCATGATTGTTAGTCTAGGTGGGTGTCCATGGCTATTTGCAACAAAAGAAATGGTTGAAACCATTTTCATTACTTATTTGCTAATGAACTTAATCAAATATTATGCTAAATGCTATTAAAAAATGAAATCTATTGATAAAACATAAGAATACTGAACTCGAAATTGAAAATATTGAAAGTAATTAAATTTTGGTGATTTAAATAAATGCTAAATAACAGAGATGAGATAAACAAGAAATGTTCCCTTCACATTGGGGAGGAGTGGCCCTTGTTCCTTCCCACTGATCCGGTTTAAGATTGTAAATCACACAGGTCGAGTTATCCCTGAATAAAGTACTTTATTGAATAGAAGAATTTCTTTCACATCAATCTACGAACTAAATTTTTAATCCTACAACAAATTATCTTTTATATCCAAAGCAGTCCTAGTCACTCTAGAAGAGGAGTGATTATTTGTAATAATTACAACTACTTAACTAAGAGATATCTATGACAATAACTCATTGTTTGAGGAGTTACAATTGTGGAAGAACTAGTGCATGCCATATCTAAATCATATTCATCTTATTAACTACAGATGAGGTCCTTAATTTAATCTCAGTTGAGATGATCAATAATCACTAAAATATGTCAAAGATCATGCATTCAATTCCTATAATCATGATGATTATAAGTCTATGAGTTATTATGTTCGTTTACTCCACGTCTTCAATTAACTAGGTATTAAATCGAGCTTGTATGATCCACATAAGCCAAAATATGGATGAGATGGTAGACCACATTTTATGCCCCTCTCATCATGTTAACTCATGTTCTCATTACATCAACTTGCCATCTTTCCATCTGAGTCATTTTCCTTCTTTGCGTGAGCTCTTCATTGCAAACGAGTCCTGCACTCTAAAGCAAGTCATGCGCTAGTGCATGAGCGAGTCTAGTACTATGGTATCTAGTTGAGTCATGTGATGGCTTAATATATGCTCTTTGAACATATTGTTAGTTCACATAAATAACCATTTAACACATTTTGAAGAAGCATATACAAGGTGAAAATAATAATATTATGTATAAAAATTCCTTTCAAAATGTACTAAAGTATTAATTACAAAATGATAATATCATACTTAGTGAAAAATGATGACATGACAAAATAGGGGTTTACATAGAAATTAGGAGGGTTCATCAGTATATTCTAGTCTCACCTCAGGAAGCACAACAGATTAAGGATGCACATATGGCAGTGTAATAGGCACCAGTGTTTGGAAGTACTTTTGCAGGAGTTTTTACAGGTGCATCATTAGGACAGAGTGTTGGTGCATAGACCATTGGAAGCAATCCTATAGGTGTTTCCACAACATAGACAGTGGGTGTCCAGTTCAGTACAATAATTGGGACACAGGGAAGTTCATCTACAGGACCACATGTCACGGCGAGAGGCTCAGGAGGTTCAGGTAAGCCACTTGGTGGAGGAAATCCTAGTGGAGGCTTAGGATTTAGGCTTGGTCCTAACCAAGGGTAGAGTTTGCCACCATAACAACCTCCCCAACAACCACCAACAAATCAGCCCCAACATACACCACCTCAACAACCACAACATCAGATACCTCAAATCTATTTTGAGATGTCTCTTCACTTTCTAGCGTATAGAGGTGTGGATGATGATGCTGAGCACGTGCATAAGTTTGAATTGCTATGGATAACTAAGGGAATTACAAACCTTGATAGAAAATTAAGTCATTTTTCCACCACACTTCAAGGGCATGCACACACAGTTGGTATAGGACATACGATCCACACCAGACTATGGTGGACTATGATGCATTGCGTGTTGTGTTATTGGCTGAATTTCACGTTCTAGAATTTAAACAATAGAGTATTAACACATTCAAGGACATTAAATAGGGATTATATGAAAGTTTGAGAGAGGATGATGCATGGTTTAAAACTATCTTGTCCAAATTATCATATGATATTCATTAGAGCCAATATGCATTCTAGTTCATTGGAGGATTATTGAATCTGTGTCAAAGAGATTTATCACATAAAACATATACCGATTCATGCAAGGCTTTGGAAGTAACTCTGCACGTTGAAGCAATTGGGAGTGTAGACACTGGAGTGAGCCATTTCCTTGAAGAAAAGATAACAACTATGGCTAAGCAATTGGAGAAGATCTCATCTAATATAACACATGAGACGCGAAGTGGGTTATGGTGCACTGATTGTGATGTGGAAGGGCATACTAAGGATAGTTGTTCGCGTAAGAACATACACGCATTGCTACAGTTGTGTTATATTTTCCATAAGAATCATGATGCCTGGAATTTCCCCCTCTTGCAACATAAAACCATAAAGAATGTATCCATGTACTACAAAAATGAGATGCACATACCCAAGATATAAAATATTTCCAATTGATAGACCAGATTCATGAGGCATGTGAGAATGGATTACGGAAAACCACTGTGGCCAATAGCTCAAACGCAGGAAGTCTAGCCTAATGAAGGGAAAACCAATGGATATGGTGGATTCCAAGGTCGATATTGGAGCAAAGGTCGTGGTGGTAAAGGAAGGTTTACATGTGGTACTTGCTATACTTGTGGGTCCCCAGATCATTACCAACACAAGTGTCCCCTAAATCAGGTATGTGCGTATTGTGGAAAACAACATAAGGTTGAGGAATTCCCTAATCTTTATGAGAATATGTGTAAAAAAAGGACAAAGGAACGAGGATGATCAAGGTACAATGCATGGAGAATGAATAATGGACACCAAATAAGATGTTTGATCTAGAATTACAAACCATTTTGGTTACCACTTGCGTAGAAGTAGCACACGTGCACAAACCTCTTGAAGAAAAACCTCTTATCAAGAGGGATGAGATTATGCATGTAAAGTATCCAAATGTTTCTCATTAGAAGGAGGTATGTTAATAAATTATGGGAGTGATTACAGACCTGTAGGTTGAGATTCAGTGCTTGAAGGAGAAAGCGTGCGAAAGGGAACACATGACAAATATTGAGCTCCCACATAAGGATGTAGATGATTTAAAGGAAGTATGCAAGATGCTTCTATAGGAGATTATCATCCCACTATTAGGAGAATGGCTGTGTAAGAAGATACTGCACATTGGAGTTGAGTGTGGGCGATAGATCCTCCATGCAAATTTTCCACCACATAGCCATAAGTATGACAAGGAAAACACACTGGATGCAGTCATAGATGGATGGATGGTGAGTAATATTCTGATTGACATGGGTGTAGAGGTGAATGTTTTGAATTTGGATGCATGAAACCAAATGGGAAGGCCACCATTGCAGCCATCTTCTAATGTGCTATATATGGTGAATAAAATAAGGGTCATGCCTATTGAGGTATTGAAGGATGCTTCAATTACCATTCAGTTAGCCAAGTTTGTAGGAGATTTTGAAGTTTTGGAGTTGGCCGAGGTAGATAATTTCCCAACACTACTTGGGCATCCTTGGTGTTATGCGAACAATGCTGACTTACGCTTCAATAAAAGATATATCAGTTTTGAGAACAAGGATGAGCGTATGGTCATACCCTGGATGATGTGAAGGATACACATTACATTGAACATGTGAGTGAGAAAGAGATTAATAGGATTTATGCATGCACAATGCATGACCTTGAGAATGTGGAACCATCTAAGAAATGTGTACTTCATTGGGAAGATGCGCAGTCTGTCAGCGACACCACTAGTGTTACTTGTGATAATCGGGCCCGTGACATGTATGAAATGGTTGGGCATGAGGTTAAGGAAATAGTTACTTAGATGATCAAGCTACGCATGATTAGGCGCTTGGAAAAAACTCCATTACATAGGTATATTGGAGAGGAGAATCCTGAATCTTTCCTGCGCACCATGGAAGAACAAGGGAGATAGAAGGAATATATTGGTTTATAATTTATGCGGGATAATAGTGCAGTGGTGGATGAAACATAAAGACAAGATATTGGGCTAGCAGGAAGTGAGGATTGCCATTTCAATAAGGTTTAATCTAAGTAATGTTCCTTCTCTTATACACGAGTATGATGGAAAAACTCCTACTTTGGTACACGTTCATAACTGTGAAAGACAATGGGTGCAAGGCCAAGAGGAATTACCACCATCTCTTTAGGTGCATAAGTTTTACTCTACCCTGTGTAGATGTGCGATTGCATGGTATGTGCATGTTGAGCTCAAGCAAGAGATGACAAATTGGTGAGATATGACTGAAGTTATGGCTCATACTTTTGATTATTTTTCTAATAATCCACCAGTACATGAGGCTTTGCAGATTATGAAGAGTATCACATTAGGGGATAACGCAAAAGCAGAGGAGTTCATGCTTTAGTTATTTGGGGAATGTGATCTTGAGGCACATGAATATACATTGGAAAATGTGAGACACTCTTGGGACAATCCTGGAAAGAAAAATAAAAAGGGAAGATGGTCTACCTCATTGATGATGAAGGGGTAGAAAACCTGGACATTAGTCATGTAGAGTGTGCGCGTGAGGTAATGGCATTTTCAGATGAAAAGGCACGCACATACCATGTTCCTATGAAGACCAATAAGGTTAATATTAACACTAAGGATGCACCTAAGTGGGAAATCATTGTAGATTACTGGTAAAAACAAGAGGCAACAAAGATCATTGAGCTCTTGCACAACTTCCAAGACTTGTTTCCAAGAGGGTACCACGAGTTGAAAGGTGTGCATCCCTCATTGAGAGAAATGAAGATTAATTTGAAAGAAGGTGCACGTCTAGTTCAGAAGAGGCCCTATAGGATGAATCTGAACCTGTGCATGAAGGTGAAAGAAGAGATTGACAAAATGCTTAAGTTTGGAATCACTGAGCCAATTGAGGAATTTGAGTGGGTTAATCCAATGGTGATCAACATCAAGAAAGATAGGTAGATCAAGATCTATGTTGATTAGAGGGAACTTAATGCATCATGTATCAAAAATCCTTTTCCTACGTCATTCACAGAGGAAATCCTTAAAAGAGTTGTTTGGAACGAAATCTACTCTTTCACTAATGGATTTTCAGGGTCACCAAGTGCGCATTACGTGCAAGGATCAGGATACGGCTACCTTTGCCACTGAATGAGGAATTTTTTCATATATTGTTATTCCTTTTGGATTGAAGAATGCACCAACAGTGTTCTCACGCATAGTTGTGAAGGATTTTCATGACTTCATTCATAAGTTTTTGCAGGTCTATTTAGATGATTGGACCATTTATGGGCTTATGAAAGATCACCGTGACAATCTAATGCTCATGTTTTAGAGATGCAGATAGTTAAACATCTCCCTCAATATTAAGAAGTGCATTTTTGCCACCCCCTTTGGAGCTTTTCTTGGGCACATCATTTGTAAGGATAGATTGGTTGTAGACCCAACTAAGATTGCAGTAAATTTGGGATTAGAAGAGACTACCAATCAAAGTGAAGTGCACAGTTTCTTAGGGCATACTAGTTACTATAGGAAGTTTATAAAATGTTATGCAAAGATTGTTGCGCCCATGGAGGAATTGCTCAAAGCTAAAGGAAATTTTTATTGGGATGACATGCAACAATAGACATTTGAGACCTTAAAGGAAATATTGACTACTGATCCCATCTTGCATTTTCCTTCTTGGAAAAAACCTTTCCATGTACATGTTGATGCCTTTGGCATTGTTGTCCATTCAAAATTCCCCTACTTTTGAAGAGTTGAAAATTGAAAAAATCTACGTTTTTTGGGTCATTTTGTGTGATTTTCGGGCCTGTCAGACATTCTTGTCCCAAGTGTCCCAAGTTCTTTTGGGCTCTCTGTTCCCCGATCGGCCGTTTTACCTGAATTCCACTCTTTTTCGGGCCCACCGGAACTTTTCGTCCCGAATGTCCCAAGTTCACTCAGACTCCATGCTCACTTTTTGTCGGCGTCGGCCGAGTTGCGTATTTCATGCTTTCGCGTCCCTCATGTCCCAAACGAAGTTGGGATCCCTGTTCACATTTTGTCTGGTTCGGTCGAATCGCACATTCCGCGTACTTTCGTCCAGCGTGTCCCAAAAAACATTTGTGCGTCTTTTCCCCGCATCGCCCGAATCGGCCGAACTGCGTACTTTGTGCTTTCGCGTCCCACATGTCCCAAATGAACCAAGTGCCATTCGTGCTAATTTTTCCTGCTCTACCCGAATATCTTGCTTTTTAATTTGGTAGATGTGTATTTAATGTGCATTCATTGTATTTCTCTCTCCTAAATGGCTATATAATGAACTGCCCCCTATTGATTTTTACACACTGCTTTCATGCTTTCGTTTTTGAGAAGCAGTTTGAGTATATTGTACAAAAAAAAGATGATCCCAAAGCACAAATACTCTATGAGGATATGGGGCATGGCAACTACATGATTATGTCTCCAGAAGAAATCCAACTTCCCAAAATGTCACCTAAAGATCGTAATGGTGTTTGGATATTAGAGTTTGATGGAAGTTGTTCTTCAGCTGGTTCTGGAGATGGTGTATTATTGGTATCTCCTGAGGGTAGGATTCATCCTTTCTCATTCAAGTTGCAGTTTGAAAACACCAATAATACAACAGAGTATGAAGCTCTCATTCTTGGACTTCAGGTGGTAAAAGAACAGGGTGTGAAGAATCTTCTAGCTCGTGGGGATGTAGAGCTGATTGTCAAACAGGTTAGGAACCTCTTCCAGGTAAAAAATAGAAGGTTAAAACATTACAGGAATCAGGTTTGGGACTCTATTGAGTTTCTTGATGCCTTCTCCATCGAAGCAGTGCCTTGCTTATTCCTATGAAGACTTAAAATCCTTTCAACCAAAGGAGATGCAACACTTTATCCCTCTCAAACCTGGAATTAAGCCTTTCAAACAGAAGCAGAGACAATACAACCCTAAGATAGCTGACACCCATTTTTTAGGAAATACAGAAGTTATTAAAAGCCAAAATCATTTTTCCTATTCACCATTCAACATGGATTGCCAATATTGTGCCTGTTAGAAAGAAAAATGGTGAGATCCGCATTTGTGTCGATTTTAGGAATCTGAATCAAGCTTCTTTAAAGGACAATTATCCTTTGCCCATGATGGATCAAGTTTTGCAAGCCGTGACAGGATCAAAAATGTTGTCTATGCTTGATGGATTCTTAGGATATAACCAGGTAGAAGTCAATACCGCGTATCAATAGAAAACGGCTTTCACTACTCCTTGGGGTACCTTTGCTTATAATAGAATGCCTTTTGGGATTATTAATGCTGGTGCCACTTTTCAAAGAGCTATGGACTTGGCCTTTGGAAGTTTGAAAGGAAAGTGTATTGTCGTATACCTTGGTGACTTGACTGTATTTTCTAAAACAAGGGTAGATCATTTTCAGCATCTGGAAACAGTCCTTCTGAAATGTAGAGAACATGGGATCTCTTTAAATCCTAAGAAATCTATTTTTTGTGTCACGGAGGGGAAATTATTGGGGCACGTTGTCTCCAAAGATGGTATAAAAATCGATCCTGAGTGAGTTCAAGCTATTCAGCAAATTCCTCTCCCAACTAGCAAGAAAGGAGTGCACTCTTTCTTTGGTAAGATTAACTTTCTGAGGAGATTCATCCCTGATTTTACAGAGCTAACTTTGAATATCTCTCAAATGATGAAAAGAAAATAGATGTTTGGTTGGTCTCTTGAAGGAAAAAGGCCTTTGAAGGTATTAAAGAGGCTATTGCTAAGACTCCTGTTTTAGCGTGTCCAAATTTCAACCAAGATTTTATTATCTATTGCTATGCCACAGATAACACCCTGACTACTGTTCTGACTCAAAAAGATTCTAATGATCATGAACTCCCAATTGTATTCATGAGCTATATTCTAAAAAATCATGAGCTAAGATACAACATAATGGAGAAACATGCTTTTGCAGTGGTCAAAGCTGTCAAGCAGTTTCACTTTTACATTCTTAATTCTCACTCCACAGTATTTGTACTAGATACAACCATCAAGTCCATCCTCACACAACAGGAGTTCGGATCCAAGAGAGGGAACTGGGTGGCCAAGGTTTAAGAATATGACATTGACATTAGACCAACTGAGCTCATTCGTGGAAAAAGCTTGTGTGAACTCATCGCTGAGGGAGCTGGACATGGGTTACTGGAGGATGAGGCTGATCTTCCTACCGTTTTGTTTCTTGGATCAATCGACGAATGGTATGCTGATATCACACATTTTCTCACCTATGGGGAATGTCCCTCTCATTTGAATACCAAAGAAAAGAGAGCTGTTAAGTTGAGATCAGCCCAATATGTCTTGTGGGAAAATGCCTTGTTTAAGCGTGCGTTAGATGGAAGGTTTTTAAAATGCGTGGACCGGGAACAGTAGAAGAAGCTACTTTTTGCTTTTCATGATCAGGCATGTGGAGGGCACTACTCATCAATTGTTACTGCTCACAAGATCCTTCATGGAGGATATTACTGTCCTACCTTGTTCAAAGACGCATCAACATGGGTTGATAAATGTGAAGCATGTTAGACCTTTGTGGGTAGGCCCAAGCTGGCCTCTTTGCCCCTTAAGCCAGTTGTAATCGAAGAACCTTTTCAACAATGGGGTTTGGATTTCATTGGAGCACTTAATCCCTCTTCTAGTACTAGTCATACCCATGTATTAACCACCATAGATTATTTCACCAAGTGGGTAGAAGCCATTCCAGTAAAGAGTACTACCTCAGAAGTAGTATGTAGTTTTATCAAAGAAAACATCTTGGTAAGGTATGGTGTGCCAAACAAGATTGTGACAGATAATGCTTCAAATTTTTCTTCAACTGAGATGATGGATTTTTGCTATGGATATGGCATCTCCCTGGTTCACTCCTCAGATTACTACCCTTAGGGGAATGGACAAGCAGAATCAACAAATAAAAATCTAGTGGCTATAATAAGGAAATTAGTCAATGAATCCCAACGGAACTGGCATAAGAAACTCTATGATGCTCTTTGGGCGGATAGGATCACACCTAAGAGAGCTATTGGGATGTCTCCTTTTCAGGTAGTATATGGAGTGGAAGCCCAATTTCCAGTCACAGTGGAGCTACCAGCCCTACATTTAATGAAGGCCATTGAAGATACCAGTTTCAATGATGCTTTGGATAAGAGGATCATGTATCTCCACAAACTGAATGAGGACAGATTGAAAGTTGTTGATAGGATATTTTCCCACCAATAGAAAGTAAAGGTCTTATTTAATAAAAAGGCCAAGTTTAGAGATTTCAAAATTGGGAGACATCATTTTATTGTGGGATAAAAGACATGAACCTCGTGGCAGCCATGGCAAGTTTGATTCCCTTTGGCTCGGACCTTTCAAGATCAGGCACTTTGCTGGTAAGAATTATTTTTACCTTGATTATATGGATGGTTCTTCTCTCCCACTTCCTTATAGTGGGTAGTACCTGAAATTGTTTAAGTCATAGGTGATTAGGAAGTCCTTTGTATATTCTGTATAGTGTGTGTTCTCCTTTCCTTCCCTTGTTTTTGTGTGTTGTTTTTTTTGTGGTGTTGTCTTCTGTATTAGTTTGCTTTTGATTCTGTGGCCCAATGGATAAGGTACTGGTCTACTTCCCCTAGTTTCTCTGAATTCTTGCCTTGTCTCATTCTTTGAACTTATGCCAAGTCATCCCCAGAAGGAGCCAGCTGTTGTCCATTCAAAATTCCCCTGCTTTTGAAGAGTTGAAAATTGAAAAAATCTACGTTTTTGGGTCATTTTGTGTGATTTTCGGGCCTGTCAGACATTCTTGTCCCAAGTGTCCCAAGTTCTTTTGGGCTCTCTGTTCCCCGATCGGCCGTTTTACCCGAATTCCGCTCTTTTTCGGGCCCGCCAGAACTTTTTGTCCCGAATGTCCCAAGTTCGCTCAGACTCCATGCTCACTTTTTGCCGGCGTCGGCCGAGTCGCGTATTTCACGCTTTCGCGTCCCTTATGTCCCAAACGAAGTTGGGATCCCTATTCACATTTTGTCTGGTTTGGCTGAATTGCACATTCCACGTACTTTCATCTCGCGTGTCCCAGAAAAAAATTGTGCATCTTTTCCCCACATCGCCCGAATCGGCCGAACCGTGTACTTCGCGCTTTCGCGTCCCACATGTCCCAAATGAACCAAGTGCCATTCGTGCTAATTTTTCCCGCTCTACCCGAATATCTTGCTTTTTAATTTGGTAGATGTGTATTTAATGCGCATTCATTGTCTTTCTCTCTCCTAAACCGCTATATAATGAACCGCCCCCTATTTGTTTTTACACACTGCTTTCATGCTATCTATTACTCTTACCCTTGCGACCAAAATTTTTGAGCGTGCATCTATTCCCCCTGCAATTTCATCCCAAATCCAGCCTGCAGCCTCTTATTGACAGTAGGAAGAGAAAGTCTTCCTCCCAGATCTCAGGACCTAATTTCGATGCTGTGGTAGCCTTATTAGGCACTACTCCTCCTACTCACGCCAAAAAAGCCAGAATTACCTCTAGGATAGTGTTTGATGCTCAAGGCCAACAATTACTGGAAATAGCCAAGCCTAAGGCAGACAAGCCAGAGCAAGATTTGCAAGCATCCGATCTGGAGCTCTCGAGGATTCCCATGGGAGAGTCCACCCTTGAAGGTGAGATCCACAATCTTCAGGAAACAGTCACCAGAGTCATTGGGAGGGTAGAGAAAGGACAAAAAACCATAGAGCAGTTGGAGGAGAAGGCTCAGATTCTCACAGGTTTCATCAAGTCACTGCTATCCAAAGATAAAGTTCTAGATCCTACCCCATTGACTACTCTTCCACCACCTGTAATTCTGACCCAAGATGAAGTACAAAGTATCAAAGATATGCACAAGTATTCCATCTATGGTAGAGCTATGGAGGCCATGGTGGATGATATGCTTGTTGCAGGATTGAAATTCATTGATGAAGCTTTCAAACTCCACAGGAAGGTGAACAACTTGCAATAGAAGCTCTCCTCCACTATTGGGAGCATGGATAAAGAACTTAAACTTTGGAGCAGTTGCATAGTAGACCTTCACCTCATGGGACAAACAGATGAAAACATTTTATTGGCAAACAAGGTCTTTGAAGATACAAAGGATAATTTGTCAAAGTCCTGGGTCTATAGCATGGAATGGAAGATCAAGGTGCTGGAGGAGGCTTTGGGAGAGTTAAGAAATAGTTGGCAAAAGGGTGAGGCCTTCAAAACATTAGTTATATCTGCATTCAAGGATATACATTTTCATCTTCATGATGAGACTTCTAGTGCATCTCTCTCTTTGCAAGAAATCAAAGCTCAATTCAGAGCTTTTGTCAAAGGTGATCTATTCAAGGAGAGTTCCATTTCCAAAGAAAAGATGAAGGAGATTTTCTCTCTTCAATCGGTTATAGAGGAAGTGAATAAAGATTATCATACTCATGTCGAATTCGACAAAGAGACGGAGAAATGTCTCAGATTTTGGACTCAGTCCACCGCCAACACGTCTGTTCCATGTGGCAGAGACATAACAGAAGCATTGAAAATATTTAGACAACGGATCCTTAAATTAGTGGGTCCCTCCCAATCTTGAACGCTTGTCTTCTTCTCCTGATTCTTCTCTCTTCTTCTCTTATTCGTCCCGGATTTATTGTAATCAGTTGGGGTATTGCGATTAGCAGCCCTTTAATTAATCATTAGTTAAAAGATGTAGTTACCAAGAGTAACTAATTTGTAAACTATATAATGGCCTCTCCTCGTCATTTTTTGGGGGGGAACTTGGCTTATTTTTGAAAGTGTAAAAGAAATCATAAAGAAATCAATACAGAAGGATTTTTCATTCTTTGTCTATCTGGTTTCCTTTATTCTCAAGCTATTCATTTAATCTTGTGAGATCATTTATCTATATTATGATGAGAAGCTTTGTATTCTTGCAGATGTTATTTATAGGACTTTGTGTCTTTTCAAATTTCATCTTATAAATGTGATACAAATGATCTTATTCCAATTTGCTGTACCCTCACATGCATAAGGAATTACTCTGTCATCTATAATTCTGAATGGTGCTTTTCTGCTCGTTCCCACTTTTTCATTCCTCAGTCCTTTTGTGATTGATGTCCTTTCAGGAAACACTTTCATAATATCCAAGTTCCATAGTAAAACCATGCTTTGTATATGTGTAAATAGGTTCGTTTATGAATAAGGGAACCTCTCCCATTAAAAAGGAGGGACTTTTTGTCCCCTGACTGTTGCTCTTCTTGAAGTTCCTTTTTGACGACCAACAGGCATGACTATTGCCATAGTCTTGGCACAACCAGGAGAGGGTAATGTGGATCATCCAATATGCTTTGCTAGTAGGAAGTTGACACTAGCAAAGTATAATTATACAACAACAGAGTGTGAGGCATTTTCCATGATCTACGTACTTGAAAAAATTCAACAATAATTATTGGCCACACCATTTATCTTTTATACAGATCACACGACATTGAAGTATTTGGTCAGCAAACCTATTTTGCAAGGGTGCATCTGCCGGTGGATACTCCTTTTTCAAGAATTTGATTTTACAGTTTTAGTAAAGCTAGGCAAGAGCAATTTTGGACCTGATCACTTATCAAGGATCAATTCTAGAGAGGACATGCAAAGTATTGAGGAAACTATGTCTGATGCACAATTATTTAGGTTGAATTGTGCACCAACTGATTTAGAAGAAATTGTAGTATTTTTATGCACTAGATTTATGCCAAAAGGGATAAGACATTAGAGAAGAAGTAACTCCATATTAGCTTATTGGAGGTGACCTGTACAAAATAGGAAGAGATGAGGTTTTGCAAAGATGTGTTCTAGAGCATAAACATGAAACAATTATGGAAGAGGCCCATAGAGGATTTGCATGAGGACACTATATAGGGGATGCAACTGTTATGTTTGTGGAGCCTATTTTCATGTTAGAGTATGGTACACCTTCCATGTGTTACACTCGGGTATTTTTTACGGCGGTGCTGCTCGCCGGTGAGTGGGTCAGGGGGGTTCGGGGGCGAAGCCCCCGAAGCAAATTTTCATGGGTGGTTCATTAACCCATGGGTAATGGGTAACCGTTATGGGCTGTTTTTGGGCCCATGGTTTTTTCGGTCTTTTGCCCATTGTTTTGGTACCCACGGTTTTTTGCCCTTGGTTTTGATACCCATGGTTTTGTATCAAACTGCTTAAGTATTTTTCTATTTATATGGTCTTATGCATATGATAGATGGACAAGAAAATGTATTACAGATGTGTTTTGAATTCGGGTTTGAATTCTGTAGAGTTTGTTGAGCATAGCTCCAAACGGATCTGGGTATTGTATTGAGAGAGTGAAGGCTTGTAATAAAATCTGAGCAAGTGATTCTTGGTGGACGTAGCCCAAATTGGGTGAACCACGTTAAATATTGTCTCTATGTGTTGTGTTATTTATTCTGCACTTTTATTTGAGATCTGTAATAATTTCTGCATATTAGTTTCTATTGTTGCGATTATGTGAGGGATTATTCTGCATATTTTATCCCTTATTTCCTAACAATTGGTATCAGAGCCTGGTTTGGTTTGCTGAAGTGTTGAATTGCAGGGAAAGTTTTTAGCTTGAGTCGGAGCTATGGCAGATGAAGGAAGATCTAGGGTTGATAAATTCAACGGGGTAAAATTTCAGTCTTTGGAAGATGCAGATGGAAGATTACCTTTATCAAAAGGATCTTTATACTCCGTTGTCTGAGAAGGTGAACAAACCCTCGAGTATGACAGATGTAGAATGGGATTTGCTGGATAGGAAAGCACTTGGAACGATCCGGCTGAGTCTTGCATCTTCGGTATTATTTAATGTCTCAAAGGAAAAGGCTACAAAAGATCTAATGGATGCATTAGGGAAGTTGTATGAAAAACCCTCTGCCTCTAACAAGATATTTTTAATGAAAAAGTTTTTTAATATGAAGATGTCTGAGAATAGTTCAGTAGCAGATCATTTAAATTATTTCAATACGGTTGTGAATATGCTAGCTTCGGTTACAATAGAATTTGATGAAGAAGTTAGGGCTTTATTAATTCTGTGCTCTTTACCTGAGAGTTGGAACAACCTGGTAATGGCGGTAAGTAACTCGGTTCCAGCTAACTCGAAGTTGAAGTTTGAGGATGTTGTAGGGGTGATTCTAAGCGAGGAAATGTGAAGAAGAAGCTCTGGGGAATCTTCTACTTCAGGGAATGCTTTGACAGTGGAAACTAGAGGGAGACAGAAGAATAGAGGAAACTGTGGAAAATCAAAAGATCGGGCAAGGTCAAAATCCAAGAACAAGATTGTATGCTGGAATTGTGGAAAGCCTGGGCATGCAAAGAAGGACTGTTGGGAGCTTCGGGATAAGAAGAAACAACAGGAAGAAAATAAGGAGGCAAATGTGGCATCGGGTAATGTATGTCAGGATGCTTTGATTCTTTCTTTGCATAATATTACTGAATCTTGGGTTTTAGATTCAGGGGCTTCTTTTCATGCTACTCCACATAGGCATTATTTTGTTCATTATGTTCAAGGGGATTTTGGGCATGTTTTTCTTGGTGATGATGAGCATTGTAGCATAGTTGGAAAAGGTTCTGTTCAGGTTAAAATGTAGAATGGGAATACATGGCTATTGAAGGATGTCAGACATGTGCCTACATTAAGGAGAAATTTGATATCAGCAGGGCAGTTGGGAAGTGATGGTTGTACTGTGATATTTACCGCAGACTCTTGGAAGGTTACCAAGGGTGCTCTTGTGGTGGCAAGAGGTAAGAAGGTTGGAACCTTGTATTTAACTACTGATAATACTAATGATTGTAATCTTGTGGCTTCAGATGCAGATACAACATTATGGCACTATAGGCTCGGTCATATGAGCCATAAGGGCATGAACATCATAAAGAAGAATTTACCTGGATATATAGAAACAGGTTTGGATTTCTGTGAAAACTGCATATATGGGAAATAGAAGCAAGTAAGGTTTCTCAAGGTTGGACCTACGAAGAAAGAGAGTAAGTTAGAGCTAGTACATTCTGATGTGTGGGGGCCGGCTTAGGTATCATCTCTTGGGGGTTCAAGTTATTATGTTACTTTTATTGATGATGCAACAAGGAAAGTTTGGGTTTATTGTATTAGACACAAATATGATGTATTTGACACTTTTGTTAAATGGAAAGCCTTGGTAGAGAATGAAACAAGTCTTAAGCTAAAATGTCTTAGGTCAGATAATGGAGGGGAGTATTACAGCAATGAATTTAATGATTATTGTTCTAAGAATGGAATCCGCAGGCAAAAGACGGTTCCAGGAACTCCACAGTAGAATGGGGTATCAGAAAGGGTGAATAGAACTATAATGGAACGTGCTAGGAGCATGAGGTTACATGCAGGACTGCCTCTTTCTTTTTGGGCAGAAGCGGTGAGCACAGCTGTGTACTTGATAAACAAAGGACCCTCAAGTGCCTTGGATGGAGGCATACCTGAGGAGGCATGGTATGGTAAGAAATTTGATTATTCATTTCTTAGAGTCTTTGGATGTGAAGTGTTTGTTCATATAGAAAAGGATGATAGGACCAAGCTAGAGGCTAAATCAGAAAAATGTACTTTCATTGGTTATGGTGGTGATGACTTTGGGTTTAAATGTTGGAGTATTAAGGACAAGAAAATCATTCGGTCTAGGGATGTGGTCTTTAATGAGAAAGTCATGTATAAGCAACAGTTGCAGGAAAACAAGGAAGAATCCAAGAAAGAATATGCAGTGGTAGAGGATCTTCCGAATGGGAAAGTGACCCATGAATCAGTTCAGGAACCTATTCAATAGGAACCCCAAACTCCTACAGTGAGGAGGTCTTCTAGGGTAAGAAAAGAACCTGAACGATTTTCTCCTTCTCTTTATTATTTATTACTCACTGATAGTGGAGAGCCAGAGAGCTTTGATGAAGCAATGCAGGTATATGCTAGTAAGAAGTGGGAGCAAGCCATGGATGAGGAGCATAAGTCTCTTATGGAGAACCAGACTTGGGATTTGGTGAAGCTACCGGAAGGCAAAAGAGCATTGCAGAACAAGTGGGTGTACAGAGTTAAAGAGGAAGAAGGAGGAAAGAAAAGATATAAGGCTCGGTTGGTGGTCAAGGGGTTTGCATAGAAATAAGGTATAGATTTTGATGAGATTTTTTCTCCTGTAGTAAAAATGACTTCTATTAGAACTGTTCTTGGAATAGTGGCAACAGAAGACTTGCACTTAGAATAGTTAGATGTAAAGACTGCATTTCTCCATGGTGATTTGGAGGAGGAGCTATATATGCAGCAACCAGAGGGCTATGAGGTCAAAGGTAAAGAGGAGATGGTGTGTAAACTGAAGAAGAGCTTGTATGGCTTGAAACAAGCTCCACGTCAATAGTATAAGAAGTTTGATAGCTTCATGATGGAGCAAGGTTATATTAGATGTCATTATGACCATTGTGTGTATACAAAGAAATTTGAGTATGGAAGTTATATTATCCTGTGTTTGTATGTTGATGACATGTTGGTTGCAGGTAAAAACATGCAGGAAATAAAAGTACTCAAGAAACAGCTAAGTGAATCCTTTGATATGAAGGATTTGGGGGCAGCCAGACAAATCCTTGGTATGAGGATAACTCAGGATAGGAAGGAACGAAAGTTGACTTTATCTCAGGAAGAGTACATTAAGAAGGTATTAGATAGGTTTAACATGCAGGATGCTAAACCGGTTGGGACTCCTTTGGCAGGCCATTTCAAGTTATCAAAGGAGTAGTGTCCCAAGACAGAGCAGGAAAGAAACCAGATGTCAAAGGTACCTTACTCATCAGCAGTTGGCAGTTTGATGTATGCTATGGTGTGCACTAGGCCTGATATTGCCCATGCAGTGGGAGCTGTGAGTAGATTTATGAGTGATCCAGGTAAAGAGCATTGGCAAGCAGTAAAGTGGATCCTTCGGTATTTGAGAGGAACCATGGGGATAGTTCTGTGCTACAGTGGATCAGACACCACTTTACGTGGTTATGTAGATTCAGACATGGCTGGAGATGTAGACAACAAGAGGAGCACAACAGGTTATATTTATATTGTAGGTGGGACAACAGTGAGCTGGATTTCACGACTACAGAAGCTGGTGGCTTTGTCAACCACGGAGGCTGAGTATGTTGCTGCCATAGAGGCAAGCAAAGAGATGATTTGGCTACAACAATTTCTTGAGGAGTTGGGGCATAAGCAGGAGGAATGTAAGCTATATAGTGATAGTCAGAGTGCTATACACCTAGCTAAGAACTTTGCTTTCCACTCCAGGACGAAGCATATACAGTTGAGATATCACTTCATCAGGACAACTTTGGAGGAAGATAAGTTGAAGTTGGAGAAGATTCATACCAGTCAGAATCCTGCAGACATGATGACCAAGGTGGTCACAAGGGATAAACTAAAGCTATGTTTAGCTTTGGTTGGCCTTCGTGGATGACAGTGAAGGGTTGAGAAGCTTGCTCAGTGGAAACTAGTCTCCAAGTGGGAGATTGTTATGTTTGTGGAGCCTATTTTCATGTTAGAGTATGGTACACCTTCCATGTGTTACACTCGGGTATTTTTTACGGCGGTCCCGCTCGCCGGTGAGCGGGTCAGGGGGGTTCGGGGGCGAAGCCCCCGAAGTAAATTTTCATGGGTGGTTCATTAACCCATGGGTAATGGGTAACCGTTATGGGCTGTTTTTGGGCCCATGGTTTTTTCGGTCTTTTGCCCATTGTTTTGGTACCCACGGTTTTTTGCCCTTGGTTTTGATACCCACGGTTTTGTATCAAACTGCTTAAGCAGTTTTCTATTTATATGGTCTTATGCATATGATAGATGGACAAGCAAATGTATTACAGATGTGTTTTGAATTCAGGTTTGAATTCTGTAGAGTTTGTTGAGCATAGCTCCAAACGGATCTGGGTATTGTATTGAGAGAGTGAAGGCTTGTAATAAAATCTGAGCAAATGGTTCTTGGTGGACGTAGCCCAAATTGGGTGAACCATGTTAAATATTGTCTCTCTGTGTTGTGTTATTTATTCTACACTTTTATTTGAGATCTGTAATAATTTCTGCATATTATTTTCTACTGTTGCAATTCTGTGAGGGATTATTCAACATATTTTATCCCTTATTTCCTAACAGCAACTGTATGCAAGATAATTTTAGTAGGCTTGTGGTGGGAAACATTGTATAAGGATACTAAGGATTTTATCAAAACATGTGATCACTACTAGAGAATTAGAAAGCTTGGGAATAGAGATGAAATGCCCTTGAAACCTATAGAAATTGTTGAACCTTTTGAGAAATCAGCTGTTTATTTTGTAGTTACTATTGCACCACCCATGCGTAGGACTAGAGTGAACTATAACATCACATGTACTGACTACTTGAGAAGGTGGGTAGAAGCTATGCCTACAAAATATTACACAATAGCCACAAAAATGAGGTTCCTTTGGGAAAATATTATCAGTAGGCATGGATGCCCTTTGAGCTTGACAAGTGATAGAGGAACTCATTTCTTGAATGAGACAATTAGAATTTTTCTAGTAGATTTTATGGAGGCACACCATAAGACTAATCCTTATCACACTCAGGTAGATGACACTGTTGAAGCTTTCAAAAAGATCTTAGGAAAAACCTTAACGAATATATGTGATGTTAGAAGAAAGGATTGGGATGAGAAGGTATCAACCATTCTTTGGGCATATAGAACAACATATAAATAGTTGAACAAGGCCACACCCTTTCAGTTAGTGTTTGGTTTGGAGGTTGTGTTACCTATGGAATTTATGTTACCATCCCTTCGTATTGTGAGCGCAAGTGGATTATCTGATGAAAAGGTTATAGAGGAGTGCATTGAGAAATTGTTGTAATTGGACAAACGAAACACCATTGCATGTTGGAGTTAGAAGACACAAAAGGAAAGATAGAAGGCTTGGTATGAAAAACACATCAAGAATATTTTTTTTCCATTGGAAATATAGTAATTCTATATGACTCCAAGTTTACATGCCACCCTAGGAAGTTTAAAGTCCATTGGTTGGGACCCTTTGAAGTGAACAAGATAATAGAATCAGGAACGTGTCAATTGCTAGCATTGGATGACACCATGTTTCTTGGTTGCTTCAATTGGAGTAGGCTAAATCCCTAGCATAAATAAGCTTCTTTTTATTTGTAATAAGGTAGTATTTCCATTCAGATTAGATTTCCTTTCTTTTTTTTCTTTTCTTATTTTGTTGTAATATGTGTATTCGTGCATAGGAGTTGATTACTACTTATTGAATTGATGCGCAAAGGACCACACATACTTTTATTGTGGGAAGTAGGTATGAACTATAAACATTAAATCTTGGATGATGGTACTTTCCTTAGAGTTGGTTCAGAGGTGTGCATGACAAATTCAAAATTAGGGTACAGGTTGGATACATGTGAGAGAAAAGGAAGGTATTACAACTGTTGTAGGTGCTTAAAAGGAATTTATCAAATTAGAAACCACACAAGAAAGATGTTGCGCAATGTAATGTGAGGGAGGCAACAACAAGATGGGCTACTTGGTATATGGTGTAGATGAAAATGGGTTGTGGCACAAAGAAGTGCTGCAAGGATGATTGTAGCTTGGGAAGTAGTAATGCACTAGAAGGTTACGACTGTCGTGTGCAGAGGAAAGTAAGAAAAAGTGCGGAAAAAGAAAAAACATATTTAAAGCTGTAGTATGGTGGTAGGTGAGGAGTAATAAATGTAATAAAAATTTGGAAATCGATAAAAGGAGTGTCGAAGAGATTTTATTCCTACCTTACCTTGTGAAAAGTTTGAGCGTTTGAAGAGTGAAAAAGTGTGAATTTGAAAAAGGACTTGGAGAATTGAAGCAAACTAGATTGAGATAGCACACGAATTAGTCTAGGAGACCCTTTAGGTGGAAGTTTAGAGCGTGGGGAAGGCGTGGAGGATCACATTCATAGAGTAAGGGTTTGTAGAGACACAGGTACACAAAATTGAAGTTAAGGCACACAATTGTTAAGGAATACTAAGGCTTAGAGTAAGGAGGGTTGTCAAAGTAAACACTTTGCGTGGGTGGTTGAGAAGAAGGTGATCTAGCACCTAAGGCACAAATTTGTTGAATCAGGAAGTTTAAAGTTACATAGTTAAACAAATGACATTGAAGAAGACAAAAATGGTATCACCCAAGGGCAAGGGAAAAGGAAAGAAAAAGAATATTAAAATGGAGGACACACCAAAGGAATGGTTCTTCGAAATTCATTACCCAGGTGAGATCATTGTGGGATAAATATAGGAGTTGCACTTGACCAAGTGTAAAATAAGTGATTATAACCATCGCTCAGAGTAGCACGAAGCGAACATTGAAAAAGACACCATCATAAATACAGACCAGAGGACTGCTAAAGGGAAGCTGGTCTATGATGATAAGGTGTAAAAGGATTTGGAGAGTGTGGGAGTCCTCCAAATTTATGAGTTTCCTTTCTTTGGAAATCCTGAGAACTTATATCAGTGGTTGATGTCATGGGTCCATGAGGATTATTTTTACTTTGCTGGAAGGTGGATGTGCATCACTGCACAAATAATTGACAGGGTTATAGGATTGCACATTCCAGGCCTAGAGATAAGATGAAACAATAGTAGAAGACACCATTATTGCTTTTAAATATCATATGGGAGGTCGCTCGATGAATATTGTGAACATCAATGATCTAGGCACATGAGTCACCACATGCCTTATTAGCTGTAAGTTGGGCACATCAGAAAGATGGATGCAGGTGAAAAAGAAGTGGCTCCACATAGTGCAGAAGATGGTGCAGAAGGCTGCATACAATATCACATAGTTTATTATAGAGGAAATCATTGAGGAAGTACACGTGCGGTTTGTGAAAGGAGTGAAGATAACTTGGGGCATCATCCTTCTTCTGATTGTCTTCTATGAGATAGGGGTACCTGATGGGTCTAGCGATAAAGTATGGAAATACTCGATGGAGAATAAGTCTCCAACGCAAAGGTTAGTAGAGTACATCTATGATGGAGGCATCAATAATGCCTATAAGATCCGAGTAGGAAGATGGTATATATGGATGTGCGAAGCATTCGAGCATGAATGGAAATTACTAAGGGAGCTACCTTCGGTCTTGGAAGGAAAGGTAGAGTTTGTAGTGTATCAACACCATTATCTTGGGAGATTCTACATGAAGATTGGAGACAAGAGCCCATGGTGTAAGCTACCTTATGTATTCACTGCCAAGTATTTCCAAGCATTTATGAATATGATTTTTGATGTGCGGGTGCTGAAGTTTGATGCAGACAAGGTGGACGCTGATTTCCATACACTCCACACTACATATGTATATCTTGAAAAGTCATTGTATGTGGAGACAATGGATTCAGATAATATAAATATCACTCTTGAGACTCTTGTCACAGGAAAAGAAGAGGCATGAGTTTATATTTACTTGAGACCTAGGTTTAAGGATGAAAAACATATTGATGGCACGAACTTGAATCTTCTAAGATTGACCAAAAAATAGATGGTGGTTAAAAAAAGAGTGCATGAAGATACCCATCCCCATCAAGAAGAAGAAGAAGAGGATGACGACGAGGAGGTCAAAGAGGAAGAGGAGCCTACCCTAGATCAAAGTGCAAGGAAAAATAAACAACAAGAGTGTAGGGAGGCAGGATGAGGCATGAGCACTTCCATAGAAACCAAGAAGTCAATGAAGAAACCAAGCTCTAAGAAGAAGACACCTTTGAAGAAGAAACCCAAGGTGGTTTCGAGTGAGGAGATAGAGGACGTGGGGAAGTCGGAAGAAGAGGAGGTACCATAGATACTCCTGATCATTCACACTATGGAAGACATAGATGAAGAAGAGTGTGATGCGCACAATGAGGAAGGTCATAGGAAAGATAATGAAGAGGAATAAGGCCATGACAAGCCCTTTACGAATAATGTAGACCAGGAGACTGAAGGAGGGCACGAAGCAGAGCGTGAAGAGGAGAGAGAAAAAGATAAGGGCGCCAATGTGGGTGAGGTTACAAACGTAGGTATAGGATAAGCGAGTAGCTTGGGGCATGTTATTGCACAGAAGGTACCTACAGGGAAAAGGGGAAAGGGGACAAGAAAGCAAAGACAGATCCCCAAGGTTAATTGATGCAATATAATGATCATCATATAAAGGTCCTTCAGGCACGTTATGAAAGATCAGTGGCCAAAAAAGATCTCTTCTATTGATCATTATTTGATAAGAATGAATCCTTACCATGCACCAAGAAGATGCTCTCTTGGGAATATTAGTTGTATATGGAGGAGATAAAGTTTGAGATAAACACAGAGTCATTATCTGAGACTAGAATTAAATCTGTGCCAGTGGAATCCTTTCCAGTGGTCGATGTTAAAATGCTCATTGACAAACAAGTGTGTAATACACTAAATAAAATGGCATCAGAAGTTGGAGTAAGGATTTTTGATAAATATTCCCCCATTAAGAGAATGTGCGAGGAAGCCAAGGAGAAAGATCAGAAGATTGAGGAGATGAAATAGAAGTTAAGGAAAGATAAGGGATGAACGCGTGGAATGTATAAGAAGGAAAAATTTATTCTTAATGCCATCACTTCCAGCTATCCATACTTGGTCGAGCATGCCCAAGATGTATACCCCTCATGGTTTCACTATCTAGAAGACATAACATGGATGCTCACACATGAGAAGAAGGATTTGGGAACATGGCCAACATCTAAGGATGTAGCCATGTAGAAGAAGCTAGACAAGGACCAAATAGAGACACATCTTGCACAATATGATGTGCCAGATGTAGAACCTAAGGAGGTTACATGAAGGGTAGCATTTGTATTGGAAAACTTCGAAGATTTTGAATAGGTGGTAAACACACATGCCGCCAATGACGAGGAGTATTTGAAGGAGATTCAGGCCAAAATGAAGAACAACAAGGCTGAGAGGGAGAAGGTGTTGGCTAAGGTAGAACAGAAAAGAGATATTATAACAACTCTAAAGGTTGCAATCAGGGAAAAATTAAAAGAAAATTTTCCCTTGGTAACGCGTGGCTTCGCAGCTTGAGGAAATGAACGTGGAGATCAAGGGAAAAATTGATTAGTTAACTCTCAAAGAAGTATTTGAAATCGTCGATGATGTGCTAATCAAGGAAAAAAAGGAATTAGAAGGCTAGAGGGACTTGGAGAAAATTTTAGAAAGGAATTTCTAGGGCTCCTTACACCTAGAAAGGCATGAGTAGTTGCTGGTTATGAATCCTGATTCTTTTGATTCCTTTGGTACAAGCCCAAATTCTAATTTTTAATTCATTCATTCATTGAAGACATTATTTGATTCAATATTGCCGAGGACATAAAATATCCCTAGTGTGGGGTAATGTTGGTCGGGAAAATTGTTAAGTATCAATAGAACACAGAGGCTATGTGCAGGGTATGCACACGAGGATTAGAGTAGTGTGCAAGGGGCACATGTAGTGGAAATACAGGTTGCACACATACACAAAGTCAAGGATATAACCATTTTTCCAGAGTCAGGGATAAAAATAGAAAGGCAAAGTTAAAGTGTTGATCAAGCAAAGGTCTAAAAATAAGGTAAAAGAAGGATGACTTGGCAGTCAAGAAAGGGATATAATTGGAAAAAGAACATGCAAAGCAGGGATAAGGATAGCTCATGAGGATGTCTAATAATAGGATTAAAGCAATGCAAAAAGCATGCAAGATTTTGTAAGCATGACTATTATTCGAAAAGAAAATGTGTAAGAGGTGAAGGGGAAGTCCCCACCCTATAAATATTTATGATGTACCATTGTTTTTGGAGAGACTATGAAGTGTGTTTGTGTTTGAGAGTATAAGGTTATATAATGCTAGTATGATCTAAGTCTGTATGGGCACGCGCATGATCCAGCGCATGAATGCATTGAACTATGGTGTTATAAGAAACTTAACTATGTATTGTTTATGGTGCTTTGAAATGGATAAGTGATTGTTATTTGTAGTTATGTACTCAGACATCTTGATTATGTAATACCATTATGCTTATGATGATGTTTTGAGAATCTAAGTGTTATTATTCATAATGGTTTTGTTTCCTTATTATATGTGCTTCTGAACCACCATGTTATAATGATTATCTATACACAAATGAATGTCTTGGTTATGAATGTGACAAAGATACATGCTAACATTCTGATAAGCAAATAAAAGGAGGTACCTGGTGGCTACGTGCACTTCAGGTGAGCTTCTAGATCTATTTGGATGAAGTGCCAATGCGCATAGCTATTAAGTAGGAAAAATAAGACTACAAATAGTATGTCTTTAAGGATTTTTGATATCCTAAAAGGATGCATTCGTGACTCTTGTGGTCTAATTTATTCTTGTTATCCTTTGGTAGATATGCATAAAATGTGGATATGAAAATTTGAAAATGTCACATTAAAGGAAGGTGACCACACTAAAATTCATATAAAGTCTTCATTTGAAGGGTTGCTAAGGGTGACATGTTGTAGAGATACACTACTATTTGAGTTGCTTCTTGATTAAAATTGGAAAAATAAATAAATAATTATGTAAAGATCAAAGGGAGGGCATCTTCTTATTTAAATTCCAAAATAGGGTTACAAATAAGACATATATTCATTTTATTAATTAATAATCAACATTCATATCATAGTATACATTTATAGTAGTGTTTGTGAGAATTTTTATCAGGTGGAAAAATTGGTGGATATCTTGCCAACACTATGGGAATCTAAGTCCCTCTACTTGATTGGTGCAACTCCATGTTTACATGCGCATATGAAATTTTGTTTCTGTGGTGGCCTTATAGCCAGGGATCCAACATGGGCACTCCACTGACCGTGTGACAAAAGCTTGCAATCACTTGCAAGAGAGGAATTTGCTAGGAGAGCAGGAAAGGGAGTGAGAAAAAGAGAAGGGGATTAATGTTATAGGTAGAAAATTAGATTCCTATAACCATTAACTAAAAAAATGCAACACACATATAATTAGAAGAAAACAATTTTGCAAGTGGCAACGAGAAAAGTTAAGATTAAAAACCCAAAGTTTCTATAATCTCCACATTAAAAAAGGCATGAAACTCCTTTCTTCATTGATGCTTTTGAAAAACTGTACATAGTTAAAAATAGAAGAACATAGAGAATGGAACTAGAAGAAATTTGTATCTCCTTTGTTTCTTCACAAGTAGTAATCTCTCACGAGTATACAAAATTGACAACCTTTTGGAATGAGGGTGTCATTACAATTTATAGACTTAAAGGATAATCTTCGTCTACTCTCTACATGACCTTTCATATTCCTTAAAACTCCATAGTTCTATTTCCATGGTGAAGAAGACAAAAATAACTTTCCAAAAAGTCCAATTTTTTCAAATTCGGACAGGTTGGGTGAAAGATATGGCCATGCAGGTCCAGGGGGTTGAGGAGAAACACGGGTTCCAAATACACTTCCATAGTCTGCATTTAATTAGTTCTTTTCCTTTGGTGTGCAGATGGGGTATTGGTTGCAAGGAACTGAGAGGATAAGTAAAATGTTCCTTTTGTGTGTTTGGTTCCGTTTGCTTTAAATTTTCTTGCACCTAACCTCTGCAACACTCCTTTACTCCACTTTTCTGCACCGACCCATGTTCATTATGGCTCCCAAGCCATTACCAGGAACTAGTTCCACCATTCATTGGTTCATCTGATGCCCTTCAAAAATGCAATACACAAAAATCCCTCATCCCCAATCCTTTGTCTTTTAGCCCGGACACCATTTCTGAGAAATCCATCCCACGGGGAACCTAAGTTCTCGTGGAACTTGTTCTAGGTGCTGTTAGTTCTTCCTCACCCCTTCTGACCTACAAAAACACTTAATCAAGAACTCCTTTTCTTTGTTTTGTGGCTCACATAGCCCTGCGGGGAACCATTGACCATGAGGAACTAGTTCTTCCTAGACTCAGTTTTTTCGAAACCTACAACTCTGCAATATATCAAACCTTTTCATTCAAAATCCTTTGTTCATCAACTAGAAGGCCTTTGCAGAGAATCCTTCCCATGAAAAAACTTATTCCAATTTAACACTCAGTTCCCAAAATCACTCTCTCCTCCGCATTACACTGTTTCTTTGTCTTGTGGGTCCAAAGGAAATGCAGAGCACCTTAGATCACAGGGAACTAATTCCTCCCGAACACCAAAAGTCTGAAATGCACTATATGCCTAGCTAAATTTTCTTCTTTATGGCCCAAGAAGGGATGCGGGGAACTTTGAGCCATGAGGAAGTATTCTGTGAGTTCCATGAACCTTCGACCTATCTGCAATACACTGAAACCTTTACTTTGCGGTCCCAACATCAATGCACAAAACCTAAGACCTCAGAGAACCAATTCTATCCGCACCTGTAAAACCCGTAATACACTACAAAGCCCAACCTTTTCAATTTCCTCTAAAGTTTTCTAACTATTTGGATTTTTAAATCCTGGAGGGAAGGAGAGGAATGCATCAAAACAATTTTAGGTGCCCCAGAACATGAAAATACATGATTTCTCTAGTTTCTTCATCGATGTCCCCTCAATTTGTCCAAGTCTAGATTCCTCAAGTCCTTGGGGAGTAACTTGACAGAGGCATAATTCGAGCATCCAGAGGCCTTTTCACGTACTTCTTTATATGAAATAAATTGGAAATATCATTTTTAAACAACGGGAGGGGTATCATACCTTGATTCTACCTAAAAAATCATAGAAAATTGGATTTTATTTCAGGATCATAAAATGTGCATGCTAAAATCAAATAGTGGGAAGAATTTATTATGTCTTGTGAAATACCTGAAACCATCATCCTCTAGAGATCTGAAATACCTTTCTGATGATGTTTTTTTTTACCTCTAACTCTTTACGAATATCCTAAAATCACTTCCTGAAACTCAAGGGATATTTGTACACTGCAAGTTGCCTCATCCTCTAAGACTGGCCTTTGCTGAAACTATCCCAAAACCATCTAAAAATTCCTAGAATATTCATAAATTAGTTGCACAATGATTTTGGCTCTTGAATACATGTCCATGATAAATATAGGTCTTTAGCACTACTTTGATGAATATGCGCTTGAATGATCGTATTTTTCCTAAATCACCTATGAGGAATGATGACACTCACAGATGGACCACTAGAAGGACATAATAGGACTTAAAATTGGGGGGGAGGTTGATCTGGGGTGTCTGGAAATGTAGGACATAGAATTTTTTTGACAATAGGGTATGGTTGTCCTGTTTTTGGGAGAATTTTTCCCATGCAAAAACACAGGACAACAACTGGATCTAGCTTGGGGACATGTTATCGATCAAGTGCAACGAGGACATGGCATGAGAAATCATAGAATCTCAACAATTATATTTGACCAGTTCTTTATCCCTTGGGATACATAGAGTCATTTGGAATGGATTACTAAGATTACACACACACATAAAACAACACAACACATGACACATGGAAAGGAAAGAACACACACCACAAGAAAGGGAAACACACACCTAAATCACCTATGGTACAATATGGGGGACAAACCAATTTCACTGAAGTTATCTTCTATTCTCAAAGGTTACCCCTAAGTGGGTAACGCCAAGTGATGGTGATCCATGAAACCATGGAATGGTTCCATGAAGTATCCTCCTCTCCTCAACTACTTATGTAAGCTAGATGCTTTCATAATTATTTGTGTATTGTTTAGGAGTGAGCATACATGAAATTATTGATGCTAATATCCTCTCTTAGAGAGTCTATTGCCTTCTGTTGGAATGAAAAAATGACGAAGTATAAGAATAGGTAGGAACGAACACTCTTGCACGGGAGGATGAGCACACATAAGGATGAGCAAGGTTGCATGCGGGATTGTGCAGGAGGATAGACATGTTGAGGACTTAGCTATTTTCCAGGGATACGCTAAAAATAAACTTGAAGTTCTCAGCATGTAAGGATGCCTTGGCAAACAAGTATTGGATATTTTTGGAGAAGGCACATGCAAACTGAAGATGAAAGTGCATGTATAAGTTTAATGATTAATAGGATTAAAGAAAGTTCTATTTATAGGATAATCTATTATTAGCCCCATTGTAAAAGCATGCAACTATTAACACATGGCTATTTTAAGCACACCTAGTATTAGGAAGTGCATGGGTAGTGAAGGGTAAGTCCCCACCCCTATATATAATTGGTATACCTCATTTTGTTGGACACCCGTGATGTATTAGTGTTATGTTTCTCTGATCTACTAACATGCATGACTCTATGTTCACTAATATTGATTATTATGCATTTAGATTCTGGTATGTAATATTCTTGTTATGAATGGATCACTGTGGTTGGATCATGATCATTGATGTATCTAAATATGGTGATTACATGGTGTAATTGATCTTAATTATTATTTGATCTGTTATGTTTCCTTATTATATGTGTTTTCATTCTAATCTTATGATATGATGTATGTAATGATATGTTCTTTAATGTATGCTTTGATAATGGTTATGATGGATATGTATGTTAACATATTGACAAGAAAGCACAAAGGAGGGACTTGATAGCTTCCCATGCTTCGGGTGAGCATTTAGATCTATCTGAATGAGGTGCTAGCTCGCATAAACATTAGAGTGGAAATAAGAGACTAAATTTTGGTTATGTTACCGAGACATATTTTTAAACTGTCTGCCAGGATCTTGCATGTAAATGTCATATCAACTGATTCTTGAGAGTATTGAAAGTTGGGTAGAAGATGGCCAAGATAATTTTGCACAAAGATATAGTCCTAGACTTGATTTCAATGCATGACAGTGGGTGGAAGATAATATTTATCATGAGCTCTATGAGACGTTCTTCAGCTTCTTTCCAGATGAATTATATGAGTGGCTCACAACATATGCATTCGGGAAGTGTTGGGGATATAGGCCGAAGCTTTGGATGTAAGAAGATTACCAGACTTTGTTTGATGTTGATGTGGAGTGGAATAGAGTTATAGATTATTAGAGTGGAGTGCATGATTATACATTGGAATACGTTATTTCTACTTACTTGTGTCTAGAGGAGGATGAGTTCAGATTCTTGTGTGAGCCTAGAGAATCGTATTTGCACTCTATACCCTTGGCGATTAGGATCTTGATCATAGAAATGGATTAAGAAAACCTCCCTATGGATAGCTAAACCCCCATTTTGCATAGGGAAAGAAGCAGGTGCGGTGAAATATGGTGGAAATGGTAGCATGTTGAGCAGAGAATACTTAACAAAAGGCACAAAAGAGGCACATGTTGGAAAACAAGGCATGTTTAAAGGTGCAAACGGATAAGGGAAACACATGTGTGAAGGATAATTTCATATTTCAGGACTTAGTTGTTTTTGCACATGAGGGACTATTTTTAGAGATGGTGTGCAGAGCACACAAACAAAGCAAAGACGTGCACGCCACACATTGGCTGTTTTTGGAGGATCGACTACAAAGCACTTTTCATGGATGTGGGCTAAGAATAGATTCATCACTGTCAGTTAACTAAAGAGAGTCTATTATTAGCACACTTGCATGTGGGGATATGACTGTAAAAAGTGCGTGGCTAATAATAACATGCGACCTATTTTGGGATTAGATAAATGGTGAAGGGAAAGACCCCACCCTTATAAGTATGTAGTAAACTATGTAAAAAGAGATGCATGGAGATAGGAAAAGAGAGCATAGTTATGCGTGTGAGAACTAGGGTATAGTGAGATTATGCTACTAGATATGTCACGTGCATGAGCATATACTACTATTAATGTAAGGAGCTTCTGTGTAATTATCATATTTAATATAATGAAGGATATTGGATGAATCCAAGTGTTATTTCTATGTGTTTTGGATCTAGTATGTTCTTGATTTCATCATGGTTAGTACTTAATTCTGTTCTCCCTTAGCTATAGATCTGGCATGCTCAATAGAATGATGTATTAATAATGGAACTGCATGCATTATGTCTTCATCATGATAACATCCTACAATAGCAACCCTAAAGAGGGGCCTGGTACCTTTACGTGCTTTGGGTGAGTGCTCAGTCTAGGCTAAGTGATGTGTCAGCGAGTATGGGGTCTTATTGGTGAATTCTAGGCTGCATCATTTGGTTCCATTGCCGGGACCTCTTTTTCAGTTGTTTCCAGGATGGTTTATGACGAAGAAATACCAGTTGACCTTAACAAGTGTTGTGGAGTGGATACATGATCTGTTAGAAGAATACACACAATGGTTCAACACTGGATCTGAGATTAACAAATGCACTTGGGTGGAAAAAAATATGTATGACAATTTATATGAGAGTTTTTTCACTATGTTTCCAACAAAATTGTACGAGTGGCTGATTGCTTATGCATCTAAGTGGAATTGAAGGTATTGCGCACTTATCTTGATGTAAGAAGAATTTCAGGCCCTTTATGATGCTGATCTGATTTGGAGTTGAGCTATGGATACGTGGTTCCATGGTGTTTTACACAATTATATTTTGGAGTATTCAATTTCCACTTATTCATGTCCAGAAATAGCTAAATTATAGTTTTACGATATCCAAGGGGAACTTACATGTAAGGCATTTCACTGGCGATCAAGATCCTAATGGTAGCTTTGAATTTGAAGAGTAAAATGATGGCTAACTAAACCCCACCATGCGCGGGGGTAGGAGCAGGTTTGGTAAAAGATGGTAGACCTAGCGGAATAAAGGTAGAGAGAGGAAATGTGACTTAAGTATAATGAGGCACACGAGAGGGAGATCGAGAAGTAGTGGGAGGTTGCAGAACAAATGGCATTGTGGAGAAGTTTGGGAAGGAGTTGAAATTCACGTAGAAGATGTGGAACCCGAGCCTCAGGAACTCCCCCATTTGGGAAAACATGATAGGGAACCCTCCTCGGCCTCACATAGAAGCGCGCCAGTAGAGATGACCTGGGCCATAGGCGGGCATCTGAATCCACTTGAAAACCTTGCCATTGCACTTGGTTTTCCAGCATCTAGTATAACAAGCAGTCAACAAACTAATTCAAGTAGTGGAAGAGTAGGAGTGAGTCTTATGAAAGGTATAATAATGGCATCACAAATGGATTCATTGTTATATGGGAGTACTTTTTCAGGTGTATCATCAGCGCAGAATACAAGTGCGTTGATTTTTGGACTTTCTTCTGGGAGTGGTAATGCTTTGCAGACTGTCAGGGTGCAGTTCAGTTCTACTGTTGGGACACAAGGAAGTATATCTTCTAGTCTAACCCTAGCCACATGTTTGGGATCATGAGGCATAGGTAGCTCAAGTTCCAATGGATCTGGTGGTTCTGGAGGTAGGGGAAACACAAGAGGTTCTGGATCAGGTTGACAAGGTCCACACCAACCCCTGAATATTTACATGGAGATTTTTCTTTATTTCCAAAGTATAGGGGCATAGAAGATGCTGCTGAACATGTGCATATGTGTGAAATACTGTGGCACGTAAAAGGAATAATAGCTTCTGAGCGTAGGGTAACCCAATTTTCTACTACATTACAAGGGCGCACACATAGCTGGTACACAAATTTTGACCTTGATTAGACTTGCGTGGACTATATAGCTTTAAAAGATGAATTCCTTAAAGAGTTTCACATCCCTGAGTTTGAGCAGAAGAGTATAAGTGCACTCAAGGATATTAAGCAAGGCACTACTAAAAGTGTTAGAGAGTATGATACATGGTTTAAAACATTATTAGCTAAGCTTTCTTATGACATACATGCAAGACAACATGCACAATGGTTCGTTGGGGGTTTGATTACACCTTTTAGGAGGGAATTATCACATAAGATATACACTTATCCACGTGAAGCACTTGAAGTAGCCTTATGCGCTAAAGCAGTTGGAAGCATAGACACTAGAGTAAGCCCAGTTTTAGAACCACATATCGTAGCTATGGAAAAATAGTTGGAGAAACTATCGACAAATTCAACACATGAGACACACACAGGGATTTGGTGTACAAATTTTGAAGTAGAAGGTCACACCAAGGATAGTTTTCCTCATAGATAAGTGTGATAATTGCTAGTGGATTGTGAAATATGCCATTTAAACCATGATGCTAGCTGCTGCGCATTATTACAACGTGCGATAAGGAAGAACATTTCAAGCTACTATAAAATCTACAGGTCCATGACTCATGACACGAAAGACTGACGGCTGATTGGTCAGATCCATGATGCTATAGATATTTACATACGATAGACAAGAGTTTTAGATAACTCTAAGGGCAAGAACGAGCATCAGGACTAGGATCACAATCAGGGGCACCATGATCAGAATTAAGGGTGCTTTATCAGTGGTCGTGGCAGAGGTCAAGAATACCATGGTGGATTTGGAGGATGAGGTCGTGGTAGTGGGAGAAGTGAGTTTCCCCACGGAATATGTTATACATGTGGATCTCCTGACCACTATAGGCGCGAATGTCCCCAGAATATTACATGTTATTTCTGTGGAAAGAATCATAGCTATGAGGAGTACCCAGACTTGTATTAACATCTTAGCAAGTAGCATAAACAAGAAAACAAAGGTGCATGGATGGTTAGGATACAATGCGTTGTTGAAAATCAATGGATGCCTAAGTTGGCAGCAGAGTCCGAAGAGTTGCAAGTGAAGATTACGACCCGTGCTGAGGCAGCACGCGCTAGAGAAGCATTATAACAGAAGCTTGCCATCACCAGGGAGGAGGTTATACATGCATGATAAATAGATCTTTCCTATCAGAAGGAGGTTTATCTGGAAACCATGGAATCTCTCATGAATCTTCAGAGTGAGATAGAATACTTAAAAGAGCAATCATGGAAGATGGAGAAAAATAAAGTATTTGAGATGGTCCAAACTAATATAGATGACATAAGGGAAGTTTGTAAAATGTTATGCTAGGAAAATATCATTCCACTGTTAGGGATTTGGTTAAAAGGAAACATTCTGTGTGCAAGTGTTGAGACTGGATGACAAATCCTGAATGCGAATCTTCCCCCCCATAGCCTAGATTATGACAAATAAATCACTCTGAATTCTATTGTGGATGGGTGGCTATTCAGTAATATACTGATTGATAGAGGTGTGGAAGTCAATGTTCTTACCTTAGATGGATGGGTATAAATGGGGAGACCCCCATTGCAGCCATCATCTAATGTATTGTTCATGGCTAATCGAACTAAGGCCACTCCCATCAGAGTTTTGAAAGATGCATCCATTACCATCCAAGGGGCCAAGTTCACTGGATACTTTGAGGTTTTAACGCTGGTAGAGTCAGATAGCTTCCCGAATCTATTGGGGCATCCTTGGTGTTATGCGAATAATGTTGATCTTTGGTTCAACACGGGTTACATTAGTTTTGAAAATAAGGAGGAGAGAGTTATTATCCCTTTAACAGATGGAAAATCTGTGCCCTATGTTGAGCCCTTGAGTGAAGAATATCTGAATAGGATTTATGTACGTGCCATCCGAGATCCAGAGATACTTGAGCCAACTAAAGAAGGAATAATTCAGTGGGAGGATGCAAAGTCTATTAGCGATACTACAAGTGTTGCTTGTGATAATTGGGCTCATAGTACTTATGAGTTGGTGGGGCGCGAAGTAAAGAGCATATTTTCTAGAGGAAGAAAACTACGTTATGTCAGGAGAATAGGTAACAACTCGGTACCTTGTTACACCAGAGAAGGAGATCCTATGGTGTTCCTACGTGCCATGGAAGCACAGTGGACAGTTCAAGTTCAGAGGAGGAACATGTTAGCATATACCCTACGTGGGACAACAACGCACTGGTGGGTGGTTCACAGAGGTAATCTTATAGAATGGAATGAGATCAGGATCGTGCTATCTAATTGGTTCTACTGGAGCAATGCACCTATGTAGATATGCACTTATTATGGTAATAAACTTGTTCAACATCACATCCAGTAGTGTGAGAGAATCTAGACAATGAGACATGAAGCTTTACCACCTTCGCTATGAGTGCACAAGTTTTATTCCACTTTACAAGGATGCACGTGTTCTTGGTATGTAAATACAGAACTCCATAGAGAGACTAGAAATTGGTAGGATTTAACTACAAGAATGACCCATATGTTTGAATTCTTTTCTACAAAGCCTCCGGTGGAAGAAGAATTGAAAGTCATAAGGTGCTTAACTATGGGAGATAGTGCAAAGGATGAAGAACTCCTTCAGGAGTTATTAGATGAAGGAAACTCAAGAACACGTCTCATTGAAGAAATAGAGGTGGATGCAACACTACTTCAACGCACTTGCCTTGAGAAAGAAAAATGAAAAATGGTCTACTTAGTGGATGATGAAGAAGTAGAAAATATGGATGTAAATCATTCACTAGGTAGGCGTGAGGTGTTGGACAGTGTAGATAAGACCATGCACGCCTATCATGAAACTATGAAGACAAAGAAGGTGAATATTGGATCAGAAGTTGAGCCTAAGGAGGCCATAATTGGGGACTATTGGTCAGATTCTGAAGTGGCAAAAATCATAGAGTTACTAAGGGATTACTAGGACTTATTCCCTAGGGGGTACCATGAACTTAAAGGCGTGCATGAATCGTTAGGGGAGATGAAGATAAAACTTAAAGAGGGTGCGTGCCTAGTTAGAAAGAGACCCTACAGGATGAACCCCAACTTGCGTGAAAAGGTCAAAGAAGAAATTGACAAAATGTTGAAGTCTGGAATTATCAAGCCCCTGGATGAGTTAGTCCAATGGTGATCAGTATCAAGAAAGATGGATAGATTAGGATTTGTGTGGATTACAGGGAGATGAATGTTGCATGTGTGACAGACCCATTTCCTATGCCATTCAATGAGGAAATACTAGAAGGCATTGTAGGGCACAAAATCTATTCGTTTATAGATAGGTTCTCTGGGTATCATCATGTTAGGATTTCCTAGGTGGATCAGGAAAAGAATACATTTACTACTGAATGGGGTAGCTTCACCTATACTGTAATGCCTTTTGGTCTGAAAAATGTGCCTGTTGTATTTTCACGCATAGTTGTTCAAGCATTCAAGGAATTTATTCACAACTTCTTACAGGTCTATTTAGATGATTGGACGGTGTATGGATTAGTTAAGGATCATTGTGACAATATGTGCTTGATGTTTGAAAGATGTATACATTTGAGTATCTCCTTAAACATCAAAAAGTGCATATTTTCTACACTGTTTGGGATACTTTTAGGACACATAATCTGTAAGGAAGGTTTGTTGGTTGATCTAGCCAAGGTTGCAGTCATTATAGGCCTAAGGGAGCCTACCAGTCAAAGTGAGGTGCATGGATTTTTGGGTCATACATGATATTACAGAAAGTTTATCAAAGGATATGCCAAAGTTTCTGCACCAGTGGAAGAGTTACTAAAAGGTAGTGGTACATTCTATTGGGGAGAACCGTAGTAGTGCGCATTCGAGACATTGAAGGAAAAACTTACTACTACGCCTATTCTGTGTTTTCCTTCATGGGAACAACCATTTCATGTACATGTTGATGCCTCTGGAATGGCCATTTGCACAGTGTTAGCTCAACTTGGAGAAGGTATTATAGATCATCCTATCTATTTTGCTAGTAGAAAGCTGACTCCTGCAGAACAAAACTACACAACTATAGAGTGCGAAGCTTTGTCGATGATCTATGCATTACACAAGTTCTGATAGTATCTGCTAGCTACACCATTTTTATTCTATACAGATCACATGGCATTGAAGTATTTGGTAAACAAGCCCATTTTACAGGGGCGCATATGCAGATGGGTACTATTATTTCAAGAATTTGATTTCACAGTTGTGGTAAAACCAGGGAAAAGTAATTCTTGACCAGACCATCTATCAAGAATACAGTCAGGAGAAGAAGCACATGCAATTGAAGATACCATGCCAGATGCACAATTATATAGGTTAAAATGCACCATCAGAATTAGAGGACATTGCTATCTTTCTATGGACTGGTGTGGCACCAGAAGGAATGAAGGCCTTAGAAAATAAACAACTTGCTATACGTGCGACACCTTTCATGTTGATCAACGGTGACCTGTACAAGTTAGGCAGAGATGAGGTATTATGCCATTGTGTATTGGAGCATGAGCACGTGGATCTTATGGAGGAGGCTCATGGTGGTATTACAGGTGGCCACTATGCAGGTGATGCTACTGCGCGAAAGATCCTACTCACTGGATTATGGTGGGAGACCTTGTATAAATATTGTAAGGTGTATTGCAAGGTGTGTGATCATTGTCAGCATCTAGGAAAACTAGGGCAAAGAGATGAGATGTCTTTAAGACCTATTTCTAGTGTGGGACTGTTCGAGAAATGGGCTATCAAATTTGTAGGACCCATTTCACCGGCCACGTGTAGGATTGGGTCATGCTACATCATTAATTGCACAGATTATCTCACAAGGTGGGTAAAAGCAACACCTACAAAGGATTGTACAATAGCTATAACAACTAGGTTTCTATGGGAAAATGTTCTTACATGGTATGGATGTCCTTTAAGTCTGACAAGTGATAGGGGCACACATTTTTTGAATGAGACAATAAGGATATTATTAGATGAGTTTATGGTTGTGCACCATAAGACTACACCTTACCATCCTCAGGCAAATGGAACTGCCGAGGCTTTCAATAAGATTTTGAGCTAGACCTTGACAAAAATTTGTGATGTTGGAAGAAAGGACTGGGATGATAAAGTATCTGCTGTACTTTGGGCATATAGAACAACTTATAAGAGGTTGAACAAAGCCACACCATTTCAGTTAGTGTTTGGCGCAGAAGCCATTCTTCCTATGGAATTCATGTTACCTTCTTTACGTATCGCATGCACTGGAGGTCTAGCTGATGAGAAAGATTTAGAAGAACGGATGGAAAATATAATCAAGTTGGATGAGTGATGAGCCATAGCATGTTAGAGTCAGAAGCAAGAAAAGGCCAGGTAGAAAGCATGGCATGACAGAAACATAAGGGATAAGAAGTTTGAGATTGGACAAATGGTGCTTCTCTATGACTCTAAGTTCTTGC
The DNA here is from genome assembly GCA_019776745.2 of Taxus chinensis. Taxonomy (NCBI): domain Eukaryota; kingdom Viridiplantae; phylum Streptophyta; class Pinopsida; order Cupressales; family Taxaceae; genus Taxus; species Taxus chinensis. The sequence continues at coordinate 3,300,980 of CM034156.1, read as the reverse complement.
ACCATCTAGGAAAACTTAAGGTACATTGGTTGGGGCTGTATGTTATCACTCATATACTTGAAACAGGCACTTGCCAGTTAGAAGCACTTGATGGAACACGGCTACCTAGTTACTTTAATGGGATTAGGTTGAAGCCCTACTATAAATAAGTCTTCTTGGTGTTTGTAATAAGGCAGTGTTTCCATTTAGATTAGGTTTTCAATTCTACATTTCCTTCATGTGTTTCCTTCTTTGTCACTATGATTTGTCAATTTAGTTGGTGTGTTTGTGTAATAAGCGTGTTTGTGCGCGTGAAGCTAATTACTATCTGAAGCATGTTTATGTGCAGAGGACTGCACATACTTTTAGTATGGGGTGGTTGTTGATATCAAGGTACAAGACTTCTGGAATTGAAAGGTGAAAAGAATAAACTACTACGGGTGCTATTCAGGTGCTATTCAAAGTTAAAAGATTGCTTCTAAAAAGTGACCAAAGATGGAGATGAATGAAGGGACAATATAACAATGAGGTAAGCAGAGGCCATAACAACTACAAGTGGAAGGTGTAGTGACAAGGTACTCAGGTGCAAGGAAGCACGCTGAAGAGAAGTCTGTGACCAAAGGGTAGGAAGGCATGCTAGAAGGTTATAGCTGGGGTGTGAAGATGTACCTCATGGAATGAAGAAAATTGGTCAATAAATGAGAGGACATTGGGTAGGTGAAGGAGTAATAAATGCATCAAAAGTGTGAAAATATATATAAGGATGGGATGCGAGTTCATTCTTACCATTGCGATTAAGAGAATTTGAAAAGATCTAAGTGCGAGGAGCCGAGCAATCATGTAGAGGTACAAAGAGTGTGAAACTAGACATGGAAAGGAGGTTTGTGCGAAGGAGAAGCTTATGTTCCCATAGGAGAAGGGTTTGAATGAAGCAGACATGTTACAAACGAGCTAGGGCATGCAATTTACACTAGGGCACGAAGATTTGAGCTAGGGTTTGAGTTGCATGTTGCAGAAGTCAAAAGGAGAGTATTTTCATTGGATTGTAGGGTAGAAATGGCACCAAAGAAGGCAGCTACAGCAGGAGTTAAGGGAAAGAAGAAGGTGGTCGTGGAGGAAGAAGAAATGACCCATGATAGCAATTTTTCAGAGATGCAATATCTAGAGGGGGTTATAGTAGGCCAAGAATGGGATTCCCACACTCAAAGAAGCAAGATAAGTGATTACAACTATCGTACCATAGAAAACAAGGAGTTGGATGCACTATTGAACACGAAGAAAAATAAGCACACGATGGAGGACATGTCGATCTATGATGACACTGGGGAGAAGTTATTAAAAAATAATGGAGTATATTAGTTATATGAGCTCCCCTACTTCACAAAATATGAGCCCTTGTACCAATGGCTCATGATCAGAGTACATGAAGACTTCTCCTATTTTGCAAGATGCAGAGTAAGGATTTTAGCCGCACTGATCTCCACAGTGATAGGGTTGAAGGCTACAGGTGAAGACCTCAAAGAGAAATTAACAAACAAGGCTGAAATTTTGGAGACTAGAAGGGAGATGGGATACACCAAGGGTTCATGCAATATGGACATAGATAAGCTGAAAAAGTACCCAGATGTGCAAGAAGTCGCACACCTTGTAACAAAACTAAATGACCAAGAGAGGTGGTCACAAGTGAACACCATGTGGCTGCACATTGCAAAGAAGATGTCTGAAGGGGTAGTACACAACATTTCAAAATACATTATATAAACTATAGTAAAAGAAGCACGTTCATGAGGAAAGATTAGTTCTGGAGATGTTCTATTGTCTCTCGTATTTATGGAGATTAGGGTGCCCGATGGACCAAAGGAGAAGATCTGGGAGTATCCCATGGAGAACAATTCACATGCAGATCGATTCAGTAAGTATTTATGTGAAGGATCAATGACCAAACCAGTGAATCAGAGGGCTGAGAAGTGGTATAATAGGATTCATGTGATATTTGAAGAAGAATGGCACATCCCCAAAGAATTACCTTTGGTGGTAGGTAAGGTAGAACAATTTGCAGTATACCAGCATTTTTGCATCACATGGTTTGTGATGAAGGATGTGGCTTGGAGCCCATGGTGAAAACTGCTGTATGCCTTCATAGCAAGGTATTTTAAGGCATCGGTTCATAGGTTCTTAGGCGCGTGCCACCTAACATTCAATGCAGACAAGGTACACTGTGACTACCATAGACTAAGGAAGAAGTATTGACATCCAAGGCACAATGCATATATTGAAAGGCTCATCTCAGATGTGTTGAACATAAAACCAGTAAGTTTGGCTGTTGGAGACATTGGAGCAAAACTTGTGTACCTCTAACTAAAGCCCAAGTTGGAAAGTAACAAGTATATGGAAAATGAGTTCGCACTCCCAGGGCCACCAAAGGGTAAGCATACCATGGAGAACATTCCAGTGCCTAAGCCCATAGAGACAATCAAAGTAGAGGATGAGCGCAAGGATAGTTGTGGTTTGGAACACAGGAGGAGGAAACAATCAGATAAAACTGAATCAGAGTGCATGACTACACCAACTCATGGGAAGGAAGAAGAAGAGGATCCAGAAGCAGTTCAAGGAGAGCACCACTTTAAAAGAGTATTCAGGTGAACAAGGACTCAAGGTGTTACTCCACACTCAATGTGTAGGTTACCTCGATTATCTCCATAGAAGGAGACAAATGAGAAAAGAAGAAGGAAGTTGAAATTGGATGAAGAGGCAGACAAATCTGAGGAAAGCGCACCAGGGTCTCCTACACCATCTGAATATGGGGAGGAAACACAGAGTAGGGAGGAGCCATAAGAGGAAGTAAAAGATGAAGGAATTAAGGATGTGGAGGAAGGAGAAAAGGAGAAAACAGAAGGCACATATGAGACTGCTCGGGGTATGTCAGAATAAAATCCAAATCTTGGAGCCCCATTTACTAAGGGGCTTAGAACAAAGAGAATGAGTGGGGAACACAATGCACCAATCATGGGCTATGCTCAGGAAATAGGTAAAATTTTTCAAACCGGTTTTCAGAATATTGTGACACAGAAGGAGTTATTTGGTTGGGATTTTATGGATGAAGATATGGCGACTGTGCACACAAGGAAGCAACTTTCATGGTCGATGCACATGCATATGGACGAACTAGACTTTGATGTGTGTGGGGAGTCGTGTGTGTCGAGGAGGTTGAAAAAGAATCCCTAAGCTAGAAACATAACAATAAAGGCTATTATTATGTTCGATGAGAAAATAAGTAATGCATTGGTAAAGGTCTCCATAGAGGTGGCTCAAAAGAACATGGATAAGGCCGTAACCATCAGGGCACTGTGAGGGGGAATTAAAACAAAAGATGCAAAAATAGCGCACCTAGTCCAAGAAAAGGATTTGGACTAGAAGAAGAACCATGCATTTATCAGTATTACAGAGACTATTGGGGACCATGTATTGAAAGCACGACCACATCTGGAGCCAAAGGTACTAGAAAAATTTTCTTTTGCAATCCACTATGTCAAGACTTTGGTTGATTCGGTACTTGAAGATGAAACCATGCAGATGCCAACCCCAAAGAATACTGAGTAAGAGGCAGAAAGGTCAAGGGATGCAGTAAAGAGAAAGATTTTCATCTTACAAAGGATTGCTGCAAGTGTTGCGGGAAGAACTAAAGAAGGCAGACCAAGCCTTGAACATCTATATAGCTCCAGAGGCACTCATCAAAATAAAAACCCTGGAGAAGGAAAATGAGGTCCAAAAAGTGATGAAGGACGACACGTTTGGCCACACAGAAAGAATAACATGGGTTAAACAAAAGTGTGAGGCCCTTGTAGTAGCACAAGAACCACACAAGGGACAACTAGATGAACTTGGGAAACTCGTCACGCAGAAGATGTATTTTATAGAAGGAAGGATGTCTGCAATGTCCAACATTGTATTGGTCTTGCAGAATGAAAAAGGAGAGATTGAGAAAGATGAACTAGAATCCATTGTTGTGGATATTCTAGAAAAAGTAGAGGAAGCACTCACTGAGTGGCATACCTTGGAGGCTGAAAGAAAGGAGGAATATCCTGAATTAATTTCTTAGGTTGAAGTGGATGAACTTGTGGGGTAACATCATTATTTTGTGCATATAGATTCATTCTTATTCTTTCCATTCAGATTCTTTAATTCATTTTGAAACAACCATTGATAGGGCGGAAATACAATTAATGTGGGGTCATGTTGAGTAGAGAATACTTAACAAAAGGCACACAAGAGGTCTGCGTGGGAAAACATAGCATGTTAAAAGGTGTGAATGGATAAGAGAAACACGTACATGAAGGATAAGTTCATATTTCAGGACTCAACCATTTTTGCACATGAGGGACTATTTTTAGAGATGGCGTGCAGAGCACACAAACAAAGCAGAGACATGCACACCACACATTGGATATTTTTGGAGGATTGACTACAAATCACTTTGCATGGATGCGGGCTAAGAATAGGTTCATCATTGTCAGTTAACTAAAGAGAGTCTATTATTATCACACTTGCATGTGGGGCTATGACTGTAAAAAGTGCGTGGCTAATAATAGCATGCAACCTATTTTGGGATTAGATAAGTGGTGAAGGACAAGACCCCACCCTTATAAGTATGTAGTAAAATGTGTAAAAAGAGATTCATGGAGATAGGAAAAGAGATGCATGGAGATAGGAAAAGAGAGCATAGCTATGCGTGTGATAAATAGGGTATAGTGAGATTATGCTACTAGATTTGTCACGCACATGAGCGTATACTACTATTATTGTAAGGACCTTCTGTGTAATTGTCATATTTAATATAATGAAGGATATTGGATGAATCCAAGTGTTAGTTATGTGTGTATTTGGATCTAGTATGTTCTTGATTTCATCATGGTTAGTACTTAATTTTGTTCTCCCTTAGCTGTAGATATGACATGCTCTATAGAATGATGTATTAATAATGGAACTGCATACATTATGTCTTCATCATGCTAACATCTTGGAACAACAACCCTAAAGAGTGTCCTAGTACCTTTGCATGCTTTGGGTGAGCGCTCAGTATAGGATGAGTAATGTGCCAGCACACCTAGGGTCTTATTGGTGAATTCTAGGATGTATCACAATAGATAGATAAAGGGAGGAAAGATGACTCAGATTTAATGAAGTGCGGGAGAGGGAAATAACACATGCACAAGACATTAAGGAGTCACTTAGGTTTAGGAGAATGAATGGTTCACAAAGGTTTTGAATCTCTCATAGAAGATGAGGATCCACAACATTCGGTACTCTCAACTTTGGGCAAGTGCAGTAAAGAGTCCCCTTTGGTTTCATATGAGAGCACATCAGAGGAGAAGACAAGGACTGTGGGCGCGTATTTGATCCCACCTAGCCACCCAACCCTTGTGCTTGGTGTTCCAAACATAGAAGTAGTTATTGAGAAGTGGCCTAATGCATGTAGGAAAAAATAGGCATGTAGATATCATTTTACGTTAGATTCAGAAGTGCATCATACAACACATACACCTATGGCAGCGCATAACACACTTTTGTTCAGAAGTTTGATTATAGGGTTGTATTCAGGCACATCCTCAGGAAAGAATGTTGGTGCATAGAATATTAGAACCACTTATGTGAGTGTTGCGACCACACAAACCGTGGGTGGCCAGTTTAGGACTACATCTAGGACACAGGGGATTACATCAATTGGTCCGCAACCCACAGGAAGGGGCGGGGGAGGATCAGTAGGATCAAGAGGAGGAAGTACTGGTGGCAGTTTTGGTTCTAGATTTGGTGGACAAGGTCTACACCCATAGTAAAAACCTCAACAACATCTAAAACCATATAAGACACCCCAGGTATTCTTTGAGATGTCTCTCCACTTGTTAGAGTATATAGGTATTGAAGATGCAACATAACATGTGCATAAGTGTGAGTTAATATGGCGTGCTAAAGGAATTATAACTTCAGATAGGAAGGCAAGTCAATTAGCCACTACTCTTTAAGGGCGCACACATAGCTGGTATATGAATTATGATCCACATCTGATTGTGGTTGATTATAATTCTTTACACATTGCATTTATGACAGAGTTTCACATTCTAGAGTTTGAGAAACAGAGCATCAACGTGCTCAAGGACATTGAACAAGGATTATCTGAAAGGGTGAGGGAGTATGATGCATGTTTCAAGACTCTATTTTCTAAGTTTTCTTACGACATTCATCAAAGTCAGCATGTGTAGTGGTTTATTGGGGGATTGATGACTCCGTTTCATAGGGTTTTATCTCATAAGATGTATACTAATTCGCATGAGGATTTGGAAGAAACCCTACATGATGAGGTGGTTAGAAGTGTTGATACTTGAGTAAGACCATTCTTAGAGGGGCAAATAATGGCTATGGAAATATAGTTAGAGACATTTTTTACTAATTCAGCTCATGAGACATGCTGTGATATATGGTGCACAAATTGTGAAGTTGAAGGACATACTAAAGATAATTTCCCATGTAAGTCACTACACACATTGTTATTGGATTTTGAGGTCTGTCACCTAAACCATGATGTTTGGGATTTTCCTCTTTCCCAATGCATTATTCAGAAGAAGGTTTCTATGTATTATAAAATATGCAATTCCCATACTCATGACACTGCTGACTATAGATTGATTGATCATATCCATGAATCCATTGAGATAGGAGTATGCTAGACTAGTGTGGCGAATGGGTCGAAGGAGTAGGAAAGACAAAATAACAAAGGGAACAACAATGGGGATCCTAGGAATAGAGGCTTTCAAGGAGAATATCGAGGTCACGGTCACGGGAGTGGTAGAGGAAGATTCACATGAGGAACTTGGTACACTTGTGGATCTCCTGATCACTATCAGTGTGACTTACCTTAGAATACAATATGCTCATGGTGTGGGAAATAACATAAGTTATAGGAATTCCCAGATTTATATGAACATATGAGTAAAAATAAGAAGAAGGAAAATGGCCTAGGAAGGATTAAGGTATAACACACCATTATTTATCAGTGGATACCTAAGAAGACACCTGATCCTAATTTATGGATGGTGATGGTTACCACACGCGTTGAGGTTGCATGAAAACATGAGCCTCTAAAGGATAATCCACTCATTATGAGGGAAGAGGTGATACATGCTAAGTATCCAGATGTTATGCATCAGAAGGAAGTCTACTAAGAAACCATGGGGATCATCAGGGAGTTTCAGGGAGAAATAAAGTACTTGAAAGAACAAAGGAATGAGAGAGAACATGGAAAGAATGTTTAGTTCCTGCAGAAGGATGTGGATGAACTGAAGAAGGTGTGTAGGATGTTGTGCCAAGATAATATCATTGCTTTACTAGGGGAATGGCTACGAGAAAAAGTACTGCGTGTTGGACCTGAGTGTGAGAGTCAGATAATTTAGGAAAATCTATCACCTCAGAATCATGAATTTGAAAAAGAAATTATGTTGGATGTAATAATTGATGGGTGGTTGTTATGCAACATTTTGATTGACACATGCATGGAAGTGAATGTGTTGACTCTAGATGTATGGAATCAAATGGATAGCCCAACATTTCAACCATCTTCAAATGTGTTGTATATGGTGAAAAAACTAGGGCTATGCGTATTGGGGTATTGAATGATGAATCTATTACAATTTAGTGAGCCAAGTTTACCGAATACTTTGAGGTGTTATAGCTTTCAGAAGTAGACAAATTTCCAAAATTACGTAGATGACCATGGTGCTATGTGAACAACGCTAATCTACACTTTAATAAAAGGTACATCAATTTTGAGAAGGAATAAGAGCGTGTGATCATACCCCTACAAGATAAGAAGGTAGAGCCTTATGTTGAGCCTTTGAGTTGAAGAAGAACTTAATATAATCTATGCTCATACAATGCATGATCGAGAGAATGTAGAACCATCAAATGAAGGTGTCATTCAGTAGGAAGATGCGTAGTCTGTAAGTGACAATACTAGTGTTTCTTGTGATAAATTGGCTCATGGAACGTATGAGATGGTTGGGAACAAAGTAAAAGGAAGGGTCACCAGAATGATTAGGTTCCACATGGTGAGGTGGTTGGGATTAACTCATGTACCAAGGTATACTGGTGAAGGGAACCCCAATACATTATTCTACGCCATGGAGACTTAGTGGTAGAATGAAGGGGATAGAAGGATCATTCTAGTCTATACTTTGTGCATGACAACAATCTGATGGTGGGAAATACATAAAGATATCCTTTTGGAATGGAAAGAAGTGAGAATCACCTTTTTGACTAGGTTTACTTGGAGAAATGTACCTATACAAACATGCAAATTTCATGGGAAGTCTCCTGCCTCTCATCACGTCCATGATTGTGAGAGATCATGGATGCATGGTAAGGAGGCCTTACTACCATCACTTGGGTACACAAGTTCTACTGCACATTGCATGGTTGTGCGCGTGCACGATATGTCCATGTTGAGTTAAAAAGAGAAACAAAAAATTGGCAGGAGATGATTACAGGTATGATTCAAACTTTTTATTACTTTTATACTAAGCCTCCATTCCATGAAGCATTACAAATCATGAATCACATCACTTTAGGGGATAACGTGAAGGATAAAGAGCTCATGCTAGAGATGTTTTGGGAACCTGATCTTGAGGCACACCTTGATCTTGAGGAGACATAAGAAGTACACATGTGCCACGCTTGGAAGGAAAAAGAAAAGGGTAAATTAGTATATATAATAAATGATGAAGAAGTATATAACCTAGACTTTAGCCATACTAAAGGTGCACATGAGGTGATGGACACTGCAGATGAGAGGGCACACACATACCATGCTCCTTTGAAGACAAAGAATGTTAACATTGGTACTAAAGATGAGCTTAAGGAGGCCATTATTGGTGATTATTAGTCAGAGCATGAAGTAACAAAGATAATTGGCTCTAGCGTGACTTCTAGGATTTTTTCCCACAGGGATATCATGATCTAAAGGGAGTACATCCCTCTTTAGGAGAAATGAATATCAAATTGAAAGAAGGAGCATGACCAGTTAGGAATAAGCCTTATAGGATGAATCCTAATCTACGCATGAAGGTGAAGGAAGAAATTGATAAAATGCTCAAGTTTGGAATTATTGTGCCTATTGAAGAACCTAAATGGGTTAGCCCCATGGTCATAAGCATTAAGAAGGATGGGAGGATAAGGATTTGTATGGACTATAGAGAACTCAATGCTTCATGTGTTATAGATCCTTTTCCAACCCCTTTCATAGAAGAAATCCTTGAAGGAGGTACTGGGCACAAAATATATTCTCTCACAGATGGATTTTTAGGTTATCACCAAGTTTGCATAACAAAGGAAGATCAAGAGAAGACAACTTTCACCATTGAATTGGGAATGTTTGCATATACAGTCATGCCCATTGGATTGAAAAACACGCCAGCAATGTTCTCATGCATTGTTGTACAAGCCTTTCAAGATTTTATTTGTAAGTTCTTATAGGTGTATTTGGATGATTGGACAATATATGGCTTAGTCAAGGATCACTGTGATAATTTGAGGCTCATGTTTGAGAGGTGCAGGTAGTTGAGCATCTCTCTCAACATTAAAAAGTGTATCTTTACTACACCTTTTGGCACTTTACTTGGGCACATAATTTGTAAAGAAGGGTTGTTGGCAGACCCAACAAGGATAGTTGCAATCTTGGGTTTGGAGGAGCCTACAAATCAAAGTGAGGTGTGTGGATTTCTAGGGCACACTATTTACTATAGGAAATTTATAAAAAGGATATGTAAATATTGTCGTGCCCCTAGAAGAATTGCTGAAGGCTAAAGGGAAATTCTATTGGGGTAATGTGCAACAACAAAAATTTGAAACATTGAAGGAGAAGATCACCGCTGCACCTATTTTGCACTTTCCTTCATGGATAAAATAATTTCATATTCATGTTAATGCCTCTCACATGACGATTGGGGTGGTATTAGAGAAATAAAGGGAAGGAATTTTGGATCATCCTATTTTCTTTTCAAGTAGGAAGTTGACACCCACAAAGCAGAATTACATGGCCACTGAGCACGAGGGATTGTCCATGATCTACACGCTACAAAAGTTCAAACAATACTTTCTAGAAACCTCATTTATCTTATATATAGATCATATGGTGTTGATGTACTTAGTCAATAAACCTATTTTACAAGGGAACATCTATAGATGGATACTTCTATTTCAGGAGTTTGACTTCACAGTTGTTGTGAAAATAGGAAAGAGAAATTAAGGTTATGATCATTTATCAAGGATCAATTCTAGTGAGGATGTGTAGAGCATTGAAGATACTATGTCAGATGAAAAATTGTTGAAGTTGAACCACACGCCCATAGACTTAAAGGATATAGTAGTATTTTTTCATACTAGACAGGCACATGAAGGAATGAAGACATTGGAGAAAAAGTAACTTGCTATATGCACGATGCTTGATCAAATGATTAAAGGATATTTCTACAAGCTAGGTCATGATGAAGTTTTGCGTTGTTGTGTTTTGGAGCATGAGAACAAGGCCATTATGGAAGAAGGTCATGGTGGAATAGGAGGAGGACATTACGCTAGTGATGCTACAATGCACAAGATTCTAATGGCTGGACTTTGCTAGGAGAATTTGTATAAAGATACTAAGGAATATGTCCTGGAAATAGAGGTGAGATGCCATTATGACCTATAGCTAGTGCTAAGTCTTTTGAAAATTGGGCTATTGACTTTGTAGGTCCTATTTTACCACCCATACGTAGGATTGTCGCACACCACATTTTTACTTACATAGACTATCTGACAAGGTGGGCAGAAGCAACACCTACAAATGATTATACAATAACCATAGTAAAAAGGTTTTTATGGGAGAATATTATTAGTAGGCATGGCTTCCCATTAAGCTTGAAAAGTGATAGAGGAACTCATTTTTTGAATGAGACAATAAGAATCCTATTGACAGAGTTTATGGTGGCACACCATAAGACCATTCCTTATCACCCTTAAGCTAATGGCACTATAGAGGATTTTAATAAAATCTTGGGATAAACATTGACAAAAATATGTGATGTTAGAAGAAAAGATTGGGATGATAAAGTTTCAGTTGTAATTTGGACTTATATGATTACTTATAAAAGGTTGAATAAGGCCACACCTTTTCAATTGGTCTTTAGTGTGGAAGCTATATTACCATTTGAATTCATGTTACCATCCCTACATATTACGTGCATAGGTGGAATAGATGATGAGAAATATGTGGAAGAGAACATTAAAAAACTAATGTAATTAGATGAGTGGCACACCATTTCACGTTCGAGCCAAAAATATGAGAAGGAAAGACATAAGGCATGGCATGATAGGCACATTAAGAGCAAGACATTTGTAGTTGGCAAGATGATCTTTATCTATGAATCCAAGTTTGTGTGCCACCCAGGAAAATTTAAAGTACATTCGTTGGGAGATTTTGTAGTAACCAAGATACTTGAATTAGGCCCATGTCAATTGTAGCCATTGGATGACACCATGTTTCCTAGTTATTTCAATGGGAGCAGGCTGAAGCCCTACTATATTTAAATCTTCTTGGTGTTTGTAATAAGGCATTATTGAAATTTATCTTAGATTTCCATTTCATGTGTTTCTTTCCACTTGTTGCTATGATTTTTTATTGTATTTCTTTGTTTTGTTGTAGTAAGCATGCTTGTGCACAAGAAGTTGATTACTATTTATTGAGTTCATGCACAGAGGACTATGCATGCTTTTAGTGTGGGGTGAACTAGGATGAAATGCACAATGAAAAGAGATATGGTGGGTACTTGAAGACAAGTTGAAGTGGATGATGTGCATAATGCTAGGAGAATGGTGTCCTAGGTACAAGGTGCACACGTAGGAAGAGTGGAAAAAGGGTATTAACCAAAGTGAGAAGGATAAGGAATTTTTTTAGGATGAAAACCACGTACGAGGAATGATCGCATAGTGTAACATGAGGTAGGAAATGACATGGTGAACTACTTGGTATAAGACACAAACGATTATGTACTATGACACAGGGAAGCGTGTGTGAGGAGGTCTGTGGCTTGGGAAGTAGTGAGCACACAAGAAGGTTACAACTGCAACGCGTGGAAGAAAACAACATAAAAAGTGTGAAAAAGAAGATTTAAAGATGTTGTATGGTGGTAGGTGGCAATAATTTAATGTGGTAAAATTTTGAAAATATATAGAAGGGCATCAGGGTAAATTTATTTTTACCTTACCTTGAGAAGAACTTGCATGTTTTCAAGAGCAAAGATCATGTGAACCCTTGTGAAATTGAGTGCAAAGCTAAAAAATTGTGTATCCTCTTAGATCGTATTAAAGACACGCCCAAGTTAAAAAGAGCTCCTTTGAAAGAAAATTTGAAGCTTCGGACAACATGGGAGCGTGTTTACAAGAGTGGTATGTTTTCTGTTTATGGTTTCTATGGTTAGGGCACAAATTGGAGAAAAGTGAACTAGGGGTGAAGTGTTTTTTTGCGTGAATGATTCGAAGTGAGAAGTTTAGAACACTTGAAGCACAACAAGGTAAAGATTTAAAAGTTTGAATTTGTGCATGGAAATGGCACCAAGGAAAGTAACAACCACATCACCAAAGGGGAAAGGAAAGGGTAAGGGTAAGGAAAATCCCATGGAAGGAGATATACAAGAAGAGTGGTACTTGGAGATGCAGTACCCTAATGGAGTGTTGATGGGAAAGGATTGGGCTTTCCATGTGCGTAAAATGATGGTCAACAACTAGAACCATCTTACTAACATGAATGCATGTGACATAGAGGTAGAGCTTGTTCAGAATACGGGGGAAATGACTGTGGATGATAAGCCCATCTATGATGATAAAGGGGAAACACATTTTGCAGAATGCTGGAATCCTCTAACTACATGAATTCCCTTTCTTTGGCAAGCATGAGTGGGTTTATTACTGATGTAAAAGATGGAAAAGATTCGCCAATCCTGAATAAACATGAATGTGGGAATGAACCATCACTCCAACATACAAGGCCATAGGAGAAAAAGGGTATATGAGAATGTGTGAGGTGTTTAGGGAAGAATGGAACATTCCAAGTGAACTGAATGCATTACTAGAAGAAAAGGTAGAATTCACAGTTTATCAACACTTCTGCATTGGATGGTTCACTTTGAAGGATGTAACAAAAAGTCCTTGGTGAAATTTTTTGTTTTCCTTCACATCATGTTATTTCCATACTGCTGTGAACAGATTCACATAAGCATGAAAAATACGGATTGATGCGGACAACATAGACTATGAGCACCATACACTGAGTAAAAAACTTGTCTACCCCAAGAAGAGCGCCTATGAAGAAAAATTGATATCAGATGATATCAATATGTCAAAATATGTGACTTTGGCGATTGTAAATATGGTGTATGTAAAGATCTATATCTATCTAAAGCCAAGGATAGTTGATGGAAAATATGTGGAGGATGACATGACCATCCTAGAAGAGCCTACAAGGAAGAATACTATGGAGCAGAAAAGAGTACACAAAAAGATATCTCCTATTAGTGAAGAGGAAGAAGGAAGTGAAGAGGAGCCCCTTGTTTAGAGCACAACCACAAAGAGAACACATGTGTGCAAGGAATGAGAACCAAGTGCTTGTACTAAGAAATGGGAAACAAATACTAAGTCACCATTCAAGAAGAAACAAAATATAGTGTCTAGTGAAGACACAGAGGAGACTGAGAGACAAGAGGAGAAAGGTGGTAGAAATAAAGAAGAGCAAGTTGCATAGTTAAGTCCTCAAGTTCATAACATTGAGGAATTATATATGGAGGAGCATAGTGCGTATGATGAAGAGGTCTCGGTTATGGAGACAAAGATGGAAGGAGTTGAGGCACCCATTTTGGAGGAGAGGTAGGGGCCTATTGAGGAGCATAGGGATGAGCACGCTACTGAACTTGAAGTTGAGTGCTAGATCGAGTAAGAGGTAGAGTGCATTGTAGAGTGCATAGTGGAGCATGAGGTAGAGTGCTAAGTAGAGGAGAAGAGTGATGAAAAAGTAGGAGGTGGCTCAGATAACACTCTTGCACTTAGCTTCCCAAAAGAGACCCGTGGGAAAAACAAGAAGCCAAAACATACACCCAAGGGCCATATGATGCAGTTTGATGATGATCTAAATAAGTTGTTGCGTGTAAGAAATCAAAACACAATGGCCAAAAATGACTTGTAATGTTGGTCATTCTTTAGAAAAGAAGAATTCTTACCGCACACCGAAAAAATGCTCTTTTGGGAATTTCAATCACACATGGAAGAGCCAAAGTCTGCGGTTAGCACACAATTGCTAATGGAGACTCACCTTAAGTCCACGCCAGGGGAAACATATCTGATAGTTGATTCTCAGATGCTAATAGATGAGCAAGTGTGTGATGTGCTTAACAAACTATTGAAATATGTTGGGGTAAGGATTTTTGATAAAGACTTCCGCATAAGGAACCTATGCAAGGAAATAGAGGAGAAAGACAGGATAAAAAGGTAAAAGATATTGGCCAAGGTAGAATATAAGAGGGAAGTAATAAATCCGTTAAAAACCTCGCTTAAGGATAGGGTGAAGGAACTATTCACACAAATTATGCACAGGATGGATGTATTGAATGATGCAAAGAAGTAGCTAGAAACTTTGGTTGAATAGCTGAAGGGGAAGATGGATGATTTAACTCTTGCAGAAGTCGCTAAAATTATTGATAATGTTTAGGTGCAGGCGAGTAAGGAACTAGAAGGGTGGAAGGAGCTAGAGAAAATATTGATTAAGGAGTTCCCCATCCTTCTTCCACCTACGAAGACTTGATTATTTTATTCTTTGGCGCAAGCCGTATTAATTGATTTTTCATTATTTGATTCATGATGAGTACTCTACAATTCTTTTTCACGATAATTTATAATGTTTCTGAAGACAGAAAACATACCTAGTGTGGGCTAATGTTGGAATGAGAAAATGACTAAGTATCAAAACATGCAGGAATGTGCACACTCGTACAGGAGGAGAAGGAGTGCATGTAAGGATGACTAGGGTTACACACGGGACTGCGCAGGAAGATAGAAGGGTTGAGGACTTAGCCATTTTCTAGGGATAGGCTAAAAATAGACTCGAAGTGATCTTCATGCAAGGATACCTTGGTGAACAAGTATTGGATATTTTTGGAGAAGGCACATGCAAATTGAATATGAAAGCACATGAATAATTTTAGTGATTAATAGGATTAAAGAAAGTTCTATTTATAGGATAATCTATTATTAACCCCATTGTAAAATCATGCAATTGTTAACACATGGCTATTTTGAGCACTCCTATTATTAGGAAGTGCATGGGTGGTGAAGGAAAATTCCCCACCCCTATATGTACTTGTTATACCTCATTGTGTTGGAAACCCATGATGTATTAGTGTTATGCTGCTCTGATGTACTAGCACACATGACTCTGTGTTCACTAATATTGATTGTTATGCATTCAACTATGGTATGTAATACTCTTGTTATGAATGGATAACTGTGGTTGGATCATGATCGATGATGTATCTGAATGTGGTGATTACATGGTGTAATTGATTTTAATTATTATCTGATATGTTATGTTTCCTTATTACACGTGTTTCCATTCTAGGCTTATGATATGTTGTCTGTAATGATATGTGCTTGAATGTATGCTTTGATAATGGTTATGATGGATATGTATGCTAACATATTGACAAGTAAGCACAAATGAGGGACCTAGTAGCTTCACATGCTTCAGGTGAGCATTCAGATCTTTTTGAATGAGGTGCCAACATGCATAATCATTAGAGTAGAAATAAGATACTAAACCTTCATTCTCTTTAAAATCCATTTTAGAATGCCAATTTCCTTCCATGTTCATCCATACTGCTAATTTTTTGTTGAGTATCTCATAATTAGCCCAAGGCTATTTTTCATTCATTTTTTTTAATTCTTTAGAGCTCTTTTCATTCCCACATTCATGTTTATTCACATCTTTTCCATCTTATAAGGCCATTGCACGAGTTAAGAGGTCAAGACTTATTTTGGGATCTCTTGTGTCATACGCCGCTTCCGAAATTTCTTATACCGAATCCTTCTTTGAAACTACCTAAATTTCACCTTTACTTTCATTTGAAAAATATTCATTCGGAAATTCAAGGCAATCATCTAGGGGCATGGATTCATTATTTTGGAGCTCATGAAATTCTACTACTTCTCCATCTAGAGGAATCTCAACTTTGAGGACTTAAAAATTCTTAGTTTCAATTTTTTCATTATGGAGAGAATCTTCCTCTTCGAATGGAAAATAGAAAACTTCACCTTCATCATTGTATCCATTACCAACTAGCTTAGGGGGGATATTGAATTATTCCCTTCGATTTGCCTCGTCATGACTGATTATTGAATCAATTGAGAAACTAGAATTAGATTCGTAATGATCTTGTAGATCCATATCTTACATCAGGAGTTCGAGACTAAGCTCACGGTCATTTTTTTCTTCTGCAACTCTTAGGAGTTCTTATGCAGATTCTTCTTTCAAACCTTTCGAGGGCTCATCATAAGTTGGATTTGTCACTTCATGGATGACATAATCGATAGAATTTTCATCTCCAAATGGGAATGAGAATATCTCCCCATTATGAGTAAACACATAAGCTAATTTCTTAGCTTGGGATTCATCAAGAACCACTTCAACCTCCTTATGAATCTCATCAATTAGCAACTTAGGGCTACCCTCCTCATGAAACCTTCATGTTTTGAAATTTGGTTAGGGCCACCTATGCATCTTTGATCTTCCTTACAAGTGGGACCTATTTTGACTCCATGGAGTAGCAAGAGCCACTAGGATGAGTCATGGTGAGTTTGAGATCCTTGGTGACCTTTACATGCATTACATTGTCAGAGGCACCTAAATCTATTATGTAATTATTCAATATGTATTCCCTGATGAGAAGGGAGATGTATAAATGATCAACCTTATCATTCTTTGATGAAATCATGGAAAACATGTTATATGATGGAGGTGTAGGTGGGTTTGGTAGTAGGCTTATAGAACTAGGGATCATGGTATTGGGATTTGGACTACTACCCTTAATATGCTAGACAAATTTTTCAAACTGATCAGGATGATTCTACAGATATCTAGTTTTAGAAATCTATATCTTGATCTTGTTCATATGTTCTATGATGTAAAAATGAGCATATGTGGATAGGGGAGATGAAGACACTGCTTTTGGAGTCAGGATAGGCTTGGCAATAGGGGTAGATATTTGGGGAACAAAGGCTGTTTTAAAAGGCAAAGTGGAGGATTTTGAAGGGTTGGGTTTTGCAAGAGTAGAGTTAGATTTAGAAGGGGCCTTAGAAGACTTACTTGAAATAGCAGGTGATATCTTGCTTGCTACAGGATCATGTTTCTCCAATGCAGGCTCCATGTAAGGTGAAAGTGTAGATCCTCGATTGATTATTTTTTTGGTAGAGTCACCACAGGAGGATCTTCGCTCTTTTTCTTCAAAAAAATAGTAGAGGAAGAGGCTCCCTTTTGAGATTGAGAAAAAGTGAACAAAACACATGAGAAACTAGGTTTATCTTCATCATTATCTTCATCACCCCCAGAATACTCACAAAATCTGATTCGAGCATCTTTCTCTACTTCTTCAGCCTCTAAAGAATATTCTTTTTCACATTCTTGCTCAATTTCTTCTTCCTCTTTTTGAGGTCTGAAATTGGCGTTGATAGGTGGGGCCTTTAAGGAAAGCCTCCGAGGTTCTCCTACAATATGATTTCCATTATGGTTTTGAGGATATATTCATTGGAAAACCTCCCTCGTTAACCTTGTCATTTCATTTTCCAATTTATACAGCGATGAATCTATTCTCTCGTCCTTGGGATGTCAAGCCTTACCTTTTGAAGGGTTCTTGATCTTCCCGAATAGGATGATATCATCTTCAAATTCAATGGCCATGCTTTGTGTTTGTGTGAGATTCATTGGTTGGACCATTTAGAGAAATAATCCTACATGAGGAGGTTGTACATTGATGAGGAATCTCTTGACATTGTTTTCAGATGGTGAATCATTCTCTAGTATCCTACAGAGTAACCTATTGAAATGGTTCAAAAAGTATCTCATAGTCTCATTTGCTTCTTTCTTCATTTATACCAATAGAATGATGAGATATTAGCCATATTCAGTAAATTTGAATCTTTCTTCAAACCTAGTTTTTGTGTCATCCTAGGAAGTTATCAATCTAACAAGCAGAAGGTAGAAACAATTATGCTATTTTATTGGAGGGATTCCATAATCAATCTTACGACAACATCCTTATGTTCGAATCCAAGAATTCCACACAGTGTGATGAAGGCCGATATGTGCTCTTCAGGGAGTTACGTGCCATCACCTTTGAACTTTGGAAAGTTCTTGCGGGAATCTATTGGTAGGTTGTGAAGAGGGGGTGTAAGAGAAAGTGAGCCAATATTTCTTCTCCATGAAACAATGTATTGAGGCGTTTCTGCTTCATCCGCCATTGATTCTTCTACTTCAGCCTCTACTTCTACAAATTATTCTTCTGGTTCTTCTTCCTCACTAGGGAATTCAATGTTCAATGGTGGTTGGAAAATGGGAGATTTTATAGGAGTATCAATAAGGGTTTGAATAGGATTACCAAGAGTACCACTTGAAAACTCATATGGGGATGAGGCATGAGAAAAATAGTAGGTATTATCTCTTATTTTTCCTTAGTGATTTTACAAAGCCCCAAAAGTGGGATCTACAACTCCTCTTGATCTATTCAACCTGACGTATCTCCTTTCAGCTAGCCTTTGGAAAATCTTGTAATGGGAATACGAAAAGACATTGTGGAATAAAAAAGGTCACTTAAAATAACTAGCAGTGTGTCTTTCAACAATGGATTTCAATCGACTCCTTTTTTTGTTTTTCAAATATATATATATTTTTTGGATATTTGAATTTTTTTATATTTTCTTGTGATCGTATTTTGGGTGTAGATGTTGCCAAGTATGCCCCATGGTGGACACCAACAACTATTTGCGAGAAAAAAATTTGGGTGGAAAAATTGGTGGATATCTTGCCAACACTCTGGGGATCTAAGTACCTTTACTTGAATGGTGCAGCTCCATGTTTACATGCACGTATGAAATTTTGTTTCTGTAATGGCCTTACGGCTAGGGATATAATAAGCGAACTCCACTGACCGTGCGAAAAAAGCTTGCAATCGCTTGCAAGAGAGGATTTTTTTAGGAGAACGAGAAAGGGAGTGAGAAAAAGAGAAGGGGATTAACGTTATAGGTAGAAAATTAGATTCCTACAACCATTAACTAAAAAATTCCAACACACATATAATTAGAAGAAATCAATTTCCCAAGTGGCAACAAGAAAAGTTAAGATTAAGAAATCAAAATTTCTATAATCTCCTCATTAGAAAAGGCATGAAACTCCTTATTTCTTCATTGATGCTTTGGAAAAATTATACATAGTTAGAAATAGAAGAACATACACAATGGAATTAGAAGAAATAGCTATCTCCTTTGTTTCCTCACAAGTAGTAATCTCTCATGAGTATAAAAAATTGACAACCTTTTGGAATGAGGGTGTCATTACAATTTATAGACTTAAAAGAGACTCTTCATCTAATCTCTACATGACATTTCATATGCCTTAAAAACTCCATATTTTCTATTTCTATGGTGAAGAAGATGAAAATGCCTTTCCAAAGAGTCAAATTTTGTCAAATTTGGATAGGCTGGGTGAAAGATATGGCCATGCGGGTCTAGGGGGGTCGAGGATGAACAAAGGTTCCAAATACACTTCCACAATCCACATTTAATTATTTCTTTTCCTTTGGTTTGCGTATGGGGTATTGGTTGCGGGGAAATTAGAGGCTAAGGGAACTATTCCTTTTGTGCATTTGGTTCCCGAATTTTCTATTCCATCCACATTGAATTTTCCCGCACTATAGCTTAGTCCCTCGACCGCTTGGTTCCCCCATGGCCCTAACCTCCACAACACTCCTTTTCTCCACTTTTCTACATTGGCCTACATTCATTATGGATCCAAAGCCATTACGGGGAACTATTTCCCTAGTGGAACTTGTTCCGTTGTTCCTTGGTTCATCTGACACCCTTTGTGACCGTAATACACTAAAACCACTCGTCCCCAATCCTTTGTCTTTCAGGTCGGGTGCCATTGTGGGGAAATCCATCCCACGGGGAACCTAAGTTCCCATGGAACTTGTTCCATGCACTGTTAGTTATTTTTCACCCTTTCTGACCCGTAAAACACTGAATCCTGAACTCTTTCACATTTTTTTGTGGCTTGCATAGCCCCATAGGGAACCATTGACCGTGAGGAACTAGTTCTTCTTAGACTCAATTCGTCAGAAACCTATAATTTCCACAATATATCATAACCTTTCACCCAAATTTCTTTGTTCATCGGCTGGAAGGCCTTTGTGGAGAATCCGCCCCGTGACGGAACTTGTTCCAATTTTGCACCCGGTTACTACAATCACTCTCTCCTCTGCATTACATTGTTTCTTTATCTTGTAGGCCCAAATTAAATGAAAATAACATTAATTACAAAGGAAATAGTTCCAATTGAACACCAAAAGTATACAATGCACTAGGAACCTAGCCAAATTTTCTTCTTTATGGCCCGAGAAGGGATGCATGGAACTTTGAGCTGGGAGGAAGTGTTTCATGAGTTCACTAAACCTCCATCGTGCCTGCAATACACTAAAACCTTTTCTTTATGGTCCCAACTATTAGAAGCACAATGGAATGAGAGGGAGGGAGGTGAATCACTCCTTATAAAACTATAAAGCAGATTTCAAATTATTCAAACAATGACAAATTCACTTATCCAATTATTAATGTGTGCACACCATCAAATATCAAATATGTAAGTAGCCATGAAATATAGAATCAACACATGAACACAAGATATAAGTAGGAAACCATCAAGGGGAATAAAACCCACTGAAATACAATATTTTTTTTATATGTTTCAAATTTAGTAGGCACAAACCCCACAAGGAGCACCAACCCCTAGTTTAGTAGAGCACGAACCCTACAAGGAGCACCAACCCCTAATTTTGTGAAGCATCAACTCCACAAGGAGGCTAAAACCCCCCAAGATGATTAAACACCAACTCAACTAGATTAAAATGATATAATCTTTGATTTGTTTCTGCCACAGCTGATGGAGACCAAGTATTTAGCTCACACTTCTTCAACTCTTCATACAAAGCCTAGGTGATCAAACCCTCACAAATAACTCCTCCTTCACTTCTCAAACCTTAAAAAACATACACACATGCTTTATGATATTCCTCAACCTGAAACACAATTGATTCAACCTCAATTCATGCTTCAACACCTCTAAATATCTCACACCTAGGTCGCACACCTTACACACACACAACTAGCTTGTAACAGCACCCAAAACTATGCTTTTATAAGCTCCTCTTGATTTCAAATTAAAATTCAAACTCTTTACCTTGTTTGGCTCAAACAATAAATCAAGGAAACATACGTAACAAGTTACCCAAGTAGTTCGGCCTAGCTATAAACCTCATTACATGTGTCAAAAATGTCTCAAAGCCCCATGGGCACAAAGATAAAAATTCCCTTACACAAAAATCATACTTATTAATGACCCATAAATCATTACACATGATTAAAATATTGTTTAATATTCATACATGGTTTCAATTTATCTAAACCAATCAAATTATTTCATTTAATGGGCCTAGTACTATTTGTATTTCTCAAAATTGTTGTTTCCTACACCATTCAACACCCTTGAAACTTCATCATGCCACCAAATCACTTAAAATAAACCAAACCATGTCATATAAAAAAATATGTAAATTTCATAACCTGTATAACACTTCTAAGAAAATTAAAATCCTTGAATAAACCACCTGCTCAAACCACAACCACTTTTGTCTTCACCAAATCAACCTGCCCAAAAAGTGGTTTCCAAAGGTTAGCTCATAAAAACATTTATATTAATAAAAAATAACTATAAATGGATTAATTGTATTCAAAATTCATCCCTATTCAAATTCTAGGTGATATCAAGCATCACCTAATCCATCTCATGTTAAACACTACTCAAAACTTTTAGCAAAACACATTCTATCCTTCACTAGAAAAAACCTTCATGTCTAAAGAATGACATGTAAACCATATTAAAAAGATAATAATGAGGTAATAATAATATAAATTTAAATATTTCTTAAACCTCTTTCCAACACATTTTGAATTATCTCAAAATTCCACCTGTAGCTCCAGATATGCTCACTTTATTGAACATTGTTTTTTAAGGCCTCAAAACTGCCCTTTGACTAGTCAACCTGAATGGACCTTATTTGACAATTTAACCACATGAAAATATCCTAAATTTTTTTTATAAATCAATATAAACTCACATAAATTCCATAACATCAATTTTTCATGCTACTCCTTTGGACAACCTTTTCCCAAAACACTCTTCTTCAGAAATTAACCTGTGATGAGTGGGGCCCACTCATCACTATGACCTCAACCATACCTTTCTAGAAATATGAAGTATTCCTCTACATTATCAAATCATCACCCAAGAACTAGGAAGAAATTATGGCCACTTAGGAAGAGTTTCTTCAATACCACTCTCAAGCTAGGGTTTTAAACCCATAAACAATTGTTTACCTTCTTAACATCTGTTCACAAAAACATGAAGATGAAATGACCTCATTATTTTGTGAAACATTATAGACTCAATTTAGAAACATAACTGAAATACAAAAGGTCTCATTAAAATCATACAATTTAGGGTGAGCATCAGAAGATCAAATTCGAGCTGGAAAACACTTGCTCTTAACCCTGTCTCACAAAAACTAAGATATCTTGCAAAAATCACATCATGGAAACCAGAAATTCTTCCTAAAGAACCATGAAACATCATAAAAACTTCTCCAATAATCATAAAGTCAATACCATACCTCAAACTCTCCATTCATTATGGCTTTCATAGCTACCCATAGGTTTTTACACTGTAGAAGCTAGGGTCAATTGAAAGAATGCCATAACTCATCGTGAAATCACTAAAAATGACCCAAACATGCCTGGTATACCATAATATACTTGAATACATGCATCCATGAGCTCATATAGCTCTAAAACTCAATCTCACACCTCTTACCTACCATACCTACTCCAAATAAGCACCTGTAACATAGTCAAACACCTGTATATTCATCATATAACTATTGTGAGTTCCCAAGAACTCTCCAAACCTACTAGACATCATGCCAACATGATTCTCAAGAATCCAATAAGCTCATACCATCATGTAGCATCACCTAGGCACTTGAATAGGCTTGTAAGAGCAAGTAATCCTCATAGAATCTCAGTGTATCTTCATGAACACATCTGAGCCACCATGTCAACATCATACACAACATCATCTAACCCTAGTCCATCATCCACTTTTTCATTAATGTGGTTTTGCATCAATGACAATACCTATATGACCACATGCCAACAATCTTCCCCTTTTTCATTGATGGAAAACTACCTTAAGTTCTAATCCCCTTAATTTACATCTAATAAGAAAAATGAAAATATACTATAGAAGCCTTATATTTCTTACACCTTCCTTAGATTCATAGAATCTTCTATTTGGTTGGCCCCTACGTCATCTTAATCAGGTCTCAAACTAGCTCAAGAGACTATTTTTCAATTGTCATAATCTTTGGACCTCTGATTTTTAACCTCTTTTTAAGCATACAAGCACTCATGCTTCCCCTGGGACAAGCATATACAAGATTTGAACAAGCTCAATAATCATGCCTCTTGGGAAGTATAATCATACCTTTTTTGGAGCTAAGATATCAAATACTCAACCTCTAAGCTTGCAAAAATAAACATTTTCTCCTTATCCCTTGTTCTTGTCTTCAAGAATCAACTACCACCTGAGAGTGCTATATGAACCAATCATACTGAGAACATGTCAACAATTCATACGAAAAATCATAACAAAGAATCACTCACATATTTCTTAACCATACACCACATTGTCTAGGCTTAGACTTAGCTTGACCATGCACCATTCTTGTTCTTTCATACAAGTCTCAAGATACAATAAGTCCTTAAGTAGACATTTCAGTGTATTTAGGACAAATTTTTAAGCTCTGCAATCAATATACCTCATGACACACCTTGCTAATGCAATCCATATCTCCCATGTGGATTTAAGATCACCATGTCTAGCCCACAAGGAGCAACAGAGCACTTCCTCAAGATTCACCATACTCTGAGATCTTAATCAATATTTCTTCCTTACTAAAGAGATGTATTTACAAACCTTCTTCAAACATAGATCTAACTTTTGTATAATCACCACAAAAATTCATTTACAAATCAACACCCATACCTAAAGATTAGCATGATCTGCTCTCATATACCTTTATTTACTATCACTCTTTGTTGCATGAGATGTCAACTTTCTATGAGAGCCAAGAAAATCAAGCAAAAATTTGAATTCACTTTCCTTAAACTCGCTCCTGAGCTCATAACATCTTTACTTATGCATATATTTATCTGCATGAGGTCTTTGAATATACTAAAAAATATGTTTTAAATCATTTTTCACACCTGGGAAGGTGTATACTCTGCCTCTTACACCTTTCTTTCTTATACATGTAGCACGTAATGAAGATTGTCTTCTTAACATAATGTTCTTACATTATTACATGTTATATTATTCACCTCATGAAATGATGACTCATTGATAGTTTTCACACTCTTTTTCATACCTTGTAGACTCAAATGATTCAAGATACACTCATTACAATATGTCTTTCACATTATCAACAGATGCTTATACCCAATTTAGTATCCCTTGTACCATTGAAAATCACATCAAACTTATTGATGACATGAACTTTCAAGAGGAAACCATACTAGTTACATACACCCATTTTACCATAATATCTTCACTTCCAATCACCTTGTGAGCTCATATCAAAATGAGACACTCCCAGATTGCAAGAAGTACCTAACATAGATTAGGTATCTAGACATCACACAAGTCAAATTTTCAACACTATCATAGATTCTTGGAAATACACACATTATTATGACTTAGAAACTAATTGAATCCTCTTGTCCTCATAGTCAAGATTATATGTACAAAATTTTAGCACATAAATCCATCATTTGATCCTCCAAAAACTTAGTTTCCATCCATATATCTCTCACTAAGAATTGTGACAGAAACCAGTCAGGGAAGAGAAGTAGTCAAAAAATGCTCAAATTTTCTCCTATGACCATTAAAAATTCATCAAAACTTCTCTCATAACATTCTCTTCAAATACTTGAGCACTTATATACTCAATATGGAACCATGTATGGCATTTACATACCTCGAAACCTTCTTGATAGACTCTACATTATCATGATTTTGAACATGTCTTGGTCATAGTCCATCCTTTAAAGCAATGTACCGATCAAGAAATCACTTGAATACCCCATTCAAATTCTCAGAGAATCTTCAACACATTGAGGGAGATATTCACACCTATAAGACCTCATGACACTTGTCCTAATGACCCACACAGAATTGAGACGTGAACCTGCTTAATGACAATTTTAAGATGACTATACTTAGGATCAATTAAGACATGAACTCATGATCTTTTTATAACCTCTGAGACACCTTTACAAGCTTCATACTCATCATGTACTCTAGATACAAATACACATGGGAAAAAACATTGCGACACATAACATGCCTTATAAAACTATTTAGGACTCAAACTTGTCATCAAGACCACACAGACTACATACTTACCATTCAATAACTTGCAAATCATAGACTTCAGAGACTATGGAGACATACTTTATGGGATCAAGACACTTACACACATATTATGTCGTGACAAAGAGACTCATTAACATATAAAACTAACTTAGACCATCCACACGCCATGATGATGCAAACACAGATTATAAGAACTTCATACATGTACAACCACAAGACTGACCTTCACACAAGAACCAAGAACCTTTACAACACACTTAAAGAATAAAATGACATACCTTGACCTTATGGAGCAGGCACACTTTGACTCAGACCATCTCCCCCCTCTCTTGAATGCATCATATGCATTGATATACCTTCAAGAAGAATAGTGAAGGTATACATGTAGAATAATGACCTAAAATAAGGTCTTGAAGAGGTCCTAAGACTTCTTGGGTACCTGCAAAAATCCATCTTCTCTCTTCTAATCTAAACTATGAGGAACACTTATTCTTTCACTAATATCTACTCTTGAATGAGACATCATGGTATCTCTCCTTGGTTCCCATGTCTCTTCTAGGACCACTATTTTGCATTATAGCTCCTTGAAAGTTGTTTCCATGCACTCTAGGTCCTTGAGCCATCTATGTTTTGGTCTTGAATAAGCATGAGAAAAAACTCTTTCCACATGACCAATCTCATTACAGATTATATCATACTAATGAATTCTTTCTTTTGAATCCTTCATCTTGGCTAGGAAAAGCATACAAGTAATACCTAGCGGTATGACCTTGCTCATTACAATTGTAGCATATAATCCTCTTAACAAACTCACTTCTATTTGTCCCTCCAAGGATGATCATCTCTAGGATATATTCTACACCTCACTAGCCCTATGACCAAATGCATATTACAAGTAAAAAAATTACCATTGAAGGTCCTTTCATACCTTGAGGCATTGGGATGCCTAATAGACCTTAATTTCACATGGTTATTGATGGGTGTCACCTTATTTTCTTCCTTAATGACATGTTCACTTGATTCCTTGATTGAAAAAACTTCTTACTTTACTTCCTTGTCTTTAGACTCCTCTTTGAAGCCCAAACCAATCCTATCATCTGTTGCTCTTTGTTTTCCAAGTAGATCATCTAGGTCTTTAACACTTTTCTCAAATTTTTGTAAAGACATAGTCTTCTTTCTGATCTCTAGTAACTCATCCCTTAAGAACTCTATATCTTCTTCATATTTAATCAAAAACTCTCTTTATCCTACATATTTGAAATAAGATACTTCACCTTTTCTTCTAGCAACCTGATTGGTTCACTTTGCTTTGTAAAATCAACCACATACTGTTCTTCTAGCTTATGAAATTGATTTTCATATTCCTTGATCTCCAAATTCAGCTTTTGATTCTCTTTTTCAGCATGCCTCAGTTCTCTTTTGATACTCTCAAAATCATCTTTGTCATCCTCATCAAAATAAATGCAATAACCTAAAAAAAAGTCTCATAACAAAGATGATCCATCGTTAGAAGATCTCATAGCTTCTTTGGTCACGAATAAGGCCTAATTTCCAATGTTCTCACAATCATATCCAGATTAAAAATCTAAAACACCACTACTTACATCAAATAGCTCATCATCTTAATTTTTATAGAAGCTTATTTTTTCCTTCTTATGATTAAACCTCTTAAAGTTCTTACCTTTGCCACACTTGTAATTATTATTCTTAGGTTCAACCTCTTGATCTTCAACTTCATCCTCCTTCTCATGCCTATGAGGACACTTAGCAGAAAAATGTCCTACTTCACCACAATTAAAGAACTTGAATGGAAGTTTACCACTATACTTACCAGATCCATGCTTCAATCTTCTAGCCACCATAGCAAATAGCTCTTCATCCTCAATCTCAATAGTAATATCATCATCCTTTACTTTCTTACCTTTAGCCTTCATTTCAGATTTGAAGGCAATCTCCTTCTTGGTTGGTTTGGAGTCACCTATTGATGTAGGAACATCATTGTAGATAAGAAATTTTGGATGTGTTTAGCCTCTAGGTGTGTTTGGGAGTTCATTTGGAGGATTTTATAATGTATTAAGTCCATTTGGACTCTTCCTGTGAGAAATAAGAGGTTTCCCTCCAAAAAACTCATAATTGAATTTCAAATATCCTTGTTAGTGGTTCTTAGGATTAGGAGTTAGAAAATTATTAGTGGAGTCATTTAAGAGATGTAAATGGGGCCTATGATGTGCTCTCCACCTTTAAGACGTGACTACATTTCCTAATTAAGGCTTAAACTCCTCTTGGTTAGTTTTAATCATAGTTGAGGTGGTTGAGTTCAAGTCCTAACTACCTCCTCTCTCATCTTTAGGATAGGTATTCGAATGGAAGGGGGAAAGAGTAAGAGAGAAAGAAAGTATTTTCCGTTTTGGAAGACTGGAAGGCTCTAGGAGCTTGTACTTTCATGGATGATCTAATGAAGTTTCCTTACATTTGAATGAACTGTGTATGAGCATGTATTTTAAAATTTGGTTTGTTTGCTTATGGAATGACTAATGAATCTCTATTGGAAATATGTTTAAAATGTCTCTTAAGGTGTAATGAAGGTATAGGATCTTGAAGGACAAATAATATGTTTGAAGGAATGTATAGGTTTATACGACGCAATCTGTGATTGAAAAACATAGTGAGGTAAGAAATGAAGTTTGTGAGTTGATAGTTATTACTATTGTGTGTCAAGGGACTATGAAAATGTTAAATGTATCGGGATACTATGCATATGGACCTCAGTTGAGAAAGGATCATTTCTAAGTTAAGGCAATAAAGATGAGGGATTGAAACCTTAAGAAACTGTGCATTAGTTACATGTGTGTGGATAAAGGATTAATATATCTTTTGTGTTTAATTCTTAAGCTTGTGTAGGGTGAAGGATATAGTTTGTTGGATCATCCAAAGGTTACAAGTAAGAAATAAACTTATGAAACCCTCCTTTTTATAAGAAAACAATGAAGCTATGGTGAAAATCAGTCTTCACGGATTCCTCTGGACTGAGACATGGACATCAATTCAAATAAAAAATTGAGAACCTAAAGGACCAAGGAAATAGTGGGAAAGAATAGTTGAGTGTATTTTTTGAGCTTAGGAGACTTTGAAGAACATGCAAACTCAAGAGGTTAAGAGAGATAAAACTCAAAAATTTGATTGTGCATATTAAAGGTAGTATAGCTTGATCTGAGACAAGAAGTTTTTGTTAAATAACAAAACAAGAGCCTTACGGAGTAAGAAATTAATGTGAAAGAAGGGTTTTATTGTATTTCACGTGCTCATAAAGCTTGAATGTCCAACAGACCCATAAACTAGGGAAAAGAATGAAAAACTTAGAAGTTAACTGTGTATAGTTAACTAGTTATACAAATTCCATTTCTTTTTAAAATATGAGGCACTTTGGAAGGAACGTATAAGTGAAAGGTGAAGTTGGAAGTATTTGATAGAATCATGCAACTATAAGGCCTACATACTAAGATTTAGGCTTAGAAACAAAAAGAACTCAGACTGAGATAGTCTCAAGATACTCAAAACTTGATATCTTAAAGAACAAGGACCAAAGAAAAGGTGAGCATAAGGGGAGAAAGATTGGAATGGTGTAATGAGGGTGATAAAGACTATTTAGAGTGGCAATATTTCTAGGAGTGACAAGAAGGGAGAAAACTCACTCAAAATGAGCATGTACAATCCTTAAGACTGTGACACTCTAGTCACAAAAAGAATGAGTAGGGTCATGAATAAGTTCCAAGAGGATTATAGTCCATGGTGGTAGAAAAGTTTTTATGATAACTATTTAGATTTGATGAGAATATTTTAAAACCTCTAAGTCATGAAGATGACCAGACTCTTCTCTTACAGTGAAGGATAAAGTATGAAGGATTACTAAGAGTTAAAAAAGGAACAATACAATTGGAAGATAAGGTGGAAGTGGTTCTAAGGTGGCATTAATACTTGATGCATAAATTGAAAAAAAATTAACAAGGTGGTATGTAGTGTTAAGGTGATGAATTCACTGAGAGTTTTGCGGAAACCCTAAGTGAGTATTTATAACCCTAAGTAGTCTCTAAAACTTCAAAAGGGAAAAGAGGTAAGAAAGAGTATAAAGGAGATAAAAGGGGTAAATTAAGGCTAGAAATAATTTGAATAAGTGTAATAGAGAGAACTTGAGGTGAGTGAAGAAATTTCAGTGGTTGAAATAGTGGGAAATTATCAAACCTTAGAATTTCGTTTGAAACCCTAGGTATAGGCCTGAAAAGAGAAAAGGAGAGTTGGGAGGAAATGGTAAGTAGATAGAGCTTGAAAATTTGCATGAAGAACTAGTGTGATGTAGGGTATTCAGATATTATTTTATATTTTATTTAAGATGGATAAGTTTCTCCGTACACAGTGATGTGTCCTAAAATTCAGGGCTAATTGGGCTAATAAGCTAAAATGGTAAAAGGAGTATAAAAACAAATGGGTGAAGAGTTAGTTTGTGAAAATTTGTAAACACTTGAAAATGGATAATGGGTCACAAAAAAAATTACCAGTGGGCTCTAATTCCAAGAATTGAAGATTTTATGTTCATAAATACAGTTTAGGAAGGCTAGAAACCTAGAGGTTAATCTAAAGAGAGTGTGAGTGAAAATGAAGTAGTGAAAACTATTTGAGCACATGAAAATTATTGATAGGTGTATTAAAGAAAGTGTAAAGTGTTTTCATGATTTAAAACACGGTATATATGAAATTTGGGCAAAGGAGCAAGCTTTAGTATATTGAGAAAAGTGAAAAATTTGAGTGCATTTTGAATATTGCTTTCAAATGAGTGTTATAACTTTTGATGGTGATTGAATGTGATGGTAACTACATAATTTGGTATTAGAGAAGAGAATAATATGGAATAAATAGAAAAGTTGATGAATAATATAAGAAGAGAGAGGAAGAGAAAAGAAGAAAAGAAGAAAAGAAGAAAAGAAGAGAGATATGGAAAGAAAGCATGATTTGTGGTTTGACTAGGAACTTAAGGAGTTGAAGAAGGATGTGGAGAAGATATTGGAGCTGATAGAAGCTACAATTATGATGATAGAGAGAGGTATACTTTTATTTGAAATGAAGAGAGGTGTAAAGTGGATTATAAAGCTACTTATAAAGAGACAAAGAGAGAAGCTGATAATAATGATAAAAAGGGAAGAGAAAGAGTTAAAGAAAACAAAAAAGAGAACGAGAAAACAAGAGAAATAATTTTCTAAAGAAGTGGTTCAGAGTTTTAATGAAGAAGAGAGAATCACAAGATTTCTAGCATGTCTTGAAGAAGAACAAGAAAGTGAAAGAAAGGAACAAAAAATTAAAGAAGATAAAGAGCTCACTGATGGAGCTTCTCAAGGGGCTCAAAGGCCTCAAAGTTTTAAATCTAATGGTGTCTTTGTATGTGTGAATGAAAGTATCAATAGTGAATAATAAAAGGAAAGAAATGATACGTTGAATGAAGAAATAGAGAATAAGAATGAAGGAAAGAAAAAAGAGGAAGTTTGTGGGAAAGCTCAAGTTCATTGTGGATCAATTAAGAAAGAAATTGTAGCAGTCAGTGTGATGAAAGGATCATGGAGAGCTCTCACAAACATGTGGAGATGGATTAGTGGAGAATACGAGGTTTAAACCAAAGTAAAAGTTAGAGAAACCTTGACAAGTGAAGAAAACAATAAATATGAAAGTGAGATGGAGATGAAAGATGAAGAAAGTAAGAAAGAACATGATGAGTTACAGAAAAATACAACGCTCTTAGAAAAGGAAGAGAAGAAAGAGAATGAAGAAGTAGAGATGGTGAAGAGAGAAGATAAGGAATGGACTAGTTGTCCACTATTTGTGCAGGTATGGACCAATAATTGCATGAGAAAAGTGAATAGAAGTAAGATATTGAAGAAACACAATGGATTGAGAGGGGGGATGTGAATTAGTTCTTACAATATTTTCAATTCATATTTCACATTTACTTATTCAAAACTCATAAAAATTCATCCATCCATTAATGCGTGGATACATCAAATAATCACAAGTGAAAGAACCATAAGCAAGATAATCAACACAAGACAAAAAATATAAGTGGGAAACCCTCAAGGGGAAGAAAAACCACTAAAACACAATATTATATTGATATTTTTCAAAAGTTAGTGAGGCACCAACCCCACAAGGAGTACCAATCCCTAGTTTAGTAGAGCACCAATCCCTAATTTTGTGAAGCACTAACTCCACAAGGAGGTTGTTACCACCCAAGATGATTAAGCGCCAAATCAACCACCTTATGATGATCTTACCTCTGATTTTTTGCTTCCACAACTGATGGATATCACTTGTTTTAGCTCGCATTTCTTCAAATCTTCACTTAAACCTAGGTGTACAATCCTTCACAAACAAGCTCTTCTTTCACTTCTCAAACCTTCAAAAACTTGCAAAAATACTTGCTAATATTCCTAAACCTGTAACACACATTATCTTATCTCAATTCATGCTCATACACCTGAAAAAATCACTCACCTAGGTTTCACACCTTGCACATACACACAACTAGCTTGCAAAAGAACCCAAAACTATGCTTTTATAAGCTCCTCTTGATTTAAAATTCAAATACAAAACTTTTCCATCCTTTGGCTAGATGCATACATCAAGGAAACATCCCGAATTTTAATTACAATAGTCACAAGTGACCCAAGTAGGTCATCCTAGTTAAAAACCTCAATGTATGTGCCAAAAATGGCTCAAAACCCCATGGGCACAAAGATAAAAATTCCCTTATATCAAAACCATACATATTCATGACCCAAAATAAATTAAAAATTATTTAAATATCATTTGAGATTCATACATGGTCACAATTTATCTCAACAAATCAAATTATTTCATATAATGGGCCTAATACTCTTTGTATTTCTCAAAGTTGTTGTTTCCTACACCCTTCAACACCATGTAAGATTAATTATGAAAGAAAATAACTTATAATTAACCAAACCATGCCATGTGAAAACTTGATGGAATTTTCAGAACCTCTAGAACACTTCTAAGAAAGTTATAATCCTTGAATCAATGAC
This sequence comes from Taxus chinensis, assembly GCA_019776745.2. Taxonomy (NCBI): domain Eukaryota; kingdom Viridiplantae; phylum Streptophyta; class Pinopsida; order Cupressales; family Taxaceae; genus Taxus; species Taxus chinensis. The sequence goes on along the minus strand of CM034156.1, from coordinate 3,268,034 downwards.
TTGCTCAAACCACGTCCACTTTTGTCTTCATCAAATCAACCTGCCAAAAATGTTGTTTCCAAATATTAGTTCATAATTTTTTTTTATATGAACATTAAATACCTCTAAATTAATTTATTTGATGAAAAATTAATTCCTCTTCACATTCCAGGTGATATCATGCATCACCTAATACATATAATGCTTTAAACAACTCAAAAATTTCAGAAAAACATATCATGTCTGACATTGACAAAAACCTTCATGTCCAAATAATGAAATGGAAACATCATCAAAACATCTCATGATGAGACATGAATTATATCAATATAAATATCTTTGAATCCTATTTCCAACATAGTTTTAATCATCTCAAAATTCCACTTGTAGCTCTTGTTATAACCATTTTACTGAGCACTAGTTTTTAAGCCAATACAATTTGAGAAGGAAGAAGATAGAGTGAATTAAAGGAATGAGGCTTTGAAGGTGTGTGTATGAGCTGAATTAGATATCTCCATCAGCTATGGTAAAAACAAAATTTAAAGATCATTATCTTCAGGTGGTTGAGTTGGCTCTTAGTCATCTTAGGGGGTTATAGCCTCCTTGTGGAGTGGGTGCTTCACTAAATTAGGGGTTGGTGCTCCTTGTAGGGTTGATGATCTACGGAAATATGTGTTGGTTCTCCTTGTGGGGTTGGTGCCTCACTAAATTTGAAACATTTCAATATAATGTTTGTGTTTCAGTGATTTTTCTTCCCCATGAGGTTTTCCCACTTAAATCTTATGTCTATGAGCTCTCTCTTATGTGTTATGGTTATTTGTATGTATTGTGCACACTTAATAAGTTATTGTTGAATGTATGTGAATGGATGGATGTTAATGGATGCTAAAATTAATGGTAAATCAAATAATCAATTTTTAGGACTGATTCACCCCCCTCAATCCATTGTGCTTCTAACAATTGGTATTAGAGCAGGTCCTTGAGAACTAAGGCTAATCACTTTAAGGAGATATTATAAGCACACATAATGGGAATGTCTTCAGATGTTGAAGTAACATTAAGGATGAGGAATGATTTTTCTTAGTCAGCGATCCATAGCTTACAAGATTAGATCAAGTGTATGGAGATAGAGCATGGTCAAGCCATCAAGGTTTTGTAATCTCAAGTGGAGAGTACGTCTAAAACCATAAGGGATAAAGAGGAAGCTTACTCCAAGTATGAATAGAGAGTGGAAACATTGGAATTTGATCTAGAAGATGTTTCAAATGGGTTGAATATGTATGGAAAGTTAGAGAAGAGTTTTAAAACTCTTGAGGAGATCTTAGAGAGACAAAGAGTGGATAATGACAAAATAGGCCTAGGGTTAAAATGTGAACATGTGAAGAATGATGATGAAGCTGGTCCAAGTTATAAATTTGATGAGAAGGTGACCAAAAAGACTGATTTGAGAAAGTCTAACTCAGCTAGAAAACCTAATGTTATGAGGTATGGTTCATCTTTAATGGTTATTTCTATATTTGTCATGATTTTGGTCACAAAGCTTGAGATTACAAAAGAAGATCTTTTAGGAATGGTGTAGGATTATTCAAAGGTGAATGCCATTCATGTTGTGAGTATGGTAATAGAGCTAATGAATGTGGTTAGAATCTAAGTTTTTTTTAACCAAGAAGAAAGAAGAATGGGATTGTGTGTTTCAAATGCGATAAATAGGGATATATTGTTAGATTCTGTCATCATTATGAAAATCCAACATTTACCAGAAGGTTTCAAGATATTAATGGAAAAAATGGAAGAGTTTTCAAAAGGAATATCAATATCATATACAAGGTCAAGATACCATATTCTTAGAATGTGAAAGTTGAAGAGTTAAAGCCAGTAAAGAAGGATGATTATAATGTTGTCAAGATGGAAAAAAGGTCAACAAGCCCAAGCCAATTCAGGGAATAAAGTTTTCTTTGGTTGAAGAAGCAATATCATAAGAACATCATATGCTTATATCAACTATTTAATCTCCAGTGCATGACAATTTGAAGGAGCTAGGTGTTTGGAACACTTCAAGTGTGATAAGGTATGTTAAATGATCTCTCCATGAGTTTTTGAGTATTTGATACTTGTAGGTATCGAAGTGTGTCATGGTATCATCTAAGTTCACCAATATAGGTCTGAGGCTATTGACATGATATAGTCTACATAGGTGGTTTCAGTAAATGGTCTTTGAGATGTGTCAAGTGGTTTTTACCTTTGAGTATTTGTGATATTGAGTCAAAAGTTTATTAGAGTTAAGAATTATAAGTTCTTGGTCTTAAACAATAGGTATCTATCTTGAACTAAAGAATTTTTTGATGAAGGTCCATTGGAGTCTCTGATACCTATCTCATCCAAATATTATGGTGGTAAGTGAATGGTTGATGATCAAATTGAAATGTCTCACTCTATAATCTGAGTATGTTATTCAAGATGTCAAAGAGTGCTTAAGTGTATCATTAAGTCAAGCATGTCATCAATAGTGTCAAGGTAAAATGTCTAAAATGTTGTTCTAGACCCTAAATTGGTCTATTCCAGTATACCAGGGTATCAAAACTGAGCTTGAAAGGTTTATCAGGTAGTGAGATAAGGTGTGTGCTACAACTAAGACCTAAAGGTCTATACCGCCATTTTAAGGAAAAAAAAAAGAGTTTTCTCAGTATGGTAATCTAAGTTGTTGATTGATACACAAGTTGAATGTCCTCTCCATGTATGAAGTTACCTACAAGTATGTTGAGTTAAGAGTTTATTGTTTCAAATACATGATGAGGATGGTATTTAAGGCATATTCTCAAAAAAATGTGTTATATCCATGAGAATAAGAAAGCAAAAAGAATATGAAATCCTACAATAATTGTGTCAAGGCATAAAAGGTGTGTAATGTAACTATATATCTTTAGGAGGACACAAAAAAACCATCTAGGTGTTAATTTGGATATGCTCATGTCATGTGAATGGATATATGCATGAAAATCAGTTCTCAATTGATCTCAAGGTGATGTACACTCCCAGGGGGAGTTAGGTGAGGTTGAAGAAATATTGTAAATGGGTGATGGTGATTTCTATGCATTTGTACCCTAATGAAAAGTAATCCATGTGTTGACTACTATGTTTCCCATCAAGTAAAAATCCATATAGTTTAAATATGTTTACTCTCTATTTGTGCTTGGGGTTTGCATCTTGGAAAACCTATTGTGTGACCTCACTATCATAATGACCTAAGAGGATTGTAATTGATCTCAGTAGTATAATGATATCACAAAAGGATGTGACAAGGGTAAACAAGCATAAATTCCAATGGTGAGCTACAGGTTAGATATTTGTTTGAAGATTGCAAAGATGTTGTTACTCTCTAACAATGTTTTAGACCATGAAACTAAAGATCTAGGTATATGCTCATACTTATAAGGGTTAAAATTTAAAGTTTTCTCTATATGTCCATCAGTATGATGTATGGAAAGTCTAAACTTGCAAGGTGTAGGATTGGTCATATTTACTATGTGAACTCAAAGAGATCAGTGATAATGTTTTATGTAATATATGATGACATATCTAAGCTTGTAAATCCTGTGCTCAACTATTTAGATACTTGAAGATTGTATTTTCCTTCAGACAAGGTGCATGGTGTTAAGAGGGTCTTAGCTGTGAGGATATATGAAGTTGAAGATGAGATGCACCCAATGTTGAGCAGACATATTTTTCTAAGGAGTAGGCACATAGAATAATCACGTGCAGAAACAAGGCACATTTGAAGGTGCAGAAGGATAGGAAAGGAAACGTGCACCAAGACAAGTTGATTTTGGACTTAGCCATTTTCATGGATGCAGGCTATTTTTTAAAGTAACATGTGGAGCACACATTGGGATGGAGACTTATGCGAAACACAAATGCTATTTTAGGAGTGAGCATTTAATAAGCGCCATGCAGGAGTTTGAGATAATAATAGGATTATTACTTCCAATTAATTGTAGGATGCCTATTATTAGTGAACTTATATGTGTGCATGTTATTGTAAAGGCGCATGGCTATTATCAACATGTGATTTATTTTGGGAAGTATGTAGGCAGTGAAGGGAAAGTTCCCACCCCTATAAATAAGTAGTGAACTGTGTAGTTTAGAGACAAAAAATTATTGTAGAGTTATGCTGCTGGATCTAATGCACACATAGCTTATGGTAATATTTTGTAATGTAATGAGCTTCTATGTTTTACAATGTTAATGTAATGGAGTATATTGGATCGATAATGGTGTTAAAAATGACTGTAGCTAGGTTTTGCATGGTTAATCTTTTTATGTTTATCGTTTGATTCAAGATTCTCTAAGATCTAGATCTAGAATATGATATGTGGAATGTTACGCTTCTTTATAGTTATGAGTATGATGTATCTTCATTACACTAACATCCTACACAAACAATTCTAAAGAGGGACTTGATGCCTTTGCGTGCTTCGGATGAGCACTCAGCTTAGGATGGGTGATGTGCCAATGCGCCTGGGTTTTTTTGGGTTTTATATAGTAGATTCTAGGCTACATCATTGGTTATGTTTTCGGGACCTCTTTTTCAGCTGATTTTCAGGATGTTTCATGATGAAGACGTATCGGTTGACCTTAGCAAGTGTTGAGGAGTGGATAAATTATTTGGAAGAAGAGTACGCTCAGAGGTTCAACATTGGATCTGAGTTTGACGCACACACGTGGGTGGAGCAAAATTTGTATGAATGTCTGTATGAGAGCTTCTTTGTTATTTTTTTGGTAGAGCTGTATGAGTGGATGGTTGTTTATGCTTCTAAAAGGAATAGGAGGTATTGCATGATTTTCTAGACGCAGGAAGAATTTTAGGCCCTTTATGATGCTAATATGATTTGGACGCATGTCATGGATGTTTGGTTCCCTGGTGTTTTGAATAGCTATATTTTAGAGTACTCAATTTCCACTTATTCTTTCCCAGAGGTAGCTAAGTTTCAGCTTTAACGTAATCCAAGGGGAACTTATTTGCAAGGCATTCCCTTAGTGATCAAAATCTTGATGGTAACTCTAAAATTGGAAGAAAAACTGATGGCTAGCTAAACCAAACCATGTGCGGGGTAAGTAACAGGTTCAGTGAAAGATTGTGGACCTAAGAACAGAGAGAAGAAAGGCAGCTTAAGTACAATGAGGTGCTTAAGAGGGAGATAGAGAAGTAACATTGTATTGCAGAGCGGATGGTGTTGAGGAAAGAGATGACTCATGAAGGATTTGAAGATCACGTAGGAGGCGTGGAGCCAGAGCATTTGGAATTCACCCATTTGGTAAAGCATAATAGGGAGACATCCTCAACATCACATAGGAGAGCACCAGCAAAGACAAGTTGGGCCGTGGGCATGCATCTAAATCTACTTGGTAACCTAGCCCTTGCACTTGGATTTCCAGTATCTAGTACAACTAGTAGTCAACAAGCTAGTTTGGGTAGTAGAAGAGTAGGAGTAAGTTAGATAGCAAGTACATCAATGGAAGGGAAAACATATTATTTGTTGTTTGGGGGTACCTTCTTAGGTGCACCATCAACACAAAACTCAAGCGCACATAATTTTGGACTCACTTCTGGGAGTAGTACCACTTTGCAGACTATAGAATTTCAGTTTAGTACTACTATTGGGACACTATGAAGTACATCTTCTGGTCCACTTCTGGCTACAAGTTGAAGATCAAGATGTATAGGTGGCTCAAGTTTTGGTGGATCTGCAGGAAAAGGTAACATGAGAGGTTTTAGATCAGGTGGGCAGGGTTCACACCAACCCCAAAATATTTACATGGAGATGTCTCTTCATCTTCCAAATGATAGGTGCATAGAAGATGCTGCTGAGCACTTGCACATGTGTGAGATATTGTGGTGCATAAAATGAGTTACAAATTCTGAGTGCAAGGTAAGTCAGTTTGTAACTACATCAAGCAGGGACATGCACACAATTGGTATAGGAAGTTTTACCCTGATCAAACTTGTGTAGATTATGCAACATTAAAGGATGCTTTCCTTAGGAGTTTCATATTCTTGAGTTTGAGTAGAAGAGTATAAGTGTGCTCAAGGATATTAAGTAGGGCACTACTAAGAGAATTCGAGAATATGATGCCTATTTCAAGATGTTGTTGTCTAAAGTTTATTATGATATTCATGCAAATCAGCATGTACAATGGTTCATTGAGGGCTTGATCATATCTTTTAGGAGGGCACTGTCACATAAGACTTATACAGACCCATGCGAAGCACTTGAAGCAAATTTGCATGCTGAGGTAGTTAGAATTATGGAAACTGGCATGAGCCCATTCTTGGAGGCACAAATTGCAGCTATGGCAAATTAGTTGGAGAGACTATAAGAAAATTCAGCACATGAGACGTGTACTAGGATTTGGTGTATAGATTGTGAAGTAGAAGGGCACACCATTGATAGTTGTCCTACAGATCAGTGCATTTATTTCTACTAGACTGTGAGATATGTCATTTAGACCATGATGCAAGCCGTTTCCCATTATTACAATGCGCGATAAGGAATAATGTATCTTGTTATTGTAAAAAAATTTGGTCCACAACTTATGATATAGAAGACTGCAGGTTGATTGGTTAGATCTATGATGCTATAGATATTGGTGTGTGAAAAATTGGAGTATCAAAAACTCTAAAGGAAAAAGTGAGCACCATGATCATGTTCACACCCAACGGTGCTATGATCAGAATGAAGGGCACTTTTAAGGAGGTCATGGTAGAGGTCGAGGATAGCATAGTGGATTCAGGGGCCGAGACCATGGTGGTGGACGAAGCGAGTTCCCTCATGGAACGTGTTTTACATGTGGATCTCCTGACCACTATAGGTTTGAATTTCCTTGGAATATTTCTTGTTCTTTTTGTAGGAAGAATCTAGTTATGAGGAATGCCTGGACTTATATGAGCATCTTAGCAAGCAACATAAATAGGAAAAAATGGCGCACAGATGGTTATAATACAACGTGCTATGGCAAATTAGTGGATGCCAAAGTTGGTACCAGAACTCGAGGTATTACTTGTGAATATTACTACAAGCGTTGAAGTTGCGTGCACCTGATAGGCATTACAACAGAATCCTACTATCACCAAGGAGGAAGTTTTACATGCAAGGTACCTAGACCCTGCACATCAGAAGAAGGTTTATCAGGAAACCATGGAGGTACTCAGAAATCTTTAGGATGAAATACAATGTTTGAAGGAACAATCAAAGAAGTTAGAACAAAAGAAGGCAACATAGACAGTTCAAACGGATATTGATGACTTGAAAGAGGTATGCAAAATCAAGAGAATATCATTCCATTACTAGGGAACTGGCTGAAGGGAAACACTTTGTATGCAAGTGTTGAGACTGGATGACAGATCTTGCATGCTAATCTTCCCCCTCATAGCTTGGATTATGACAAGGAGATCATATTGAATGGTGATGTGGATGGGTGGCTCTTGAGTACTATATTGATTGATATAGGCACGAAATTTAATGTGCTTATTGTAGATGGATGGGTAAAAATGGGAAGACCTCCATTACAACCATCATCTAATGTATTGTTCATGGCTAATCAAACTAAGGCCACTCCTATAGGAGTTTTAAAGGGTGCATCCATTACTATACAAGGGGCCAAGTTACTGGGGACTTTGAGGTCTTAGCACTTGCGAAATCAGACAACTTCCCAGCTCTACTTGGGTGCCCTTGGTGTTATGCAAATAATGTTGATTTACGGTTCAATAAGGGGTATATAAGTTTTGAGAAAAAGGAAGAAAGAGTAATTATCCCTTTGACAGATGGAAAATTTGTGCCTTATGTTGAACCTTTGAGCAAGGAAGACCTAAATTTTTTTTATGTACACGTCATTTGGAACCCAAAAGTACTTAATCCATCAAAGGAATGAATCCTCCAGTGGGAAGATGCACAGTCTATCAGTGATACTACAAATATTTCTTATGAAAATTGGGCAAATGACACCTATGAGATGGTTGGGCATGAAGCCAGAATCACATTTGTGCGGAGATGCAAACCTCGATGTATTCAGAGGATAGGTCACAACCCTGTACCTCGGTACACTAGAGAAGGAGATCCTATGGTATTCCTGCGCGCCATGGAGGAGTAGTGGAAAAATCAAGTGGAAAGAAAGAATATGTTAGTATATACATTATGCAGGATAACATTGCACTGGTGGATGGTTCACAGGGATAATCTTATGGAATGGAATGAATTTAGAATTTCTCTAACCACTCGGTTTTTCAGGAGTAATGCGCCTACTACAATCTGCATGTATCATGGTAAAAAACCTATTCAACACCATGTTAAACAATGTGAGAGACTTTGGACAAAGGGGAAGGAAGCTTTACCACCTTCACTTTGGGTGCACAAACTTTATTCCACTTTACAAGGCTGCACATGAGCCTGGTATGTTTATGCAGAGATGCATAAGGAGATTGGAAATTGACATGACTTGATTCTAGGAATGACCCAGAATTTTAACTACTTCTCTACTAAATCTCTGGTGGAAGAGGCATTAAGGGTTATAAAGCTCTTAACTATGAGAGAAAATGCAAATATCGAAGAACTCATTCAGGATTTATTTGGTGAGGTAGACTCAAGAGCACATTTTGATGATGTAGAAGTGAAAGATGTCGCACTACTTAAGCGCGCTTTTTGTGACAAAGAAAAAGGCAAGATGGTCTACATAGTGGATGATGAAGAAGTAGAAAATATAGATATAGATCATTCAACAGGTATGCGTGAAGTGTTAGAAAGTGTAGATAAGAATGTGTGTGCCTATCATGAACCTATGAAGACCAAGAAAGTGAACATTGACACGGATGCTGAACCTAAGGAGGCAACAATTGGGGATTATTGGTCTGATTCTGAAGTGGAAAATATAATTGAGTTACTACGGGATTTTCAAGACCTATTTCCTAGGGGCTACCAAAAGGTAAAAAGGGTGCATGATTCATTAGGAGAGATGAAGATTAAGCTAAAGGAAGGTGCACGCCCGGTCAGAAGAGACGTTACAGGATGAACCCTAACCTACGCGTAAAAGTTAAGGAAGAAAATGAAAAAATGTTGAAATTTGGCATCATGAAGCCCTTAGAGGAGCCATAGTGGGTTAGCCCCGTGGTGATCAGTATAAAGAAAAATGGTCGGATTAGGATTTGTGTGGATTACAGGGAACTAAATTATTCCTGTGTGATTGATCCTTTTCCAACACCTTTCACGGAGGAAATATTAGAAGGTGTTGTAAGGTGTGAAATTTATTATTTTAAAGATGGATTCTCTGGGCATCATCAAAATAGAATTACATAAGAGGATCAATAGAAAATGACTTTCACCACTGAGTGGGGAAGTTTTGCATGTACTATGATGCCCTTTGGTTTGAAAAATGTGCCTGTTGTATTTTTGTGCATAGTTGTTCAAGCATTCCAAGATTTTATTCACAACTTCTTGCAGGTTTACTTGGATGATTGGAAGGTGTATGACTTGTTAAGGATCATTGTGAAAATTTACGCTTAATGTTTGAAAGATGTAGACAGTTAAGCATCTCTTTAAACATCAAGAAGTGTGTGTTTTCTACACCTTTTGGAACTTTGTTAGGGCACATCATCTATAAGGAAGGTTTGTTAGTGGATCCAGCTAAGGTTGTAGTTATTGTAGGCTTGGAAGAGCCTACCAGTCAGAGTGAGGTGCACGTATTCTTGGGCCACAAAGAGTATTATAGAAAGTTTATCAAAGGATATGCGAAGATTTCCACACCCCTGGAAGAGTTACTAAAAGGAAAAGGGATGTTCTATTGGGGAGAACCATAGTAGCGCGCATTTGAGGCATTGAAGGAGATACTTACAACAACGCCCATTATGCATTTTCCTTCATGGAACCAACCATTTCATGTACATGTGGATGCCTTTGGCATAAACATTGGTGTGGTGTTATCTCAGCCTAGAGAAGGTATTATAGATCATCCTATCTATTTTGCTAGTAGGAAGTTGACTCCTGCCAAGAAGAATTATGTAACAATAGAGTGCAAGGCCTTGTCAATGATCTACGCGCTACATAAATTCAGACAGTACTTACTAGCAACACATTTTGTATTCTATACTAATCACATGACATTAAAGTAATTAGTAAATAAGCCCGTTTTACAAGGGCACATATTTCGATGGGTGCTCTTATTTCAAGAATTTGATTTCATAGTTGTGGTAAAACCAGATAAAAGTAATTTTGGCCCAGACCACTTATCAAGGATTCAATCAGGGGAGGACACGCAGACAATTAAAGATACAATGCCAGATGCATAGTTGTATAGGTTACATCACACGCCTTCATAATTTGAGGATATTTATATCTTTTTACACATGGGTATGGCACCAGAAGGAATGAAAGCATTGGAAAAGAAACAACTTGCAATTCAAGTGGCACCCTTTATGTTGATTAGTGGAGATTTATACAAACTAGGTAGAGATGAAGTATTATGTCAGTGTGTACTAGAACATGAGCGCATAGATATCATGGAAGAGGCTCATGGTGGTATTTTAGGTGGGCATTATGCAGGTGATATCACCGTGCGTAAGATTCTACTCACTGGATTATGGTGGGAGACCCTGTACAAGGATTGTAAAGAGTATTGTAAGGCGTGTGATCACTGTCAGCACCTTGGAAAACCTAGGCAAAGGGATGAAATGCCTTTGAGGCCTATTACTAGTGTAGAGCCATTTGAGAAATGGGATATATATTTTTTGGGTCCTATTTCACCAGCTGTGCGTAGAATTAGATCACGCTATATCATCACTTGCACAAATTATCTTACAAGATGGGCAGAAGCAACACCTACAAAGGATTGTACAACAGCTACAACAACCAGGTTCTTATGGGAAAATGTTCTTACTAGGTATGGATGTCCACTGAGCTTGACAAGTGATAGGGGCACACACTTTTTGAATGAGATAATCAAGATATTCCTGGATGAATTTATGGTTGTGTACCACAATACTACACCCTATTCCTTGGGAAAATGGTACTGCTAAGGCCTTTAATAAGATATTGAGTCAGACCTTGACAAAAATTTGTGACGTTGGAAAGAAAGATTAGGATGATAAAGTTTCTGTTGTACTTTGGGCATACAGAATAACCTACAAGAGGCTGAATAAGGCCACACCCTTTCAGTTGGTGTTTTGCATAGAAGTAGTTCTTCCTATGGAATTCATGTTACCTTCTTTGTGTATTATGTGCGTTGGAGGTCTAGCTGATGAGAAAGCATTAGAAGAAAGAATTGAAATGTTAATATAGTTGGATGAGAGGTGTGTCATAACATGTTGGAGTCAGAAGTAGGAAAATGCTAGGCATAAGGCATGGCATGACCGACACATTAGGGAAAAGAAGCTTGAGGTTGGAAAAATAGTAATACTTTATGATTCTAAGTTTATGTGCCATCCAAGCAAGCTCAAGGTGCATTGATTGATACCATAAGTTATCACTCATATAATTGACTCAGGTGCTTTCTAGTTAGAGGCTCTTGATGGAATGTGGTTACCCAGTTACTTTAACGGGAGTAGGTTGAAGCCCTACTATAAATAAGTCTTCTTGGTGTTTGTAATAAGGCAATGTTTCCATTTAGTATAGGTTTCCCTTTTTGTATTTCCTTTAATGTATTTCCTTCTTCATCACTATGATTTGTCAATTTAGTTTGGTGTTTTGTGTAATAAATGCATTTGTGCGCTAGAAGCTAATTACAATATGAAGTATTTTTATGCACAGAGGACTGCACATACCATTAGTGTGGGGTGGTTGTTATTCACAATTGGGTATACATGAGAACAAACTATTACAGGTGTTATTCAAGTATGGAAAGGATTTTTTATAAAAGAAAGTACTTCTAAAGAAGACCATAGGTGGAAATAGATGAAATAACAATATAACATGAGGTAAGTAGTGGTCGTGGAAACTACTAGGGGAAGGCACAATGGTAAGGTACTCGGTGCATGGAAGTGTGTGGAAGAGAATTTGGTGACCATAGGGTAGGAAGGCACACTATAAGGTTATAGCTGGGGCGTAAAATTGTATCGCATGGAAATTTTGAAAATGGTCAACTAATGAGAGGATTGTTGGTAGGTGAAGGAGCAATAAATGCACTAAATTTTTGAAAATTTATATAAGGACGTGATGCGGGTTCATTTTTACCTTTGCAATCACAAGTATTCAAGTGAGCTAAGTGTAACTGAACCAAGTGAACCATGTTGAGGTGCATAGATTTGCGAGACTAGTTGTGGAGAGAAGATTTGTGCGTGAAAAGGCTTACATCCCCATTGGTGAAGGGTTTGAGCAAAGCATAAGAGTAGAAAATGAGTCAGGGCACACAGATTTGAGCTAGGGTTTCATATTCCTCGACACAAAAGATAAAAGGTATAATTTTGACAATGACACCTAAGAAAGCACCTGCATCAGGCACAAAAGGAAAGAAAAAGGTGCAAGTTGAGGTTGAAATAGCTCTTGAGAGAAATTTTTCAGAGAAGCAGTACCCGAAAGGAGTAATAGTTGGGAAAGATTGGGATTCCCACATCCGTAGGTGAAAAGTAAATGAATACAACTACCACACCACTGATAACAAGGGAGAGTTGGATGCTTTGTTGAATAAGAAGACCAACAAGCACACGGTGGAAGATATGCCAGTATATGACGATGCTGGGGAAAATTTTCTTAAGCAGGTAGGAGTTTATCAACTATATGAGCTCCCATACTTTGGAAAATATGAACCTTTATACCAGTGGCTTATGAGTAGAGTCCATGAGGACTTCTTCTATTTTTCCAGATGAAGGGTTAGGCTCACAATGATCCTAATTACAACATTAACAAGATTGAAGGGCACAAGAACAAACATTTTTAGTGATTTGAATGATAAATAAACGGTTGTAGCCATAAGCAAGGAGTTGGGGTATACCAAGGGTCCATGTGGAATGGACATTTACAGATTGAGGAAGTACCATTTGGTGTAGGTAGCCACACATCTGCTCACCAAGCTGAATGATCAAGGGAGATGGTCATAGGTAAATACAATGTGGCTATACATTGCAAAGAAGATGATAGAGGGAGAAATCTACAACTTAGTAGGTTATATTGTAGAAACAATTGTTGAGGAAGTGCACGTAGGTGAAAAGATAAGTTTTGGCCCCATCCTCTTATCTCTTGTTTTTGTAGAAATTGGAGTGCCCGATGGGCCAAAGAATAAAATTTGGGAATACCCCACTGAGAAGAAGTCCCTCATGGAAAGGTTTGAGAAATATTTATGCAAAGGATCAATGAGTGGCCCATTTAAACAAAGGGCATAACTGTGGTATGAATGACTTCATGTGGCATTTGAGGAGGAATGGCACATTCCAAAAGAATTACCATTGGTAGTAGGCAAGGTAGTACAATTTTTGGTGTATCAACACTTTTTCTTTGTGCGGTTTGCCATGAAGGATGGAACATGGAGTCCATGGTGCAAAATGCCTTATGCCTTCACAACGCGCTACTTCCAGGCCTTAGTTCATACATTTTCTGATGCGTGCAGATTGAAATTCAATGCAGATAAGGTAGATTGTGACTACCACACCCTCAGAAAAACATATGTATATCCAAGTTGGTATGCCTACATTTAGAGGCTCATTTCAGACATCATAAGTATGAAGCCAGTAAGTTTGGCTATTGGGGACAGTGGATCCACACTCATATATCTTCAGCTCAAGCCTAGGCTAGAGAACAATAAGTATGTGGAGAATGAGTTCATGCTCGCATGACCACTTAAGGGCAAGAACACAATGGAGAATGTGCCAAATCCAAAGCCTACTGTGACCATATAGATTGATGAGGAGGAAGAGGAACAATAAGATAGTGGGGGCTTGGATCATAGAGGCCAGAGGAAGCCCATAGAAAAAGTGGAAAGTGAGTGCGTATATTCTCCACCACAGACATAGGATGAAGAAGAGGACTTGGACGTGGATGTAGTCCTTGAAGAGTGCCGGTTTAAGAAGGTATTCAGAAGAACTAGGACCCAAGGCACAGGAACACCACAGCTGGTAAGAAGATCACCTAGACTCTCCCCTCAGAAAGAGACACTTGAGAAGAAGAGAAGGATATATTTGAAGTTAGATGATGAGGTGGAGGAGTATGAGGAGAGCATGTCAGGGACCTGAGTACAACCAGAAGATATGGAGGAAACCAGAGATGAAGAAATGAAAGATGAAGAGGAAGGGATGAAGGAAGTAGAAGAGATGGTGTAAGAGAAACCTAGCACTCATGTTACTACTCAAGAAGGATAAGGGCCAGCTCCAAAACTTGGCACTCAGGTTCTTAAGGGGCCAAGAATGAAGAGAACTAGTGAAGGATATGTTGTTCCAAGTATGGGATACGCTGAGGACACAAGCAAAATCATCTGCACCTGGTTTCAGAGCACAGTAGGCCTTAAGGAATTGTATGGATGGGAGCTGATGGATCCAGACATGGCCACCACATGCACAAGGAAATAATTATCCTGGTCCATGCAGACCCATATGGATGAGCCAGATTTTGACGTCTACGAGGAATCTTGTGTATCAAGGAGAGTGAAGAAGGCACCCCAAAGTAGACACATGACAGTCAAGCCTACTCTAATGTCTGATGAACAGGTAAGCAATTCTTTGGTTAAGGTATCTGTAGAGGTGGCATGGAGGAACGTTGATAAAGTTGTCACCATTAGAGAACTAATTAAAGATAACAAGGAAAAAATGTAGAAATAACACGTTTAAAAGGAGAGAAGGACCTAGAACAAAAAAAGAATGAGGCATTCATTAACATGGTAGAAGAAATTGGTGACTATGTTCTGAAAGCAAGACCTCATCTTGAGTCTAAGGTGTCTGAGAATTTTCCTTTGGATATGCATTATGTGCGCACATTAGTTGATTTGGTGCTAGAAGATGGACCAATTTGAATGCAAACACAAAATGATCCTGAACAAGAAGAAGAAAGAGCAAGGGCCTCCATGGTTAGGAAAATTTCAGGTTATGAGGCATTGATCCAAAATTTGAAGGATGAATTGAAGAAAGCTGACCAAGCTCTGAATATTTGTGCCACACCAGAATCAGTGATAAGGATTAAAACTCTAGTTGAAGACAATGATGTTTTGAAGGCCATGAAATATGAGACACTGGGATGCACAGAAAGATTGGCACTTGTGAAATAGAAGTGCAAATCCCTTGCAACAACCCAAGATACAAATAAGAAAATAATAGATGAGATTGGGAAGTTGATAGCACAGAAAATGGATCCTCTGAAGGGAATGATGTCTGCTATGACTAATGTAGTCCAAGTATTGCAGAGTGAAAAGGAGAAAATTACTCAAGAAGATTTGGATGCAATAGCCACAGAAATTCCAGAGAAGACAAGGACCACGTTGGATGACTGACCGGCATTGGAGGTGGAAATCAAAAGTGAATATCTAGAGTTTATCCTCCCAATTGAAGAGGAGGGTTCTGCAAAGTAGAGGTCTATTCTTTTGTACAATGATTCATTATATTATTTCAATTATTATTATTTATTCTTTGGGAACATCATAAAGAAACCCCATTGCCGGGATGACAATGTAATTTGGTGTGGGGTAATGTTGAGAAAACATATTGTTCTAAGAAGTAGGCACATAGAAGATTCGTGCATGGGAACAAGGCACATTTGAAGGCACAGAAGGATAGGAAAGGAAACTTGCACCAAGATAAGATGATTCGGGACTTAGCCATTTTCATGGATGCAGGATATTTTTGAAGGTAATGCATGGAGAAAACATGGGATGGAGACTTACGTGACACGTAAATGTTATTTTTGGGACGAATTTTGATAAATGTCATGTAAGAGTTTGAGATAATAATAGGATTACTACTTCAAGTTAACTGTAGGATGCGTATTATTAGTGCACTTGCATGTGTGCATGTTATTGTAAAGGCACATGGCTATTATTATAATGCAACCTATTTTTGGAAATGCATAGGCAGTGAAGGGAAAGTCCCCACCCCTATAAATAAGTAGTGGGCTGTGTAGTTTAGAGACACACAATTATTGTAGATTTATGCTGCTGGATTTGATGCACACATAACTTATGGTAATATTTTGTAATGTAAGGATATTTTATGTTTTACAATGTTAATGTAATGGAGTATATTGGATGGATAATGGTGTTAAACATGACTTTAGCTAGGTTTTGCATGGTTAATCTTATTATGGTTATCATTTAATTCAATATTCTCTAAGATCTAGATCTGGAATATGCTATGTGGAATGTTATGCTTATTTATAGTTCTAAGTATGTTGTATCTTCATTACACTAACATCCTACACAAACAACTCTAAAGAGGAACATGGTACCTTTGCTCGCTTTGGGTGAGTGCTCAACTTAGGCTGGGTGATGTGCCAACGTGCTTGGGTTTTTCTAGGTTTTTTGTAGTAGATTCTAGGCTGCATCACCCAAGTATCCATCAGTTGTTGCATGATTGTGAAAGCAAAGTGTGATCAAGAAGAATACTCATGATGTTACTATGAGGTGCATTAACAAAAAAAGGTCAAGAAAATGTGTTACCTAGGTTTGTGGAAGACCTATTAGAATCAATGATTGTGAAAATGGAGAAAAATATGAAGATACAAGGTAGAGTTTGCTAGATGTGACTCAAAATGTGTATGAAATGCTACAATATTAGGAGTTTGTAGTTGGATGGAAATTCATGAGTGAGAAATGGTTGGTCATTCTCAACAATGTTGGAGGGTTAAGAAGGTCACTAGATGATTTCCAAGGGTTTGAACATGGAAACCCTAATGATTATATCCTCAGTGAATACACATTGAATCATGTCTATGATTTCTCCTTATTGGTGTCTGAGGTACTATGTCAAGTAGAAGTGAATGTGTTAAGTCTCAGAAATATGTGTATATGCATTTAAGAAAATTGAGAATTTCTTGAGTCATTGGGGTCGTAGTCTCTAATTGCCATTAAGAATGAAGAGTATAAGTAAGGTCAAGGTAGCAATGGGATGCTACAGGAGTCATGAGAAAGAAAAATGGTATTCCTTAAGGATGCTACAAGAGTCATGAGAAAGAAAAATTGTATTCCTTAAGGCTTCTAGGTCAGTGTCTTAAAGAATGTAAATGCTAAGGATGCATAGTATAAGTGAGTATGGTTCATATATAGTTTTTTAGAACTCCTTGATGTCTACAGTAACTTTTCAGTGTAATGAGACCAATGAGTTATATTCTATGGCAGTGTAGTAAGGTCTGTTGTGTTTGTGCAAACCATCTAAGTCTAGAAGGAAAAGTACATTATGTATTGAAGTAATCAGGATGCTCTAGGTTGTTGTCATAGGATAAGGGGAGATAATGTAATATATGATCATGAAATGTGATCAAGAATGGAAATGCAAAGAACTCAAAGGGACATGGTATCATCTAGAAGTATGAGAACTATCAAGGAAATGCAGAGTTAAGCCATGATGTTTAGGTCCCTCAAACATGAGTAAAAGAAAAAAATGAAGTCTTTCAATGTTCTTAGGTCTAAACAGTGGAAAGTGACCTTGTGACTCTTATCTACTAGGTCTGAGATAGGGCCTAGTGAACTATGAAGATGTCTAATGGTTATTACTATTGGTGAATGGTCCTTTTTGTACCAAAATATGATGCTTCAATGTTAGGAAAATATACAATATTGATCAAGATGTTGAGAGACACTTAGAAATATTGATCTGAAATCTATGAAGAGAAAGAAAAAGTGTGAAGGTTTAGGTTTTTAGTTAGGGAGATTCAATTATTAACCTCTATCAGATGACTAAGGTGCCTAGGAGGCTTATAGGATAGTTCTAATGGTGGTTGCAAGTATATTGATTTCTAGAGGCTATCCTATGGTCAAGAAGGATGAAATGGCATGAGAAGAGGTTGTATGCACTGAAAATATGCTTTAGGATAGTGATGAAATGTTTGATTCATCTTAAAATCATGCAAACAAGGTATGAAACTTAAACTTTGTGTTTTTTAGTTAGAAGTGGGAATTATTAACCCAGGGGGTGATGAGAAAGATTTTCATGCGATATAGTTGCTTTTATTGATGGTAGAAGCTTGCCAAGAATGAAATGAAGTTGTAGTTCAGGGACAAGTTGTCCTAAAGACATTCATGAGGGATTTGGAGGAAAATTTATGTGTTTGAGCTTGAACAAGTCCTAGAAAGTGATGTAAAAGTAAGATTGAAGACAAAATTAGAGAGCATACACTCAAGAGGAGATTTTTGAGGTTTATAACAGGTCCATAAGATCTTCACATGTTGATAAAGGAGTCAAAAGAAAGAGATTTCAATTCCAAGGGGAGCTATTTGAGTCAAGTAAGTCATTTTTTTAATTTTTTCCATTATTTCTAATCTTGTTTTGTCAGTTCTAATATTTTGTCATCATAGTATCCTTTTTCATAGATGTTAAAGAGGGACAGAAGCTTCATAAACATGGAAATGAGTCAAGTAGGTGTTGGTCTTGTTGGTTTCCATCAATGTTTTCGAAGGTGGTTGCCATCAATGACAAAGGGGGAGATTGTTCGCCATTGTGTGTTAGTGTTGTCATTGATGTCAAGTCCATTGATGGAAAAGGGTGTCATGGTATTGTATGAGTCTCCATGTGGTTTTAATCAATGGTCAAACTTGAAGGTTGATTGGTAGCGTCCAAGTTTGGTGATGTTCTATGAGGTCTTAGTACATGATTTAAGGTGCTAAGTCATATTGTGAGTCCTTCTAAGGTGGTTTAATGTTTTCATGAGGTCAAACATGGTTTGTATAATGTGTCAAATGCTTCCATGGGTATGTATGAGGTCAACAAGGCCATTTTATGAGTTGTCATGGTTGATTCAGGTTATTTCAGGCGTATTCCTAGCCCTAGAGCATGCATAATGGTATGGAGGTATGAGTTTTGAAGTTGGTCACTATTTTCCAAGCATGGGAATAGTTTTTTGACATAATATATCAAGTTTATGATGAGTTTCAGGCCACTACTCATAAATACAATGCTTATTTGAGGTCCTTGGGAAGTAAGTAGGTGATAGAATATAGTTTAACACAGGTAAATATTAATGGATGGATATTTTGAGAGATATCTGAGCTATATGGTGAGTATGGACAATTAGAGGATGTTTTCATGATGCTTCATGAAAATTTTCAGGTCATTATGAATATGTCAGTTTTGGCAAATCTGGGTGTTTCAGAGTGTGTTTTTAGAGCAAAAGTAGACCTTCTGATGCTCATTATGAGCTGTGTGCTTTGCATGATGACATAAGATATTTGGTATATATTCTTAGGTTAGTTATGAAGGTTTCGTAAAAATAATGAGGTGGTTTTATTATCACATGTTTATAAAGGATCGTTAAGAAGATAAGTTTCTTTGAAACCCTAGCCCAAAACAACTTGGAAGAAAGTGAGTATACTGAGCTTATCTTGATTGGTTTTACAAATGTGATGATTGAAAATTGTAGAGGAATCTTCCAGCTTTCTAGAAAGGTATATTAGTGCACGTGAACATATGTGGACTCCATCTAAAAATGCTTGGTTCTGAAGAAGTTTAATTTGTGGAAATTTTATCCAAAGAAGGTAAAGAATAAATTGACATTTTTTTGAGACATTGAATTGTTATACATGTTCATGATAGTTTCAGATCATGGTTAAAGTTAAAAAAGGGTAAAGTGTACCCTATTTATGAAGACTTGTTTTTAGGGTAGTTTGGAGAAGCTTATAGAAAGATTGAAATTGTAAGAGCTACATGAGGATTTAGGAATCCATTCAAGTTTTTTTTATCCTAGTTAAGATATATTTCCAAGGGTATATCAACCATGTTATTTTAGGGTCAAATCTTGAGGATACTTGATCTAGCAGGGTGTTCAGTGGCTTCACGAGGTAAAATGATGTTTATGATTTTTTTATGATTGTTGAAGGCTGATGAGTGCTTAGAAATAATGTAGTTTCACCCGATTCTTAGAGAATTTCTTGGAATGTGATGAAACAGATAAGGGTAAAAGGGCTAGGAGGAATACCTGTTAAAGTTGGTTGAAGGTTTTTGTGTGCGTATGACTTTTTGATCCACAACTGATTGTGGGAGCTTCCTTTTGGCTAGGAGGAACTACCTGAAAGGAACAACAAGACCACTAAAAGAGATTAAATAGCATATGACAGTGGACTACCTAGCGTATGCTAGTTCCAGGAAGTGTGATACTCCCTAGAAGGCTGTCAATCCACTATTTAAAACAATTCAATGTTAAAAATAAATGAAATCTTACTGTAGTAAAAATGATTGAGGTGTCTCATTTGATTACAATAAGAAAATTCGTTCACAACAGGATAAGATATGATTGAATATGAAGGGTGAGGTCTCTGTTAGAGTACTGGTACTGGTCAAGGTTTGCTTTTGGGTATTATGTGGAGAGTTTAGGCTCTTTTCTTGGTCTAAGGGTAAAAACATAAAGACCGACGTCAGTTTGGTATGACCGATGTCGGTTTAAGTGAAACCGACAACGGTTATGGGTAACCGACGTCGGTATGGTCGAGGTAAAGGAAACTTAAAAGAAAATGATTAGAAGGATTGATTTGGGATTTTATGTAGGTGGTGGAGTAGGTTTGAGGGTTGCATAGGTTTTAAATGTGGCCAGGGATGAACAAAAAATGAGGATGGGTAATATAATGATGTAAATAATGAAAAAGGCCTAGTTACAAACTGATAGGAAATGAAGAAATGGAGATGCAACAACTTAATCTGATAATAGAAATAATAAAAGCTATTATAATGTATTAGACCAAGTTAGTGGAGGTATACTTACTGTTATATGATTTTGATGGTTGGATGGTAATAGCAGTTGATCAGGTGGATGGAGTTTGGTGTGATGATGGCGCTTCCCAAGATGCTCCTATGAATGCAAATGGCTCTATGGTCACTTCTGATGTTGGCTATGGATGTTCGGATGCGTATGTGAATGCTGGTTCTGCTTACATGCCACTCTGGTCTCATTTTTTTTCTCTCTCCAATGTGCCAACCATGAAAAATGTTACCAAAGGGAATAAAAGGTAACTGATGATAGTTATGGGTTGACCAGCGGCAGTTTAGGGTGACTGGCGTTGGTTAGGGCAATATTTCCTAGGCTTCACTAAAATGGGCAGATCTACTTGATTTCTTTGATCTTGTTCCTTTTACTTTGTGGATTAGAATGAAAGATTCTTTTGTAACGGGTGGGAATGTAGTTAGAAGGAATGTAGACTTTGATTTTTAGGGTTTAGGTAGGTCTTAGTTAGTTATGGCAACATACTAAGAATAGGTCTAGGGTGAGGTGGCTAGGTGAGGTGTATAGGTGAGGTGGTGGTGTGGGAATTATCTTAATTAGATTAATTAAATAATAAATATTGTGAGGACATGGATTAAATTAATTAAATTAATTAAATTAATATTAGAGTAGGGTGAAAGGGGCCTTGGTTAGGTGAGTGTGTTCAAGTTGGTCATTTATTGAGGGATCGAGGGGAGTGTGACCCAATTTTGGTGCGTAGCTTGTATTGGTAAGCGAAACTGATAAAAAATAAGATGTGGTTGCCCCATGTGTGGGTGAAGGTGATCCCCCTCAAACTAGGAACTGATGAGGTAGGAGGCAGAAGCGGTGAGTGGTTTGATAAAAGGTGAATGTGATGAAGAGGATGGGTTAGGGTCAAAGGTAGTGATAGTCAAATGCATGCACACATATAAATTGCAGCACAGTACCAGGTTGAAGAGCGTGCAACTCTACATTGTCTAAGGTCGATAGGTTTATCCAAACAAGGTTGAGGTGATTCTGGTATCCAAGGTATAGGATATGGTTGGGAAACACATTGCAGGTTAGATGCAGGAATATGTAGGTATGGTTTGGTACACCAAAATTTGGGTTAGGATAAATGGTCATGGAAAGAGGCAAGGTAAGGTCATTAGGTCAAACAACATTGGTAACAGTGTCGCAAGGTATAACGAGCACATGAGGTCACAGGTCACTAGCAATGTTCCATGTCCAAGTAGCTAGGTCACGGCATGGGTAAGGTAGAGGTATGGGAAAAATAACAAGTCCCCAAATGATGAAGAGGCTAAGTGGTAAATGATGAGGTCGGGAGGGTAAAGGGAAATGTCTGAGTTAGGTGTGGGTAAGGTAGAAAGTATTTAGGCCAACAAATTAGGGGTAATGGGTAGGAAGAAGACTAAGTAGGAGAACTGACAATAGTCATAATGAACCGATGTCGGTCGCCATGGAACGACCATGGTAGACTAGGGCACAAGATTGATGTCATTCAAGGTAAAATTGTCGCTGGTCAAGTCAGGAAGTCTATAAAAAGAAAAAGTGCCACGTTTTTGAAAATTATTTGTCATTTGCCATATAGGAGAAAATGACAAGAGAGAGAGAGAAAGAGGTGGAAAACAACCAAATGACACAGAGAGTTAAGTTTACGAGTGATTGTTGGTCGATATGTGAGTTTACGAGCATGGTGTGATTTGATTGAGGGATTGATTGGATTTGATTGAGCCAACAGGCAATTGGTGATGGCAGAGGTAGGAGAGGGATCAGGTTACAGATTTACAGGTGGATAGAGGGGTGGTAGGCCGGGGAGCATGAGATGATACCCGTAGACCGGGTTAGACGATAATTTGGTTTGCCATAGGATATACCTCCACCCTTCCCTCAGTATAGGAGAGATGATGTGGAGAGGCCTATGTCTCCAGCACGACCTATAGTGCCAATCGGGTAGGAGGAGCAGCTGGTCAACTGACATATAAATGATGCCAGGGTGACAGACAGGTACAGACAGTGGTGGGTTGCACAACTACGAGTAGTACCACCGAGGCAAGGGAAACTGGATTTTGCTACTATCACGGTTCATGCACAAGGACATCTAACAAGGGCTGAGGCACATGTTGCAACTCTATAGGCACATGTGGCCACTTTTCAGGCACAAGGAGTACAGGGACTAGCACCCACACCGGAGGGAGAGAGAGAGGGTGGAGATGGAGATGGGGTATAAGTAGCTACCCTACAGGTGCATGTGAAAGGTTTGTAGGGCCAGTTGGCCACGACGCATGGACATGTTATAGGTTTATAATGCCAATTGTCCACTGCACAGGTACAGATAGTGGACCTTTAGGCCCAAGTACAGGTGCAGGCTCCGAGGCCGGTAATACCACCATAGGGGTAGGGACAGGGTCAAAGGCTGATGGCACCATCGTAAATAGTACACGCTGCTAGATTGAGAGATGCCATGGGCGAGGTGAGATACTACCAGGATAATTTTATGGTAGTGGGGATATATGTCTTATCATATGTTGAAAACATAGCACAACAGGCCTCGAGTGAGAGGAGTAGATCCCGCACACATAGTGTGGAGAGTACAGGGAGCAGCGAGCCCAGGGGCTGGGTCAGGGTGAGGCCATTAGTGCACAGCGGCTAACTCTAAAGGCAGGGCCATCCGGGTCTAGACCAGGGAGAGGAGGAGGGAGGTCAGGCAGACGTCGGGCTCGAGGAGCAGAGGAGGAGATAGATGAGACATGTTTGGATATCAGATGGGGAGATGATTGAGCTCCATTGATGATTAGTTTATTTTTGACATCATATTTTTGAAATATATACTGGCTTGCGTGTTGAAGATAGTGAGGATGTACATGAGAGTTTTTGAGATTTTGTTATATACATCGGCTTGCGTGCTGAAGCCATTTGCGAGTCATGTATATGGATACACATGTTTGGATGATTTATTTATAGAGATGATGGTGATTATGGTGTGATGTATGTATGGTTATGTGTAACTTGCTATTTTGATTTTTATATGTGATGGAAACTAAGTATTGTGGGCATGATAGAGCCAGGTCATAGGCATGGATCGATTTAGGTTTTTGGTTTAGGCATGGATTGAGTCAGGTTGACTCAGGTATGGTGAAGTTTAGGTTTGGTTCAAGTATTGTTGAGTTGGGATTGGTTTAGTTTGTAATGTGATAATTTGTGCAATTAATGATGATATGGGTCACGTTGAGATGTTTTGTAGTAAAATGTATGCTAATGGTAAAGAAATGGTAGAGATAATGAATGTATGAATGATGATGGTAAAGATGTGAAGAAATTTTTGTTTGTTTGGTTTAATTTCCAATTATTGATATAAAAAGGAAAGCAACTAGGCTATAATGTGACTAGGAAAGGGGGAGAGGGAATTGGTTAGGGTATATAGTGGCCGAGCTAACCTCCAAGGGCCCTATGCCCTCGGAGTGCTGCCTAAATAGTCCCGGTGAACATGGACCTTAGGCCGATGTAGTTCTCCCGTAAGCTAGGGAAAAATGCGAGGAAATATGAGAATGGGTTGGTAGGTTATAGGCATGATTGAGTTGAGGTCTTTTAGGTATGGTTGAATTGTGGGAACATTGGTGTGGGTGATTTTAAGTTGATTATGGTGAAAGAGGAAAATTTCCCAGAGATAAGCGTTGAGGGTCTAGTCCTGTATAGGATGATCAATACGTAATGAAGAAGGTGAATGATAAGAGGAGGCAAGAGAGCCACCTGATTGGTGAGGATCATAATTGGTGGACCATACCTTAGGTAGGCTAATGAACATAACACCCTAAAGACATTACATGATTGATTATCCTAAAGGTGAAGAATAGTCACATGATCACCAAATGTCATGGTTCCAGCAGGTCCCTTGAGGTGGTAGGAAATGAAGGTGCGAATGGTGAGAAGGTGAAAAGTGGTTAGTTTATATGGGATGAGGTAGCATGCCTTTTTAGCAAGAGATCCAATATCACACTGAGCAAGTCCATGACAAATTTTTTTTCTATTTGAATTGTATTTGAGATAGACTGATCGATGTGGGAAGTCTATATGGGATGAGGAAATTATATCCTTGAGGTCTTTGTGAAGTTGATCGATGCGGGAAGCTTTGGATTCTTATTATCTTTGTTTTTTATATTTTTTATATTTTCATTTTTTTTGAAGTAGGATTTACATAGCTGTCTTTCGAGGGAGCAGTCTATTTATAACAGTGATGTAGAGAGAAAGATGTGATTTTTAAGGGAGTCATCTTTTTATTGGAAGTTTGACTCAAGGAGTTGGATCCCATGTGAGTGCTTTTAAGTCATGGACAAGATTAAGATGAGGAATTGGATTCTTGTTCAGAAAGCAAGGTGAAACAACCATGGGATCTCATCTGAAAGTAGACAAAAAGTATCCATGAGAATCATGCCATGTGCAGAGCCGTGGTACACATATTTAAGAGAGGGTAAAAAAGTGACGGGTACACACATGATTCTTGTTTAATTGTTGGGGATGGCATCGTGAAAGGAGGGAAGTGAATAACGCTCAAGGGATGAGCATGAAAAGAGGCAGAAGGTGAGGTAGGACTAAAATTCAATAGTAGAATGGTCAAAGATGCAAGGCATTAAGGGGCTCAGGTTTGAGTTTACCATCTAGTGAAGATAAACGATAAGCGCCTTATCCATAAGCATAAGTCACAATGTATGGTCCAAGCCAATTAGGAGAAAAATTTCTACGTTTACCCTTTTCTGTTTTGGTTACATGTTGATTTTCCTTCAGGACGAGATCACTGAATTGGAAGGTTCATTCATGAACACGTTTTTCATAGGCACGTTTGATACGTTTTTTGTAAACTTGGAGATGGTCAAGAGCATGAAGACGATGTTCATCTAATAATTCAAATTATGCTAAACGGTACTGGAGAAAGTCATCATCATTGAGCATGTCATGGAGAGAAATACGAAGAGATGGAATTTGGACTTTGAGAGGCAAGACAACATCTGTACCATAGACCAGAGAAAAGGAGTGGCAGTAATGGAAGTACGAATACTAGTACGTTACGCCCACAGGGTGAAAAGAATGTGTGTATGACAGTCCTTCCCAGTATCATTAACCACTTTCATGAGAATTTTGTTTAGGGTTTTATTAGTGGATTTAGGTTGGCCATTGGTTTGTGGGTAATATGGTGATGAGAAACTTAGTTTAATACCGAAGGCATCGAAAAGTTTCCGCAAGGTTTTATTTTTGAATTGTTTTCCATTATCAGTGATGAGGCGATGTGGAACACCAAAGCAAAAAATAATGTGATGATTGATGAACTCACATATTTTCTCGACTTTCGTGGAGATGAGAGTTATGGATTCAACCCATTTGGTGTAATATTCGGTAGCAGTGATTATCCATTGATGTCTTTGGGAAGAATGGGGATTGATCTCTCCGACAAGATCCAAACCCCATTGAGAGAAGGGCCAAAGGTCATGGGTGACCTATAAGGCATGAATAGATGTATGATGAAGATTGGCATGTTGTTGGAATTTTACACAACGCTTAACATAGTCACAATAATCATGATTAAGGGTCGGCCAGTGATGGCCTAGGTGAAGAATACGCTTAGCAACTGCGAGACCATTGAAGTGACCTCCACATATGCCATCATTAACTTTCTTAATGGTATAGATAATTTCAGAACTCGTAAGGCATCGTAAGAGAATACCATCAAAGCCGCACTTATAGAGGAGGCCACCCATGATGACATAATGAGATACCCTTTTAAGAAAGGTGCTTTGTCCATTATGAGTGAGGTCAGGAGGCAAGATGTCGAGGGAAAGATAGTCTGAGTATTGTTTATACCAAAGGTCACTTGGTTAGGAGAAGCGGTTCCGATAGAGTAAACTTCATGAGGTAAATAAGAGGGTGATTGGCATCTTTGTACAGTGGAAAATGTTTTAGAGTTAGTGGGTGAAGCGGGTATCTGAGAAGCCAAGTAGGCCATGATATCTACAAATTTGTTAGTAGAACGTGGGACGGTTTAAAGGGCATAATGGTCGAAGGTGGTCAAAATTATGTCCACATGTTGCTTAAAAATTTGAAGTATCTCATTACGACATTAGTATATACCATTGAATTGGTTTATGATCAATTGAGAATCACCAAAGATGTTGATGGACTTGACATCTAACGCATAAGTAGCCTGGAGACCCAATACAAGTGCTTTGTATTTGGAAATATTGTTTTTATAATCAAAATTGAGTTTGAAAGACAAAGGCATGGGATCACCATCAAGCAGAATGAATATAACAACAACCCCACCCCACATTGACACTTGGAACCATCAAAGAAGAGTGTCATTTGGTAAGCGGGTTTATCCAGGGAAAGGGTAGCAATTGACTCATCTAGAAATTCAAAGTTAAAGGGTTGATCCCCAGAAATAGGTGCATCAGCCAATTGGTCGGCGATAGCTTGGCCCTTGATAGAATTTTGATGGATGAATTCAAGGTCGAGGTCGGCCAGAAGCATAAGACAACGTGTGGCATGTTGATTTTGGTAAGGTTTGGCATACATGAAGTGTAAGGGGTCGGTGTTGGTCATGACATAGGTTTTGTGGTTGAGTAGGTAATGGCAAAGTTTTGTGGCAACAAAAACTAAGGCTAAGCAAATTTTTTCTGCATGTATGTATCGGGTTTCATAGTCTAGAAGAGTACGACTGATGTAATAAACCCTGCTCCCTATGTTGTTCATCGCGATGAGCGAGCATGATCCCTAAGGAGTGATCGGTAGCAGAGATGTATAGGTAAAAGGGTTGATCATATTTAGGTGGAATGAGTACGGGTGGTTGGAGAAGGTATTGTTTTAAGGCCTCAAAATATTTATGGCAGTCATCATCCCATTTAAAGGAGACATCCTTTTTGAGAAGATGATGAAATGACTGACATCGATCAGAAAGTTGTGAAATGAAATGGTGAATAGACTGCAACTTACCTTGCAGGCTATGGAGTTGCCACAGGCTAGTGGGTGGAGGCATTTCAATAATGGCCTTGACTTTAGTAGAGTCAACCTCTATACCACTGAAGGAAATGATAAATCCCAGGAGCTTTCCTGAGAGAACCACAAAGACACACTTCTCGGGATGAAGGTGAACACAATACTTAATGAGGAAGTCAAATATGGTTTTTAGGACGGCGAGGTGCTCGGAGCGGAATTTAGATTTGACAAGGAGATCGTCTACATAATCTTCCAATATACGGTGCATGATGTCATGGAAGATGTAAGTCATAGCCCGCTGATATGTGGCACCAACGTTTTTAAGGCCAAAAGGCATGACTCGATAGTAGAAGGTCTCCTAAGGGGTGATGAATGTGGTTTTGTGTTGATCCTCTGGGGCAAGCAAGATTTGGTTAGAACCCGAGAAACCATCCATGAGTGATAAAATCTCGTGACCAGTAGTAAGGTCAACCAGTTGGTCAATACTGGGTAGAGGAAAGTCGTCTTTGGGGCAAGCTAGGTTGAGGTCATAGAAATCTGTACAAATGTGAAGTTCCCCTATCGCCTTAGTGATAGGGATAATGTTAGAAATCCATTGGGGATAATCAATAGGTAAGATTAAGGAAAAATAAAGAAGGCGTTGAAGTTCTTCTTTGACCAGAAGAGCAATGCGAGGGTGCATTTTACTCAGCTTTTGTTTGATGGGTTTGGCATCAGGAATGGTTACGATATTTTGGACCACTATGGTGGGGTCAATACTAGGCATGTCAACGTAAGACAAAGCAAAAGCATGGTTATGATTTTTGAGAAAAGAAGTGATGGCTTCCTGTTCAGTAGTATCTAAAGATTGGCTGATCTTTAGAATGTGCAAGTCGTCCTGAGTATGGATGTTGATTTTGATATTCAATTCATTCAACATGGTTTGCATCTTATATGGTAACGACCGATGAATATAAGAGTCTTCTGCACCAAGATAGGTGAGTATAGATTCATCATCCTGACATTGAATAATATTAATAGAAGGTGTATCATCATCAATCATTTCAAGATATAGGAAGGGAAGAGAAGAGGGAGTCTCTCCCTTGCGTTGATAAGTCAGAGTCCCCAAGGAAATGGTGTTTGTGAAAATAAAAAGTTAGGAGGAATGGATTCTGGATCCATCGACTCTGTCGGTGAAGGTGGTGAAGGAGGTGGAGCGGGTGAAGAAGGCGGAGAAAGGTTGATATCCTCAATGAATTCAATGCAAGCCTTCTTAGTAGGTAGTTCAGAAAATCCGATACCACTACAGTCGTTATGTTTGTGGGTAGTACATGGAATAATAGTGTGATGACCTTGCTCGTAAAAGCCAAAACCAAAACCTTTCCACACACATCGGTGCAGGAAGGTGTGGGTGAAATGACGATTGGTTAGTGACTAGAGGTCGGTAGAAAAGGGGTGGGTTTGTGATGGTGGTTCAGGTGTATAAGTGGAAGTATCAAGTCCCCCATAGGTGAGATTGGTGCGAAGGTGGGGAGGACTATAAAGGATACACTCTCCTATGCGGTGATCATAGTGAGGGTGTTGGTGAAGGCTTCCATACTCTTGTGGAGTAAGGAATGTGTTGACATTATATAGGCAATACTCCCCCAGAGTGAGGCGTTGAAAAACACCTTCCAAGGGATCGGTGGTCGATATGTGGGTAGCTGGGATAGATGATGTGTTAGAGATTGGATCAGAGGTGGAGCTAAGTGATTGGGAGGCTGATGGGTCAACAGTGGAGGTCATGGCAGTGGTAGGGATGGAGGATTTAGGTGCAGTTGAGGTAGCGGCAACATTGGTGAGTGGAGGTGTAGGTTAATAGGAAGTGGTCATGGACATAGAGGCCTTAATGGGTACAAGCACGTCATTGGGTTAGTAAAGTGTGTTGCAAGTTTTGAAAGGTGATGGGTTAGCTTGAATGGTATAGGTGTGACCCTCATGCTCAAACTTCACACACCAATGCAAATTGGAAGGAACATAACCCATAACACAAATCCAGGGTCTACCAAGCAACATGTTATATTGAAATTCCCCCTCTAAGATGTAAAATAACTCTAGAACAATATAGGGGCCCACACAAACATGGAGGATGACAGTGCCAAGTGTAGAGGTTATAACGTCATTTAATGAACGCAACATGATGAGATGTTTATGCATGCAATTATCGGGTATGCACATTTGGTTGAATGCATGAGAGGAGATAATAATGCTAGCGCCCCCATCAATCATAACACATCGTACACGTATATTATCAATAAGGACGAAGATGAAAAGGGATAGATTAGGGTCATCAGTTTGGTGGGGAGTGATCTCTTCATCTTAGAAGTCGAGGGTTGCTACTTGGTGAGTAGGTGAAGGTGGTAATGTGGTGAGAGGGGCTACATGATGAGGTGTAATAATGGAGGCTACGGGTGTGTGGTCATTGGGTAAAACCTCAATAGACTTAAGAACCTCCATGAGAGCTTGATGATGGGATTCAAAGGTTTGGATGAGGTCATATAGGGAAATTTTGAGGGAGGATTGGTGTAATTTTTTGAGCATCGCGCGATGTGTAACCCCATTAGAGATAGGATATGTGGGGCTGCAGATAGTGACTTTAGGTGTGGGTGTAGATGGTATGTTGGGTATGGGGTTTGTTGGTGGGTCCGTTTCCTTTTCCTTGCCTTTGTCCTTCTAAGCACGGGTAGCAACGTGGATCATGTTGATTTGAGGTGGGGAGGTGGATGAATTAGGTGAGCCATGAGAGGTATAACGATAGGAAAGGCATAAGCTAAGAGGTGGGAAGGAACCTTTTGAAATGAGTTGGGCACACCAACATTTGGGTGGGGTTTTGATGATTTCTCTGATACGAACCATGTTAATTTTAAATCTCGGGGGTGGCTCTAAGAGTTGTGGAGGTGGAGATTTTGGTCACTGAGTAGGCAATAAGGGAAGAACTATGGAAATTGGTGCTAGCGAAATGGGGTCCTCATTGAGAAGGTCATCATTGTCAAAGTTTTCTTTAGGAGGACATGAGTGGAAAAGAGTAGCTTCGAAAGTCTTACAGTCCTCTACATCATGTCCTGTCACACAATTGTAGGCACAAATTTTGGTTTCTTCAAACCCTTTTGGTTTGGGTTTGAGTGGGTCGTTAGGTCTAAGAAGTGGTAATGTGATGACAGAAGTTTTGAGGAGGTTGGTTAATATTTTGGCATAGGATCCCCCTAGTGGATCACAATGGGAAGTGAATGTGGGTTTGGGTGCAGGTGCGACTAATTGTATAGGAAGAGTTTTTTCAAGAGGGGGAGTGAGTTAGGCTACTAACTTGGTGTGTGGTGTGGTCTTAGGTGTTAGTCATGTCTGCTTGGGTAGGGGCATGGTAGATGAACTGGAAATAGAGTGTGTGGTTGGTCTAACCACCTTATTGGAGGGTAGTGGATTTTTTGCTTTAGGTTGCACCTTCTTGGGTAAAGGTGGTATGGGTGTACAAGATGTAGAGGGAAAAGTGGATGGTGGAAGAGGGTAGGTTACCCATGGGGATAACTGAGGTGCTGTGGAGGTAGATGGTGTAGGTTTGGTAGGGGGTGTGAGAGACAGGGAAGGAAGTGTCATGGGTAGTGAGGAATTTATTGACGTTATTGGAGGTATGTGTGGTAAAAAGGTTACAGGTGTGGGCAGAGGTTGTGTGGGGCACTTGGGTATAATAGAAATCTGCAAGGGAGAAATGGGCTGTTGTGTTCTTAGTTTACCAGCGGGTGGAGGTTTCTTAGCCAGGGTCGAGGGGTGAGGTCCTAGGATGGACGGAAGGGGTGAAGGTGATGAGGGTGTGATTGGCGAGGTTTGGTATGAGATCTACGGGATTAGTTCTTCTGTTTAGGGGTTGGGTTAAATTTGCTGTTAGTTTTGGAGGATGTAGCTAAATCTAATTTGATGGGTGGATGAGTAAGGCTAACCGTTGGGATGAACCCTAAAATAGTGATAGGTTTAGGCAAGGAAGATGATGTAGGTGGGAGATTGAATGTAGATTTATGTGGGGTTATGGGTAGAGGTGTGAGTTGATCCATGAGTGGTATCGTGGGATAATTTGTGATAGTTGTGGTTGTGTTTGGTTCGGTCAGTTGAAACACTTTTGTATAGATAGTGGAGGTCTCAGCGAGTGACATCTACATTTGTGTTGAGACAGAAAGTAGAAGATGTCCCCAAAGTAAGGCTCTATCAACATAATCCAGGCGATTAGCTAAGTGTGAGAATGGCACTACTGTGGGTGAGGTTGATGTGGATCTAATGGTGATTCCTGTAAAATGTGTTTTAGAAATAGGGAAATCGCTAGCTTCATCCTCTATGGGTAAGAGAGCCGAAAGTAAGTTAACATGGACTTGGGTGGATGATGGAGAATGGTCACCTAGAGGTAACAACATTTCTACTGGATCTTTGATAAGTGGAGGAGATGATGGGTGTTCCTCTGTGGGTGGAGGAGATGAACAAGTGTCTCCCATGTGTCAGAGAAGTACTACTGGTGATGACTCTCTAGGTGGAGAAGACAAAGGCGAAGTGGTCTCAATATTAATAGAAGGATCCTTCACAGGTGAGGGAGGAGGCGAAGGGTGTTCCTCTGTGGGTGGAGGAATAGGTGAAGTGGGTTCATGTGTAGGTGGAGGACTTTGGGCTAGGATTTCTTCTATGGAAGGAATATGAGGAAATTAGAAAGCAACTGGTGTGTCACTGAAAATAGAATAGACCTCGTGGGTATTACTATCATTAGTTGAGGTCTCTCTAGTTTAGTCAAAAGAAGAGGCGTGATTAGGAAAAAGTTTCTTGAAGATGTGTAAGTTTTGGTTGACAGGTGCGTTCGGATTATCTAAGACTAACTCACCGCTCTTGAGCATTTCCTAGATAATGTTCTTGAAAGTGATGTAATTACTGTCATTATGACCTTTTACTCGATGATAGTTGCAAAATGTTTCACCTTTTTCTTATAATGTGACGAAACAGATAAGGGTAAAAGGGCTACGAAGAATACCTGGTAAAGCTGGTTGAAGGTTGTTTTGCACGTATGACTTCTTGATCCATAGCTAATCATGGGAGTTTCCTTTTGGCTAGGAAGAACTACCTGAAATGAACAACAAGACCACCAAAAGAGATTAAATAGCATATGACAGTGGACTGCCTAGCATATGCTAGTTCCGAGAAGTGTGATACTCCCTAGAAGGCTGTCAACCCACTATTTAAAACAATTCAATGTTAAAAATAAATGAAATCTTACTGTAGTAAAAATGATTTAGGTGTCTCATTCGATTACAATAAGAAAATTCATTCACAATAGGCTAAGCTATGATTGAATCTAAAGGATGAGGTCTCTGTCAGATGACTAGTACTGGTCAGGGTCTACTTTTGGGTTGCTTTGGGTATTTGGTGGAGAATTTAGGCTCTGTTCTTGGTCTGAGGGTAAAAACATAGAGACCGACGTCGGTATGGTATGACCTATGTCGGTTTAAGTGAAATCGATGATGGTTATGGGTAACCAACGTCAGTATGGTCGAGGTAAAGGAAACTTAAAAGAAAATGATTAAAAGGATTGATCTGGGATTTTATGTAGGTGGTGGAGTAGGTTTGAGGGTTGCAGAGGTTTCAAATGTGGCCAGGGATGAACAAAAAATGAGGATGGGTAATCTAATGATCTAAATAATGAAAAATTCTTAGTTACAAACTGATAGGAAATGAAGAAATTGAGATGCAACAACTTAATCTGATAAAAAAAAGCTATTATAATGTATTAGATCAAGTTAGTGGAGGTATACTTACTATTATATGAGTTTGATGGCTAGATGGCAATAGAAGTTGATCAAGTGGATGGAGTTTGGTGTGATGATGACGCTTCCCAAGATGCTCTTGTCAATGCAAAATGGATCTGTGGTCACTTTTGATGCTGGTTGTGGATGTTCGGATGTGTATGTGAATGCTGGTTCTGCTTGCATGACGCTCTGGTCTCATTTTTTTTGCTCTCTCCAATGTGCCAACCACAAAATAAGGTTACCAAAGGGAATAAGGTAACAGACGACGGTTTCGGGTTGACTGGTGACGGTTTATGGTGACCGGCATCAGATAGGGCAGGATTTACTAGGTTTTACTAAAATAGGAAGATTTACTTGATTTCTTCGATCTTGTTCCTTTTTCTTCGCGGATTAGAATGGAAGCTTCTTTTGTAACAGGCGGGAATGTGGTTAGAGGGAATGTAGGCTTTGATTTTTAGGGTTTAGATAGGTCTTAGTTAGTTATGACAACATATTAAGAATAGGTCTAGGGTGAGGTGGTGGTGTGGGAATTATCTTAATTAGGATAATTAAATAATAAATATTGCGAGGACATGGATTAATTTAATTAAATTAATATTAGAGTGAGGTGAAAGGGGCCATGGTTAGGTGAGTGTGTTCAAGTTGGTCATTTATCGAGGGATCGAGGGGGAGTGTGACCTAATTTTGGTGTCTACACATGTATATGGGTTTTCCATGTTTTTATTAAGTGTGAGAGTGTGTTTTGCGGTGATGGAGAAAGTTGAGCTCAAGGCTAGTTCTTGAGTCCTAGAAGGCTTAAAGAGTTGTTTGCAGAGATGGTCCTCGATGAAGGCCTTCCACTTAGATTTGGAAGGATTTATAATATGTTATAGAAAGAGTATTCATAGGTATTTCCAGTGATGTATTTCTTGTGTCTTGGTGAGTTTATTTTATGAGCCCTCCAGGTTACTTTATGAGGAAGAATAATGTTGGTTTTTTAAGACAAGATTGCTCAGGCTGAAAGAATGAAGTGAATGAGGCATGAGATGGATTAGATGATGATTTATATTAGTTGTAAAGTGACACAAGATTAATTTTGTTCATATTTAAGGAATTTAGAGGTATTGAAAGTGGCAACAAGGGTACAAACTAGTTAATTTTGCAAGATTGGTTTCTGGGCAGCATGATTTGGTAAAGAGAAACATTGTTGTGATTTGAACATATGGATGTTTAATGAAATATAACATGCATGGATGTGATTTATAGGTCTTGAGGATTCCATATAGTGTCTGCATGGCATAGTTTAAATGATTTTGGGTGGTCTTGAGGCCCAAAGGTAAAGTCAGGGTGTTGGAAACAACTGTTTGGTGAAGGATACAAGCCTTTTGTGTTGTGTTATGATTTTTTGGATAGGCCGAAGATAATTAATGGCCAAAATTGAATTTGTTATGTTATATTACACATGTATTGCAAATTTTATAGCTTTACTAATCATGGTTTTGACATATGTTGTTTTAGCTCATCCAAGTGATGGGGTTTTGAGTTTGTTCTGTGCAAGTTTGATGGTTTTGGGCATGGACGACCTATATGGGTCATATGTGAATGTTGTAATGAATTTTTAGGGATGTTTTTAAGATGAATTGGTATAACTAAAGGTATAGTACCAACTTAATTTGTGTTGGTGAAATGAAATGCGTATAAAATTGTATTTTGAGTTCAATTTTGAACTAGTGCTCTAAGAGGGAAAGTGCGGCCCAAGTAGAAGTATATTACAGGTATGATTACATGATTTGAGATATGAAAGAGTGTGTTACATGTTTAAGAAAATTTTAAGGCATGTGAACAAGGGTTTGGAGCCAATACAAGTTAAGAAGGAAGAAGATAGAGCGAATTAAAGGAATGAGGGTTTAGAGGTGTGTGTATGAGCTGAATTAGAGATCTCCATCAATTTTAGCAGAATTTTTTTTTAGATATCATCATCTTCATGTGGCTAATTATATGTTTTTTCATCTTAGGTGGTTGTAGCCTCCTTGTGGAGTGGGTGTTTCACTAAATTAGGGGTTTTTGTTCCTTGTAGGGTTGGTGCTCTACTAAACTAGGGGTTGGTGATCCTTGTGGGGTTGGTGTCTCACTAAATTTAAAACATGGTAATATAATGTTTTTCTTTTAGGGAGTTTTCTTCCCCATGAGGGTTTCCCACTTAAATATTGTGTCTATGAGCTCTATTTTATGTGTTATAGTTATTTGAATGTATTGTGAACACTTAATACACTATTGTTGAATGCATGTGAATGGATGGATGTTAATGGATGCTGCAATTAATGGTAAATGAAATAATAAATTTTTAGGACTAATTCACACCCCTTCAGTCTATTTTTTCTTCCATCCATTCTTTATTCTTCATATTTCATTCATTCTTTCAGTGCTTAAGGAGTCATTCTTTATTCATGATATTGTTGAGGACAAAAAATACTCCTAGTGTGGGGTAATGTTGGGCAGAAGAAATGGATAAGTATTAGCCATGCACAGAAGGTGTATAATGCATGCAGGACTGCGAGTGGGTAACAAATAAATGACTAAAGACCATAAGGATGTTCAGAAGCACACATGCAAGAAGAAAGGTTAACACGCGAAAGTGTACGCAAAAGGGAAGAAGGTTAGCGTGCCGAGGTTCATGCACATGCACATGTTTTTAAGGACTTGGTATTTTTTGAGTAAAGGCTAAAAATAGGGAAAAAACAAGATGGTGTGATATCCAAGAAAATTCCAAAAATAGAAGAACAAAGAGGTAAAAGAACATGCAAGGAGACATCTAGTTATAAGAGTAAATCATGGATGTGGTCTAGCTATTTATAACATAATCTACAATTAAAGAAATTTATAAAATCCATGCAACCTATTATTAGGACATCTATCATTAGGAAGAATGCATGGAAATAGTGAAGGACAAGTCCCCATATGTATAAATAAGTGTCATCTTCATGTAATAAACAATGCGTGTGAGAGTGATCATGTAACAATTCTTAGTGTATATGTCCAAGTGATGAGAGACTGCTATGAATGAAAGCATTCTAATGTATGGTGGTTGATTCTACGTGCATGGATGTAACGGTCATGGATGTAATCAATGGGTTATTAATGTAATGAATTTTGGTTATGATGGATAATTGTGTATGGATTGCAAAGGTTAGTAGATCTGAGTATGGTGTAATGGGAGTAAAAATATTATTAATCATTGTCTATTTTGATTGAATCCCTTATTATATGTGTTGTCATTACTTATTTTGTTGTATATTCATTCATGTTATGATGTATGATGATTATGTATGTGCTAACCCACATCTTGATAATTGTAAAAAGGAGGAACTTGGCTAGTTGCATGCGCTTCAGGTGAGTGCTAAGGATTCAATCTAGGTGAAGTTCCAGTGTGCATGACCTTGGAAAGTGTTGGCTACTAGAATTAAATAGTAAACCTCAATTCCGTTGATAGACACGATAAATCCTAGGGGTTTTCCTGTGAATACTCTGAAGCAGTTTGCAGGATTAAGATGGAGTAAGAACTCTAAAAGACCTATAAAAATCACACCTATAACAACTATATGGTCTCTTTGATTTTTGGATTTATCTAAGATATCATCGACATAGTATTCTACAGTTTTATCGATGAGGTCATGGAAGATGTAAGTCATGACATGTTGATAAGTTGCTCCAACATTTTTAGGACAAACGAAATTAATCTATAACATAAGGTTTCCCATGAGGTGATAAAGGAAGTATTGTGTTGATCTTATGGTGCGATAAGGATTTGATTGTAACCAGAGAAACCATTCCTAAGAGATAGCATCTTTTGTCTTGTTATTAGATTGATGATTTGGTTGATGTTGGGTAGAGGAAAATCATCTTTGGGGTAGGCGAAGTTCAAGTCTCAAAAGTCCATGCAGGTTCACAATTTTTCAGTGGCTTTAGTGATGGGTACGATGTTGGAAACCCATTGTGTATAATCAACAGGTAGTATGAAGTTAGCTAAAAGAGGATGCTGAATTTATTCATTGACTAGTAGTGTGATGCAAGGATGCATCCTACAGAGTTTTTGCTTCACATGATTATCATTTGGGATGGTGATGATATTATGGATAATTATGTTAGGGTCTATAATTGACATGTCACTATAAGACCATGTAAAGGCTTGATTGTGTTTGGATAATAAAGTGGTGAATTGTTGGAGTTCATGCAAGTCTAAGGCCTGGGTAATTTTAACAATGTGTGGATCTTGTAGTTTTCTAATATTAAGATCAGTAGTCGATTCATTGAGAAGTGTAGGTCTGTCGGGAGGAAGTGTTTTATGAAGATGGCTATCTTCAACACCCATGTAAGTTAGGATAATGTTGGAACATAATGATTAAGTGGTTTGGCCAACCCTTAATGTATATGGATCCATCACTAATATATAGGTTAATATTTAATAATACAAAATATTTATATTTCTATTATTAAATATGCTGACATAGGTATATAATTTAGGTTAAATATTTAATATCATGAAATGATTATATTTCTAATATTAAATATTATAAACCTATGTGTATGTGTCAACCATTTTAAGTTGAAAAGGTGGGTAGGGAGACATACCTGATCACCTTATATAAAAAAGACTTTAGGTCATCATTTGATATTTTCGAGAAATATATCAAAGGTGTGCAAATCAAGTGATTTAGTTTTACCCTTGGTAAATAGGGTTTCAAAGGAGGAGGCGATCTTACTGGATGTAAAATAAGTTCTCTGAAGTAAAAGGTTATTTACAAAGTGGGTTTTACCATATTGGGGTTTTCCACTTTAAATAATGTGGCACCTATGTTATTTATTTCATGTAAGTATTTCTTTATTTACTTATGTTATGTTGTAATCTTTATTTAAATATTTATTGTAACATTATGTAATATGTAAGTTGAACCTATATAATATGTAATATGTAAGTTGAAACTATATAAATGAACCTATTTAAAGGTTTTTTTTTATATAAGAGTGGGAGTGGAGAATAAAATGAGATAATATCTCAGGTATGTGTGGTAAATATTTATTAAAATATTTGTAGTTATAGCCACATAAAAGTTTTGAAGTTGTTAGCTTGTAAGAATTCTATAAAATATTTTGCAATATTTCCATAGTTTTAAATGTGTGCAGAGTAAAATTAAGAGTAAATGTAGGGAGGAGACAAGGTTCATGAAAATAGAGATTTGTATTTATTTCATTAGTTGGGTGAAATTATTTGTCCTCTCTGTAAAATATGCAGGTTAATCTATACTCTCATAAATCTACTTGCACATGGTAAAATTCTTTTAACCTGGTCTATGTCCTTTAAACCCCTTTAATAAGGGTTATATATATTTTTATATAACAAATATACTATAATTTATAATTTTTATGAACTATATGTTGTTTTTTATTTACATTCTATAGACTATATACCTCTTTTTAAAAAAAAAGTGTATATATTTTTACATTATAAATTATAATAGGTTATTATAATGTGTTAAAATATAACTTCGCTAATATTATATAGAAGAAGAAATTCTAGAATTTTACATTATGGAAATTCACAACAAATTTTGGCTTCATTAAATTTGATGGTCAAATGACCGTCATGGTAGACCAAACATAAGACAATATGATGGTCATTTAAAAGTCAAATTTAAGCTCGTAGGTTTCAAGAAACTTTTATTGTGTTAAAATTGACGGTCAAATGACTGTCACAACAAACCAAAAAATAAGCCATTATGACGGTCATTTAGATGTCAAATTTAAGATGGCCAGATTTTTATCTGCATTAATTTTTTCATAAATTTGAAGTTGTTATGCATTCTTAGGGGTCTCTTCTTCACTTCTATATAGTCGGAAATATTATATATATATATATATATATATATATATATATATATCTAGGGTATAATGCAGAGCCCTTTATATTGTGGGTTATTATTTTGATCATGAGAAGTTAATTAATATGCATTGTAATGATAAAATTAGTTATGATCAAATAGTTTCTTTAGATCTATAAAATTTAGCTCTGATTCTATTAAAAGTGTTGTCTTTATTATCGATAAATATGTATTTAAATCTATGGTACATTGTATATTATAATGGGGTGTGTTTTATAAGTTTAGGAAAATAATGGCATCTAACTATTTTTTTCTTGACAAAACTCAAATCCTGAATGAAACCAACTACAACATTTGGGTCAAAACAAAATTTATGGAGAAAAAAATTTGGATGATTGTTTCTGGATCTGAGGTTACTTCTGTCGGTTGTCAAACAACTGTAAATAACATGAATACATTCTTTCAATGAATGTAGGAGGCTCTTTCTATGATTCTATGCAATGTGAACAATGAGTACCTTCTACACATTGGTAATATCAAACATCCGAAAGAGGTATGGACACGACTAGAATCCATGCATGAAGGATACTTAGTATATCAAGGATAGTAATAGAAGTAAAATAACTGAAGGAATTCAAATAAAATTTCTGTATATTTTTGATGATTTCTCTTCTGCATATTGTTTTATATCTCAAAGTTTGAATAATTCAAAACTATGGCATAAAATATTAGGACATGTTGATTATTGAAGCTTATATGAAATGTCTAGATATAATCTAGTGAAAAGTTTACATGTGTAGTCTTCTTCTCTTGAAGTTACTTCATTAAATGCTTCTAAATGATGGTTTTGATTTTGATTTAGTAAATTGTCATGATGATGTTTTGATGTTATAGATGTTTCTGAAAGTCTTATATTTCTAGATAAGAAATTAAATTGGGCTCAATCTATGTTCAAAAGTTTAAATCCTATTAACTTTAAGAAAATGACCAGAAGCCATCATATGTACCATGCATTAATTACCTTGTATGAACCTGAGCCGTGAAGTATTATAGGGTTTAGGTAGATATACAAAGTAAAACATAATGCTGATGGTAGTATTAACAAATATAAAGCTAGACTTGTTGCTAGAGGTTTCACTCAAAAACTTGGTATTAATTATGTTGAGACATTTCCTGTAGCTAAAATGAGTACTGTTAGGGCTTTATTTGTAAGTGCTGCTCAATTTGGGTGGTAAATCTACCAAATGGATAAGAAAAATATTTTTTTGAATTACGATTTAAAAAAAGAACTTTACATGTTTTAACCTAAAGGATTTGAAGAAACTGATAAAGAAAACTATGTTTGTAGGTTGAGAAATCCTTATATGTTTTAAAATCTCTTAGAGCTTGGTATGTAAAAATTGTTTCCTTCTTTAAATTGTTAGGTTTTGTTAATTATTCTTCTAACAATGATATATTCATTAAGCAATAAGGCTCGCATATTATCGTTATATGTATATATGTTGATGATTTGCTTATGTATATTGAAAATTTTAATTTAATTCATAGGATTAAAGAGAAATTGAAGCAGTACTTTGAAATGAATGAGTTAGGTCTCTCACATCATGTTATTTTTATGACTATGTTTCATTCTATTGTTATTTTTCAAAACACAATATGCAACCAATGTAATAAAAAAGCTTCTTATGATTGATTGTAAACCATTTTCTACTTTAATGGAAGTTGGAATAAATATTGATCCTAAATCTGCATATGAAAAAGGTTGATCCTATTTTATATACATTGTTAGTTGATAGTTTGATTTATCTAACTATAACTAGATCATATATTTCCTATTCAGTAGGAATTACTTCAAGGTTTATGCAGGAACCTTTTTTAAAGATAATTGGAATCTTGTAAACAGAATTTATAGATATTTGAAAGGAACAATCAATTATGGGTTACATTATAATAAGAATGAAAATGCTATCTTATATGGATTTTGTGATTCTAACCATACTGATGTTGTGTTATAAAATATACTGGATATGTATTAAAATTTTGGTGTAAGAATCATTGCTTAGAACAACAAATATAATCAACCATCTCCATTTATTCTACTGAAGTAGAGAAGTACAATGGAAGAAGTAAAGAAGCCATGTGGCTGCAACGGCTATTGGTAGAGATACACATGGAAACTAAAGGAAGTATTTTTATTCTATGTGGTGGTTGGATTTGTATTACTCTTGATTAAGAATCCAATTCAACATCAGAGGATGAAGAAAATTGAGATACATAAACACTTCACCTGTGAGAAGGTGCAAAGTGATGAGATAAATCTCATGTTCATGTTGACTGAAGAGTATCTTGTTGAAATATTCACAAATTCCCTGAGTGCTGCAAAGTTTTGTGACTTTCGTGAAAATCTTGGATTGTCAGAGTTTCCATTAAGGGGGAGTGTGCATGAAAATGTCACCTCCTAATGGAACTTGGTTTTTGTAAAAATACCTTCGGACATATGACCTTAGGGAAAGTACAAAAAAGACCTTCAGGAAAGTGTAAAAAAAGACCTTCGGGCATGTATACCTCCTCGGCTTCTTTTTTAGTAACAAGTGTAGAAAGATCTTAAAGGCAGTCTTCAGTAAAATCTTTAGTGCTATTGATTTTACTGGTAAACATCCAGTACAAGCATATTGTTAAGGAGGTATTTGGTTGTAAAAGACTTTTATATGCTTGGGTTCAATAACCTTTTATGAGAACTTGTGAGAACATGCAAAACTCACAAATCATACTTAGCCACTGATCATGGGATGATATTTGGGATTCCAAATCATTTTGTACCAAAAGGTAATTTGAGTATGATGAAGGTGTTATAATTCCTTTAACCCATATGCTAGCCTAAAACCTTTATGGTTTAAGGATTATAAATCCTGTAGTGTACCACGGCTAAGTAATCTATTGGCATATGTTATGTTATCCCACTTAACATTAAGGGGGAGTGTAGGAACATAATGATCAAGTGGTTTGGATAACCCTTAATGTATATGGATCCATTACTAATATATAGGTTAATATTTAATAATATGAAATATTTATATTTCTATTATTAAATAAGTTAACCTAGGTATATATTTTAGGTTGAATATTTAATATCATGAAATGATTATATTTATAATATTAAATATTATAAACCTAGGTGTATGTGTCAACCATTTTAAGTTGAAAAGGTGGGTCGGGAGATATACCCGATCACCTTATATAAAAAGGAATTTAGGTCCTCATTTGATATTTTTGGGACATATATCAAAGGTGTGCAAATCAAGTGATTTGGTTTTACCCTTGGTAAATAGGGTTTCAAAAGAGGAGGTGATATTACTAGATGTAAAATAAGTTCTTTGAAGTAAAAGGTTATTTTCAAAGTGATTTTTACCCTATTAGGGTTTTCCACTCTAAATACTGTGTCACCTGTGTTATTTATTTCCTGTAAGTATTTGTTTATTTACTTATGTTATGAAGTAATCTTTATTTAAATATTTATTGTAACATTATGTAATATGTAAGCTGATTAAATCTGTATTTATTAGAATCCTCAAATTCTAACAGATAATGTTGTCATTGTGGTAATGAAGGATGTCGATAATAGGGTAATCTTCCTCTATCATATGCAGTAACGTGAGAGGGATCGTTTTGGTTATTTCATTAGCTTGATAAGTTAAAGGTCCAACTGTGATGACATTGATTAAAAAAAATTCAACAGGGATAGATATAATGTCATTTTCATCATAGGGTGAGTCTAACAATGGTGTTTAAGATTTTTATTTTGATAATGGTGGTTTATATGGAGATGTTGTTTGGAAAAGTCTATTTAAACACGTCCAATCCTTAATTAGGAGGTACATTTAGGTTATCAAATTATACTTCATCTCTATCAATAAGGACTTGGAGGATTTTTATGAATGAACGATATATTTCAATGCCATTCCCTCAAAATTGATGGTATTTTCAATATTCATTATCTCTATATCATGAAGGTTTGGATGATTCGTCGATAGGTCAAATGGGGGGAAGCTTAGTCATACAAGTGGCTAGAAGTTTTCCAAATATAGTTCTATAGGACTCCCCTAAAGACGTGTATTTATGTTGAGATGTTACAACAAATAACTCGTAATACTAACCAATAAACTATATGCAACATTATATTATTATTCCTAATAATATAATATCAAAAATATTACCATATTAACCATATGGTTAAAAAATAGCTAATTACTATTTACCTTTTGGTAAATAACTCGAAACAATGTAAATATTAATTTTCTTAAAATTCCCCCCTTAGTGTTTACATAGTAGAAAAACAATCACACTTATTTCTGCAGCTTGCCACCCATGCTTGCTCATGATTTCGGTACAACAATCAAAGTGAAGGTAGAAGAAGGAACACATCAAATTTTTATCAACCATGCAATTTCGGGAATACATCTAACCTACGAGGATGGGAACACGCTCAAGAATCATCTACTTATCAACCCGTCACTCTAGGGAACACATACAACTTAGTAGTGTGGTAACTCAAGAAGGAAAACATATGAACAAACTTCAATGGTTTTCCAGAGGCTAACCACAAACCTAGATATGAACGATAACACATTTTACTATTCAACCTCTTCAAGAATCATGATGTTGCGTTTCACTATGCTATATGTTCTTCACCGTGTTATTACATCAAGGAATAATGTAGGAATACTCACATACAAAAGTGAACAAGAACATACCACATATGATTTTTTTTTCACACCACGCTAAAAATATGAAATTAAACACTATACATGCTAAAATAAGGTACACCACTCAAAAGAAAAAAAACACACATGCTACCAGATTTGTGAAGCGGCCCCATCATTGGAAAATGAAGAGAGGTCATTGGTTGACCTGCAGCCTCTGATGCCTCGATCCTCCATCTTTCTGATCCTTAGCTTAGATGATATTGTCTTTAAGGCTCATTTAAAAATTCCTCCCCCTCAAGT
Source organism: Taxus chinensis (assembly GCA_019776745.2). Classification (NCBI taxonomy): domain Eukaryota; kingdom Viridiplantae; phylum Streptophyta; class Pinopsida; order Cupressales; family Taxaceae; genus Taxus; species Taxus chinensis. The sequence goes on along the minus strand of CM034156.1, from coordinate 3,223,584 downwards.
TCAACTTGGACGTCGGGTTACATTGAAAATGTGTCCATGAGGCAATTTTTATTTTTTAGTTTTGCAATTTTGACAACTTGACTATTTTGACTAGACAATAAAAAAAATCCTAACATCACCTATTTGATTAACTTGACAAGACAAACATTTTTTAATTTTTGACTCTTGAAAACATTGACTCAAGACTTTGACAACAAGACATGACACATGTTATTTTGATAAACATATTTCTTACTTGGTTTAAGACAATAGAATTAAAATGACTAACTCTATTTAGAGAAATAATTACATACTCAACTATTAGACATCAACTAGTATGTGGACCATTTTTAAAAAATAACTAAGGACTAAGACAAGTTAATTTTTGAACACCACTTAAAAGACAATTGGAATACCATATAATAATATTTAAACGACTCTTTTGAAAAAAATAAAATTATTTAGACACAATGCACAATTACGGGAAAGTGGTACAAGGATCAAAGTTCGAGGAAACATGCAGTGACTTATAGGTAGATTTAGGTCTGCTAAATCCATGAGAGTAAATATTCCTTGATAGATGGTTGTCCAAAGAAATTTTTAGGTGGTTAGAAAAATGGTAGAAAAGACCATGACATTGGTGGCAGAAAGATTCAATGCCTCCCACGAAGATTCACATCCACGGTTTTTCTCATAACTTTACATATCTACATATATTAACATCACCCATCTATATTTGGTATATGATGACAAGAATATTTGGAGCAGAAGAGGATTTACACGTGTTTGATAGAACCACATAAAGTATTGATTAGTTTTTCATGCTTGGTAAAAACTCGCGAAATATGGATCCGACTGCACGTCCACGCGAGGATTAAAAAACCACATGTATTTAAAAGGGCCACCACACGGAGTTTAGGACATAGTAAGATGCACAAAAAATAGAAGAAAAATGTGATAATAGGAAATAGAGACATGATCCAAGTGATAGGTTAGGACATGATGTATGCAGTTCACATGAGGGTTAGTGGCCTCAGATTTGGTGATGTGCCCAACTATTTATAATGGAAAACTATTTGATTCTTCTAAAAACTGCATCAGGTTTGGGAATTAAACACTCATAATGCTCTCAATTCATCATAAGTCAATTGACATGGATGATTGAAAATGTAAGATGAATAAAAGATGACAAATTCCACGCACTCTCAGATCTGCACAGATTCAATAGAAACACATGAACTAGAAAAATGGCTTAGTTAGATTTAAAAAACTACTTAATTCTGAGTGTCAAGAGTGATCCAACGTGAAAGAGGATTTAAGAAAAATGTAGATAACTTCAAGTGAATCTCATTTGAACCTCTTCTCAAAAAAGGACCTTATCTGATACCAAATAATGAATTTGGTTAGAGTCTATGCAACATAGAGCCGAATGAACAAAATATAAAAGTAATATATTCAGGAAATAATATGTTATTATTTTATATTTCAAACACAATACATGGCTATTATATAGCCATATAGATAGCCAAAAAAACCTCCTAGAAAATAGGGAGGTGTTACAACAAATAACTCGTAATACTAACCAATAAACTATATGCGACATTATATTGTTATTCCTAACAATATAATATCAACAATCTTACCGTATTAAGCATACATTCAACAAATAACTAATTACTATTTACCTTTTGGTAAATCACTCATAACCATGTAAATATTAATTTTCTTAACATTTTCAAAACAACCACATTTGTCGCCCCTTTAGATTTGTCGTTGTTGGAAGAAGTTTTGATAGAAGAATCAGGTTTTGGTTTCTTAGATCAGAGTTTAACTTTACAATCCCCGAGGGCATGGAGTTATAGTTTCTAGTAAATGGTAAAGGCATTGTCAAATGTTTGAAAGGATTGAATTTGAAGGGTTGATGATATGTTTTTTGTGCAATATCAAGAAAATAGATTAATCAAATCCATTTTTGGGAGAGAGAAGGATAGTTGGTTGATAATCCCCCACCATTTGGCAATGAAATCAGCGATGGAATTGTCCTCATATTTTTTGATGGCATAGAGATTAGTGATGGATATATTATGAATGTTGTTGATGGAGAAGTGTTCTAGGAACAACTATGTGAGTTGTACAAATGAGAAAAGATAATGTTGCAGGATACTATTATACTAGTCAAAGGTAGAGTCGACTAAGGACATGGGGAATGTTCTCAACATGAGATCCTAGTCATGGGCAGTGAGATAACACGCATAACAGAAGGCCTTGATATGTTGTTGCAGGTACTCCTTGCTATAAAACTTGATGAATTCTGGGAGTTACCAATGTGGAGGATAGAATTTGAAAGGAACTGATGGGTTGATAGGTTCATTGCATATTTTTTCGTATGAAAGGTTGTTTTTGGGTCCCATAGTGGCACCTTCAAGGCTAGTTCTATTCTTCTTAACATCACTTTCATGTGATCAGAGACTATTGGACATTTGAAGAGGAAGGAGTGGCTTGATTATAGGTGTGAGGGTTTGATTACTGATACAAGTGATATGGTAATGGATTATTTTGAGAAAGAGGAGTACTTGCTGGGATATTATAAGTGTACTAAGAGACTAATAGTTGTGAAGAGGATTAGATGTATTGATAGGGAAAAGGAATAAAAGTATTGACAAGGGTTTTGATGCTTATGTTATGTATTGAGAAGATATATAACTATATTGTGAGATAGGCGTAGTGGATGCTTGTTGTGAAAAGGGAAGAGTACTATAAGTGGTGCTCGTGTTGATAGGTGGTATAGATGTAGGGATGGATAGGACTAGATTTTTAATTGAAGATGTAGGTTTTGTGATAAAACATGATGAGACATGATAAAAATATTTGTAGAGAGAGGGACACCCACTCAACTTGCATGAGGAGGAGTGATGAAGGCTGTGTGATTGTATGTGGGTGGGGAGGTAGTGGTATGAGTTTGTGTATTATGTGGGATAGCCTATGAATCTAATGACACAAGTTTTTGTTGGCTAGATGTGTTTTGTGGTGATATGACATTATGCTCGAAGCTAGCAACAAGAGTGTATGAAGTGGGTGCTGACATCTCTTGTATTATTATACATTATTGTGTATAATTGTTTTTAAATATAAATCTTGTTATCTTCTATTGTTAAATTAAAAAAAAAACAAAATAATAAAACAAAAATTACAACACACACACAATTAATACAAAAATATATTTTATTTCATTTAATTTAAACATAATGGTATTTCTCATTTAAAATAAGTATATTATGTTTTATATTTTTTATGTTTTATTTGTGTTTACACCTGATGTTTATTTATATTAGTAGTGCATTATGATGCGAAATAGACACTATTAAACTATATAGATGAGTTATTTTTGTGCCATAAGAAATGGATTATGTTTCCCTAAAAATCTACATGTAAAAACACTAAAAAGTGTTAATTTTTAACCTAAAATGTGGCATAAGTTTCACTTTATATAGTAGCTTGTGTTGAGTCATACACCAACATAGTCCTTTTTTGAATTCAAGAAACCTAGAAATACATATGTGCATTAGTGAAATCAGGACATATAAAAGATCACACATGGAGTTATTTATGTATGCAAGAGTGATATTCAACTCATAAGGTCAAAACCCATTCTATTTTTAAAGCATCCCTACTTTTTGAGATTCATTCCAACCTATACTAATTGTTGCACACATTTGAAAAGATAAGAATTGGGACACTTGCATACATTTAATTAACTACTAACTTGCATTGTGTGTTGGTTACAATTTTTTCAAATCATAAGGGACATGATAATAATGGAGATATAACATAAGCCCCCATTAATATCCCCTATTTTTGTAGGTTTTACGAGGAGATGAGCATCAATTAGGGTTTTAGGGAAGGAAATAAAAAAACCAATTATTTGTAACATCCCCAGACAATCTGAGACAAACATTTTAAGATTAGAGAAAAAAATGCATTCAAAAAGTTAGATTGAATTTAACCTAGGCAGAGTTATTTTTGTAGGATACATGTCATTTTTGTAGGTTGTTGATCTCTACAAGTTTTAATGTCCACAAAATGGGTAGCAAGATTTTATGGCTTGGGTTTTTCTTAGAGTTATTTATCTCTCCTTTTAAACATATTTTTCTAAATTACAACTAACAAAATCTTTTAAAATGACATGAAATCAAATATTATCTTAGAAATCCTAATTCTGATGTTTTGGTATAGGTTTGCAAATACAAAACTTAATAAAAACACAAAATAAGATTTAAACGTCATATTCACAAAGAGAGAGGTGTACATATATAAAGAGATGATTTCCTACAAAGGTGTCAACACTTATCCCCTTCAACCACTCATAATACTATCACACATTGATTATAACTATCGAGCGTAACTTACCCAAGAATCTCTTTCACACCTCACACATTACTAACTATGAGTTGTTACTAACAACTCATTACATTACATTATTCTTCAAACATAAAACTAAACTACATGTGAACACTATAATTTCCCAACAAATTCTCATAAAACATAACTCTTTAACCTTTTTTTTAAATTAGACATATAACTATTAATTACATCGATAGGCATTACACTACGAACTGCACTTACCTGATTATGAAAATAAATAATTAGTATTCATTCTTTGTATGGGGCGACCATCTAAAAAAAACTCAATCATTTATGTTATGTCAAACATGTCACATTAAACAAAAAATTCTATAGTTTCTTTGAACTCCCTCTATAGCCAGTACAATCGTGGGTGGTCCATGTACAATCCTTGTGTTTAAATTTCCATTAATGGATTCCCAAACACTTACTGATATTCTAGAATATAAATACAACAATAGAGATGGGATATAACGAAAAAGGTGAATGCCAAATTGATGTAGGAGCATCACCATGGAATTGGAATTTTTTTTGCTTTCAATCCATTTTAAAATAATATGAGCCTTGTAGGATATTTTAGGTGATATAATAATATTACCCATCCTTTTTTTATCAATGGTAAAAAGTTTTTTGACTGGGATCCTACTTAGGATAAAAGAGGCCTAAGCCCAAATATTCAAATACATCCTTCTTAAGTTTCTCCTTTTGATCTAATTTTCTCACTCATGTTTCAAGTTAATGAAATGGAAAAAAAGAAAATAAATAAATCTGATAATGAGAGGGCTTAAGGCTACCTCTAGATGAGATGATGGTGGATGTGAGCATAAAATATCCTCCTCACAGTGAGCTTGATAACCTACAATAAAAAGATAAACTATACACAAAAAAATGATTAACAGATAGGATGGTAGGTTGCCCAAAAAATCCGGTCCCAAGAAATGAATACCTCCTAGGATGGATGTCAAACTAATTTTTAATAAAATATAAATACAATGATAATGATAAGATGTAACAGATTCTAAAATGAAACAGGAAAGCTGAAATGTGCTAGATAAGACAAGATGTAGATTTGATTATAGTACGTGCTAAACCAAACCAAACTGGAGAGGGTCGTTGGTGACCCAAGAATGATAGACACAATTGATGGTGATTGCAGTAGGGTGATTCAAATAGTAATAAAAAAAGGATATATATGAAGGAGTTTGAATCTGACCTGAGACTAATGATGATGATGATATGATGTTGCAAAAGATCTGGATCTGATTTTGGATAGAAAGGATGGAAGAAAATTGTTGGATTTGATGATGAAGATGATAACTACTGATCCGATTGACAATGAAATAAGTTGGATAGACGGTAAATGAAGATGACAGGGTATATCTTTGGCCTTTATATAGATAAGTAATAGAATAAGAGAGGTCTTGATACTCAGGAAACAACCAGACAGACTGCAAATTAAGTAGATAAATAAAAACACAGAAAATTTAGACAAGGTCGAAAGTGACCGGGCTGGATCGATGACAACTGTATATGATGAAGATGAAATATGAAGTTGAAGGTGTGTGGAATGGAAATATTGAAGGATATGGAATTTTGAGGGATCCAAAAATAAAAATTAGAAGAGGTAGATGACGGATAATAAAATAGGCACATATTGGGTTGACAACGAATGTGAAGAGACAATGATGATTGGGAAGAGATATAAGGTTTGATAAGGGGAAATAAATGGAAAATGAAGGATGAGGGGGGATGATCGAGAGATGGGACAGAGGTAGAGCTCCAAGACGGATGATAAATTTGCAAGGATGATGTATGATGATGATGAGATGAAAAAAGGGCTGAAATAAAAGAAAAAGTGCAATACCAAGCAATAAGAGAGCTTCGAATGTTTAAAGGTGATGCACAAGATCTCCAAAGAAGCTCCAAGGTGGTGATAACAATTGTAAAGAAGAATACAAAATGAATCTAAAATCGTAAGACATCCCAAAGTCCCAAAATTGTATCCTTAAGAGAGGAGGGTTATGGGTGTATTTATAGGGTCGACGATGACCCAGATGGGTCACCGGTGATTGTGGTGGTATATTAATTTAGGTGGTGGAGGTTTTGGTGAACGCAAGACAATGATACCATGTGAGGTGAAATTAGGTTTTTAGGTGGTAAATATGGGTTAGGGCTTCCTTGGGAGGATAAAATGTGGTTGGTGATAAGAATACATTAAATGGGGGTAGATGGGAACCTAGGGATGATAAATAAGGTATTTAGGGAGGATAAAAAGGGTTAGCGAATAAGTTTAGGGATAATTAAGGATTATTGGGGATGTCTAGGGAAGACAAATTAATGTATGATTAGGATGGGGTTAAGGTAGGAAAATAATAATTAGAGGGATACATGAAATTTAGGAGGAAAAAGGGGATTTAAATGAGAAGAGAGGTCTGTATGTTAGGAATGATTATAACATGGAGTGGACACAGTTATGAAAGATAGGGGATTACCAAAAATTAGTTTCTACATTTTCCCCTTTTTGTTGAGTGGTTTGCATTGGGCAAGCCATGAGAAAAAAATAAGAAGTGATAGAAGATGATGATGAAGATGCTCCCCCTCAAACTAGGGATCGATGATACGAAGAAGAATCAATCACTAGGTTGAAATAGATAGATGAAGGGATAGAGAGTCGAAAGGATGAGAAAAATAATAACATAAAAGAAGATGCCCCAAGCAGAGAGGGAAAAGGAGAGAAAATGAAAGAAAAAAATGAAAAATAAAAAGAATATGGAGGTGATTTTGGAATCACTTTGGTAGGGAACAAAGTATGGCCTCAATGGAGATGATGGAAATGTCCTACGGAATTGTGAGTTAGTGATAATCACTACAATATGGATAGAGTCCAATGGGAATCCACTTAGATGGATGTGTAAGCCGTGGGACAAATGGGTGAAAAGAAGACATCAAAAATATGTGCAAACAAATGTGAGGATGGGAAAGATGTGATATGCTTCATACATGAGGAATCTATGAGGTATGCATCCCAATGGGATGAGGATAAAAGAAGGCCACAATAGTGGCATTAAGATGAAAATATGGTGCCTCAATAGAGACAAGGAGACGATTGCACGATGCTAGATGCGATTAAGGATGCATGATGAGATAAAAGATATTGAGGGAAGTTCGACGGGACAAATAAAGGTGTCATATGAACAATAAAAAAGTCAAAATTAGAAGAAAATATAATTTAGAATATGGATTGGATGAAATATGGTAGTGAATGAACATTTAGGGTTAGGTCAATGACGACTAAGCGTGGGTTGATGGTGACTGGGCAGGTTGATGGCGACTGGGTCGACACACCTATATAAGCAGCGGAGGCAAATGACTAAGCTCATTTTCACCGTGAAAATTTTATGATCGAGAGATTTGAGTGAGATATATTTATATTGGAGCGAGATGGAGAGCAGTGGAGGAGTGAGGAAGTGTTAGAGGATGCGGAAGATGGTAAACGTCTAAATCCTAGCTTTGTTTTTGAGTTTTGAGTTATTATTTTTTGTTATTTTTTTGCATTTTTTATGATTTATGATATGAGCTCCAAGGGTGGTTAGAAACAACTGTGTACGGTCTTCATTGAACAGGGCCAAAGGGGCTTTAACCTCAGCTGAGTGTCATCGACCCAAAATGGGTCAGCGTCGACTTGGCAAATAGGGAAGTTTATTAAATAATGTAGGTTATAGATGATGATTGTTTTGTGTTTGGATGCTAATGGGTGACTGTTTGATTGATTTTGTAGGCTAGAGACACATTGTATCTCAGAGACAAAGTCCCAGTGATGTTTTATCATATTATAGGTGATGTGACAGATGTTGAGTGGGATCACTTGGAGACATTGGGGCTGGGTGGATTCCGCCATTATCAGAGAGTTCATCAGGATACAAGATTGATGATAGCATTTATTGAGATGTGGGATCCTAGGACGAGCACATTTTAGTTTCAGACTGGGGAGATGATGGTTACACTGGAGGACTGTACCATATTCTAATATTGCCGATACAGGGAGAGCCCATTGAGACTATTACATTGGAGAGGAGATCGGGTGTGCTGACACGACTGTTCGGAGATAATGTCGCATAGATTACATTCACTTCAAGGGACTTTCACATAGAGGCTCAATATCAACTTACAATGTCAGGGAGCAGATTGATATGCTTGATAATGATGGTGATCTCTTGTTATGCACTACTATATTTTGGTGGAGCTAGATTTCCATGAACATTGTCAGGGGTACTAATAGACATAGTGGAGCACATGATAATGTTCTCATTTGGCACAATGTTATTGGATCATATATCATGAGCTATGGATGTATGTCTTTGAGAGGAGATATGTATTGAATGTGGGGTAATTAATCCAATGTTGGACCTATGAGCACATATTATTGGTGAGGCCACCAGGGATTCCATGGGTGACTAGGGACCACATTTAGTTACATGTTCGATTCTTGAGATGGAGAGCTAATCAAGCTCACGGAGACAAATGGGAGAGAGGAGAGGACTGGTATGCAAAGAGGTTGGGGAGATTAGATGTGGATGAGGTCAGTTGGAGGCCATACTAAGGGTTCCTCACATGGCTAGGTGCGGAAATAGAGGTATTTGGTATGACGAGGATCAAATGGTTGTTGGGGCAGAGGTTGGAGATGGTGGAGGTAGTTTAATTTCCATAGGTGATGAGGAAGTTCAAGTTGGTACAGAAGGTGTCAGACACGCCAATCAAGTATAGGTAGGATGAGACAGAGAGGGATTTACCTAGTCTTGTGATGGCAGATTCATTGGAGGAGGTAGGAGACCCATGGAATAGTGATGATGATGTGTGATTCGAGGCATGATTTTTAGAGTGGATGATAGAGGCATGGGCAACCCAAGAAACAAAGGAGAGAGAAGTAAGAGTGGAGGAGGATGAGGTGCTGCTAGCAATAGAGGAGGAGATTGTGCCTGGAGGAGAGGAGGGTGGAGATGGAGGAGCAAAAACTGAGATATCTCGTCTACATATGGAGTTGGTGTTCCGTACAGAATGTTGATACTTTTTGGAATAGAGTTTCTTCTATCCTTTCATTCCTTTGAGAAATAGATAAGGGTTAGGGCTAGGAGGAATACCTGTTGAATGTCGAGAGGGTGTGCGCGTACCATAGAGAAAGATCAGATTGACTGCGAAGAACTCCTTTTTGTCTTGGAAGGACTACCTGCAAGTAAGAATACAAGACCACCAGATTTTAATTAGACAATAAATGAGGGAACTGCCTTGGGCCTAGGAAATATAAAACTTCCTTTCGAAGGTGGTCAGTTCCCCTGCTAATATGAATTAACACAAATTCTAACAAATAAGCTATTGTCAAATTATAACTTGTTTACCTTGTTAGAACAATAGAGAAAGGGCTGGTCTTGGTTTAGAATCATGGTGACCGACGCCGGTCAGTGTCACCGGTACTGGTTGATGATAACTGATATCGGTAGGGGTAGTGATTTTAAGGGGTTGGGTGAAGGTTGGCTATAAGATGGCTATATGATAGCTATGGTGTTTATAAAGCTGGTAAAATGACTGGGGATAGGTAATGAGGTGATGGAGAAGACTCAGAGGGTAAGGGGGGGTGTTCTTGGGGAAAAGTAGAGGTAGAGGAATGTAAGTTAGGTGGAGAGTGTTACCGGGTAATAGATCTGGGGGTAGACTTGTAATTACTGTGATTCAGAAATCCAAGAAATATTATTAAAAGAACATATAAGACTTACTTACTAGTTCCTGATGGAAAATGCAGGTTCTGGGACTGTGATAACGAAGACAAGGTTCAAGTAGGATGATTTGACAATCCAAGATGAGCTATCTCCGCTCCTAATGCTTGGATGGGTGTCACTGGACTCTGGTTATTCAGTTGCAGTCTTGGGTTTGATGTCCTTCTCTACAAACTTCTCTCTTTCCTTCACTTGTCTCTGCTCAGCCCAGTCAATTCGGATCCTTTCAATGACTTCTCCTCTAGATCCAATGAAAATCCAACCCCTTGTTTTTGGTTGGGAGCGGTCATTTACAGGGAACCGATGACAGTTACACAACCGACGACAGTCGAGTAGGAACCGGTATCGGTCAGGTCAAAGTGGGCTATTTTTAGTAAAATAGCCAGCTTTCCCTCCTTTTCTCCCGAGGGATTAGTTACGGGCTTGGTCAAGTCATTATGAGGTTGGTTTTAGGTGTGGGTGAGGAGTAATTAGTTATGGGTGTGGATGTAGACCAAATTATAGGTCTTAATTAGGTTAGTTTATGGTTTGGACTAGGTCATGATGAGGTGGCTAAATGAGGTGGCAGGTATGGCGATGTGGATTTATTAATTATAAGGTAATTAATAAATAATTGTGTAAGGTTTAGGTGATGAGGTTAGGTTGCGAAATGAGATGCGGGGCACGGGGGGTCGTCAGACACAAATTTGGTGTCTACATTAGCCCCTTGTTGTCGTGTAGCTTGTCTTGTAAAGCTGCACAGACAATAATAAGAAGTGGTTACCCCTGTTAAGGGTATAGGTAATCCCCCTCAAATCTATCGCAGATTGAGGTAGCGTGAAATCAGGGATAGGGTTGATAAAGGGTAAATGGTGTTTAGATGATGGTAAGATGGTGGGGTAGGTCCAAGGAAGCAGACACACGTTGAAATGCAGTAGTGCGACCAGGGTACATGATTTGAAGAGCAAACAAGCAATTCATAGGCAAAGGTCGATAGTTTATCCAAACAAGGTTGATATAACCCTAGTATCCAAGGCATAGGAAGTAGCTCCAGGGGATATAACAGGTAAGGTACAGGAACGTTTAGGCATGTTCGGCAGTACCAAATGGTTGGTTTGGTTGAGATAAACGTCACGATCTTGGTCTAGGCAAAGTTGGTCGACTGATCAAGTCAAGGACCCTAATCATGCTAAAACACGAACAGGTGAGCTCGATTGAACAAAAAGCTACATGATGGGTGGATAGAATTGTATTTTGTTGGTTTTGGGTGAGGTATTTAATTGGTGCGGCCTTGGGTCGGGCCAGATTGGTTGGTGGCGGCCTTGGGTCGGGCCAAATGGATTGGGTGCGGCCTTGGGTCGGGCCAAATGATTGGGTGCGGCCTTGGGTCGGGCCAAATGGTTGGTTACGACTGTGAAGTGGGCCAATGAAGTCAATAAAGGGTGTTCAACGAAGGAGGATATAGACGATGGGGTGAGAAAGGGAGATTAGTAAATAAGGGCAGAAATTGGGGAACGGTGGAATGATACGGTGCCAGCGTTGTTGTCAAGAATCCGAGCGGATGTAACACCAGCTGAATGGGCATTGATAAATCATTTAGGGTTAAGTGGAATCCGTTATTATTCACGAATCGCACGTAATCATGCTATGCTGCAGGCGTTGATTGAAAGGTGGAATCTGGAAAAGAATACCTTTTATCTGCCAATAGGGGAGATGACATTTACGTTGGAAGATGTGTTTAGGATTCTGAGGCTCCCAATGATAGGAAAAAAAGTGTATCAGGCATTGCCTAGTGCGGGGCGGGAAGCGGTAACAGCAGTATTCAGTTCAGCTGCACAAGATTTGACACAACGAGGTTTGACATTTATGTATGGTACAATGTATGCAACACACCCTGAGGAAATAAGGTTGGCAGTGGTATTTATGATAGCGGTAGGGTATTATGCATTACCGAGGGTGGAGGGTGGAAGATTTCCAAAAGCATTGATGAGTGTTATTTGGGAAATGATAAAAAGGAGCGTGACTTTCGCGTGGGCGCCCGCATATCTTGTAGAGTTATACAGGGGTTTATGGGCCTGCAAACGAAAACACAGGACGACACTGGATTGTTCCTACTTATTACATTGTTGGGCCTATGAGCACATTGTTTGTGTGCGTCCAATGGGCCGACCCATCGAGTCGGGAGAGGCAGAAGTGCAGAGGTTAGGATTCAGACGACGGGTCCAGACAGAACAAGAGGTGAGATCCCAGACCATGATAGATGACATCGAGTATTATAGACAAGTATGGGAGATGGTGATGATTGCGGATATTTGTTGGAGGCCTTACGGGAACTATATGGTGACAGAGAACATAGCTGAGGAGTTGAGGGGTGTAGAGCGATTGAGGTGGATTGCAGGGCACATGCCAGGTGAGTACGAGAGGATTCCTCTAGATCACGTGCGGTGACAATTTAGGTTCGTTCAGGATATACCTATGACATATAGACCATACATGAGGATCGACGCTGAGGCAGGATTCTCACCTCCCCGGCTGACACCTCCAGAAGGGCCGGAAGAGATAGCAGCTGATCGTAGGGTAATGGATGCGGGAGCAACAGAGGCCTATCGATTATGGTGGGTAGCAGAGCTGCGAGGTGCACGTGAGCACCCTGACATAGCTGTGATTACAGCGGAGAGAGATCGTCTGCAGGATTTGGTTCACCAGCTTCAAACACAGGTGAATGAGACAACGAGATTGTTAGAGGTTTCACAGTTACGAGTAGAGAGACTGGAGGCAAGATTCCTCCACGCGAGAGGATGTATTCATATGTTACAGGAGATGTTGGCGGATCAGTGGGAGGAACCAATAGCAGTGGCACCTTTGAGGATGGAGAGGCCAAGTGAAGGGAGTCGACGATCACGATCACCACCTGATTCGGGAGGAGGCACAAGGGTCTAAGTGAATTTCATAGGAGTATAAGAATAAATAAGGATGCCGACCTGCGAGTCGATGATAGAGAATATGTATTTGTTTAACATCTAAAACCAAAATATGTATGTTGTTTTGAGGGATGATAATACTAAGAATGGTTTTGTTTTGAATGTTGTTTTGGTTTGTTTTAAAAATGATAAAGATGAATGTTGTCAAAATAGAAATACACAAAAATATTTATAGTTACAACATATGATAGGGTATGGTAGGGGATGGTCGAGCTAACCTTGGGAGACCCCATGTCTCCAAAGTGCTGCCTACATAGCCCATTGCACAAAGCAAGGAAGGGCCTCAGACCGATGTAGTTCTCCCTTAGGACCAGGGAGAGGTGAATTCAGGCAATTTGGGTATGGTTAGGCAATTTGTTGGTTGATAAAAATTTGATGTTGATAGGGTAATGTTGTTGGTGTTGGTAAGGTATGGGCGATGTTGATGTAGGTATAGGTAAAACGAAAGTTAGCTTACCCAAATAGTAGGGAACCGTATCCTGATTAAGGTCAACACACAATCCTAGAGTCGAGCAAAAGAGGTAAAAGTGTCCCGTAGTTGAGAAGAGCTAAACAAACCACATATTAACATAGGATGAGCTTGAATCCCTAGGTACCTTGCATAGGTGAGAAGTCGATAGGTGAAAAGAGTTGTATAATCACAATATATCAGATATACGTCACGTCCCTTGAGTTTTGTTGCTTTGACAAATGGTGAGGTGAGGTGGTTGATATAGGCAGGGGTGCTGAGAGCTTGTTACAAGGTGATTATTCTGACGAAAGAGAACCAAACCTAAATAGACAAGTCCATGACTCAAAAGTGCTGTTGAATGCGGCTTCTATTTTGCTGAATATAGACTGATCAATGCGGGAAGTCTACAAGGGATATGTATTTTGTTACTCTTGAGGTCTTCACGAAGCTGATCAATGCGAGAAGCTTTTGATAAAGGCTGACTGTGTATAACTGTCATTCAAGGGAGCAGTCTATTTATAGTAGCAGATGCGGCGTTTGTGTATAGCTGTCCTTCAGGGGAGCAGTCTATATATAATAGCAGCAATAGTTTGGCATATAGCTGTCCTTCGAGGGAGAAGTCTATGTATAATTTAGAGGTCTAGATGTCCGTTGGGCATAAAGCATCTAGTTTTGTAGGAAGTTTGACTCAAGAAAATCCCATAAGTGTTTAATTAAGAATGTGTCATTTTGATACTTTGAAGTCATGGACTAGACTAAAAAGGGGAAGGCATCTTTAAGGGGAGGTGATAATCAAACCATGTGAGCTTGATTTGATTTTGAGATGTAGGAAACAAAGTGTATGCGGTGGTAAATGAGCTCAAGGGACGAGCGCAAGGTAGATAAGAAGTGATATAACACTGAATTCAACAGTAGAATGGTCGAAGATGCAAGGCATTAAGGGGCTCAGGCTCAGGTTTACCATTAAGTGAAGCTAAACGATAAGTGCCTGATCCATAAGTGTGAGTGATAATGTAAGGCCCAATCCAATTAGGAGAAAATTTTCCACGTTTTCTCTTTTCTAGTTTGGTTACATGTTGATTCTCTTTGAGGACAAGATCACCAACCTTAAAGGTACACTCATGAAGTCACTTATCATAAGCACGCTTGATGCGTTTTTGATAGATTTGAAGGTGGTCAAGAGCCGTAAGACAACGCTCGTCAAGAAGCTCTAATTGGGCTAACCGCTCTTGGCGGAAATCATCGTTGGTGAGAATATCCTGAAGAGATATTTTGAGGGAGGGTATTTGTATTTCGAGAGGCAAGACAGCCTCGGTACCATATACCAAAGAAAATGGTGTGGCATTAGTGGAGGTACGAATGCTAGTACGATAAGCCCAAAGGGCAAAGGGGATGTGATCATGCCAATTTCTTCCAGAATCATTAACAACTTTCATGAGGATTTTGGTTAGGGTTTTATTAGAAGATTCAGCTTGACCATTGGCCTGTGGATAGTAAGGTGATGAGAAACTAAGTTTGATACCAAAGTTGTCACAAAGGTCTTGTAACAACTTATTTTTGAAAGATTTTCCATTATCTGTTATCAGGCGATGAGGAACACCAAAACGGCAGATAATGTGATGGTTAATGAATTCGACGATTTTTTATTTTTTGGTTGAAATGAGTGGAATGGCTTCCACCCATTTAGTGTAATATTCTATTGCTGTGATTATCCAACGGTGACGTTGCGAAGAGGGTGGGTGAATCTCACCAATAAGGTCTAAACCCCATTGTGAGAAAGGCCAAAGATCTCGTGCGACCTGTAGCGGATGGCTAGGAGTATGTTGAAGGTTGGCATGTTGTTGACACATAACACAACGCTTAACATATTCGTAGCAGTCGTTATTAAGAGTAGGCCAATAATAACCTAGGCGAAGGATTCATTTAGCCACGGAAAGGCCACTAAAATGTCCACCACAAATACCGTCATGGACTTGTTGGATGGTATAGGTGACCTCCGCGCCAGTTAGACATCGAAGGAGGATGCCATCAAAGCCATGTTTATAAAGGAGTCCCCCCATGACGACATAACGAGAAACACTTTTAAGAAAAGCACGTTTGCCGTTACTAGTAAGGTCAGGTGGGAGAACAGAGGTTGTAAGGTAGTCGTGAAATTGGTGATACCAGGTATCCTGCGAATTAGTAGACACATTATTTATCATACAAACAACCGGGGCTGAGTAAGATGGGGCAAAGAGTTGTTGGACCAAGACGAATATGTCAGAGTCAGTTGGTGAGGCAGGAATTTGCGAGGCTAAGCAAGCCATAGTATCCGCAAATTTGTTAGTGGAGTGGGGAATGGTTTGGATAGAATAACGAGTAAATAAGGTTAAAAGTGAATCCACGTAATGTTTGTACTTTTGAAGTTCCTCATTTTTACATTGGTAGATGCCCATAACTTGATTGACTACCAATTAAGAGTCACCGAAAATATTGATAGATTTGACACCTAAGTGTAACGTAACCTGGAGACCCAAAACAAGGGCCTCGTATTCTGCTGTATTATTAGTGCAGGGGAAATCGAGTCGGAATGAAAGAGGCATAGGCTCCGCATCAAGAGGAATGAGAACAACGCCGGCTCCTCCACCGTGCTGGCATTTGGATCCATCGAAGAAGAGGGTCATTGGATAGGACTCCTCCCTGAGTGAAAGAGTAGCGATGAGTTCGTCGGGGAAATTAAAATTGGTAAATTGTTCCCCAGGTAAAGGGGCCTCCGCGAGTTGGTCCGCAATAGTTTGTCCTTTGATTGACTTCTGGTGTATAAATTCAAGGTCGAGGTCAGCGAGGAGCATAAGCCATCGGGCGATGCGTTGGTTTAGATGTGGTTTGGCATACATATAATGAATGGGGTCCATGTTGGTGATGAAAAAAGTTTTATGATTCAGGAGGTAGTGTCGGAGTTTGGTGGCTACGAATGATAGGGCTAGGCACAATTTTTCTACATGTGTATACCTAGTCTCGTAATCCACGAGAGTACGACTTATATAATAAACGGCTTGTTCTCGATGTGCCGAGTCCCGATGTGCGAGCATGGCTCCTATAGCATGGTCAGTGGCAGAAAGGTAAAGGTAGAAAGGGCGATCATCCTGAGGTGGGATAAGCACGGGTGGCTGCAAGAGATAGGCTTTGAGAGCTTCAAAGGCTTGGTGACACTCTTCGCTCCATTGAAAGGCAATGTCCTTTTTAAGAAGGTGATGGAAAGGTTGACATTGATCTGAGAGTTGGGAAATGAAATGCCGGATAGATTGAAGTTTACCTTGCAAACTACGCAATTGTTTGAGGTTTTTGGGTGGGGGCATTTCTAGGATAGCTTTGACTTTAGATGGATCGACCTCAATGCCACGCAAAGAGATGATAAAGCCAAGAAGTTTTCCCGAAAGAACACCAAAGACACATTTCTTTGGTTGAAGCTAGACAGAATATTGTAACAGGCGATCAAAAATAATGGTTAAAACATCGAGATGTTCACTGCGATGTTTAGATTTTCCAAGAAGATCATCGACATAATCTTCAAGAATAGTGTGCATAATGTCATGAAAAATGTAAGTCATAGCCCACTGATAGGTCGCACCAGCATTCTTAAGGCCAAACGGCATGACACGATAACAGAAGGTTCCCCAAGGAGTTATGAAGGCAGTTTTATGTTGATCGGCCGGGGCTACCAAAATTTGATTGTATCCCGAAAAGCCATCCATGAGAGAAAGCATTTCATGGCCCAAAGTGAGATCAACAAGTTGATCAATACTTGGGAGGGGGAAGTCATCCTTGGGGCAAGTGAGGTTAAGGTCTCAGAAATCCGTGCATATCCGAAGTCCCCCCGTCGCTTTAGTGACAGGTACGATGTTAGAAATCCATTGAGGATAGTCAATAGGCAAGATGAAGGAAACAGAAAGGAGTCGTTGAAGCTCTTCTTTGACCAAGAGGGCAATGCGTGGATGCATTTTTCTCAGTTTCTGTTTGACTGGTTTGGAATTGGGTTTTAGGGTAATGTTATGGACAGCAATGTCAGGATCAATTCCTGGCATGTCAGCGTAGGACCAAGCGAAAGCTTAGTTGCGGGTACGGAGAAAGGTAGTAAAGGCGGCTTGTTCTGATGTGTTAAGGGATTGTCCGATCTTCACAATGTGAGGATCCTCCTCTGTGTGGATGTTGATTTCTATAGTCGACTCATTCAACATGGTTTGAGTTTCAGACGGTAAGGCGCGTTGAATATAGGAGTCATCCGCACCAAGGTAAGTGAGGATGGAGTCGTCATCCTGGCACTCAACAACATTAATTGAAGGTGAATCCTCTTCGATCATGTCTGGATACAGCAGGGGAAGAGAAGATGGGTCCTCATTATCGCATTGATAAGTGAGAGGACCCAAGAAGATAGCATTTATGAAAAAAAAAAGTTAGGAGGGATAGATTCAGGGTCTATCGACTCTGTGGGTGACGATGGCAAAATGGGTGATGATGGTTTGGTAGGGGTGACATCGTCATCTTCCAGGATACAACTGACATGAGGTTTCTCCGGTGTAAGTGTTTCAGGAAATCTGAGACCACTACAATCATTGTGTTTGCGTGTAGTCATGGGAATGATTGTATGTCGGCCTTGTTCATAAAGACCAAAACCAAAGCCTTTCCAAGCACAGCGAGTCAAGAAGGTGAGGGCAAAACGACGATTTGTCAGGTATTGAAAATCGGATTGGAAGGGAACCACCCCAAGAGGAGGTTCAGGGGTAACGGAGGATACGTCGACACCCCCATACGTTAGGTCGGTGCGGCAATTAGGTGGTCCGTAAGAGATTACCTCCCCCACGTGACGGTCGTAGGTAGGATGCGCATGTAACTGTCCGTACTCCTGTGGGGTATGGAAAGAACTAACGTTATATAGGTGGTACTCCCCTAGGGTAAGGCATTGAAAAACATCTACTAAGGGGTCGGAGGTTGGGATGTTATCTGTGAGAAAGGAAGTGGTATTTGCGATGGCGGTCTCATTGGTTGAAGGTGTAGGTGCGGTTGAAGTGGATGGTAGAGGTGTGGTTGAAGTGGATGGTTGGGTTGGATGAATGGGTGTCTTGACTAGTACAAGCACATCATTAGGGTGATATAACATATTGCAGGTTTTGAAGGGGGGAGGATCAGTTTTTACGGTGTAGGACTTCCCCTCGTACTCAAATTTTATGCATCTATGTAAGGTGGAGGGAACGCATCCCATAGCCCGGATCCAAGGGCGGCCTAACAACATATTGTATTGGAACTCTCCCTCAAGGACATAGAAGAGTTCAGGTAAAGTACGTGGCCCTACATGAATGTTAAGGATCACGGTGCCTAAGGTAGAAGTAATAGCATCATTGAATGACCGCAACATGATGGGGTTGGCACACATGCAGCTAGAAGGGATATTCATTTGTTGGAAGGCTTTTGAAGAGATGATGTTTAGGCTAGCACCCCTGTCAATCATAACATGACGTACCCAAATGTCCCAGACGTAAGCTGAAATGAAAAGAGCAGGGTCAGGATCTTCTGCACCAAAGTCGACAATTTCGTCTTCGAAGAAACTGACAGCAGCGGCTTGTTGTACAGAGACAAAAGTGGTTGGGGAGATAGGTTGTTTGGTGAGTGAAGCAACGTGATTGGGTGTTAGAATGGAGGTAACAGGTAAGGTTTCATTAGGTAAGAACTCTATCCCTTGAAGGATTTCAACGAGAGCTTGTCGATGAGATTCAAAAGTCTGAATGAGATCATACAGTGTCATTTTTACAGGTGATTGGTGAAGCTGTTTGATCATGGTTCGGTGGGAAACTCCATTAGAGATGGGGTAGGAAGGTCCACGAATAACCACTTTAGGTGGTGGTGTGATCGGGATGGTGGACGGAGAAAGAGAGGCTGCAAGCGTGCTTTCTTTCGCTTTTCCATTTTTTTTCTGTCCTCGAGTAGCAACACTAATCATATTGATCTCGTGAACACGAGAGGAGGAAGATGGTAAGGATAAGTCATGGTCTTTGAGAGGTGGAGTTGTAATAATGATAGATTTTGGTGAGGTGGGGACAGGTGGTATAGGAGAGGGAATTGAAGCTAAAGGTCTCTCCCTTTGTAAGTGGTCTTTCTTAACTTTTCTAAGAGAGGTGACTAACGAAGTATGGCTTTCAACGCTTTGCATTCCTCTACGTCATGCCCTGGTGTACGGTGGTAAGCACAAATTTTAGACTCATCATAACCTATAGGTCGAGGTTTAGATGGATCATAAGGTCTAAGTGGGGGTAGGGAAATGGTCGCATTCTCCACCAACATAGCAAGGATTTTGGTGTAAGACCCTTTGAGTGGGTCAAAGTCAGAGGAAAATGAGGCTATTGACTAGGTAGATTCTGGTAATGATGGGGTATGGTTGATTTGTATGGGTGGTGGTTTAGCCAAGGGGTTTTGATAATGGGTTTTAACTAAACGTGGTTTTTTTAGCACAAAAGATATGTTTAGCTGGTTAGATGATGAGGCCACAGATGATGTGGTATCAGAAAACAACCACGGAGAAATAGGAGTGACCGCAAACAAATCTTTTGATGATGGAATTTGTTTAGGGTTGATAGGTGGACAGGATACGCGGGGTGACAGTGTTGATATACCCTTGGATCTTTGTATGGGTGCAGAAGGTGTAGGTCGTTTTAAAGAAAATGTAGGAGGTATGATATATTGATGCAAGGTGGAGGGATGAGGTCCCAATATGGAAGGTAGGTGTGATGATGATGGTTTTAGTTGTGATAGAGACATAGGTTGAGGAGATTGAGTCTATCTCCTAAGTTGATGGATGGCTTTATTTTTAGATAAATCTAGCCACTTAGGTGGGTGTGTTAGACTGGGTATTGGTGAGGTCCCAAGCGTAGGGGAAGATTTGGTCAGGCTAATAGAGGTGGATGAGGTACTTGGCAAAGATGAGGGGGGTGAAGATGAGGACATAGGCATTTTAAGCTTCTGTAAACACTTCGGGTATATGGTAGAGGCGTCTGGAACGATCATCTGCATTTGAGTAGAATATGGGGTACTCAAATGTTCCCATAGGACTTGTCTATCTTCTGAGGGATGACAATCCTCATGTGTGAACAAGAAATTTTGTATGGAAGAAAGGTCAGTTGTGATTCTTGTCCACTGTGGGTGTGATACAAGGGGTAGATGAGGCACTATATCAATGGGCGTTAAGAGGTCAAATGGTTGCTGAAAAGATTTAGGTGATGAAGAACTAATAGGTAGGAGGGCATGTTTGAGAGGATCCGTCATGATTAAAGAATTTGGTGATGTCGGTGTAAGAGGTTTCTCGTCTAAGGATGAAAAAAGGAGTGGCGAGCCCTCCTCTTGTGCAGCAAGAGTGGTGGAAGGAGACGTTTGGGAAATAGATAAGTTAGATAACATCTGCTCACAGTCTTGCAAGGATGTGGTGTAAGAAGGCTCATTTGTGAGAAGAGAACTCTGGGCGGTTAATTCCTTTATGGGTAAAGGAATGGTAAGGCTATTGTCTTGTCTTGATGGTGGTGAAGGGGATTTGGATCCCTGCGTTAGTGAAGAATTTTGATTCAGAATTTTTTCGACAGAGGCTTTTGGCTGGGAGTCGAAGACTACATGGATCTCATGAACACTCTCCTCGGCTAAGATATCTTGGTTTATGTTACTGTTAGGAGAGTGATTTGGGAATGGTTTGTTGAAAATTTTCAAATTTCGGTTAGTAGGAGCATTAGGATTATCGAGGGCTATATCCCCTGCATCAACCATTTCCTGCACTATGTTTTTCAACATCTTGCAGTTTTCGTGACTGTGTCCCTTTACGCGGTGAAAGTTACAGAAGTCATTTTCTTTGTACCAAGAAGGTATAGCGTGGGTGGAGTCAAACCCGGAGTGAGGTTTAACAAGAGGCAAGGTGATAGCTCTGGCTTTGAGCAATTTTTCCAAGATGACACCATAAGTTTCTCCCAAGGGAGTGTAATTGATGGACTCCGCTTTATACTTATAGGTGGTTTTTGGTGGGGTATTAGATGGTGCTTGAGATTTTACCATCACCACGTGGACAAATCCTTTTGATTTCGAAGCAGTCGATGTGTGAGGATTGGTGGTGTTAGGTTTGTTGGTGGAATCTTGGGTTCGTAAATTGGGGTTTTTGTTGCGCAACCGCAATTTCTCTTCCTCTAAGGCTCGAATCTCTAGTTTTCGAGCCATAGTAAAGGCCTCATCAAATGTGAGGAAAGTTTGAATTTGGAGGGTAGAAGAGATGTGCTTAGTGCAGGCCCGCGTAAAAAGTTCGAT
This sequence comes from Taxus chinensis, assembly GCA_019776745.2. Taxonomy (NCBI): domain Eukaryota; kingdom Viridiplantae; phylum Streptophyta; class Pinopsida; order Cupressales; family Taxaceae; genus Taxus; species Taxus chinensis. Next base: position 3,201,715 of record CM034156.1, on the reverse strand, counting down.
AAGTTTGGCTTGAGGCAAGGCATACGTAAGTTGGTTGATAAGGCCCCGCCATCGTCCAACGAAATTTGCGATAGATTCGTCTTCAAATTGTCGAATGGCATAGAGGTCGGTGATAGATACTTTCTTGGCAATGTTAATGGAGAAATGATCCAAGAAATATTGGGCTAGTTGGTTAAAAGAGAAGATTGAGTGCTGGGTTAAAGCACTGTACCACTCCAAGGCGGGTCCTGATAAGGACATGGGAAAGGTGCGGAGTAGTAAGGCATCGTCATGGGCAATTAGATAACAAGCATGTCTAAATGAGCGCAAGTGTTGTTGAGGATCCTCCTTACTATTAAAACGAGTAAATTTTGGTAATTCCCATTGAGGAGGATATGAATGAAGGGGGACAGAAGGGTGGATAGGCTCCCGACAAACTTGCTCGTATGTCAAGTGTTACGACTTCCTGAAACATAAGCCTCCAGATTTTTCATTTTGTCCATCATTTGTTTAATTAAATCAGTAGTTGGATGAGATGATGGTGCGGTCGCGGTAAATGGAGGAAAATTGGGCCAAGGGCCACCACTAGACAATGGTGGGGTTAAATGTTGATAAGGTATGGAGGATGAAAATGTTGGGGCGGCCGAATAGGGATGTCCTATATAAGACGTTGAGGTCACCGGGTACGTGTGTGGAAATGAAAAGGTAGGCGGAGCTTGAGAAGGAAAGTTCGTGTGGATAGGTGGCAGAGAGCAAGTCATAAAAGGAGCAGTTTGCAAGAGAGACGAGGTGGGAGCAGTCGGTGGTAATGATATGTGGGGCCCAAGATTAACCAAAGGAAAGCCAATCTGTGCCGTATGAACCCCTAAAGCCGCCGGATTGGGAGACGGGGCTAAGGGTGTAGTAGGCAAAGTGGAGTCATCAGGCAGAGAAGGAGCTAAATGAGAAGCTATACTAATAGGCATGCCAACAAGGAGTTGACCATCGGGTGTACGGTCAGGGGCATGAGACAAATAGTATTGTACAGCACTAGGATTAGCGTCCAAAAACTTTGCAAATTCCTTATCTCCTACAGGAATTTTAGGAATCTCACAGGTATCCGTAGGGTTCCCCATAGAATGTGAAGGGGGTGATTCAGGTAAAGGAACAAAGCAGGCATGTGAAACCATGGCGACGGCTTGCTTCCGAGTGATAAAAACCATGGAAAAGAGTACACAGTAGGGTTTCAATTTATCAGGAACAGAAACAACCTCAGAATGTTGAAATTGGTAGGTTGCTGGTTTATTAGAAACTGTGAAAAACAGTAACCGATATCGGTCTAAAAACCGATGTCAGTTAGACTATAGACGGCGTCAATCAGTTAACCGATGTCGGTATAATAGGACTGGTATAAGAAACTCTAAGAAGTTTCTGATTTAAGTTTAACAATGCTTAGTACATCTATCAAATTGTTCTGAAGTGATAACTGAAACAGTATAGGACAGAGAAAAAGAACTAAAAAACAAGCAAGATGCACACGCAAATCTAGAGACTAACCCTAGGATTAGTTTTAATTATTGTGGGCTTATGCCTTAGACGCAAGATGATGTCAGAATCCTAAACAAAAGACTTAGGGGAAATGTCAAGTTTGTTTTGGCTTATAAGGTTACCTCAATCGGGCGGAGGAATACCGCAGAAAAGGGGGGATGTTTTGAGTTGTTGTGTTAATTATGTCATGATTCGGTATGTGTTGTGCAGTGAAAGTAAGATTAATTTCTTGTCAGTACCATGGATATCACCCCCACGTGTATGACCTGTTACTTAATCTATGTTCACTAGAATTGAAAACAACAAGCAAGAAAGTGATGCACGTGTTTTAAACCCAAATCAAAAATGATATTCGATGAAGAAAAAGAGATGACTTTCACTAATGCAAAGATGTAAAAGCAAAGCAAGTTCTTTTACCAAAATAAAAAAATACCTTGTGAATATCTTTAGAAGGAGAAAACAACAAGTGTGCTCCCTATATGAAAGCAAGCAAGAAAGAAAGAAACCCGAAATGGGTCCCACCGGGCATGCCAAAATGTTTCGCACAGAATGTTGATACTTTTTGGAATAGATTTTCTTCTATCCTTTCATTCCTTTGAGAAACAGATAAGGGTTAGGGCTAGGAGGAATACCTGTTGAATGTCAAGAGGGTGTGCGCGTACCATAGAGAGAGATCAGATTGACTGTGAAGAACTCCCTATTGTCTTGGAAGGACTACCTGCAAGTAAGAATACAAGACCACCAGATTTTAATTAGACAATAAATGAGGGAACTGCCTTGGGCCCAGGAAATATAAAACTTCCTTTCGAAGGTGGTCAGTTCCCCTGCTAATATGAATTAACACAAATTCTAACAAATAAGCTATTGTCAAATTATAACTTGTTTACCTTGTTAGAACAATAGAGAAAGGGTTGGTCTTGGTTTAGAATCATGGTGACCGACGCCGGTCAGTGTCACCGGTACTGGTTGATGATAACTAATATCGGTAGGGGTAGTGATTTTAAAGGGGTTGGGTGAAGGTTGGCTATAAGATGGCTATATGATAGCTATGGTGTTTATAAAGCTGGTAAAATGACTAGGGATAGGTAATGAGGTGATGGAGAAGACTTAGAGGGTAAGGGGGGGCTGTTCTTGGGGAAAAGTAGAGGTAGAGGAATGTAAGTTAGGTGGAGAGTGTTACCCGGGTAATAGATCTGGGGGTAGACTTGTATAATTACTGTGATTCAGAAATCCAAGAAATATTATTAAAAGAACGTATAAGAATTACTTACTAGTTCCTGATGGAAAATGCAAGTTTTGGGACTGTGATAATGAAGACAAGGTTCAAGTAGGATGATCTGACAATCCAAGATGAGCTATCTCTGCTCCTAATGCTCAGATGGCTGTCACTGGACTCTGGTTATTCAGTTGCAGTCTTGGGTTTAATGTCCTTCTCTGCAAACTTCTCTCTTTCCTTCATTTGTCTCTGCTCAGCCCCAGTCAATTCGGATCCTTTCAATGACTTCTCCTCTAGATCCAATGAAAATCCAACCCCCTTGTTTTTGGTTGGGAAGCGGTCATTTACAGGGAATCGATGGTGGTTACACCAATCGATGGCGGTCGAGTAGGAACCGGTATCGGTTAGGTCAAAGTGGGCTATTTTTAGTAAAATAGCCAGCTTTCCCTCCTTTTCTCCCGAGGGATTAGTTGCGGGCTTGGTCAAGTCATTATGAGGTTGGTTTTAGGTGCGGGTGAGGAGTAATTAGTTATGGGTGTGGATGTAGACCAAATTATAGGTCTTAATTAGGTTAGTTTATGGTTTGGACTAGGTCATGATGAGGTGGCAAAATGAGGGTGGCAGGTATGGCGATGTGGATTTATTAATTATAAGGTAATTAATAAATAATTGTGTAAGGTTTAGGTGATGAGGTTAGGTTGCGAAATGAGATGCGGGGCACGGGGGGTCGTCAGACACAAATTTGGTGTCTACAGTTGGATGTAGCTTACCAAGAGGATACATGAATTTTCTAGGAGAGATACTTGACCATACAATAGTGGGACCATTACCACAGGTAGAGGAAGGCCTATAGGATGATATTTGGGGATCTTGGACCCATAGTTGCAACATCATGTAGCGAGGAACTAATGGCTTCAAAGGGAGCTGACTAGATGGATCCACCTAGTAATGCATCACTAGAGCAATATAAGGCACTAGATTAGGGGTGCGCTACTATGAGCGCATTGTTGCATCGATACTACGAGATGTGCCACGGTATACAGTGTACCTAGTAGAAGATAGGAGACCATGGGGACCAGTGTGATTTAGAGCACGTCTATCATGGTACAACTAAGATGGGAGATGAGTCCAGATTGGTCAGACAAGTAGATAGACAGGTCCCTGCACCCGATGGATAGGGAGTATAAGACCTAGCTTTGGGAGGACAAGAGTTGGAGCTTAGAGCATCTGATCTATAGTTCACCACCTAAAGGGTGAACATTTAATATATTGATTTTTTTTATAACAATGTATAGATTTTTGAGATAGAGCCCATAAAGGCGTATCACAGATGTATGGACACATTTTGATGAGGATATATATGATTTTTTTGGCTTATATATGTGTTATATGATGATCTATGTGATGTATGTTGATATTTTATTATATTATGGATGTTATTTTAGATGTTGAATGTGACAATGTGATGTTTATTTGATTTGATGTGATATTTTGATTAGATCTTAGATGTTGATATGATGTGATGATATGGTAGATGTTGATTAGGAGATGACGTGATAGATGATAGATTAAACATATACAAGTTAGATTAGAGTTATGTGATGGATTAACATATATATATATATATATATATATATATATATATATATATATATATATATATATATATATATATATATGATTTTGTTATGTTAGATGGTATGATGAGTTATGAATGTAGATAAATAGGAATGTATTATTAACTTGTATTATACAATATGGTAGATGTAGGTGGAATATGATGGGAATTAGATTAGGCATGATATGACGGATTGGATGAAAATATAAAATTGAGGATGGTATGGTTGGAAAGGGCGTGAACTTGATAGGGTGACCCAAGCGTGAGATAATACACTTCATTATAAAGAGGTTTGCATATAGAAAATGTGCCTTTGAACTGAATTAGAGGTAAACACGAAAGGGAACAACATGAAACTTTACACTTACGAAAAATGACATGTGTTAACACATAACTAATAATAGCTAGTCATATTTAATACCCTAAGAGAAAGGTGGAATGCGTGCTTATAGACCCACTATAGACACGAAAAAGGGATCAAGATGGAGCTTGTATGGGAAAAAAGTTCTCCTTAGGTGGCAGTCCTAGGTCTATGCCCTAGCTTTGTGAAATATGACACAAACTGATGAATGTGGGAAGTTTTTGGAGGATGGAAAAAGTTCTCCTTAGGTGGCAGTCCTAGGTCTATACCCTAGCTCTGTGAAATATAACACAAACTGATGAATACGGGAAGTTTGTGGAGGATGGGAAAGCTAATCGATGTGATAAGTTTTCCGAGGATGCTTAATTTTGATATGTTACTTCTACTTTTAGATATTATAAGGCTTATCAATATGGGAAGCCTTCACTATCATAATATAGGAAAGTGGCCATCCTTCAAGGGAGTGGTCTAAATTTAGACTTTTGCTTTTGGATATTAGGATTTTTTCTATTTTAGATGGCATGATATATATGATAGTTGTCCTTCGAGGGATCATCCTATTATTTTTGATAATTTTGACCTTTATATGCACATTTATCCTTTGAGGGAGCAATATGTTTTTAGATAAGTTAGATTTTTAAGATGTGCATCCTGAATTTTGACTTTAGGATAGAGTTGGCGATAGCCAAGTAGACCACTTGGGGAGGGGATGATAAGATGTACAAGAGACACATATGGACCCTTAACATGGTGCTAGTAGGTGACAAATGTAATGATCATAGGGTTCTTACCAAAAGGAAGAACTTTTCCATAAGGAAAAATGCTATGGACAGAGCCATAGTGCCCATAGGAAAGTGATAGTAGACCACATAATTTCAAATCATTAGAATGAGAGGTGGAAAGAGAAGATCATTTATATGACTAAGGTCACACTAGTAAGTATGTTAACAATAGAAATGTTGCAAGTATAAGGCATTGAGAGGTTTCGTTTCTAATTTACCATCAAGACACACTAAACAATAGGATCTGGACCGATAATTATGCATGATAATGTAAGGTCCAATCTAATTGGGAGAAAATTTTCCACGTTGACTCATTTCTAGAGTACTGATGTTCTAATTTTCTTTGAGGACAAGGTCACCAATGTTAAATTTGCACTCCTTTGGGTGCTTATTTTAAGCACACTTGATGCACTCTTGATAGACATGATGATGTTCACGAGTGATTAAGCGACCCTCATTTAGTAGTTCCAACTATGTTAAATACTCTTAACAGTAGTCCTCATCATAGATGAATTCATAATGAGAGACACGTAAATATGGGATTTGGAATTTGAGGGGAAGAATGGTTTTAGAGCCATAAATAAGAGAGAAAGGAGTAGCACCCGTAGAGGTAAGGATGCTTGTTTGATAGGCCCAAAGAGAAAAGGGGATGTGAACATGCCAATTTCAGCTTGCCTTTGCACCAATTTTGGGAAGTATATTGTGAAAGGTTTTATTAGTTGCTCCAGCTTGACCGTTAGCTTGAGGATAATAATGAGAAGAGAAGATAAGTTTGATGTTAAAAGAGTCACAAAACTTCTTAAGGTAGTTGTTTTTAAAATATTTTCCATTTTCTATAGTGATTTTATGAGGGATGCTGAAATGACAGATGATATGCTAATAGATGAAATCGACAATTTTGTTAGCTTTTGTGGAGGTAAGTGAAATGGCTACAATTTTTTTGGTCCTCAAATCTGCACCCCCTAGTGGATTGACAACAATTCTCTTTCAAGGGAGATGGAATTGCTTGGAATGATGGTAGAATGGGTTGGTATATGTCGTTTTGTATACAGGGATGGGTATAACACTTTCTTGAGGATCAATCCTTGGGATTATTAAGGGGTAAACATAAAGAGGATGGCCTATTCTTGCTACTTTTGGTCTTGCATTAAACCAGGTTAAGAGGACTTGCAGGGTAACCTGAATGCAGAGGGGGAGATGGAGTATTTGTTCCCTCAATTTATTCAAATGATGGGTCAATTTGGGATAAATATGACCATGGACACAACATTCCACTCTCACAAGTTTTCACAAAAAATGTTGCATATGTTTACTTTACCAGACAAAGGTTACTATAGACAGTAGAATTCAATTGCTCTTGCATTCTTCTGATAAAATCTAAAGGACACTTTCAATGATATTTGGAGAAAGATTAGAAAATAGATGAATGGAAGTTAGTGTGGGGTAGGATAACTTATATAGTATTTAAATGAGGGGGGATTATAGCATGATATACTCTTTGCAACAAAGCATTCATAACTTAGAGAAGTCTGCAATTCTAAAAAATATAGAAAAGTGGATTAACTAGTGGTAGTTTCTACAAAGGAAGATTTCCATTGATTGATAGACAATAGATGAAAAGTTCCAACTCAATCTCTAAAATATTGAAGACAAAATATCATGTGATTATTCTAATGAAGTATTTACTACATGTATTCTAGTACACCTAAGATACACTCAAAGGCTAACAAAGATCACTTTGACAAAATGGCTATAGTAAGGATTTTATAATTAAGTTCAATATTACAAGGTAAATTCTCACAACATAATATCGAACTAATGACCAAAGCATAACCATTAAGGACTGATCTAGTTTACTAAAGAGAAGCAACAAACCCTAGACTATAGTAGAAAATATAACTCATCAATCTACAATTCAACATACAGATTCTAGATTACAAAATTTAAACTCAAAAATAGACATATCTCATTCAGATATTAGAATTTCTTAACAAGGTAAAATCAAAAGAATGCTCTCAAGGCTTGTCAATGGTTGTACATTACAACCACCTTGACACAAAATTTTGGGAAAATGAGATCAATATGTATTTCACAAAGGAAACATCCAATATTCACAATTGAATCTATCGATCTTTTTTCTGAAGTAGAAAAACTCAACCCCCTTTTGATATGAGGACAAAACCCCATATTTATACATTTTTGGTGAATTCCTACAATTCAATTTCTCCCCCAAAAAACTTCAATGAGCCATCCCAAAATGCATGGAAAATGAGCTCCATTTTTGAAAAATATCTTGTAACTATAAATATTCCTTTTTCTTTCCTTAATTTTATTCTGCTTCTAGTTTTTGACACAGATGTATGCAAGATTTTTACTTTTGTTGCTTAATTCATTTTTTCCTATGTATGTTGTCACCATCATTCATGTGCCTAGTCATAAACCATTATCTCATTTATGTCATTATCTTAACTAATTTGACACCTACCTTTTTGGAGGGTATGTTTTGGGAAATGGATAATCATTGATATTCTCTAGAATTTGATGATTCCTTTTTGCAAATTGTTGAATAGAGACAAAAACAATCTTTTGATAGATATCAATTTGTCTCCCTTTTTTCTAAACACTTGCATGTATGTATAATTGATTTTGCATTCAATTCTGATATGATAATTTACACAACCACTCTGAAAACCCATCCCTCTAAAAATTCTTGTTGATTTTCCATAAAAATTACACCTTCCTTTGAGTATTCTGAGTGAAAAATAGTTCATGTTAATCCTTCTCAAGTAACGATGGATGTGGAAGTAAGAACCAATCTGAAAGATATTTATTCAGAAACATTGCACGTAATTTTCAATCTTTCTAGCCCAGATGAAGCTCTTGTAAGGATGTTATTTGAGATTGAATATCAAGTGGAAAATGAAGAATTATCAAGATGAATACTTTCTTATTTGTTTTTCAGACTATGTATCATCACTTGTTCCATGTGGAGGATCAAAAATCTTTAGAGTTATTAAAGAAGTTTTGGATTTGTTGTATGACTTCCATTAGCAAGAATATTATCAAAATATCCCCTGTATTTTTAATGAGGAATTGGTGGAGAAAGAAATTTTGGTTGATGTTTGTGTAGTGCACGATGATGATCTCGTATAAGACATATATTCAATCTTCCACAAAATATCTACAATAGAGAAAAGACTCACCTGTCTTGAGAGAGCCTCAGGGAAATATTCTATTGAGAGGGCCCTGATGTTGAATATTTTTCATTGTTATATGTGTTGTCATTGATTTCAAGATGGATGAGTTGATATCCAGTTGCATTGATGGAAAAAGGAATCAATTGGTAAAGTGAGCATGTCAAGAAGAGGAAGGATGATTGGTAGTGTCAACCCACAGAGGCTTTGAGATGATGAAGAATAAATTCTAAGGGACTTAGATAAAATTTGAGAAATCCGTGGATATAAGGTGTAAGCTGCCAAGTACATAGAGAGTCGCAGAGTAAAGAAGCTAAAGGAATAAACCACAAACTAAAGGAAAGCTCCAGAAGAAGCCACTAAAGGCAGTTGAGTGCCGCAAAGTGAAGAATGTTAGAAGGTAAATCCGTAGGTATGAAGATTTGGAAGATTCCACGTATAAAGGGAAAACATGCAAAACCGTGGATAAGTAGAAAATCCACTAAGTATAGAAGATTGCATCAAATAAGGAGGAAGCCATGAGAAATTGAAAAATCTGCATAATGCATACAGATGCCACAGATAACTAGAAAGCCACATAAAGAAGAAAAAAATTGAACGACAAAAGGAGAAGCCACGATATGAAGGAAAAGATCAAAAACACCAAAGGAAGCCGCATAATGATCAAAGTGAAGTGAAGTGGATCAAGGACAATTAGTTAGAATTAAAATTGAAAGAGTGAATGTTTGCATTCAGATTTTGAAGGAGATTTGATTGACAGAGAATTGCAACTGCAAGTACAACTGGAACTTCACATAGACCTATGAAATTATCTATTCCATCTCAATGAATATTGACCACGAGGTAATTTGGTTATAAGGTCGATGGAGATTCCCGATTTCAAGGTTAAGTAAAATAATGAAAAGAATATGGGTCACCATTTTAATTTCACAATGAAAATTCTAAACAATGCAAGTATTCTAATTTTTGAAATCGGCTAATAAATTGGTTTTTCAGATGCGTGGAAGGAGGAATGAAGCTAAACAAGGAAAGAATAAAATCTAGACTCAGCTGAAAAATTTAATGATCTAGATTCACAGGAAACATATCATGAAGAGTACATGATGCAAATTTCAAAGCAAGATTTTGAGTCATTAGTGCAATAGAAGAAAAAATCTAATTGATTTGGTTGTTGTTTCTCATGAGAGATAACTAAGGTACTAGAGCCAAAAGAGTGACAGAGGAAGAGCAGAAAATACAATGTAATCAAGCTAAAAAGAGCTACAATGATGAAAAAGAGAGAAGGGTGAGATCGAGCAAATTATGAAGAACATGATAAGATAAAGAGAGCATAACAATGGTAGTTTGAATGAGAAAAAGAGATTAGAATGAATGAGCAGAAGAGTGTGACAGAGAAAGAACACAAATCGAGTCAGGAAAGTGATCATAATTCATTGTATTAGCAATTGTTGTAACTACATGATTAAAATGTATATGTAAATAATTCTAAGTTATTGCTTCCTTGTAGGTGGGTTCCTGTAGGAAGAAATCTCTTTTGATGGGTAATATTCACTTAAGTCATTTTTTGTGCATAATATCAACATAGGTGTAGGGGTTTTTGCTCCTTATGGGATCGATGTCTCACTAAGAAAATATTGTAAGATGTGTTATATTCTTATGAGTCATTGCTTTGTGTAATATAAGCAATAATTTTGGTGGGTTTTTCTCCCAAAAGGGTTTCCCATGGTAAATCTTCATGTTCAGTATTTATGTGTATGATGAATACTTGTTTGATTGTATGCTTCTCATACACATAAATTGGTAAAGAATAAAAAATTGAATCAAGTGTGTAAAAGTTTTAATTTTCACTGATTCACCCCCCTCTCAGTGCTTATGATCTGCAACAATTGGTATCATATCAGGTCTTTTTTGCAGAAGCATAACATCTTTAAGGAGATCCTCCTATCACAAGCATGGAAAAAAATTAGGCACAAAGTGGTTTATCTCTATCCATATCACCTCTATTCACAAGGATAAATTACACTTTTTAGAGAATAAGAATGAAGACATATCTGATGTCACTCGGTTTTGACATCTGGGAGTGCATAGAGAAAGGATATACAACTCCACCCACACCGATCACCTCTTTAGTGGATAAGGAAAAATATGAGTGCAACTAAAGAGCTATGAATGTTATTTTATGCGGCTTGAGTGAGATAAAATTCATGAAGGTAATGCACTACAAAACAACAAAGGAAATTTGGACCAAATTACAGAGCATCTATGAAGGAGATGAGAAAGTTAAACTGGAAAAGTTGTAAAATTATAGAGCTCAGGTTGAGAATATGAAAATTAAGGATGATGAGAGCATCACGAGATATATGCAGAGAACAGATGAGGTCATAAACATGATCAGACACTTGGGAGAAAATATAGAAGAATATGTCATTGTTCAAAAGGTTTTGAGATCCCTGACCAACATATATGATGCAAAGGTTTCTACCATAGAGGAAGTAAGGACATGAATACTCTCACAATGGATGAGCTATAGATCACCCTTGCTGCATACGAGATGAGAACTATTGGAACCAAGACCACCAATAAAGAAGTGGATTTCAAGGTCAAGAAAGAAATAAAGTTTAGTCAAGAATATGAAGAAGAATCAGGTTCTACGAATGAGCTGGATGAAGAAAAAATTGAGGCATTGTTCGTGAGGAAATTGAAAAGAGGCTCTGGTAAGTATAAAATAAAACTCCCATTCAAATGCTTTACTTGCAGACAGGTAGGTCATTTTGCCAACATATTCCCAAACAAGAATAAAGACAATAAGTCAGAATATGAAGAGCACAGTCATAAACATAATAAAAGAAAAACTGAGTATAAAAAGATAACAATAAGAAATTCTTCAAGAAAAAAAGAAACTTCTATTCTAATGAAGAATCTAGTGAATCAGAGTCGAGTAACACAGAAAACTCAGAAAATGAAGATCAATTAGAATGTCTATTTATGGATATGGATGCGGATGAAGAAATTAGTTCTAGAGGGAAGAACTCAGTTGAATTTGAAGATTCTGATGAAGAGGAAGCTGAGGTAAATCTTGAAGTAGAGTTAGTAAGTGCACTTGAAGAACTGCAACTATGCAAAAAGAAAAATAAAAAACTAAGATGCACATTAAACGATTATGAGGAACATATCTGCATATTTGAAAAAAGACAAAAATAGAAAGAAGAAGAGGAGGCTAATGAGCTAAAGGAACTTGAAAATCATCTTGAGAAGATATCTAAGTCCTACAAATCAAAAGAGGATGATTACTCAAAGTCAAACATAAAATTGGAGGAGTTGAAATCTGAGATGGACTAAATTTTCATCAAACTAGAAAAGAGCTCTATTGTGCTAACCGATATACTTAGCGGCCAATGAAATACAACTTACAAGTTTGGAATTGGCTTCAAGGGAGAAGGCAAGAAGAAAGAATCAGAAAAGAATGAGGAAAATAAGTCCGCGGCTACACCAAGTACTTCCTCTGCTGCAAATAATGGTTTCTATAAACCCGTGAGAAGAAGAAACATTGTTCCTAGGATCACCTATGCAATGAGCTACACACTTTCCTTTTATGGGTATTGTTTTTCTTGTAATCAGTTTGGACATAAAGCCACAAAGTGTACAAAGAACTCTAAAGGCTATAGAAGAAATTTTAGCCCATCTTACACCAATTCAAACTTTAATGCTGCTCAATATACCTATCACAAGAAAACAAATAATCCACTTTTAAGGAAACAAGAGACACCTAAACAAAAAAAGTGGATATATGTAAAGAAAGATGCGAATAAGAGAAAAGAATGTTTCTCAGTAGTATAAACTATATTCCATGTACAAAATGAGGATAAAATTTAGTATTTAGATAATGGATGCTCTAGTCACATGAAAAGAGATAAAAGTAAATTTATTTCTTTGTCAAATAATGCATCAGGTGCTATCAGATTTGGTGACAACAACTCTCCCAACATAGTTCGAAAATGGACATTAAGTTTAGATAATGGGAAGACTATTACAAAAAATGTTCTATATGTTGAAGGCTTGAAACATAACTTACTAAGTGTGAGTCAAATGTGCAAAAGGGGATATAATGTTATATTCCATGACAAATGTTGTGATATTATAAACTACAAAACATGGAAGAAGGTTGCAAAGGATAAGAGGAAAAAGAACAATATGTATGTTATTAATGAAATAAATAAAGAAAAATGATTTTCAAGCAAATTTGACTACAACCGGTTATGGCACAAAAGATTAGGGCATGTGAGTTTTGATGCAGCCTAGAATTTACCAGATAACTCCCTAGACGTGTTAGCACATCACTCAACCTAGACAGAGTGCTCACCCGAAGCGTGCAAAGGTATCAGGTCCCTTTTTAGGGTTGCTGTAGTGGGATGTTAGCGTCATGAAGGAAGAAACATATAGATTCATAACTAATCTATCATTCTGCAATGTATGCTACTTTCAGATCTATGAAAGAACAAGCTTTAAACAGTAATCATAATTGAATCAATAACATGCACTACTAGATTGCACACATGAATGACACTTAGATTAAGCCAATATCTTCCATCTATTAATAAACATAGAAGCTCCTTACAATAATGTCAATCGATAACAATGCATGTATGGATCTAATACAATAATTTAGTCATATGCGTATATCTCTATACCTTCATACATCCATCTCACTCCTCTCATCTACTATGTACCTCACATTATATATATAGGATGGGGACTTTCCCTTCACCACTTATCTATTCCAGAAATAGGCCGCATGCTATTAATAGCCACGCTCCGTTAACAGGAATAACCACACATGCAAGTATGCTATCTATAGGCCTCTTACAGTTAACTGAAGTGTCAATCCTATTCTTATCTCATCTCCATGCAAATTTATTTGATCCGATCCTCCAAAGATAGGCAATGCATGATGTGCTTGTCTCTGCATTGTTGGTGTGTTCCGAATGCCATTTTCTAAAAATAGGTCATCATGCTCAAAATCGACTAAGTCTTAAATGCTAAACTTGCCTTCCGCATGCAGATCCTTCCTGTACTTCTACGCCCTTAATCCTAGCCTTCTCTCCTGTGAAGACTCCTTGTGTGTTCTCTAACAAGTATTCTCTGATCAACATTACCCCACACTAATGTTATTTTCGTCCTGATAATGGGTATTTCTCTAAAAAGTGAAGTAAATAATAGAATAATGGAAAGAATAAGAATTAAAGAATGTAGACAAATAAAGAATTTTTATCAGACAACCTCCTTTGTATCATTTTGTAGTATCAATTATGGATACTCCTCCTTTATTTAGGCCTCCAAAACCTGTCATTTAGTGAGTGCTTGTTTTGATTTTTTTGGGATGTCCACACCAATGGATTCCAACTCATCCCTTGTAATCTCTCCCTTTTCATTCTGTAGAACCAACACATTGTTGGACATTGATATCATTCTTCCTTCTAAAATATCCATCTTCTGTGCAATTATCTTCCCAAGCTCTTCTAGCCGAGTCTTGTGTGGCTCTTGTGCTGCTGCCAGTGCCTCGCACTTCTGCTTAACTATTGAAAATATTTTTGCATGGCCCAATGTCTCATCCTTCATTACTTTCTGGACTTAATTTTTTTCTTCTAGGGTATTTATATTGATAAGTGCATTTGGAGTAATGCAGATATTTAAAGTCTAGTCTAATTTCTTCAATACTTCTTGTAATTCTTGGAACAACCCTTCATAAGATGCAATCTTTCACATCACTAACAATTTCTCTCATTCTGCATCTTGCTCTGACTTCCTTGGCACTGTCATGTGTAGAGGTTCATCTTCAAGTACCAAGTTCACCAACTTTCCCACATTGTGTATCGCTAAAGGAAATGTCTGTGGTACCTTGGCCTCCAAGTGTGGCCTTGATATGATGACATTGTCCCCAATATCCTCTGTGATGCCGATAAATACTTCGTTCTTCTTCTACACAAAGTCCCTCTCTTGTGTTATGTGCACTATCCTGCATACTTTGTCTTCAGCTCCTTGTGTAGTGCTTTGATTGTTGCAGCTTTGTCCATGTTTCTTCTAGCCACTTCAACAGAAACCTTCACCAATGCGTTGCTTACCTGCTCATCTGACATGACAGTAGGCTTTACTATCATGTGTCTAGCTTGGGGTGCCTTCTTCAGCCATCTTGAAATGCATGATTCTTCGTGTAGACACCAAAAATTGGTTACTCAATTTAATGTCCCCCGTGTTCACTTACCTATTCTATTCTCAGGTAACCCAGGGCACTTTTGTATCACTATTTCTCTCGTAAATCCTTCATTTGATTTCAAAGTTGCATTTTTGATTCATCTCTTTGTGCAAAATTGTCATTTCCTCGAAAGTTTTCTAGTTTCTTAAAATAGAAATTTCCTTTCCACTAGTATCTAGTTATCTGGATATATCTTGTTGGATTTGTTTGCATGTTCTGCTTAACCCTGTTTTGTGGAGTGGTTTGCTTGTTCGTGGGATTATTCGAGGGGAAGAGCTCACCAACATGCTTTTTAAAGTCCACACACCTTGGAGAGCTAAATTTATAGGTATTTCTCTTTTGCAGTGTTTTCTCATTTTTAAGGACTTAAAAAGAACTTGTTTGTTTGTTTTTTATCACACTCAAACACTTTGGTTTTGGTCCTTAAATGAATTAATCACATTGGGAAATAACTTGTTTGACTTTTCTTCATTGAAGTCAAACACTTCAATTTTAATGCTTAAAAAGAACATTTTCTTTTTCATTTCTGCTGTATGTTCTTCACCTAGTTCTCTAAATAGGTTGGAAAATTAATCAAAATCAGTAGTGACACTATTTTATTTTTTATTTTTCACCCTTGCACACAAAGCCAAAATCCCTAGGTATAAAGCATTTAAACAAAAATTCCTTCCCTAGCCTCTCCTACTTGGAAGTGACATCCAAGAGGAAGAGCCTATGCGGTACTCAGGCCATGCTATAAATTCATGGAAGTTCTAGTATATATTGGCAAAGCACCCGACTCCCTTATCGCAGCGGTGTGTGAAGTGTGGGGGTAGGTCCCTATATCAAGCCACGTACTATTATTTTACTGAAGTGACTTCGTGACTCCTCACCAAAACATTCCCCAAACCATCCTTAGTTTGGCCAATTGAGTAGTCCCTGTTCTAAAAATCCTTCCCTAACATTTTCTTTCTTAAAAAGCATGAAAATTTAAAAGAGATAATCACCTACGCTGCTTGAATTGTCTGTGCATTAATTAGGTTAATATCTTTCTGTGTTTGTGCTTATTTATGTCGGTCATCACCCGGTCACAATCGAGAAAAATGGCTCAACTGGCCTCTTCCTCATCTGAGACCCCCATTAATTTGGATGTTTCGGCACCCCTCGGTGATTCTTCGGGACCAATATTAGTTGGTTCCCCATCTTGGTTGTATAATCCTTTATATCATCCTAAAGTGATCCCATCATGACTGCCTTCCCCCGATCCTTTAGAGGTGCCATCTACTTCTGATATAGAGTATGTTCCTTGCGGAGATCCTGAATTTCAGGAACTCCTTGACCACAACCCAGTATCCCTTATGGATTACTTAGTGCATAAGTCTACTCGAATATCTGATCATGGACCACCAATCCAGCAAGTTTACGATTATCCTCATAAGCCATCCCAGGCTCTCATAGAACAATTAGCATGCTTCTTCTTTCCTCGAACCATGAAAGAAGGTGGCACATCTATGCCTCCTTTTTCTCTTCCACCAACCATGTCGACTGGTTCTCAAATGACGCTACCTATCCCTAGTGTAGCAGCTACCTCGGCTACTCCACAGCCTACTTTCGAGAGGCCCTCTTCTTCAGCCATGATGAGTACATCCACACTCCCACAAATTGCTGTCAATTCTTCTATGTCGTCTATTACATCGCAAGGTCAGTATCTCTCTTTGAGCTAACCCCCTCCTATGAGTCAGTCAGTTCCTCTTTCTTATATTCCAGCTGATATTTCTTCCAATGCTCCAGCGAAAGTGGCTTTTACCCATCCCTTGGCGTCGGAACCCTTAATAACTAATCCAGTAGTCAAAAGCCTCATTCAGAGTTTGTTTCCCATGTCACAAACCATATCAAATCAAATCAACACCCACATTCCTCAATCCATTCTGATTCAGTCGGCAAGTGTAGGAACCCACCAATCACAGGCTCCATATTTCATTCAACAAACTTTATCTCAACCACTTGTCATCTCATAGCTTGTTTATACTCAGGCTCCTTCACACCAAATACCTCGCCAGGTGTCACCCAGAACGCTTGGTTATTCCCCTTATCATCCTATTAATCAGCAAATGAGTCCCCCATTAATGCCTCAGCAAATCATACCATTCACTTATTATATGGGACATGCCAACATGCCCCCTCCTCAATCTGATGTCGTCCAACTTCTTTTCAAGAAAATCACAGACCTAGAAGCCTCCACTAAAGGGGCTCACCCTTCATACTCTTTTGAAGAAGTATGTAATGAACCAATTCATCCATCAGTGGATTTTAAGCCTTATCCTCCCCAATAGGAACTTCCTAAGTTCTCAAAATTTCATAGTCAGGAGGATCCTCAACAACACCTGCGAGCATTTAAACATGGTTGCTACCTTATAGTCCAGGACCAAGAGCTTATGCTCCGTACCTTTCCTATGACTTTAGCAGGGCCCACTTTAGACTGGTACAATAACATACCCCAACATTCTTTGTTTTCTTTCTCTCAATTAGCCCAGATATTTGTTGAAAACTTCTCAATAAACATCGCACATAAGATCTCGATCACAGATCTTTATAAAATTCATCAATTCGATGACGAGTCAATTACAAACTTTGTCACTCATTGGAGAGGAATAATAAATCAGTTGTCCTTCTCCATCCCTCAATCTCAGCAAATCTATTTGTTTACTTGATCTTGTGCCAATCATATTTCTTCCACTTTAAGGATTTAAACCTTTCATACATTTGAAGAAGCCTTTATGATGGCACGCAAAATTGAGTCTCGCACCATCAAACAAGGAAAGTTAAAACTTCACTCTAAGTCTAAACTAGATTTTTCTCGGGTTACAAAATCAAACCCTTCTTCTTCTAACAAAGACAAGAATCAAGGGTCCATAAACGCTATCATCTTAAAAACATCACGATCTAATAACACTTCAAATCAAACACCTCAGAGAGACTCTCCATCTTCTCGAAAAGGACCTCCGTCATCTCGGTCTTTTACTTCATTGGGGGAATCATATGCTTCTTTCTTAGACAAAATGTTGGAATTTCACGTGATAGAACTTCCTCCTATTAGAAATTTTGACGAGAACCAAGAATGACCATTTTGGTATCATGAAAATGACTTCTGTCATTATCATAGAAACAAAGGCCATTACATTGAACTATGTCAGACCTTCAAAAATCTCATCCAAAAATTCATTGATAGAGGTAAGCTCATTCTAGATAACCCAAATGCCCCCCAAATCAGGTGCTTGACGTTTTTAAACAACATTTTCCAAATCATTCCCCAAAAAATGATACTTCGAGGTCTCAAAAACCAAACATGCATCTATCAGCTCCATTTCTACTGATAGTTCTTCTTCTAATTCTGAGCCATCTACAAGCATGTCGACTGAATCAGAACTTCCTTCCACTCCTTCAAATTCCAAGATTCCACCATCCTTGGATGGTCCATCTTCGAGTCTTCCTTTATTGTTAGAAATAGAGTCATCTCCCTCTACCTCTCTATCTGATCTTCCATCTATACCTGAGACAGTGTCATCTTCATCTGTCTCTTCATCAAATATTCTTTCGGTGCTTGAGTCATTTACATCCCTTCAAATTTCCACTACGAATACTTCTACTTCTGTTGCTCGCATTTTTCCCATGACCATGCCTTTGGTCAATGTACCCATAGTTGTACCAACTTATATTCCTTTGGAAGCATCTTCGATCTTGACTCTTCATGTATCTTTTCCTATAGTAATCACACCCACAATTACTGCATCTGAAGTACCCTCCTCACAAGAGGCTACTTCTTCATTACCTACCTCTTTCACCATTAGTGATTCCTTGCCTATTAAGGAAACATCTAAAGAGATAGCATCAAAACCCATACTTCTGACTCCTGGACTTAGAAGTAAACAGTTAGAATTTAAGTCTAAGGTCGCATCATCGGTATCATCTCCTTTACTTCCTCCGAAATAGTTGCAATCACCTTATGCAGTTGAAGTTGTCACCATCCCTGAAAAGGGAAAACCAATATTTCGGACCATCAAAACTCTTGGTGCCCTCCCTAAAAAATCCCTCTCTACACCTCATAAAAAAGTGGATTTATCCACTGAAAAGGTGTCTTCTTCTATAACACCATCTTCTTCACTGGTGCCTCGTAAATTAGATTTACCTACTGGAAAGGCATCACCTCTTTTATCAAAACCATCATCTTCGTCACCAAAAACCAAGGCACCCTTTATGCCTCCTATCAAATCTATTTTGGGAGCTCCTCCCCCATCTAAATCATCGTCTGTTTCAGTCAAGCAGCCTTCTTCATCTCTGAAGACTATAACACTTGTCATGTCTTCATCATCTTCAAAATATATCTTAGGATCTCCTCCGCCGCTAAAATCAATCTTTCCTCACTTGCTTCCATCTCAAGCACCTAAGGCTACTTCTCCCAGTGTTCAAAAGATCAATACCAGTCCCTAAAAATACTATCAAACCAGATATGTAGGCTCTTTTACCTTAGCAGTCTACTAAGATTAAAGAGGTGCCTCCTTCACCTCTGTCCACATCTTTGTCTACTATATTTTATATTGAAATCCTTTGCCAAATTATCCAATCTTCATTTATATTGCTTCCTCCAATCAAACCCTATAATCCCAAAGGATTAAAACCTTCATGGTTCAACTCTGATGTGATTTTTGCTTACCATCACTCTCCAGGTCATGACACCGAGGGATGTAAAGCCCTTCAATTTGTCGTTAACATCCTCTTGGAAGAAAATGATCTCCTATTGGAGGAGGAAGAGGAACAAGTGTCTCTTGTCATCCCAACTACATCTAAGCCTGAACAGTCTATTCAGGCCCCCAATTCTATTGATATCACTCTGGATGATCTTCCACCCTCTCAAATTGACGTAATTCATAGCACCACTAGAACACAATGGTATGATAATCCATCATCTTCTACAGCTCCTCGACCACGAGTCGTTATTTCTACTACCCCCGAAGGAGCTCCTCCTTCCTCATTGGCCCTGAGAGCTCAGGTCTCTATTCGTGCTTCACCTTGGGCTCAGATTCTCATGTCAGTTGAGGAGAGTGTTATGAAATAACTCACCCATGCTTCGGTCAAAATGTCTCTTTTTGACCTCATTCAGTCATCTCCCCAGCATCACCAGGCTCTGATTGATAATCTGTGCCACATCGCGGTGAATTCAGATGAGCCCCAGCCTTTCGAGATGGTTGTCGGGTTGAATAGATCGTCAACCACCATCTCCTTTGAGGATTATGAAATTCCTCCCATTTCTTCTGAGGATTTAGAGGCTCCTCTCTTTATCACAGTTCAAATAAATAACACTATGTTAAAATGTATTATGATTGACAGTGGTGCTGCACTCAACATCATTTCCTCCCACACATTTGAGCAACTTAAGTTACCAAAGATCGTAGTGTCACCACCGCCTTTATCCCTTTGATCATTTAGCGATCAGCTGGCAGTTACCTTAGAAACTGTGGTCTTGCCCATTCAGGTAGGCAAGAAACTTCTTCATGATCATTTTTACATTATTGAAGGAAAATTCCACTACAATATGATCCTTAGATGCTCCCGGATCCGTACAATGCACTACGTCCCATCAACCCTCCATTGATGCATAAAATATTAGTATGAGGGAAAAATCTATACTCATCCAGGAGACCCTTTTCCATCCGCATAATGTGACATGACCACAGGGTCTGTCCCTCCAAAGGAGAATGTTGATTCTCCTGATGAGGCTCCATCCTCTTCCATACCTACAAAAAAACTACCAGATCTACAAAATCTGGAAGATACATTGCAACGTTTTTCGCTAGGAGAGCTCCCCCTTCTCTCTTTTGATGCCCATCTCAAACCTAACGAGTATGGTAGGCCAGAAAAATAACCTGAATATCAACCAGGTCTTGGCCACATTGTCACCATTGGTCTACGCAATCGATAGACTAACTTCATATATGGTGGTCTTGATGCACCTCACTATCGTCCAGATTCTCCTCCTAGGGCAACACCCTATTCGACAGGGTTTGATTATCTACAGAATCTCGTGTTCACAAAAAATTATCTATATCGATGCGCGTGGAAGGGATTTGTCCTGGGAAATTATGAATAGGATGTGCATGACCTTGCGTCCATTCCAAATCTTAAACCACATTAAAAATTTGGTTTAGGGTTCGAACCTCCCTCAAAATCCACCATCAACATTCTCGCTGAGCCTCTTTCCATTGTGGAACCATCTTCTCCCATCAGGTCTGAAGCATCGCTTGATGTGGATGACACCATTTCCATCCCGCCTAACTTTTTTTTTAGTCAATTTCATTTCCTTAGGTCCACTGACCTATAAGACTAATGGAAAATCCACTTCCATACCATTGGTCTTCCCTGAAATAGTCGGCGACGACTCTCCTATGATCAATATTATCCACTGTTCGGATGATGATTCTGTCCTTACTTATCTAGGGGCAGAGGATTCTTATCGTCCTTAAACCATTCCTTCTGACACATCTACGCTTCTTAACGAAGCCACTTTCGACCTTAATATAGGGACTTTTGAAGACCCTCACATCATTAAGGTCGGCCAATCTCTTAACCCACAGGAGTTAGGAGACTTCGCCGCCTTTCTTTCCAACCATCACCAAGCGTTTGCTTTGTCATATGAAGATATTCTGGGCCTCGATCTTGACATCATGGTCCACAATATCGTTACTCTTCCAGACATAAAACAAGTTAAACAAAAACTATGTAAGATGCATCCTCGTGTAGCTCTCCTCGTTAAAGAAGAGTTGCAGTGCTTACTTTCCTCCAACTTCATCCAACCCATTGAATATCCACAATGGGTTTCAAATTTAGTACTAGTAACCAAAGCTACTGGGAAAATTTGAATTTTCACCAACTTTCAGGATCTTAATCTCGCTTGTCTGAAAGATGATTTCCCTCTACCTAATATCAACCAACTTGTGGACTTAACTGCAGGCCACAAGATGCTTTCTATTATGGATGGTTTCTCTGGGTATAATTAAATTCTCATCACACCAGAGGATCAACACAAGAGTTCCTTCATAACTCGTTGGGGGACTTTTTGTTATCGCGTCATGCCCTTCGGTCGTAAAAATGTAGGGGCGACTTATCAATGCGCAATGACCTACATCTTCCATGACCTCTTACACAAAACTGTAGAATATTACGTGGACGACATCCTCGGTAAATCCAAACACCGTTAGTATCATCTTCTCATCCTTGCACCTCTCTTTGAGAGACTCATTCATTTTTTTCTTCTTCTAAATCTATCTAATAGTGTGTTTGGCGTTCTCACTGGTAAACTCTTATGCTTTATCATTTCTATCAGAGGTATTGAGGTCGATCCTGCAAAAATAAAGGCTATCATCGAGATGCCTCCTCCTTCCAACTTAAAGCAGCTCTGTGGTCTTCAAGGACACCTTCAATCAGTGCATCACTTTATCTCACAGCTTTCAGACCATTGTTAACCTTTTCATCATCTCCTCCATAAAAACGTTCATTTTGAATGGGATGAGCGTTACCAAAAAGCCTGTAATGATCTCAAAGATTATTTTCTTTCTCCACCCGTGCTCACACCTCCACAAAAGGGGGAGCCATTCTATCTTTATATTTCTGTGACTAACCATGCTTTGGGAGCCATGATCTTGCATCGAGATGCTAATGGTAAGGAAAAAGTTGTCTATTATATCAGTCGCACTCTTCATGAGTATGAAACTCGCTATTCCGAAGCTGAAAAGTTATGTTGTGCTCTCTTCTTTGCGACTTCTAAACTTCGTCATTACCTCCTTAATCAGAAAACTCACATTGTTATGAGTGTCAATCCACTCAAGCCAATGCATGTGAAACCCTATCACAATGATCGTATCACTTGTTTGCTCATGCTCATGATAGAGTTTGACCTCGAGTTCATCTCACAGAAATCTATCAAGGGTCAGGTTATCGCTGATTAATTAGATGATGCCCCTCTTCTGAACACTCAAGACCCCCTTTCTCAATTCCCAGATGAGTACATCCAAAAAATCGATTTCTGTTTGTCTCCATTTAAAGTAAAACTCTTCTTTGATGGGTCCAAGTGTCAACAAGGGGGAGGCATAGGTTTCGTCATGATTCCTCCTTGGGGTGCACCTATCCCTGTCGCACACAAACTTAACTTTGAATGTACCAATAATATGGCCGAATATGAAGCCCTCATTTTAGGTCTTTATGTTATGTTTGTGGAGCCTATTTTCATGTTAGAGTGTGGTACACCTTCTATGTGTTACACTCGGGTATTTTTACGGCGGTCCCGCTC
Source organism: Taxus chinensis (assembly GCA_019776745.2). Taxonomy (NCBI): domain Eukaryota; kingdom Viridiplantae; phylum Streptophyta; class Pinopsida; order Cupressales; family Taxaceae; genus Taxus; species Taxus chinensis. Next base: position 3,178,468 of record CM034156.1, on the reverse strand, counting down.
GCCGGTGAGCGAGTTAGGGGGGTTCGGGGGCAAAGCGCCCAAAGAAAATTTTCATGGGTGGTTTATTAACCCATGGGTAATGGGTAACTATTATGGGCTGTTTTTTGGGCCCATGGTTTTTTCTCGGTACCCATTGTTTTGTAAAACCGCCTCTTCGGCTACCCATAGGTTTATGGGACGGTTTTGGTTTTTACCCGTTGTTTTGATACCCACGGTTTTGTATCAAATTGTTTAAGCAGTTGTCTATTTATATGGTCTTACGCATATGATAGAGAGACAAGCAAATGTATTACAAATGTGTTTTGAATTCGGGTGTGAATTTTGTAGAGTTTGTTGAGCATAGCTCCAAACGGATTTGGGTATTGTATTGAGAGAGTGGAGGCTTGTAATAAAATCTGAGGAAGTGATTCTTGGTGGATGTAGCCAAAATTGGGTGAACCATGTTAAATCTTGTCTCTTTGTGTTGTGTTATTCTATTTTGCAATTTTATTTCAGATCTGTAATAATTTCTGCATATTAGTTTCTACTGTTGCGATTCTGTAAGGGATTATTCTGCATATTTTATCTCTTATTTCCTAACAATTGGTATCAGAGCCTGGTTTGGTTTGCTAAAGTGTTGAATCACAGGGAAAGTTTTTAGCTTGAGTGGGAGCTATGGTAGATGAAGGAAGATCTAGGGATGATAAATTCAACGAGCATAATTTCAGTCTTTAGAAGATGCAGATGGAAGATTACCTTTATTAGAAGGATCTTTATACTCCGTTGTCTGAGAAGGTGAACAAACCCTCGAGTATGACAGATGCCGAATGGGATTTGCTGGATAGGAAGGCACTTGGGACAATCCGGCTGTGTCTTGCATCTTTGGTATTATTTAATGTTTCAAAGGAAAAGACTACAAAAGATCTAATGGATGCATTAGGGAAGTTGTATGAAAAACCCTCTTCCTCTAACAAGATATTTTTAATGAAAAAGTTATTTAATATGAAGATGTCTGAGAATAGTTCAGTAGCAGATCATTTAAATGATTTCAATACGGTTCTGAATATGTTAGCTTCGGTTACAATAGAATTTGATGAAGAAGTTAGGGCTTTATTAATTCTGTGCTCTTTACCTGAGAGTTGGAATAGCCTAGTAATGGTGGTAACTCAGTTCCAACTAACTCGAAGTTGAAGTTTGAGGATGTTGTAGGGGTGATTCTAAGAGAGGAAATGTGAAGAAAAAGCTCTGGGGAATCTTCTACTTCAGGGAATTCTTTGACAGTGGAAACTATAGGGAGACAAAAGAATAGAGGAAACCATGGAAAATCAAAAGATCGGGCAAGGTCAAAATCCAAGAACAAGATTGTATGCTGGAATTGTGGAAAGCCTGGGCATGCAAATAAGGACTGTTGGGAGCTTCAGGATAAGAAGAAACAATAGGAAGAAAACAAGGAGGCAAATGTGGCATCGGGTAATGTATGTCAGGATGCTTTGATTCTTTCTTTGCATAATATTACTAAATCTTGGGTTTTAGATTCAGGGGATTCTTTTCATGCTACTCCACATAGACATTATTTTGTTGATTATGTTCAAGGGGATTTTGGGCATGTTTTTTCTTGGTGATGACGAGCCTTGCAGTATAGTTGGAAAAGGTTCTGTACAGGTTAAGATGCAGAATGGGAATACATGGCTATTGAAAGATGTCAGACATGTGCCTACATTAAGGAGAAATTTGATATCGGCGGGGCAATTGGGAAGTGATGGTTGTACTGTGATATTTACAGCTAACTCTTGGAAGGTTACCAAGGGTGCTCTTGTGGTGGCAAGAGGCAAGAAGGTTGGAACCTTGTATTTAACCACTAATAGTACTAATGATTGTAATCTTGTGGCTTCAGATGTAGATACAACATTATGGAACTATAGGCTCGGTCATATGAGCCATAAGGGCATGGACATCATAAAGAAGAATTTTCCTAGATATACAAAAACATGTTTGGATTTCTGTGAGAACTGCATATATGGGAAACAGAAGTGAGTAAGGTTTCTCAAGGTTGGACCTACGAAGAAAGAGAGTAAGTTAGAGCTGGTATATTCTAATGTGTGGGGGCCAACTCAGGTATCATCTCTTGGGGGTTCAAGTTATTATGTTACTTTTATTGATGATGTAACAAGGAAAGTTTGGGTTTATTGTATTAGAAACAAATCTGATGTATTTGATACTTTTGTTAAATGGAAAGCCTTGGTAGAGAATGAAATAGGTCTTAAGTTAAAATGTCTCAGGTCAGATAATGGAGGGGAGTATTGCAGCAATGAATTTAATGATTAAATTTCTAAGAATGGAATCCACAGGTAAAATATGGTTCCAGGAGCTCTGTAGTAGAATGGGTTATCAGAAAGGATGAACAAAATAATAATGGAACGTGCTAGGAGTATGAGGTTACATGCAGGACTGCCTCTTTCTTTTTGGGCAGAAGTGGTGAGCACAATTGTGTACTTGATAAACAAAGGACCCTCAAGTGCCTTGGATGGAGGCATACATGAGGAGGCTTGGTATGGTAAGAAAGTTGATTATTCATTTCTTAGAGTCTCTGGGTGTGAGGTGTTTGTTCATATAGACAAGGATGATAGGACTAAGCTATAGGCTAAATCAGAAAAATATACTTTCATTGGCTATGGTGGTGATGACTTTGGATTTAAATGTTGGAGTATTAAGGACAAGAAAATCATTCGGTCTAGGGATGTGGTCTTTAATGAGAAAGTCGTGTATAAGAAACAGTTGCAGGAAAATAGGGAAGAATCCAAGAAAGAATATGCAGTGGTAGAGGATCTTTCGGATGGGATAGTGACCCATGAATCATTTCAGGAACCGACTCAACAGGAACCCCAAAATCCTACAGTGAGGAGGTCTTCTAGGGTAAGAAAAGAACCTGAACGTTTTTCTCCTTCTCTTTATTATTTATTACTCACTGATAGTGGAGAGCCAGAAAGCTTTGATGAAGCAATGCAGGTAGATGCCAGTAAGAAGTGGGAGCAAGCCATGGATGAGGAGCATAAGTCTCTCATGGAGAACCAGACTTGGGATTTAGTGAAGCTACCGGAAGGCAAAAGAGCATTGCAGAACAAGTGGGTGTACAGAGTTAAAGACGAAGAAGGAGGAAAGAAAATATATAAGGCCCGGTTGGTGGTCAAGGGGTTTGCACAAAAACAAGGTATAGATTTTGATGAGATCTTTTATCCTGTAGTAAAAATGACTTCTATTAGAACTGTTCTTGGAATAGTGGCAGAAGAATACTTGCACTTAGAACAGTTAGATGTAAATACTGCATTTCTCCATGGTGTTTGGAGGAGGAACTATATATGCAGCAACCAGAGGGATATGAAGTAAAAGGTAAAGAGGAGATGGTGTGCAAACTGAAGAAGAGCTTGTATGGCTTGAAATAAGCTCCACGTCAATGGTATAAGAAGTTTGATAGCTTCATGATGGAGCAAGGTTATATTAGATGTCATTCTGACCATTGCATATATAAAAAGAAATTTGAGGATGGAATTTATATTATCCTGTGTTTGTATGTTGATGACATGTTGGTTGCAGGTAAAAACATGCAAGAAATAAAAGTACTCAAGAAACAGCTAAGTGAATCCTTTGATATGAAGGATTTGGGGGCAGCCAGAAAAATCCTTGGTATGAGGATAACTTGGGATAGGAAGGAACGGAAGCTGAATTTATCTCAAGAAGATTACATTAAGAAGGTATTGGATAGGTTTAACATGCAAGATGCTAAACCGGTTGGGACTCCTTTGGCAGGCCATTTTAAGTTATCAAAGGAGCAGTGTCCCAAGACAGAGCAGGAAAGAAACCAGATGTCCAAGGTACCTTACTCATCAGCAGTTGGCAGTTTGATGTATGCTATGGTGTGCACTAGGCCTTATATTGCCCATGCAGTGGGAGCTGTGAGTAGATTTATGAGTGATCCAGGTAAAGAGCATTGGCAAGCAGTAAAGTGGATCCTTCGGTATTTGAGAGGGACCATGGGGATAGTTTTGTGCTACAGTGGATCAGACACCACTTTACATGGTTATGTAGATTCAAACATGGCTGGAGATGTAGACAGCAAGAGGAGCACGACAGGTTATATTTACACTGTAGGTGGGATAGCAGTGAGTTGGATTTCATGATTACAGAAGCTGGTGGCTTTGTCAACCACAGAGGCTGAGTATGTTGCTGCCACAGAGGCAAGCAAAGAGATGATTTGGTTACAACAATTACTTGAGGAGTTAAGGCATAAGAAGGGGGAATGTAAGCTGTATAGTGATAGTTAGAGTGCTATACACCTAGCTAAGAACTCTGCTTTCCACTCCATGACGAATCATATACAGTTGAGATATCACTTCATCAGGACAGCTTTGGAGGAAGATAAGTTGAAGTTGGAGAAGATTCATACCAGTCAGAATCTTGTAGACATGATGACCAAGGTGGTCACAAGGGATAAACTAAAGCTATGTTCAGCTTTGGTTGGCCTTCACGGATGACAGTGAAGGGGTGAGAAGCTTGCTCAGTGAAAATAAGTCTCCAAGTGGGAGATTGTTATGTTTGTGGAGCCTATTTTCATGTTAGAGTGTGGTACACCTTCTATGTGTTACACTCGAGTATTTTTACGGCGGTCCTGCTCGCCGGTGAGCGGGTCAGGGGGATTTGGGGGCGAAGCCCCCGAAGCAAATTTTTATGGGTGGTTTATTAACCCATGGGTAATGGGTAACCGTTATGGGTTGTTTTTTGGGCCCATGGTTTTTTCTCCGTACCCATTGTTTTGTAAAACCGCCTCTTCGGCTACCCATAGGTTTATGGGATGGTTTTGGTTTTTACCCGTTGTTTTGATACCCATGGTTTTTTATCAAATTGCTTAAGCAGTTGTCTATTTATATGGTCTTATGCATATGATAGAGAGACAAGCAAATGTATTACAGATGTGTTTTGAATTCGGGTGTGAATTCTTTAGAGTTTGTTGAGCATAGCTCCAAACGGATTTGGGTATTTTATTGAGAGAGTGGAGGCTTGTAATAAAATTTGAGCAAGTGATTCTTGGTGGATGTAGCCCAAATTGGGTGAACCACGTTAAATCTTGTCTCTTTGTGTTGTGTTATTCTATTCTGTAATTTTATTTCAGATCTGTAATAATTTCTGCATATTAGTTTCTACTATTGCGATTCTGTAAGGGATTATTCCGCATATTTTATCTCTTATTTCCTAACACTTTAAAATTCCATTAATCTCGGCACTTTCCATATCGACATATTCGGTGACTCTGAGCTATCATTAATCAAGTTACTGGTGTCTATCAGTGTAAAAATGATATCTTTCAAAAATATCGTGATATCGTTCTCTTTCAGCTTCAATATTTCGATAAATTTACTATCCAGGCTATTCCTCGCACTGCAAACTGATTTACAGATATGATGGATTCTTTAGCCTCACTTATTCCTCCATTCACTGAAGACTCATGAATTTATGTGTTTGTTCAGCATCTAGACCAGCCATCTGATCTCAGGAAGTTGACTTCAATCAACGTCGTCACGACCGACACTCAAGATGAGTGGTATCAGCACATTTTCGATTATCTATCCTACTCAGTGCTTCCTCTAGATTTGAATTCCAATGGTAGAAGATATTTTATCCAACATGCAAACTGCTATGCTATTCTGGGCGGAGTCCTTTACAAACGTGGTTTTGAGGGTATTCATCTAAGGCCATTCAGGAGGTCCACGATGGTATCTGTGGTGGACACTTTGGTGGTTTGGCCGTTGCTAAGCGCATCCTATGTTTAGGTTACTATTTGCCTTCTCTTAATCAAGACTACTGCGAATATGTCAAGAAATATGTCAAGTGTCAACAACATGCTAATCTTACACATATCCCTAGTCAGGCTTTGCAACCTGTAGTGGATTTTTTTCCTTTTTCACAATGGGGTCTTGATCTCATTGGTCTCATCAATCCGCACTCTTTGCAGCGACATCACTCTATCATTACTTCCACATAATACTTCACTAAATGGATGGAGGCTATTCCTCTTTCATCGACCAAAGCTAAACCTATTGTTGATTTTGTCTATCAACACATCATTTGTCACTTTGGTGTTCCTCACAAATTCATTACAGACAATGGAAAGTCTTGCAAAAACAAAGATTTGCAGAAACTTTATGACACCTTCAATATTAAACTCATATTTTCTTCTCCATACTATCCACAAGCTAATGACCAAGCTGAAGCTTCTAATAAAACTTTGCGTAATATCCTTACAAAGGTAACTATTTGAGTTGGTAGGGATTGGCATTTACACATCCCTTTTGCTCTCTAGGCTTATCAGATTAGCATTCATACCCCTACTGGTGCTACTCCCTTCTCTCTCATCTATGGGTCTGAGGATGTCCTCCCTTTGGAAGTCCAGATTCCCTCTCTTTGCGTCTCTCTCAAAGAGTTTGTCTCTGATGAAGACTATCATCAAAACCGTCTAGCACAACTTGAGTTGTTAGATGAACTTCGTCTCAATGCTCTTGAACATCATCAAGTCTATCTTGAGCATGTCAAGCGTGCTTATAACAAGAATTTACAGTAGCGTGACTTCCAAGTTGGTGATCTTGTTCTTAAATAAAACCAAAATGTCACTACTCTGGAACGAAGTCAACGTGGTAAGTTTTCTCCTAACTGGATGGGACCATACGTTGTCACTCATAAGTATGGGTCCGGGGCTTATCGTCTATTTTTCATGGATGGTATACCTAAAATGGAACCTCTTAATGCTTTTCATCTAAGGCCCTTCTACTGTTAAAATATATATTACATGATCTTATTCACGAAACAGGTCTTTCATCCATCTGCAAAAGTCATGCATTTCATAGTGATTTGGAACTATGTGGTTCTCCGCGTTATTTATTTTTATACCTTAAATATGAGTATCGCGGCTCTACACATGGAATTTTCCTAACAGATTTGTTCCTCCTCATGGTAGAAACACCTTAATCACTACTTCATCTACCCCAGGTGTTCATCTTGATCAAATCCACTTGGGGCATGAGTACGTGCTTGTATACATTTTCTTTCCCTCTATCTGATCTATCTGGTCTAAACTCAGCTTCTTAAAAAAAAAGATGTTATCCTACTTCTAAAAGATAGACTGATCCCTGGAAGGGAAGGTATCCATGCCTTATCAAATAAATAAAAAATGTAGACCATTCCTCGAAGGATGGTTACCATCAAATTCAAAATACACACCGCTCCCTTAAAGGACGGTTGTTTGTTTTATGGCATTTTGAGCCTTTGCAGTAACAAAATTTCTCTCTCGGCCAGTTTTTTCACATGTTAGCATCTCTGAAGGACTTCCTGTATCGATTAGTCTTTCCATATCTAGCAAACTACCCGCATTGATCAGTTTGCTTTTCTATCAAAAGGAAAATCATGAAGCTGTGATATGAGACCTTTTTGATCATATGGAGACCCTGTTTTCCCCATATGGGAACGTATTTAATCCTTCATGTGTTATGACGAGATGCATACTTATCTCTCATCCTTATCTACCTCCTAGATTTGGTTTGCGACTAACTAGTGTCAGGTTTATTTTATCCGTATCTATGGCCTTATGTGCATTGTCTTTCGATTTACCATCAAGGTCTCTATTTATGGTCGGTTAGGGGAATAAATTATCATTATTTTCCTATCTAGGTGTAGTGATTTTTATGTCTAAGGAATAAGATCATTACATCACTTTCTTTTCATCAAATCAAATGGACATTACCCGTATTCATTTGTTATTTATCCAGTTAAATTGACATTTAACATGTTAATTTAATCAATCAAATCTATCATCTATCTATGCTCATCTTATCTACTTCATCTAAAATAATCAAAGTAGCACGTATTATGTGGATCCATCTATCCATATCATTTAATTGAATTAACACCTTAACATGTTAATTTAGTTAATTATTCATCCATGAAAAAAAAAATTAAATCACATCTATCCATCTATATCTATCAAAGTTAAAAGCATGAGTCCAATCACATAACACAAAGATGTATATATATATATATATATATATATATATATATATATATATATATATATATATATATATATTTGAATGGCTTCAAATCGAGCCATATACATCGTATCAAAAATGCCTTCAAATCGAGGCTACATCAGTATATCTCTACAAATATCATATCTATATAGTAAAATCAGACAAATGGAGAATGTTGTCTACTCCTCCCTACTCAGGCATGGGATCTCCCTCCTAACCATCACCTACAGAATTGGAGGTTCCCGCAGTCGTGACCCTACAACCTCCTCGGTCTCCCCTGGTGCTCGCATCCTTCGATGCACCACCGGCACCGACTATCATTGTCCTCCTCCTCGCTTTGTAACGAGGCAAATCTAGGGCATGATGTGTCAAGGCATCCTCATAGTATCTCACCTTGGAAAGGAGAGCCTGATAGGTACTCAGACTCAACATGCCGGGTGCTATCATCGGCGCTGCTAATGGTGGTCCTCCTGCTACGGCACCATGTGCCCCTAAATTTGATGTGGTGCCTGTATCACCATACTTGGCCTTAAGGGCCTCTCTGTGTCCATGATATCTATCCCTCTGCTGGATAGTTATATCCTTCTCCTGACAAGCAGTGGCTCTCTCCTGTATCATTGTGTCCCTTTCCTCCCTCAGAGTCCTAAACTCCTCAAGAGCAATCTGGTGTGTTTGTACTAAGGTGTCATGCTCTCCTTGCAGTCTCTATAATTCTGCTGCTATATCCTCCTCGTCTGGCTCCGTAGATTCTATGAGATGCCGTGGTAGCTCCTCGTAATACCATGCCTCATAACCCTCATCCACTCCTACATCATCATCATCATCATCTGTGGGAGGTAGGGCCTCCCTGAGTGGATATGCTGGGACTAGTATCAACAGATCTGTCTCCCTGCTATCTCGTATGTATGGCACATATACAGTCAGAATAATCTATATCAATCCGAACTGTCTCATCACCCGTATAAATGGGAGCTACTCTAAAATCTCTGGCATGCTGCCCCTGACCACTCTGCTGCATCTAAGCTCCACTAAGTGGGTGTCCTACCCGACCCATGTAGGATAGACCCTGTATGGCCTCCATATAACCTGTGGTGGTGTCAGAGTCATGAATCTCTAGGAATACCACTCTGACAATCTCCCTGTATCTCTAGGGGCCATGTTTTCCCACCATCGTTGAAACCCATACTCAAGGGCTCCATCTGCTCTTAGCATCCATGGAAGTCTGAACGGTCTAATCACTGATATGTGCTCATAAGCCCAATAATGGAGCACAAAACTGACATCTATCCAGGTCCGTCTGCCTGTGGAATACATCCATAGCTCATGATATATCTATGCTAATAGTGCATTGGTGAATGTAAATACCTGTATGAACACCAAGATATCTTAGACACAGTCAAGAAGGACCAGTGGGAACCATCCACCTCCAGAATCTGGTAGTGCATAGTATGAGATAGCCATCTATATCAATGCTATCAGTCTGCTCTAGGGGTCATCCTTCCAGTATTGTGAGGCTATCCTCACATCCCCGAACACTATCTCTGAGGCATCTGCACTATCTCCATATAACCATACCAGGGCTCTCCTCTATTCCTCCCATGGAGTAATCTCTATCAGGTCCCCTATGATCGGCAACCTGAGGATCCTATAGATGTTCTCATGGGTGATAGTCATCTCACCCGTCTGAAACCAAAAAGTGCATGTCTGGCTATCCCACCGCTGCATCAACGCTTGCATCAGCTCCATGTCTCTGGGTACCCATCGATAATAATGGAAACCCCCTAGTCTGACTAACTCAAGATGGCACCACTCATCATCTATCACATTTGGCAGTATAGTCTCCAGTAGCTCAGGAATAACATCCTGCATGTGTAGGACCTCTTGTGCCTGCATCCATAACATAAAAAATCGTCATTAGATTCATATTTATCAAAATCAACATCATTAAAATTTCATCAAAATTTATCTCAAAGCTTCCAAATGTTTCATCTTTCCAAGTGGTTCCAACCCATTCAATCGGCACCATTTACTTTATAGTTTATGCGGATTGTATTCCAATCGACATCGATCACATACTAGTCGGCGCCAATTTTGTCAATCGACGCCAATTGGGAGGCAAAGCATCAAAAACACTCTCTTACGTCCTACTACAAACCAACACAAACATATAAGGCTAAGGAAGGACCACTTATCCCTGGCCGCATCCTCTTCCTCTTCTGACTGCTCCCAGAAGCTTCCATTTCGGTCAAATTCAACTTTTGACTTTTTCTAAATCAATCGTCACAATGCAAATGAATCGTTACCATTAACCTTTTCTCTATTTATAGATTTTTGGAGTGGTCGGCACCAATTATTCGGGTCGGCATCAATTTGATATGAGTCGACGCCGATTGGCGCCCATCGATGTCAATTATCTCTCATCAGGCCCAATCAGGTAAATCTTGATATATTTTGTCATCTCATCACACCAAAACGTGCTTCATTCTCATCTGATTATCCTGTCTTGCACATGTGTCACCTGTAACACATTTTCGCTGTCATTGTGTCTTTATTTCAGGTATTTTGTACCTTGCTGCCTTACATAGCCCCACGTGTGTGTTGCTCGTAGCACAACTTTGCTTGTCGTTCCTCGCTTGGGGCATCTCATCATTATATATTTTGCATGTGCCACCCATAGCACACTTGTTTTGCCTAGTTTGGTAGCATTTCTATTGCAAAGTCCACTGTAGTGGCCATATTTTGATTTCCGTGATGGCTCTCCTCTTGAGGCCATCGCTTCATCCTTCTTGTTTAAGTGTTGATGCTTGGCTTGTTTATCTGATCGTTGTTATGACCTTATTTCCACCTTTTCGCGCATATTTTTGGTGTTATCACCCATTCCGAGTTTTTCCCCCGTACATGGGTAACTTGCATTTTTTTTGCAACCTAAAGATAGCAGATCTGTAGGCACTAACGTCGTCTCATTCAAATGTCGTCTAGTTATCCCTACCAATGTGTCACTCTTTGGTTGTTACTATTTTGTAGTCACCTTTAACTCACAATTCTGTAGCCACTAATGTCATCTCATACGAAGACCGTCTAGTCTACCCTACCCATGTGAGTTCCTTATGTCATTGTCTTTTTTTTTTTTTTATGTGCATCATTAATGATCAGATCTACTCCAAACATCTAATTGGGGCATCCTCTCTTCTATTCTTTTTCACCTACCTTTTTCAAACTCGGGATCGGTTGGATTTTTTGGGGCCACCCCATCCCTAGTTTGAGGGGGAACACATCATTAATATTCTTCCTTTTCTTCCAACTCCTTGTTTTTGTCTCGTAGCATTTCTTATTGCAAGTTACTCAACAAAAAGGGGCAAATATAGACACCTAAAATTGGTTACTCAATTTAATGTCCCCCATGTTCGCTTACCTGTTCTATTCTCGGGTAACCCGGGGCACTTTTGTATCACTATTTCTCTCTTAAGGTATTAATTAAATATCTAATTAAAATGCCTATCCTAAGTTTTTTCAACCCCATTATATTTCACCCATGGATAATTAAACATTAACCATGTAATTCTATCTTTTACATTTATTCCAACTGCTTATTCACCCCATATCCCTTCCCAACCTCTTGTGTCACTATTATCCATCCATCCCACCTATTTATCCTCTCTTGGAATCGTGTAGCTAGATTTTTCCCGTATTTGAGTTGGAAGGATAATATTCTTATCCTCACAACTCATCCCTTTTTGCCACTTTGGGAGTCTGTTCCCTGATCGGTGCCGACCGGTCCTCGATCGACGATGATTTTTTGGAGTGGCACCAATTTTACCTCAGTTGATGCCGACTATAAATACATGACCTGAACTCAGTTCTGGTTGGACGGTAAAGACTTGAGAAATAGTGAAAAGCTTGAGTGAGACTTAGAATTATCAATCGAGAGAGAGAGAATTCTGTCCAGATCAATCCCTGAGAGGTGCACCGTTATTCTTCCCTTATAATATCGATATCACTTAGGTTCTTCAACCTCTAGGTGACTCCATTTCTCCATCCAGCCAAGGTGGAACTCTATCCACATCTCTGCAGCTCCTGCGGGTCTCCACAATCTGATCATCATCAATCATCAACCAAGATTTCTATGATTTCTTCCCAGTCGACGACAACCCAAGTACGGTCGATGCCAATTAAGCATCAATTGACGCCAATTTGTCCAAATCGGTGTTGTTCTAAACCATCAATGTCGATCACTGTTTGATCGACGCCGATTAGTATGCAGAAAGGTAAAGAATCCAGGTGACATAATTTCATCTTTGTTTTTACAGTTTCCTTCTTTCTTTCAGTTTCTACTGTTGTTTTTACATTCTATCTGCAACTTAAAATTAGAAAATCTAAACATTTGCTTACATATTTTATCATGTATGCCTTTATTCTTAATTGAAAACATGAACTGACATCCACCGAGGAAGCTAATCACTTCCTAGACCCGCTTTCTGGGTAGTTCACCCTTATATCTTCTAATGGCATCTTTTTCTGTCAAGTATTCATGCATCGCAGGTTTCTTGGATCTACTCTGTAGGATTTATCGTGTGCGCCCATCTTAATTCCATCAGGATTTCTTTCCATCCACATCTTCAAATATTTTCCAATTAATCAGGTATCAACTTTGTTTGAGTTTTTCAAGGTTTTTGTGTTTAGTTTGGTGCATTAAATTAGACAGGTAACAAGCGCGGAAATTCTTGATCTACACTTTGCATACATAAAAGTTAGGCTCATCCATGTGGGTGTGCATTGACCATGATAGTTAATTTTTAGTGTGCACAGTCACTATATCCTTGTCCATTATCTCCCAACTGAATAAATCTTTCTGTGCTATCGTTCTCTGGAAATAGGTGTGGACAATTTTACCTGCATCCTCTACATACCCCATGACTGGTGGAATGTGCTCCCCACTTGTTCTTCTAGACCGTTACTACTTAGGGACTTTAGCTTCCAAATTTGGCACTTGTGTCTTTATGTCCTGAACATTCTCGGTAGCTGTCTCCTCTAGTCTCTTCTCGTCCTCTTCTCTTCCCTTTGTTTCCTCACCCTGTTCTTTTATGTTCTCTAGAAGTGTAGGAGAATTAGGTGCACTTTCTTTTGACTCTTTTGCCTTCTCATCTAACTTCAGTTTCCTCCTTTACATGGTTTCCTCCTTCTGTGGAGGAGTCTGGGTGATCTACACACCGAGGTTGGAGTAGCACCTTGGATCATTATTCTCCTAAACACCTTAAATTTGTGCTCCCCTTGGACTATATTCGTGTCCTCATCATCCCCCTCATGTGGCTGATGTGGTGTAATGGTGTGCTCAGCTTCACCCTTATTTATAGGATGTCTCCTACCTCTATGATCTAAACCACCACTATCTTTGCGCTCCTCCTCATCCTCCACTTCAATTGGCTCTGTGGGCTTAGGCGCTGGGATGTTCTCCATTGTATGCTTTCCCTTTGGTGGTGTTGGAAGTGCAAACTCACCTTACCCACACTTGTTATTCTCCATCTTTGGATTTAGCTGAAGATACACCAATGATGCCCCTAAATTTTCTACAGTCAGACTTATTGGCTTAGTATTCAACACCTCCAAAATGATCCTCTCAGTGAAGGCACTTCTTCTAGGATACACATACTTCTTTCTCAACATGTGGTATTCACAGTCTACCTATTCTGCATTGAATACTAGTCGACGCATGTCTGTAAATATGTGAACAAATGCTTGGAAATACCTTACAGTGAATGCGTAAGGAAATTTACACCAAGGGCTCCAGACTCCATATTTCATTGGGAAGCGCATGATACAAAAATGATGATATACAAAAAACTAGACTTGTGTCCCTATTATTGATGGTAGGTCCTTTGGGATTCACCACTCTTCTCCAAATGCCACACGGAGCCTGTCATACCATTTCTCTGCCCTTTTCTTTACGTCGTCTGTCATGGCCCCTTTACATAGATACTTACTGAACCTTTCAGCTGGTGACTTATTCTCCATGGGCTATTCCCATACTTTTTCCTTCGGCCCGTCTGGTACTCCAATTTCCATGAATACTAGTGATAGTATAACAAATCCAAAGCTGATCTTCCCTCCTATGCGTGCTTCCTCGACTATTTGTTCTACAATATAGCTTACAATATTGTAGATTTCTACTTCTGACATCTTATGCACAACATGTAACCATATAGTATTTACATATGACCACCGCTCCTGATCATTCAACTTTGTAACAAGGTGTGTTGCTGCTTACACAACCAGACATTTCTTTAATTTGTCTATATCCATACCGCGTGGACCCTTTAGGTATCCCAACTCCTATTTGGTATTCAATATCGTGGCTTTATCTATGAGATCGTTCTTTATGTCCTCTCTTGCAGCCTTCAAACCTATAACTGATGAGATAAACGTAGATGAGATTCTAACTCTATGTCCTGCAAAGTAGAAGAAGTCCTCATGCCCTCTGCTCATGAGCCACTGATACAAGGGATCATACTTTCTGAAATATGGAAGTTATATAATTGGTAGACCCCAATTATCTTTAGAAGCTTCTCACCTACATCATCAAAAGCTGGTATGTCATTTACAGTACGCTTGTTTGTCCTAGCAATGAGCAAGGAATCAAGCTCCTTCTTGTCCTCCACGGTCATGTGATTGTATTCACCCACTTTTCTTTTTCTGATAGGTGAATCCCACTCATGGCAAATGATGAATCCTTCTGGATATTACATTTCTGAAAAATGGCTTTTAGGTGCCATCTCTTCTTCCTCAATGACCACCTTCTTCTTTCCCTTTTCTACTGCTGCAACTACCTTCTTGGGTGACATTTCTACCTTGCAATTGTATCCTCAATAACTCTGCAACTTGCGAATCAAACCCTAGCTCAATTCAATCATTCCCTAGGTGGAAACTTTGTGCCCTAACTCCTCTCTGCCTCCTTGCTTCACTCAAACCCTTCACCACCGGGGATGTAAGCTTCTTTTCACATAGATCTATTTATCACGCTTGGTTTCACACCCTTTGATCCTTAACCTGATCACTCAACTCTTCACAATTGGCTCTTTCCTCAAATTCTCTTAGTCGCAATGGTAAAAATGAATCTACATCCCATCCTTATATAATTTTTCAAATTTTGATGTATTTATTGCTCCTTCACCTACCAAGTATCCTCTCATTTACTGACCAAATTCATTCGTTCCGTGTGGTACATCGTTGTGCCCCAGCTATAACCTTCTAGTGCGCCTTCGTACCCTCTGGTCACATACTTCTCTTCAATGCACGCCCTTTCACCTGAGTACCTCGTCATTGTACCTTCTCCTGGTAGTTATCATGGCCTCCGCTTACCTCGCGTTATACTGTCCTTTCATTCATCTCCATCCTTGGTCACTTTTGAGAAGTAATCTTCTTTTGACTTAAAGCACACCCATAGCAGCTTATTCCTTTCACCTTTCAATTCCCATGGTCTTTTACTTGGATAACTACAACCACCCCACACTAAAGGTATGTGCAGTCCTCTACGCATAAAAATTCTTCACATAGTAATTAGCTTCATCCGTACAAGCGCGCTTTACACAAGAACAACAACTAAATTGACACATCATAACGAAAATGAAGGAAATATGTTAAGGAAATATATAAGGGGAACCTAATCTAAATGACAATATACCTTATTACAAACACCAAAAAGTCTTATTTATAGTAGGGCTTTAGCATACTCTCATTAAAGTAACCGGGTAGCCATGTTTCATTAAGTGCTTATAAGTGGCAAGCACCTATTTCAAGTATGTGAGTGATGACATATGGCCCCAACCAATGTACTTTGAGCTTTCCTGGATGGTGTAAGAACTTAGAGTCATAAAGAAGTACCATTTGTCCAATCTCAAAATTCTTATCCCTTATGTTTCTATCATGCCATGCCTTCTTCCTGGCCTTTTCCTGCTTCTGACTCCATCGTGTTATGGCTCATCACTCATCCAGTTGAATCATCTTCTCGATACACTCTTCTAAATCTTGTTCATTAGCTAGACCTCCAGCATGCGCAATGCGCAAAGAAGGTAACATAAATTTGATAGGGAGAACAGATTCTATGCCAAACACCAGCTGAAACAATGTGGCTTTGTTCAATCTCTTGTAAGTTGTTCTATATGCCCAAAGAATAGCTGACACTTTGTCATCCCAATCCTTTCTTCCAACATCACAAATTTTTTTCAAAGTCTGGCTCAAAATCTTGTTGAAAGCCTCGGCAGTTCAATTTTCCTGAGGATGGTAGGGTATAGTTTTATGGTGTGGGACCAAAAACTCATCTAATAGGATCATGATTGCCTCATTCAAAAAGTGTGTACCCCTATCACTTGTCAAGCTTAAAGGACATCCATATCTTGTAAGAACATTCTCTCATAGAAACCTAGCCACTATAGTTGATGTACAATCCTTTGTAGGTGCTGCTTCTGCCCACCGTGTGAGATAATCTATGTAAGTAATGATATAGCGCGATCCAGTCTTGCGCGCAGCTGGTGAAATAGGTCCTACAAAGTCAATGACCCATTTCTCAAATGGTTCTACACTAGTAATTGGTTTCAAAGGCATCTCATCTCTTTGCCCTGGTTTTCCTAGGAAGTGACAATGATCACATGCCTTACAATATTCTTTACAGTCTTTATATATTGTCTCCCGCCATAATCCATCAAGTAGGATCTTCTAGGAAGTTGCATCACCTGCATAATGGCCTCCTGCAATACCACAATGATATTCTTCCATAATATCCTTGTGCTCATGCTCTAATACACGACGACATAATACTTCATCTCTGCCTAACTTGCAGAGGTCACCACCAATTAACATAAACGAATAGTAAGTTGTTTCTTTTCTAATGCCTTCATTCCTTTTGGTGTTATACCAGTCCGTAGAAAGACAAAAATGTCTTCTAATTCTGATGGCGCATGTTGTAACCTATATAACTATGCATCTGGCATGGTTTCTTCAATTTTCTATGCTTCCTCTCCCGAGTTGATTCTAGATAAATGGTCTGGTCTAGAATTTTTTTTCTTGGCTTCACCACAATAGTGAAATCAAACTCTTGAAATAATATTACCCATCTACATATGCACCCTTGTAAGATGGGCTTGTTTACCAAGTACTTCAATGACATGTGATCTATATAAAACACAGATGGTGTTGCTAACAAGTACTATCGAAACTTGTGTAATGCATAGATCATGGACAAAGCTTCTCGCTCTATAGTTGTGCTATTTTGTTCAGTAGGAGTCAACTTCCTACTAGCAAAAAAAATTGGATGATCGACAATACCTTCTCCATGCTGAGCTAACACAGCACCAATGGCCATGCCAGAGGCATCCACATGCACATGAAATGGTTTATCCCATGAGGGAAAGTGTAGAATGGGTGCGGTAGTAAGTTTCTCTTTTAATATCTCAAATGTGCATTGATGTGGTTATCCCCAATAAAATATACCTTTCCCCTTCAGTAACTCGTCCAAGGGTGTAACAATTTTTTCATACCCTTTGATGAATTTTCTATAATATCCTGTATGACCTAAAAATATGTGCACCTCACTTTGATTGGTAGGTGCCTCCATGCCTAAAATGACTGCAACCTTAGCTGCATCAACGAGCTAACCTTCCTTATAGATTATATGTCCTAACAGTATTCCAAATGGTGTGGAAAATATGCACTTCTTGATGTTCAAAGAGATACTCAACTGTCTACACCATTCAAACATTAAGCACAAATTGTCACAATGATCTTTCACAAGCCCATATATTGTCCAATCATCTAGGTAGACCTGTAAGAAGTTGTGAATAAAATCTTTAAATGCCTGAACAACTATACGCGAGAATACAGTAGGTCCATTTTTCAATCCAAATGGCATCATAGTATAGGAAAAACTACCCCATTCAGTAGTAAATGTTGTCTTTTCTTGATCCTCCTGAGAAATCCTAACCTGATGATACCTGAAAAACCCATTTATGAAGGAATATATTTCGCACCCTACCATGCCTTCTAGTATTTCCTCAGTGAATGGTGTAGGGAATGGATCTGTTCGACATGCAGCATTCAACTCCCTGTAGTCCACACATATTCTAATTCGTCCATCCTTCTTGATACTGATCACCATTGGGCTAACCCATTCTGACTCATCAAGGGGTTTGATAATTCCATATTTCAACATTTTATCAATTTCTTCTTTTACCTTTTCACGACAAATTAGGATTCATTCTGTAAGGCCTCTTTCTAACTGGTCGTGCACCATATTTAAGCTTTATCTTCATTTCCCCAAGTGATTTATGCACGCCTTTAAGTTCATGATACCCTCTAGGGAATAAGTCCTGATAATCCCTGAGTAACTCAATGATCTTTGCTACCTATGAGTCTGACCAATAGTCTCCAATTATGGCCTCCTTAGGCTCAGCCTCCGAACCTATATTCACCTTCTTTTTCTTCATGGGTTCATGATAGGCATGTGTATCCTTGTCTGCACTATCCAAGACCTCGCGCACCCCTTGTGAATGTTCAATATCCAGGTTCTCAATTTCCTCATCATCCATGATGTAAACCATATTTCCCTTCTCTTTCTCAAGGCAAGCGCATTCAAGTAGTATGAAGTCCATTTCTTCTTCCTTCTCAAAACATCACTCTGGACTCTTTCTCACCAAATAATTCCTGAATATTCTCTTCTTGCTTTTGCACTATCTCCCATAGTTAAGCGCTTGATAAATTTTAATGCCTCTTCTATTAGAGGTTGAGAAGAAAAGTAATCAAAGGTCTGGATCATCCCTGCATTATAATTTTTCTAGTTTCCAGTCTCTCGATGTAGTTCTGCATATACATACTAGGTGCGTGCGCATCCTTATAGCATAGAGTACAATCTATGAACCCATAGTGAAGGTGGTAATGCTTCTTGTCTTGTTGTCCAGAGTCTCTCACACTGTTGAATGTGATGTTGAATAGGTTGATCACCATGATAAGTGCAGATCTAGCATAGGTTCATTGTTCCTTACAAACCTAATAGATAGGGCGATTCCAATCTCTTACCATTCTATAAGGTTATCTCTGTGGACTACCCACAAGCGTGTTGTTGTCCCGTGTAAGGTATATACTAACATAGCTCTTCTCTTAATTTGATTTGTCCACTGTGTTTCCATGGCTTTCAAAAATGCAGGAAGATCTTCTGCCCCTGTATACCAAGGTACTGTGCTACCCATCCATCAGACCGAACGAAGTCCATTCTTGCACGCAACCACGCTTTTTACCTCATGCCCTACTAATTCATATGTACCATGAGCCCAATTGTCACAAGCAATACTCATAGTATCACTAATGGAATGAGAATCCTCCCACTATAGGATACCTTCTTTTGATGGCTCATTGACCTCTGGGTCCTGAATAGCATGTACATAAATTTGGTTTAAGTCCTCCTCACTTAGAAGCTCAACATATGGTGTAGAATTCCCATCTGTCAAAGTGATCACAACTCTTTCCTCCTTATTCTCAAAGCTGATATACCCCTTATTGAATCTCAAGTCAACATTATTTGCATAACACCAAGGGCATCCAAGCAAGGCTAGAAAATTGTCCTCACTTCTACAAGTCCTAATACCTCAAAATCCCCAGTGAACTTGGCCCCTTGTATGGTTATAGATGCATCCTTCAAAACTCCTATGGGAGTAGCCTTAGTCTAGTTTTCCATAAACAACACATTAGATGATGGCTGTAATGGAGGCCTCCCCATTTGTACCCATGCATCTAATGTAAGCACATTTACTTCCACACCTGTATCAATCAATATGTTTCTCAACAGCCACCCATCCACAACAACATTCAAAGTAATTTCCTTGTCATAGTCAATGCTATCAGGGGGAATATTTTCATGCAGGATCTATCATCTAGTCTCAAGACTTGCACACGTGGAGTGTTCCCCTTTAACCAACTTCCTAATAGTGGGATAATGTTCTCCTGGCGCAACATTCTGCACACTTATTGTAGAGCATCGATCTCAGTTTGGACTGTCTCTGATGCTTTCTTCTACTCCTTTAAGTACTGTATCTCACCCTGAAGATTCCTTAGTACTTTCATGGTATCCCGGTAAACCTCCTTCTGGTAAACCTCCTTCCTAATGAGGGTCAAAGCATATAACCGGATTTTTTGTAGTTTTTGTACTTTCAGCAAACTATGGACAACCAAAACATGACCTTGCATGCAAAACCTCAGGGCATCCTTGGTGATTTTAAAATATTTATGGCCACAAAGTACACACTTGTATGCTTCCCTGATCGTAGGCTGCAATGCTTCTCTTGCGTGTGCTGCTTCAACATGTGTAGTAATATTTACTGTCAATGCCTCAGGTCCTTCTGCTATCTTGGGCATCCACTGATCTTTTACCACACTATTGGATTCTAACCATCCTGGTGCCTTTGTTTTCTTGCTTATGTTGCTTACTCAGATGCTCATATAAGTCTGGGCACTCTTCATAGCTATGGTTCTTCCCATAGAAAGAACATGCAATATTTTGAGGAAATTCACACCTATAGTGGTCAAGAGATCCACACGTATAACATGTTCCACGAGGGAACTCACCTCTTCCTCCACCATAGCCTCGTCCTCCATATCCACCACGATATCCACGTCCCCTTCCATGACCTCCTTCAAAATGCCCTTCATTCCTATCATAGCACGTTTGATTATGATCCTGATCCTAGTACTCATTCTTACCCTTAGAATTATCTATTACACTTTTCTGTCATACCCCAATGTCTATAGCATCTTGGATCTGACCAATCAACCAATGACAATCCTTAGTATCATGGGTCGTGGACCTACAAATCTTGTAAAAGCAAGATACATTCTTCCTTATCACGTGCATTGTAACAAAGGACAGTGACTAGCATCATGATTCAAATGACAAATCTCACAATCCAATAGTAATGAGCATACAGATCTGTGAGGGAAACTATCCTTGGTGTGACCTTCCACTTCACAATCTGTACACCAAATTCCTGAGCGTGTTTCATGGGCTGAATTTTTTGATAGCTTCTCTAACTACTTTGCCATAGCTGCAATCTGTGCCTCTAAGAATGGACTAATGCTAGTGTCAATGCTCCCAACTTCCTCAGCACACAAAGTTGCTTCCAGTGCTTCATGTGGATCAATATATGTCTTATATGACAGTGCCCTTCTAAATGGTATAATCAATCCTCCAATGAACCATTGTGCATGCCATCTAGCGTGAATATCATAAGATATCTTAGATAGAAGTGTCTTAAAATGAGCATCATACTCACATACACTCTCTCAGTAGTGCATTTATTTATATCCTTGAGTGCACTAATACTCTTCTTATCAAACTCAAGGATATGGAACTCTTTCAGATAACATATTTCAATGTTGCATATTGCATGCAAGTTTGATCAGGGTCAAACTTCCTATACCATCTGTGTGCACATCCCTATAATGTAGTAGAAAATTGACTTTCCTTACACTCAGCAGCTATGATCCCTTTAGTGCGCCACAAGATTTCACACATATGCACATGTTTGGCAACATCCTCTATGCCTCTATACTCTAGAAGACATAGAGACATCTCCATATAAATATTTTGTGGTTGTTACGGACCTTGACCACCTGATCTAGAACCTCCTGTGTTCCCTCTACCTCCAGAACCACCAGATCCACTGGAACTAGAACCACCTATACCTCTTGATCCTCCACTTGTAGTGGGAATATGACCTATAGATGTACTCCCCTGTGCTCCGACAATAGTACTATACTGAACCCCTACAGTCTGTGAGGTAGTTCCACTTCCAAAGGTGAATCCAACATTCTGCATGCTCACATTTTGTGTGGATGATGCACCTAAGGATGTTCCTCCAAATATCATTGAATCTTTCTATCTTGCCATTGATGTACTTGCTCCCTGACTTACTCCTACTCTCTTACTTCCCAAATTAGCTTTCTGTTTACTTGGCATACTAGATACTGGAAAACCAAGCACAAGGGCTAGGTCACCAGGTGGATTAAGATGCGTGCCCACGGTTCAAGTAGTCTCTGCTGGAACTCTTCTGTGTGAAGCCAAGGGGGGATCTCTGTCATGTTTTCCAAGATGGGGGAGTTCCTGATGCTCTGGCTCCATGTCTTCTACGTGAGCTATAAATCCTTCATGAGCCATCTCTCTCCTCAATGCCATACTTTCTACAACGTAACATTACTTCTCTATCTCCCTCTCGTGCACCTCATTATACTTAAGCCACCTTCCCTCTCTCTACCTCTCTACCGCTAGGTCTTCCATCTTTCACCAAACATGTTCCTACCCTCACACATGGTGACGTTTAGTTAGCCATCGGTTTATTCTCTAGGGTCAAAGTTACCATTAAAAATTTGATCGCCAGTGGAATAACTCGCAAATATGCTCCTCTTGGATATTGTAAAAACTGGAATTCAAATACCTCTAGGAAAGAGTACGTTGAAATTGAATATTCCAGAATATAACTATTTAGTACACCATGAAACCACGTATCCACAACGTGAGTCTATTTCAAATCAGCATCATAAGGGGCTTGAAATTCTTCCTACATCTAGACAAGTGCGCGATACCTCCAATTCCACTAAGATGCATAATCAGTAAGCCACTCGTATAATTCTACTGGAAAGATGGCAAAAAATCTCTCATATAAGATTTCATATAGATTTTATTCTACCTAAGTGCGTGCGTTAAACTCAGATCCACTATTGAACCGCCATGCATATTCTTCCTCCAGATCATTTATCCATTCTTAAATACTTGCTAGAGTTAACCGGTACGTCGTCATCATGAACCATTATGAAAACAACTAAAAAAGAGGTCCTGGAAATGAAACCAATGATACAGCCTAGAATTTACCAGATAACCCCCTAGACGCATTGACACATCACTCAGCCTAGACTGAGTGCTCACCCAAAGCGTGCAAAGGTACCAGACCCCTCTTTAGGGTTGCTGTAGCAAGATGTTAGCATGATGAAGGAAGAAACATATGGATTCTTAACTAATCTATCATTCTACAATGTATCCTACTTTCAGATCTATGAAAGAACAAGCTTAAAATAGTAATCATAACTGAATCAATAACATGCACTACTCGATTACACATAGGAATGAAACTTAGATTCAACCAATATCTTCCATCTATTAATAAGCACAGAAGCTCCTTACAATAATTTCAATCGATACCAATGCCCGTATAGATATGATACAATAGTTCAGTCATATGCATATATCTCTATACCTTCATACATCCATCTCACTCCTTCTCTCTTCTACTATGTACCTCACATTCTATATATAGGGTGGGGACTTTCCCTTCATCGCTTATCTATTCCAGAAAATAGGTTGCATGCTATTAATATCCACACATGAAAGTGTACTATCTATAGGCCTCTTACAGTAAACTAAAGTGTCAATCCTATTCTTAGCTCATCTCCATACAAATCACTTCGATCCAATCCTCCAAAGATTGACAATGCATGACACACACATCTCTACATCGTTGGTGTGTTTTGCATGCCATTTTCTAAAAATAGGTCGTCATGCTCAAAATTGGCTAAGTCCTAAATTTTGAACTTGCCTTCCACGCACGGGTCCTTCCTATACTTCTGCGCCCTTAATCCCGACCTTCTCTCCCATGCGGACTCCTTGTGTGTTCTCTAACAAGTATTCTCTGATAAAAAAGTTTTGAAAATCTGGTAAAATTAAGTGTAAAGGGTTGTATCAGACATATGCTAGAAATTGTGAAACCTGAGGATACTCTATGCAAGGCATGTTTGCATAGAAAACAAACAAGGAGATCATTCAAATCAAAGGAGTATTCTACAATCAGACCAGTAGATTTGATTCATACATATCTGTGTAGACCCACTAGAACTGAAGGTATAAATGGTGAGTCATACTTTATGCTTCTAATAGACGATTATACTAGAATGACATGGGTAGTGTGCTTGAAGCAAAATTCATAAGCCTTAGATAGGTTCAACAAGTTCAAGGCACCGGTGGAGAATGAGAAGAACAAAAAAATCAAATGATTAAGATCAGACAGAGGCAGAGAATTATGGTCAAATGAGTTCGATGAATTATGTGAAGAAAATGGAATTAGGAGAAAATTCTCATCCGCAAGGACACCTCAACAAAAGGGGGTTGTTGAAAGGAAAAAATATCTATTCAGGAGATGGCAAGAACCATGCTAAATGAATCCAAACTCTCATATAGGTATTGGAGTGAAGTAGTTTATACCGCGGTCTACCTTTTGAATAGAGCTCAACTGAGAATCAACAGTGACAGGACTCCCTATGAACTATGGAAGAAGAGACCAAAAAATGTGAAGCACATAAGAGTCTTTGGTATAAAGTGCTATATTAAAATAGATGAGGAACACTTGGGAAATTTGAATCAAGATGTGAAGGCATATTCCTTGGTTACTCTGCAGTTAACGCGACTTACAGATGTTATAATAAGCGGTTACAAAATATTTTTGAGAATACAAATGTGAAGGTGAATGAGACACTCAGCCTAATGGTGGCCATAAAGAAAAAGAAGATGATGAAGAATTAGAAAGTCCGTGTGAAGAAGCAGATGAAGAGGAAGAAAGACAAGACATGAAGGCATCCTACATACAAGTCAAAAAGGACCATCCTGTTAATCAAATCAATGGAAACAAAGATGGTGGCATTCTCACAAGAAGAAGACTTAGAGAATAGGAAAACCTTGAAGACATAGCTCTCATGTCTATGATATAACCCAAGAACATTGTAGAGGAAAGCAAAGATCAGAATTGGGTAGACGTAATGTATGAAGAGCTGGATCAAATTGAAAAGAATGAGACATGAGAACTAGTACCGAGACCATTGAACAAGAATGTAATTGGAATGAAGTGGGTTTTAATAAATAAATTGAATGAGAAAGGAGAAGTGACACAAAACAAGGCAAGGCTAGTGTGAAAAGGATGCAAGCAAATGGAGGGAATAGGTTTTTATGAGACATTTGCACCGGTGGTAAGAATGGAAGCAATAAGACTATTCATGGGTTACGCGGCATGAAAGAAGATGAAAGTATTTCAAATGGATGTGAAATCAACCTTCCTAAATGGTTTTTTGAATGAAGAGGTATACATTGAACAACCTGGTGGATTTTCACTAACTAAAGATAAAGACTATGTGTATAGGTTGAAGAAAGCCCTGTATGGATTAAAACAATATCCTAGAGCTTAGTACAGTAGGTTGGATTTAGAAAAGGTGTTGCAGAAAACAATATCTACATCAAGGAAGAAGGAGACCACTTGCTAGTTGTCATTGTGTATGCAGATGATATCATATCTGGTGGATACCATGATAAGATGACATATGATTTCACTGACATGATGAAATAAGAGTTCAAGATGTCTATGCTTGGATATCTCTCTCTTTTTTGGGACTATAGATCAATCAATCAGATAATGGAGTATTCATATCTCAGACTAAGTATATCAAGGATATGCTAAAAATATTTAGAATGGAAGAATGCAGACCAATTGGGAAACCAATGGAAGTTAGATGCAAGTTGAGAAGAGATGATGAAAGAAGAAGACCACTTGTTAGTTTTCATTGTGTGTATAGATGATATCATATTTGGTGGAGACTATGATAAGATGACATATGAGTTTGCTGACATGATGAAATAAGAGTTTGGGATGTCTATGCTTAGATATATCTCATTTTTTCTAGGACTAAAAATCAATCAATCAAAAAATAGAGTATTCATATCTCATACTAAGTATATCAAGGAGATTCTAAAAATATTTAGAACGGAAGAATGCAGACCAATTAGGACACTAATGGAAGTTGGATGCAAGATGAGCAGAGATGATGATTCACCTAAGGTAGACAAAAAGTTGTACAGATCTACGATAGGAAGTCTAGTTTACTCCATAACATCAAGACCTGATATCATACAGGCGGTAGACCTTGTTGGAATATTTCAAGAATATTTAAGGCAAACACGCCTCAAAAGCATTGATTTCAGCATTAAAACATATACAAATACATATTGGATAGGAATCTTTGATGACATGAAGAGTACGAGTAGAGGAACATTATTTAATGAAAATTTCTTAGTATCATGGCTGAGAAAGAAATAATCATCAATGATTCTCTAAACATGTGAAGAAGAGTATATAGCTACTGTGATGTGTTGCACTCAGGTTTTGTGGATGAAGCAAACATTGGAGGATTATAAGGTAAAATATGAACATCCAATTCCCTTATTGTGAGATAGTAAAAGTGTAATTAGTGTCTCCAAGAACCCAATGTTCCACTCAAAAATCAAGCATATACCAATAAGGTATCATTTCTTGAGGGAACAAGTGAATGGAAAGAAGATCAGTCAGAATATGTGAGCACTAAAGAAGAAATTACAGATATAATGACTAATTCGTTACCAAAGGCAACATTTGAGCACTTAAGGAATGAATTGGGGGTTGTTCCTAATCCCACCAAAAACTAGAGGGCATGCAGAAAATACAAGGGAGCGTTCTAAAGAAATATCAACTCCTAAACAGTTCCAAAGTGAGGGGGAGCTAATCTATTAGATCAAATTTATCAAAGTATGCATCAGCTCGGGGGGAGCATTGTCGCGGAAACACCAAGATAAATGGATAAGAAGCATAAGCCTAGGGGGAGATTCTTGAGGTAAGCACATGAAGAAACCAAATTACAAGTATATTCAATAATATGCAGCATAGATGGCCCTTTGTCATTGTTGTCAAAGGGTGAGAAATGAAGAAACCATAAACTAGTCCACGGATATAGAAGAACAGGAGAAAGGAAGATTCAAGTATGCAATAATTTTTCCATCAAAAGGTTATACAAGTTTCTACAGGTTGGAGTGTTTCCATCAATGACAAAGGGGGAGATTGTTGAATATTTTTCATTTTTATATGTGTTTTCATTGATGTCAAGATGAATGAGTTGATATCCAGTTGCATTGATGGCAAAAGGAGTAAATTGGTAAAGTGATCATGTGAAGAAGATGAAGTATTATTGATATTTTCAATCTGCAAAGGCTTTGAGATGATCAAGGATAAGTCCTAAAGGACTTAGACAACATTTGAGTAAGTTGTGGATATAAGGTGTAAGCTGCCAAGTACATAGAGATCCGCAGAGTAAAGAAGCTCAAGTAAGGAACCGTTGACTAAAGGAAAGCTCCAGAAGAAGCTACTAAAGGCAGGTGAGTGCCACAGAGTGAAGAAGGTTAGAAGGTAAATCCGTGGGTATGAAGATTTGGAGAATGCCGCATATAAAGGGAAAACATGCAAAACCATGGATAAGCAGAAAATCTGCCAAGTATAGAAGATTGCAGCAAACAAGGAGGAAGCCGTGATAAATTGAAAAATCCACACAATGCATACAGATGTCATGGATAACTAAAAAGCCACATAAAGAAGGGAAAAGATGAAGGACAAAAGGAGAAGCTATGATATGAACGAAAAGATACAGATGCTAAAGGAAGTCATGGAATGATCAAAGTGAACTGGAGTGGATCAAGGACAATTAGTTAGAGTTCAAATTGGAAGAGTGAACGTTTACATTCAGATTTCAAAGGATATTTGATTGACAGAGAATTGCAATTGCAAGTACAACTGTAACTTCACACAGACCAATAAAATGATTTGTTTCAGCTACTAACATTTAATGCATGATTGACCATGAGGCAATTTGGTTATAAGCTGGATGGAGATTTCCGATTTCAAGGCAAATTAAAATAATGTAAATAAGATGGGTCATTGTTTTAATTTCGCGATGCAAATTCTAAAAAATGATTTTTTTCTAATTTTTGAAGTTAGCTAATAAATTTGTTTTTCAAACGCGTGGAAGAAGGAGGAATGAATCTGAACAAGGAAAGAATAAAATATGGACTCAGCTAAAAAATTTAAGGATCCGGATTCATAGGTGACAGATCAGGAAGAGTACATGATGCAAGTTTCAAAGCAAGATTTTGAGTCATTAGTGCAATAAAAGAAAAAATCTAAGTGATTTGGTTATTGTTGCTCGTGGGAGATAACTAAGGCACTAGAGCCAAAAGAGTGACAGAGGTAGAGAGAAGAAAATATGATGCAATCAAGCTAAAAAACGCTACATCGGTGAAAAAGAAAAAAGGGTGAGATTGAGTACATAATGAAGAACATGATCAGATAAGTAGAACATAACATCAGCAGTTTGAATGAGAAAAAGAGAGCAGAAGAGTGTGACAGAGAAAGAACATAGATTGAGCCAGGAAAGTGATCATAATTCATTGTATTAGCAATTGTTGTAACTACATGATTAAAATGTATATGTAAATAAGTCTAAGCTGTAGCTTAACACAATTAGAGAGTTATAGCTTCCTTATAGGTGGGTACCCATAGAAAGAAATCTCTTGTGATGCATAATATTCACTTGAGTCCTTTTTTGTGTGTAATATTAGCATAGGTGTAGGGGTTAGTGATCCTTGTGGGATCGGTGTCATTTATCTCATTTTAGTAATTCCAACTAAAATTAAGATAACCATAGATTTTTTTTGGAAAAATCTCCTAAAATGCCCTTTTGAGGAGATTTTCGGGTTTCAACAACATGAAAACATATTTTCTACATGCTTCATGCAAATTGTTTACCGAAACTCGAAACCCGAAACAAGTCAGTCTGTCGGGTTTTCAGAACTCATGAACATTGGAACATGATTTGTAAAAAGCAGGCTACATGTCGCTTGACTTCCGAAACCCAAAACTTGATAGTTAATCCTTTGTGTCGGGTTTTCAGGCACTCCAAGCATGATGACACGACATTAATGCTGAGTTTTCGGGTAGTTGGCACACGTGTTAGGTGAAGTGTCATAAATGTGAGGAATTTATAAATAGTTCAATTTTACACGTCATTTTTACCTATTGTACTTTTTTGCGTGGATTTTTTGTACTTGTGCCTGTGACCTCCAAACCCGATTGAGCTTCTTGATCGATTTTGTGTTCCATTTTCAATTATTTTTCAAGATTACTGAAGGTATTTTGCTTTTATTGCCGATTTGACGTCTTTTGGATTTGTATTTGAGATATTATTTTGGTGTTCTCCTTCCTTTCCTATTTTTCCTCTAGGTTTAGGGTTTTAGATTGTTTTCTTCATTTTATGTTGTATTCCAATGAAAGTTCTTGTTTGGAATTCACCCCTAGGGTGTTTCTTTATTTTATCCCATGGAATATACCCTGTTAATTACTGAAAAAATCTAAAATTCCTAAATTGTGAAATGGTGGGAATTTTGCATGTCCTGACACCTCAAAAACCTGATTCCTTTGTTTCAGGTTTTGCAAGGTGTTCAACATCTTCTTGCTTCTGTCGTTTGTCGGGATTCTTCGAGTGCTTAACAATCTCCAAGTTCTACCCTTCTATCAGGTTGTTCCAAGTGCTAGACACCTATCAACCTCTGACATACACTTTGTAGTATATCGGGTTTCTTCGAGTATTCGACATCCTCCGATCTCTGCTTTGTGTCGGGTCTTGTGAAGTGATCAACATCTTCCGAATTCCGCCAGTATACCGGGTTTTACAAGATTTTTGACATCTACTAAGTTCTGACACTCTCTAGAGTCTTTTGGGTTTTGTGAAGTGTCTGAAAAGACCTTATTTCTGACATACATTCTAGTGTGTCGGGTTTCATCAGGTGCTTTGCAAGTTCTAAAGTCCAAATAGTGTGGCGGGTCTGTGGGGTTGCTCAACAAGCTTCCAAGTCTGATTTTTCAAACAGGAGTTGTCTAGGCATTCTTTCTTCAGGAATTCTCATGTCGGATCCTGGATCATCTAAGCATAAGTTAGAGAGGTCAGGAAAGATGAAATACAAGTACCAAAAAATGGAATCCCCCTCCTACATATATTGCAATTACGACATCTGACATACGAAGCTTGGTAACATTGACATGGAAGACTTTTGGATCAGAACCAAGGATTCTTCTCAGAGTCCCTGGATGAAGTCAATAACCAACAGTGGCCTCCCTCTTGCAGCAGGATTCCCAATGTCTGCTCAATGCCCTGAGTTCATTTTGTCCTGTGATTCCAATTATGGCTCAGATTCTTGCTCAATGAAAAATCAAGCAGGAGAAGTCATAGTGAAGTTGGAAGGGGGTTACTTTGATGATCTCTTAAGATTACCCAAATTTCAAGAATATGTCGATGTAGATCTTAAGTCAGCACAAAAATCCTGGGACAAAGATCAAGAAGACTGCATCAGGCATGTGAATAAAAAGTTCTTGATCAAGGAAAAACTAGTTGTCTCTAGGTTTCCCAAGTTTGTCCCCAGGGGTGATTTCATCCTTGAAATCAACGACATCATCACCCTGTTGAGTCGAGTATTTGAACTCCCTGAGTCAAGAGACTTCTAAGGATGGATGTATCAATTCATGGTCATTATGAAGAATAACGAACAAGGGATCGATTGGAGCAGTCTTATAAGTGATGAGATTGATTCCTAGATGAAGACAGTCTTGACTACTAGAAAATTCTATATTTCGTCATATGTCACCTATAAAGTAGCCGGCATGAGAAATTATCTAGGGTTGGATGCAAAAGGAGATAGGGTAACAGAACACATATATCGATACTTCCCTCAGCTGACAATGAAGGGTTCCAAGGATTAATTCAGAAGAGTGAACAATGCTTTATTTTGTGAAAATATATGCAGGATGAACCTTGATCTAAGGAAAAGAAGAGTCTCTGACGAAGCATGGGCCAAAGTATCAAAATGGGGTTGTATCTTCTTGTAGTTCAAGAATTCCACATACCTTCGGGTGGTCATGTACCTGGGTGATCCTTTCTGATTACCCAGATTCCCAGGTGATAAGCTGATCCTAATGGAGTTGGTAAGACAATTTTTGGATTTCCACAAATTCCAACAGAGTAAACACAAGTTTGTCGTATCCTTCCCTATTTCCATCGGAAGGTACACGTGCTCGATAGTGGTTAAAGCTAAGAATGTGGTGCATGAGATTTAGGATAAGTTGAAGAAGCACATGAAGCACAGAGATGGATTTGATTTCTGAGGAGTCCTTAAATCGTACGAGACTTTTTATCTACATGTTCCCAACATAGAAGATATTTGGGTTGATCTTCGGGATGAGGTTGCCATCCGAAGAAAGGACAATAGCAGGTTGACAATTGAAGAAATCCAGATGCTGGATTTATCTGACATCTGAGAAGGCACTAAGGACAATGAGAGTGTCCTTAATGCCTTGTATGATGGGTTGAATGAAGACCAATATGTATTCCCATCCATTGATTGGTCCATTGCTAAGAAAGCTTCTATTGCAGGGAGAGATGCTCAAATTCTTACCCGTACTAAGGTGTGGCTCATTTCTTGGGGAATGAGTTATAAAGAAGGGAGTTTTTCAAAACTAGATACTTTGAAAGTGGGACCCTCCAAGGGAAAAAGGAAATGGATAAGAACCCTTCCAAGAGGCCGATAAAGGTTAAGTTTGTCAGAAAGGGAGAAGATCAAGTAACTACACCAGTGGCCACTCTCCCACAAATAGTTGAGGTTCTTGATTCACCTCCATAACCAGAACAAGGAAATCCTCCATTCCATTCCTCTTTTGGTTGACGGTTCATCAAAGGTAAGTCTTCCCCTTATCTCTCAAGCTCTAATTTCGGAATCCTTGCCTCATATTTCTTCACCAAGTTCCTCAGCCATGGCTAGTACCTTCTCTGGCCTCTCACCTCTCCCCACTGGACCCTAGTTAACCATGGACATGCCTCCTTCTTCTATGATTGCATTCCCTAAATCCATTACCATGGATGCTACACTGGAAGTGGTTAACACTCCACAAGCTAACCTTCCTCCACCTGAAGATGTGACCATAACACCTACAATGGGAGAAACTTCTTCCAATACGCCTCAATGGTTAGTAGATCAGACTCCAAGGAAGAGGAAGGTGGTAGTTCCATTACCAGCCTTTGATTTGAGTTCCCTCAAGGTCACTCCTACCAAGTCGTCCAAGAAACCCAAAATAGTTTCAAGGATTTCAGTGGATGCCTCGGGGCATAAATTTGTAGAAATTTCTACTCCCGCGGCTAATAAAAATAAGGAAGATATAATTGTCACCGATTATCAAATCACAAGGGTGGCTCTAGGGAAATTAACAACCGATGGATCATAGCAGGATGCACAAGATGCCATGAATGTGTTGTGCCAGAAGCTAAAGGAAACTAAGGAAAACATAGATGAGTTAAAGGAGAAAGTACAACAACTGAAAGAAGTACTACTCAAGCTCTCAAATCCTCCTGAGTCAACATCATCATCCTCTACTCCTATTAGGTTTGATTTCTCATCGGTACCCATGATCGAGAAAATTAATGAGAAAAGGAGAACGGTCGATGAATGGATCCAAAGGCTGCTCCTGCAAGGAAAAGAAGTCATCGAGGACACCGTGGAAGTCTACAAATCCTTAGAGGATAGAGAAAATGATGACGAATTTTTAGCAGAGGTTGGGAAGCTAGAGTTAACTTTTGAAGCTCTCCAAACGTTGAAACAGGTTCCATCCCTCATCTTGGTTGAAGAAGGCATCATTCCACATGGGGAAAAACATTTTAAACTAACTAAAGCCATTAGATTTAGAATAAAGATTTTCAATGAATCTGCAGCAAATTGAGGGAATCAAGAGATCAATTGGTCGATGGTACAATTGACATAGAAGAAGAGCTAGTCAAGATCTGTGCTAAGGTGTTGAGTGAATGCTCGGGTATTCTCCCTGTTGATGATATTTATAGGCAGATCTAAGAATCAATTCAGCATGAACCAACTTATGGATTCGGCTTGGAAATCATTGACAGGTTTGTGAAAATTGAACATTCTTTGGAAACCCTGAGGAAACTCAACAAGAGACTAAAAAATCTTCCTGGAAATGTTAGCGATACTTAGGAAACATGTGAAGTTCTGAGTGATCATTCCACCACACCTGATGAAAATGAGATGCAGGGTATAATCTAAAATTTCCAAGAATTCCGGGACAAGAAGGATTTGTTAGAAAAAGACAAGGATGATGAAACATAATAGGAACAATGTTGCATGTCATTTTAATCCTGAAATCGACATGTTTTTTTCATTTTTGTTTCGTCACATAGGAAGAAAATTTTGACTTGGTCTCCTGCGTGAGAGTCAAGCAAAGTAGGAATATACTTAAAAAGAGAAGCTTATGCATTCCAAAGGGTTGAGATTTTTGGAATATTGATATCTATTGTGAAGAAGAAAGACTTTGTGTTTTATTTTAATCATTCGAGGAATAGAAACTGATGCTATTTTACAAACTTTGTGTTGTGAGATGTATCTTTCTTAAGATATTGTTCTTATGTTCATAATCTTAAGCTATTCTTTGTTTATCATCTTGATTGTTCTAATCATTTCAAACATTACATTTTTTATCTAAAGCTCTTATGATTATTTCGTGCTCTGTGTTTACTCGAAAGAAAATACGTTTCTCTCATTTCCTTTCCATCGTGTGTCTTCTATAATAGTAATTTCCTTTCCAATCTATTTCATTTCAAAAGAGCATATCTTCACCTATTATGGATATGTAATTTGGGATTCTATCCCAACCCTAATGGTTAGATTAGTGTGAATGTTGTACATATTATTTTTGATGTGTTTTAGATTAGTAATAAATAGGCAGCCTCACCTGTCTTTGAGGAGGGATTTAATCCCATGTACTGTGGTTAAACCTCATATTTTGACGTGACAAAATATCCAACCAACACTGTCTCACTAAAAAAAATACTGTAAGATGTGTTATATTTTTATGAGTCCTTTCTTTATGTAATTTAAGAAATGGTTTTGGTGGTTTTTTCTCCCAAAAGGGTTTCCCATGGTAAATATTTGTGTTCATTATTTATGTGTATGATGAATACTTGATTAATTGTCTGCTTCTTATACACATAGATTGGTAAAGAATATAAAATTAAAGCAAGAGTCTAAAAGTTTTAATGTTTACTAATTCACCTCGCCCCTCTTAGTGCTTGTGATTTGTAACACCCTAAGTGTCGTTGCCTTCATCGAAGAGATGAAGATGGGGTGTACCCAATCCAACATGTGCAAGCCAACCAATTTCTATGGATGAACCCAACGTACGTAAATCTTCCCTCATGGCACCAACTGATTTTCCCAAGCCATCTTTAACCTCAAAAAATTCTACCTGGTGGGGTACTAAGGCTTACCTCAAAGGCACGTCTAATCTCCTTGAGTGGGTCTCCTCTTATTGGAGAAAGTTGGATTTGATCAAGATCTTGGAAGGCCCCAAAGCAAACATTAAATAACTCATGAAGATGGGCATGTCTCGTGACCTTGTAGGGGATATCCAATATGTTTATAGGTCTCAGGACCCCAAAGAGTTTGACTTTAGGAAGAAGTTGTTAAATCAGATCCTGAACTTTGCGGAGGAATTTGTAACCATAAATTGACATTGTATCTCTTTTATAAGAACCTCCCTTTGTGTATGCAGACTAGAAGTTATGTCAATTTCAAGGGTTGGGGCCCTTATAGAATCCCATTTTTGTTCCTAGTATATACATAGGCTTCTTTTTATTTCATTTTTCAAATTAACAATTAATTTTCATAAATGAATTTAACTTTGGATAGCATAGAAATTGTCTCTCAATCCATTTTGTATGACTTTGATACTCGTAATGAAATATACTGATAAAAAGTGCTCCTTTTTATATGTGTCCCATAGATTTTACTCACATTCCTATTTTACTCGTGGATTTTTAATTATATTTCATGTTCCACGGTCTTTGGTGGATTTATAAGTGTCTCGTGGCTTTTGGAATCTATGGAGATCCATGGAGTGTTGACCTTCTTGACAAACCTGTAGAACATCAAAATAGTATGATGCGGTTTTTGTTATACAACCACACTCCCTCATTTCTTGCAACTAGTCATCCGTGACATCCTCTAGTACTTCAACTTGTGAGAATGAGTCAATTTGAATGATTATTTATCATTCTAGAATTCCACCTTGATCATGATCTGATCTTTATCCTTTCATAGTTCAGAGAAACTCGCAAAACATTAAGTTCTTCATTCCGTGGATTACCAAGTTGATGTATTGTGGATTCCTTAGAATTGAATGGTCATGTCCATCCTTTAATTTGTTGAATTTCATAGGAAGGAAGGGTCATGGAGATTTTGAAAGCTCTGGTGACCAGCTAACATATGTAAATTTGAGTCTTTTAGATGGTACGGGGAGATTTCTTAGAAAGATAAACTAAGTTAAGAATAGGGCTCAAAATGAGCACCAACATCGGCTCTAGCTTGGGGATGGGCACCACATGTGGGTTCCTAAAGAAATAGAAAATACTTCAAAATATAGACCAAATTCCTAATCTATTAGGTAAGGAGTCGAGGAGACAAAACACATAGGGCCTTTTGAAAAGATATATTACATTCACACCAAAATACTGACATATCCTGAAACCTAGTTGTTGTAGACCAAAGCACAAAAAGAGAAACAACAATACAAGAAAAATAACATCAAAAATGTACACTGTACAAAAAAGTCATACCTGACCTTCTGTCTAAGTCTAAGAAATGTTTGAGATGCGTGTCATTGATAGGTAACTCCAGTAATCATCCTTACATTTCTTTCAAAAATAAAGAATTTTCTCCAGTTATGATATCAATAGAATATGATCCTACCCATAGTGCATCAAATTCTCCATGTTTTCCATTGTCCTCATTTCTACTGTCCCATAACAGGAATAAGTCTCCAACACTAAAAAATCTTGGAGTGCCCTTCTTGTCAAATATTTTCTTTAGGTTTTCTTTGAACTTGACATGTTTTTAATGAGACTCTCTTCTTTCATCATCCAATTCCATGATTTTATTGATCCTTATCTCATATGGACTTACTCCTTCTCCATCTTTAAATTACTACATGAACTAATAAATAGAAATTTGTAAGTCTAAGGGAAAAAGGGCTTAAATTCCACAAACTAACTCAAAAGGATTCTTTCCAGTAGACCTCTTGGTGGTAACTCTGTCTTCCCATAATGCAAACTTGATTCACTCACCCCATTTCTTTTTATTTGTCTCTAGTATCCTTCTTAGGATCTTAAGTAGGTTTTTATTAATTGATTCTACTTTTCCATTTCCTTTAGGATTATAATTTGATGTATAAAAGAAATGTATTCCATACTCCTAGAACATTTTCATCAATGGTTTAGCTCTGAAGCTCATGACCTTATCAACAACTATCTTGATGTGAACCCCAAATCTATAGATTATGTTGTTGAGAACAAAATCCATGACAACTTGATGAGTTACCTTCTAGGTAGGAATGGTCGCAACCCATTTGGTAAAGTAATCAATGGCTACTAATAGCCACTTACGACCAACACTAGAAGAGTATGATATTTCAGCAATAAAATCCAATCTCCATTGTTTGAATGGGGATTCCATTGACACAGGCTGAAGGGGTAGGGATCCAAAGGATTTTAGTCTTCCAGAAAAATGTTGATAAATCTCACATTTTCAAACCAACAAGGAAACATCTTTGAATAATGAAGGCCACCAATAACCAACCCTCAATATTTTATGAGCATTAACTCTCCCAGCAAAATGACATCCACATACCCCCCCATGAAATTCTACAATTGTTTTAGGTGTCTCTTCTTCATTGATACATATCAATAAAAATCCTTCTGGGTTCTTCCAAGCTAGTCCATGATCAGTCAAGATATATTTTTGGGAAACCATCTTGAGTTTCCTCCTTTGGTTCTTGTCTAAGTGCATAGGAAAATTCAAAATTACCAAGTAATACACTATATCCCTATACCAAAATAAAGTGCTCACCTTTTCATGAGGGTTTGGCCCATATTCTTCAACATTGTGTATTTCAACCACATGTAGATTTCTTTTTTCCATCAACCTTTCCAAGCCCAATCCTTGAACCAATTTGGTGGTTTCAATTTCCATGTCATATTCCTGTAGCTTGTTGACCCAAAAACATCTTCTACTAGACATTTCCATTTGAGAAAAAATGTCTTTCACCATTTTGCAAGGAACATAAGCTATAAATTTAGAGCTTAGAATATTGATTAACTAAAATTGGAGTATTTTAAGGTTTATCTAAGAAGTAAAACAATGAAATAAATGTCTAAACTAAATAAGGAAAGTGACCCAAGTAATCTAAGCTATAAAAATATGAAACCCTAAGGTACAAGAAGGGTTAGATAGAGCTTAGTTGATTTGACGAAGGTGTTGGACTATGTCACAGAGATGACTAAGGAAACAATAGGAGGAAATGACTATTCTGAAGTCTTGAGAAGTGCATATGTGAGAAATCTGGGTAGACCGGGGCACCTGGGAGAGGATCAGAGCACTTGTGGGTGCCCTAGTCTGAGTTATGGGTGCCTTGGTCTACAGAAATAGCCTAAACCCCTCCTCTGAGGTGTCATTAGATGTTCTCCTATGTTCTCTCTTTGTCACACCAACTTCACTAACTTACGCCATATGTCACTATAATATCTGCAATAAGGAATCACCTGCAAAACCCCAAGATGAGCATCAAATCCCTAAAAAAATAAATATGCATATGAAGGGGTTGGACTATCCTTAACGTCCAAAATGGTGGAATTAATAACTAATTGATGCACTACATCTCAGACCCGATGTAGTTATATGTGTGTGTATGTGTAATCATACCACAGGTGCTCTTGTACCAGTCACACTTTGTGAAAGTAGCGAGAAATAACTATGTGTAGAAATGTAATAAATGGTGGATGGAATAGAATAAACTTAACTATGTGATGTGTGATGTAGATGAACCAACCTTGTCCCTTGTGATGGAGCTATATGGATGTAAATGATCTCTAGATGCCTTAGATGGAATGCAACCTTAGGTGATGATAGTAGTGCCTAGTTCTTGGTCCCTCATTATGGTCTCATAACTTTATATTTATATGGTTCTCTTGTTCTAATTTCGTAATCAACCCCAAAGAGGCCGACCACAAAAAAATATAGAATGCTAAAACAGTTAAAAAGTGCCCAAAAGATGAAATTAAAGAGGGAAAAAGATCAGGGAACCCCAACTGGGACAAGGACACTTGTGGGCACCCTAATAGTGGCCCAGGTGCCCCATTTAGGAATAAATGATGCAAAATGAAAAAAATAGACTGGGCATGTATGTGTCGGAGGTCAATAGTGACGATAGAAAACAAAGTAAAATGGCCAATAGATGGGGGTTAATTAGTACTTTCTTCACTCAAAAACCATATGAATAATAGTATGAGACCGAGACTAAATAACACCCAAAGTGTGTGATTTAGTGTCTACATTTTCCCCTACTTTATATTGGTGAGCAGAATGCTCAATAACATAAAGTAGATAAATATGTGTACCTGATGTCCATGTAGGGTGATGTAGGAAACACTTCGAAGGACTAGACAAAGTGTGGAGTGACAAAAAGATGATGGAGCATGGAAACTACAGATGCATTATGAGAAAAAAGTGATGAGAGTGAACCTATGGCGGAAATGTTGTTGGTGTAGTTTCTTCTCATACAGTGTACAAGTGATGTAGATGATCAAGTAGTCAATATACAGTTGTATATATATCACAACAAGCATGTCAAAGATGCATGTATATAGTAAAAAGCATGTAATGGAAATGAAAATGTAAAAGGAACATATGCACTTGATCCGTGATGAGAGAAAGGGTGTAGAGAGGATACCCTGTATTGCCTAGGTTTTTTTGGAGATCTCATCTAACGCCACTGGATGAAGAAGTGTAGGGAGAAAGCTATATTATTCTCCAGCCTGTAACTACTTTACTGATAGATGTGTGTGAAGAGATATCTATACTGCCTGGTTTTTTTGGTGCAATCTGACGCCTTTGGCTGAAGTATTATAGAGAGGAAATTTGTTGTATCCTCTAATCCTATAATTGCTCCCTAGAATGGTAAGGACAACCATGTCCTGTAAAATCCACTGTGTATGGGGTTTATAGACTAGTTTGAACCCACTTTTTGTATAAACCACAATGCCAAGGGTAGAAAATAAACTGAAATGAACCAGTGTAGAATTGTTGTGTAGTATTTAAAATGTCAAATTATGCACCCCTTCTTTGAGGGTGCATACAACATCACTGATAGGAGAATGCGGCCCCAAAAGAGGACCAACCATATAAACTATGTCCCTAAATGGGGAAGGGAATGTGCTTGGTAGAAACCAAGGGGCACACAAATAAGTGGCTAGGAACAAGTGTTAGTATGAATAAGCATGCATGTAATGGACAAATGTATGCTACACAAACAATTTGCAAGATAGAATTCAAGTAAACATGTAAGGAAGAAAAATAGACCGCCAAAGTGGGTTACAAACATGGGACATCACTCACGATGTTACAAGACACTTAAGGCCATAATGAATGCATACAAAAAAGAAATGTGCACACCATACAAAGAGCAAGGCATGCATACAAGAAAAAATAATGAAAAGCAGTAATAAACATAAAAAAAATAGCAATGGAAGCAAATAATCCTACAAAACAAATGTTGCACATGAAGCACTCATTATCATGTTAGAAAGATAAAAAATATTTCAAAAGTGTGTATAAGAAAATAATGAAAAGTGCTAAGTACAAAATGAAAAAATAGCACCTGTGAGAGATGAATGTGGATGCCCCCAATGACCATTGTAGGAGTGTTAAAAATGCAAGCATCCATGTTGCATGTAAGAGACCTATATCTACGATCACAACTAGAAAAATACATGAATTTTCATGTGTGGATGGTAAATATAATTGCATATAAGAGATCTAACTAGCATGTGTAATAAAGTGAACATGAACAAGCAAATACAAGAAAGAGTAATAACAACCAAGATATGCAGTATGTTATGGATGGATGGAATAAAATGCAAGATGAATGGTAGGAGCCGCATTACCCCCAAGTGGATGGAGTTTTATGCAATGAGGTTCATTTATTTTTCCCCCTCAGCAGTCAAGAATGAACTGTAAATGAGAGTGCATCATTGAGAAAAGATCGAAGTGTGTGTTGTGTCTAATGAGTTGTGATGATGATGATATGTGACCTAGAGAGGAAGAATGTACATGAACTTATAGCCGAAGCGTATATCATGACAATATGAGTGTAGGAGTGATCATGTAGCCTAAAGCGTATATCACTACCAGATGAATAGAGGGAGTGGTGATGTAGCCTAAAGCGTATGCCACTACAAGATGAAGGAATAGGTGACCATTTAGCCTATAGCATATGTCACTAACCTAGTAATGTTGCATGGTAGAAGGTTGAATGATGAATGTGTGAGTATGATATGGTCCATTTGATTTGTAAACTCTCATAAGTCTAGTATGGACCGAGTAACTAAAGTGCATCATAGGGTAATGAGTGCAGTGCGTAGAGGAAGGTGTAGTATGTGTGATGATTAGACAACCATGTGATGTGAATAAATTTGTAAATATGTGATGTGTAAAATATAATCCAAGATGTGTAGATAGCTTAATAGTGTGAAGATGTGCACTATGTGATATGCATGATGAGTAGTATGTAATGTGAGACTCGTAGACAATAAGGGTGTGATGTATGAATGATGAAGACTAATATGATGTATTATGTAGAGATGTGTAAATTTTGAAATAATGTAGGCTAAATATAGAATGTAGGATGTACTACGAGAGATATGTGAATATACGTAATGCATAGTACCTATTGTGCAATGTGTGGGGTTCATGTGTAGTATGCCCTCAATAGTCAAGTGTGAACCGAAGTACAAAATTGTGCCATCAGGTAATGATGACGTGAAAACATGTGATGATTATGACTATGAGAGGATATTTTTATACGATAATGAAAATATGATAGATGCACTGATACTAATATGAGATGGGGGCTGTGTTGGATGTTATGCCCCCCAAGTGTACGTGAATGAATTATCCAATGATAATGAGGGACAAAGGTCCTCCATCTGATGCATGTGTTGATGAAATCATATGACCATGCTCTAATAATGGTGGTATAGTAGACATACGCTATGATGGCAAATGAAGTCTATGTGCATGTGATGGATGATTATATGATGAATGCCATGACATAAAAAAATGTTTTGGCAATAGAGATCTACATGATGCTGAGCACAAAGGTGATGGACACCTACATGGAATAAACCGAGGTTATGATTGACATTGAGATGGAGAAATTTTCATATGAATAGGCCTATACCTATGTGTAGGACTAGCGGAATGGTGAGGTCATGTAGATAATGCAAAAGTAGGTGAACTAGGATTAGATTGCACTTTGAGTAACATAGAGTGTGATGTGTTGATGATGTAGGTGGTGTGCTAACTAATTTGCGAGGGGATGATGAACATGGAGTAGATGGAGGGATACCATCAATAGAAATAAATTTATTGTGGTGAATAAAATTGAGTCTCAAGTGGTTCATAGAGATGATAGATTGAGACCGATGAATCCAATTGAGACTGAGAAGCATGTTGCACACATCAATAGTGTTTCCAATAAGGAAAACATAAGCATAGTAAGAGGACCAGCCATAATGTATAATTTGACAACACCATATGGTTTGTTCATAGGGTACACAATTTGTGATAGAGGGTAACTAATATTCTTAAGAAGTGGAATAGAACATGTAATAATGGGCCATGATGGGTCAACCTTACTATTATTGATGGAGGTCAAGCTAACATATGCATGAATATGTAAGTGATTAGATGTGAAATTTTCATGATAATTGTGATTAGAGAAAGAGATGATTGGTGGAAAAGTGTCAGTATGTACAACTAAGAAATCAAGAGCCCCTAGTGCAAGAAGAGGAATTATGTGATATGTATAATTAGTAGAAGAGTCAGATGCTTACTTTTCAAGTTGTTGGGATTGATTATTAAATAATTTGAGTTTACCCTTATCATTGACTAGTGCAGAGTTTGTAGGTTCTATAAATTATATATTTTTATTATCAATAAGATCTTGAATGATTGTGTGGTGCTTGAAACATAAATTTGTAGAATGTTCCACACATCGATGATAGTCACATCGATTTTTTTTTTTGTAATTACTACCTTTTGGTTACGATGGATCTAATTCGAGAAGTGAAGGGAGCGTAATAATATTACTCTATATAAGTTGTTACAATATGAGATGTGGGGCCATAGGAAAGTTAGTAAACGTACACCTAGGCGGTGGTGATTGAACCTCTTTAGGATTAGTGACTACATTGACAATAACTTTGGCTTCAATCGACTTAGTTGTAGATGATTTGAATGGTGCCTTGTTTTGAAAATGAGTGGAGGAGGAAGCTTTCTCCTAATACTTAAGTTTTCCTATGGATAAGTGTTTATTTTAGTGAAGCTTAAGAGTGTGATAAATTTGGCGAATGAAGGAGAGAACCTGAAGATAACACTTTCCTGGAGTGGCAGTAAGAGACTCTGAATGAAAAAATCCTAAAGTTTAGAATCTGCTAGCACATTAGAAATATTAGCTATATTATTTTTGTATCTCAAAACATAATTAGATAGGTATTCATTGGATCCCTATTTCCATTGTGCTAGTTGAGCATAAGAGACCTTGGAGCTGATATTGATAGAAAAAAGAGTAATAAAAGAATCGTCTAGATGTGTAAATGAAGTTACCGAATGAATAGGTAGGTTGTAAAAATAACACATCACATAATCATGGAGAATACAAGGAAAATTTTAGCCAAAAGAATATGATTGTCTACAAAATCAAGACAATCTACATGGAATGCTCTAAGATGTTCTTGTGGGTCACCATGTCCATTGAAAATGGGAAGCTTAAGGGTGACAAAACTAGGAAGAAGCAAATAAGTAGAGATGGTGGGTGTGAATGGAGTATGCAATAAAAAAAGTGGAATCTAAAGATGGAGACACGTGTGAAGTGGCCTATTGTAACTTGCAAATTTGAGCTTGAAGGTCCTTATAAAGGGAAGTTAAGTCTTGAGTACCAATGGATGAAACATGTCGTATATGAGAAACTAAAGGTGGTATAAAGTGATTGGTAAGAGTATTGACAAAAAGGGGAATGGTAGAAATAGGTGGGAGAGTAGAAGTGATTAATTGAGTAGCAATAGAGGTGGGTATGGCCATGGAAGCGGCGAGCTCCATAAAATTAGTAGCTTCCTCATGAGAAACATGTAAAAATAAGTCTAGACCTTAGGGATTCTCAACAATATGATCATTAATGGCCTTAAGATGTGCTTCAATAAAATCATCATGAGACTGATCCATGGTGAAAGAAGAAGAAACCCTAGACAAAAAGTGGATTCGAAGGTCAAGTTCACTAAATGATTAACTAAAATTAGAGTATTTTAAGGTTAATATAAGAAGTACAACAGTGAAATAAATGTCTAAAATAAATAAGGAAATTGACCCAAGAAATATAAGCTATATAAATATGAAAACCTAAAGTACAAGAAGGGTTAGATAGAGCTTAGCTAATTTGACGAAGGTGATGGACTGTGTTGAAATTTGAAACAGGAAAATAGGAGGATGAAATGATCACACAGAAGCTTGAGAAAGCACAGACCCGAGCTCTCTCACTATACTCGAGCACTTGGAGAGGGACAAGGGAAACTGTGGGTACCCTGGTCTGCGGAAATAACCTGAAACCCTCCTCTAATTTGTCGTTGGATGTTCTCATGTGTTCTCTCTTTTTCGCACTAACTTCGTCGAACTTCATCATATGTCGTTGTAGTAAGGACTCACCTACAACACCTCAAGACAAACATCAAATCTCTACAAAAAAACTATGCATATGAAGGGGTCAAATTTTCCTCAGCGGCCACAATATTGGACTTACTAACTAAGTGTTTCACTACATCTCAGACATGACGTAGTTTTATGTGTGTGTGTGTGTGTGTAATCATTCCCTAGGTTCTCTTGTGTCAGTCACACTTTGTGAAAGTAGTGTGGAATAACTATGTGTAGAAATGTAATAAAATGGTAGATGGAATAAAATAAACTTATCTCCTATGTAGTGTGATGTAGATGAACCATCCTTATGCCTTGTGATGGAGCTAGATGGATACAAATGGAGCCTTAGATAGATGCAACCTTAGGTGATGTTAGTAGTGACTAGTCTTTGGTCCCTCATTATGGTCTCATAACTTTATATTTATATAGTTCTCTTGTTATAATTTCATAATTAACCTCGAAAAGGCTGACCAAAAAAAATA
Source organism: Taxus chinensis (assembly GCA_019776745.2). Lineage (NCBI taxonomy): Eukaryota > Viridiplantae > Streptophyta > Pinopsida > Cupressales > Taxaceae > Taxus > Taxus chinensis. The sequence continues at coordinate 3,134,159 of CM034156.1, read as the reverse complement.
TAGAAAGCTCAAATGGATAAAAACTGCCCAAAATATGGTAGTACCATCAGAAAAGGAGCAAAAGACCCCAACTTGGACTAGGGCACTTGTGGGCACCCCAGTACTAGCCTTGGCACCCCAGTTAAGTGCAGAACAATGCATAATGATCAAAAAAGACTGGGAAAGCATGTGCTTAAGTTTGGGAATGATGACATAAAGCAAAGTAAAATAGCCAAAAGACGAGGGTTAATTAATACTTTCTTCACTCAAAAATGTATGAATAACAGTATGAGACAAAGACTAAATAATAACCAAAGTGAGTGATTTAGTGTCTACAAATATAGGGTCGAAAAATTTTAGTGGCATTTACCAAGGAAAAATATTTCTTTTCCATGATGGGGTATTTTAACTTAGTTCCCTACAAATCCTTAGTAAAAAATTCAATGGGCTTTTCATGCCCCTATTTATCTTTCTGTAGTAACATAGAAGTAATTTTATTCTCAGAGGAAAAATAAAATATATGTAATTCTTTCTTGTAATCAGGACTGGTTAAGATGGGGGAAATCTTAAGTTCCTCCTTTATTCCTTTGAATGCTTGAACAAACCCTTCTGCCCATTTGATGGTTTGATCCCTTTTCAACATAGTTTTGATCAAAATAGTAATCTCAACTAAGTTGGAGATGAATCTCCTCACAAAGTTTACCTGCCCAAAAAAGGATTGGATACCCTTTTTAGACATAGGGATGGGTACTTTATCAATTTCCTCCACCCTTTCAGGATATACCATTACTCATTCTCGAGACACTATATGTCCCAATAATTTGGCCTTTTACACTCCAAAGTGACATTTCTTAGGGTTTAATGAAATCCCATACTCTCTAGATCTGATTAATACCTTCTCAAGGTGTCCTAAATGGTCATCTATTTTCTTGGAGAAAATAGTTATATCATCATGATATACTGCTATGAAATCATTTATGAAACCAGAGAAGGTCACATCCATGGCTCTTTGGAAGGTTGCAATAGCATTCATCAATCCAAAATGCATCCTAATATAGACATGTGTTCCCCAAGGGGTAGTGAAAGTAGTTTTGAACTGTTCTAATTGTTTCACCACAACCTGGTTATATCCTAAGAATCCATCTAATGTAGATAGAAACTCAAACCCTATTACCTTTTTGTAGCATATTCTACATATTAGGTAGTGGGTAATTTTCTTTAAGCGATGTTTTTTTCAGATTCATGAAATCCATACAAGACCTTATGTCCTCATTCTTCTTTCTTATTGGCACTAAGTTTTCCACCCATGAAGAGTATCTCGTGGGTTGTATTATCCCACCATATCTTAAATTTTTCAATTCCTCTTACATTTTGGTTACAAGAATGGGGTTGATAGGCCTTTGCTTCTATCTGAAGGGCTTGGAGTTAGGAACTAATGGTATCTCATGTTAAAATAGGTGTTCTTTATAAGCTTCTAGTTCTGAGTAAGACCATGTGAGACAGTCATGGTATATCTTTAATAGCATGGTATAAGAATGTTTTTCTTTTTTACTCATGCTACATCCCAACCAAACCTTTCTTAGGTCTTAAGAAGTTTCCAAGTTGCATTCTTCAACATCCCTAGGTGTAAAGATAGGTTTATTCACAACTTGGTCTGTACTATCAAAATTTAATTCCAAGTTGACAAGTCCCCTAGGAATAATATTTGTTTTTAAATTTATTGCATCTTTCCCAAAGAGGTTTTCTTTTCCATCACACAATACAACCATTGGCTCGAGATCAATGAATTGATTGGTGAGCTTACCTTTACAACCTGAGAACCTCTGAATCTAGGCATTGTCCTCAAAAATCTGCCAATGTCGAATGTTGTCAGGAACTGAAGGTATGACTAGCACTTCTACTTCATAGTTGCAATAGGGAGATAAAAATTCATTGTCATACTGGGATGCTATAACATCTAGCTTGACAGCTATTGCATTTTGAGTTCTCTCATGATAAAGGATATTAAAAGAATCAAACATCTCGATGAGATACCAAACTGCATGCATATATTATTTCAACCTCTTGTTCCTAGTTGCATATAATTTTCTTAATTTATTTACAATTAGTTTTGATTCTCCTTTAACAATGATATCCTTTATCCCATGATTCCATGCAACTCTTAAGCCAAGGATAAATGCCTCATATTTAACAATGTTATTGGTACATTCAAATTTTAATTTGAAAGAGAAGTTGAAGGTACCTTGATTTGGAGAAGTTAGAACCAATCCACCTCCATTTCCAATATTGGAACATCCTCCATTAAAAATCACGATCCATGGGACATTGAAAACTTCAAGGTGTGAATTGTCATCATATAATGATCTTCATAATATGCACATCCTATGAAATTACCCAAATCTGTATCAACAAACAATACCTCATAAGAGGCATTCATGGGATCCTCAATAAGATGGATATTTTTTTCTTCTCTATGCAACTTGACAAATTTCCCTTCCAATGGTATAGAGGTGAAGGAAATATCCATCTGAACACTTCCTCCTACACTATTAACCCATTTTCTCGATAGCAACATACCCCATTTAGCAGGTAAATCCTCTATAACCATGTTCATAGTCAACTATTTTCTAGGATAGGCAACAAGTTTTACTACCAGAAATATGACATACCCAACAATAGGTGCTTCTCTTGAATCCATGGCATAGCATTTCCCCAAAAAAATTGTTATTTAATGTTTAATTCATTAATTACCTCCGAAGGCATGATATTCCATAAAGCTACTAAATCAAACATGCAATTATGAAGCAGTATTTCATTTACAATCAAAGTACTAAAGAAAGGATCCACATCTAGTTGTGATTCAACCAAAGAAGTACACAAATATACCTAAAGGGGTTACTCTATACTCTCTTGATCCTTTATTATTTCAATTTCAGCTATGGTAGGAGGAATCACCACATTATTTGCATCTCTTACCTTAACAATTGCATCCTCCTTCAATCCTAAATACTCAAATGCACTCTTCCTATGTTAAATAATTATAAGTAATTCCAAAATTGGGACAGTGATATTTATTTGACTCAATATTTGAGCCATATCACATGATGTATATTTGGGGAAGGTTGTATTAGGGGCAAGGGTGATAGTCTTTTCTGATGGGATGTTATCCTTTACTGCTTGATCAAGAGCATAAGTGCTTAGCTTTGAAGAGATATCAAGACCTTTGTTAGGCATACTCTTCATGGAAGCATATTTGAGGATGTTAGTTAGGAGAGGAATTGTTGGTTTGGAATTTTGGGTAGGCCCATTAAATTTCTTATTATGAAGGTTGTAGTCTCTTTCTTAGGAAACAACTACATTCATCAATAGTTTCATATCCTTTTCTGAAGGAATTTTTTACATCATATTTTTTTATCATTAATGCTCTTAGATATTCAAAATCATGGTTAGGAAGTTCAAATTATTGAGACATGTCTATATCATAATTATCTATAGGAGGAAAATAGAATACCTGATTGGTGCAGGCCCAAAATTATTCTATAGTTTTGGCATATAGGAGATCAGTGGAAGTAGCTCCTTATGGTGAATCATCCAAACACTCCATCATACATACATCAAAAAAATCAATCCCCTCATTAACATCATCATCATCAACAAGGTGATCACAAGGGGGATGTGGTAACAAACATCTATCACACCACTTAATGATGTGTTCTTCTTCTACTATTGACACTCTTGTTTTCAATGGATCTAGGACTGTTTGATTATCTATGAAAGTTTGTTGCTTATTTGTTGAACCCATAAGTCCTTTTCCTCTGTCATCATCTTGGTGCTATCCTTTGGAATGATTCAAAAATTTATTTTTTCCTTGGAATTGGTGTTGAGCTTGAGGATTTTAAACCAATCATTTCTCTTCTCTAGCAAGCTTATATGATATTTCTTTAACTACTCCAGTCAAATTTTTAACTACCTCCTCCAAGTCAATAGCTTTGATTGCCTGAGCTTTTTCTGGATTAATCAACTTGACACCTTCCCTCTTTAGAGGCTTCCCAGCTACTTTAATATTGTTATCAATTTGAAGAGCCATAGAGAAATCCTTCCTTAGAGTTCTAAGATTTTTATCCCTAAGATAATAAGCTACCTTTTTATCAAAGGCGTCTAAGTATTTTATCAGGAAAGAATCATCACTAAGCTTTATATTATCTAGAAATCTAATCAAAGTATTATTGAACCTAGTATTAAAGTATTGTAAACACTCATTAGTATTTTTATCTATATTCTCAAATTATGATAAAAGAAACCTTGAGTCAGTCTTATCACCATGTTGTAATCTTAAAGCATTCTTCATTTCTTCCCAAGAGTCAATATAATTTGTAGGCAGTAAGTTATACCATTCACTGGCATCTTCTTCTAATGTATGTATGAAAAAATTAACATAAACATCTTCATAGTCATCCATAAAATTTTGAATAAATACAATATGTTGTTCTCCACTTATGGCATTATTCACTTGAAATCTAGGCAATTTATTTCTAATTTCGTGTGGTACTTCATTTGGATATCCTACCATTCTATGGAACCTTATTGGTCTATAAGTAGTAACCATAAAAGAAGCCCTTGGTGGAGGTTATTCCATATTATTTAGTGGAGGTGTTTCAAAAGAAGGATTGAAATGGTGGGGAACTGGGGGTCTTTGAGGAAAAGGAGTATGATTCATAAAATATGAATCCTTCAAGGACTCATTTTCATAAAATACGAGCTATTCTCTGGAGTCAACAAAGGAGGGAGATGAAAAATACCTTTGTTACTTATAAATGTTGAACCTTCTTGAAATAATGAATACAAATTAGCTCTAAGACTACCTAAATCAAATTATTCAAGTGTGCTAAAGTAATCTTCCACCAAAGGTTGATCAAATTCAGCAATTTGAATAATCTTTTCTTCTAGCTTTTGACCACCCACTGGTTTCCATATATACTTCCTTCTTGACTTTGTACCTTCCATTTCTAGAAGTAATCTTTTGGTACGGTCAGATTTGAAAAAGGACCTTCTTCCTTCCAACTTTGCAAAGGGGAAATTTAATCAGCAAGGTGTAAAAAATTTGCACTGGTATATCCAAGTTTTTTTGAAATATGGAGCTTCCATTAAGGCCTTATACCTTAGATGTATAGATTAACTAAAAAATCTCTTGAAACGATAGTTTCAAAAAAGTGGTAGACAAAGCTTTATAGATCTTGATGAATTTTACCATGCTTTTCCCAATGGAGTAGAGTTTAATGGAAACCTACTTATAATGAGAAAAATTTGGACAATTTGGACAATACCTTTAGGATGGACTCCATTTGCCTAATTTTAGCAAAGCTCTATAAACTTATGCATTCCAAAACTTTCCTGGAGTAAATTATCCCCGACAACGGCACCAGTTGCATGTTGGTACTCAAATATGCACCCCCTGCATCCCCTGGTGGATTGACATCAATTCTCTCTAAGGAAGGGGAAATTTCTTGGAATGGTGGTAGACCGGGTTGGTATGTGTAATCTTGCAGCTAGGGACGGGTCTAGCACTTTCCTTGGGATCAATCCTTGTGGTGATTAAAGATAATTTACGGATGGGATGGCCAATTCCTGCTACTTTTAGTCCTTCCTTGAACCAAGGTGAGAGGACCCACAGGGTAACTTGAATGCAGAGGGGGAGATGGAGTATTTATTCCCTTGATTTCTTCAAATGATGGATCAATCTAAGATAAAAATGGCCATAGACACAACACTTCACTCTCATGTGTTATCACACAAAATGTTACACATGCTTACTTTACCATACATAGGTTACTATAGACAGTAGAATTCAGTTGCTCTTGCATTCTTCTGATAAAATCTAAAGGACACTTTCAATGATATTTGGAGACAAAGTAGAAAATAAATGAATGGAAGTTAGTGTGGGGTAGGATCACTTATGTAGTCTCTAATTGTGGGGGGATTATAGGATGAGAGACAACAAAGAATTTAACACTTATAGCAACCTGTAATTCTGGGAAAGCATGGAAAACCAGATTAATAAGTAATGGTTTCTAAAAAAGACGGTTTGCACTGATTGATAGGTAATAGTATACGGCTTCTTTAAAACTCAATCGACTAAAGGCGACAAAAGCAGAAATAGTCGTGCTGAGTGGCCTAATGTGGGTAATTAATAGTCTTATATTTGACATGGTAGAAAAACTGAAATGCTGGTGAATAAATACTAACCTCAACCACACACAGCAACTGTTCCATAAGGACGTCAGTTTGAATGACAAATTTGCTATTAATTAAATCGGTCTACGCTCTCCACTATCAAACTGCATCACCAAACTCTAGACGATGGTTAAGAAGAGATCTAGTGTACAGAGCAGATGGTAGCCTGCACAATACTGTAGAACTGCAAAATGTAAGTCATTGATCAATGTTTCACCATACTTTTGGTGCCAGCTACAATTATTTAAACTCCTTGAGATTTTACATACATATGTCATGTAGATCCCTAATTACGGTACGAGTCTAGTTAAGTGTATTGGTGAACATGGAGTATTTGTGTTTATTCCCTTTTTATGTTAGTCGCAATTACCACATAACACATACACATATGCAAATATGTTGTTGTAGCCACTTGATTTTGATATGGGATTAATTAATTATTTTATTTAGTGTGTTTATGTGTTTACTTCTTTTTAGTGTTAGCCGCAATTAGCATATTTAAGTATATATGCATGCGTATACATTCGTTTATACAAATATATACTTAACATATTCTCTATTGAATGTTCCATTACATAATGAAGTGATTGATTTCATAGTGGCATCTAACTAGATAAAATTAAGCTAAAAATAGCATTAGGTTATTGCGTTAAATTTTGACTTCTGAGTCCCACTCGTTTTTAAAATGTCGTAACAATTTTAAACTTATTTATCTGATATGATTTTACGGATTTGCTTTCACCCCATGTTTATTTTTTGTGTTATCATAATGCCAATGTCTCTTACGTTTGTAGAGGATGATCATGTATATTTTCTCTCAAAAGGTACCAATGTTACAGAGGGATGAGTATATCTAAGCAAGAGGACACTACATTGCAGAGATGTGGAAAGAATAATTATAGTTGTCGGTATTAACACAGTTATTGATGATTATGGGGATTTATTGAGCAATTGTGGATCATCCACACAACCATTGCATGATGCGTTATTAGGCAATTAAGTGCATGAAAATGTAAAGGGTACAAGGATCATCCACTTTTTTTTTGTCGTATACTTCGAATTTATGTTTGATCATGCACTCTTGAGTTGAGAGAGTAGTCTTCTTTAATTTCTACAATAAAAACTTCTCAATTAAGATTCTAGTTTTTCACTTCCTTACCTTTTTATTTATACAAGTTATTCATTTCATTTCCTCGGGATCCCTATGTCCATGTCCAAGTTTGAGATTTGACGTCCATCCTAAAGTTTAAGTGGTTTGGGTTGCATTTTATAAGTTTATAAGATGACATTTTATAATTTTATAGGATTCCTTTATGAATTTTAATATTTTGATAAAATTATCAAATTGATGTTCATAATTATTGAAAAAATGACATTTTTACTTGCATACACACCAGATGCAAGATATGATATAAATTTGAAATTTAGATGTAAATATACTAGCAATCGCATTAAGGTAATGTAATTGAGACGTCGACAGGGGAAGGAAAGAGGAAGGAGTTGTGGAATATTATTTGAACATGAAAATAAGAGAGCAGAAGGACTGATCAAATTTGTAAAAGAGAGATGGAAATGTGTAGTTTACGATATGACATTACATTGGCATCTTGCAATCGGTGAATACACAAACAAATCAGACGTAGAAGGGGGAAGGAACTCTACTCCCTATCTCTATATGGGGCTCCAAGTGCTAGCATAGTAGATCGGCATGTATTAGCACGTGGATCTCAAGAAAGAGTTGTGGATAATATTCTAAGGCTTACCTCATAGGATTCTCCGGATATTAAATTGATGGGATCCCATCCCATATTCTATCATTCTTCTCTTTTTTCTATGATTTGGAAATACAAACTGAGAGCCATCATCGATCATCAATGGAAAGAGAAAATTAGTTATGTGTCTTGTTGTACCTCCACTTTATGTATGTGGTTTATGCAAGTTTATACTTTAAACATTGTAGAATGTTAGAGTCGATACCCATTATTGAGGGGAGTAGTGGAATCGTGGGGGAGTGGAATGTGTTGGGGGTTGTTCGCTTCCTATGAAGGATAGATTTATTTATCAATTTTGATAACCACAAAATATGGTTGTATAGTAGATGTGTGCAACCAATTGAGCAATTGCTCCATCATTAAGTCCAACTTTAACCCATAAGTAGGAAATAAACATCAACATTGAATGCTTGCGAAGCCAAATTATGAGGTGTAACTGATCACTACAAGGTAGCGAATGTTTTTTTGTCTTTTCTATCAAACATTAAAGTCTTTTCTAGCAATGAAAGTAACTAATTTTCCCCTTCTTTTGAACCTTGTTTGCAGAAGATTATTTTGTCAGGGGGAAAGCCTCAAAATAGCAAAGGGAAATGAGGAAAAGTGAAGTGGGGGCCAAGGAATATCAAATAAGCAATGATAATATAACACACATGTTAAAGAGAATTCAACAAAGTTTTTAGTGATTGAACTTTATGTTGCTAGTTGATTGTTAGAGGGAATGTAAGTGATCATCTTCTTTGTTTGAGTAAGTCACAAATTGAGCATGTGTCAATGTTATAGATCAATTAAAGTAAAAGGGGGTTTCGATGCACATAATCTTGGGGTAGTGCACTTTGGAGGTAAATATGCAAGCAAGATGTTATCGTTCAATATATGTCAACATTTTCTTTTTTCAATGTTAAGACTTGTTTGTGGGCAGTTAGAGGCCACACCATTTTGAAAGGTGTTTTTCTTGTACTTGAAAATAACATTTTGGCCCTTATTTTTCCATACTCATCATTTTGAAGTTGGACCTCAAACCATAAGGGTAGTTTTTTAATACTAATACCCTCTGAATTTTGATGACAAGATTCCTTTTTTTGGTACATTTGGTAACACCTGAATAAATTTAAGGACATGTCATAAAAAAAATCTAACTAATTCGATAATTGTATATATATGGACTTCTATTGCCACGGTTTGAAAGTGCAAATGTCAAATGATAAAACTTTTATGTAAAGGAAAAATTGATTCTGTAACTTTTATATTTGAGTGTAATTTCATATCGAATACTTATCTCCTCCACAAAAAATATCAATTATTTGCTCGTAGAAAATAAGTACAATCATAGAGTTTGCTCTATGATTGATAAGTAATAGTATACGGTAATAGTATAAAGATCCATTGCGGCGTAGATTGTACATGCCCATTGTGTATTCTTCATCAATGAAAGGTGTTGGTGGACATCCATGTGCGTACCAATGAGTGAGATTTTTTGAATAGTTGAGAAATGAATCAGTGTCTAGATAAAAATGTGGCCTAAGGGCATGGGAAGTGATATTTCAATATGATCTGGATCTAAAGTGCCTCCAATATAGTCAAGCCAAGATTGTCCTAGAGTAAGTTTTTGAAATTCGTGGAGTGCGCATAACAAAGGTCGATAGATGAAATACTCAAAGGCCATAAGCAATAGTAATGTGAACATACCCATGATATAAATGAGGAGCATGCAGTGGAGGGGTGCGATCATCTAGAGTAAATCCAATCCGAACCAAGCCATCATATGTGTCGATAGTTTCTTGAAACAAGTAGGATCAAATGGAATGTGCAGCCAATAAGCATTGTTCATAAAGAGAGTGCATGTGAAAGGAGGAAGCGTAGACATAGGTTTTTCGTGAGAAGAGGAGGAAGGTGGTATGATGCCCAATGTATGGACATGCCCTTGATAAAATACCATAGCAATAGTGGAAGGAGGGGGCGAGATTGAAGCGGATGGAATAACATCTAATGTATAAACAATTTCTTAGAGTGGAGGCAAGTTTTCTAGATAGTGCTCAGATTGTGGATCAACAACAAGATGCACAATAGCAGAAATAAGAATAGGTAATGTAGTGTTAGGATCTATGCTACAATATTGGAATGAGATGCTATCAATAGTAATTTTATATTCAAATCCCTTATGTAAAAATTTAACACATCGAAGAATTATAGAAGACATTGCTTGCATTATGTGAAGCCATGGCCTACAAAGTAAACAATTATCTGAAACAGGTATGTCAATGACAAATAATACTACACGAATTGTTTTTGGTCCAATCGTGATGGGAAACGTAATAGTGCCTATGCATGGACATGTAGTACAATCATATGCTCGAACATAAAGAGATGTTGGGTTAAGATTAGTTGTGGAGAGGCCTATAGCCTCAATGAATGATAAAGGAATAAGATTGAGGTTGGATCCGGTATCAACTAAGACTCACTTAACACCCAAGTTATTGATGCAAACTCACATATATAGAGGAGGATCATTGTCATAAATAGAAATATTTTCAGTTAAAGTGGATGGAAAAGTAAGACGTTGAGAAAATGCATATACAAATGTTTGATAAACAATGTCCGAATGAGTAGTAGAAGGAATATGAGTAGTAGCCAATAGATTAATGACTTTAGCATGACACTAAGGATTGGTTAGTAAGAAATCATGGATAGAAATATCCATGATGAAAGCAAGAAGTGATGAAATAAGGACCCAAGAGTGATTGAACTATGGGTTCACTAAATAATTATGCAAATATACAAAATATAAATGCTAAAATCTTAACTATGTAGCAACCCAAATATAGACAATTAGAGTACAAATTTAACCCAAGAAAATAAGCTATAAAAATATGAAACCCTAGTTGTAAATGAAGGGATAGAATACTTAGTTGGTTTGCAGATAATCATGGACTGTGTTGAGCTGATGAACTAATGAATAGGAGGGAAGTTTTGCATTTGAGCTTAGAAAATTGTGCGATTGTAGGATCTTCCTGGACTGGGGCGCTTCGACAGAGTCAGGGGCCCCTGGAGTGCTATAGACCTCCTATGGGCGCCTGTGACTACTTAGAACCTCATAAACTCAATTTTGGATGGTCGAAAGATCTTCACTGGAGGTCACCTTTAATCACCTGTATGTCACTATACTTTATTATTATTCACCTGAAATCTGCAAGAAGAGAAAGCACGTGTAAAACCCCAGAACATATCAAATCCTAAAAAAAAAGATGCAAATGGGGAGTCAGATTGACCCCAGTGGTCACCCAAATGAGTGAAATGGCGATATGGGTGATGCAATACATTTCAGATTCCATGTAGTTTTGCGCACATGTCTTTAGAATCATGCCCTAGGTGGCTCTTGTGCCAAACACACTTGACTAGAAAATGATAACTAGATGTTAAAAGATGTAGATATATGTGTGCATGGAGAAATGAGCTTCCCCTCTTATGTGTGTATGTAGAAATGATGTTACCTTGTCCCTTGTGTGGATCTAGATGGATGCTTTGAATGCTCTTATAATGCTCTTGGATGCAACCTTAGGTGGTAATAGATAATGTGTAGTGTTTGGTCCTTTATTATTGTCACATAGGTTTGTATTTATATGACTCCCTTGTTTGAATTTCGTAATTAATCACTAAAAGGCCGACCCATAGAAATAATGATGCCCAATAACTAGAAAGGACCCAGAAGAGACGAGAAAGATACAAAGAGGTCGGGGGCACCCATAAAGGATGGGGGCTCCTAGCACTGGGTGTCCTAGCTGGGTGCTAATGTCCATGATTAAAGAACCTGGAGTATCGAGCATTATACTAGGCAGTAGGGTGTGTAAGGCCAAGAAGGAAATCAGAAAGCAAGCAATGAGGCCAAAGAGGCTAAAGACAATGGTCAATTAGTACTTTTCTCGCTTATGAATCATATGAATAGTGGTATGTGATCATGACCTAGAAATATACCCAAGTGTGTGATTTAGTGTTTACACTTTCTGTACAAACTATGTGTGTGCCCTTGAAGTGAGGTGGAAAATTGACTTGCCTATCCATCCTGGGTTATAATACCCTTTTCTCTCCATAGTAACTCACACTTATGCACATGTTCAGTGTAACATCCCAAAATTTCTTGTAAGTTAAATTAACTACGGTTAAGCCTAAACAGGATTAGACGAGATCATCATTGGGTGTAAAATTCATTTGGTTCATCGTATCATGACCCACAGCTTCTGCTGCAGAGCATGACATTGTGGAACGAATAACCCCACACCCACCTTGATGGTCCTTCCTAAAACATGATTAGGCCTTAATCATAGGTAAAATGGTTCATAAATGATAGTGAATCTTTCAGTTATTTGTACTCTGGTTATTTTATTTTAATCGGTTTGGTCGTCTTTTGTTTTGTTTGACTTTTGCAATGACCGTGATAAATACTGCCTCTGTTTTATTTAACAATGCTATATCAACCAACTTTATGAGAATATTCAAATAATTATTACAATAACATATTGTTGGCAATATGTGGACTTATATTATGATGATTAATTTTACCATTAAAGTTAGGTATCAATTAAATTAAAAATTAAAAAAAATGCATTGTTAATTTGTGAAAATTATATATTTAAATCCTAAAAGGATTTGGCATGTAAATCAAAAGTTAAAAAGAATAATAATAATAATATTTTAATATTTAAAATCTGAGAGTTTTGAAAGGGACACGCCTTTATCTAACACCAAGTATGTGGCATCCATTGATGCATGAAGCAACATTGGGAAGCCCAAAAATTCTCCATTATAGTATAGTTTCTTCATTATATTTTCTTTTATTTTTCCTTTGTCTGTTTTCATTCTTCTCTTCTGGGATACCTGCGTGAGTTTTGGAGGAAGGAAGGATTCAACTTGTTGGAGCTGGAAGAGTAAGAGGTTGCTGATTTTGGGTTTACTTCAGGCATGAATATCTTCTCCCTTCTCTGCAACATTATTTGTAAATAATGAGTAAATACACATTTTGTTTTAAATGGCAATTAAATGAATTTGTGGATAACTTCTGATTTAATTACTTGGAAATGAAATCTAAAGAGGAAATTGATGGATTTTGTATTCTCTTAAGTTTCCTTTGTGTGGTTTTAGCTAAACATAGAAAAAAACCCATATGGGTGTTCTTAATCAATTTTTTATTTTATTTTATTTTCTATTTAAATTTGATTTCTAGAAACCCAAATCGATTTCTGCCTTTGGGTTTTATTACAGTCAAACAATAATTTATTTGTATGAGCAAAGTGATTTCTGGGTAGTGTGAAAAATGTCTTTCCCAGGTATTTCATCATTTTTCCTGATATATTTGCTTCCGGATTGTAATAATTTCTAAACAGAAAAGAAATTAATGCTAGAACGAACTGATTTGGATATGTACAAGTTGATTTACCTGTAGGTATAATTCGATTATCTAATTGAAAAATAAATTAGTGTTAATAGTCTAAGTAAGATGACTTAGTTTTTCTTAAAGGATTTCGTTACTAGAAGTGTTAGAAACTTATTGATGTAATTCTATGCAAATAGACTTCAAAATTATCATCCTGTGGTATGTGGGTCAATTTGTTTCGTTGATCTGTTGGTTACTTGAAAGAACATCTTAAAATGATTTAATAGAGGTGTTTTTACACTGTTTAGTTGGATTGTTCCTATAAATATATATAAATGTATTTTCATTGTTTGAATATAAAGTTATTGTGCGTTTTATAGAGTTGATCATTACCTAGAGGGAATATGTCTAATTGGTATTTGGAAATGATGATTTCAGACAGTTTTGTTAAGCTGCTTGTTGATTGGAAGGTAAGAAAAATAATAGTTGAATTTGTACCATGTGAAGCATGATTTGATTGTGGTTTAATCAGAATTCAAATGTTGAATGATTATGGTTTGATTATGTCTTGATCCTGGAGATTAGAGTGAAACATGATTGCTGAGATAGAAATTGGTTGTTCTATTGGTGTACATTCATATTTGTATCTTGATGTAGAGCATGTAATAATACATTCTCCATTGTATTACCATGCGTTTGTTGATAAAATAACTTGTATATTGTTTCATATTTTATTAAATAATTGCATAAGAAAATGGAGTTAATATTCATGTCAGTTCATTTTGAACTGACATCATACCACTACTCCAGTCTTGCAGGACAATTAGCCATCACGTTTGGATATGCAGAAACTCATGTCTTGTGAAGTTTTATCGTAGCATGGATCTAAATGAGATACTGGGATTTCAATTTGTAGAAGTATGATATCCAATAATTTTGACTAAATTTATTGGGATCTTGGACCCATTGTTAATATCCAAACCTCACTATGTGAGAGTTACCGTAATAGTTATATATTTCACCTTGGCATATGTAATTTATGATTTTAATAAAGAGATGATTACCTTGTATGAAAGAAAATCTTAATATGAGTAAATGATAAATATTATAAGTGAGAAATCTTATTTATCATAAATTGTTATATTTATTTATTTGATATTTGTCAATGTATGAAGCCAATAATTGGGCAATTATTGTAACAATCAATTGTCTTTAATTTCTAAATTAAATAAGCTTTTTAGTGGCGTAGCTAATCGAAGGAATAATTAAATATACATGTTTTAATATATATTTAATTCAGGCTTTCGGTAAACTTGGTATTAATATGATAAGATTGTAAATCTTGTTGTATAGAGAATGGAAGAGTATCATTGTAAAAAGGTAATTTAAGGTTAAAAAACCAAGCATCAGGAAAAGAGAGACTAAATAGGATGGTAAATAGATGAAAATATCCATTAGACTTATCTCATGATGATCCTAGTTGGCCTTTGGCATTTATCTCGATATAAACCCTTACAAGATAGGTTAAATTGGAAATAAAGTAAATACAAACTATAAGATCTAGATAATCGTGAAAGGTATAGTTGTGAGGTGGTGGAAGACTTAAACTCATAAGACTAGTGTGATGTCTTGAGTTTAGCCGTAACGTGCACGGCGGAAAGCTTTGGCCAAAGTAATGCATTGATGGTTGTGCATTGTCTGATCACCTAATCCTCCAATTAAATTAAAATTTCCTGTAACCTGATCATGGGAAGTTGAACACTGAACATGAGGTAGGAAATGGTTGGATATCGGAATACGAAGTCGGAAAAATAGCTTCGTAGTAGACCCAAGGACTTTCACATGGTTCCCATGACCTGAAAAAGGTTGAGCCAAATGTTAGTAAGCATTGTCACTCGAAGTAGTGGCAAAGGGAGATCGTGGAGATCTGGATTCACCCTTCTTAGCCGCACATGACTTACACATATGTTATCAGATAGATCAAAAGAACAAATTTGATTTAAAGAATTTGATTAAATAAATCTGTATGATTGCAGCTGTGTAATCTATTTTTATGTATGTTTAAAAAAAATCCTCATTTTCTAGTGTTAGTAATTTTGAGCGTTACATTTTGGTATCAGAGCTAGAGGCTCAAACACTTGGAAATTTATGGGACACACATTCTAATAAAAATTATCCTCTTTTATAAAAATGGGAAACTTTGGCTAGGCCGACAACAAGAGCTAATATGGTGAGTGACTGTGGGGTATGTAATAATGACGTGTCGGATAATACAACTGCTAAGTTAGAAGAAATCCTAAACCTATTGAATGACACCTGAAACCGAGTTATTGCCATAGAACAACAAGGTCAGGGTGGTGAAGAAGATGATGATCATAGTAATGATGAGCAATATGATGATTAACCTGATCACCTAAATGAAAGGGCAAATAAGAAAGCAAGGCTGGCTGCTGAGTTAGCAAGGAACATTAAAAGAATATCCCCACTTAAATTTGATGGTACAACTCTTGGGGATGGTGCTAAAAACTAGATCTCTGAAATGGAAATATATTTTGAGATTAGGGACTTTTCAGAGGAGACAAAAGCAGTATGGGAAGCCTACCAATTGTCCCGTGAAGCATCTTCCTGGTGGGATAGCTAGAAAATAGAACTAGGAATTGATTCTTGTATGATCACATGGGAGAAGTTCAAGGCCTACATCCATCAAAGATGGCTACCTCAACTATACTTTGACCAAAAGATGGCAGAATTCCAAAATATGACTCAAGGAAGGTACTCAGTTACAGAATATTGGGAACGTTTCACTCAATTGCTGAAATATGTTCCTATGTATCAAAAGGATGAGAAGTTTAGAGTGAGAAAATTTAAAATGGGATTGAATCCTAGCATTGGTGATGAGGTAGATGTTGATGGACCTACCTCGATGGAAACAATATTTAAAAAAGCTATCAAGCAAGAACAAAAGATTTAAAGTATTTATGCCTCTAAAGAGGAAAATAGAAGGAAAAATATTCAAACACCAACCGCAAGTAAAACAACATGGAAAAAGGGAAACAACAAGTTCAGGCCTGTTAATAAAAGAGGAATAGTGGGTAGAACTGTTATGAATAATAAAAATAATGGGCAACAAGGAACAAGTTTTAGCTAGAATAAGATTGAGAGAAAAGGACCTCTGGGTGGATGTTTTAAGTGCGGTGGCGATAATTTCACTAACAACTGTCCGCAAAGAGGACAATGGAATAACCAACAGAAGGGATCTACTACAGTAAATAAAGAGGGGAAACAATATAAGATTTATGCTGCAGTCCATAATAAGCAAGTAGAAAAGCAAGTGACTCCCGTTGAAACCTCAGGTAATATTTTTGGAGAACCTGTTTCTGTTTTATTTGATTCTGGTTTTAAAAAATGTTTTGTTTCATCTAAAGTAGCTGATAAACTCAAAATAAGAGCTGGGTACATGGAACACACTTGGACTGTACAGTATGGAAATAATGTTGTACATAGAGTGAAGCAATGTTTGTTTGAGGCACCACTAGAATTACCTGAGTTGACAACAAGATTAAACTTGTATGTGGCACCTCTTGGATCCTATGATGTTGTTATAGGTATAAATTGGTTAAGTCAACATAATACAACCTTGGATTGCTTAGGAAAATGTGTAACCTACTGTGATGATCAACAGAAAACAGCGAGTGTTTAGGGTGTTAAAAGAGAGTTTGTCACTAGGTAGATTTCCGCCATGCAGCTGAAAAAGTCAAAGCGAAAGTAATGTTATCTATATGCTGTAAAAATATCATATTTGGGACAGGAAAATGAGCCTGAAATTGAAGCATTTCCCATCCTAAGGGAATTCAAATATGTGTTTCCAAATGAGTTTCCTGGACTTCCACCTAAGCGTGAATTTGAATTCACAATAGAGGTCAAACCAGCAACATAACCAATTTCCAAGGCACCGTACAGAATGACAACAACCAAATTAGTTGAATTGAAAGCTCAATTACATGATTTTTTGTCCTTGGGTTTGATTAGACCAAGTATATCACCATGGGGTGCACCAGTTATCTTCGTAAAAAAGAAGGATGGGACCCTCAGACTTTGTATTGATTACCAAATGCTCAACAAGGTAACAGTGAAGAATCAGTATCCACTTCCCTGAATTTATGATCTATTTGATCAAATGGGGGGCACAAAAGTGTTTTCCAAGATAGATTTCAGATCCAATTATCATCAACTACGAATCAAGGATGAAGATATCCATAAAACCGTTTTTAGAACAAGGTATAGGCATTACGAGTTTACAGTTTTTCCCTTTCATCTAACAAATGCACCTGCCGCTTTCATGAACTTGATGAACAACATGTTTAGGGAATACTTAGAACAATTTTTACTTATCTTTCTCAATGATATATTAATATACTCCAAGAATGAGGAAGAACATGATGAACATTTAAAGATTGTGCTAAGAATTCTCAGAAAACATAAATTATATGGAAAATTATCTAAGTGTGCTTTCTATCAATACAAATTACAATACTTAGGCCACATAATAAATAAAGAGGGAATCTCGGTGTACCCTTCAAATATCAGTGCCATCATGGAATGGCTAGCACCGAAGGATGTGCATGAAGTGAGACGTTTATGGGTTCAGCAAGCTACTATCGAAAGTTTGTAAAGAAATTTTCTAAGTTAGCGGGACCTATCACTTCTTTACAAAAGAAGGGTAAGAAATTTGTTTGGGACATCAAGTGTGAAGAAGCCTTTAAGGAGTTAAAAGGTAGACTCACAAGTGTTCCGGTGTTGAAGATTCCAGATCCAAACGGGATCTTCTTGGTGGTAACCGATGCTTCAGGGGAAGGTTTGGGCAGAGTACTACTACAAGATGGGCACGTGGTAGCCTTTGAAAGTAGGAAGTTGAGGGTGCATGAAGTAAATTATGGCACCACATGATCTTGAGCTTGCTGCGATTGTTCATGTGCTGCAGGTATGGAGGCACTATTTGCTTGGGAAACCTTTTTAACTCAAAACAGATCATCTTGGGCTCAAGTACATCTTTACACAACTGAATCTAAATGCAAGGAAGTGAAGATGGCTGGAATTACTAGCAAATTATGATTTTGATATAAATTACATTAAGGGAAAAGAGAATAGCATAGGGTGGCTGATGCCTTAAGTCATAGAAAGTATATTGTTGCTATAATTACATTAAGAACCCAGTTCAAAGATGAAGTCAAAAATGAGTTAATTAATGACCCCTACTATAATCATGTTAAAACAAATTTAGAAAAATATTTGAGAGATAAAAGGTATGATGGTTTCAAGGTGGAAACAAATGGGATTCTGCGTTATAACATCAGAATATATGTACCAGAAGGTAAAGAACTCAGAAATAAAGTCATGAGAGAATTTCATGATGCTCTCTATTTGGGACATTCAGGAGTAACAAAGATGATGGCAGACATCAAAAAGCAATACTTCTGGAAAAAGATGAAAAATGATGTGATTCTTTACATCTCAAAATGCCTGAAATGTCAGCAAGTAAAGGTTGAACATTTACATCCAACAGGACTATTATATCCTCACAACATGCCAGAATATAAGTGGCAAATTATAAGTATGGATTTTATCCAAGGTCTACCTATGTCCCAAAATAACATGATGTTATACTTGTAGTTGTAGACAAGTTAACTAAAGTGGCACATTTTACAGCAGGTAATTTAATGGATAATTCACTCATACTGGCAAAAAGGTTTGTACAAGAAGTTTTCCAATTACATGGAGTTCCAGAAGTAATAATTTCAGACAAGGACTCAAGGATAACTTCTAGATTTTGGCAGACTTTGTACGCTACCTTAGGGACAAAACTGAACATAACTTCTTCCTACCATCTGGAAACTGATGGTCAAACCAAAAGAGTAAATCAAGTGTTTGAAGATTTACTAAGAATGTATTGCATGGATCAGCAATACAAATGGGAAGAGTATCTTCCCTTGGTTGAATTTGCCTATAATAACACTTACCATTCTTTCATTCAGATGGCTCCTTTTGAGGCCTTATATGGTCGTAGGTGTAGAACACCTATAAGTTCGGATAGTCCTAAAGATAGGGTACTGATTGGACAAGAAATGCTTTCAGAAATGGAAAAATGGGTTAAATTAATCAAAGAAAGATTGAAAGAATCAACAAATAGGTAGAAAAGTTATGGAAATTTAAAAAGAATTGACAGAAAGTTTAACGTGGGAGATAAAGTTTTTCTTAGGGTCAAACCTAAAAAGAGTTCCATTTCGTTTGGCAAGTCAGCCAAACTATCTCCTAGGTTTATAGGACCATTTGAAGTCCTAAATGTCATTGTAGCAATAGCCTACAAGCTAGCCTGCCTCTCGCTCTATCCAGGCTGCACAATGTATTTCATGTATCCTTGCTTAAGAAATATGTACCTAATTTAACACATGCATTTAATTGGGATTCATTGCAAGTTCTAGATCTAGGGGTAATCGCGGTTGATCCTATAAGGATACTAGAAACCCAGAAGTTACACTTGAGAAATCGTGAGGTTTCACAATGTAGGGTCCAGTGGGACCAATATTCTGAAGAAAGTGCCACTTGGGAGAATCTGGAAGCTATCCAGACTCTTTTTCCGCATCTGTTTGACTGATTTTATGAACATGTTTTGTTAAAGTACTAAATTCAGTTTTTTTGTAAAAGTGGTAGATAAGAAAATTCTGTAGATAAGCCTACAACTAAATATTGGGACTAAGATACTTTTTTATTAATAGTTATTGTTGAAGATTTTGTTAATGAACTCGAAAAATCTGTCATTTAGGTAGTAATGTATTATGTCTACAAATTATATGAATGATTTTCTATATGTACAAGGGTTGTTGTGACCTTTACGATTCAGCTGAAATAATATTGCTACAAATTCTAAGCTGATTTGAAATACATTTATGTAGCAAATGAATAGTGGGTTAGTTTATCTATTTATCCTGAAATCATTGAGACGATGATTATTCTAAGGGGTGGAGTATGTAACATCCCAAAATTTCTTGTAAGTTAAATTAACTATGGTTAATTCTAAACATGATTAGACGAGATCATCATTGGGTGTAAAATTCATTTGGTTCATCATATCATGACCCACAGCTTCTGCTGCGGGGCATGACATTGCAGAACGAATAACCCCGCACCCACCTTGATGATCCTTCCTAAAACATGATTAGGCCTTAATCATAGGTAAAATGGTTCATAAATGATAGTGAATCTTTCGGTTATTTGTACTTTGGTTATTTTATTTTAATCTATTTGGTCATCTTTTGTTTTGTTCGACTTTTACAATGACAGTGATAAATACTGCCTCTGTTTTATTTGAAAATGCTATATCAACTAGCTTTATTCGAATATTCGAATAATTATTACAATAACATATTGTTGGCAATATGTGGACTTATATTATAATGATTAATTTTACCATTAAAGTTAGGTATCAATTAAAAAAAAAAAAAATTAAAAAAATGCATTATTAATTTGTGAAAATTATATATTTAAATCCTAAAAGGATTTGGCATGTAAATCAAAAGTTAAAAAGAATAATAATAATATTATTTTAATATTTAAAATCTGAGAGTTTTGAAAGGGACACGCCTTCATCTGACACCAAGTATGTGGCATGCATTGACACATGAAGCAACATTGGGAAGCCCGAAAATTCTCCATTATAGTATAGTTTTTTCATTATATTTTCTTTTATTTTTCCTTTGTCTGTTTTCATTCTTCTCTTCTGGGATACCTGTGTGAGTTTTGGAGGAAGGAAGGATTCAACTTGTTGGAGCTAGAAGAGTAAGAGGTTGCTGATTTTGGGT
The DNA here is from genome assembly GCA_019776745.2 of Taxus chinensis. NCBI lineage: Eukaryota > Viridiplantae > Streptophyta > Pinopsida > Cupressales > Taxaceae > Taxus > Taxus chinensis. The sequence goes on along the minus strand of CM034156.1, from coordinate 3,112,956 downwards.
TTACTTCAGGCATAAATATCTTCTCCCTTCTCTGCAGCATTATTTGTAAATAATGAGGAAATATACATTCTGTTTTAAATGGAAATTAAATGAATTTGTGAACAACTTATGATTTAATTGCTTGGAAATGAAATCTAAAAAGGAAATTGATGGATTATATATTCTCTTAAGTTTCCTTTGTGTGGTTTTATCTAAACCTAGAAAAAAAAACGCAGATGGGTGTTCCTAATCAATTTTTATTTTATTTTATTTTCTATTTAAATTTGATTTCTAGAAACCCAAATCGATTTCTACCTCTGGGTTTTGTTACAGTCAAACAATAATTTATTTGTATGAGCAAATTGATTTCTGGGTAGTGTGAAATATGTTTTTACCAGGTATTTCATTATTTTTCCTGATATATTTGCTTCCAGATTATAATAATTTCTAAACAGAAAAGAAATTAATGCTGGAACGAACTGATTTGAATATGTACAAGTTGATTTACCTGTAGGTATAAATTGATTATCTAATTTAAAAATAAATCAGTGTTAATAGTCTAAGTAAGATGACTTAGTTTTTCTTAAAGGATTTCGTTACTAGAAGTGTTAGAAACTTATTGATGTAATTCTATGCAAATAGACTTCAAAATTATCATCTTGTGGTATGTGGGTCAATTTGTTTCGTTGATCTGTTGGTTACTTGAAAGAACATCTTAAAATGATTTAATAGAGGTGTTTTTACACTGTTTAGTTGGATTGTTCCTATAAATATATATAAATGTACTTTCATTGTTTGAATATAAAGTTATTGTGCATTTTATAGAGTTGATCATTACCTAGAGGGAATATGTCTAATTGATATTTGGAAATGATGATTCCAGACAGTTTTGTTAAGCTGCTTGTTGATTAGAAGGTAAGAAAAATAATAGTTGAAGCTGTACCATGTGAAGCATGATTTGATTGTGGTTTAATCAGAATTCAAATGTTGAATGATTAAGGTTTGATTTGTCTTGATCCTGGTGATTAGAGTGAAACATGATTGCTAAAATAGAAATTGGTTGTTCTATTGGTGTACATTCATAGTTGTATCTTGATGTAGAACATGTAATAATACATTCTCCGTTGTATTACCACGCGTTTGTTGATAAAATAACTTGTATATCGTTTCATATTTTATTAAATAATTGCATAAGAAAATGGAGTTAATATTCATCCCAGTTCATTTTGAACTGACATCATACCACTACTCCAGTCTTGTAAGACAATTAGCCGTCACGTTCGGATATGCGGAAACTCATGTCTTGTAAAGTTTTATCGTAGCATGGATCTAAATGAGATACTGGGATTTCAATTTGTAGAAGGATGATATCCCATAATTTTGACTAAATTTATTGGGATCTTGGACCCATTGTTAATATCCAAACCTCACTATGTGAGAGTTACCGTAATAGTTATATATTTTGCCTTAACGACATATGTAATTTATGATTTTAATAAAGAGATGATTACCTTGTATGAAAGAAAATCTTAATATGAGTAAATGATAAATATTATAAGTGAGAAATCTTATTTATCATAAATTGTTATATTTATTTATTTGATATTTGTCAATGTATGAAGCCAATAATTGGGCAATTATTGTAACAATCAATTGTCTTTAATTTCTAAATTAAATAAGCTATTTAGTGGTGTAGCTTATCGAAGGAATAATTAAATATACATTTTTTACTATATATTTAATTCAGGCTTTCGGTAAACTTGGTATTAATATGATAAGATTGTAAATCTTGTTGTATAGAGAATGGAAGAGTATCATTGTAAAAAGGTAATTTAAGGTTAAAAAACCAAGCATCAGGAAAAGAGAGACTAAATAGGATGGTAAATAGATGAAAAGATCCATTAGACTTATCTCATGATGATCCTAGTTGGCCTTTGGAAATTATCTCGATATAAACCCTTGCAAGATAGGTTAAATTGGAAATAAAGTAAATACAAACTATAAGATCTAGATAAATGTGGAAGGGATAGTTGTGAGGTGGCGGAATACTTAAACTCATAAGACTAGTGTGTTGTCTTGAGTTTATCCGTAACCTGCACGGCAGAAAATTTTGGCCAAAGTAACACATTGATGGTTGTGCATTGTCTGATCACCTAGTCCTCCAATTAAATTAAAATTGCCAGTAACCTAATCATGGGAAGTTGAACATTGAACATGAGGTAGGAAATGGTCAGATACCGGAATATGAAGTCAGAAAACTAGCTTCGTGGTAGACCCAAGGACTTTCACATGGTTCCCATGACCTGAAAAAGGTTGAGCCAAAATGCTAGTAAACATTGTCACTCGAAGTAGTGGCAAAGATAGATCGTGGAGATCTGGATTCACCCTTCTCAGCCGCACATGGCTTACATGGATGTTATCAGATAGATCAAAAGAACAAATTTGATTTAAATAATTTGATTAAATAAATCTGTATGATTGCAACTGTGTAATATATTTTTATGTATGTTTTAAAAAATCCCCATTTTCCAGTTCTAGTAATTTTGAGCGTTACATTCAGCAACATCCTCCACACCTCTATACTCTGGTAAGTGAAGAGACATCCCAAAGAAGTCTTGAAGTGTATACTATTGTGGTTGTTAAGGTGGTGTCTATTGAGGTTGATTTGGGGGTGGTAATTGTGGGTGTGGACCCTTTCCTAGGTGACAACAAGACCCAGATCCTTAACCTCCACCAGGATTTCCTCTGTGTGATGGTTGACCCAAACCTCCCGAGCCTCCCACACCTCCTATTGTAGTCTATGGTCATGTGGATGAACTCCCTTATGTCCTAGCTGTTGTATTGAACTGGAAACCCACTGTTTGTGTTGTCACGGCTCCTATAGGATTGCTTCTAATGATCTGCGTGTATACACTTTATCATGATGAAGCTCCTATAAAAACCCATCCAAAATTACTTCTAAACACTGGTGCCCACTGCGTTTCCATATACGTGTCCGTAGTCTAATGAACTTCCTAAGTTAACATGAAATTATATCTACTTGTATCTCCTTTTCCATGTGGAAACATTTCCTGCTTACCTTCACTACTATTCCCTTCAACAACTACCTCTGGTTATAGAACACCTTACGCAAGGGGTAGGTAGCTAGGCTAGGTCAGATGTGTGCCTTTGGTCCTCATTCTCTCCTCCAATGCGCTCTCTAACAAATTCGATGAGGTCTCTCTACTACGCTTTCCCAATGTCATGAGGACATGATGATGCAGTTCCTCATCTTCTACAAGGGTCTCAAAACCTTCGCGATCCATCATTCTTCTTGATAGCAGTGCTGCTTCAATATCCCTCTCTCACGCTTCATTATACTTGATTCATCTCTCCTCTCTCTACCTTTCTTCCGTTAGGACTGCCGCCATCCTTCTACACACCTACTCCTGCCCCTGCATGCGGTGGGGATTTAGCTAGTCATAGATAATCTCTCGAGTCCCAAATCTATCATCAAGATATTGATAGCTAAGGGTATCATGGGAAAGTAAGATCCTCTGGGCTTGTTGAAGAACTTGAAATCTACTTCCTCAGGGAAGGAATATGTCAAAATCACGTATTCCAAGGTATAGTTGTGCAACACACCTTCCTACCAATGATCCACAACTCTAGTCTACATCTCAGTTGAATAAAAAAGAGTCTGATAATTTTCTTGCGTCCAAACTCTCATTCTTGGACATTAAATTCGGTTTGATACGTAAGCTGCTAACCACTAGTATAACTCTACTGGTAAAAAGTTGATGAACTTCTCATATAGGTTGTTATAAAGATGATCTTCCACCCACTTTTGTGCATTGAAGTCAGGTCTAGTGCTATATCTCTGTGCAAACGCATCTTGATACATCTAACAATCATTACACTAATGTACTAAACTATGCACATGACCATCAAATCCTAAATTTGCATAACTCTACTACAACATACATAGTCTGCACTCTCTCTAGCTCTCTCTTATAAAGGCATACATCACATATATAGGGGTGGGTACTTGCCCTTCACTGCCTATGCACTTTCCTAATAATAGGTGTGCTCAAAAAAATAGCTCACATGATTTCTACAAGGGCTACTACTAATAGATTAACCTAATTATAACACTTGCTTTATTCCTATAATTAGCTCAGCCCATGCATGATCTTCTTTTGTCTTTGCATGTGTTTTTCCCGATTATCACCTTTTCTTAGCCACCAAGTCATCATACTTTTAATCATTTTCTTGGTCAGCACTCCTTTCCTATTTTTAGCCCTTGCTCAGAAAATTTGATAATTCCTTTATCTGCATCTGTACGCACACCCCCACGCTAATCCAAGTTGCTTCCATGCGCGCCTCTTGCGTGTACTTTTGTGCATAAGCCTCTATCATATCTGACAATTTGTTAATTTCTCCAACCATTAGGAATCATATTGGGCCTTAACACAAACAAGTATACACAATACTTGGATAATGTTCCACTCAAACCTGCATTTGATTCACCATCCATTCCACTATCTTTCTCACAAAATGTTTTAGTTATATGCTAGGTAAGAGTTATAAATGAACATTGATTATACACAAACTCTTTCTTTGTTTCAACTTCTTCTTCTAGAGATTTTTTAGTTTTACAGACAAGGTTTAGTATTGGTTTTCTTGATTTGTAAAGATTATGAGCGAAAGAATGTTATTTTGATTTAGTAGTTAAAGGAAAGGCTTTATTTGGGTTTTTCCATCTAGTCAGTTTGGGAGTATGGATGTAAAAATATCATTTTATTCAATATTTTATGATTTAATATGGCTTTCTCCATTGTGTTAGATCCCTCAAGGTTCATAACTAGAAAAGTTTCATTTGATTTAGTATTTGTATTGTCACAATATTTTACATGGTTTTTCCACTTAGTTGTTTTGGATGATTATGATCTAGAATAGGTCTTTTTGATTGATTTGATTTATGTGAAATGCCAATTTTTCTATTAACAATATGTTTCATTGGATGACTTATTACAAATATTTCTAATGTTTTAAAAATATAGGGTTTGTGTTTTTTAATTAATTTTTTTTTCAGATGTTATGAAGATGATAGTTGCCTTTGGTTGAGGCATGTTTGTTTTTGATTTTGAATTCAATGTGCATGTCAAATATTGGTGGAGCTTCGGAAACTCTAAGAGGCACGTCACTAAAAAGGACTCATGAGATTGTTTGGAATAAGATGTGTAATGGTTTTTTATAAATATTAGCTTCCAGATTGCAGTGACTCATTCTCATTTTATGCACAATGTACATGTTGTTTTTTTGCTCCTTTAATTTTATGTACTCTATAGTTAAATTTAATAGATGTGTTGAAATAAGAAACTCATTTTTAAAATGATGCTTGTTTTCATTATAGTACATATCAATATCCATTTATGGTAATTCCTAATGTGTAGAATGGGAGGTTGCAGAAGAGGGCATGACAATGATTATTGATAGGGAAGAAATTTGTTTGCAAGTACAATGCATTTAAGGTATAAAAAAAATACATTTTTTTAGCAACTTCTAGAATAGAGTAAGGATCGTAGTGAAATGTAGTATGTGACCCGCACTCATCCTCATTTTCTACTTATTCATACATTCTAGATTAGGGCATGGAGATCCATTAATATAAGAGTAGGGTATTTTCCTATTTCATATGCAAGTATTCACCATAAGACAAAAAAGGTTTGCAAGGTAGAAAGGCATACATAAGGCACACAAATACTATTGGCTTTGTAAAAACTACTACCGATTCATAAGTCCTTGAATATTTTCCGATTTTGATAAATTACTTTATAAGAATGCATACATTAATTAATTATTAGTTGCACCATGAACTTAAATTCAATATTGGAATAGTTTGGAATGCCTTCATAAAAACTTCAATTATGGAGGCACATGGTCAAATTTCACACCTCATATCTACTACTAAATACCAATTGATTGGGGTGTCAAAAAAATAAACAGATGAAGAAAACCCTTATAGATCATCCCCAATATGTGTGACAGTGATACAAAGGGCATGTTGATAAATATTGATTACCTTGATGGTTATCTCGAGGCATGGGTTCTTTCTATTTTTTCTATAATTAGACTAATTTTCTTTTGGTTCTAGCTAGATACATTAATAAGTAATACTATGATATTTTCCCCTTTATTGTTGCATATAATTCATTTATATACAATATTGATTAGCTATTTAGTTCCTTTCCTAGTTGTGGTATTGTTGGTTTTATATTGCTTTTTACGAAATACATGGTTTTTAAGATGTGAAATTTGTTTTATTCCTTTGATCAATGTAAATTCTCTTTCGTGCCTTTACCTTTACACTTTGGTTCCCTTCTTTTGTTGCACATGGTCTCATTCTTTTCCCCTTTTGACATATCCATTATGCCTTCAATTGTGTTTTATATGTTTCTTTTATGCTAAAGTAACAATAGTTCTAATATATAAAATATATATTTTATGGTTGGTAATATGTAACCTATCCTCATGTAGAATATCATAGTTACAACTTAACAAAATACATTGGCATCGTCAGAAATAATTAATATTGTTTCACCAAATGCAACCACCGGTTAGTCCAATATGATCACTTCACCTTTGGTATCATACTCTCGACCCATGCCAAAATGTGGGCATTGAATATGTATGCAAAATGTGGATACATACATTAAGGTATGTTGACTATTTAAAAAAATACCTCGAAGCAATGTTATCTCATGAAATGTCATGATAATAGGATATGCATGAAATGAGTTATCAATTAAATCCAATTAATCAACGAGGGTTTCTTGAGATTTTAGGAAGGGCACGTACTTGAGGCAAGTTACATGAGCACACAATATTTTATTAGGGATTTTAATGAGAAGAATACTACCACAAATGATAAAGAATGATTTCTTCGGGGCAAGATTTCTTTATCGTTGTCTTGTTCATAGCCATTTGCATCACATGAAGGTATGGTATGACAATTTTGTCTTGTACGTTTCCTTTAAAATATATTGATAGACTCATTGAAAATGTTGTAGTTATTTTTACGTCGTATATTTAAAGTTTTTTTATTTTTTTTCACTTAACTTTTTTTCCATGTCCGTGTGTTTGTTGATTCCTTCCCATCCTTGTCCCTATCAACATGCCCATTACAACTTTTGTTACAATTTCTAGTTTAATCCAAATTAGACTTGATTACAAAATAATGTAGTCACTTTAATACATTTGTTAATTTCAACCTACTTTCTAGCTACATATACAAGAGAATGTTTTAATACAAGCATAATTTCTTACGTGAACTAGCAGACATTTAGGCGTGGAATAGAAACAATTGAAAAATGGGACATACTATTTAAAAACAGACGTGACTATAATTTTTATGATTTTTTTAAGAATAAGTAATGGGACATTAAAGTCAAAAGCTATCAAGTAGATGCTTCTATGGTGGGGGAGATATGAAATTGTCATTTGAATTATATATTTTTAATATAATTAAATAAGTATATATTATTCAAATGTTTTTAAATAATATCACGAGATTTTAAATTGACATTTGGGTTATATTTTATAAGTTTATATGTAAGTCAAAAATATAAATTTCAATCTAAAAATATAAAATGGGATGCAAATGATGATGAATATCTATATGCATATATTTTTTCAATTAATTAATTATATACGTAATACGCATACGAAAGTGTACGTTCCAATCATATGGTCGTGACCTTTTAACTTTAGTGTTTAGAAGGTAATCATTTTTTTTATTATTAAATAATCTGTAAAACATTTTTAATGCAACATATTTCAAAAGCTTAGAAAATATAAACATATTTATGCATTATATAATTTTTTTCTCTAAGGTAATCAATGATCTGATATTGTAAAAATTAATTGGGTCATCGATCATGGTGTGTAAGTCTTGCTACGAGCCAGGAAAGGTTATTGATGTGATTTTAGATATGGAAAGTGGTTTTAGAGTGTGAATGCACTACAACTAATCAAATATATTCCACTTCAAGTCTAATCATAAATATAAATTAATATTTAACTTTGAGAAATAATATTTTTGGAGTTAGAAGGGTCCAGAAAACATTTAATTTATAGTAATTAGATTGATATGTCTTATATTAGTAAATAAGTAATTATGATATCAATTCTAGTGTTCATTTGGCTGTCATATGGTAATTTCAATGTTAAAATTGACATTCATTTGACCATCATTTTAATTTATTTATTCTTGTTTTGAGAAGTGAATCGAAAATCATGATATCTTGGCCATATGGTAGAGTTTAGAATATGTTTTACTTTTCCTAGAAAGATTTTTTTCGAGCAAGAAACGTGTAACTAGATCGATGTCATTCATCAAGAGGAAGTGGTAAATTTATAAAGAAAATAATGGAAACTTAATTAATCAATGTTATATGTAAAATCATAGATAGGAGCCTTGAGATTGATATCTAGTATCAATGTTCTTTAGATATATGTATTAGTTTTAGATGGATAACTCAACACAATTATATATGATAAGACAAAAAATAAAAAATTATCATGAACATAAAACCTAACCAAAATTATAGGGACCTTTCTAGGAAGTGCCATATTTGGCAAATATGATTTGATGACCATGTTCCCTTGCTTGCAAGCTCCAAAACCCTTGCTCATATTTCAATAGTTTTGCTCGAGTATATTAAATAATTGATCTCCTTACTTGGAACCCTAATATGGCTATAACACATTGCAAAAGAATAATAAAAATGGGACATGCTTTTGAGGGGTATGTGTTGTCCCTCCATTATTACCAAAACCCTTAATGGAAATAGTTCTTTGAAGAAAAGACACCAAACATTATGCAAGTCAAAAAAATCAATCATCAAGGGTAATGTCAATGTTGAACCCTTATCTTTCATTGACTTAATTAGTGCAACATCTAAATGCTTGTAGTTTCTTTTGGCTTGGGGAATCTTATTTATCACTAAAACCAACAATTCATTCCCTATATGATTGTCCTAAATGCACCAATTAGGACCCTATTGGTTCATATGTCAAAAAATAAAAGGAGAATCTACAAAAAGGCACCGCATGACACAAGCACACCTAGATGAACCTTGAAAACCAAAGGTTCCATAACTATATGATACAATTTCGACATGACTAGAACATGTTATGGCCAACCCACCCTCATTTTCTTTCAAAAGAAAATAGAGACCCACCTTCTTTTGGAAATACAAACTTAAGTGAAAACTTACTAAAATTGAAGTTTATCAAGGATGATAGAAGGTAAGAGAAGATAAACAAATATGTAGGAAGATAGAAGAAGACAATTTAAATTATTTTCTCATTTATTTCTCAAATATTTCTCTTGCTCACATTTGGGAAGTTATTGCGCACATTTGGTCCCTTAGAGACACTTAGGAAACTTAGAGTATTTAGTCTCTTTGAATGTTATATCTTTTATTTTTTAACTTATGATATATAACTAGTCACTTTAAAATTGGTCCTAATATCTTTAACGCTAGGATGTGCAAGAAAGTCCACTTTATGAAGCTTCCCTCTTTTTATTTTAACTCCCATGAGTATTGATTAATTAATTGACCCATGGTACTACCAAGTGTTATGTTATGTGTCCTTAGAATGTGTCTGAAAAATCTATTTGGTTCGAATAATGGTTTTGGTTCCACATATCTCTCGTTATTATTCACTGTCAAAGGTAGGGTAACTATAATATTCACTTTTCAATTTACTTAAATGCAGAGTTTGGATTGGACTTACACAAAACAAAACTCAGAATAATATATTTCATATTAACTTGCAATATTATATATCATACATATATAGGACTCATACTTCATATATTCTAAAAGTGTTATTCTATCTCCTAGCCCCTTACTGTTACAAAATAGACGCATGTTCTTGTATCCCACTCCTCCTACAAGCGTTGTCCATCTATCAGTTTCACACTTAAAATGATGTGAGCTAGTTTGTGGTATGGGCACTATCAACAACCTCCACATTCCACTATGATATTCTACTATCTAATGTAATGGCTACTTCATCATGGTCCCATGTGCACACTATAAACTTGTTAATATTAACTATGTTATTGTTACCGAATCAAATTCAATTATTTTTCTTCCATATAGTTTAAACAATAGTTTTACACATTATATTTTATTTTTTCATTTATGAATACCAATTTTCAAATATGTAATTAGGTGGTAGACTTTTATCCGTATTTTCCCATAAAAATGTGGTGTCTTAGGTTATTAATGATCATTAAATAGTGTGTCAAATCAACTCCAAGGTGTCTCCTTATTATTTGTCTTGTTGATAAATGCAATTTGTAATAACACATAATAAAAAATATGTATTAGCCCATCACGATTTTTCCTACATATAGGTGATAATATGTTAATTTAAAAATTGTTGAGGGGTATGAACATATAAATTTTGTGACAAACTTGTTTCCTGTGTTATTATTCCCAATCACCTACAAACACCTAGTAATGCCACTCATATACCATGATTTTATTTATTTATTTATTTATTATTCTAAACATTTTTTAATTATTCAATGATACTATTACTACTATGTTGAGAAATTTTCAAACTATTTTAAATGCATATGCAATCTTTTTGTTTCATACATGACATAACTTAAAGTCAAGGCTCGAAATTTTTTCTTATTCTTTTGTGGTCGATGATAACTAGAGGGTATTTAATCTTGTTTATATTATTTATTAATGCAGTAGTTCAAAATGACTTAAAAGTATGGCTTTAAAATATGTTGACTACTTATTCCTTAAGACAATCCCACAAATTTCTCTAACTCTCCCCTCCATATAAAGCCAATCACTAAAATCCAAAGACATAATTTTATTTTTTTGTCATTTTTTTAATTTTAATGAAATAAAAAAGTTAGTGTTGGTTGAAATTTTATATATTCAACCTAGATAAACCTTACTTTATACAATTTTTTTATTTTTATTTTACAAACAACATAATCCAACATTTGACATTTGATGGTGAATCCTCATCTCTCACTTTTGTATGCTTAAAGCAATTTAATGCTAATTATGCTAAAAATATTCAATCTTAATTACTTTAAAACAATCCAACAATTTAATACTAAGGCAATGACTAGTTGCATTGTGACACTTGTTATTCTAATGGTGTTTTATTTTTAATGTGCGCTTGGTAGACATGTGCAAGATGCAGACCTCACGAAATATTAAATTGATATTTTTTTTCAAGATCTCCATGAACCCTTGGTTTGGGATTTGAGTGCCCCATGAACTCAAGTCACCTGAAATTGTGCCATTTGTCACATTTTCATGTTATTAATGTAGTACTTTTGTTTTAAATATTTGGTGCACTCATTAACCATTATATTTTGTGGGTATGCATGCAGGACATGTATTATATGCATATATGTTTAAGAATCAAATTGAGAAGATATGTTATGAATTTTATCGCCCTTGTATTTTTCTATTATCGAGTCTTCCATGCCCAAATTATTAGATGAAATAAAAATTTAAATTATGGAACATGTTTCCTATTGGTACTATGATAAATTCACTATTATCAAGATTGAAGGAGTTCTTGTATCACTCCTTAAACTTCCTTTTTATGTGTCAAATATACTTATAGCCCAAGAGATTGCATATCAGATAATAAATGGTGTAGTTGGGGTGTGTAAGAAGAAGAAACAAAGGCCTTATCCTTCCACTCCCTTCAGAATTAAAAAAAAATGTATGATGAATCTCCTCCTATTGAAACACTCACTTCTTACAAGGAAGTTTTTAAATTGGATGATAAAATTCTAAGGCACTGAGACCCAAGGTAAAATATAGTTAATAATTTAGAATGATTGCAAGGGAACGTTGAGGTAATTAATTATCAATCCTATCTTGAGGATGGTTTGTATCACCTAAACTTGGCTAATGAAAAAGAGGTGATGTCTAAGTTAGTTACATTATGTTTAATGTATCCCCCACATGTGACTTTATAGAACCATAAGATATAGGAAGTAGAAGTGTCAAATGAAGAGATGCAACCCAAAAATCCATACATGTAAAAAAAGGTTTTATAAGGGATGCCTCCATTGCCTATTTCTTATTCACTTTTAGAGAAAGTGTAGACACTAAAATTTGGTAACTTTTCCATGTGCAATGCCAAGTATAACCTTGTATCCTTTCTAAGAAAAATTCTCACATTCAAAATCCAATCTCTTCATCTCTCTATCCAATCTACAACTTACTTATCTTTACACCATGTGCTCTATCAATAATTCTAAAAATATTATTCAATCAAAGAAATATAATTTTTTTGATATTATGAGAACAACTTTTAGTTTAGATGGTTCTCTCTCTTTCCAAAAACCATATGGAATGGTCAAAATGTGGGGTCTAGTCCTCAACAACCTATAAAGTCATGCGCCTTCTCAATCACCAACTTTTCTTTTAATGTTAAATCATTCCTTGGCTCATTTCACCTTATTAGGGTTGGCCTTATCATAATATATTTCCTAGAAAAGACTATATAAGAAAGTAATTATCACCTTATAGCTCACCTAAAACTCTTACAATATCTTATTGCAAAAATCATTCTAAAAGCACTCAAAGGGTGGGTTCCTGAATCTACTCAAATCAGTTGCACATCATTTATGGCAGTCCCTACTATAAGTATGAAGCACTCAACTAGGTCAAAGAGTCTAGCTTCATCCATCTACAATCATGTTAATATCATAGATCCATGTTTTAAGAAAGAGAAAAATTACTCCAATAATTACACAACGGTTTCAATCAACATAAGGGTTAGGTCACATAGTTGAGGCACATCATATTCCACTATAAATTGTATACAAAGAAAATAAAAAATAAGGGAAGAAAACAAACATAATGTGCAAACCTGATCCTTATTCGTATCTCATTTCAATATTAGATGACATTGGATGAAGGTTGGAATGAAGCACCGAGTTTTTTGAATCTCTATGATCAATTGGATGTGGATGCTCTAAAAAATGTTCTGAATGGAAGTAGATTTTGGCTACAAGAAATGGAAATGAATGATTGAATCGATTGATAGACTCTTGATCAAATGAACAACATAACAACATGTAAAATTGAATGGACATTTGACACAATAACAATGCATATTCCTATGCTTCCAATGATCAAAAAAGGAGAGGAATGAGTGTTTATTTATAACTGAGGGAAGAGGATCCTATAACCTTGACTTGTGTGATTAAGTTTTTGATCTAAGGCTGATTGAAGCATGATTGGAATGATTATTTTGAGTTTCCAATTTGATTGGAAATATAAGCTATTGATTTGAGCTTGATTGAGTGAGTTTTCATTGAGTTTGGAAAAAGGTGGCATGTCTTTTGAATGATTAAAATTTTTACTTGAATTAATATATCATGTCTTTTGTTTTATTCACCCAAAAAGTGACGAGAGTTTTATCTTGGAGTGAGTTTTTATTTAAATTGTAAAGCCATGATTCAAGGGATATGTTTTAGTTAACTCAAATCTATGATTTGATTTAATTTAAACTTTCCATCCTGAATGTAATTAATGATTTTTATCCTTAGTCATGATTAGACTTGCTTTACTCAAATTGAGATGTCAACTAGTAAGGTGAAAATGGATAGGTGGAGGATTTGATAATTATTGTGATATTAAATTAGCTAATATGGTAGGGGATGAATAATAAAAGTTGTTAGGTAAATTAATTATGCATTGTATTAGGTAATTTATTATTTGGTTATGTATTTAATAACCATATTATTTTCATATTGTTTATTTTTTGCATTTTTGTTGTAACTATATTTGTTTGTATTTAGTTGGTTATTGCTTCCCAGATGTATTTTGGAAGCTGTTATGATTTTGGTTGTACCTATGCAACCTTGTATTTGTCTGCACCTGGTTGTTCAATTCCTATAAGAATTACAGCCTCTCTATTGTAAATTGATTTTAATCATTAATAAAATATTACAAGCTTTCATCCCTACTTTACATTTGGTACCAAAGCTGGTTAATCTGAACCTATGAGAAGAGAAGGTGTGTAAAGAGAGAGCAAAAGAGATAGACGAGATTGAAGAAGCATTTACAATAATTGAGAGCATGTGTAGCCTCCTACAACTTCCCAGCCCCATCCCTGCCTCCCCACAACCTCCTGTTCATTCCAGGTGTTTGGAATGCAAATTTATTTTTACACTAGTGCATCTTGCACCAGGAAAAATTTGCTGCAGGCAAAGAAAATTAAAAAATAATAATTTTTCCCCAATAAGGGTTTTACCTCTAATATTAGAGGAGCATTTGATCACTGCTAAAACTAGCAGTCTACAAAATTTGATGGATTTCTGCAAGTCTATAGGTATAGCTCCCCATTGAGCCCTGACCTTGGTGGTTATTAGAGTCCATCGAGCTCCTAAGCGAGCTAAAGGTGAGTTCCTTTGTGGATCAAGCGAGCTGTTTGAAGAGTAATATAAACCTTGGTGAGTTGTTCTATTTTCCACCGAGTTGAGCCAAACGCATAGCCACCCAAGTCTGCATTCAAACCGTGTTGTTAGGACAGGTTAACACATTGGTGGATGCGTGTTTTAAATCCATTGAGCTCCTCCATGCCAAGGTTGAGCCCTCATCTCATCCACAAAACTAAGTTGGTTGGCATTGGATGGGCTATTACATTGTTTGAAGCCAAGCCTTTGAATTCAACAAGGAGATCAGATCCCTTCTATCAAGTCGAGCCTCTCCCCTCCATGGTTGAGTGTGTGTCATCCCGTGACCAGGCCGAGCCCACTGGCCTACAACCTACACAAAATAAAACAAACGAACATGCAAACAAAGAAACAAAGGCCAATAATAAACAAAACGATGGAAATTAAAACAAAACATAAATGACAATAGTGAATAATAAACAACGTGAAGTGACAACGAAGAAAAAGGAAATTTATTTTTGGGGCTTAAACCCTAATCCTCCTAGCTCCAAATGAAGGCCATGTGGATCCTTCCTCCAGTCACATCACATTTTGCAAAGGTTAACTCCTTTTTTATTAAGTTTAAATTTGGTTTCCTCCTATTCATAATATATGTCCATTGTGCGCTTGGTTGGCTAGTGGAAAACTATCAAAGCATTGTGTGGTGGATGGTTTGGGGTTCGACCCCGACCCCCAACACAAATTTTTAAAACAATTGAAATTTGGTGGAACAATTGGTGGAACTTCCAAATTTAGAGGTGACTAAAACCTCTAGTTACAACTTAAAAGGCCCCTAAACTTTTAGCGAGGAAAACCCTAATATAGGGCAAAAAATTTTTTTTCTCCTAATAAGCCTATTTTTTGATTCCAGACAACATTCACAAAAGGGGGGTACCAGAAAACTCCATTTTAAGATTTTTTTTACATTTTTTTGCTCACAAAGTCGTCTTGGGCTCCAGAGGCCACCAAGGCCCAAAAAACAAAAAACATTTTTCCTACCATTTAATTTTTCAAAAAAATTGAATGTAACTGTATGCTTTAATGTATTGTACTAATTTGCAAGTTGCCATAGTCAACCTCAAACATTGTAACTACTCAAAAACTAGAAGAGATTGTAATAAAAAATAGTCAACTTTGGTTCTAAAACATTCACGAGATCCTAGATCTCATTTGCAACATTTGGTATACATAGTGCCTCTAGGAAGCACTTACGGATAAATTCGTTATGATTAATACTACACTTAACACCTAATATAGTTGCAACAACATCGTCTGAGCATCGACCCTTTAAATAGATGGGGAGTAATAAGGACACAATGCACACATTATGAGCCATCCCATCTGTTTGTGAATGATTTCTTGACATAAAACTGGACTGAGAAATTATCCAAGTATATAACGAAGTTACATGCGCGTATGAGGATATTTATTTGAGCTGGTATTAATAATTGCACAAACCCCTTTCAGTACTATCTTGGTACCATGTATTGAATTCTTTCACGTACGTTGACACCTCTTTCACATACTACTAGGTATATCGAAAGGGCGAGCTTCTTCCACGTACCGATGAGTATATCGGAAGGGCGCATATATAAAAAAGGTTTAGTATATCAAATTGACAATATATAGATAGCGAGACCGTATATCTAGAGTGATAAGAGCCTAACCTTTTCAGTGATTCTGTAAAATGGTCACCAATGCCCCCAATTTTTTTCCTCCAGATTCACAACTACTAAGAGGAAACAACTATGCTACATGAAAAACAAAAATGAAGACACAAATTGAGTTTGAAGAAATCTAGACTGTTGTGAATGGTACTTTGACCAGATCAACTAATGATACAACACAAAAACGATAGTTTACTAGATCAAATCAGAAGACCAAGCTCATCATCTTGTTTGGAGTGTCCGATGATGTGCAACCCCACATTTGAGATGTCAAAACAACCAAAGAAGCATGGGATAAGTTGGGCATAGTATATGAGACCAAAAATAATAATATTATTCTAAATTTGCAGAGTTAGTTACACACAGTGAAGTTCAAGAAAAATGAAAAAATCGAAGCTTTCTTGAGAAGAGTTACAGAGTTGATGGCTTCACTTCTAGCCCTGGGAGAAGTAGTCACTGACGAAGCTCTCGTCCTGTTCTGAGAGCTCTCCCTTCTTCTTACCACATTTTTGTAACAACACTAAAATTTTCAGATTAGAGAGTTATTTTTGACAAGCTAGTAAACCTACTGCAACAAGAGGAAGCCATGCATAATAAGGATGATGAAGAGAAGCAGGAACTTTCTTCACATCAAAAATGGAAAGGAAAAGGAAAAGGAAATCCTAATTCCTATAAAAATTCCCAACATTAGAATCAGTATCAACATCAAGGGGACAAATAACAGAAGAAGAAATGTCCAATCTATAAAAGAAGACATGAGTTGAAATATTTTTGGTATAATACATACAAAAAAGGTTCATCAAGTAATTTTAGACCTCAACACCAACAATCTCACAAGGGACATATGAACTACAATCAAGGGAAGAAAAATGGGAACTGGAAAAGAAGACTCCATCAACAAGGAAATATTGCTAAGCAAGAAGAACATTTAGATAATGAATACTACTTGTACACTACTCGATTAAGTGAACGTTCCACGTCATTTAGTGATGTTTGTTATTCTGATTCAAGAGCCAATCAACACATTACCAGCCACAGAGACTGGTTTACTTCAATGAGGGACATGCCTTCAAAAACCATGTTTTATTGGGTGATGATTCGTCATATACAGTTCAGGGGATTGGGAACATTTCTCTACCCCTTGGTTCACGCAACTATAGACCATCAAATGTCTTATATGTCCCTGTGTTGACTAAAATCTACTGTTAGTCAGTCAAATCCTAGATCACAACTTAAAAATTGAATTTGATAGTCATTCCGACAAGAAAATGTGTTTAATTCGAGACAAATCATGAGGCTCAAAAATAGTTGCAAAAGCCTCCAATGTGGGACGAATGTTCCAGCTTGATTTTTTCCATAGAGATGATCAGACACTTGTTGCTAAGAACTCTACCTCTACATAGTTGTGGCATCAAAGACTTGGTCATGTTAGTTTCAAGTATCTCGAGACACTTCCCTAGTGCAATATGGTATACAGTTTACCATCCCTTCATAAGGATGCCGATAAATGTCCTCAATACCTAGCAGGAAAATAACATATAGATTCATTCTAGAAGAGTACTTTTTGAGCTCATGACAAACTTGACCTAGTTCATACTGATCTTTGCAGTCCAATGTAGCCGAGTCATTCTGGATTTTAGTATATCATGCTTTGTGTTGATGATTATTCAAGAAAATATTGGATATACTATCTTCATAAGAAAAGTGAAGCTTTTAAAACCTTCAAAAATTTCAAAGTAGTTGTTGAGAACGAAACTGGTCATCACATCAAAACTCTCCGCTCAGATCGAGGGGGGAATTCACTAGTAATGAGTTCAAAGACTACCTATGAGATCATGGGATTTGTCGATAAATGCCTCCTCCACACACACCACAAAAAAATGGTGTTGTTGAGAGAAGAAATCGTACTATCATGGAAATAGTGCAATGTATGATCAATGGCTCTAGACTAGCAAAGACATTCTGGGAAGAAGCTACAAAGACAACAGTGTATTTGTTGAACAGAGTGCCCATAGTTGCTCTTAACGGAGTAACGCCACATGAAGCATGGTTAAAGTGAAAACCATATGTTGCACATCTTAGAGTATTCGAGTGTAAAGAAAGTATGCAATACCCAAGAAGAATATAAAGAAATTTGATATAAAATCACAAAAACTCATCTTCATCTTCATTGGGTACAATGAAGAGACTCTTAGGTACAAATTGATGGATCTAAAGACCAGGAGATTCTATACCAGCAAAGATGTTGAGTTCTTTGAGAAGAAGGAAGCAAGGTATCATCCTCCAGACTCACATGATGTAGATTCTTCACCAGTTATAAAAATTGAAGTTGATGTTCCCACAGATGATGAAAGTAATGATTGGGATGATGGTGATGATATGATAGAACCACAACCCATAGGAACTACTCAGCGTATGCCCAAGTGGTATACTAGCTTGTTACAAGATGCAAGAATGGATGCTCCACTAGATACATCCACCCCTGGTTCATGGACTCATAGTGAAGCAAGAGAAGAAGTTAACTTTGCTTTGATGAGTAGAGTTATTGAATATGATGAGCCCTCTATAGTCCAGGAAGCCCTAAAATCAGAAGCTTGGAAAGATGCCATGGATGTTAAATATAACTCAGTGATGAAAAACAACACTTGACAGCTTGTCAATCTTCCACCAGGGAAGAAACCCATTGGATGCAGATGGATGTTTAAAATAAAGTACAAAGAAGATGTGATAGTGGACAAGTACAAAGCAAGACTAGTAGCAAATGGGTATTCATAAAAAGAAGGCATTGACTATGAGGAGACATTTTCTCCCACAACTCAGATCAAAATAATCAGGATGATGTTTTCTCTAGTTGCACAGTTTGGTTGGAAATTCCATCAGATGGATGTAAAAATTGCCTTCCTAAATTGAGATTTACAAGAAGAAGTCTACATGACTCAACCTGAGGGATATGTTGTACCTATTCAAGAAGCAAAGGTATGCAGACTCATGAAATCTCTGTATGGCCTCAAATAGGCACCCCGAGCATGGTATATCAAAATTTATGAGCATCTCATACAACATGGATTTGTTATAAATCCATACAATCCCAATCTTTACCTCAAAAAGCAAGGGGGGGGGAGATTGTGATAGTCGTTGTCTATGTCAATGATCTAGTCATCACTATCAGTTCAGTGAGGATGATCGATCCAACAAAGAAAGATCTTAATCGATCTTTCGACATGACAGATCTTAGGCTAATGCATTATTGTTTTGGATTAAAAGTATGGAAGAAAGAGAATCACATCTTTGTTTCTCAAATGAAATATACCAAGACAATGCTTGAGAAATTTAAGATGATGGATTGCACACATATTGCTACACCTATGGAGAACAAATTGTAGTTATCTCATTCAGATCCATCTCCTATGGTAAATGCCACTCTCTATCAAAAGTTGATTGGGAGTCTCATTTACTTGACCTACACTAGACCAGATATCAACTTTGTAGTGATCTATCTATCCAGGTTCATGCAGGAACCCAAAGTTTGTCATTGGAAAAAAACAAGGTGCATCTTGTGATATCTCAAAGGATCAGTGGATCTTGGTCTAGAATACAAGAAGAACAAGAACTTCTTCTTGTTAGGATATTCAAATTCAGATCATGCAGGAAACATTAATGACATAAAATCCACTTCAGGGTTTGTGTTCTTTATGGGATCTGGACCAATATCATGGGGAAGCAAGAAACAACACTTTTTTTCTCGCTCTTCCACAAAAGTCAAGTATTGTTCTACAGGAGAAGTTTTCTGTGAAGTGATATGGCTACGTCACATACTTGAAGGACTTGGAATACCATAGGATAAACCAACCACCATGTATGTAGACAATGAAGGTGTTCTCAAAATTGTTCGCAATCCAGTTTTTCATGAAAGAACAAAGCACATTGAGGCACATGTACATTTCATACATGAGCATGTCTTGAAGCACAATATACAACTTCTTTTTTCCCATTAGCTGAACAACGAGCTGATATCTTCACAAATTCACTTGCATGTGACAAGTTTGAGTTTTTCAGAGAGTTCCTCTCCTCATCTCTTGAAAAAATGCAAAATTAAGTAGGGGAATGTTAGGTAAATTAATTATGCATTGTATTAGGTAATTTATTATTTGGTTATGTATTTACTAACCATATTATTTTCATATTGTTTATTTTTTGCGTTATTGCTGCAACTATATTTGTTTGTATTTAGTTGGTTATTGTTTCCCAGATGTATTTTGAAATATGTTATGATTTTGGTTGTACCTATGCAACCTTGTATTTCGCTGCACATGGCTATTAAATTCCTATAAGAATTGTAGTCTCTCTATTGTAAATTGATTTTGATCATTAATAAAATATTACAGGCTTTCGTCCCTATTTTACATTTGGTACTATGGTTTTTTAATCTGGACCTGTGAGCATAGAAGGTGTGGAAAGAGAGATCAAAAGGGATAGATGAGATTGGAGAAGCATTTGCAGCAATTGAGAGTATGTGCAACCTCCTGTAATTGAAAATGGATAGGTGGAGGATTTGATAATTATTGTGATATTAAATTAGCTAATATGGTAGGGGCTGAATAATAAAAGTGCTAGGATTAATAAATACTAAGAGTGAGATATGAGTGTAATAGGGTTTATAGTGTGAATATTTAATAATTCAAGACTATGTGTGACTGATAGAGGTAATTAGGGAAGTTTTGGGGATGATAGAAGTCTATATGGGATAATGTCATTAAGGGTCGTAAAATAGTGGAATATATCAAAAGTGGCTGTAATAGGTCAGAAATAGTTATAATGTGTTGTGAGGTGATTATGGGATGATTTTGAAGGTTTCGAATGCATGATGGGATATTTTAGGGTGTCTAGATTTTCCCCTCTTTAAAGTGTTATTACAAATTAATAACACTTTAAAGATAGTAGACATGTGTAGATCAGTGACAAATGATGAAGAAGTGTGGTGGACTATCTGATTTACTACATTGACACATTTGGATGCCCCAATGGTTATAGATCATGCTAAGGGTGTGCCCCCTCGAGTGGATGGGCGACGTGATAAAATAGTGGATAGTCGCTTAATATGATGAATAAGAGACTACCTTGGGGAAAATGGGCGCAAAAAATCAGAGATGGAGGGTCAAAGGTCAAAATTAGGTTTTTGAGATCTAAAATAGGGTTTGAAGAAGATTTAAATAGGAGGGAATGGGGAATATCAAGAATCATTGGATATTTTTGCTACGAGAATTTTCTTGCTATACATTTATTTTTTCTCTAATATTGTGATAGATATAGCTCAATATCCTACACGTATTCATCACACAGACTGGGTATAGGAGTATGGGTGGGGTCCTGACAATGATAGTCTAATGAGTACATGATAAATGTAAGAGGGTTGTGCATTTATTTCATTTAATAGCTAGAAGAAAATTGAAAATAAATGCTTACATAAGGATTTATCTGCATTAACTTAGCCCAAGAAATGTGTGAGCATAGGCTTACCTACATTAGCATTAATGTAGATGCGCTAACATTGAAATGAGTACGCTAGCATAATAGTTTCACTAGTGTGATGTTGAGTGCACTAGCATAATACTAAGTGCGCTAGTGTTGTGTGTGTTAGCATGAGAATAAGTGTGCTAGCGTGAGTTAGTGAAATAGGTAGGGTGTATATGTGATGAAAAGGTGAAAAATGATTGGTAAAGGAACTAATGAATGATTTGTAATGTTTTAAGGAGAGACTATATGCATTAGAAATACAAGAGAGACATTCAAAATTATGAGTATTCGAGAGAGGGATGATGCATACAAAGTGGAGAGACCTATGGGAGGTACTGTAGGTGACATGTTTGATAGTTATAACATGGATGCCAGAGATCATATTGGATCACTCTTTATTGAATGCATAATTAGTAGAGCAATGACATAGTGAGTCTCAAAAATTTATATTACTGACGGGGGAGATGTCCATGACATTAGAGGATGTGTACCGGATATTGAGGGTTCCTATAGAGGGTCGGTTGATTTATTGGGAGTGGATATCATCACACATCCATACCCATATATAGACATTGTTTAGATTAGAGTATATTCATGGAGTGGGTATGGTGGCACACCTTACCCAATGCATAGAGGATGATGAGATAGATTGAATGCCTATCTATTTGATGGATCTTATCAACAAATACTTACTGCCAAATAAGACTGGGAGGTGCTTTCAATTTAAGTTGATTTGCGTGGTTTCAAATTTAACGATTACGGTGGTTTTTATATGGGGAGCATGTATACTAGTGCATTTATACAAAGATATGTATATGGTTATATATAGGATTCATAGAAGTTTGGGCCCAATGACTCTACTAAAAAATTGGGTGTGAGACTATATCATAGTGGGTCAACCAGAGGGGGTATTAAAAGACAAAAAACTGAAGGAGCCATCAATTTTTGGATGGGAGACAGTAGGTAGTGGTCATAGAAGTCATTGAGGAGATATGGTATTTTATAGATGCTCAATAGATGATCTACAATTATGCCATATCACATGGAGGCCATATAGGTCCTATAGGTGGGTGACAGATGTAACAAATTTGGGGATAGTGGAGGTGGCTCATTCCATGAATTGGAGTCGGTCATACATTATTGAGAATTATAGACTAGATAGGGTCATGCGACAACTCATAGTTAGACATGATATACTAGATAGAGAGTAATGGTATGCATGAGTAACGCACAAGATTACAATGTTTGAGCCATGCATCAGGCCTGCATAGCGAGGGCCATTTTTGTAGGATTCTTAGCATAGGGGTGGGATGCACGAGAATATATCATGGATCCAGGTTTATTAGTGGGTTATGTAACATGGTACATTATGATAGTACTGATTTAATTGACCATTCCTTAGGCAGTGATGGCAGCAGGGATAAAAATAGCAGTGAGTGTAGTGTTACGACAAAGAGGGAGGAGAGGGAGAGGCTGATAGGGACATGGATGGGGATTTAGATAGGGACATGTATAGGTATAGGTACCAATATAGATACTGGTATGGGGTACAGGGGCAGATGTTTGACAGTATGTACATGTACCAATCTCTCCATAGAGGTCACTGAGTCCATAAGGAGGAGCCTATGGGGATGGTGGATGGGGATAGAGATGGGGATGATGGCTAAGGAGATAGGGGAAAGGTAGATGTGTGGAGTCAGATACCACTATTACATCCTCCAATTCCATCAGTAGTAGAGTTACATGTAGTCTAGGCGTAGAGGGATAGAGAAGTGTGGAAAAGATATGTCTCTCTCATTATAGCTCAGACATTGAAGACACAACTGGATTCAATGAGGTTTCATACAAAACAAAGGATGTTTAAGAGAGATGAGTTATCATTGAAATTATAATAGGTTACATTATAGTGGGATGTGGCCCATCATGTGGCCAAGGCGAGTGGGATGGGAGATGTAATACAAGAGTTATTAATAGTAACTCATGATGTGGGTTATTATAGAGGATTATACAAGGAAACCATCCCATAGAACTAAAGAGAATTAAGCTATAGTTAGAGGATAGGTACAAGGTCAAGGAGATCATTTAAATCACATGAGACATCTAGATCAGCTCTATTAATCCAGATGTCACCACCGAGATGAGATAGTAGACTAGGAAGTTTAGGGGTGGGCAAGATCCAAGATTAATGTTGTATGATATACATCTATTTTTTTTGTATATGCCTCATCATGAAGGCACACTCATTATATAGTTTCCCACTATGACATGATGATGTATATATGTATATGACATTTTTGAGACATTGTATAATGTATATATGCCATTTTTGAGACATTGGACATTGTATATGATGATTTATATACATGAATATTTTGACGGCTGTATTCATTTGGAAAGTGTTATAGATGTACGTTAATGTGGAAATGTTAGTGACTAATGAATTATGTTGATATGATGTTTTCTTTTGTATTTTTGAATGAGATGTATGTGTTTAAGGTGTTTTTCAATTAGATCTATAGATGCAGAAAATACCAAAATCTTAAATAAGAAGGATTTATCGATACCTGCACTAACAATCACAATGTCAGGATGGTGGAATACAAACAACGTAGAGAGCTCCTCCTTTCATCGAGTGATAAAACCATTATTCAAAGACACCTAAACAAAAATATATTAGATAAATATTATAATGAGTTTCTTGGCAAATGTCGATCCCAAGAATCCAAGGGGACTTCCTTGAAGGGTGTTAACTTGTTTGATAACCTTAATTTATTTTAATAATGATAAGATAGATAATGAAAAAAATATTTGAAACTTGAGAGGTATAGTGAGACCCTGTTTAGCTTCATAAGTGGCCTAGGCTAAGGTAATGGCAAGCTTGAAGTCATTGAAGTAGTTATACCAGAACTCTTCATCGGTTTCTCACTCTTCTTGAATGATTTTGATATGATCATTGATGTCCTTGATGGTGGGAGAAAGTGTGATAGCACACAAGCTGAGTTCATGGACAATTTCAAATTATTCCCACATGAACGTCTATTTGACGATCAGAAGATCATATATGCTAGTAATCAGGTGAGAAAAAATTGGAACAATCATCTATATAAGATCCATATTTAATAACTTATTATTCCATAATCAAATAAATGTAAATATGATAATGCTAAAAATGATGAAAAAACATAGGGATCAACGACGATCAGATACATAACATTTCTTTTGATAAAATAAGTAGTAGTAAATGCCAGAAAGAGATTGATGATGTTAAGGAAAACTATGAAGAATAAAAAAAGTCTATGAAATTCAGAAGATAGATTTTTAAATGTGTTTGTATGATTAAAAATAAAATAAGAGGTTATGGATACCGATTGATGACAATGAGGAATCAATAACGATCACATAGAAAATGTTTTCTTTGAAAAAATACCTGATAAAATAAACATTGATTGATGAAAGAAAATTTTGAAAATTATGAGATAAATTATGAGGAATCTAAGAACCTTTAAGATTTTGAAAACAAAGACTTGGATGTGTTTAGGAGGTTAATGATTGAAATAGAGGCTAATGGACTGATTGGCAGTGATCACAGATCAACGACAATCACTGTGGAAATTTTACAGTATTCAAAAGTTTAGCTATGACTAGATAAGAAGTAGGGCTTAAGAAGACTATGCAGGATGATATTGAGGACAAATTATGGATTATAACTAGTGCAAAAAAAACTGATGAAATGATAGAAAGGGAGGTACTAACCTTGATAAGGTGATGGAGCTCCCAAATGGTTTTCTAGTGGTCTGGTTACGATTTCCAAGGATTTGGCAACAGAGTGTTGATGATTATAAGCGTCGTGATGTTGTCACAGGTACAACAGTTCATCCTCAAACTCAAATTATTACTAACTGGGAAAGAGAGAAATAGGTTAGATAAATAGGATCATTGGCATTTGTAATGATCACAGATCATCATCAATTTGTCCCAAGATGTTACAAAGTAACAGGGAAAACCTAGCCAATGGTTGAGACCACTTGCCATCCTAGATGTTAGGTTGTTGTATGGATGGTGGGAGGTTAGGGATTTGGGTTATGATAGGTTTAGGGGATTAAGATGGGTAAGATAAATAGGTTAGCTTGGTTTTAGGTGGTTAAGGAAGGGTAAATAGGATTTACACAGGTGATTTAGATATACAATGATAATTTTGAAGTGTGCTTAGGATAGTGATATTAATGATGTTTATGATAATGTACTTAATGTTTGTTGGGTCATTTAGGGATGAAAAAGTGGTGTCTATATTTTCCCCTTTTTGTTGAGTTGTCTGTAGGCACAAGCTGTGAGACAATATAGCACGAGGGTGCCCCATTTTCATTAATAAGGATATTTTGATCTTTTCCCCCCCTCAAGTCAATGGCCGACTATGTTGGTCATTGGATTGAAGAGAGTTGATTGTTTTTTATAGGTTTTCGTTAAAATGCTCTAGGATTTTGATTGTAGTCTGAAATGCCCATGCTGGAGGAGTTTGTTGGTAGTAATCTTGGAAACACTTCATAAGGGACATATAACATAGACCACCTATAGACACATGTTGTGGGAAGACTACTATACAGAGAAGATCCAATGGGATCACTCTCGTGGGGATGTGTTAATCCTGTGTGACCAAATGGTCAAAGGAAACATCCGTAGGGTGTATAAACTTGATATATGGTAAAAAAAAACAAAGCTTTTGACAAGGTACAAAGAATTAAAGCAAATGCATGAAGATTTTGATGAAAGTTGAGATGTGATAGGAAAGGTATAAGTGACCAAAATTGATGATTTTGTGTAAAAGGGGGAAAAGTCAGCAATGATTATGGATCGGTGATATTTGGATAGGGGTCGGAAGTGATTTAGGATTTCTGAAAATTCCTAGAAAAATAAATATATAAACCTAGAGGGTCATGTAAATAGTTCATTTGCAATGTGCCTAAGTGTGATTTCAGAGCTCTGAGTTGTGATTTTTGAGTGTATTTGAGTGATGGAGACAAGCGGTAGTGGCAGGAAGAGGTAAAGGACTATGAGGGAGTAAAGTAAGCTTTGAATTTGTAGTTTGTTTTGTGTTTTTTTTGCTTTTTTATTTTATTTTTTGGGGCAGGAGTTCCCAATCGATGGCAATCAGGTGGGTTGTAATCAATTAAGCTAATACAATCATCACCAATTAGCGATTGGTGGCAATTAGTGTGATTTTTGACAAATTTCCTAACTTGGTTTATTTATTTTTTTGTGTTTTGCAAGAGAGAGACACTATTTATCTCTAGGACAGAGTGCTAGAGATGTTTGAGAGGATCTGAGGCAATGTGGCCAATGTAAAGTGGGACCATTTTACGGTCATTAGATTAGGAGAATTCCACCACTACCACTGGATTCCTCGGGATGTAGGGTTGATGATAGCTTTTATTGATAAATGGAATCTGATCACCAAGACATTCTTGTTCCTTACTGGTGAGATGACGATCACTCTAGAGGATGTGTATAAGATCTTGAGATTACCAATCCAGGGTGAGAAGGTGGTACCGATCACTTGAGAGGCATGTCTATATATATGATATGGTTATACGGTGATGAGGCCCCACAGATTAGGTATACAACAGGGGGATTCCATATTGAGATATATTATAAAGTTGATGTGTTGGGTAATTGGATGATGTTACTAGTTATGTTGGTTATATCACATTATGTGCTGCCAGAATCATAGGGGGAAGATTTCCTTAGATACTTGTGGGTGTAATTACAAAGATAATAGAGCATCAGACTATGTATGCCTGGGCTTGTGCACTGTTGGTCCAATTTTATCATGAGCTTTGCATGTTTTCTTTAGGGAGGATATTTGGATTGGATGTAGGGTTTATACTGCATTGTTGGTCCTATGAGCATATATTTGTTGTAAGGCTATCAGGGCTACCATGGAGGTTAGGTGATCCACCAGAGTATGTAGTGGGATTCATGAGATGGATTTTTGATTGAATGAGAGATAAGGGGGTTGAGAAAGACCAGACCTATTAGGAAAATTAACTACGGAGTTGTTGGTGATAAAATTTGTCGAGTGGACAAATCAGGTGTCTCCACCAATGTTCACGGGGCTATGCCCCTCTGCATTGAATGTTACATCTCCCATTATTGAATGTAACTAATCCTAATCCTAATATAAATGTTGTGGGTGACCAAATTGGTTAGGGATCACACAGGGACACTCCACTGAACCTGTGGCAAAGTTCTTGTATGAGGGTACAAGGGAGTAAGTTACAATGTTGAGAAGAAAGGTGGGAAACTAGTTAAGGAAGATTACTACCGTGAGTAGATTGCAAAGCTTCACACCCAGTAACCAGAGTAGTTCAACATCCAATATAGAAGAAAGTGACAATGAAGTGGTTAGTGAGACAAACAAAACCAACATAAACAAAACATTTTTTGAGGCTAATTCATTGAATATTCAAAACTCTCTTTGATCGCCATGCTTACAAAGTGCATACAAAAGGGAAATAGAGGAAAAAAACAAAGACAAATAGAAGAAGTGTAGCTTTTATTCCATGTGTAGTAATGAATACAAATCTTCAACCAAGCTATCACAATTCACAATGCTAGATAGTATGAGTTATTCAAAATTCGTAATCCCTTGGAATAGAGAGGCCATCCCAATTTATAGCAATCTGATTTTTCCTTTCACCTCCCTCATACGACTCTTCATTTCCATATTCCACTCATGACCTTTCGTTTCCATGAATTAATTATTTCTCTTATAATTTGAGAAAATACTTTTACAAATTTAAAATAGGTCACTCAAGTGAATAGGAAGAAATAAAATGATGAGGCTAACAAAGAATTCAAATAGAGAGAGAAAGAGAGGAGGAGGGAAGAGATGAAGGGAAAAAACTCCTCGCGACGAACTGCTTTAAATGCCTTGATGCAGTCATGAACTTTGAGTGAATATTTTTGCCACTGCTGATCCTCTACACTGATGAAGATGGCTCCTTTGAATAACTTTGAATCATTTTCCCCATCTAGTGATGACCATAAACTCTATGATGCATAAACATCCTGGACCACAAAATGAATGTTCATAAACATTGTTCTGAGGATTACCGATGCAAGTTTGAGATGAACACATACAATGCCCACAATGAACCTCCTTGAAACTTGGTTGATGAACTATTTGACTCATTGAAATTGTTCTGACCACATCACTTTGAATCACTTGAATCCTTAAGTGACGAAGATGAATTCACATGATGTGCCTTGCGATGCCTTGTTTTGCCTCTGTATCTCATTGCACTCAAGATGGTGCTTGTAGGACCTTTGTGAAGTTCTCATTCCTCCATTTTACCCATAAAACCATCTCATTATCTAAAGGGGAGTTCAAAAATTAGTAAGGTGAGTGGAAAAAAAATCATATGTAACTTTCCACTCTAAAATGAAAACTTTCTATTTTTAGAATATGAGCCCATGCTCTACTATTCTGGGACATATCATATGTCTTGCTCTAATTTCACCTTCTGAGCCTTCTGTCATACTCCATCCCTGTTTGTTCCTGAGATATTGCTATTTTTAGCACATTTCTATTTTTAGCAGGTTGCTTTTTGGCAACCTACTATTTATGGAAGAAGTCATTTGCTGTCTTACTTTCCATTTTACCCCTTTTCTTATTGTCCCGAGTGATCGAAATTTCAATTCAATAGGACTTACCATTTATAGAGGGTGAGGAAGTATAGAATATGATATTTTTAGTAAGTAGTGAAAACGGCATCGGTTTTCAATGGGAACAACTTTTTTGGATTCGGATCTTCATCGCGAACTCATGCTCCAATTTTCATCATGATTCATTTATCGGAAAGCTTAGAAATTAAAAAAAAAATCTATGCTTGGTAAGAGCTTCAGGCACAGAGCTACTAGGGCAGAATATTGATAAAAATACAATCCTTCATATCTTGAGAAATTGGCAACTTCATCGTGCAAAAACTAGTTTGAAAGAAACTAGATTTTTTGGAGACCCTTCCCTCCGAATTTCAGATGATTTCACCCATCGGATATTTGGGAATTTGAAAATTTATTCAAAGAGGGAAGAATTCTGATAAAAAAACACATCCCTCCATATCCCTTAAAATAAGGACTTCATGGTGCAAAAACTAGTTCATGTGAAACTAGATTTTTCAAGGATTGTTTTCGCTGATTTTCGCGCGATTACAACTACTGGAACCTTGAGAAGTGGATAAGTAGCTCATTCATTTTTTTCATTTTTGTGTCATGACAGCCATTAATGGAGCTCAAAAAATTTAGGTCTCCTTTTCCACCTCAGATTGTGATGAAGCAAATTCCATCGGGATAGGTTTTTCTCCTGGATTTTATGTGTAAAAATTTAGCTTCACCCGCTTGCCAGTTTGATGGGAAATCAAAGGAGAAGAAGTTGGGGCACAAAATGTAGTTTTTATTCATGTTAATAATATTAGGCATCATTTTATATTATTTTTGTTTCATCTTGATAGCCTCTAAAAATAAGGAGTTCTGCAAAAAAACCTCACTTCAATTTGTGATCTGGATTGTGAGATATGAGCATTTCACCATTTTGGTTCATGAGTGTTTCTGGCACTGAACAGACATAGTGGCAGCTGAAAAAGATAGAGTTTTGATGTTATTGTAGTCCTTAACTTGTAGGAATAATGGAGGGAAGAAGAAATGAGGAGGGACAATGGAGGTTTGCAAGTTCTCTACAACTTTCTTCCAACAGTGAGCTTCAAGGGAAATAATGGAGAAGTAGTAAGGAGTTAGATTTTTTTTCAAATTTTGGAGCTGGATTTGGGTAAATTTTTGTGTCCTTTATGTATCTTTAGCTAAAGGGATGAAAGGGACATAATTTTCACATCGTGCCTCCTTGCGACACTTGTCAAACATCCAACAGTTGAGAATTTGGGCTAGAAATCTTGAGAGAAGCAATTAGGGGTTATAATTTGGATGCATGGAGGACAAAGAGGCATACCTTAGGCTGGGTGCATTTTCTTGTCCCCTATCTCCCTTAAGCTAAAGGTATGAAAGGGTCATCAAATTACACATCATGTAAGGTTGTACCACTTTTCACGATCTGAACGACTGAGGGGATATGCTCTGACAAGCACCTGGGGGCTGAATTAGCTATCTAGAGGGTTCTATGTGTGACCAGAGGGAAAAATTGGGCTAGGCACATTTTATTGTCCCCTATGTCCCTTTTCTTAAGGGATGAAAGGGACATCAAAATGCACCAATATCCTGGAGCTGACACGTGTCCTCTTAGAAAATTGACTAACTG
Organism: Taxus chinensis; assembly: GCA_019776745.2. Taxonomy (NCBI): domain Eukaryota; kingdom Viridiplantae; phylum Streptophyta; class Pinopsida; order Cupressales; family Taxaceae; genus Taxus; species Taxus chinensis. The sequence goes on along the minus strand of CM034156.1, from coordinate 3,082,001 downwards.
CTGGAAGCTTACCTTAAGGGCAACTTGAAGCAATGATAACTTGAGCTCCCGATGGAATGTTTTGGAAATTTTTTTATGAATTTCACTGAAAATATCCCTTTGAATCCAATGGGGAGGGTATCAGCTCTTGATTCCTCAATTTAAACCCTAAAAAATAAAATAAAAATTCAGATATAAACTTATTGCACCAAAGTGTTGTAAAAAATATGATTTAACCATTTTGTAGATCCTTGAATTCCATTTCCAATGATGTCTTGTTTAGCTCCTAAATCCATCTAGAGCTCCTAGAATCACTTCTTGAAGCTCAGTAGTGTTTTCGGCCCTGTGCATTGCCTAGGCATGAGAATCTTGTTTCTGATGAATCTGACCTAACTCCAAATATTTCCCGAGTCTTTCAAAATAAATTCCTTGATGTTATACATTTGATTCATCTCCATGTTGGCTTTTTGTCCTTCATTCTTCTCCAGGGGGTTGCACCAGTTCTGGGAAGGCCAATGGTAGCCCTTCCCAAAACTACCCAAAATTGGCATTCTTTTAGAAATCCTAAAATCACCTAGGGGAATGAGTTAACATCCACTGGGGGGCATTCGAATGACTGGGTAAGGTTGATGCTGAGGAAAGGTAGACTTGGGGTATCTTGGAAAGGTGAAATTTGAAATTTTTTGACACGGGGGTATCATTTTCATGCTTGAAAACTATAAATTGTCCTATTGCACATTTGCATGACAACAAGAGTTTGTCGGTAGATGATGTGGTCTAGAGACCTTATGTGAGATAATCTACATGGCCAAGGATGGATGTAGAGGTGGGTTTGATGGGTGTAGGGGAGGAGAGTAGAGATGATAGAGGCCATTCAATTTCCTTGAGTGCAAATGTATTTTAGATTTCCTCAAGAAATTCCTAGTGACCTAATAATATATCTTCAAGATGACACAGAGAAAGATTTACCCACGCCTATATTAAATGAGGCAGGGCTAGTTGAGGAGTTAGGAGAGCCAAAGGCTATTGATGTAGATGATGTTAGGGTAGTAGAGGGGTTTAATGAATGGTGGACCTAGCATTGGGTTGATCATGGAGATAGGGTGTGGAGGTGGCATAGGGATGGAGAGGAGGAGGAGGATGGTGATGGAGGAGATGAGATAGCTAGGTTTAAGGCAACTTATGATACTTTTCAGGTGGAGAGGTATAGGTTGGTGATGGAACATGATGTTTCTCTACAGGAACATGATAGGATACAATAGGAGATAGATCAGATTCACCTAGAGTGTGACTATACGTACCCAAAATTGTAGGGTACTGCACCTCCAAAACACAGTTACACGTGCCCCAATGATAATGCAGGTCTCCTCGCAAGGTGTTCAGGATCTAAAAAATCTCTCCAAGTATGTGTTAACATCCTGCATGCCCTACATAGCCCCTGCGTGCTTTATTTTCTCTTCTCCCCTCCCTTTTCTTTGTGTTTTGATCTTCAGTGACAAAACCACCGCCCTACTCAGGGCGGCGGTCCTTCACGCATTTTCCAGAATGTTCTTTTTAACGCGACTCATGTAAAATTTCAACGTTTACCAGATTTTTTCACCGCCTTTGCTCGTATTTATGATTCTGGTTCCCTAAAATAGTGTTTTGGCATTGTTTATGGTTAAAGAGTTCAATTTGGTTTTCACCTTTGGGGTAAATGGGAATTCTATAAATAGCTGGCTTGTGCTCAAGCAAAAGGCCCTTCAAATTTACTTCTCAATTTCTCATTGCAGTAGCTTAGTCTTTCAATTTTGCCTAGGATTCATAGTTTTATTTGTTGTATGCATGGTTAGTGTTATCTTGCTGCTAGGAAGCCACATAATCTTCTTGTGCTAGTGTTGTTACTATTTCATGCAATCCATTAGAGTAGAATAGTTTAATTTTCAGTAGGAATCCATTAAAGTTGCAGGTCTTGTTTGTAAAAAAAAATAGTTTCAAGTTCTGGATGTTTTGTGTTGCATGACTCGCAATAAATACCGCTAGGAATTGCATAAGCCAAGCTCTGTTCTCTTGCGCTATCCCTCTCCTACTCACATTGTATTCAGTCTGCATCCTAAGCTGCCATTATTTTGATACCAACTTCTATTGATGCTAACATCACACACTTTTCTGGACTCAAGTGAGCATGAAGGAACGAGGAGATCACACTGAGGGGACAAAGCCACACACAACCAGATTTTCCATTGTTCTGCAAAATACAGGTTCAAGCTTTCAAATTTCTAGTTAAAACATATCAAATAGAGTAGTCAATCATTTCATTTTAGTTAATCTTACTTTCGATATTGCCAGGGAAGCTGTGGGGATTGATAGTTTCTGAGAAACTATGATTCACTCCTCACTTCTGAGGTAGGATCGAGAGTCTTTCAAATAGATTATATCAGTTATTTCGTTATTTAGAATAGACTTACAACTGCACAGGCAAGTAGCTATACTCAGCTGATTTGTTTGTTTTAATTTCATTGTTAGTTTAGTTGTCAATTTTTAGATATTTTAAATAGTTTCTCTTTCAAATTCACTCAAATAGTTCATCAGAAAAACACAAAAATAGAGAAGTCATATATGCTATAGATATACTTTATATAGCTAATTTTACTTTGTTGCAGTTAGATTTACATTGTTTCTTTTGCATGACAATCACGGGACCTAGAGAGCCCAGAGAATACGTATTCAAGCCAATCATACCTCAACCCAATCTTGTTACAACAATATCTGATATAGATCAGAACCTTAGAATCCAAGTCTTCCGAACAAAAAAAAACTTACAACAGATCAGCTCACAGTTAAGAGGGTTAAACATAGAAGATGACCAAGCACACACGTTTTGGTCAAACCAGCCAAACTACAGATTACCCTAGACAAATATCCGCATGACTGTAGAAGGGCTTGAAAGAGAGAAAATATTCAGCTGTGAGCCTTTGGCCCCACAGCCAGATGCATAAGACATTCTCACTGACATAGACACTAGCTTAAGAATTCAGGTTGCCAGAACGCCTGTAAGGTACTCTGAGAAGATTGTTCAACTTGCAGTTCTAAATATAGAGGCCGAAAAGGCATACGACTATTGGATATTAGGGATTAGAGATTGATTCTACATATGACCATAGCAGGTCCACAACAACCACGAATCTACAGTTGTGATCCACAAATCCCACAACCCAATGGATCCACGGTGCAATCTGACATTGATATTGGTTTACGCACATCAGTATTCAGATCCACTCCACTTCCACCTATCATCATCACACAATTATCCTTGTTAGACATAGCAGCTAACAAAGCTAAAGATTTCTGGACTAGACCAGAGAATCGACCATAGAATCCACTACATATCCATCATCCATCCCATGACCTTATCTGGAGATATACACAAAACAATTCCATGTCATTTTCCCTGTATCCCACAACCTATAGATCGAATCACGCCAGAGCTCGATTTTGATTGGAGCCTTCGAGCAGTCATCCTCGCTGACCGATCTATCATGCCAGTTTAGGTTAGAAGGGCCTTCTTTGCCTTAGATTCGCAGATCCCATTAGTACACGTCGAAGATATAAGATTGTGTAACTAGTTTGTCTATGCATATTCCATCCCTACCGGCTGTCTCGGCACGACCTTAGGAGGTCGGGTGCAAGGAAGAGTTACTTGTAAATTCCCATGCTCGTTTGTCACTTTTCCATCGTAAAAAATTGGTGAACCCGACATGAAAAAACAAAGTTTTCATCTTTTCCACCTCATTAGCCTTCTCATCAGCTTCACCAACAAAGTTGGTGAACCTGACGTAAAAGGAACAGTTGCTCCCCTTTTACCTTTCCCCGTTTAGTGTTTCCTATTTCTTCCATCCACCTTCACTCTTCCCCATTATTCTTCAGGTATTCATATACCCCCCAAATATGTTGGGATTCGATGCATATGGCAGACCTCTCCTAGGTCTTAAAGCATATTATGATCAAGTGAATAGATAGCCATCACCCTCACTCTCAACATGGGGTGACAACTATTCAACTAACCAATTATCAACACAAACTCCGCCCCAAGTGCTAGATATAGTTCTTCTTTCACAATAGAGGAGTTGGGTCAGCTCACTCAAATGCAACACCCAGAGTCTTCAGGCTCGAATGCCATGACATTTATAGGAGAATCTGGTTTGTCTCCTCAGGTATTGCTTAAACCATAAATTAGTAGACAATCGGATCTATATCCATTTTTAGATGATGAACATTCAGTGCATTATGCCAGGAATGAACAACGCTCTCGGATTATGTACCCACCTATAGGAAGTTTACAAACACGACCTGAGGTATCGTTTCAAGAAAACACCTCCATACCGCTACCTATAGAAAATGCCCTCGATGAAACTTGGCAGGGAAATGATAGTGGGGTACCACATGCCTATACAACCTCAGGATATACGACAAATGCCACTAAGGCAAAAAACTGTGACTTCACGAGATGAAGTCATCTCAACTTTAGTAGAAAAAGTTAAGGGTTAGAACTTGCTCAAGCAAGTCAAAATTCTCAATTCATATAGGTAGGAAATTCCAATCCTCCGCATCATCCTGGCCAAGTAGACCTCCTCACAGGAATAGGCACATTAGGCATGCCTCCTCAGTATCTGCAACAAACACCAACTAGAACCACCGTTTCTAACACTGTTCCAGTGGAAAATATGATACCTCCCAGTCTAGTACAAAATAATCCATTCCTGGGCAATACTCCTTCATATCTAAAAATATGTATTCCAAATCACCACAAGGAGATATGTTCTCTTCTCCCAGCATGTTCGCTCAACCATAAGGATTGCCTTATGCCCCTGCAAATGTATATGCCACGCCATACCAACAAGCCATCCCACCTCCACCCCCTCAGCAAGCACCATCAATGGTCGAAACCTATGTGATAGGAAATTATTCAAAATATTTGAAAGAACCCTTAGACTTAACTATACGAAGCATCATGCTTCCAAGACCTCTTCCTGATTTTCCCAAATACAAAGGGGATGGAGAACTGAATGCACATATCAAGGCCTATGCCACGGCCATTTGGGAACTACTCCCTTGGGATGGGGTTGTTGCCAAAATATTCCCCAAAACTTTAGAGGGCATCACCCTCGATTGGTATTATAGAATACTTGAAGCTTCCCTCCATTTGTTTAAACAACTCATTTCAAAGTTCGTTAAGGCATTTGACATGAACAAACTGTTGAGAACAAGAATCAGGGAATTCTTGCACATTAAACAAGAACACAATGAATATGTTTCTCACTTCATCCAAAGATGGCGTACAGTCCTTTATTCTTCGGCCAGTGCCCCAAACATGGACCAAATGGAACTATGCGATTTGTTCCTTCATTCTCTCAGCAGAGAGGTAAAGGAAGAAGTCCAGAAGTTCCCACTAAGGACTTACGATGAAGTACTTGAGAGCACTCTCCGAATAGATCAAGTGGTAATAGATAGTGGTCGCAAGACGTATGGAACAATTGGTAGGTTAATCATCCCCAACCAAAACTACAACTTATCCTAATACAGTAAATTCCAACCAAAGGCCTAAAATCCTTAACAAAAATCATGGCACAATAACAGATGGGGTAACTTACCAAACAAAAAAATAAAATGTTGTAAATGCTCCACCACCAATTAACAATCAATGAAACAACAACTTTACCCTAACAATCAATACAGTGGATTTTAATCATCCACAACAACAACAAAAACAACAACAACAACAAAGGCAGAACCAAACACAGGGTCCAAGTCAAAATTCAACTAGATATCAGAACCAAAACCTAAACCAAAGACAACAAACACAAAATCCTAATGGTCAACGGTTTAATCAAGGTTTTAGACCACAATATGCACCAAACCAACAACCTAGGAATTACAATCCTAACTTGTATTGTGGTTTCCACAAAATTTGAGGCCATGACACTAGAATGTGCCATGATTACAATAAGTTCGTGTAACATCTCCCATAAGAACAAAGACAACTTTTCATAGATATGTTCTTAGCAGATCCTGCATCACCTGTGCCAAATACTTTCACAGGAGCAATTTCCCCTCAAAGTGCTCCCCTCAAGATCTTAAACGATCCACTCCCAAATCACAATAACAACAAATTAAATCCGAATGGGATGAACAAGGGCATAGTGACAAGAAACAATGATCATGAAGCCTCGACTTCACTAAACCCACCAGTTGCACCACAATTAGGGAGTCAGCCACGACCCAAGATAGTTGGCTTAGTGGAGTTAGACATCGAATTACACGTAAAAGTTGTAACAAGGACACAAGAGTATTCCTCTCAGCCAAGTCCAAGTTACCATCTAGAGACAGATAACATTCAACAGCCGTTAGTAAAACCCGTAGGTGCCTATGATTTAATTAATGACCTAACAAAAACCTTCTCTGACATCTCCTTTTTGGACTTATTAAAGAACTCCCCGGCCCATAGGGCTGCTCTTTTAGAAGCATTAGGTTTAGGTCATTTAATTAACATCACTCCACCTCCCAAAACACAGGTAAACCATATAGACTTTGATATCCACCCTCCGGGAAGCCGGATAGGGATACCGAGTTTATATTCGAAATAAACAAAATGCCAACGGATGATGAGATTGCACGCAGAGGTGATCTAGCCTTACATCTGTAGGTGTGGGTTTATAAAAATTACGTTAAACGCGTAATGGTTGATGATGGGGCAGCAGTCAACATAGTCCCCTTCTCTTTCCTTCAAAAGCTAGGCTATGGAGAAATAAATTGTTCCATGACTTGGAATATGCTAAGAGGCTATGATAGCCTTAAAGCCACATCAATTGGGACTATAATACTACCAATCACCTTAGGACTCAAAACAATCCTCACTGAGTTTTATATTATAGATTGGGAAATTAACTATAATATGATCCTCGGCCGACCGTGGATACACCACATGAAGGCAATCCTTTCTACGTTATTTCAAGAGGTAAGATTTTTTCATTTAGGAAAGGTATTCGTAGCAAAAGGTGATCCAAAACCAATCAACATACACCTAGCAGACCTGAAGAAAAGGCCAGTCATTCACTCTGAGTTTGAACTCCCAACAAATCAACTTAACAAGCCAACCAACTCGAAACCAAAAGGAAATTTGGTACCTACAAAAGAGCTAGAAGTTACGAACCTAATCAAGAATATCCCAGCCCTCTAAGATGAGGCTAATGTTGTAGAAAAAGTATCATTAGGAACTACTGCAAATATTTTCAAATTTCTAGAATAGGATCTACCAATTTTCCTGCCATTTGATTCAGTAGGCATGGGATATACCCTAGGAGTTGGTTCTCTTCCAGCATAAGAACTCTGCATGGTAGAAGTGACCAAAGCAGAAGAAGTAGACGTAGAAAATGTCCCAACATCCATCTTCCCAAGTAAATATTGGACTCTTCATTTCGATGGAGCTAGATGTCGTTATGGGGCTGGGGCATGTGTGATCTTTACTTCACCCAAAGGAAAGATCCTACCATTCGCCTTTAAACTAAATTTTGAATGTACAAACAACGGCATTGAGTATGAAGCCCTCCTCCTTGGCCTCATCCTAGCTAAGAGGCTCGGTGTTAATAACATCAAGGTGTTAGGAGACTCTCAATTAATAGCAAACCAAGTCTCTGAGGTGTATGAGACTAGAGCTAAACACATATAGCTCTACAAAACAGTAGTATTATACTTGAGCAAAGAGTTTGACTTCATATCAATTAAAGCGATCCCACGAGAACAAAATCTTCTCGCAGATTCGATAGCAACCTCAGCTTCACATTTCACTCCAAGCAGTGAGTTTGAGGACACCCGTTTCATGGTATCCCTTCGCACTGAACCGTTAGTGAAAAAAATTTCAAACCCACTTTTAATGAACATAGCTGAGAACAAATCTACTAGCGTAGATCATGTTGATAGTGATAGAGCTACTCTTGATTACTTAAACACCTATGTAGCATTGCATCTCATCCATCACGTGGTATATTTTTATTTAATCCCACATTCATCTTCTTACTTTGGAAATCCTATGATAGAGCTTCCCCCATAAAAGGAACTCGACATATACGCGGTAGAAAATGGAGAAGATCTAGAACCACCCCCAGCCCCGCCTAAGTTTGAAGAAGGAAATGCTTCTTTAATCGAAGAAACGATTGACATTAACATCGGAATGGAGGATGAACCAAAGCTCTTAAAACTAGGATCTTCATAACTCCAGAAGAGATAGAAATACACACTCAAATCCTCAAAGAACATCAGAAGGATTTTGTATTTAATTATAAAGAAATGATAGGGGTTGCACCACACATCACAGTCCATAACCTCGTCACCAAATCAGATGCAAATCCAATTAAAAAAAATCAAGACCAATGAAACCCAAGGTAGCTCTCATGGTGAAAGAAGAGGTAATGAAATTCCTCCAGGTGGGATTCATCAAACCAGTCGATTACTCTTAGTGGGTATCTAATATCGTTCTCGTTCTCAAAAAGAACGGGAAGATATGCATTTGCATAGATTTCTGAGACATTAACAAAGCATGCCCCAAGAATGACTTCCCATTACCATCCATTGACATCATTATTAACGCAACAACCAGGTTTGAGGTTTTGTCTCTCATGGATGGATTCTCATGATACAATCAAATCAGAATATCCAAACAAGACCAAGCCAAAACCACATTTATAACTCCTTGGGGAACCTATTGCTACGTTGTTATGCCATTCGGTCTCAAAAATGCTGGTGCTACATACCAGTGGGCAATGGCATACATATTTCATGATCTTATTCACAAAATTGTGGAATCCTATGTAGATGAATTATTGGCCAAGGCCAGGAAGCGTTGTGATCACCCGGAAGTGCTCCACGTCATTCTTTCACGTCTAATAGAATACGGAGTCACACTAAACCCATAAAAATACGTATTTGGTGTGAAAGGGGGGAAACTCCTGGGTTACATCATATCATCATGAGGGATTGACATAGACCCAACCAAAATCCGGGCTGTTCTTGAAATGGTCCCGCCATCAAATGAATCTAGAATCAGGTCATTTCTTGGGAAACTTGGTGCAATCTGAAGATTCATCCTAGATCTAAGCTTTTCCATCCATCCAATCAACAATCTACTCAAGAAAGATTATATGATTGATTGGACCGAAGATTGCAATGAGGCTTTCGAATCAGTTAATCATTTCTTGTTGTCACCACCTACGCTAATGCCTCCTAAGCTAGACCGCCCTTTAATCTTATATTCGCGAGCTACCAATGTCTCGCTAGCCTGCATGCTAGCTCAAGAAGATGATGACAAATGAGAGCATGTGATATATTTTATTAGAAAAACATTACTTGAATATGAAACATGTTATACGCAAGAAAAATGAGAGTGCCTTGCCATAGTCTTCACAACCAAATGCTTAAGACACTACATGCTAAATCAAGAAACAAGGGTCATTGTAAAAACAGACCATTTACGAACTTTCCTCAAGCAAAGATCTTTGTCTAAAAAGGTTGAATGCTTTATAACCTTAATGGCTGAATTAGAATTAACTTTTGTAAACTAGAAGTCCATTAAGGGACAAATCATTGTAGATTGGTTAGTTGATAACCCGTTGGACGGAGGTGATCTAGTAAATCTAGATTTTCCCGATGAATGCATATATTACGTCGAAACTAGACCTCCCATATCTGTATGTCCTTGGTCTACTGATATTATTAATTATATCATGGGCCATACATATCCAGAAGCTTCTATACCACAACAAATAAGGCTATTACACATTATCATAACTAAATACGTTATTATAGAACAAGTGCTCTATCATAAGGCTTTCGATGGAATGCTTTTAAGGTGTGTTGACACAGGAGAATCCAAGAAGATTCTCCATGAATCTCACAGTGGAATATGTGGAGGCTACTTCGGTGGTTACGCCACCACTCACAAAATACATCGGATGGGCTATTTTTGGCCCACTCTAGAGCACGACACAGTAGAGTTTGTATGCAAGTGTCATAAATGCCAAGAATTTTCCCATGAAATTCACATGCCGGTGCAAGCTCTAAAACCAATCGAAACTCCAAGGCCCTTTTCTACATGGGGCCTAGATTTGATAGGGAAATTCTCTCCCTCGTCTACAGATGGCCATAACTTCATAATCATGGCCACCAAGTATTTTACTAAATGGGTAGAGGCTATGTCTCTTACCACTGTACCAGGTGGCGTAATCACCAAGTTCATTTTGAACCAGATCATTTGTAGGTATGGTGTCCCACAAATCATTATCTTAGACACCAAGAATTCTTTCAAGAATGACGAGGTTCATGAACTATGCAAAAAATTTAAGATAAACCATCATACATCCTCCCTGTATTACCCTCAAGCCAATGGATAGGATGAAGCAACAAACAAAACACTGAAAGTTATTCTCCTTAAAACGGTAAAAGAAAACAAACGAGATTGGCATTTAAAGTTATACCCGGCCTTTTGGGCTGACTGAACCTCAATAAGAACACCCACATGAGCAACTCCTTTCTCATTGGTATTTGGAGCAGAAGTATTTCTCCCAATTGAGGTTGAAATACCCAATCTCCACATCTCATTATAAGGGATTATGGATGAAGACACTTATAGAGAAGCACATCTCTCCCAACTAGAAATCCTAGATAAGGCCAGGTTAGATGCTAAACAGTGGCATAGAGTTTATGCTGACCAGATGTTCCGGCAGTATAACAAAAAGGTCTATAAATGAGATATATATGAAGGAGATCTAGTTCTAAGACTAGACAATCAGATTGACAAAAAGACCGATGAAGGAATATGGAATACTATGGAAATGGCCCATACCGAGTCACAAAAGACTATGGAAATGGTGCATATCTCTTATGTACACTAGAAGGTGAGGAATTTAATGAAACAGTCAATTCCTTGCATATTAAACAATTCTATGTAGTTAGGTTCATTTTTTCCACTTGCTTTGTACACTTTTGTGATCAAGGAACTTATTCTCAAAGTAATTCATTACAAACTTTTGATGGTAATGGCATAAGTATTCCAATCATAATTCTTCATTTTCATAGTATCGTCAATTGTTTCAGAATCATTTCATCAAATAAAGCTAGATATGACAAAGTCTTAACTGTAACCATACCAAGGTCTGCATACTTGTTCTCACTTTTGGTTTCTTCCTAGGATAGGTGTCTTGTCTATGGTCTGTTCTAGAATCTTCATAGTGTCACATCTATCCCGTGCGCATATCTCTTTGGAAATAAGAACATACTGACATTTTTCTCAAATATATAAATCAAACATAGATCAAACAGAAAATTTTATTTTTTCACATTTCCTTACCCTACCAACCTTCGGTGATGAGCTTGTGTCTCTTACTAGTGGCATAGGGCTGGGAAAGGATGGGAATGTCCTTACTCGCCTGTACCTTGTCCATGGTGATAAGCCCACACTTCTTACTAGTAGCATGGGGCAAGATGTAGGGGGTCCTCTTGACAAATAAATGTTGAAGGTCATAAGCAAACAATTCAAATAAACTTTTGAAATCTTGAGTCAAAAACACATGAATCAAATGTCCAAAATTCCAAGAGAGCTCAAAACCCCAAAAACCATATTTTTTCTACCATGTGGCCATCTACAGATCTAAGTCTAGATAAACCGCAAAACAAGTAGCATTCTAAACTATGGAGTCACTTGAGTAGAGTATGTTTGTAGCATCCTAATTTGGTTCCACCAAATCTTTGTCTATCTCTCATCACTACCATTCAACAAATTACAGAGCTTGTGCCCTTTCTAGCTCTCGGTGATGAGTCCTCGCATCTTACTAGTTGCGTGGAGTTAGGAGTGGGGCAAGTTCATCTGCTCATCATACCAGCTTGTCATCACGTCCTGTCAAAACTATGTGAAGTACTGGAAATTTTCTTATAGAAGCTCAAGTTCAAAATCACATTGTGTCTATGTTATCATATGTCAGCATCACAAAATGCAAAAAGAAAGAAAGCACTTGTATCATTTGTTCTCCACTGCATACATTCTGAAAAGCATATAAAAACAACATTATAGTTTACATGTGGGAATGAATCACAAAATCATAGATACCAAGAGTCTAATCCAAAAAGAATATCTATATATATATATATATATAAAAGTTTCTTGTACAATGCCATCATGCGCTAAGCATGGTCAAAATGCTCAAAGAGCCCAGGAAATACAAAATGCAACATACAAACAATCTAAGAGAGCCAAGTGGCTTCTCAAACCCTATGAGATCCCTCCAAAGGTGCATTCCCACGTCTACAACTCCGGCGATGCTGGCACTCTGAGTGTATAGAGGGCTCACGATCTCAAGGAGAAGATATGGCCTTACCATGAAAGTGACTCCTCATCAAGCGCTCTGGTGTCCTATATCCTGCCAACTCGGTATCGAGGGTAGTCACCATCCTAGCCACATGCCAAATAGGGGAAAAAACATCGGTATGCCTACTAGCTACTGAAGGCTCCCCTGCGTCCACGGATAGCTCTACACAGGTCTTCTCTATGGGGATCATCAGGGTATCAGTGCATACCCAATGAATCAGGTCTCGCCACTCATCAGCAATCTCTACAAGCAAAGGAGAAAACAAATTAGAAATACTCAAAAGATAAAAACAAAAGGAGAGATAGCAACTAAGACAATCGTAGCTAAAAAAACATTAAAGAGAAGGATGATAACTCACTCAAATCTTCGGGCCTCCAAGATGGATATCTAGGGTCATCACCTGCCACAGATGCCACCGCTAACTGATACACTCCTCCTATGCCTAGGGAAACATAACGTCCTACTACAGACTCATCCTCTCCACCCAAGCCTTGAGAAAGTGGCTCCTCTGAAGCTAGGGTCACCCTCTCCTCACTCTACTCTGCCCTCTCTGCCTGTAAGATATCTTGAGTGTCATGCCACTCAGGATAGTTGTCCTCCTCTCCACCCGACTCATTGACCTTAGCCTTGGTCTCCTCCTCCATCTCTCCCAATGTGAACTCCTCAGACTCAGAGTCTATATCAATGGGGTCTTCGCTGCTATGGGCATGACCGGCGGCAATCTAAAGTAAGGGTGCCTAAGGAGCACTAGCTCTCCCTCAAGTGTGTACTACCCTCCTAGCTGCAATGGGGACACCAGGAGTAACAACGGTCCAACCCCAGCCTCTAGGACCTCCCCTAGCCTCCTGAACTGATCTGTATAATGGCACTACTAGGGGAAGCATACCCACGTAAGGAAGGCCAAACTATTGAGGCACTCGACCAAAAGGATGTATCTCCACCTTCCCCGTCCTGTCCACAAGCTGCCCTGTGGTGGAGCAAGAGATCAAAGTAAGAGCCTCCTCGCCCCATAACCCTGCCATGGCCTGATAGGGTGTGGCCTCCATGTCATCAGTGGTCAAGGAGGCAACTGGCTGGTGGGGTTCTCTGAGCACTGACAAATCTATCCATCTAGCTGCCCTCACGGCTCTGGGATCTACCACCTCTAAACCTCTCCCATAAGGAATGAAACGCTCGTAGACCCAGCTTATAACTAGGGTCGGATGGCTTAATGACTACCCATATAAATGAACCACCCAGTAAAAATCATGATAGGTGGTCCCAAGAATGTCATCCCCCCAGGCATAAATCTGGCCATGTCCCTCAATCTGTGCAATAATGGGGGACCAACAATACAGTAAGGTGTCTCCTCCCTTGTCCCCGATCAATCTCGAGGCAAGGATCCCATAATGGCCTGATGGATCAATGGGATGGGCAAGCTAGGAATAAATTGGACCCTTGACCCCTTCTTTGAACTAGTGGAGATAACTACGTCTCCCATATATGAGGCCCACTGTGCTATCTAAGCCCATGACCCTATTGTCTCAAGTCTGAATTGTCTCCCGATGATCGAGACCCCCAAGATGCAGTAAACATCCTCCAAAGTGATGGTCCACTCACCCCTGACCCCTGGAAATTAGAAAGTGTTCCAATTGGCATCCCAATATGAAAATAAGTCACAAAGTATGTGACTAGAAGGTGCAACATGCGAGACCCCTGATATGCTCAATATACCGGTCCTCTGAAGAGTGTCTTGCTCATCCTAAGAAAGGGCATCTAATACTGCTGGAAGCCAATCACACTCTCTCTCCCAGATCCATCAGATATACTCCTCCTTTTCCTGCATACACCCAAAAACACACAAAATAGAGTAAGTTAGTATTCAAACGGCATTAGAAAAATCATGAAAGCAGGTAAGAATGCTAGAAATGCAAAAATGAATTCAAATAAGTGTTGTTTATGCATTCTGTGAAGGACCGTCACACTGAGCAGGGCGGCGGTTCCGTAATCACCGCCTTAAAGGTGGCGGTTTTATAACTGCCACCCTAATCAGGGCGGCGGTCATGTAACCGCTGCCCTGCTTAGGGCAGCAGTCATGTCCCAAATTTCCACGCTGGTCACATGCCCTAAATGACGCCTAAAAACACCAAAAATGACTATTTTTGACCAAAACAAAGCCTACCCATTAGGCACCCCCCCTAAGTGACCCTATTAAAACTAACATTTTCAAAAATAACCCCCCCATGACAAAGATTTCACCATTTTAACATTTTGGGGATAAAAATGGTAAATCGAGAAAAACTAACCTGAGATCTCGCAGGCCGGTGTTCCGCTCATAGAGGCATGATCACAATCTTGTCACAAACGTTTTTTACTATACTCTCATCAAAAATTGTCACCGTGGATCCCAGAGCTCAAAATCAATCAAATCGACACATGTAAATGAATAGGAAAATGGGCCCACTTTTACATATATAGCATCCTGACTTGTTTTGAATGCCCCTTTTTCACAAGTTTGGAGTGCCGACGGAGGTAAGTTCTTGTCCCCACACAAATGGTACGTCCTCATTTCATATTATTTTAGTATTTATTTTTTGATCTATTTTATCTATCTACACTTAAGTCCTCTTTTCATTTTGCATGTAGCAAGAATTTTAGATGGCATCATTTTGACACACAGGCAAATCAGGTATAAATTATAACTTCCCATTTCAGGACCGCCATACTCGGACTCACTGTTTTACACCTTTTCATGGATAAAACACTTCTCTGAGGGGGAAATATGTATGTACCCAAAATTTTAGGGTACTGCACCTCCGGAACACAGTTACACGTGCCCCAATGATGATATAGGTCTCCTTGCAAGGTGTTCGGGATCCGAAAAAGCTCTCCAAGTATGCATTAACATCCTGCATGCCCCGCTTAGCCCCTGCGTGCTTTGTTTTCTCTTCTCCCATCCCTTTTCTTTGTGTTTTTATCTTCATTGACAAAACCGCTGCCCAGGCAAGGTGGCGGTCCTATAACCACCGCCCTGCTCAAGGCAACGGTCCTTCACGTGTTTTCCAGAATGTTCCTTTTAACACGACCCATGTAAAAATTCAACGTTTACCAGCTTGTTTCATCACCTTTTCTTGTATTTATGATTATGGTTCCCTGGAATAGTGTTTTGGCATTGTTTATGGTTAAAGTGTTCAATTTGGTTTTCACCTTTGGGTAAATGGGAATTCTATAAATAGTTGGCTTGTGCTCAAGCAAAAGGCCCCTCATATTTGCTTCTCAATTTCTCATTGCAGTAGCTTAGTCTTTCAATTTTTCCTAGGATTCATAGTTTTATTTGTTGCATGCATGGTTAGTGTTATCTTGTTGTTAGGAAGCCACATAATCTTCTTATGCTAGTGTTGTTATTGTTTCATGTAATCCATTGGAGTAGAACAGTTTAATTTTTAGTAGGAAGCCATTAAAGTTACAGGTCTTGTTCATCAAAAAGAATAGTTTCAGGTTCTAGATGTTTTGTGTTACAGGACTCGCAATAAATCCCGCTAGAAATTGCATAAGCCAAGCTCTTTTCTCTTGCGTTATCCCTCTCCTACTCGTATTGTATTCAATATGCATCCTAAGATGCCATTATTTTGATACCAACTTCTGTTGATGCTAACATCACACGCTTTGCTGGATTCAAGTGAGCATGACGGAACGAGGAGATCACACTGAGGGGACAAAGCCACAAACAACCGGGTTTGCCACTATTCTACAAAATCCAGGTTAAAGCTTTCAAAGTTCTGGTTAAAACATATCAAATAGAGTAGTCAATCATTTCATTTCAGTTAATCTTACTTTCGATATTACCGAGGAAGCTGTGGGGATGGATAGTTTCTGAGAAACTATGATTCACTCCTCACTTCTGAGGTAGGATCGAGATTCTTTCAAATAGATTATATCAGTTATTTCGTTATTTAGAATAGACTTACAACTACACAGGCAAGTAGCTATACTCAGTTGCTTTGTTTGTTTTAATTTTGTTGTTAGTTTAGTTGTCAATTTTTAGATATTTTAAATAGTTTCTCTTTTAATTTCATTCAAATAGTTCATCAGAAAAACACAAAAATAGAGAAGTCATATATGTTGTATATATACTTTACATAGCTAATTTTACTTTGCTGCAATTAGATTTACATTGTTTCTTTTGCATGACAATCATGGGACCTAGAGAGCCCAGAGAATACGTATTCGAGCCAATCATGCCTCAACCCAATCTTGTTACAGAAATAGCTGATATAGATCAGAACCTTAGAATCCAAGTCTTCTGAACAACAACAGACTTACAACAGATCAGCTCATAGTTAAGAGGGTTAAACATAGAAGACAACCAAGCACACACATTTTGGTCAAACCAACCAAACTACATATTACCCTAGACAACTATCTGCATGACTGTAGAAGGGATTGAAAGAAAAAAAATATTCGGCTATGACCCTTTGGTCCCACAATTAGACACAGGAGACATTCTCACTGAAATAAACACTAGCTTAAGAATTCAGGTTGCCAGAACGCCTGTAAGGTACTATGAGAAGATTGCACAACTTGCAATTCTAAATATAGAGGCCAAAAAGGAATACGACTATTGGATATTAGGGATTAGAGATTGATTCTACATATGACCATAGCAGGTCCACAACAACCACGAATCTACGGTTGTGATCTACAAATCCCACAACCCAACGGATCCACGGGACAATCTAACATTGATATTGGTTTACACACATCATTATTTAGATCCACTCCACTTCCACCTATCATCATCGCACAGTTATCCTTGTTAGACATAGCAGCTAATAAAGCTAAAGATTTCTAGACTAGACCATAGAATAAACCATACAATCCACTATATATCCATCATCCATCCTATGACCCTATCTGGAGATATACACGAAACAATTCCAGGTCATTTTCCCTGTATCCCAAAACCTATAGATCGAATCATGCCAGAGCTCGATATTAATTTTAGCCTTCAAGCAATCATCCTCGCTAACCAATATATCATGCCAGTTCAGGTTAGAAGGGCCTTTTTCACCTTAGATTCACAGATTCCATTAATACGCATCGAAGATATAAGATTTCCTAACTAGTTTTTCTACGCATATTCCATCCCTACCGGCTGTCTCGGCACGACCTCGGGAGGTCGGGTGTGAGGAAGAGTTATTTGTAAATTCCCATGCTCGTTTATCACTTTTCCATCGTACAGTGACACCTATCTGCAACAACGAGACATATATCGCTAACAGTGGGAGGTGTTGCCGAAAAATTATAGGGAGATGGGTATGACATTGAAGGTTGTATGGAGCATAGCCCAAGGAGTGGGGCTGAGTCCCAAATAGACACTAGTAATTATAGGTGCAGTGCGAGTGGCAAGAGGGTATATGAAGCATCCTCATTTTGTGACCATCGAGCAATATTAGGCTTTAGGAGAGGAGATGAGATATTATGAGTGTTTAGTTATAGAATGCCTACCTGCTGTTCCTCATTATGTGGAACATAGAGCGATCGAGTGTAGATCAACTCGACAGGATGCATCAGCAAGCACTGGGAGTGTTGCTCAACCATGCAGAAATATAGGACTAGATGGAGGAGCAGCAAGAGGCCAGGGTGGCGAGCATGTATCAGATTAGTATTTTACCACATAGTATGTGGGTTTTTGTATATGATTTGTATATAGATGATTTTATATATGAGCATTTTGAAGGTATTTTGTATAGACACTCAATGATATATATTATGATTATGATTTGAGATTGATGTG
This sequence comes from Taxus chinensis, assembly GCA_019776745.2. Lineage (NCBI taxonomy): Eukaryota > Viridiplantae > Streptophyta > Pinopsida > Cupressales > Taxaceae > Taxus > Taxus chinensis. Next base: position 3,063,854 of record CM034156.1, on the reverse strand, counting down.
TTGTTGATTTATTTTGATGTTAATGTTGTATATGAGTTGTGTTGATGTGATGCGATATATGAGTTTATGATGAGATGTCTTAGATATTGATGTTAGATAAGTAGATGTTTATATGTGATATTTGATATGATTTGTTGATTTTTATGTTGATATGATGTGACTCCAAATATAGTGATTTTGATATATATATTTTTAAAAAGTACTTTAATCATAGTTAAGAATAAAATATGAATTGTTTACTTTTAGACTTGATTTGATTCATATGTGATGAAATGGTAAATTAAATATATATGACAATGCACTTAAGGCCTTATGACAAATTTTAACATATAACTAATAATAATTAGTCACATGCGGGATTTTACATATAGATGGAAATGAGTTTGTATATCTTCCATCAACACGGGAAGGGTTAACACATGTAGTTTGTATGGGGGAAGTAGGTTCTCCTTTTCGATGGCTTATAGGATTATGCCCCAGCTAGATTCTTATTGCGTAAATTGATCGAGGTGGGAAGATTTCCTAGGATGATTTTTTATTTTTTGAACTTTGAAGGTTGATCGATGCAAGAAGAATTTTTGTTATTATATGGGTAGTCATCCTTCAAGGGAGTCATCTACAATTTTCATTTTTTAATTTTTGATAGTCATCCTTCATGGGATCAATTTATATTTTGATTGATAGTTTTCCTTCGAGGGATCAGTATGTATTTGATAATATGATTAATATATGTCCTTTAAGGGATCAATCTCTATTTTTAATAATTTTCATCCATATATATTACTGAATTTTCATTAGTATGCTAAGGGCATGCCCATAGACCATTTTGAGGAGGGGAAAAGATGTGTGTACAAACTACACATGGATAACCCATAACACATTTTTGGCTGGAAGATAAGGGAAAGGTGAGAGTAATTATTGCAAGGTTCTTGTTGAGGAGAAACTTGTCCATAAGAAAGATACAATGAATATAGTCGTGGTGTTCATCTTTAAGGTTGTGATTTATAGGATACTAACGGTGGACCACATGCTTCCAAATCATTACGAAAGTGAATGACATGCTAGTGGTGGAATAATATCTTTGATGTGACTAATGTCATGATGGTAGATATGCTAATAGTAGAAAGGCCATAAGTGCAAGGAATTCAAAGGATCCTTTTTAGGTTTATCATTGAGGGAAGTTAAACAATAGGCTCCCAACCCATATTTGTGAGTGATGACATATGGACTGATCCAGTTAGGGAAAAAAATTCCATGTTTACTCCTTTCCAGAGTGGTGAAATTTTGATTCTTTGTGAGGACAAGATCACTAATATTGAATTCACGCTCTTTGACATATTTTTTACATGCTCGTTTGATACACTCTTGATAGACATGATGATGTTTGATGGATGTTAGGAGATGCTCATATAACAATTCAAGTTGTGCTAGATGTTGTTGACGATGATCTCATCAGAGATAAAATATCTAAGGGACACGTAGGGAGATGGGATTTGAACTTCAAGGGGTAAGAACTCCTCAAAGCCATAAAATAAAGAGAAGGGTGTAGCACCTATAGGAGTATGGATGTTAGTTCGATAAGCCCATAGAGAAAATGGTATTTTGAGATACCAATTCCTACCTACTTGGTCAATCGATTTAATGAGAATTTTGTTGAGTGTATTGTTATAAGATTATGTTTGTCTGTTTACTTTGTTGGCATGTGTGTCCAACACTCCCCTTGATTTTGGTGACATGGACTAATCGTCTCTCATGGATCCTAACTCTGGTGATTATAACATAGATTAATGCATGTAGGTTTTGGTCTAATGACAATCGTGGTTCAAAAAATGGTATTAGAGCGACAAATCTATATTTTTAAACCCACCTAGGTAATGCTGGGGGGGGATTGTTGGCATGTGTGTCCAATGCTCCCCATGAGATTTGTGGCATGGACTAATCGCCTCTCATGGATCCTAACTCTAGCAATTGTAACATAGATTAACTCCTATAGGTTTTAGTCTAATGGAAATCGTGGTCCAACCTACTTGCGGATAATAGAGTGATGAAAATATTAGCTTGATGTTGAATGTGTGGCACAATTTCTTTATTTTTTAAATATTTTCCATTGTCTATGATAATTTTGTGAGGGATTTCAAAGCGAAATATGATGTGTTGATAGATGAAATTGATGATTTTATTTTCTTTGGTAGATACCAGGAGAATGGCCTCCACCCATTTAGTGAAATATTTAGTAGCATTGATGATAGAGAGATGTCATTGTGATGAACGATGTTTGATAAGGCCAATGAGGTCAAGTCCCCATTGTGAGAAGGGACATAGATCCTGAGTAGGTTGTAGGGCTTGACTTGGGATGTGTGTGAGATTGGAATGTTATTGGCATTTAACGTATTTCTTAATGTATGCACAACAATCTTGATTAAGGGTGGGCCAGTAATATCCCATCTGTAAGATGCATTTAACAACAACCATACCACTGATTTTTCAACCACACATATCGTCATGTAATTCTTTGATAGCTTTAGTAGACTCGTGATATTTGAGGCACCATAGTAAGAAACCATCAAACCCGCATTTGTAGAGAACACCACCTACAATGACATATTAGATAGAATTTTGAAGAAAAGATCATTTAGCATTTTTAGATAGGTAAAATGGTATTTTTTATTGAGAAATGTAGTCATATATTTGAGTGTACTAAATGTGCATTTGATTGTATTTGATGAGATTGATAGAGGGGAGTTCATTTGTGTGAGATGGTTGATAAAGTTTATGCACAACAATGAACAATTTGGAATCATTATTTGATAGTGGGATGAGTGATGATAGAGAAGCCATGGTGTCTGTGAACATATTAGAAGACCATGGAACTATTTGGATGGTGTATTGATCAAAGGCTTCTGAGAGGAATTCAAAAATGTTCTTGTACGTTTGTAAATTTTCATACTTGCATTGATAAATCCTTTGATTTGGTTTATGATGAGTTGAGAGTCTCCGTAGATGTCCAAAATTTGAACACTAATCATGACTATAGTTTGTAGACCCATGAGGAGAGCTTCATATTCAGACATTTTATTAGTGCATTCAAATTTTAATTTAAAGGATAGAGGGATAGGACCCCTAGGGAGGTATGAAGATGATACCGACACTTCCCCCCTACTTAAACTTAGATCCATTAAAGAAAAGTGTCATTTTGATAGGAGTATATTCTTTATCAATGGTGTTGATGGAGTCGTCGAGAAATTATTTGTGTGGTAGTTAATTGATAGGAAGGGGATCTTCTACGAGTTTTTCAATGAACTATTTCCCCTTAATATATTTAATTGATATGTTTTCTAGATCAAAATTAGTCATGAGCATGAGCCACCGAGTGATACGTTCATTGTGATATGGTTTATAATGCATGGATTTAATGAGATTGAATTTGGTGAAAACGTAAGTTTTGTTTTTAAGTAGATAATGGTGAAGTTATGAAGTATAAGGTAGAAAACAACTTTTATGCTTTGGTGTAATGGGTGTCATAGTCATGAAATGTGTGACTTATGTAGTAGAAAACCTTTTCTCTACTTTGATCATTTTAATCTGTTAGCATATCGCCAAGGGCATGATTAGTAAAAAATATGTATAGATAAAATAACTCCCTCGCGTGGAGGTGTGAGAACGGATGGTGATAAAAGCTATTCTTTGAGGTCCTCAAAGGATTTTTTATAGTTGTGATTTAATTTAGAATGGACATCCTTTCAAAGGAGATGGTTAAAATGCTCAGAGTGATATGAAAGTTAAGAGATGTCGCGTCAAACTGATTAGAGTCTTCCTTAGAGACTATGAAGTTGTTTAAGGTTAGAAGGAGGAGAAATATCAATGATGGATTGGATGAGCTAAGAAAAAATGATATTAAGGAAAACGATATGGTCTCTGCATTGTTTATATTTTCCTAAGAGGTCGTCAATGTAGTCTTCCACAGTTTTATGAATGAGATTGTGGAAGATGTATGGCATAACATGTTGATAGGTGGCTTCTACGTTTTTAAGTCCAAAGGGCATAAAATGGTATCATAAAGTCCCCCACAATGTTTGTAGAAAGAAGAGATTGTAATTATTTTTTGATGAGAAGGGTTATGCGAGGTTGCATCATATGTAGTTTCTGTTTAACAGGTTTAACATTAAAGGTCATGACGATGTTTTGAATCACGATGTTAGGGTCAATACCTAACATGTCACTATATGACCATGCGACGGCTTGACTGTGTTGTGAAGGAAAGTGGTAAAGTCCTTTAATTATTTTTAATCTAAGGATTGACCAACTTTACTACGTGGGGGTCTTTTGAAATCCCTATGTTGACATCGATAGTGGATTCATTAAGAAATGTAGATGTGTCTGGAAGAATATTCTTTTGAAGGTAATGATCCTCTACCCCCATATAGGATATGATAGATTGGTCATCATGGCATTGAAAAATGTCGATGGTAAGGGAATATTCATCTATCATTTTAGGTAATATGAGTGGGATGGTATTAGTTCCATCATTAGTATGATAAGTGATCAGTCCTAAAGTAATCATGTTGACTAAAAAAATTCAAATGGGATAGAAACATAATCATCTGTGTCGATAGGGTAATCTAATGAAAGGGATGACTTTGCTTCTATTACAGGCCCGAACATGGTGTGTGTGAAGGTTTTTGAGGATGGTTTATCAAACCCTAATCCATTATTTTCTTGAGGCTTGTGGGACTAGTCAAAGACCAAGTCATGTATTCCTTTTTTATAACATCATAAACTAAAACCTTTCCAGGCACAGTGACAGAGATACATCTATGTGAAGGACTAGTTATATAAAAAAAGAAAATTCAGATATAAACAGTTTAACATGGTGTTGATTATCATGATATGGGGAAGGATGATTAATTGCTTGAGGTTTTTCTGGGTTTATCAGTTTAACACCCTCCCTCTTAGGAGGTTTTCCAATGGCCTTAATGTTTTTCTCAATTTACAGAGCCATAGTAAAGGCCTACCTCAAATTGGTAAGGTTTTTGTCCCTCAAATAATAAACTTTCTTATCAAATGCATCTGAATACTTTATAAGACAAGATTCATCACATGGCCTTAAAATTACAGGTAATCTCTTCAGTGTCTCCATAAATAATATTAGTTTTAATATGAGGATGGCTGAAGGAGATGATATCTAGAATTTTGGGTTCATACATTGGTTAATAATTAGGCCTTCCATACATGTTTGGTGTAGGAAATGCGATAAGGTCCAATAAGCGATATTCTCCTAGCGAAATTTTTTGCCTAACATCTTTAAAAGAGTTTTCATTTGGTAATTTGGATGTCAATATGGAGCAACTGGTAGATACTTGATCAAAGGAGCTTGAGTTCATTTTTGGTATGAGCATGTCATTTGGCCAATAAGTCATATGTCATTTGGCCAGTAAGTCATAGGACCTCCATGTTTGTACTTCAGACAATAATGTAAGGTGGATGAGATACAACACATAACATGTATCCAATGTTGTCCTAGCAGCATATTATATTAAAACTCTCCTTCTACAAGATAGAAGAGTTCGTGATGACACTTAACACCTACTTTAATAGGTAGGATAACCATGCCTAGTGTAGGGGAAAAGGTGTCGTTAAAGGATCACAGTATTGTAGGTGACTGAGAGATGATAGTATTAGGTAGTTGAAGTTGATTAAAAGCATGTGAGGATATGATATTGATGCTAGCACCATTTTTTATCATAACTCTCTTAATGAGAGTATCATCGATATGGATCATGAAAAATAGTGGGAGATCATGATCTTTGGGCTATAAGGATGGGATCTCAGAATCACCAAAAGTGATAGTGGCAGAAATTTTGAGGGTATTGAACAGGTTTTCGAATGACTGGTGATAGTCAGATGGTAATGATATATATTGAAGCACTTCGTCATTGATTTTCAATTTTTCAAAGAGGTTTATATGAGTTTGTAATGGGATATTTTCACGGGAGCTTGATGAAGTTGCTTGATGATGGTATTTTATACAAAGGAGGTGGATTGTGTGTATAGAGCGGCAAGGATAGATACCTTTTCCTTATAATAAGGTAGAGGTTTAGGTGATTCAGGTGCAAGAGGGATAGAGACCTTGGGCCTATTTGATCTGAATCCTTAGGGTCTTGGGTGTGAGCTCTAGTAGTTATACGAACAACATCAATCTAATGGAGTGGGGTCTTACTGAAGAGGCCTCACTTTTGTTGGATGTGGGTGTGATGTTTGATGATGGTTTAGATATTATAGGTTTAGGGGTAGAATGAGATTGTTTGTGTTGATTTGGATATTTTAGATCTGTAGGAAAAATACCTTTATTGGCGAGACTCCAAATAATGACGTGAAGGGATTTACAATCATCAGTAGAGTGTCTTGAAGTATGATGGTACATACAAAATGCCTCAAAGTTGTACCAAGAGGTTTTTCGCCCTTGAAGGATAGATGATTTAAGAGGAGGTAACTGTACGATGGATAGTTGGATTAGCTTTTTAAGGGTTCTCGCAAAATACCATGTTGAAGGGACTTTTGTTTTGTATGATGGATTGAAAAGTGGGGTGGATGAGCCTATGTTTTGTGTAACATGTTTAGGTATCGGTCGAGGGATGACCTTAGATTCTATGATAATTATTATAAATTTAGATAAAGGATGAGGCCCTAGGATGGAAGGCAAGTGATTTACATCTTGTGATGCGGTGGTTTGACTACTTTGTGATACAATTTTTGTTTTTCTAGATGGGTGATTTTTGGGTTAAATAGTAGATTTGTGAATATTATGCAATTAATGTTGGTTGATGTGTTCATTGAAATATATCTTAGTGATTTTGATGATAGGTTTCTTTTCTAAAACCTTTAAGGAGGTCATGGGAGGATTTGAAGTGGATGTGGTATATGTAGAAGGGTATATGGAGGATGTTTCTAAATGAACAAAACATTTCAATTTTATGGCATCAAGCCTAATGCTATTTACAATAATCATTTTCTCGATACTAAGAGGGTTTTGAAATGGATGTGTCGATTGGGAAAATAGGAGGAAGAGTGATCATACACGAGGCTAGGAGCTTGTTGAAGATTGTGTTATAAGATTCCTTGATGGTTGTATCATTACATTGAGATCAAGTGCATTCTAAATCCATATGACCTTTGGACGTGGCTTTTACAAAGAGCACGCTTGTTGATCCTTTATATTTTTCATTACTAGAAGAAGGCTTGGACGAGGAATCAATATTTGGTTTCTTTGATTGGAGTTTGAATATACCATCCTCGAGGGCACAAAGTTCTAATTTTTGGGCCATGGAAAAGGCTTCGTCAAATATTTGGAAATATTGAATTTGAAGCATAGATGATATATTTTTAGTGCACGAACAAGAAAACAACTCAATAAATTCAGTTTTTGGAAGTGAGAAGGATAATTTATTGATGATCTCGTGTCAATGGGTGATGAATTCTACAACATATTTTTCTTCGAATTGTTTGATAGCATAAAGGTCAGTAATGGATATTTTACATGCAATGTTGATAGAAAATTGTTTTAAGAGCAATTGTGTGAGTTTTTCGAATGAGAAAATTGAATACGATGTGATACTATTATACCAATCCAATGCGGGCCCTACCAACTACATGGGAAAAATCTTCAACATGAGGTCTTGATTATGTGCAATAAGGTAGCATGCATGGTGAAAGGATCATATGTGCTATTGAGGTTCTTCCTTACTATATAACTTAAGAAACTTTAGAAGTTCCCAGTGTGGAGGATAAGATTTGTAGGGTACTGTACGTACCCAAAATTATAAGGTACTGTACTACCAGAACAGTGTAACAAGTGCCCCGATGATGATACAGGTCTCCTCGCAAGGTGTTTGGGATCCGGAAAATCCCTCGGAGTATGCGTTAACATCCCGCATGCCCCGCTTAGCCCCCGCGCCCTTTGTTTTCCCCTTTTTCCCTCTTTCCTTGGCCTCTTGATCTTCAGTGACGAAACCGCCACCCTGCTCAGAGCAGCGGTCCTGTGCGCATTTTCCAGAACGTTCTTTGACGTGAATCGCGTGAAATATCATGATTCACTAGCTTTTCCTTTCCGACTTAAGCATGCATTTATGTTTTTGGTCCCCTGGAATAGTGTTTTTCCTTTGTTTATTGTTTAGGAGTTCAATTTGGTTTTGGTTTTTGGATGTTTGAATTCCTATAAATGCATGGTTTGTGCATAAGCAAATGGTCTGCCCCTCATTCAATTTCATGCTCTGATTCTCATATTTCAGTCTTTTATTCTATGTAGAAGCCATAGTGTTAATTCCTTGCATGTTTTGATAGGATTGTTCAGCTGTTAGTAAGCCACAGACCCATCTTGTGCAGGCAGTGCTGTTATCTCATCCAAATCTAGTTAGAAGCTTGCCTTTGAGTTTCTCTTTGCTGTAGATTTGCTTTCATCGTATCTTGGTGTTCTTAGTTCAATTCATTATATGCCTGTTTAGCTTTATTCAGCTGTTGGTAAGCCACATATCCAACTTTTGCAAACAGTGTCTTTATTTTATCCAATCTATTAGAACCGAATAGCTTAGGAAGCCATTAAATTTGTAGGTTTTGCTCTTCGTATAGGATAGTTATAGGTTCTGGTCGCTTCATGTTGCATGGCTCACAGTAAAATCCCGCTAGGAATCACATAAGCCAAGCTCTGTACTCTTGTGCTATCCCTCTCCTACTCGCATTTTTGGTCTGCATTCTAAGTTGTCCTTGTTCCAAATTCTACTCCTATCGGTGCTAGCATTACACGCTTTTCTGGATCCACGTGAACACGAAAGAACGAGGAGATCATACTGAGGGGATGAGATCACACACACCATCGGATTCGCCACCATTCTACGGAATCCAGGTTTTAAATTTCAAAGTTCTAGTCAAAATCATATCAAATAGAGTAGTTAATTGCTTTATTTCAGTAAATTCTATTCTCGATATTGCCAGGGAAGCTGTGGGGATTGATAGTTTCTGAGAAACTATGATTCACTCCTCACTTCTTAGGTAGGATCGAGAATCTTGCAGGTAGATTAGACAAGCTGTTTTATTTATTTAGAGTAATTCTACAAAATCACACAGGAAAATAACTACACTCGGTTATCTTGTCTGTTTCAAATTATTGTTTAGTTATTATTGCTAGATACGCTTAAAATAGTTTGCTTTCCTTAAAATTATTAAAAGTTTTCTTAGAAGAATAAAATTTATACAGTTAGATTTATTTCACATAGTTAGAATTTTTTTCGTTACAGTTAGATTTGCATTTTGTTTCGTATGACAATCACGGGACCTCATGAGCCCAGGGAATATATATTTGAGCCAATCGTGCCTCAACCAAACCTAGTCACGGTAATAGTCCGCAACCCATAGATCGAATCACGCCAGAGCTCGATATTGATTGGAGCCTTCAAGCAGTCATCCTTGCTGATCGATCTATCACACCAGTCCAAGTTAGAAAGGCCTTCTTTGCCTTAGATTCACAAATTCCGCTAGTGCATGTCGAAGACATTAGACTGCCTAACTAGTTTGTCTGAATCCAATGCATATTCTACCCCCACCGGCTGTCTCGGCACGACCTCGAGAGGTTGGGTATGCGGAAGAGTCACTTGTAGATTCTCAAGCTCGACTGTCGCTTTTCCGGTGTAAAAAATTGGTGAACCCGACGTGAAACAAACGAAATTAGTGAAGCTGACATAAAACTTCCTAGTTTCTCGTTTGGAGTCATAATATCACGTTTCCTTTCACAAGTCACCTTCGCTCCTTCCCATTATTTTGCGGGTATTCATATACCCCCCGAATATGTTGGGATTCGATGCATATGGCAGACCCCTCTTGGGTCTTGAGGCATACTACGCCCAACAGAATAGGAAAACATCACCCTCTCTCTCAGTATGGGGCGACAACTATCTAACTAATCAGTTGTCAACACAAACCCCAAGAATCAGATATAATTCATCTTTTCAAACTGAGGAGTTAGATCAACCCCCTCGAACCCAACAAACAGAGCCTTCAAGTTCAAACAATATGACGTTTACCAGAGAATCTGGTTTGTCTCCTCAAATGCTACTCAAACCAAAAATTAGTAGGCAATCAGATCCATACCTGGTCTTAGATGATGGACAGCCAACACGTTATCCTAGGAGTGAACAACGCTCCCGGGGAATGTACCCACCTATAGGAGGTTTACAATTACAACCCGAGTTCTATCCTCAAGAAAATACCTCTATGCCACTGCATACAGGAAATATTCTTGGAGAAACTTGGCAAGATAGCGATCAGTTTATGACAGGATATCACGTACCTATACAACACCAAGGTATACAACCAACGCCGCTCAGGCAAAGTACCGTGACTTCACCAAATGAAGTCGTTTCAACGTTAGTAGAAAGAGTGAGAGGGTTAGAACTGGCTCAAGCAAGTCAAAATTCTCCATTCATACAAATAGGAAGTTCCAATCCTCCATACCACTCTGGCTAGGTAGATCTCCTTACGGGAGTAGGCACGTTAGGCATGCCTCCTCAATATCCACAACAAACGCTAACAAGGCCTATCATCTCTAACACTATTCCTCCACGTCTAGTGTCGAACAATCCGTTCCTTGGCAATACCCCGTCCTACTTAAACATATACTCTAAATCACCACAAGGAGATATGTTCTCCTCTCCCGGCATGTTTGCTCAAACGCAGGGACCTCCCTATGCCCCTGCCAATGCATACACTGCACCGTATCAACAACCTATCCCACCACCACTCCCTCAGCAAACACCATCAATGGTCGAAAGCTATGTGATAGGGACTTATTCAGAATACCTAAAGGAACCCTTAGATTTCACCATACGAAGCGTCATGCTTCCAAGACCTTTCCCTTATTTTCCCAAGTTCAAGGGTGAGGGAGATCCAAACGCACGTATCAAATCTTACACTACAGCCATACGAGAATTACTCCCTTGGGATGGGGTGGTTGCTAAAATATTTCCCAAAACCTTGGAAGGCATCACTCTCGATTAGTATTATAGAATACCTGAGGCTTCCATTAATTCGTTTAAACAACTCGTGTCAGAGTTCATCAAAGCCTTCGACATGAACAAACTATTGAGAACAGGAATCAGGGAATTCTTGCATATCAAACAAGAACACAACGAATCTGTCACCCATTTCATCCAGAGGTGGCGTATAGTTCTTTACTCTTCAACAAGTGCTCCAAACATGGATCAGATGGAACTATGCGATTTATTCCTTCATTCTCTCAGTAGAGAAGTGAAGGAAGAAGTCCAGAAGTTCCCACTAAGGACTTATGATGAAGTACTTGAGAGCGCTCTGCGAATAGATCAAGCAGCGATAGATAGTGGTCGTAAGACATATGGAACAAACGGGAGGTTAATCACCTCCACTCAAAACACTACAACTACCACAAATGTCAATCAAGGACCCAAAATCCTTAACAAAAATCGTGGGGTAACAATGGATGGGGTAACTGACCAGCCCAAGAGGGTAAATGTTGTTAATACTCCGTCACAAACAAACAACCAACGAAACAACAACTTTACCCCGACGGTCAATACAGTGGATTTTAACCATCCACAACAACAACAACAACAACGGTGAAATCCCATACAAGGGCCAAGCCAAAACTCATTTGGTTACCAAAACCAAAGTCAAAACCAGAAACAACAATTCCAAAACTTTAGTCCTAATAGGCAACAGTTTGATCAGAATTTTAGGCCACAATACACACCAAACCAACAAAACGGGAATTACGACCCCAATTCTTACTGTGGTTTCCATAAAATTTGGGGTCACGATACTAGAACGTGCTGTGACTATAATAAATTTATGCAATGCTTGCCAGAAGAACAAAGACAGTTCTTCACAGACCTGTTTTTGGCGGATCCCGTCTCATCATCACCAAATACTCTCGCAGGGGCAGTTTCTCCTCAAAATTCTCCCCTCAAGATCTTTAATGATCCACTCCCAAATCATGATAGCAATAGGCCAAATCCAACCGGAACCAACAAAGGTGTAATGACGGGAAACAATGATCATGAAGCCTCGACTTCATTAAATCCGTCAGTTGCGCCACAGTTGGGAGCTCAACCGAGACCCAAGATAGTCAATTTGGTAGAATTAGACGCTGAACTACCTATCGAAGCTATAACAAGAACACGAGATTATTTCTCTCAACCGAGCCCAAGTCATCTGCCAGACAGATAAGAGTCAGCAAATAGTTGAAAAACCCATCGGTGCCTATGATTTAATTAGTGACCTAACAAAGACCTTCTCACACATTTCATTTTTGGACTTACTAAAGAACTCTCCCCCTCACAGAGCTGCTCTTTTAGAAGCATTAGGTCTAGGCCATCTAATTAACATCACTCCACCTCCCAAAACACAAGTAAATCATGTAGATTTTGATATCCAGCCTCCGGGGCAGCCGGACAAGGATGTTGAATTCATCTTTGAAATAAGTAAAATGCCCACAGATGCTGAGATCGCACGCCGCGGTGACCCAGCCTTACACTTGCAAGTGTGGGTTTATAATAACTATGTAAAACGGGCAATGGTTGACGATGGGGCCGCAGTTAACATAGTCCCTTTCTCTTTCCTCCAAAAACTTGGATATGGGGAAACAAACTATTCCACTACTCGAAATACATTGAGAGGCTATGATAGCCTTAAAGCCACTTCGATAGGAACTATAATACTACCGGTCACCTTAGGGCCCAAAACCATCTTGACTGAGTTTTATATTATAGATCGGGAAACTAACTATAATATTATCCTCGGCCGACCTTAGATACATTGAATGAAGGAAATCCCTTCTACTTTATTTCAAGAAGTAAGATTCTTGCATCTAGGAAAGGTATTTGTAGCCAAAGGTGATCCAAAACCTTTCGATTTGCACCTAGCTGATTTAAAGAAAAGACTAGGGGTGCACTCAGAATTTGAACTTCCAACCAACCAACTTAATAAACCCTCTGACCCAAAGCCAGAGGAAAAGTTAGTACCTACGACGGATCTTGAAACTACCAGCATATCCAAAACAATTCCAACCCCTAAAGGTAAAACTAAAGAAATAGTATCATTAGGGACTACTGCGAAAATCGTTGAATTGATAGAACAAGATTCACCAATGTTCTTACCATTTGATTCAGTAGGCAAGGGATTTTCCCTAGGTGTTGGTTCCTTGCCAGCAGAGGATCTCTGTATGGTAGAAGTAGAGTGCGCAAACGCAACAGATGCCCCAACATCTATACTACCGGCTAACTATTGGACTCTCCATTTCAATGGAGCTAAATGTCGTTATGGAGCGGGGGCAGGTATAATTCTTACTTCGCCTGAGGAGAAATTCCTCCCATTCGCTTTTAAATTAAACTTTTAATGTACAAACAACGTTGCTGAGTACGAAGCCCTCCTCCTTGGCCTTACCTTAGCCAAAAGAATTGGTGTTGATAACATCAGAGTCCTGGGAGACTCGCAATTAGTGACAAACCAAGTTTCTGAAGTATATGAAACTAAAGCCGAACATTTGCAACTTTACAAAAATGCTGTATTAGATTTAAGCAAGGCGTTTAACTTTATATCCATTGAAGCAATTCCCCGAGAGAAAAATCTTCTCGCCGATTCAATAGCAACCTTAGCATCACGTTTTACTCCAAGCAATGAGCTAAAAGATACTCACTTCACAATATCTATTCATGATGAACCATTGGTAAAAACAATGACAAATCCTCTTTCAAGCAGAAGTGAATCTACCGTCCTAGACCATGTTGGAAATGATGCGGCTACTTTGGATTACTTAAATGCCTATGCAGCACTACATCTCTCCTATCACATGCTAGCTTTATCCTTGATTCCACATTCGTCTTCCTACTTCGTAAATCCCGTAACGGATCTTCCCTCACAAATAGAACCTAGCATATATGCAATAGGAAACGGGGATGATCTAGATTTACCTCCAGCACCACCTGATTTCGAAGAGGGTAACGCCTCTTTGATCGAAGAAACAATCGATGTCAACATCGGGACAGAAGATGAACCAAGAATATTGAAACTAGGTTCTTCATTAACCCAGAAGAAGTGGAAATACATACTCAGATTCTCAAAGAACATCAGAAGGTGTTTGCATTTAATTACAAGGAGATGACAGGAGTCGTACCCCACATTGTGGTGCACAACCTCGTCACTAAATCAGACGCAAAGCCAATTAAACAAAAATCAAGACCCATGAAGCCCAAAGTAGCTCTCATGGTAAAAGAGGAGGTAATAAAACTCCTTCAGGTAGGATTCATCAAGCCAGTTGACTACTCCCAATGGGTATCCAACATCATTCCCATTCTCGAGAAGAACGGAAAGATACGCATCTGCATAGATTTTTGAGATATCAACAAAGCGTGCCCTAAGGACAACTTCCCATTACCATCCATAGATGTTATTGTTGATGCAACAGCTGGTTTTGAACTCTTGTCCCTCATGGATGGATTCTCGGGATACAATCAAATCAGAATATCCGAGCAAGATCAAGCTAAAAACACGTTTATAAGTCCTTGGGGAACCTATTGCTACGCTGTTATGCCATTCGGTCTCAAGAATGCCCGTGCTACGTACCAGCGGGCCATGACATACATATTTCACGATCTAATTCATAAAATCGTGGAATCCTACGTAGATGACTTATTGGCTAAAGCTAAGAAGCGTTGTGACCATCCCGAAGTACTCCGCGTCATTCTTTCACGTCTAATAGAATACGGAGTCACACTAAATCCAGAGAAATGCATCTTTGGTGTAATAGGAGGGAAGCTCCTAGGTTACATCATATCGTCACGAGGGATTGATGTTGATCCAACCAAAATTCAGGCTATCCTCGAAATGGTCCCACGTTCGAGTGAATCTGGAATCAGATCATTTCTCAGAAAACTGGGTGCAATCTGGAGATTTATCCCGGACTTAAGCTTCGCCATTCATCCAATCAACAATCTACTCAAGAAAGACTATAACATTGATTGGACTGAAGATTGCAATGAAGCTTTTGAAGCAGTTAAGCATTTTCTATTATCACCACCTACGCTAATGCCACCTAATCTAGATCGCCCGTTAATTCTATACTCACGGGCTACCGATGTCTCGCTAGCCTGTATGTTGGCCCAAGAAGACGATAACAAGAGAGAACGTGCGATTTATTTCATTAGCTGAACGCTGCTCGACTATGAAACACGCTATACATAGGCAGAACGAGAATGCCTTGCCATAGTCTTTGCTATCAAGCACCTAAGACATTATATGCTGAATCAAGAAACGAAGATCATGGTAAAAACAGACCATTTACGAACTTTTCTCACACAAGGGTCCTTATCTAAAAATGCTGGATGTTTTATAACCTTAATGGGAGAGTTCGAATTAACATTTGTAAATCAGAAGTCGGTTAAAGGACAAATCATCGCGGATTGGTTAGCTGACAACCCATTAGACGGAG
Source organism: Taxus chinensis (assembly GCA_019776745.2). Taxonomy (NCBI): domain Eukaryota; kingdom Viridiplantae; phylum Streptophyta; class Pinopsida; order Cupressales; family Taxaceae; genus Taxus; species Taxus chinensis. The sequence continues at coordinate 3,048,349 of CM034156.1, read as the reverse complement.
GTGATCTAGTAGATTTAGACTTTCCAGATGAATGTGTATACTACATTGAAACACGACCCGCTATCTCTGAGTGTCCTTGGTACACTGACATCGTTAATTATATCATGGACCATACTTACTCGGAGGCAGTTACACCGCAACAAAGAAGGCAGTTGCGCATAATTGTAGCCAAATATGTCATTATAGAGCAGGTGCTCTATCGAAAAGCATTCGATGGAATGCTCTTAAGGTGTGTCGACACAGAAGAGTCCAAGAGGATTCTCCATGAATCCCAAAGTGGTATATGTGGAGGCCACTTCGGTGGCCATGCCACCGCTCGAAAAATACATCGAATGGGCTATTTCTGGCCCACTCTAAAACATGACGTGATAGAGTTTGCACGCAGGTGTCATAAGTGCCAAGAATTCTCCCACGAGATCCACATACCGGCACAAGCTTTGCAACCAATCGCTACTCCATGGCCCTTTTCTACATGGGGTCTAGACTTAATAGGGAAATTCTCTCCCTCATCCAAAAATGGCCATAATTTTATAATCACGGCCACTGAATATTTTACCAAATGGGTGGAGGCCATGCCTCTTACTACTGTACCTGGTTCTGTGATTGCTAAGTTCATTTTGAACCAAATCATTTGTAGGTACGGTATCCCAAAAATCATTATCTCTGATAATGGAACTTCTTTTTAAAATGAAGAAGTTCACGAACTATGCAGTAAATTTAAAATAAGCCATCATACGGCTTCCTTGTATTATCCCCAAGCCAACGGACAGGCTGAAGCGACAAACAAAACACTGAAACCCATTCTCCTTAAAACGGTAAAAGAAAACAAGAGAGATTGGCATTTGAAGTTATATCCGGCCTTGTGGGCCCACCAAACCTCAATAAGAACACCAATGGGAGCAACTCCTTTCTCGCTGGTATTTGGGGTAGAAGCAATTCTCCCACTCAAGGTTGAAATACCTAGTCTTCGCATTTCATTACAAGGAGTTCTGGATGAAAACGCTTACAGAGAAGTGCGTCTTTCCCAACTAGAAAGCCTAGATGAAACCAGATTAGATCCTGAGCAGCGGCATAGAGCTTATGCTGACCGAATGTGCCGGCAGTATAACAAGAAGGTTTATGAACGCGATATATACGAAGGTGATCTAGTTTTAAGACTAGACAGCCGGATCGACAAGAAGACCGGCGAAGGAAGGAAATTCCGGCCCAAATGGTTGGGCCCATACCGAGTCATGAAGGACTACGGAAATGGTGCTTACCTCTTATGTACGTTAGAAGGTGAGGAATTTGGCGAAACAGTCAATTCCCTGCACCTCAAACATTTCTACACATAGGCAGCTAACGCTACCTATATAACTATCTACATTGCATTTTCATATAGATTAGGATCATTTTGTCCACTTGTTCTTACATAAATTGTGATCAAGAAATCTATTCTCAAAGCAATTTATCACAAACTCGTGATGTTTCTGGCATAAAGTTCTTTAATCATACCTCTCCATCTTCATGTATCATTGAATCATCCTAGAATCTTTTATCAAATAAATCAAACATGACAAAGTCTTAACGGTAACCATACCAAGATCTACAAGTTTGTTCTCGCTTTGATTTCTTCTTAGGATAGGTGTCTTGCCTAAGGTCTATTCTAGAAGCTTCATAGTGTCACATCTATCCCATATACACATCTCTTTGGAAATAAGCATATACTGACATTTTACTCAAAAAGACAAGTCAAAAAGTGATTAAACAGAAAATTTTATTTTTACACATCTCCTTGCCTCACCAACCTTCGGTGATGAGCTTGCGTCTCTTACTAGTGACGTAGGGTTGGGAAAGGATGGAAATGCCCTTACTCGCCTATGCCTTGCCCACGGTGATAAACCCACGCTTCTTACTAGTAGCATGGGGCAAAGTGTAGGGGGTCCTCTTGACAAAGCAAACGTTAAAAGGTCATAAACAAACTATTCAAACTTTGAGTCAAAAATGAATGAATCAGATATTCAAATTTCCAAAAAGAGTTAAAAATCCTAAAAACCCAGATTTTGTCTACTATGTGGCCATCTACGGGTCTAAGTCTAGATAAACCGCAAAGCAAGTTGCATCCAAAACTATGAAGTCATTCAGGTAGGGTAGGCTTGTAGCTTCCAATTTGGTTCCGCCAAAGCTTTGTCTGTCTTTCATCACTATCATTTCACCATATTTCATAACTTGTGCCCTTCTTGGCTCTTAGTGATGAGCCCTAGCATCTTACTAGTTGCGTGGAGTTAGGAGTGGGGCAAGTTGATCTATTCATCATACTGGTTATTTTCATCACTTTGCCAAAACAAACATGAGGTATCCAAATTGCTCACAGAAGCTAAAAATCAAGATCACAATATATCTACAGTATCACGTATTAGCATCATGAAACACAAAAAGAAAACAAACATTTGCATCATTTGTTTTCCATTGCATACATTCTAGAAAGCATATAAAACATACATCGTAGTATACACGAGGAAGCTGGAAACAGAAAAGGAAAACATGAGTGACAAGTTTTGATCCAAAAAAATGAATGCATATATATAAATAATCAATGTTTATTTACAATGCCATCAGGATCTAGGCATGGTCAAAACGCTTAAAGATCCCGTGATATACAAAAGAATCTATAATACAAAATACATAGGAGCCAAGTGGTCTCTCAACCCCTACGCGACCCCTCTAAAGGTGCGCGCCCTCGCCTAGGGCTCCAGCTACGCCAGCGCTCTGAATGCACAGAGGGCTCAGGGTCATGAGGGGCAGCCACGGTCTCACCACGAGAGTGGCTCCTCATAAGGTGCTCAGCTGTCCTATAACCCGCTAACTATGTGCGAAGAGTCACACCATCCTGGCCACGTGCCAAATGGGAGCGAAGACGTCGGTATGCCTACCGGCTGCTGAAGGCTCCCCGGAATCTACAGATAGCTCCGCACGGGTCCTATCCATGGGGATCATCAGGGAATCAGTGCATACCCTGTGGATCAGATCCCGTCACTCGTCGACAGTCTCTACAAACAAAGGAGAAAAACGAATTAGAAACCAAGCAAGAGGCTGAAAGATACAAGATAAAAACACAAGGAGAGATAGCAATTAAAACAAATCCTAAATTAAACAAGCAATGAAAGGAAGAAAGGATAACTTACTCAGATCACCGGGCCTCCAAGATGGGTCACTAGGGTCGGCACCCGCCGCGGATGCCGCTGCCGACTGAGGGGCTGCTCCTGTAGTGGGAGCAACATGACGCCCCACAACGGACTCATCCTCTCCACCATGGCCCTGGGAGAGTGGCTCCTCTGAGACTAGAGTGTCTCTCTCTACGCTCTGCTCGACCCTCTCCGCCTACAAAATATCCTGAGTGTCATGCCACTCAGGATTGCTATCATCCGTCTGCTCCTCTGATCCTCCCTCTGTAAACTCCTCAGAATCGAAGTCAATATCTATGGGGTCATTGCTGCTATGAGCAGGACCCACGGTAATCTGAAGTAAAGGTGCCTGAGGCGCACCAGCTCTCCCTCTGGCTCGAACTACCCTCCTGGCTGTAATGGGAGTGCCAGGAGTGATCACTGTCCAACCACGGCCTCTAGGCCCCCCTCTGGCCTCACTGACTGATCTATAGACTGGCGCCACTGGGGGAAGCATGCCCACATATGGAAGGCCAAACTGCTGAGGAACTCTGCCAAAAGGGTGTACCTCCACCCGTCCCATGCGGTCGATAAGCTGCCCTGTGGTGGAGCAGGAGATCAATGTAAGGGTCTCCTCGCCCCATATGCCGGCCATAAGCCGGTACGGTGTTGCCTCCATATCTGTTGTGGTAAGGGAGGCAACTGGCTGGTGAGGTGCTCTAAGCACCGACATATCTGACCATCTGGCTACCCTCACAGCCCCTGGATCTGCCACCTCTACACCTCTGCCATAAGGAATAAAATGCTCATACACCCAACTCATGACTAGAGTCGGGTGGCTTAACGACTGTCCCTGCAAATGGACCACCCTGTATAAGTCATGGTAGGTGGTCCCTAGAATATCTGCGCCCTAGGCGTATATCCGGCCATGCCCCTCTATCTGTGCAATGATGGGGGCCCAACAGTATAGTAAAGTATCCCCTCCCTTGTCCCCGATCAGCCTCGAGGCAAGGATCCCCATGATAGCCTGTCGAAATACGGGGATGGGAAAAGGAGGAATGGATCGAACTCTCACTCCCTTCTTTGACCCCGTGGAGATGGCTGCATCCCCCATGTAGCCTGCCCACTGTGTAATCTGTGCTCGGGACCCTGCCGTCTCCAGTGTGAGTCTCCTCTCGATGATCGGGACCCCCAAAATATGGTAAACATCCTCCAATGTGATGGTCCACTCACCACGGACCCCTGGCAATCAGAAAGTGTTCCGATCTGCATCCCAATATGAAAATAAGTCACAAAGGATGTGACTAGATGGTGTGACATGGGGCACGCGCGATATACACAGTATGCCGGCCCTCTGTAGCGTGTCCTCCTCGTCCTGAGAAAGGGCATCCAATACCCCAGAGAGCCAATCACACTCTCTCTCTCTCGGCTCCATCTGTTATACTCCGCTCTCGCCTGCATGCACCCAAAAACACACAAAACAGAGCAAGTTAGTGTCTGAACAATACCAAGAAGGTCATAAAAACATATAGAAGTGTAAGAAAATACAAGTGCAATCTCGAAAATCAAGTTCTTTTACATTCTAGTCAGAACCACCGCCCTGAGCAGGGAGGCGGTTTTGTAACCGCCGCCTAAAGGGCGGCGGTCATGTAACCGCCACCCTGAACAGGGCGGCGGTCATGTAACCGCCGCCCTGGCCAGGGCGGCAATCGCGGTCCGAAAACCCGCACGGGTTGCTAACCCCAAAAAGCCCAAAATGAGGAAAAATAGACCATTTAAACTAAAAATGGAGCCTACCCAGTAGGCACCCCCCCTAGGTGAACCTTTTGAACCTAACATTTTCAAAAATAACCCCCCCATTATGACGAATTTAACATTTCAAATTTAAAGGGGGAAAAACACAAAATGGAAGAAAACCAACCTGTGATTGCTGAGGTCGGTGTTCCACACATGGAGGCATGATCACGATCTCGCTGCGAATGTTTTGACTCTACTCGCATGAGAAACCATCACTGTCGGTCCCAGAGCTCAAAATCAATCAAATCAACTCGCGCAAATGAATAGGAAAATGGGCCCACTTTCATATATATATATCATTCTATTTCGTTTTAAAATGACTTTTTCACAGGTTTGGAGCGTTGATGGAGGTAAGTTTCTATCCCCGCACGAATGGTACGTTCTCATTCCCTATTATTTTAGCATTTATTTTCCAAGTTATTGCATCTATCTGCACTTGAGCTCTCTTTTCATTTTGCAGGTAGTGGGAATTTCGAATGGCGTCATCTCAACACACGGACGAGTAAGGTATAGCTTCTAACTCCCCATTTCGGGACTGTCATACTTGGACCCACCATTTTATGCCTCTTCATGGCTAAAATGCTTCTCTGAGGGGGAAATATGTACGTACCCAAAATTGTAAGGTATTGTACTGCCAGAACAGTGTAACAAGTGCCCCGATGATGATACAGGTCTCCTCGCAAGGTGTTCGAGATCCGAAAAAGCCCTTGGAGTATGCATTAACATCCCGCATGCCCTGCTTAGCCCCCGCGCCCTTTGTTTTCCCCTTTTTCCCTCTTTCCTTGGCCTCTTGATCTTTAGTGACAAAACTGTCGCCCTACAGGGCGGCGGTCCTGTAACCGCCGCCCTGCTCAGAGCAGCGGTCCTGTGCGCGTTTTCCAGAACGTTCTTTGACGCGACTCGTGTGAAATATCACGATTCACCAGCTTTTCCTTGCCGACTTAAGCATGCATTTATGTTTTTGGTCCCCTAGAATAGTGTTTTTCCTTTGTTTATTGTTTAGGAGTTCAATTTGGTTTTGGTTTTTGGATGTTTGAATTCCTATAAATGCATGGTTTGTGCATAAGCAAATGGTCTGCCCCTCATTCAATTTCATGCTCTGATTCTCATATTTCAGTCTTTTATTCTGTTTAGAAGCCATAGTGTTAATTCCTTGCATGTTTTGATAGGATTGTTCAGCTGTTAGTAAGCCACAGACCCATCTTGTGCAGGCAGTACTGTTATCTCATCCAAATCCAGTTAGAAGCTTGCCTCTAAGTTTCTCTTTGCTGTAGATTTGCTTTCATCGTATCTTGGTGTTCTTAGTTCAATTCATTATATGCCTGTTTAGCTTTATTCAGCTGTTGGTAAGCCACATATCCAACTTTTGCAAACAGTGTCTTTATTTTATCCAATCTATTAGAACCGAATAGCTTAGGAAGCCATTAAATTTGCAGGTTTTGCTCTTCGTATAGGATAGTTATAGGTTCTAGTCACTTCATGTTGCATGGCTCGTAGTAAAATCCCACTAGGGATCACATAAGCCAAGCTCTGTACTCTTGCGCTATCCCTCTCCTACTCGCATTTTCGGTCTGCATTCTAAGTTGTCCTTGTTCCAAATTCTACTCCTATCAGTGCTAGCATTACACGCTTTTCTGGATCCACGTGAACACGAAAGAACGAGGAGATCATACTGAGGGGATGAGATCACATACACCATCGAATTCGCCACTGTTCTGCGGAATCCAGGTTTTAAATTTCAAAGTTCTAGTCAGAATCATATCAAATAGAGTAGTTAATTGCTTTATTTTAGTAAATTATATTCTCGATATTGCCAGGGAAGCTGTGGGGATTGATAGTTTCTAAGAAACTATGATTCACTCCTCACTTCTGAGGTAGGATCGAGAATCTTGCAGGTAGATTAGACAAGCTATTTTATTTATTTAGAATAATTCTACAAAATCGCACAGGCAAATAACTACACTCGGTTATCTTGTCTGTTTCAAATTATTGTTTAGTTATTATTGCTAGATACGCTTAAAATAGTTTGCTTTCCTTAAAATTATTAAAAGTTTTCTTAGAAGAATAAAATTTATACAGTTAGATTTATTTCACATAGTTAGAATTTGTTTCGTTACAGTTAGATTTGCATTTTGTTTCGTATGACAATCACGGGACCTCAGGAGCCCAGGGAATATATATTTGAGCCAATCGTGCCTCAACCAAACCTAGTCACAGCAATAGTCCGCAACCCATAGATCGAATCATGCCAGAGCTCGATATTGATTGGAGCCTTCGAGCAGTCATCCTTGCTGATCGATCTATCACACCAGTCCAAGTTAGAAGGGCCTTCTTTGCCTTAGATTCACAAATTCCGCTGGTGCGTGTCAAAGACATTAGACTGCCTAACTAGTTTTTCTTAATCCAACGCATATTCTACCCCCACCGGCTGTCTCGGCACGACCTCGAGAGGTTGGGTACGTGGAAAATAGGTTTGTTATAGATTTTTTTGTATGATAGGGTGTTGTTAGGTCCGATGGAGGAAGCTTCAAGACTAGAGATCCTATTCATTAATGCTTGTAAAGGATCATTTTGTGATGATTGTTGGGGGTTTAATGAGGATGGGTTAGGTTGATTATGGACATGTTGGTTTTATTGTTGATATAACTGATAGGGTAAAGGGATGTTATACTGGATGGGAATACTCATGGGAATAGTGTAGGTAGGCTACAAAACTAAAGGTTGTGATGGTTGAATGTAATAATATTGGATAGGAATGGACATGTTGATAAGGGGTTGCGATGGTTGTATATATTGAGATGGGATAGAGGTGTGGATGATATGTTGAGATGGTTGTGGTATGTTTTGAGATGGAATGGAATTATTGATAAATGGTTGGGATGGTTGTGTTGTGAGAATGGATTTGTGAGATAGGGGTAGTTTATTCCTACTGTGAAGAAGGGTGAGTGCTAGCGATATAAATTATATTAATAAGGGCTATTAATGATGGGATGGACATGACCATGTTATGAATAGAGGATGGTCATTGCTATGAAGGGATGGGTTGAGACACACTAAGTGGGATGGATATTGAGCTCACCAAAGGAATAAGAGAGATACTGGAAGCTACACGATGAGATATGGAAAGGGAGGTGTTAATATTGTTTTCAAAATATGAAGAGCATGATGAGGATGATTTTTGATTGGTTATGTCTAGTGATGAGAAAAAATTAAGATCAAAACTGATAATGGAGACTGACGCAATGGGAAATGATGTTTCTGACCCCCCAATAGTGGAATAAGGATGAATCTGTAGGATGAATGACACATGATTAGGGTCAATAAGCTAGGAAGTATTGAAGGTGACAGTACTGATAGTTTTTTTCCATTGAGGTGTGGGATAATGGAGGAAAAAATATGGAGAAGTAAGATAGGAATTAAGAGCCATTAGATTTGAATAAAAAAATTCTTTAAAGACTCGATCATCGCTATTGAAAAGGTGAGGAATGGATGGATTATATATTTTTGATGTGGTTGATTGACTACTAGGAGAATGAGGAGGTTCTTGATTGGTCACAGAAGGTGACCAAAGTTGTTCTATTATGCCTGGAATCTCATGAAGGTGAGAATGGATATTATCCAGGGAAATGGAGACAATCAATCATATTGTCAAATTCTTGTAGATGGGATTGTTGTCTGGTTAGAACCATGAAATAAAGAAACAATCACTAAAGAAAAAGAGAAAACTACATGGTTGATTATAACAACACAAACAAGTCACACACGAGGTTTTTTTATTGTCTTGACTAAATTAGAAAAAGTGTGAAATGTGGAAAATGGAAAAACATGGTACTAGGAGATGACAGTCTAAGGCTGGTTGTAGGTAATTTTTAAAGGATGGATTCCTTGATATACCCAAATTTATGTGAGGTCTAAATCTATGTTTTTTTGGTTTGAGGTGTGATATTGGGACCTACCCCCTCACTTCACAGTCCTGTAATGATAAGGTTATCAAATGCTTAGCCAATATACCACCCACCATATTTTTTATACTCATCCAAAACACTGAGTCAACTTATCCTCTTGGTGATGAAATCCAAGTAGGTTCACCTATGAAGGAATGTTTAGTTATAAGTTATGTTTAATGTGGTTTAGTTTTGTGTGGAGGTAGTTTTGTGAATGCAATTCCTTGAACTCCTAGTTAAGTTATGTGAGCAAGAAAGTATGAGTATTTTTTTTAATTTCCAAAGGAAATTTTTTAATTTGATTAGAAAAAAAACACAAAATGTGATGCTGGAAGAAAATGATGAAGGAAAAGAACATACCTGTAATCACTTTTCCATTTTATTTTTCTTTGATTTTTAATTTTTAAGTGAAAACAACAAGGTGCTTCAAGTTGAAATGTTAGATGAAATAGAAAACAAAGGAGATGAAAGATAAAAAGAAAATCTAAATGAAAAAGGGACTAAGAGATCCCACTGGATGTGCTAGGATGTTTAAGTTGTTTTTCAGTTAGGTGTTATAGATGTAGAAATACCAAAAAAATAAAATGGGAAAGGTTTACTGATACTTGCGATGAAAATTGCAATGTCGGGGTGATTGAATGAAAACAATAAAATAGGCTCATCCTTTAACCGAGTGAGAAGAACTTTATGCAAATACAACTAAACAAAAATATATTAGATAAATATGATAACAATTTACTCAAAAATTGCCGATCCTAGGAATGTAAGGGGACTTTCTTGAAGGGTGTCAACTAATTTGATACAATTAATTTATCTTGATAATGATAAGATAAAATGATGAAAATAATGATTTAAAACTTGAGTGGGATAGTGAGACCCTGTTCATCTTCGTAAGTGGCCCAAGTTAGGGCAGTGATAATCTCAAAATCCTCAAATTAGTTGTACCAATATTATTTAGTAGATTCTCATTCTTCTTTAATTATTTCTATATGATCCTTGATGTCCTTGATGATGGGAGAAAGTGTGATGGAGCACAATATGAGTTCATAGACAATTTCAAATTGTTCCAACATGAATGAGTATTGGATGATCAAAACATCATATATGCTGGTAATTGGGTGTGAAAGACTTGGAACAGTCATTTGCGAAATATCCATCTTGAAAATAACTTGTTAGACTAGAATAAGATATTTTTAAATATGATAATGCTAAGAATGATAAGAAAACATAGGGATCGAAGATGATTGTTGATTGATGGAGATGAAAGACAAGATGTTTGTTTTGACAAAAGGATGAATAAAACAGACAATAATAAGTGCCATAATAATATTGATGATGCTAAGGTAGAGTATAAGAAGTATAAAATTACGTAAGATTTAGAAAATAGAAATATAGATATATTTGTAGAACTAATGAGGAAACAAGAGGATATGGATACCGATCAATTGTAATTAGAATTTGATGGAAATCGAGTAGAAAATGATTACTTTGAAAAAATACTTGATAAAACATACACTGATTAATAACATACATATTTAGAAATGATGAGGTAAACTATGAGGAATCCAGGAACCTTTTAGATTCTAAAAATAAAGATTTGGATGCGTTTAGGAGGATAATAAAGGAAACAAAAGTATGGGGACTGATCGAAGGTGTTCGATGATTGACGATGATCTTTGTTTCAAATACAGTATTCCAAATATTTAATGAACTGGATAAATTAGAGACAAATTTTTGAAATGGTTTGTAAGGTGATGTAGAAAACAAATTGTGGGCTATAAATGATGTAAATTTAATTGAAAAAATGAAAAACAAAGAGCACTAACCTTGATGGATAGTCTAAAGGTGATGAAGTTATTCAACAACTGATTAACGATCTGATGAGGCTTCTGATCTCTTTGGCAAGGTTGTGTTAATGATCTTGAACAAAATTTTTATGTTTTTAGGTGCAACAATTCGTCCTCACACATAGATTCTCACTAGTTGGGAAAGGGATAAATAAGAGGTTGATGACATAGCAATGATTGTTGGTCCATCGCGATCACCATTGATCATTTCCCAAGAGGTTATAAGTATATCAAGAAAAGGTGGAAACCATTGTATGAGATGTTAGGTTGTTGGATGGATGATGGGAGGTTAGGTATTTGGGTTATGAGAGGCTAGGGGGTTATGATGGGTAAGTTAAATAGGTTAGGTTGGTTTTGGGTGGTTAGGAAAGGGTAAATAGGAGTTACACGGGTGATTTTAGTTTTATGACGGTAATTTTAAAGTGTACTTAGGATAGTGATAATAATACATTGTTTATGATAATGTACTTAATGTTTATTGGCTCACATAGGGATGAAGAGAGTATGATTCTATAGTAGGGATTAATGTAAGGATGAAATGGATTGATTTTTCTTATAGTGTGAGCTTCCATTTAGATAACCAAATTTAGAGAAACCTTACTTTGTTTCTTTTGCAAAATAGAAAGTTTTCGACCATGATTATGAAATAATTGTGATGTTTAACCCATTTTGTGCGTAAACAAAGACACACACATGCAACAATACAAAGAAAACTAAATACAAACCCAATATACCACAATAAATGGATACACCATGGCTATAAATGAACCAAGATGATAAAATAATAATTCTTATAATTCGCTCCAAGGAGAATTAACTAAGATAAAAGTTAAAACAAACCCAATATAAAAAGTAAAAGTAGTCGCTCCATATCTATAAAATTAAACCAATATGATATTGAATATACCTTGTAATTAGTCAAATAATTGACTAAAAAAGTAACTATGCAGCATAACTATTATAAAGACACTTAACTCTATCCTTAATGTGTTCCACAGTGAAGATTGAGTGACTTGGTTTTCCCCTAGCAAGGATGCGTGCAAGGGGTAAGATGATTTTTGAGTGATTAGGTCATTTCCCCCATGTAAGGATATATGCAAAGAATTAAATGAAATCCAATATTTCCCCAATAAAGGATACACACAAGGGATTTAGATTAGTTTATTTTGACTAATTGATATTTGGAACTGATACCAGGATAAGAGTCAATGTGTTGAGCTTTGGGATTTTTTGTTGTTGTAAATGTTATGGATTTTTGGACAAATTTTTAATTTTTTTTAGATTTTTGAATGATTTTATATGTTTGTAAAAAATTTGTAGGTTTTTTATTTTATTTAATAATATTTTTGGAATTTTTGGAGACATATTTGGATGTTTAGGGATTTTTTATATCTTGAAATGTTTAGTATCCAATGAGATACTCTAGGTGATCCATGGCCCATCCTAGCATTCATAAGAACACAGGATCTCTATGAGACCAAGGGATGAATGAAAATGAATATGAGTGAATATGTATAGTATAACTAATGTTAAACATCCTAACTACAAGGAGAAAGTGACATAAATTGGTTTGGGATGATATGGTAAGAGGAATAGAATGAAGGAACGATATAGGTGGTTATGCCAAAATGCCCCTAACATATAGGGTACTCATGAGGAGTCAATAATAGAATATTTTTAGATGAACCATTTTCATGGGTTCTTTAAGCTCTTGGCCATCTTAGTGGATAGCTTGTATGCATAGAATCTGAATTTTGCAGTGAAAACATAAGGACCTAACTAATTAGGTTCAACTTTTCCTTTCTTTTCTTAATATTTTGTTGTGTTTTTTCTGATTTTATTTTAGCATAAGGTCACCGATCTCAAAATTTCTAGGTTTTATCTTTTTTGTGTAGCTGCGAAAATTTTGATTCTGATAGACATTCAAATGGTTTAAGGAACTAAGGATATTTTCATCCAGGAGGTGAAGTTCAACATGTCAAGTCTATCTGTATTCAACTTCATTCATTCATTCATTCATTCATTCATTCAAGTTCAATATTTCTAATTCCTAATCATGTAGACCCTACTTCTCTACTTACCCCAACTTTGACATTTTAACATTACCGGACCACTTACGACAAATATTTACTTTTACCACAACATTCCTATTGTACTTTTGACAATTACCATACTATACATTATTGGCGGCATCGTACTGGCAGTGCCGTTATCTTCTATCGGACGCTACTACTAATTATACTTAAGAATATCCTATTCCTAATACATACATTAATGAAATAGAAATTACGGAGGAAAATTTTAGTGTCGACATCTTCCCCCTTCCTAGTTTCTACTTCGTCCTCGGAGTAGACTATTCTGGTGCTTGGAAAATCTTCAACTTGTCATGGTTGACCCATTTCATAATGGGAGTGCCATCCAATTCCTCCAGTCGGTACATACCATTTTCATGCACAGCTACTATTTTGTAGGGCCCCATCCATTTTGGAAGAAATTTTCTGTCTTCTTTTTTTGTATCTGGAATCATATACTAGAACCAATTCATTCACATGAAATGGAGACCAACGGATCTTTTGATCAAAGTATTCCTTCTGCTTCATTTTCTTCTTATATCTTGTATCCTTAGCTATTTCTCTCATTTCCTCTAGCAAATGAAGATGTACCAACCTTTCTTTTACTGAATCACTTTTATCCATCCTTTCATTTTCCATAACTCTGACTGTGGGAATATCAAACTCAATAGGAAGAACTGGATCAATGCCATAAGCCAACTGAAATGGGGAGTATCCTGTTGCTGACTTTGATGTTGCCCTATATGCCCACAATGCTGCATGAATCCTCTTATCCCATTTATGTAGCTACAAGGCTGCATCTTTTGCTAGAATTTGACACAACACAAAATTTGTTCGTTCCACCTGTAAATTTGTGCTTGGCTTGTATGTTGTTTCCTTCCTGTGATTAATAGAAAACTTATTGACTAGGGCTTCTACCACCTCATTAATGAAGTGGCTTCCTTGATCTGTTACAATTTCTAATGGACAACCAAATCTGGTGACAATACGTTCATATATGAACCTTGCCACTTCATCCATGGAAGTTGTTTTCAATGGCCTAGCTTCAACCCACTTGGTTAAATAATCTGTGGCAACTACAATATACTTATTTTGGCGTGAGGTAGTTGGAAGTGGACCTACAATGTCTATTCCCCACTTTTCAAAGGGACCAAGTGGAAGAATAGGGCATAATGGAGCTGATGAAGTCTTACGGTTACCATGTGTTTGACAAATATCACATGTCTTACAATAATTATAACAATCTTTAAAAAGAGTGGGCCAGTGATAACCTGCATCCAAGATCCTTCTTGTTGTAAGTTGTCCAGAGAAGTGCCCTCCACATGTACCATTGTGGAATTCTTCTAGCATCTCCTTCCCTTGATCACGTCCAACTGCCCTCTTGTACTATCCATCAGGTCCTATTCGAAATAATACTCCATGCAGAATAGAATATGGACAACTGGCTTGAGTAATATTTCTCTTAGTCTTTGCATTGGCACCATCAGGAAACTTGAATTCATTCAGATAATTCCAAATATCTATGTATTCACTAGGGATTGTGTCAAGGGAGAACAATGTTGCATCGAGGAAATCATCATCATCACAAGATGATCCTAAACCATCATAGGCTCGAGAGAGTGCATCTGCATTGACATGCTTCTTTCCTGGCCTATCTATAATATCAAATTCAAATTCTTGTAGCAAAATTATCCATCTTGCTATCCTCCTTGATGGGTTAGGCTTATTGAAAATATATTTTAGAGCCTGATGATCTGTTACAACTATAAATTTCTACCCTAGCAAGTAATTTCTAAACTTCTTTACAGCAAAAATGATAGCTAGAGCCTCTTTTTCAGTTACAGTATAATTTAACTCAGCACTGCTCATTTGTCTGCTCCCAAAGTAAACTGGATGTTCATTCCCATTTTCATCATTTTGGCTCAAAGTACTTCCTAGTGCTGCATCTGAGGCATCAGTATACACAATGAATGGCTTGCTCCAATCTGGATTCTTTAAAACAGGTGAAGACACCAGGGCTTCCTTCAATTGTCCAAAAGCTTCATGCGCCTTATTTCCTGGTTCATAAGTAACATCCTTCTTCAAGAACTGGGTTAATGGCTGTGCAATCTTTGAGAAATTCTTGATGAACCTTCTATAGTAACCCACATGGCCTAAAAATGATCTCAACTTACTTCTATTCATAGGAAATGGTAAATCTTTGATTTTTGAAACTTTATTAGGATCAGTACTAATACCATCTCTGGATACAACATGCCCTAACAAAACACCTTTAGAACATCCAAAGACACACTTTGTAGGGTTTAGTGAGGCTTGTGCTTAATCTAACCTTTGAAATGTTGTTTCCATCTGGTGCAGGTGGTCCATCTTGCTCCCATAGATGTAAAAATTGTCCAAAAATACTCTGATGAAGTTCCCAATGTAGGGTTCGAACACCCTATTCATCAAACGCTGGAACGTTGCTGGAGCATTACACAACCCAAAAGGCATAACTCTATAAGCAAACATTCCCCAAGGAGTGGTGAACGTGGTCTTCAACTGATCTTTCTCTGTTATACGGACTTGGTTGTATCCATTATATCCATCAGCAAAACTATAACACTCCTGGCTAGCTACTTTGTCCAAGATCTGATCTGAGAATGGAAGAGGGTAATGATCCTTCTTTGTTGCCTTATTGAGCTTCCTGTAATCAACACAAATACGTAGCTTCCCATTTTTTTTATTGAGATCACAATGGGAGAAACCCATTCTGAATTCTCCACAGCAAATATGAATCCTGCATCAAGCAACTTATCTATCTCTTCTTTTACAATCTTGGAAAAATTAGGATTCATTCTATATGGCATTTTTCTTTATAGGCTTAGCACCATCTACCAGCTCAATAGAATGTTCTACCTTACTTACTTGACGAAGTTCCTTGTAATCAAAACTGAATATGTGTATGTACCTTCGAAAGAGCTGGAGGTAGGATTCCTTCTCACTCTCCATCATAGCATCACCAATCTTTATTTGTTGGAGACGATCATCAACTTCTTCTTTAGATAATTTTATGGGGTCATGAGTCGGTGTGACTAGAAGGATATCCATGACTGAAACATCAATTTCACTTTCTTCATCTTAAGTGTCCACTTCACTGGTACTAGAGTAATTAGAGGATGTCCAATCATCAGTTTCATCACTTGAATCCACAGGTTCTGCCTTATGATGCCGAGGGATCACGTTTATCTTCACCCTCTCTCTACCACGTCCAAGTGTCATGAAACCTTCATTCCATAGTAGTTTCTTGCATGAACTCTCCTTAGCCATGGTCTTCCCAGCAACATTGGGTACACAACAGTACCATTTTTCATCACCTGAAATTCTACCACACATACAACACCCATAACAGATATTGCCACATTTGAAACTACACCTTCTGGTTTAGTTTTTCCCTTATTTAATGACCTTAATAGAAGTGTTGAAGGGTGATCAATTTTTAAACCCAACATATTCATTACAGACTCGGTCATTACATTAACTGCAGCACCTCCATCAACTAGGACATCATGAATTGAAATACCATTACATAATACCTCAACTTGTGGAGCATAGGGATCCGCCTCTGCCTCTAAAACAGGGACCTCAACCTCCTTCCTTCTTTTAGCATTGATTCCACTTCACATCTCCCGCCTCTTCTCAGAAGACATAACCAAGAGTTGACCATATGTAATATTTGCAGGCCTTTTGGACAGATCTTCCAAGATGGAGTATGGTCCTTGCCCCTGTGAAATCAGAAAATCCTGCACACCCAACTTTCTTCTCCTATGTTTCTTACTAGTTTCTCCTTTCATCTTCTTAGGATCATTTCCATCTTGATTATCTTTTTATTTCTTTCTTTTTGTTACAAAAACATCTACTTCATTATTTATGCTCTTATCTACTACATCAAAGGAATTCACAGGTGCTTTTCCTTTATCATTATCTCCTTTACCAGATGTAGAAGCTCTATCTGGACAATTATACTTATAATGACCCTTTTTATAACAACCATAACATACAACTTCAGAAATATTTCTTTTTGGACCTCTATCTCCTCCCTGAGAACTAAATTCCTTTCCTTGAAGAAGATTAATAGTTAACTGACCCATCTTCTTGAGTAGATCTTCATACTCAGTAGATGTACTAGGAGAAATATTTGTGCTCACCGAGAGTGGTTGTGGATTCTGGACCAAAGGTGTTGGTGTAGGCTCTACTTTAGCAACAATTTCTTTGGGCTCCTCTTCCATGCTTTCTTCTTACCTTCTTGCAATCTCCTTTGCTTGTTCAATGGTATCTGGGTGGTCATACTTCACTCGTTGTCTAATCTCTGGCTTCATCCCAAGAATGAAGTGCTTACATAGGAGATTATCCACGCCATTCATCAACCCATCCGCTAATCCTTCCTTCCGGATCTGGGCGTCGAGCTTCCTCCTTAGCTCTAGAACACGAGCATGATAATCCCTTATCTTCTCCTTTTCTCCTTGGGATAGCTTTGTGATATCGATCATGAGATCTGCATATCTCTGTTGTTCACCAAATTCCTCAAGAAAACTTTTAGTTAATAAATCCCATGAGTTTTTCACATTATCACCTAGTGTTTCAAACCACCTAAGGGCTGAACCATCCAAAAAGGTAGGAAAAAATTCAGTCCATTGTTCCCTTCTTATAAGGCCATTACAAATACAAGATCATTTAAACTCTTGAATGAAAGAGGAAGCGTCTTCATTAGATTGGGCTAAAAAAATAGGAATCTTCCCCATTTTCACAAGTAACCACAGTGAAATACCAACCCACAAGTACAATCAACCAGACTTATGTGCACAAATAATTGAAATCACTATAATAGAAAATAGAAATGACCACGGTAAACTATGGTAAAACTTGAATTACTGCGGTAAAAACTGACTTTACTGTGGTAAACTCTATTCACAGTAAAAAGTGAAGTTACTGCGGAAAATACTATTCACGGTAAAAAGTGACTTTACTGCGGTAAATACTATTCACGATAAAAAGTGACTTTACTGCGGTAAATACTATTCATGGCAAAAATGACTTTACCATGGTAACTACTATGCACAGTAAAAACAAGGTTACCCTCCAAATGATTTTTGACTAAGTGGGAATATCTCTCCAGAAAATCCACCAACGAGGAATGGTCCCGGCAACAGAACCAAAATGTCATCACCAATCCGGCACTATGATAATTCTTCACCGGGAACTCCTCGTGCTATGATTATTTACTAATGCACAGCCTTTAGTTTGGTGGATATAATCTGGAAACACAACAACAAACATAACACAAGAATACCATCGACTATGATAAGAAGGAATGATGACAAATCTGAAATATCAAAGTAAATTATAATATTAACATGAAATTGTTACAATCTCACCCATGAGGTACTTCAAGTGTTATTGACTTCACTTGCCTTCCACTAATACTATGGGAGAAACTTTACAATTACACCTCTTGATGGCTTCTTCGACACACCTTTAAACTGATGGCTTCCTTTACACACTTCATACAATATTTCTCACTACTTCCTTCTATGCTAAATGAGGGGGGTGGCCTCTTTATTTATAGAACTTCCAGGCTTATCCATCTTATCTCTAAGATAGGATAAGAAATCCACTCTGACGAATCATATTCCATACCTTAACTCTTATCTGTACATGTAAGCTTATCTTTTAAGATAAGATAAACCTTATCATTTCACATGGGTTCCACATTTTTAGACTTTTTACAAATAAAATACACAAAATATTTATGACCTCACTCCTTGTCCTTATTATCAATATAATATTTCTAATTCCTAATCATGTAGACCCTACTTCTCTACTTACCCCAACTTTGACATTTTAACATTACCGGACCACTTACGACAAATATTTACTTTTACCACAACATTCCTATTGTACTTTTGACAATTACCGTACTATACATTATTGGCGGCATCGTACTGGTAGTGCCGTTATCTTCTATAGGACGCTACTACTAATTATACTTAACAACATCCTATTCCTAATACATACATTAATGAAATAGAAATTACGGAGGAAAATTTTAGTGTCGACAGTACCATTATCAATAATAATGGAGGAAGGGATGTTGAAAAGACATATGATATGGTTACATATGAACATGAAAATAATATTACCATTTAAATAAGTGAGAGGAATGACATGTACCAATTTGGTAAAATATTTAGTTGGAGTGGTAATGAATGTATGGCCATTGGAGGATGTGGGTTTGATTTTTCCTATAAGGTCAAGTCGCCATTAGCAGAAAGGATAAGGTGTGGTGATTGGTTTAAGAGCTTGTGAAGGTGCATAAATGATATTGCCATGTTGTTGGTATGATTAAAAAAATTATTGAAAAATTTATAGGCATCAAACTCCATAATGGGTAAGTAATAACCCACACGTAAAATATTTTTTTAGCTAAAACCATGCCACTTTTGTGTGTGCCACATATACCATAATGTATCTTGACTGGATTTTGGTTTAATTTATCTTGATTGAGACATTAGGATATTTACATCATATCTTCTTCAATATAAGGTTTTAGTGAGGATAGTATAATGTGAAGCACATTGTGTTACGACTTGTTTGTGTTGGGAATTCATATTTTCAAGAAAAGTTTTAATTGTGGATGAAGCTATGCATATGATGATACCAAGGTTTCTCAGGACCAACTATTTCAGATATCATGGTTGACTTAGGAAAATCATACGATATAATCAAAATATGTTCTATGAGAATATCATTGTGTGTTTGATTTGGACTAAACTCAACAAGAGATTCGATAGTCTCCATTACATCCGCTGACCTTTTTAGTGTGCGAGGAACTTTCTTAAAAGTGATAGGTTGAAGGTAACCTTTGAGGATATCAACCATGAGCTTGTCAGGGACTAGCCTGTCATCCTTGAATTGATAATCACCGATGACTTATTTGATGACCAAGAGCGAATCACCATAAACTGTCAACTCCTTGAGATTCCATGAAATAAGGAATTTAAACCCAATTATGAGAGATTCATACTCAAAAATATTGTTGGTGCAAGGGAAGACAATGTTGAAATATTTTGGAATGACATGACCATCCAACATGAGTAGTAAATTGCTATCTCCTTGCTCATGGCTATTACATGAGCTATCATAAAATAGATTACAAGAGTGTACTGCATTAATATAAAAGAGTTCCTCATCAGGAAATTCAAAGTGAAGATTTTTAAATCCTGGTAGAGGTGCTATAAAAATTTGATCTACAAGGGCTTGTCCCTTGATATCTTTTATTGACAAACTCTATATCAAATTTATTGAGTAAAACAACCCAACTAGGCATTCTTCCTATTAGGACATGTCTAGATAGTAGATATTTAAGTGGATCTACTTTTTTATAAGATTATTTGTATGGTTGAGAAAATAGTGATGTTGCTTATGAAATGTGAAAGCCACTTCTAGGCATACTTTCTCAACTTTGGAGTATTTGAGATCATGATCAATCAAGGTTCTACTAAGATAATATATAATGTGTTCTTTTCCTTGATCATTATGTTGTGATAACAATGCTCCTATTGCATTTTTGTGGAAAATGTATAAAGAATAATTAGTTTTTATAGAATAGGTGGCATGAGGATTAGAGGATTTGAGAGACATTATTTCAATTTGGAGAAAGAGTCCTAACATTCTTGATTCCATTTAAATTATACATCCTTTTGAGCAACTGGTTGAAGTGATGGTACTAGTCTGCTAGCTATGAGATGAAACATTTGATGGATTGGATTTTTCATTGAAGACATGTTTATTGTATGAGATTGTGTGGAGGATGCATGTCCATGATAGATTTGACCTTTTTGGGGTCAACTTTAGTACCTCTCTATGATAAAATGAACCCCAAAAGCTTTCTCAGAGTTACACCAAAAAAACATTTCTTTAGATTGAGTCTGATCTTATATTCACACAACCTTTAGTAGATGTGTCTTAAAACCATTGGATGATAAACTGTGGCTTTTGATTTTGAAAGTATATCATCTACATAATCTTCCATAATTTCGTGCAGCATGTTGTGGAATATAACTATCATTTCTCTCTTATAAGTGGCACCTACGTTTTTAAGGCCAAAAGGCATGCCCTTATAGAAAAGTGTGCCTCATTGGGTAGAAAATGTATTTTGGGTTTATCTTCTTTGGAAATTTGTATTTTATTATAACTAAAATCCATCCATTAGGGAGATTGTTTCATGGCCCAATGTAGAGTCTAGAGTCATATCAATATTTGGTAGTGGAAAGTCATCTTTTGGACATGCTTTGTTTACATCAAAGATGTCTATACAGATTTTGATTCCTAGACTTTTTAAAAACCAATAAATTTTTTGATATCCACTCTAAATAGTCAACTAGTTTGATAAAATCTACTTCTAAGAGTTTATAAAGTTCATATTTGACCAATAATACAACTTTGAGATGCATTTTCTTAGTTTTTGATTGACTAGACTTGCATCCGACTAAACCACTAGGTGGTGTACCACAAGGGAAGGATCCAACCCTAGTATATCCTTGCATTTATATGAAAATAAATCTTGGAACTCAATAATAATTACTATAAATTATTATATTTATACTTTTATTAAAATTTCACCAAGTTTTAAGAGTTTAGTGTGCTCATTTGTGCTAATATTGATGTTAATGGTGTCTTCTACTAGCATTTTTTATGTGTATTTTTCTTGAAATGATGTTGTAGGATGATGGAGATGTAGATTATATATATGATTTTAAGGATATTCCCCTCTCTCTAGTTCCTCAGAAAGGTTTTCACTAGGATATATGTTCTTTTTATTTTTATTATCTTTCTTTTTTTCAATTTTTGTTTCTCAGATAGTGACTTAGTGAGGTTTTGACTATGGGAGATTTTGTTTTTAATTAATTTTTTTCTTTTTTTTTAGACAAGGGTAATTGATTTCCTTTTAAAAAGGGATTTAGCATTTAGGTCGATATCGATTCCCTTCTTGTGACCGGAAAGGGGTATACGGTCCCGAGTCCTGATAAATAATTTGATGGCATCATAATTTTAAAAGAGATCCATATATATGTGATTTAGTTGATCCTAATTTATGAGATTAACATGTATAAGGTCAAAATAAATGGTGTGGATAGAAAGTTATTTGAATAGAATAGTGTCGACTAAGTCATAAAAGAGGCTATGTGGTCTTAATGTCCAATTCAGTATCCTCATCACTAGTTGATACATCAATTAATACGGGCATTGTTTGAAATGATTTGAAACCTAGACCATAACGATAAATATTTTATATATACATGATAGGATCAAGGTGACCTTGTTCATTTTTTATGATTTCTTTACCTTTCGATTGCATGTTTTTCATCATTTTATTCACTTTACTATAGTCAGGAAATTCGTAGCATATAGCCAACTGATCTTCATACAACCAAGAGCCCATGGAACCATGAATGTTTTAATCCTTTAGATATGCAAATAATTTCCAATGAGTTATACCAAGATTGTAAATGGGATCCTCTTTGAGGTGGGAAGCATTAGGATTACCATAACTTTGTGGATATAAAGGTAATTTTCCAATATGTAAAGTATTTTGGAAATCATATTCGCCAATACCTTAGTCAAGAATCTTAAGTTTAGGTGGAGAAGAGGACGTAGAAGGTTAAAGTTTTATATGTATTTCTAGATCAATGTGGTTTTCATTTATAAATGGAATGACGCAAGGAGTTGAAGATCTATCCGCAAAAGGAAATAATTTGTGAGCTTATATCTCCCATCTAGGAGCTTATAATATTCAAATGGTTTAGTATCAATGAGTAAGGTAAACTCTTTACCTTTGTTAGGGAACTTAATGCATTGATGGAAGGTGAAAGGTAAAAATTTCATAGCACGAATCCATAGATGACCAAGGAAAATGTTATATGAGTTTTTAATGTCCACAACATGACAAAAGGTGTCCAACGTTTGAGGTCAAACCTTTATGGATAATGTGATTTTACTCGAGGATTGTCTTTCACTATTATCATAACCACGAATAGTGATGATGTTAGTTCCTATACTTTCCTCATTATGACCAAGGCATCTTAATGATTTCATGGAGAAAATATTCAATGCAACTTCATTTTTATTAGCACTCTTTTTATTTTATGATGGGTTATGAATGATTAAATATATAACAACTTGTTATTTAGATATTTGGATTCAAAAGGTCATGAGGACCAAATGAAAGGACTGGACTACTAGGTGATAGATTTGTAATCAAGGCATGAAACTGTTGGTTATTGATATCCTTAGGAACACATGCATCGTGAAGTGCCCGAGTAAAGATGTATTGAAGCACAGGTAATGAATTAATAAATTCTATGAAGAATATTTGTGAAGGCATTTTCTCTAATTGTTTGATAATATTATAAGAATCATAGAAAGATTTAGCTTTAAATATATTTGGATCAGCGGTAGGGTTGGGATTAGGCGTTTGAGGCATAGTTTATGTGGAGGGTTTCTTTGTTGTAGGTACCCAAACATTATTCTTTCACATAGTCATTGCATAATTAGGAGAATTGATTTTGGCAGTGGCCACAAAGTTAGGTGTATATTCTATATGTGAAATGATGGAATTGAATTCAACATTGTTTGAGGTTTAACCCTTGTCTTTGGATTTTTCGTTCGTACCATGTTTTGGAAAGTGGACCTTGAAAAAATTTGATTTCTCATTTGGGATTTTTGTGTTAGATGTGTTTTCAATTTCAATATCTCCACGATCAATTAAATCTTGAATGTAATGACAAAGTTTCATCTAATGACTTGTATAGTGGCCGTTGATACGATGGTACTCACAATATTCATTTTCTTTGTACCACATTGGTTTTAGTTTCCATTATTCAAAGGTTATTGATATGGGATAGATGATCATATTTTCACTCCCTAAGTGAAGGAATATAATATAAATACTTTCTCTTAGTGGCATGAATTTTCTTCATTTGAATTCACATAGTGTAGTTTCTTTACTAAAGATTATGATTGGTTGATTTTTTTAGTTTTGATTGATGATTTTACAAATTTTGAACATGGCGAGAATTATTGATCCCATCATTTACTACATTTTGGTTTTGATTGATTAACTTTGATTTATCTTAATTTTGATGATTATCCTTGTTAGATTGATCTTTTGAAGGATTTTTTTAGTAAGACATTAGCAATGAGAGCCCTTTTGATTTGGGATCATTTTTCAATTACTTACTTGAAGTTTTTTAAACAATGAATTTTCATTTGGAATGATAACTAAAAATTAATATTTGGGATTAAGATGTTTACCAATTATTTTTTGGGTGTGGAACAACGGAAACATCTTGTGATTCCTCTCCATCGTTGAAGAAATGATGATAATGTTTCGTTATTCCTTTTCTTTGTATTGTAAAGGTCCATCATAATGACTTCAGAATCTAGGTTAAAAGAGAAGTGTTTAACAATTTTTTCTCAATAAGTTAGCAAAAGTAGTGATTGAGGCTTTTGGAAGGTGTAAAACCCAATCTAAGGCTTGTCCCCCTAAACTTTTTGGGAAAATACACAAGAGCTAGATGTTTTTGTAGGCTAGTTCTTGGTATGCCATGAAGAGTTCTTTAACATGTTCTCTTGGGTCGTGTTTCCCTTTATACTTATCAAATTTAAGGGTTTCAAATGATTGAGTAAATGGTATACGCACAAAATTTCTTTGTCAAATGGATATGGAAAAAGTTCTTCAAATTTAAATTGTTTAGTTCTGATTTTAAATTTCCATTTCTAGGAGACGAATAAGGTATCAAAGTTTTTTCATTCTTATGTAAAGTTCATCAATTTGTTTGCAAATTTCCATTCTTGTTTTAGTAATCTTGAGTAGGTTGTCCAACTTCTTCCTCTTTGTCGAAACTATATTTTCCACCTTAGAGGATTTATATCAGAAATGGTCAAATATCATCTCATAGCTTTTGTTATGATTAGCCGCCATTTTTTGTACTAAAGGTTAGGAAGCTAAAGCTGAGAAACGGTTTGTGATTTATGATTGAAAGGCTGAATTTTATCTTGATTAGATGTCTTAAGTTCTGATCACTGGAATTTGATAGGGCAGTTTGATTCCCCATTTCTAGGAAACGAAGAATGATATTGATGTTTGATTTTTTGTGGCTTGATAGGTAAAATATTGTCTCTTTTTTGTTTTGAAATGCAAAGTTTAATGAAAATGCAACAAGCAAAATATCATGAAATGGGTTTTCTAAGCAAGGATCTTATATATCCAAAATGGTATGAAGATCTTTCAATATATCAAAGACCTGATATGACCACCATATTTACGTGGACTATAAGTGGTATGGGGAGCCCTTGGAATACTAAAAGAGACCCATCTAGTCATTACTAGCCCTCTTAGAGGTTGTGAATTTATTTTACTCCGATTGATTTTGATTGATTTTCTGAAATTTGGATGTGTGATAGCATAATGAGGTATATGTTAGATGTAGGTATATTACCTTATCTCTTGTTCATTTAAGTACTATTAGGATAACTATTACATTTGTGTTAGCCTCACTACACTTGTTGGGTTAGCTTGCTTGGATGTACTAGTTGTGTGGATCTTAGCTTCTCAGATTATGTAGGAGTTAGCTTATCTAGTTGTTATGGTATAGTTAACTTGACTACCTTGTATCAGTTAGTCGGAGTTCTTCACCACTAGATCCTTAGATAGTCTAGTTGCACTACCCTAAATCTATGGTCTTGACTAGTTCTTTGATGACTAGTTATTTCCTTGATTTCTTGATCTTGAATTTATGGCTTGATCTACGACCTTGACTGGTTCTTATATTGTTATTCCTTGCCTATTTAAGCAAGGCCCATTCTTAATGTATTGCATTGAGTTCCATAAAAATAGATGATATTGTTTCTCATTTGTTTGCAAAGGTTTTATGTAAAGTTATTATGGCGAATTGCTTTCATCTTATATTGTGGTGTTTGATTAGCATCTGTGTTCTTGTCTTGGTATGATCTGGTTATCGTTCCTTTCCTGCAATCAGAGCTGGAGATTGCTGTTGACATCCGTGCTAAGTTTTATTTTACAAATAAAATCTTTGTATATTCATATATTTTGGGATTTGGTCATATTTTTTTATGCATGCATTTTTATGCAAAATCTTCTTATCCGGAAGGCATGAAAACCCTAAGATTCCTTAAAATCCTTCAGCCCTTGGTCATATGGTATGGTCATATGAGGGATTAAAGCTTGTGATTCCTACTAAGTAGGTGCAAATAACTTCCCCTTTAATTTTATCTGTGTGGTGAAGGCAACAACATTTTGTTTTGTTTTAGTGGCACCTAAAATAAATAACAGAGCAAAATATTAAAAAGCTTGTAACTTTTGATCGGTAACTCGGTTTTGAGTGTTGTTTTTTGCACAAGTGCTTGTTTTTTCATTCTCTTTCCATTGGAAATATTTATTTTGAGACTTGCACTATAATTATAAAGTGCCAAATATGGAGGAGTGTTGTAATCAATTGTGGACACAATTTTTGCTGAGCCCAAAGTCCTAAAATTTTGGGAGTTGCATTCTTATCTCTATCATAGATTCTGAGAATAATATGTAGTGTGTGGAGTTCAAGAGGATATTGTAAAATTTGTGGAAGAAAATAGATCACTCAAGAAGTGAAATTATCTTCTACAATCACTCATTCATGATAAGGATACAATAATACACTCCCTGCAGAACAAAAATTGCTAGCCTACAACATCACCATCATATTGTGGACAACCATATCCATGCTCCTAGTCCACTTGCAGATGTTGCTCTTATACCCACTGACATTGATCTGCCAGTCTTTGAGCTTGAACCTACTTTTGATGCTTCTAAACCTGTGAGGCTTGTTACTACATGCTCTTCCACATCTGTGCCTATTATAGTACCACATGTTGTGTATCCTACTTCTCCTCAGCTGCATGAATTTTTTAAGAAGCATACCACTGCATTCAATTATCGCATGCTCCGTTCTATGGGTCTCACTAGCGGAGTCATTGAAAAACATTCATAGGGTATTTTTTACTTTATTCCGCATGTTAAGTGGAATTCTCACCATGACATTGGTTTTTGTGTAGATACTTCATTGGGATCACAAATTGACAACTCCTTTTTTATTCGCTTGACTCTTTCTGAGGATCATGAGCAACACATGAGTTCTGCACCTTCACTCAGGCTTGAGAAACTTGAGATTTCAGCTGTTAGACATGATCAACCTGACACACATTCTGATGTTCTTTTGCATGCACCCATTGTGTATTTTACACCAAGTCATATGCAAGTATCTTCTTCATCCATCTGTGTTGATTTCGGGTGGATATATGATCACTCGTGGTGGCGACATAGGCATTCATTGAGAGGACTCTACAGGTATGGCTCCTCCACCATTTAGCCTCTTGCTCCACTTTCTATACCTTATGCATTGTGATGCTTCTTGTTTTGAGCATTTTTCTTCAGCATGTGTAGTGTATCTCTCTTGTTTGTTGAGAGATTTTGTATCTATATTTTCGACACTTTTGGCATGTTGACATTATCTCTTATGGGGGAGCTATTCTGGTGGAGCCCAGTGTTAGTTTGTCAGTGTTCAATTAGTTGTTTTGACAATTCATACAGATTTGTAGTGCCACTCCACTCATTCAACCGGTATGGGAGGGTGTGGTGTTGATCCTGCTTCTTTGGGTTTTGTGTCCTTGCCTTGTTACCTTGGCTTTTCTTGGATTGTGACACTCTGGATTTTGTGTCCTTGCCTTGTTGCTTTGGTTATTGTTCTTGGATTGTGGCACACCTATTTGCAGCACTTGATTGAATTATGTTTGGTGTTTTTTTTTACACTTTCGACATCACTCCGTTGACAGTCTCCTTGTATGGAGCTATTCTGGTGGAGCCCAGTGTCAGTTGTTTTTGAGTTTTGTGATTGAGAAGTGGATTCAGACCATAGTGCACACAAACTTCTTCAACATTGTACAAGCTTTTTTGAGTTGAGCTTCTTGGAATGCCTTGGAGTGGGTCTTTACTCTCTTTACTTTGTTGTTACTGGTTTTGGGTACCTTGCGGTGTCCCTTTTTTCCAAGTTATTGTACATGAGTACCTCATTAGGCCTATTTGTTGGGACTCATATTGTGGACATGCCACATCTATTTTGGCCCCTAGCTTCACTTGAGGGGGGGTGTTAGAGTAGGTATTTACCTTAGCTCATGTTCACCAAGGTACTTTATTTACCTTTATTGTATTTATCCTCACCTAATTATGTGTGTGGATATTTATTTTATCTTATTTAGATATTAGGAGATATTATCTAGTTGTTAGGTATAGTTATTTCCTTGATCAATGGTATTGGCTAGATCCTTGATGTCTAGTTCTCTCCTAAATCTATGGTCTTAACTAGTTCTTTGATGACTAGTTATTTCCTTGATTTATGGCTTGATCTACGACCTTGACTGGTTCTTAAATTGTTATTCCTTGCCTATTTAAGCAAGGTCCATTCTCAATGTATTGCATTGAGTTCCATAATAATATATGATATTGTTTCTCATTTGTTTGCAAAGGCTTTATGTAAAGTTATTCTGGCGAATTGCTTTCATCTTATTGATCTTGGTGTTTGATTAGCATCTGTGTTCTTGTCTTGGTATGATCTGGTTATCATTCTTTTTAGTATAAGACTTTGACGTGATTGATATTTTATTAGATTTGGAAGTGGGTATATAAGGTATAATACTTTAATTTGATTGGATAAATTTGGATGATGATTTTGACTCTAATTTTGATTGGATAGAACACATGTTTTGATTTGATTCTGTTTTGGATTGGTTTGGACTTGGATTAGAATAGATGCTGATTTTGATTGGATTTTCTATCCGAAGGATAATAATTTTTTTATTGAGATTGTGTTGTGGAACATAAATTCTAATTAAAGGATAATATTTACAATACAATTTTGTTTGTTTTATCTATAAAAAAAAAATTTCAAAGAACAAGTAACAATTATTATTATTATTGTTGTGGCTTGATATGAAAAATATCTTTGTGAAATGTAAATTTTATATGAAAATTTAACAAGAAGAATGTCGTGAAATGGGTGGATGCAAGGCTCTTATCACTCCAAAAAGATACGTCTTTCGATATATCTTAGAATTGATATACCAAATTTGTATGATGAAAAAGTGGTACGAGGAACCCTTAGAATACCAAAGAGACTCACCTAATCATTACTATCCCTCTTAAAGGAGTGAATCGCCACTCCAATGATGGGTTTTGTGACTAGGTGGCAGGGTAATGAAGAATGATTTTTGTATGGTGTCCTTATTTCTATTTAAAAAATTTACATGGACACTGCAATAAACTTCATTGTTACAGTTATTTTAGGCATAGAATCCAAATAACCCATCATGAAAGCTTTACATGTAAGCAAGGGAAAGAGGCGAGGAAAGAACAAAATGTTATTTTGAGACTAGGTCTCAAGTGAAATGCAATGGAGTATGAGTGGTCAGTGGAAATGAATTTCATGCCACTGATGTAGCTATGTGGTGATGAAATCAACATCGCTACGTGAAAATAAAAATATGAAATAATTAAAAGGAATGGTTATGTCCAACTTGAAATGTGTCAAAGAAATGTATAATTGACAAGCATAAATAAAATAATGCGTGAGTTTTAGCAAATTTTTAGTAATATTTAATTTTATTTGACAAAGGAATACTACATGCAAATGTGCTAGTATTTTTTGCTTGATTTTTACTTCTCTTTTATTGCAATATTTACTAATTATAAAAAATCAAGTTAGCTAAATACAAGAAAAATTAACTTTGAACATTTCTAATTCTCAAGATCACCCAAAGGGCATGTGAGAAGAGCATAGATGTATTGGTTACAAAAAGATAAAATCTATATAGTAAGATGGTCTAGATTAAGTTATGAAAGCAATCTCAATCACTTTTGATTCTCAAGATTGCACAAAGGGCGTGAGAGAAGAGAATAAAAGACATCAATTATTAAAGTAAAAGATAGAAAATGAGAAAATAAATAAATAAAAATGATCTATACTAGTTGGGGAGAATAATTAGAAGTGTTACCCTCTACTTTTTGTAAAATCCCACAAAAAAAAATAAAAAAAGAATCTTATAAACAACTAATATAAAGTTACTTGAACTTTAGAAATCCGTAGATTTAAAACATAGAACACTAGTGCATATAATATGAAAAAAACATACATTGTATACCAGACACACTTGAAACCTATGTAAATTTACCTAATTAAAGCGGAAACACATCGAATGAAATACAAATGCATTGAATGCAATGCAAATGCAGGTACCATGAAAAAGACGTAGATCTAAAAAAACACAATTTGAATAATATTAGAAATGGATAAACACAAAATATGATGAAAATGCATCCCTAATCATATAGATGCAGGGATTAAAACATAGACACATGCCTACACAACAAAGAAATTTAGTATGAAACACTAACACATCGAATATGAAGAAAACATGTGATTAATTATAGAGATGAAAATCTAAGACACTATAGCAGAACACATGCTATGCTAGCACACTGAAAGGAATGAAGATGCAGAATAGGTAGCTACATGAATAAAATGAAAACATGAAAGAAAATTCAGAGTTTTTGGAACTGCTCGCAATCTACTCCATGAAATGCCCTGAAAATTGGTGAATAGTCATTAAACAAGGAAAACAACATGATTTTTTTTTTAAATGATAAAAAATGGATAAGAAATATGTGGGGCTCCCACCATGAGTGCTAGAAGTGTATACGAATAAAATTTGAAATAAGGAAAGAAAAAAACAATATGCAAACCTAATCCTTCATATCTCCTTGCAACCTTGGATGAGATTTTATGAACATTGGACTGAAGCACCGATCTTGTTGAATCTCTATGATCAATTGGATGTGGATGCTCCAAAAAAATTGAATGGAATTCGATTTCAGCTATAAGAAATGTAAATGAATGATTTAATTGATTGATATATTCTTGATCAAATGTACATCGCAATGGTGTGTAAAATTGAATGAAAATTTGACACAATAACAATGCATATTTTTAAGCTTCCGAAGATGAAAAAGGAGAGGAATCATGAAAAAGCTTTGGTCTTACCTTTATAACTTCATAGGGGATGATGATTCCTAGAGCCTTGCATGGTGTGGATTGAACTGTATCTGATTTGAGATGAAATAATTTCAATAGAAGGTGATTGAAAATACATATGTCTGAAAGGTTTTTTGAGATCTGATTGGCAGGATGAGCTCCCTTGATCCTGTAGCTTTATGTTGGTGAGAACACTGTTAGTGACTTGGGTGTAGATGTCGCACATAGGTTGAAGGACCTTCAAGGGAAGGTGTGGAAACCGATGAGATTCGAGAGACCTTCAAGGGAAGGTGTTGATTTTAGGTGTCACTAAAAAAGTGTTGTGATAATATGAAATTAGAGAGATGTTTTCTCTTAATTTATAAATCCAGGCGATTCAGGGGGTGGATGCTATAGATGATATCAATGATGGCTTAGGATTTGATCCTAGTTCTGGGAGAAGATGCCATCAATGAGTATAATTAATCATTGGTATCCTTAGTCATGATTATAAGTGCTTTAGTCAACTCTGATATGCTAACTAGTGAGGTGGGCATTTATAGATGGAGGATTTATTAATTTTTGTGATGATTATACGTAGCTAATAAAATTAACTGAGTATGGTGGGTTTGGATGTTTTTATTGGTGGTAATGTGATAAGATTAAGCCCACATTAAGCCTCTCAAGGATTTCGATATAAGTTCCTTTTGGAGGGTTTGGATAGTAATGAATTGTGATTTAATAACTTATGAGAACTACTGTAGTGAGTGTTAGTTTCTTATTTTTGGAAGTTGTGGGGATGAATACATGGATTCCATATGGTGTTGAAACATGTCGTAGGTGTGTTGTGAAGGTTCATAAGATAGAAGAATATGTGACCCAAGAAGTGGTCGTATTAGGTCCAAAATTGGACGAAGGATGTATTGCACTAAAATAGATGAGGAGGGATGGATTATGGACGAGAAGGGGTATGAATGTGTGATATGACATTTTAGGGTGTCTACACTACCACACTAGGTCTATTATATACTACATAGTTAGATTGTTGTTTTTGTATCAAGAGACGCGAGGGAACTCCAAAGGTTCGATTAGATATACACACTTGCACAAGAACTTAGTAGAACTACATGAGGCTTGATTTATGTAATGAGGATATGTAGTTCAGTAATGGGATTGGTTTACCAACTGGGAGTCTGACTACCTAGGTTGGTCCAATCTAAAATAAACACACATATTTTCCTCATTTTATTTGTTAATGCTCTGATGAAGGGATCAACATGTTTCTAGGATTTCTACTTTGATGCAGGCCATCTATAAGTTGTGAGAGTAAGAGTGACACATATTGAGCACCATTTTTAGAAAACTGAAATACATGGAAAGTTTCAAAACTTAGATGTCTCTAAGTGTAGACACTAGAATTAAACATGTTCATTCACTTAGCTACGTACACACCCTAAAACCTCTCAAATAACCTCTTAGTCATGTTTTCACCCTCAAAATTCCCCTCTTTGTGAAAGAAAAAATATGAAAATTTCGAGTTGGTCCCCTTTAGAAGTGTTTAAGTAAAGTAAGAAGTTCGAAAAGATAGAAAAAAAAATTGCTCTTTGAAGTCTTTTTAGTGTTGTGCAAGTGACTCAGATATTTTTTTCCCTCATGTCCCAAGTAATTCTTGGCCCCTAGTTCCCTGATTTATTACTTTCTCCACAATACTATGCTTGTGCAGCTTTTTTAGATATTTTTGTTCTATATGTCCCAAGTGCGCCTAGGCCTTCTGTTTGCCGATTCTCCATTTTTCCGACACTACTTCACTCATCGACTTTCTCAGGTTTTTGCGTCTTTCATGTCCTCACATCCTATGGACCATATGTGCTCTCTAGACCCACTTTTCCCACATTGGCCGAATCAGCTCCACGCGTCCCAATGTCCCATGGACCATCTGTGTTCTTTGAACCCGCTTTCTCTACACTCTTCTTGGATCGGGTATTCAAGCTTTTCGCGCCCCTCGCATCCCAACATCCCACGGGCCATCTGGGCTATGTTATTCCACTTTTTCATTTCTGAGTCAGTGCGAGGACTATTAATTGTGCTTTTATGATTTTCTCTCTCCTCACAGATATTTAAAGGGGATCACCATTCATTCATTTTTCACCTTGCCTTCTTATTTCTCCTCATTTGTATTTATGCAAAATTAATTTGTTGCTCGCTCGTGTCTATGCCTCCATATCTTCTCTTACGGGGATTATTTTGAGACTATTTTTTCACTCCGTTGAAAGATTTTCCCTCCTACCTCTATCACGATGAAAATGCAATACCAAGGGCATGAACACCTCTCTTCCTTGGAAACCTCTGTACCTGAAATTCGTGATAAAAAATCTCGGCATCTAGATCTTGATGATTTATGGAATAGATTGGGATGCGACATCCCTACTCCCATTGCTTAGATGATAAAAGATAGCGGGATTACATTTTTGTAGGATTTCTTATTTCTGTGCAATGTGTGGATACTGTGCTCGCGTGTGGTGCTCATTTCAGTCTTGAGTCGAAAGAAATTATTGATATTCATGGAGAATTGGTTGTACGTTTTGATTCTGAGGCCATCGATACTACCTTACACATTCCAGTAGTGGAAGGAGCTAACACCCTCACCCTCACCCAAGCACAAGAATTGTTCGATCATGACAACGAGAAATACAAAGCTAGGGTGCGAAAATCTTGGTTGAAGAACCCTAAAAAGGGGGCATCCCAACTTTCAAAAACATTGTTTAGGGTTGAATTCAAAGAAGAGCTCTCAGACATTATCACCCTACTTGCTAGAATCATGCGGATTCCTTCTACAAATGAATTTTGATATTGGATGTGTCCTTTCACCAACATCATTTGCGAGGGTAAATAGAATTTGAATTGGAGCGAGATCATTTGTGAGAATTTGAAAGAGTAGCTGGGGAATGTTCATAGAACCCAAACATTCTATATGATCTCCTACCTCATGTACACCTTGGTATCCTCCAAGGAATGGCTTGGCTTCACTTTTGTTGCAGATAAGAAAGATGCCCCCATGTATGAATACTACCCTCAGTTCACCCTCAAATTCAATAACCATAATTTTAGGAGGGTTAATGATGCATTCACCATGTACATTATAAGGCTTTTGGAGGGTGACACTACCAGGAGATTTTCTAAAGAAGCCAAGACTTTGATATCTAAATATGGAAGCTTCTTCACTCAATTCAAAAAGTTTGCATATATCAGGATGGCTTGTTTCGAGGGAGCACCCCTAAAGCTACCCATGTTCTATAATGATAAAATGGCTCTGGTCGAGCTTTGCAGGTAGCTGTATAAACTTCACTGAACTTGCAAAGATAAGAAGATTTCTAGAATTCATTTCCCTATCTCCCTGGGAAATTATACATGCAAGATAACCTTGGATGCACAGAATATTGATAGGACCATTGCTCCTCTCACCGTTCATTTCTTCAAATTTAGAACTTGTTTTGACATCAAGGGCTATATTGTCAAAAACCTCATAATAGTTTACTATCATCATCCCAACACTGAAGATTAATGGGTTGACTGTGCAGATGATTTTGAGGCAAGAAGAAGATATTTCGGTAGATTCTCTCTTCAGCAAATCATAGACTTCAACCTCTATAAAGTGCCTAAAGGGCTTGAAGATGATGATGAAGATTTGTAGTCTATTGAATATGAAATGTCTATTCAACACACCCCTCTAGAAACCATTGATTGGTTTTTGAAAGAGAAATATGATTTGAAGGAGGTAATTAACCCTGTCATTGTAAGAACCAAACTCTAGTTTGATAGGAAAATGCAATGAACATAGCCAAGTCCTCTTCATGAGAAACTTCCTCTCCTATGAAGGAGGAGCATACACCCAACGTGGATGTGCCTGAACAATCTACCCCTTCCTCTTTGGTAAATTTTCCTGAACAATCTACTCCATCTTCTTCAATGAAGGTATATTTAAAGAAAGGTAAGGCCATTAAACAAGAACCAGTTGAAGAAGAAGTTCTCATGTAGCAGCCTGAAGTCACTATTGAGTGATCAGGGGATATTTTTTATGTGTCAAAATGTTCCCTAAACTTCCCTAAACCATACCAAAACAGTATATCCTTTAGAGAGCTTTCCAACGACTGTAAGAACGTGAAAAATGGACACTCTGAGCTCAAGATATGTCTAGTCAAATTTTGGTCAACAGAAAGTTAAATATTGGTCAACAATAAAATTGATGGTATTGAAATCATTTGGAATCAAAACCATTGTGTAGATATCACTGAGACCTTTCTGATGCATTTTTAATGGACCAAATCTGAGTTCGAGTTCTTACGTCGCCCGAGGGGAAAGTCCTCCCATTCACTTTTAAATTAAACTTTGAATGCACAAACAATAGCGCTGAGTATGAAGCCCTCCTCCTTGGCCTTACCTTAGCCAAAAGAATTGGTATTGATAACATCAGAGTCCTGGGAGACTCGCAATTAGTGACAAACCAAGTTTCTAAAGTATATGAAACTAAAGCCGAACATTTGCAACTCTACAAAAATGCTGTATTAGATTTAAGCAAGGTGTTTAACTTTATATCCATTGAAGCAATTCCCCGAGAGAAAAATATTCTCGCCAATTCAATAGCAACCTCAACATCACGTTTTACTCCAAGCAATGAGCTAAAAGATACTCACTTCACAGTATCCATTCGTGACAAACCATTGATAAAAACAATGACAAATCCTCTTTCAAGCAGAAGTGAATCTACCGTCCTAGACCATGTTGGAAATGATGCGGCTACTTTGGATTACTTAAATGCCTATGCAGCACTACATCTCTCCTATCACATGCTAGATTTATCCCTGATTCTGCATTCGTCTTCCTACTTCGGAAATCCCATAACGGATCTTCCCTCACAAACGGAACCTAGCATATACGCAATAGAAAATGGGGATGATCTAGATTTACCTCCAGCACCACCTGAGTTCGAAGAGGGTAACGCCTCTTTTATCGAAGAAACAATCGATGTCAACATCGGGATAGAAGATGAACCAAGAATATTGAAACTAGGTTCTTCATTAACCCCAGAAGAAGTGGAAATACATACTCAGATTCTCAAAGAACATCAGAAGGCGTTTGCATTTAATTACAAGGAGATGACAGGAGTCGCACCCCACATTGCGGTGCACAACCTTGTCACTAAATCAGACGCAAAGCCAATTAAACAAAAATCAAGACCCATGAAGCCCAAAGTAGCTCTCATGGTAAAAGAGGAGGTAATAAAACTCCTTCAGGTAGAATTCATCAAGCCAGTTGACTACTCCCAATGGGTATCCAACATCGTTCCCGTTCTCAAGAAGAACGGAAAGATACGCATCTGCATAGATTTTCGAGATATCAACAAAGCGTGCCATAAGGATGACTTCCCATTACCATCCATAGATGTTATTGTTGATGCAACAGCTGGTTTTTAACTCTTGTCCCTCATGGATGGATTCTCGGGATACAATCAAATCAGGATATCCGAGCAAGATCAAGCTAAAACCACGTTTATAACTCCTTGGGGAACCTATTACTACGCTGTTATGCCATTCGGTCTCAAGAACGCCGGTGCTACGTACCAATGGGCCATGACATACATATTTCACGATCTAATTCATAAAATCATGGAATCCTACGTAGATGACTTATTGGCTAAAGCTAAGAAGCATTGTGACCATCCCGAAGTACTCCGCGTCATTCTTTCACGTCTAATAGAATACAGAGTCATGCTAAATCCAGAGAAATGCGTCTTTGGTGTAACAGGAGGAAAGCTCCTAGGTTACATCATATCGTCACGAGGGATTGATGTTGATCCAACCAAAATTCGGGCCATCCTCGAAATGGTCCCACCTTCGAGTGAATCTGGAATCAGATCATTTCTCAGAAAACTGGGTGCAATCCGGAGATTTATCCCAAACTTAAGCTTCGCCATTCATCCAATCAACAATCTACTCAAGAAAGACTATAGCATTGATTGGACCGAAGATTGCAATAAAGCCTTTGATGCGGTTAAGCATTTCCTTTTGTCACCACCTACGCTAATGCCACCTAAGTTAGATCACCCGTTAATTCTATATTCACGAGCTACCGATGTCTCGTTGGCTTGTATGTTGGCCCAAGAGGACGATGAGAAGAAGGAACGCATGATTTATTTCATCAGCCGAACGCTGCTCGACTATGAAACACGCTATACACAGGCAGAACGAGAATGCCTTGCCATAGTCTTTGCTACTAAACACCTAAGACATTATATGCTGAATCAAGAAACGAAGGTCATGGTAAAAACGGACCATTTACGAACTTTTCTCACACAAGGGTCCTTATCTAAAAACGCTGGACGTTTTATAACCTTAATGAGAGAGTTCGAATTAACATTTGTAAATCAGAAGTCAGTTAAAGGACAAATCATCACAGATTGGTTAGCTCACAACCCATTAGACGGAGGTGATTTAGTAGATTTAGACTTTCCAGATGAATGCGTATACTACATCAAAACTCGACCTGCTATTTCTGAGTGCCCTTGGTACACTGATATCATTAATTATATCATGGACCATACGTACCCAGAGGTAGTTACACCACAACAAAGAAGGTGGTTACGCATAATCGTAGCTAAATACGTCATTATAGAGCAGGTGCTCTATCGAAAAGCATTCGATGGAATACTCCTAAGGTGTGTCGACACAGAAGAGTCCAAGAGGATTCTCCATGAATCCCACAGTGGTATATGTGGAGGCCACTTTGGTGGCCATGCCACCGCTCGAAAAATACATCGAATGGGCTATTTCTGGCCCACTCTAGAACATGACGCGATAGAGTTTGCACACAGGTGTCATAAGTGCCAAGAATTCTCCCACGAGATCCACATGCCAGCACAAGCTCTACAACCAATCGCAACTCCATGGCCCTTTTCTACATGGGGTCTAGACTTAATAGGGAAATTCTCTCCCTCATCCACAGATGGCCATAATTTTATAATCACAGCCACTGAATATTTTACCAAATGGGTGGAGGCCATGCCTCTTACTACTGTACCTGGTTCTGTGATCGCCAAGTTCATTTTGAACCAAATCATTTGCAGGTACAGTATCCTGCAAATCATTATCTCCGATAATGGAACTTCTTTTAAAAATGAAGAAGTTCGTGAACTATGCAGTAGATTTAAAATAAGCCATCATACGGCTTCCTTATATTATCCCCAAGCCAACGGACAGGCTGAAGCAACAAACAAAACACTGAAAGCCATTCTCCTTAAAACGGTGAAAGAAAACAAGAGAGATTGGCATTTGAAGTTATATCCGGCCTTGTGGGCCCACCAAACTTCAATAAGAACACCAACGGGAGCAACTCCTTTCTCATTGGTATTTGGGGCAGAAGCAGTTCTCCTGCTTAAGGTCGAAATACCCAATCTCCGCATTTCACTACAAGGGATTCTGGATGAAGACGCTTACAGAGAAGCACGTCTTTTCCAATTAGAAAGTCTAGATGAAACTAGGTTAGATGCTGAGCAGCGGCATAGAGCTTATGCTGACCGAATGTGCCGGCATTATAACAAGAAGGTTTATGAACGCGATATATACGAAGGTGATCTAGTTTTAAGACTAGACAGCCGGATCGACAAGAAGACCGGCGAAGGAAGGAAATTCCGGCCCAAATGGTTGGGCCCATACCGAGTCATGAAGGACTACGGAAATGGTGCTTACCTCTTATGTACGTGAGAAGGTGAGGAATTTGGTGAAACAGTCAATTCCCTGCACCTCAAACGTTTCTACGCATAAGCAGCTAAGGCTACCTATATAACTATCTACATTGCATTTTCATATAGATTAGGATCATTTTGTCCACTTGTTCTTACATAAATTGTGATCAAGAAATCTATTCTCAAAGCAATTTATTACAAACTCGTGATGTTTCTGGCATAAAGTTCTTTAATCATACCTCTCCATCTTCGTGTATCATCAAATCATCTTGGAATCTTTTATCAAATAAAATCAGACACGATGAAGTCTTAACGGTAACCATACCAAGATCTACAAGTTTGTTCTCACTTTGATTTCTTCTTAGGATAGGTGTCTTGCCTAAGGTCTGTTCTAGAAGCTTCATGGTGTCACATCTATCCCATATACACATCTCTTTGGAAATAAGCATATACTGACATTTTACTCAAAAAGACAAGTCAAAAAGTGATTAAACAGAAAATTTTGTTTTTACACATCTCCTTGCCCCACCAACCTTCGGTGATGAGCTTGCGTCTCTTACTAGTGACGTAGGGTTGGGAAAGGATGGAAATGCCCGTACTCGCCTATGCCTTGCCCACGGTGATAAACCCACGCTTCTTACTAGTAGCATGGGGCAAAGTTTAGGGGGTCCTCTTGACAAAGCAAACGTTAAAAGGTCATAAACAAACTATTCAAACTTTGAGTCAAAAACGAATGAATCAGATATTCAAAATTCCAAAAAGAGTTAAAAATCCTAAAAACCCAGATTTTGTCTACTATGTGGCCATCTACGGGTCTAAGTCTAGATAAACCGCAAAGCAAGTTGCATCCAAAACTATGAAGTCATTCAGGTAGGGTAGGCTTGTAGCTTCCAATTTGGTTCCGCCAAAGCTTTGTCTGTCTTTCATCACTATCATTTCACCATATTTCATAACTTGCACCCTTCTTGGCTCTTAGTGATGAGCCCTCGCATCTTACTAGTTGTGTGGAGTTAGGAGTGGGGCAAGTTGATCTATTCATCATAATGGTTATTTTCATCACTTTGCCAAAACAAACATGAGGTATCCAAATTGCTCACAGAAGCTAAAAATCAAGATCACAATATATCTACAATATCACGTATTAGCATCATGAAACACAAAAAGAAAACAAACATTTGCATCATTTGTTTTCCATTGCCTACATTCTAGAAAGCATATAAAACATACATCGTAGTATACACGAGGAAGCTGGAAATAGAAAGGGAAAACATGAGTGACAAGTTTTGATCCAAAAACGAATGCATATATATAAATAATCAATGTTTATATACAATGCCATCATGCTCTAGGCATGGTCAAAACTCTCAAAGAGCCCGTGATATA
The DNA here is from genome assembly GCA_019776745.2 of Taxus chinensis. Taxonomy (NCBI): domain Eukaryota; kingdom Viridiplantae; phylum Streptophyta; class Pinopsida; order Cupressales; family Taxaceae; genus Taxus; species Taxus chinensis. The sequence continues at coordinate 3,008,270 of CM034156.1, read as the reverse complement.
CAAAAGAATCTATAGCACAAAATACATAGGAACCAAGTAGTCTCTCAACCCCTGCGCGACCCCTCCGAAGGTGCGCGCCCTCATCTAGGACTCCGGCTATGCTGACGCTCTGAATGAACAGAGGGCTTAGGGTCCCGAGGGGCAGCCGCGGTCTCACCACGAGAATGGCTCCTCATAAGACGCTCAGCTGTCTTGTAGCCCGCTAACTCTGTGCAAAGAGTCAACACCATCCTCGCCACGTGCCAAACAGGAGCAAAGACGTCGGTATGCCTACCGGCTGCTGAAGGCTCCCCGGCATCTACAGATAGCTCCGCACGGGTCCTATCCATGGGGATCATCAGGGAATCAGTGCATACCCTGCGGATCAGATCCCGCCACTCGTCAACAGTCTCTGCAAACAAAGAAGAAAAACGAATTAGAAACTAGGAAAGAGGCTAAAATATACAAGATAATAATACAAGGAGAGATACCAATTAAAACAAATCCTAAATTAAACAAACATTGAAAAGAAGAGAGGATAACTTACTCGGATCACCGGGCCTCCAAGATGGATCACTGGGGCCAGCACCCACTGCAGATGCCGCTGCCGACTGAGGGGCTGCTCCTGTAGCAGGGGCAACATGTCACCCCACAACTAACTCGTCCTCTCCGCCATGGCCCTGAGAGAGTGGCTCCTATGAGACTAGAGTGTCTCTCTCTGCGCTCTGCTCGGCCCTCTCTGCCTGCAAAATATCCTGAGTGTCATACCACTCAGGATCACTATCATCAGTCTGCTCCTCCGACCCTCCCTCTGTAAGCTCCTCAGAATCGGAATCAATGTCTATAGGGTCATTGCTGCTGTGAGAAAGACCCGCAGCAATCTGAAGCAAAGGTGCCCGAGGCACACTGGCTCTCCCTCTGGCCCGAACTACCCTCTTGGCTGCAATGGGAATGCCAGGAGTAACCACTGTCCAGCCTCGGCCTCTAGGCCCCCCTCTGGCCCCGCGAACTGATCTATAAACTGGTGCCACTGGCAGAAGCATGCCCGTATATGGAAGGCCAAACTTCTGAGGAAATCTGCCGAAAGGATGTACCTCCACCCATCCCACACGGTCGATGAGCTGCCCTGTGGTGGAGCAAGAGATCAATGTAAGAGTCTCCTCTCCCCATATACCGGCCATAAGCCGGTACGGTGTCACCTCCATATCTGCTGTAGTGAGGGAAGCAACTGGCTGGTGAGGTGCTCTAAGCACCGACATGTCTGACCATCTGGCTACCCTCACAGCCCCGGGATCTGCCACCTCCACGCCTCTGCCATAAGGGATAAAACGCTCATACACCCAACTCATGACTAGAGTAGGGTGGCTCAAAGACTGTCCCTATAGACGGACCACCCTGTATAAATCATGGTAGGTGGTCCCCAGAATATCTGCGCCCCAGGCGTATATCCGGCCATGCCCCTCTATCTGTGCAATGATGGGGGCCTAGCAGTATAGTAAGGTATCCCCTCCCTTGTCCCCGATCAGCCTCGAGGCAAAGATCCCCATGATAGCCTGTCGAAATACGGGGATGGGTAAAGAAGGAATGGATCGAACTCTCACTCCCTTCTTCGACCCCGTGGAGATGGCTACATCCCCCATGTAGCCTGCCCACTGTGCAATCTGTGCTCGGGACCCTGCCGTCTCCAGTATGAGTCTCCTCCCAATGATCGGGACCCCCAGGATACGGTAGACATCCTCCAAAGTAATGGTCCACTCACCACTGACCCCTGGCAATCGGAAAGTGTTTCGATCTACGTCCCAATATGAAAATAAGTCACAAAGGATGTGACTAGATGGTGTGACATGGGGCACGCGCGATATACGCAGTATTCCGGCCCTCTGTAGTGTGTCCTCCTCGTCCTGAGAAAGGGCATCCAATATCCCGGAGAGCCAATCACACTCTCTCTCTCGGCTCCATCTGATATACTCCGCTCTTGCCTGCATACACCCAAAAACACACAAAACAGAGCAAGTTAGTATCTGAACAATACCAAGAAGGTCATAAAAACATATAGAAGTGCAAGAAAATACAAGTGCAATCTCAAAAATCAAATTCTTTTGCATTCTGGTCAGAACCGCCGCCCTGAGCAGTGAAGGAAAAGAAGGCCAACACTATGGTGTAATAAGATCTTAGATCCGGTTCCAGTGATGATACCAAGATCATAGCCATTGGTTAACAAGGTTGTAATTATTCCTCTTATTCTAGCACTAATTCATATAATATTACTTCTTCTAAACAACAACCTATGCATGATGATAAATAAGAAATGAGTTGTTACACACTAGAGTTGTTTCTAAACACACTAAAATAGACACTCTATTTGATAGTGGATCTCAAGCTATTTTTATTTCAGAGGAGGTTGTAAGAAAATTGGGACTCTAAACCAAGCCACATCCCAAGCCTTATCCTTTGGGTTGGGTTTGTGATGATACAAAATTACAGGTAACAAAAACTTGTAGGTTCAGATTTTCCATCACTAACAAGTTCATTGATGAGGTAAATTTGGGTGTTTTTCTATTAGATATTTGTGGTGTGGTTTTGGTAATTCCATATATTTATGATAGAAAAGTAATCTTCTATAAGGAAGAGAATAAATACTTGCTTGTAAAGATGGGGTTGAATGCATTGTTAGAGATCATCGTGTGAAAACAAGTCTTTCTTTGGTTTTTGCAAGATAGATGACAAGGATTGTAAATTAAAGTAATAACTTTGTGCTCATGGTTATTAAGGACAAAGAAAAAGATTATTCCAAGGATTTTAAGGATTGTGATCCTAAACATATACATGATTTGATTAATATTGTTTCTAACTATGATGATGTGTTTCAGGATCCATAAGGTTTACCTCCTAAAAGAGGAGTTCAACATGAGATAAAATTGTTGTAGGTTACATCTCTTCATAATATTGGCATTTATAGATTGTCCATGGTCGAGAATGAGGAAATAAAAAATCAAGTGATGGAATTGTTGTAAAAAGGAGTTATTCGTCCAAACTTGTCTCCTTGTGGTTCACCTATTATCTTGGTGCCAAAGAAATATTGTACGTGACAGATGTGTGTTGATTTTCATGCTTTGAACAAGATCATGGTTAAATATCACTATCCTCTTCCATGCATTAATTATTTATTAGGTCAGTTGAAAAATGTTGTTTATTTCACTAAATTAGACTTAAGAAGTGGCTATCACCAGGTAAGAATCAGTGAAGGTAATATTTAGAAACTAATTTTAAAACAAAATGTTGAGCATGGAAAAATACTAAGTCCCTGAACAAAGGTTAGCACATTCAAAAGAAATTATAGAATAAAGGCACATGAGGAAGCACACTCAAGGAGAAAAGGGTTTGTACGTTTAAGTTAGACAGGAATATGCGCAGGAGAAAGAATGGACAGATTGAACACTTAGCTAGTTTTGGGATGCAGATCTAAATATAGACTTGGAGTGGTGGCCAAGAAAGGTTTTGAATATAAGATTAAAGCAAGAAGACTTGTAGTTTAAGAAAGGTCTATTTTGGGAAAAGATCTCATGTGAAGGAACATCAAGCAACATGCATAGTTTTGAGCTAATGATAGGATGTAAACTAGAGTTATCTATAAGAGAACTATTAGTATAAGTATTTACATTCTTTTATATATGTCTTGTAAGAAGCGCATGGATATTCTTAGGATGTAGCCTATTTTGAGGGTGTGTGGGAGGTGAAGGGAAATTCCCCACCCCTATATATATGTATGATCTACATAGTCTAAGGGTATTACCTCTATAATAGAGTAATGGTATTGGTTTGTGTACACACATGACTCATGGTGACATTATTATGTATGTATTCAACTTCTATGTTTTACAACAATTAATATAATGGATCTTTGGGGTTGGAAATTGGCTGTTGACATAACTGAGCATGGATCTTGTATAGTAAATATGATTATGGTTCTTCTTTAATTACTCATGCATAATAGTTGAGATCTAGATCTAGTTCATGTTATGCTTTATTATATGAATGGTTATTATGGATCTGCAATCTATGTCTGTCCTTCATGCTAAATCATTGATAGATCTCGCACAAAAGAGGGACCTGGTACCTTTGCGCACTTCAGGTGAGTGCTCCTTGGGATATTGTGGGTAAAAAAAGACTACATTTTGGTTCTATTGCTGGGACCTATTTTCGAATATATTGAAAGGATGGTGCATGATGGAAACATACCAGATAAATTTTGACACTGTTGAACATTCAGTAGAGAATTTTGAGGATGATTTCAAGCAAAGATACAAAATTGGATCTGAATTTAATTCTCATGTGTGGATTAAGTAGAATATGTATCATGAACTTTATGAGACATTATTTTCTTGCTTTCCCATATAGGTGTATGAATGGTTGGTAGGATATGCATTAAAGAGGAATTGGAGGTATAGAGCTCTTGTTTGGATGTAGGAAGATTATCAAAATTTGCATGATTCTGATTTGACTTGGACACATGATGTAGATCACTAGTGGAGTAGTGTCTTAAATAGATATATATTGGAGTATGTTGTTTCTACTTATTCATGTCCAGAGGTAGCTGAGTTCCAGTTCTTGTATGATCCCAGAGGATATTTTCTACACATTATCCCCTTAGCGATTAAGCTCTTAATGGTAACACTAGCTTTTGAAGAGAAATCTATGTCTAGCTAAACTCCACCATGCACTGTTGGGAATTATGGGGCAATGGAATAGTGCTATGATTTAATAACAAACAAAATCATGCACACAGGATCTAAACAATTCCCCACAAAATCTACAGCAGTGGAAGCATAAACTAGAATAATCCAAATCACACAAAAATACACACACATAACAAGCATGTACCATGGTTCACCCAATGTGCGCTACGTCCACCTAAGATAGAGATCTCATATATATATAATATAACAAGAGATTACAAACCAACTCTTCTGCACAAGAGTGCATGTATCTCTACAAGAGTATCTCCTCCTCCCAGATCTCCAACCAGATCTACATGAGTACACTAAACCGTGCCTCCATACCACCACTTGTGTCTCCTCCAGATCTCTAACTAGATCTACCTGAGTGCACTACAACCGTGCCTCTCAAACATACCCAGATCTCACATACCTGAAGCTACCTTGCATCTACCACTGTGCAGCCAAGCTCTCACTGTATTGTGAATCTGCAAACAATACCTCTACAATATCTAGATCTACATAGATCAACAATACAATATGATCTCATGGATCTACAATACAAGACTAGATCTACATAGATCTATAATACAAGATCTCACCAACATGTGGATCTACAAGAAGAAACCCTAAGTGCTTTACATACTATGCAAGCCATTACATGAGACTAAACAATACAAAGGAAATACAGTAAAAGACGTTACCCTCTTCTCACCATTCAGATGTACCTGCTATTTCCTTTTGTCCATCTCCTCTCCATGGAGACTCTATCTTCATGTAACCTGTTCTTTCTTTTTTTCTTCTTCTTCATCTTCATCCTCTCAATCTAGGAGAGAATCAAGGATCTAATTTAATCCTTCTCTTCATCCTCTTTCTAAACCCTAGCTTTCATGCTTATATAGGCATATATAAACTTAGGGAACTTAGCCATGCAATTGCATCCAATAAATCTACTTTAATGCTAAAGATAGATTTAATTCCCGAGAGATAATTAAAACATCATCACACAGGTAACCGGCACCAGTTAGCCTTAACCGCGGCTGGTTCCTACTTGCTCTGACCGATGTCAGTCCTGTCTGACCGATGACGGTTCTGGGTGACCGATGCCGGTTCCCCCTTGACCGATGACGGTTGTTGTATTTTCCAGCAAGTTTCCATTACATGCTCTAGTGAAGCTATTTAGCTCCACAACCTAATAATCTCCCACTTGGAGATAAATTGCTAAATCTTTTGTACCTGTACATGTACATCACCATCCTCGCTACACACTGTGAAGACCATCTATTCTTTCCTTCAAAAATTCTCTCAAAGAAAAATAAAACCAGGAAGATCAAACCATCTTCTCAAACCAAGAAGATAAAACCATGACTTACCAAACCTGCATGAAGCTACAACTGATCCGTGACACCAAGCCTCAAGATCCCACTAAATCATAACACCATAGCAATTATTGGTATCAGATAATTAAATCAACCTATCTCCTCATGCAAAAAGCCATCATGACTAACACATCTACAAGATCTCCACTCAAACCGAAGCACTGAGCCTCAATCACATTTGTAGCCATACCTGTAAAACCAACCATGTTCTCTATCCATCTATCCATGTCTCCATGCAACCACCAATGTAATTCACCAAGACAAGTCAAATCTGGAATATGAAAGACAACCCAAAGCAAAAAAAGATCATGGGTAGACAACCCAATTGAGTTCTACCTGCAACAGTGGGTGATCAATCCACAAACCTGTGTAACTCAAAGAATCCAAACAATGCAATCTGCAAATACAACCCTGCATAAACAAATAGCATGTCCAAGAAAATCATCTGTAGATAACTGTTATCCAAAATTCACCCCTCAAGGTAATTTTGATAACATGCATTAAATTCTCAAGTCCCAGGCAAAATAGATTGAGTCAAGGGAAAAAGTCATGTTTTTTGGGTCCCCTCATAATTTTTTTAACTCCCATGTCCAAGAAGGAGAGAGCAAGTTCTGAAAAAAGGTGAAAAAATTGTAAAAAACAGGCTCGGGCCAGAAAAAATCATGAAAAATGGCTAAGTCTGCTAGTTGGGACAAAAGGGCTCCGACCACCAAACAGTCGGGACAGTTGGGACAAAAGGGCGCGAACCGGCCGAAAGGCCGCCAGGCGGTCTGCGCAGCATTCGGGACATCCGGGCCAAAGGGACGCGCGGGACGCGGAAATCCAAACTGGCCAAAAAATTGAAAAAATTGACTAACTGCCGAAACAGTCCGGGACATCCGGGACAAAAGTATGCGAACCGGCCGGATCGGCCAAAATGGGTCAAGGCAGCCCGAAACAGTCTGGGACGCGCGGGACAAAAGTACGCGAACCGGCCGGATCGGCCGAAATGGGTCAAGGCAGCCCGGAACAGTTGGGCCGAAGGTACGTGAAGTACGCAAACCGGCCGGATCGGCCGAAATGAGAACTTTCAGTCAGGGACGCGCGGGACAAAAGTACGCGAACCGGCCGAGCCGGGCGAATCCAAACGGCCTCAACCAAAATTTGTCTCAGGCCAAGTACGGAACCCGAAAGCAAATGGGACATCTGGGCCGCGAGTTCGGTTCGGCCGAAACAGGGAACTTCAGCAATGGGACAAATGGGACAAAGGGACGCGTGGGACGCGAAAAACCGAAGCGGCCGAAGGCAGAGAAGAAAAGTCAATGTTTGGTCTGGAAACTTCAAACGGCCATAACTTTTGACTCTGAGCTTCGATTTTCACAAAATTGGACTTTCTGGAACGACCACCTGACGTCCTCTACGCCAAAAAAAAAAACATATTAAGCTCCAGTCAGTCAGGGTAGATATATTTAAATAAAAGAAACATATTCGGCTCCAGTCAGTCAATGCTCACTCCCGTCAAATGACAGAAAACGCCTGCCAGACCCAAAATAGCTGCCCGCACTCAGAAGGCCATAACTTTTGCATTTCTCAACGAAAACTGTCACACAAAATTGGTACCATTGGAATCGTGTTTCCGATCAAGATGCAAAAAAATCAAGAAATTATGGATTTGATCATAAATTGATTGAGTTTTTTAAGAAAACGTGGCCGGGTTCAGAACAGTGTTTTATTTGGTAGCTGGGAGTGCAATTAAGAGGCATGGTCATCATTCTTTCTCTGCTGCAGCACATGGGACAGTATGGGGGGCCTTTTTCAAGTAATATACAATCATTTCACTCAATTTAATGCCTCTTACAGGTGGTTGAAGGACAGATTTCGGGATTTCCATTTTCCCTTCTCTTCTCCTTCTCTTTTTTTTTTTTTATAAATTGGAGTGTTGGGCTCATTGTAAGGAGAGAGTTTTTGGGTAGCAAAGCTCTGCCAAAATTGCTTTGTGAAGCCAGTGTGTTGTAGGCCCTTGTAGTGGACTCCTTGCATGGTGATCCAGGCCCTTATCTTGTAATATATTGAACTGTGCATATCATGAAGCAATAAAATACCAGTTTGTGGATGTATCTTCCCCTACTGTGTTTTCTTGCATCCTTCTTGCCCCTTTAATATTTCTATAAGAATATTGTGTCTATTTATTATGTTATTGCAGGGATTCATTATCATTGTGCATGCTTGGAATATTGTTGTGAATGCATTTTGCTAGATTATGGAGAACTATCATCACCTCTTCTAATGTGCACTTTCCCTCTGTATTTCACACATTTGGAGATTACTCTCACACCCTACTTTTCTGGTGTATCACCGCTTTAGTGTAGGCTTTCATTTTATGCATTTTCTCTCCCTGGTCCCTTGGAAACTTAGATTAAAACAGTTAGCTTATCCTGCATTAGAGTAGATTGTGGCAGGTAGTTTAGGAGCAAGAACCAGCTTTCTCTGGAGGTCTATCTCAACAGTAGCAAGTCCCACAACTTGGAGATAGTACCCATGTTATCCGATCACAGCGTGAGTTCAAGTATATCTCCAGGGGTGCTGTGATTCGGTGATAACAATAACATCTATCAAGGAGTAACATAGTAATCAAGAGGAAATTAAAACATCCCCTACTCATGCTCAAGGCATCCATGTGCAAATAAAACGTTTGCATCATCATAGACTCAAAAAACAGAATCTAACCACATGTATAAACTCACCATGTACATCCATCCATATCACTAGCTCTCTAGAAGCTCCAATTCTGCAATCGACTAACTCCAAAGCCGAATATGAGTCCTATGCTCATTAATGTAAATAAGAAACATCCATGTTAAACCATGCCACTAATACCAAGTGCAAATATCAGCATACATGTCATCAACATACTGCACAAACTAACCAAGATGAAAGCAAGACAAGGGCACCATCTTAAAATGGTAAATAACCATTGTTCTCAAACCTGTGACCAAACCGACCACGGTTCTCCTAACCAACCCCGATCACTTCCTGACCGCCCACGGTTACCAGATGACCGACCACGGTTAATCCTAACTGACACTGGTCTCTGTAACTAGCATATTTTCTCTTTTAACCCTTAAAACTCTAAAAAAAAATTGTACTATCATCTTCACCCAGCTGAATCTAACCATCAATTGTAATCCCATAGGGATATTTAGGCACCACAAAATAAACCAAAAGAGACATCACAAAGCAATAAACTTAATATACCTATAAATTTGTGACTGTCCTCCAAAACCAACTAGTGCCTCTACCACTTTGAATAGTAGCAATCTCCTCTCACTCTCCATGTGCATCATGTATCTAATCCTGTAATACCAACAACCATGGCTTTCTCCCACTAAACACGAAATCCCCTGCACTTCCTCTAACACGAAGCTCAAAAGTTAATATGTCAGTGAGAAACAAAAATCAGATGAAAGAAAATATAAACGGATTCCCTTCTTATTAAAGAATGACTTCTACATCACAGAAGTTTTGGACTTCTTGTGAAGTAGGTGAATCAACTTCTTTTCATCATGTGTACTCAAAATATTTCATTACCTGCAACTGTGTCTAACCATGACTTTTCATTGAGGATCTTATCCTTAAGACTAGATATCCTTGTCCTCAAGATTCCACATAGCCGGGAAATAAAAGTCAAACAACACCAAGAAACCATGGTGTAAATTTATGCACACAATCCAAACATAATATCAGTTGCTCCAAATGAAAGAAATAAAACATGAACCATATAGAGATACCTGACCCAAAGTCTCACTGGACTAACCAAGCCAAATTCGTCCTCTTTCTGATCCAAATCATGAAGTGATCTACACCGTCTCTGCCATGTACACTATGTGCAAGAAACTCGATCCTCCAAACCAGGACAAAGAACCATCTGCCCTCTTCTACCATAAGAAACCATGTGCAAACTCGTTGTCACAGAGATAGACTAACCAAACATGGTTTGCTGACCGGTACCGGTTACCCTCTATGACAGATGTTGGCTCCCTGACCGACGTCGATGTTGTTGGAACGAACACAATGCCAAAATTTGGCATAGGTCACCAAACCAAGTGCCTACTCCGACCAAAGCCGATAGTTGTGTTGAGCCAGTCATTTCAAGAAGCACCCAAATCTTGCATAAAAAATTAACAGCAATAATGCATGCAATAAAACTGCATCAAGATGAAACACATCACCTTACCAGCACCAAGATCCTCAACCACATATTCAACTTGAAGAATGTGTTTCTCTGATGGAAACCCCGTCTTCATTCTATGCTACTATATTCAACTTCTCTAATGAAGTGCACGCATCTAACTGCACCAAAGGATGCATAACTGCTCCTCTATTTCATTATCAGATCTAGATCTGCAGTCCCAAACGTGCATGTGCAACCAAAATAATACAAGCACAACAATACCAAGATAAAATCATACCTCAATAACTAGATCTACAATCTGACCAACATGCTTGTGCCTCCAAGAACTAGGGGCACCTCAGCAAACAAGATACATTCTATGTATCTTTCCATTTCTTCAGATCTGTGATTTTATGGTAAAAACTAGGCTGCCCAGCAACCAACCACAGTTACCCTATAACCGACCACGATTACCCTACCAACACCAGTTTCCACTTAACCGATGCCAGTCACTGTAATTTCCAGCAACCTTACTCTTCCATCTCCCACTTGAGATTAAATCTCTTCTTGTGATCTTCTCATCAGGAAAAAAAAATGTTGCTCTGATACCAGTTGTTGGGAATATGTGGCTGTGGAATAGTGCTATGATTTAATAACAAACAAAATCATGCACCCAGGATCTAAACAATTCCCCACAAAATCTACAGTAGTGGAAGTATAAACTAGAATAATGTAAATCACACAAAATTACACACACATAAAAAGCATGTACCGTGGTTACCCAATGTGGGCTACATCCACCAAAGATAGAGATCTCATATATATATAATATAACAAGAGATTATAAACCAACTCTTCTGCACAAGAGTACATGTATCTCTACAAGAGTATCTCCTCCTCCTAGATCTCCAACCGGATCTGCCTGAGTACACTAAACCGTGCCTCCATGCCACCACTTTGTGTCTCCTCCAGATCTCTAATCGGATCTACCTAAGTGCACTACAACCGTGCCTCTCAAACATAACCAAATCTCATATACGTGAAGCTACCCTGCATCTACCACTATACAACCAAGCTCTCACTGTATTGTGAATATGCAAACAAGACCTCTACAAAATCTAGATCTACATGGATCAACAATACAATATGATCTCATGGATCTACAATACAAGACTAGATCTACATAGATCTATAATACAAGACCTCACCAACATGTGGATCTATAAGAAGAAACCCTATGTGCTTTGCATATTATGCAATCCATTACATGAGACTAAATAATAAAAAGGAAATACAATAGAAGACGTTACCCTCTTCTTGCCATTCAGATGTACCTGCTATTTCCTTCTGTCCATCGCCTCTCTGTGGAGACTATGTCTTCATATAACCCGTTCTTTCTTTTTCTTCTTCTTCTTCTTCTTCTTCATCTTCATCCTCTCAATCTAGGAGAGAATCAAGGATCTAATTTAATCCTTCTCTTCGTCCTCTTTCTAAACCCTAGCTTTCATGCTTATATAGGCATATATAAACTTAGGGCACTTAGCCATGCAATTGCATCCAATAAATTTACTTTAATGCTAAAGATAGATTTAATTCCCAAGAGTTAATTAAAACATCATCGCACAGGTAACCGGCGCCGATTAGCCTTAACCGTGGCCGGTTCCTACTTGCTCTGACCGATGTCTGTCATGTCTGACCGATGATGGTTCTAGGTGACCGATGTCAGTTCCCCCTTGACCAATGACGATTGCTGTATATTCCAACAAGTTTCCATTACATGCTCCAGTGAAGCTATTTAGCTCCACAACCTAAAATATGGCAGACCTAGTGACAGAAAGGAAGAGAGAATAAATGTGACTTAGGTTTAATGATGTGTGTGAGAGGGATTTGGAGAAGTAGTGTGAAGTTACATAATGAATGGCATTGTGGAGAGATATGGCTCGTGAATGATTTGGAGCTCACATAGAGAATGTGGAGACGGAGCATCTGGAACTCCCCCATTTGGGAAAGAATGGCATATAACCCTCTTTTACCTTAGATGAGAGAGTGTTGGTGGAAACTACAAGGACTGTGAGCATGTATTTTATCCCTCCTAGTGACCTATCCCTTGCACTTAGTTTTCCAGTTTCTATGACAATCATTAGTAAGAAAGCTAGTGTGGGTAGTAGAGTAGCGATAGATAGAGTTAATTTTCCATCAAGTTCAGAATTTAATCAGATAGTTGATTCATCTATGGTGGACTAGGTATCTTTTGCATTATTTTGAGGTCCAGTTGGAGGTATATATTTTGGCACGTCGTCCGCACATAACGTTGGTATTACGTATGGAAGTAGTACAACTTTATAAATTATGGGAGTTTAGTTTTGTAAAATTGTTGGAACATAAGGCAACGCATCCTCCTGTCTATTTCCTACTAAAGGAGGAGGATCAGGTGGCTCGGGGTCTAGTGGATCTGTTGGTTTTAGAGGTGGAGGGAACACAAGAGGAAATACAGGATCCTGATCAAGTGGGCATGGTCCGCACAATCCCCATTAGGTGTATTATGAGATGTCCCTTCATCTCTAGAGTATAGAGGCATTGAAGATTCCATGGAGTACATTCACATGTGTGAAATATTATGGCGCACCAAGGGGATTAGAGCTCCATAGCACAAAGTAAATCTATTTTTAACTACATTGCAGGGCTACACGCATATTTGGTATAGGAAGTTTGATCCAAATCATACTTGTGTGAATTATGAGGTGATGTGTGATGCCTTCTTAGTGGAATTTTATATTCTTGAATTTGAGCAGAAGAGCATCAGCACGCTGAAGAATATCAAGTAGGGCATGGATGAAAGTGTATGGGAATATGATGCTCATTTTAAGACTTTGTTGTCAAATTTATCCTATGATATTCATTCTAGTCAGCATGCATAATGGTTCATTAGTAGTTATTTTCTTATTCTGTAGCTGTGGGACAAGTTTTAAACTTTCATAAATCTGTTATTTTCTTCTTCAACGTGGCTCCCTGGCTTCAGGGTAGAATTAAAGATATTTTCGGCTTATCTTTGGGTAAACTCCCCCATACATATTTAGGTATTCCACTCTTTCATGGAAAGGGCAAGGCTCACATTTGGAACGGGATTTTGAATTCCATTTCTACCAAACTTCTCTCTTGGAAAGGCAAATGGTTGTCTCTCACTGGCCGTGTGCTTCTCATTAACTCGGTGCTCCTCTCAATTCCAATTTACATGCTTTCCATTTTACAGATTCCGAAATTTGTACTGCTTAAAATTGAAAAAGTGGCTCTCACCTTTCTTTGGCAAGGACTCAGCACCGAACGCAAATTCCATCTTGCTAATTGGGATCTGGTCAAGCTTCCTAAGAAGTTGGGCAGTATGGGTATCTTGGATCTTGCCATTCAAAATATGGCCCTCAGTGCTAAACTGGTGTGGAACTTCATCTCTAAAGGAAGCAGACTTACCTTCTAGGTCCTTTCTCATAAATATCTCGTTGGGCACCGGCATGAGCTAATTCTTTCTAGCTCCGAGTTACCGAAGGGCTCTCACATTTGGCATTTCCTATGTAATTCCAAAAATCTCATAGCTGAGAAGGTCTCATGGAAGATAAATAATGGTCGGCTAGTGTCTTTTTGGGATGAAAGCTGGAATGGTTTCCCTCCCCTCAATCTACTGCCTACTCTCAATGGTGTCATGAACTCCTCCAAACTACATTGGGCTTCTCTTGTCTCAAACTACGGTTGCCAACACCCTGACGGCTCACCTTCTTGGCTTTGGAAAGATATAATGTCTATTGGTGCCTCTGCCCATGAAGTCACCTCCCTTTTGAATTCTATTGAGGATTGACATGCCGCGTTCCTCGACTGTGATGATAGCTTATTATGGGTTGGCGACAAAACTGGTTCATATTCAGTTAAAACCGGCTATGACATTCTTGTCTCTCAAGCAGGAAAGGGTTCTTCGAGTTATTTTGGTTGCTGGCATCCTAACATCACCCCGAAATTAGCTTTCTTCAGCGGGTTGGTTTTAAACAGAAAGGTACTCACCCATGCGAAAAGGCGTGCGTGAGGTTTCCCTGGCCCCTCGAAATGCCTTTTGTGCGGTGCGGCGGAGGAAGACCTGGATCACCTCTTCCTGTTCTAACCCTTTGCCTCCAATTGCTGGGAATGGCTCCTTAACAAGTTAAATCTCTCTTGGGTCCCCTGTAACAGCATTGTTGATAATCTTTCTTCATGTCCATCCTTTTCCCTCAATTTCTTGTTCAGCTCTATCTGGCATGTCCGTCCTTATTTTTTGCTCTAGCATATCTGGTGGGAACGTAACCTTCATCTTTTCAAGGAGCAAGCGGTTGAGCTTCCCACCTTCCTCTCCAAGCTTGAGGTGGCCATTTCAGAATGTGTTCGTGCAAAGTGTCCCTCCTTTCCCTCCTTTTCCTCCAAGGATTTCTCAATTCTCCACCATTGGCCACTTATAAAAATCCCCAAACTTGGATCAATTGTTCGCAAAGGGCTCTCTCAAATAGAAAAGATGTTACTGAGGAAGAATACCAGGTGGCATCCTCCTCCAAAGGGGCACTGGAAATTAAACTTCGACGGAGCTTCCAGAGGTAATCTGGGTTTATCTGGTGTTGGTTGCATTCTTAGAGATGATCAAGGACTCCTCATCAATGCTGGTTCCTTCCCTCTCCAAGAGGGCACTTGTAATATCGCTGAAGCACAGGCTCTTCTCGAAGGGGTAAAGATGGCCGCTCATCTTGGTTGTTCAAATTTATGTATTGAAGGGGATTCTCAAATCCTTATTTTCGCTGTTTCTAGTGGAGCCTCACCGTCGTGGAAGTCGAACCTCCTCATTCCTTCTATACTATATTGGCTTGGTAAATTCCATTCCTGGAACATTTCCCAAAATTTTTGGGAGGCCAATCAGGCAGCGGACTTCCTAGCTAACTATGCAATAGACAATCCCTCTGCTATCATCTCCTCCAGCGATGCTCATGTGTGGCATGGATTTTCCCCTTTTCTCTCCCAAGATCAAAGGGGTACCAGCGGGTAACTTGTCAGTGCCTCCTCTGCGTCTGGCAGCTCCCTCGTGCGTGTTGTCTTCTCTCCCTTCTTTCGGCGGCGTTCTTCCTTTCTTCTGCCGCACTCCCATATGAGGATCTGGCCTTTTCAGTCACGTCCGTGCGCCCCTTGTCTGCTTTCTCCTCCTGGGGGCACTTCTTCTTACCTTCATATGCTCCTGTCCCTCATTGCCGCTCTCTAGGTTTGTTTCTTTCTACTCCTGTTCGGCTTCTTCTTGGCACCATGTCCTTCGTCGGCTTCCCCTTTGTGGCCCTTCAGGGGTAGTTTCGTGAACTGGCCGACGTTTCTGCCATTGACAGGCGCTGTTTATCAATGATCTTCAAATATTCTATGTCAGCTGAGGTTGAAGCCATTGAAGCCATCCTCGGTGATTCCTACCACTTCAATGCTCGTGGCCCCCGGACAGATTCTGACATCGCTTCCGCTTTTGTCTCTTTCTGCCTACTGCTTCACTCCAACACGGCGGACGTGGAACGGGTCACCTTGGACCAAATCTATATTTTCCACTGCGTCGGCCTTCAAGAATAACTCGCTGATTTCTCACTTCCAAACCCATTGTTATGGATGAAGGAAGTCGACGAGTTAGCCATCGGTTCTGGTCAGGACATCCGTTGGCTTAGCAGGCAGTACAGAGATTTAGTCACTTTCGCATAGAACTTCCATCCATAATTGGACCAGTGCTTTCTACCGGTGGTCGTTATTAAAGTGGCCCTCTTTCCTCTTCACTCCGCAGTGGATCAGCTGAACGCTCTAAAGGATCATGCTTTTCCAGCCTTCAATTTCTTGTTGCGTGTGGCCTCTTTGCATGTTGGTCCTTCTTCAGGTTAACTGGTTGTAGCCCTCGCCCCTTCATAGCGCGTTCATCACCTTTATCTCTGTGCTCTCTTCCTCCCTTCGTTTTCAGTTTTCTTCTACCTCCTTCTCTCCTTCTGACTTTCCTCTTCTCCCATCTTCTTCTTGTTGTAGGGTTAGGGTCCCTCTCCCCATCGGTTCATAGCTCCGTTAAAAAGCGTTTACCAATCAAAAATAAATAAAAATGGTTCATTAGTAGTTTGATAACCCCATTCAGGAGGGCACTCTCACACAAAAATTTTACAGATTCGTGTAAATATCTTGAGGTAGCTTTGCTCCCTGAGGTTGTTACGAGTGTGGACATTGGAGTAAGCCTCTTTTTGGAGGCAAAGATTGCTTCTATGGCTAAGCAGTTAGAAAAAAATTCAACCAATTTAGCACATGAGATGCATAGTGGACTATGGTGTACAGATTGCAAAGTAGAAGGTCATACCAAGGATATCTACCCTCATAGATCGGTGCATGCTATTCTGTTAGATTGTGAAATATGTCATCTGAATCATGATTTAAGAAGGTGTCATTTGTTGTAGCGTGCTATAAGGAAGAGAGTAACCAGTTACTATAAGATTTGTAAATCACACACTCATCACACAAGGAACTATAGGTTGATTGATCAAATTCATGAAACAATTAATATGGGTATGTAATAGACCAGTGTTACAAATAATTCCAAGGGGAAAGGTGATAATCGTGGTTAGAATTAGAATAATAATGAAGGGTTCTCTGATGGAGGTGGTCGAGGTCGAGGATATTATGGAGGATTCAGAGGTCATGGTCGCGGAGGAGGAAGGAGTTATTTTCCTCGTGGAACATTCTAGAATTACGGATCACCTGATCACTATTGGCATGAATACCCCCAAAACCCAATTTTCTCCTAGTGTAGAAAGAATCACAAATATGAAGAGTGCCTAGAATTGTATGAACATATGTGTAAGTAGCACAAGTAAGATAAGGGTGCGAGGATGATAAAATTACAACACATGGTAGGAGATCATTGGATGCCCATGTTAGCACTTGATCCTGACATGCTACCTCTCCTTGGTACAACTCACACTAAAGTTGCATGCACCCATGAGGTTCCCAAACAGAAGCATGTTACTACAAAGCAAGAGGTTGTCAATGCAAAGTATCCTGACCCTGTACATCAAAAGGAAGTGTATAACAAATCCATGGAAGTTATCAGGAACTTACAAGGTGAGATACAATGCTTGAAGGATCAATCATAGAATTTAAAATAGGAAAATGCAGCCATGCTGCCCCAAATAGATGTGGATGACATTAAGGAGGTTTGTAATTTGTTGCAGCAAGAGGACATTATTATGTTTCTAGGAGAATGGTTGAGAGAAAAGGTACCGCCGATTAAGCCTAAGTGTGGGAGATATATCTTGCATTCTAACTTGCCTCCTTATAGTAATGATTATGATAAAGAGATCACGTTGAATGCAGTTTTTGATGGATGGATTTTAAGTAACATCTTGATTAATTCATGTACAGAAGTGAATGTACTCACTTTGGATGCATGGCTACAGATGGGGAGACCACCATTGCATCCATGCTCAAATGTTTTGTTCATGGAAAATAAGATTAAAGCCACGCCTATTGGAGTTTTGAAAGATGCCACTATTACAATTTAGGAGGTGACTTTACTGGTGATTTTGAGGTCTTAGCACTCGTAGAAGTAGATAAGTTTCCAGCATTACTTGGGTACCCCTCATTTTTTGCAAATATCATTGATCTACAATTCAACAAAGGTTATATCTACTTTGAAAATAATAAAGAACGTGTGATCATCCCTTTGATATATGGGAAGGCCACGCCTTATGTAGAACCTTTGAGTGAAGAGGATATAAAAAAAATTATGTGCATACCATCAAGGATCCTGAGGTGCTAAAACCATCAAAGGAAGGAGTAATTCAATAAGATAATTCACAATCTATGAGTGATACAACAAGTGTTGCTTTTGGCAACTAGGCACATGGGACTTATGAGATGGTTGGATGAGAAATGAAGAGTACAATTATGTGTGTCAATAGGCCATGATCTATTAGGCATTTGGGAAGTAATCAGGTACTAGAGTACATTGTAGAGGGAAATCTTGAGGTGTTTTTGCATGCCGTAGAGGCCATGTGTACATATCAAGCAAAAAGGAGAAATATGCTAGTTTATACTCTGCGTGGGACAACAACACGCTGGTGGATTACACACATGTATAATATTATGGAGTGGCATGAAGTGAGAGTTGTGTTCTTTGCTATATTGCTAAGGAACAATATACCCTCTAAGATATATGAATTTAATGGGAAATATCATGTTCATTACCACGTTCAAAAGTGTGATAGACTCTGGAATGAGGGACAAGAAGCTTTACTGCATTCACTGTGGGTACATCTATTTTATTTCACCTTATGAGGTGGTGCACGGTATGGTATGTCGATGTAGAGTTGAATACAATGATAGGGAATTGGGTAGAGTTGACTCCATGTATGGTTCAGATTTACGGTTACTTTTCCAATAAACCACCTATGAATGAGGCATTACAGATAATGAAGTACTTGACTATGGGAGATAATGCAAAAGATGAGGAAATAATTCAAGATTTGTTGGGAGAATCAGACCTCGAGGTGCACTTTGAAGAAGAGGAGACAAATGAGGAATAGCTTGGGCATGCCTAGTTAGCAAAGGAAAAAGGCAAGATGGTTTATATGATAGATGATAAGGAAGTAGAGAAATTGGATGTTGATCATATTGTGGGTACACAAGAGGTCATGGATAGTGCAGATGAACGGGCATGCGCATACCATAAGCCTATGAAAACAAAGAAGGTAAACATTGAGATAGATGCAAAACATAAAGACACTATCATTGGTGATTATTGATCCGATTCAAAGGTTTCTAAGATCATTGAGTTGTTGCGCGACTTCCAGGATTTTTTCCCTAGAGGCTATTGTACAAAAGAAAATCAACAAGTGACCTTCTTCACACCTGATTTCTTGAGGTCGTGCCGAGACAGTCAGTGTAGAATAGAAGTGAGTGTATGTGTGGTGATGATGGATAAGCTAATGAGGCAACCTTATATCTTTGAAACGTAATATCGGGATCTGTGAGTCTAAGGCAAAGAATGCTCTCCTAAGTTGAAGTAGTGTGATGGATCGATCTAATATAATAGCTGCTCACAGACTCTAGAAAATATCGATCCCTGTCAAGATTCAGTTAGCTAGTTGTGGAACACGTGGAAAGTGACCTGCCGGCACCTCGTATGGATTTCCAGACAAGGTCATGGAAGAGATAGCGAGAGGCGTAATGAAACCACAGGGACTATGGGTAATTTTCTATTCTAATCCAGAAATTCTTAGCTTGATCGGATGTTATGTTCAATAATGAAAGTTGTGCAATGATATCAGGTGGAAGTGGTAATGATCTAAATATTGATGCATGCAAACTAGTGTCAATGTATAATTGGTCAGTAGTCCCATTGGGCTGTGGGACCTGAGGATCATTACAAAATTCCCCAATGATGATTCATGTCCTTTCAAAAGATGTTCGAGCTCCTAAACCCATTTGCAATGTATATTTGTATCCTAGACACCCTTATTTAGCTTTTCCATGCTTTTTGTAGCTTCTTGGTTTATTATGTGCATGTTTTGGTCTTTAGTGCCAGGACCGCCACCCTGCCTAGGTGGCGGTTCTGAAACTGCCACCCAGGCAAGGCAGCGGTCCTGAGCGTGTTATCTAGAATCCGTCATGCATGTTTTTAACATGCGACGCTTCACTTAACTTAACTTTTAGGATGCTTTTGTAAACCAAATGGCCTAAAAATAGTCTTAATTGCTTGGTTTTCTTTCGCTCTTCTATTTTTAAATAGATTTAATTAGTTTGAACTACCTCTTCTTGCCTTGTGCATGAAGTCACATCCCAGCCAATTCCTATATATTCCATGCTTGTATTCAAGAAAAATGCCTACGAATTTTTGTGTATCTTGCATAGCATTGCTGCCACAATCCTGCTAGGAATTACATAGCCAAGCTCAGATCTTTTTTGCTATCTATCTTCTACTCGCATTGCAACCAGATTGTCTTCAAGCTTCCATTGTTCAAGCACATTCTCTTTTTGTTTTTCTTACATTCCCAATTCCTTAGATGCACATGCGTTGAAATGTCATTGTCCAAACTCCCACTACCTGCTAAATGAAAAGAAGACACAAGTGCAGATAGATAAAATATCGAAAAATAAAAACTAAATTAAAATGAAAAGAGGAATTACCATTTGTGTGGGGATATAGAAATATACCTACACCAATGCTCCAACCATGAACATATACACTCAAAGTGAAGTTATATATATCTAACAAAACTCATTTTCAAATTCATTTACGCATATTGACTTTGTGATTTTTGAGATTTGGGCCCACGATGACTGTTTTCCTCGAGAGAATAGTCAAAAAATTTGTTGCAAGACAGTGATCATGCCTCCACAACCGGAAGATCGAACCGCATGATATAAGGTTGGTTTTTATCACTTTTGTGTTTTTAAACCTAGAATGTAAAAATGTTGAAAAGTTTACCTAGGAGGGGTCATTTTCAATTTTTTTTAAATGAGTCTCTAGGGGGCATAGGGTAGTCTTTTATTTTATCTAAAATGGTCTGTTTTTGTGTTTTTGGGCATTTTCTAGGGTTAAAACCTGTTTGGCAGATTGGTCCAGGACCGCCGCCCAAAGTAGGGTGGTGGTTCTAAATAGAATGACCAAACCTATGTTTTTGAATTTTTGGTGTTTTGTCATGTTTTTTTCAATCTTATTTCTTGAAATACATTAATAACTTGCTCTTTTTCTATGTTTTTATGGATGCAGAAGAAGGAGGAATACATCCACTGGAGTCGTGGGAGTGTGATTGGCTCCCAGAGATTTTGGACCAAATTTCGTACTGAGATGCAGATCGGAACACTTTCCAGTTACCAGGTTCCATGGGTGAGTGGACTATCACCCTAGAGGACGTGTATCGTATTCTTAGGCTTCTGATACTTGGGAGGAGATTGAACCTAGAGATAGCAGGATCTAGGTATATGATGACTCAGTGGACCACTTACATGGGGCATGTTGTTATATCATTTGGTTCGAAGAAGGGGATAAAGGTCTGATCTATTATCACTTCCCCTATTCCCATCATTCATAGAGCTATTATGGGTATCTTGGCCTCGCAGTTGATCAAAGACAAGGGAGGTGACACTCTTCTTTATATCTCAGCTCCCATTATTGCATAGATTGAGGGGAATGGCTACATCTATGCCTAGGGATCAGACATCCTTAGGACTACTTATCATGACCTATATAGGTTCATCAGGTTACAGGGATAGTATTTGAGCCATACCATGCTAGTCATGAGCTGGGTATACAAGTGTATTACCCCTTATAGGAGGGGAATAGCAGTGCATGACCTGAAGGTTGTACCAACTGTGAGCACATCTCTGCAATGTAGTTACAAACTAACTTGCCTTACACTTAGAAGTTGTAATCCCTTTTACACGCCACAATATCTCACACGTGTGCACATGCTCAGCAACATCTTTTATTCCCCTATACTCTAAAAGACGAAGCAACATCTCCATGTAAATATTATGGGGTTGGTGAGGACCATGCCCACCTGATCCAGAACCTCCTGTGTTACCTCTGCCTCTAGACCCACCAGATCCACCAGAACTAGAATCACCTATGCCCTATGATCCTCCACCTATAGTCATAAGTGGACCAGTGGATGTACTGCCTTGTGTCCCGACAATGGTACTAGTGCAGCGAGACCGTAGCCAGTAGCCACCACCATGTGCACTCCCACCATTCAGTTCGTTCTCATCGTCTTAGTTGTAGTAGGAGTCATGAATGCGACCGTGCGCCATCCAAGGGATCTCATATGGATTGATAGACCATTGGGACTCTAATTACTTTGTTGTCATTTTGTCGCGAAATATATGATTTTTTTGTATATTTCGGGCTCATTGCAAGCATTTGACCATGCCTAGTACGTGATGGCATTATATACAAACTTGACCTATTATGATATATACAAACTCTTCTTTTGGTTCAGTAATTCATTATATCGGAGTTGACTTCATCTTGGCTCACTTCACATGTGTACTCTAGATGCTTAGAACTTCCATTTTTAAATGCTTTTCAGAATGTATGCAGTGGATATGAATACTAACATAATGATTTTATTTTTGTGTTTTGTAATGCTGATGTATGATAATGAAATCACATTGTAATGTTGAACTTTAGTTTCTATAAGAAAATTTTGGAACTTCGTATTGTTTTGGAAAAACGTGGCAAAAAAGTGAAATGATAAGTGGATGAAATTTCCCCACTCCTAATTCCATGCAACTAGTAAGATGTGAGGGCTCAGCACCAAGAGCCAGAAAGGGCACAAGTTATGGAAATTTGTTGAATGGTAATGATGAGAGAAAGACAAGGATTTGAAAAAACTAAATTGAGACACTACAACCTCACTCTACTCAAGTTTACTTCATAGCTTAGAATGTGAATTTCTTTCCAGTTTATCTAGACTTAGATCCGTAGATGGCCACTTGGTTGAAAAAATATGGCTTTGCGGTTTTAAACTCTTTTGTAAGTTTGGACATCTAATTCACTTTGTTTTGATTTATAATTTCACAATATTTGAATGAATTGTTTCTAACTTTCAATTTTTTCAAAGAGACACCCTACACCTTGCCCCATACTACCAGTAGGAAGTATGGGCTCACCACCATGGACAAGGCATAGTCGAGTAAGGGCACTTCTCTCCTTTCCCAACCCTACATCACTAGTTAAAGATGCAGGGTCAACACTGAAGGTTGGTAGGGCAAAGAAATGTGTAAAATAAAAATATTCTATGGATTTGCATTTGACTTATTTATCTAGGTAAAATGGCTAGAATGTTCTTATTTATAAAGAGATTTTTTGGGATAGATGCAACACCATAAAGCTTCTAGAACATACTATAGGAAAAGACACCTAACCTAGAAGAAACTATAAGCACAACCAAGTATGCAAGCCTTGGTATGATTATTGTCAAAGCTTTGTCTTACCTTTCTTAAATTGATGAAATGATTCATAAACACTTGGTGAAACTGTGGACATTTGTAAAGGTATGATTTGAATCTTTTTCCACTGTTTTTAGAATTTTTTTAGAAATTGCTATAAGAATAAGCCCCTTGATCACAAATTTTACAAAATGAACTGACAGATGAAAATGCAATGCAGATGTAGTAATTTATATATGAAAATGCTAATGGATCATGTGTAATACCTCTTTAGGTGAAAAGAGTTTACAGATTCACTAAACTCCTCACCCTCTAATGTACACAGGTGAAATGCTCCATTTTTATAGTCTTCTATTTCTCGATATGGACCCAACCACCTGGGCCTGAATTTCCTTCCTTCACTGGTATTTTTGTCTATTCGGTTGTCAAGTCTTAAAACCAAATCTCCCTTATATATTTCATGCTTGTACACTTTCTTGTTATATTTTCGAGACATTCAGTCAGCGTAAATGTTATGTTGTTGCTCAACATTGAGTCTAGCTTCATCAAGAATTTCTAATTAAGATAGTCACACCTCTCGATAGCCTTCTTCTCCCAGAATTCCTTACAGTGAGATACTAAGACTAGGTATTTAGACTTCGAGCAGTAAAACCGCTTCTGCACTAAATACCAAAGAAAAGTGGGTTTCCCTAGTCAGTATTCTTACCGATGTCTGATAGGCCCACAAGGTCAGAAAGAGATTTAAATTCCAATCCTATTTATTCTCCTTGACCATCTTAAGGAGAATGGATTTTAATGTCTTGATTGTAGCCTTAGCCTGTCCATTGGCCTAAGGGTAATAGAAAGAAGCTGTATGGTGATTTTTTTTGAAATTTTCACACAATTCATGTACTTCCTCATTCTTGAAAGATGTGCCATTATCAGAGATGATGACCTATGGGATCCCATACTTACAAATGATTTGGTTCAAAATGAACTTAGCGATTACACTTCCAAGCATGGTGGTAAGTGGCATGGCTTCTACCCACTTAGTAAAGTATTTTGTGGTCGTGATTATGAAATTATGACCATATGGTGATGAGGGAGAGAATTTCCCTATCAAATCTAGGCCCCTTATGGAAAAGGGCCATGGGGTTACAATTGGTTGAAGAGCATGTGCTGGTATGTGGATCTCATGGGAGAACTCTTGACATTTATGACATTTGCACATAAACTCTACCGCATCTTGTTCTAGTGTGGGCCACAATTTTTCCCATCCGATGTATCTTCCGAGCAATGGCGTGGCCGCTGAAGTGACCTCCACATACTCCACTATGCAATTCATAAAAAATATTCTTGGATTCTTCTTCATCAACACATTTTAACATTATTCCATCAAAGGCTATATGATAGAGCACTTGTTCCAAGATGACATACTTGGTGGTTATAACACACAACCGTCTTCTTTACTATGATGTTGCCCCTTCTGGATATGTATGGTCCATTATGAAGTTAATGATGTCAGTGTACCATGGGCACACAGAAATGGGAGGCTTGGTTTTAAAACAATAAACACACTCGTTGGGGAGGCCTAGCTTTACTCCATCACCTCCATCCAACATGATGTCAGCCAACCAGTCCACATTAATTTGTCTTTTGATAGATTTCTGATTAAAAAATGTTAACTCAAACTCACCAATCAGAGTTATGAAGTGTCTATATTTCTTAGATAAGGACCCTTGCGTGAGAAATGTCTGCAGGTGATCTGATTTAACAATAACCCTTATTTCCTTGTTTAGCATGTAATGTCTTAAGCACTTTGTCGCAAAGAATATAGCAAGGCATTCCTTCTCTTCTTGTGTATAACGTGTCTCATAATCAAGAAATGTCTGACTAATGAAATAGACCACACGTTCTTGTTTATCATAATCTTCTTGAGCTAACATGTAAGCTAATGATACATATGTAGATCGTGAATACAGGACCAAGTGGCGATCTGACCTAGGCAGCATGAGTGTGGGAGGAGACCGTAAGAACCATTTAACCAACTCAAATGACTCATTGCATTCTTCTGCCTAATCAATGCAGTAATATTTTTTCAATAAATTGTTGATTGGGTGAATAGCAAAGGTCATATCAAGGATAAACCTTTGGATTGCACCAAGTTTTCCAAGAAAAGATCTAATGCCAAACTTGTCTGACGGTGGATTCATTTCTAGTGCAAATTAGATTTTGGTTGGGTCTACATCAATCCCTTGTGAAGATATGATGTATCCAAAAAAATTTCCTCCCATTACACTGAATACGCATTTTTTTGGATTCAATGTGATGCCATATTCAATTAAGCAAGAAAGAATGACATGAAGCACCTCTGGGTTATCACAATCATTTTCTAGCCTTAGCCAGGAGGTCATCCACGTAGGATTCCACAATATCATGGATAAGCTCATGGAATACATAAGTCATCACCCATTGATATGTGGCACCAGCTTTCTTAAGTTTGAATGACATGACAACATAACAGTATGTTCCCCAAGGAGTGATGAATTTAGTTTTAATCTGATTCTCCTCAGATATTTTGATTTGGGTATACCCAGAAAACCCATCCATAAGAGACAACAGGTCATAACCAGTTGTCACATCAACAATAACATCAACGGATGGTAATGGGAAATCATCTTTGGGAAAAGCCTTGTTGATATCCCAAAATTATATGCAAATTCAAAATTTTCCATTCTTCTTGAGAACAGGGACAATATTAGACACCCATCATGCATAGTTGACTGGCTTGATGAACCCCACTTGCAGGAGCTTCATCACTTCTTCGTTTACCATGAGGGTCACCTTTGGCTTCATGGGCCTCAACTTTTGTTTGATTGGCTTAGCATCTGGCTTAGTAATGAGGTTGTGAACTGCAATGTATGGTGCAACTCCCATCATTTACTTGTAGCTAAATGTGAAAGTTTTTTCATGCTCCTCGAGGATTCAGGTTTGTATTTCCACTTCTTCTAGAGTTAGAGAGGATCCCAGCTTCAAGATTTTTTGTTCCTCCTTTGTCCCGTTGTTTATCGATCATTCCCTCAATTAAGGAGGCATTTCCTTCCTCAAACTTAGGCGGGGCTGGAGGTGACTCTAAATCCCCCTCTTCTCCTACCTCATAATTTTCAAGATCATTCCCAGAGGAAGATTCTATCATGGGATTTCCAAAATAGGAAAAAGAATGTGGGATTAGGGAAAGATCAACCTCGTGATTAGCAAGATGCAATTCTTTAAAATCATTTAGATATGCTAGAGTTGCTTTATCATTTTCAACATGTTCTGAGATGACAAACTTGTTCTTGGATTATATGTATGTCAACATCGGGGTTATCAGTACTTTACGAACCAAAGATTCAGCATGAACTGATACCGTGAAGTTTGTATCTTCCAACTCACTACTTGGAGTGAAGTGGGAAGCAAAAGTTGCTATAGAGTTTGTAAGAAGGTTTTGTTCCCGTGGAATTGCTTCAATCAATATGAATTCAAACCCTTTTGTTAGATTTAGCATTATTGTTTTGTAGAGTTGTAGATGCTCAGCTCTAGTCTCATATACCTCGAAGACTTGATTTGTGACCAATTGTGCATCACCTAGCACTCTAATATTACTAACACCCATCCTTTTGGCTACGATGAGACCAATAAGGAGTGCTTCGTATTCATCCCTGTTATTTTTACATTCAAAGTTTAACTTGAAGGCAAAAGGTAGAATCCTTCGTTCAGGAGAGGTAAGGATCACACTTGCCCCAACGCCAAAACGACATCTGGCTCCATCAAAATGGAGAGCCCAACATTACTCAAAAAAATTGATGTTGGATCATTCTTTGTATCTTCTTCCTTTACCTTAGTTACTTTCACCATACAAACTTCATCTGCTGGAAGAGAACCGAGTCCCAGGGTATGTCCCATACCCATAGAATCGAATGGAAGAAGAATAGATAAATCCTTTTCCAATAACTCAAAAATATTTGATGTGGTTCTTAATGACATTATCTCTATGATGACAGTCTCATCCTTTACGGTAGGAATTCCTTCAATCAAACCCATAATTTCTAGCCCATCACTTACTGCCCCAACTGTTGATTTCATTCCTCCATCTCCTGATCTTCCACCCCATTTCAATTCTTCTCCCCTTTTCTTTCCCAAGCAGTCATTCCCTCTAAATAAATAAGAAGTTCCACCTACCTCCCCACCAAAAAAAATTGCAAAGCTGGTTGAACCCCAACCTGTCACTCCTCTTGCTTTCCCAATTCCATATTGGGAAGAGACTCAAGAATCCAGTCAAGGAAAATATCAAGAATTGGAGCCCAACAGAGAAGAAACGACAGACAATCTAAAGAGTTGGGCTACTAAATTTGGGTTTACAAAGATCCCCTTGATGGTCAAGCCAATAGAGGAGGTCAGGGTTGAAGAACCAGTGGTGGCTGAGGCTGAGTTTGCAGCAGAAGAAGAACAAAAACAAGAAGAAGAAGATCAGCAGTTTGTTTTCTCCAAATGCAGTGTCCATGATGGCACTTTGTTTGAAGAGGATGCTGATCTGATCCAAGTTACACAACCAGTTAAAGAGGAGGAAGAATCAACTCCAAATCCCATTGAAGAGGAGCAGTTAGGAGATATCAAATTAGAGTTAAAGCCACTCAATGAAGAAGGAATCATTGAATATTTTTGATTTCATTTCAAGGGCTTGATTTGATTGATGAACCCATGATGGAGGAGGATCATACAATTTCAGAGGCCCCAAGTGCGAAGCAGGCCACCGAAGAACCTTAATTTCTTCCTCCACTTCATCCCCTTCAAGCTTTGATGTTGAAGAATATTTTTAACTTTCAAACTTCATGTTTGAGAAAGAGGGAAACCATGGTGAGCTAGTTACATATCAGGAGGACACCGTGGAGGAGGTCAAGCACATGCAACAGGACAACAAGGAGACATATTATCTGTCTGACTTAGAGGACTACTTTGATGGAGAAGATCCCATATATATTACATCATTTTCTCCTCCTCCATCCATCTTCCAAGCATATGAGCCTACTGACATGAAGGAGAGCATTCAAGGAAAACATCTTGCACTTCATAACAGTCTTCTGGAAAAAAGGTTGGAAGATATGAGTAACTATGTTCTCCACAAGAGAAGGAAGAGAAAAGGCAAGAAGATGTCATCATCTCTCTCACACCATCCATCCAAGAAGGTCCAAAAAATACTCTATTTTTGGAGTTAAATTTCAGAGAAATGGGCACATTCAAAGGATCGGACCGTGCTCGATCAGGGACTTGGCTTCATTAGAGCCAGGAGAGAAGCCAAAACTAGTCATGCCTACTTCAAGGCATGAGGATGAGCATCAAAGTACCAAGGGTCATCATAAACACCTCCAAGAATCCAATGTCAATCATCTTAAGGAGGTGTTTTTGGTTGATGTAGATACCTTGATGATTTGGGTGGAGGACTGGCTTATAGTAAGTTTTTCACTCATACAAGTAGCCATATTCAGTGTCAAATCATTTGCATGGCTAGCCCTCTTGAGAAAGGGAAGTTACTTCTCCCTTCCTGTAGCAAGCTTAGTTTAGCCCTCTTTTCTCTCTAGTTAGTTTAGGAGTAGGAGTAGACTTTGTTTCTAGCAGAAGAAGTGCCCGTGCACACTCTGCATGTCTCATTTTAAGCATGTATGATTTTTTTTCTGTAAATAAGTTTTGTTTATATTGCTCCAGAGCTACTAAGGCCAAGCCCTTCATTATTCATGGTAGAAGACTCGTAGTTTCCAGTAACATTTACAAATTTCAAAATAAAATAAATGCAAAGCAACTAAAGTTGTCTTCGAAATAGTCCATTCATGGACAAATGAAAGCCCTGGGTCAAAAAAAAATTCTACTCTCAAAATCCTTGTTTCAAGATTTCTTATGAAAATTGAGAGTGCAGACGCGCGGGCAGGTTCAAGGTCACTAAGAGCAAGTAGTCGAGCTCGTAGTGGCTTGGGGATCATATTTTCAAAGCAAAAGGATCAGTATCAGACTATTATTCTTGACTCCATGCCCAATGGATGCTTCAAGGTTGCTAGTCCCTCCATCTAGCAGGCAGATGCCCCTATGAGTCGCCAAATTGTTATCCCAATTTTTCCCCTAAGCAAAATTGGATCAACCACGACCCAGCATAGAAGAAACCAGAGAAATCATGTTTAGATCCTATAATCAGGCAATAGATGGACTCTACAATGGAGTGGCAAGGCCTATGAAAGATCAAACGACCCTATGCAAGAAGAAATTCAAGAAAATCATTTCGTCGTTCGATCCCGTGCTTCAAATCCAACAAACAAGTTATAGGTAGGCTCTACAATGGAGTAACAGGGTCGGGGAAAGAGTAAACAGAAGGAAGAAGCCAGAAGCTCAAAGGAAAAGAAATGGCAAAGGTTTAAAGTTTTTGGGCTCTGTAAATGATTCAGAAAGAGCCCCAAAATTGGTTAAGTATGGAGGAGACAGTGGAAGCTGCTAAGTTTCCAAATAACGCACCTCCAAAGGTTAAGCCCAAAAGGGTAGAATCAAATGAGCACCAAGCCTCCATGCATCCAAAGCCCCAAAATTTGCACCATCCGTTGAAAATTCTTCGACTCAGTGGAAGGTTCCAAGTGTCCAAAGTGGAATTCCAAGATGGAAGTCCTAGGTGGAGACTTAAACTTGTGCTAGCCCTCCACATAGCCAATGGTCAACAGAGGTCAAAAAGTAGAGTAGGCCCAAAACAACTAAGTATAGAGTGTAGGCGGAAGGTGCCACGTGTCTTAACAACACTCCTTCAAAGGTAAAATATTGAGCATGTTTTCAAGTGAGCATGGGCCTTCCATGTGTCCCAGAGTCCAAAAAGGGATAGAGTCAAGGTTGAATAATCAAAGCAGAAGTAGGCCAGTAGAAGGAGCCAGGTGTCAACACGACGGTCTTTCAAAAAGTAAAATTTGGGATGGGTTTCCAAATGAGTGCCAACCCGCCACATGTCCTAGAGTCTGAAGAGGTGCAGTCAGCCATTGAAAAGACCAAAAGAAAGCATAGACCTCCACATGTTTCCATCGCGCAACTTCAAAGGTAAAATCTAGGGGTTGTTTTCAAACGAACGCTAAGCCTCCACGTGTCCAGGGTTAGGCTTTTGGCTCTGCCAAGCAAAGGACTCAGGAAAAATCCAAAGGGACACCATGGAGCCTGTGGAAGCCACCATGTGTCAATCTAGTGTAATTTTAGGATCGCAAGGTAGGGGTTGAATCTCCAAGAAGTGTGAGGCTACCACGTGGACCCGGTACAAATAGAATGTTTAAATATTACATGCCCACGACCCAAATATTCAAATGGCCATATCTTTTGACTGGAAACTCATATTTGGGCGAGAGAAGACTTTTTGGAAATGTCTCGACACCTTCTACGCCATGGAAACATAAAATATTATCTTTAATAGGCTCTAGTGGGTGAAAAATATGAAAACTTCTCCCATGCCATTAATACAGAATCCGTTGCTCCAACAACTAGATCAGATTTGATCTGATCCATCATTTTTACTCCTTTAACGCGTCAAACAAGTAATCAAGGTAGACTTGACAGATTGTGGGTAGATCAAAACAGGGCATTAAGGGGTGGTGCTTGAGCTTTCAGAGTAGGATTTAATGTGTTGCGAAGGTGGTTGAGCAGGATTCAAATTTTTCCCTCCTCTCTCTCTTATTCTTTCTATATATTGTAAAGGAGGGGCATATTCGAAGGGTTGGTCATTATTTTCTCTCCTGCCCCCTCTCTCTTTCTTCATTAGGGTAGAATGCAGAGTCTAATCCTCCTCCCATGGCTCTGTAATGGTGTTTTTTTCCTCTTACCCACTGACGATGTACCATGTAACATTTCAGAGCAATAGAATTTGTTTCGTGATGCATCTGTCCATCCTTGGCTTATTTTTTTGTCTCTTCTTACCTCTCATCATTACAGGGTATACTGTACATATTCTGATGTTTGTTGCAGGTCTTGGGAGCTGTGTTTAATGGGTTTTGAAGTGGTTTTCTGTGTGAAATCTATCTCTAGACTGTGGTGCATTCTTTCCACCCTCTCCTCTGCTCACCTCTCTTCACTTCAAGCAATCAGGTCTATGATCATCCACTTCTTTTTCTGGTGTATCACTATTTAGTGTAGGCTCTTTCACCCTCTCTCTCTTTCTCCATGTCCCCTTGGAATGGCTAGATTAGGTTAGTTAGATTCTACCTGTAATGGAGTAGCTTGTGATAGGTAGATTAGGAAGCAAGAACCGATTTTCTCCAAAGGTCCATCTCAAGTTTTACAATGTCCCATAGCTTGAGAGATGGTCCCATGTTATGCAATCACACCGGATGCCCCACTTTACACCCGGGCCATTCGGGGGTGTTGTGATTCTACACTAACATTTCCTATTGCAATTTGTTTGTTTGAACCATTGGGATATATTCTACCATATTTTGGTAGTGTGGGGAGAGGATCGTTAAAGATCATAAGTGGTGTGTTCTATGGGGATATCGGCCCCGTGTAAGTGTTCTGAGTTGGCACTATTGGGTTTTTTGAAAACATGTCAAGAAATAATTACCTTTGATCCTCTCAAAAATGTTGTAGAAACTTATTGCAATCACGACATGCTCTTACATCATGCCCGCAAACCCTATGAAAAACGTAATACAAATCAGGATCATAATCTCAAGGCCTGCCTTTAGTTTGCACCTTGTTGTGGTCTGAGGTTATGATTATTGTTCAACTACTGATTGTTATAGTTAAAATTTGGGAACCCTTGCCCTTGGTTTTGGAATTAGTTCAGATACCCGCCTAGGTATTGATTAGGGCCTTTGTTCTGTACTTGTCTTGGTTGTTAAGGTTGTTGTTGTTGTTATTGTTGAAAAATATTAAAATCCACAACATTGATTGAGGGTGAGAAATTATTATTCCTCTGATTATTGCCATTGTTGTTGTTGTTGGTAGTATTTGTATTTGGAGAATTAACAACATTGGGTTTCTTGGGCTGATCAATAACACCGTTAGTTGTAACCCCGTGATTCTTATTAAGGACCTTTGGTCCCTGATTATTGTTCACATTGTTGGAGTAACCGAGGTTAGTTTGGTTAGGAGTGACTAACCTTCCATTTGTTCCATAAGTCTTATGACCACTATCAATGGTTGTTTGATCAATCCAGAGACCAACCTCTAGCACCTCTTCGTAGCTCCTTAGTGGGAACTTTTAGACTCCTTCCTTTATCTCTTTATCAAGGGAGTGGAGGAAAAAATTACAAAGCTCCGTCTGGTCCATGTTTGGAGTGCTTGCAGAGGAGTAGAGAGCCTATCACCACCTTTGAATGAAGTGGGCTGCGAAGTCATGCTCTTGTTTGATATGAAGGAATTCTCTTATTCATGTCCTTAAAAACTTGTTCATATCAAAATCCTTAATAAATTCTGACATGAATTACTTGAGGGAGTGTATTAAAGCCTCTGGTATCCTGTAGTACCAATCAAGAGAAATACCTTCTAGCATCTTAGGGAAAATATTTGCAACAAGTGCATCCCATGGGATTAGCTCTCGAATGGCCATTGCGTAAGCTTTGATGTGAGCGTTAGCATCGCCCTCCCCTTTGAACTTCAGAAGATCAAGAAAGGGTCTTAGGAGCATGACGGTCTAGATGGAAAATTTTAGTGGCTCCTTAAGATATTTAGAATAGGTCCCCATTGTGTATGTTTCAACCATTGAAGATCCTTGTTAGGAAGGTGGAGGTTACATCGGTTGTTGAAATGGTACAATGTAAACATTTTTTGGGGCGTATGGCATCCCCTGTGGCTATCCATATAGGCCTGGGTAAGTGTAGATATCCCCCTGTGGTGATTTATATTACATGTGTACATAAGGGGGTTGACTGCTTTGATATTGAGTTAAAGGCAAAAATCTAAGGAACTTTGCATTTCCAGCTAGTATGGCATTTGAGAATGCACTTCCGATTGGTGCCTATTGTAGATATCCATATGTGGCATGAGGGGGCATACCCAAGGTTCCCATTCCACTCAGAAAATATCCAGGGCTTGGAGCGCCCATATAAACTGGAGGAGTCTGTGTAGTAGGTACTTGTCCATAGTTCTGTGGATAGTGAGAAACTCTTACTTGCCCTGCATATGAATTTTGAGTATTTTGGGCAAGCTCTAACTCTTTGACTTTGTCAACTAACATTGTGATGATGTCGCCTGATGATGGGGTGGTGTTTTTTTTTTGAGCTTATTGTTGAACTTTTGGAGGTTTTTGAGGAGTATGGTATCTTGTTATGAATTGTTCATTGTTCTGTCACCCCTCATTGGCGATGTTTTCCATTGTTAGAGGGGTAGTGCTATTGTTTTGGAAAAAACATAAATATGTCCTTACAACCTAAAGGCCCATTTTATATTCTAGAAGCATTGCTCGCTTCTGGTGTATCGTGCTAAGTAATCCTCATCTAAAGGCAGGAGTTGGTCCGACTGCATGCTAATGGGCTATCAGAACAAAACTTGAGGAGATGAACGTGCCTCCCCAGTGAAAGTCATGTTTTTCGAACTTGACTGCTTAGGAGGATGTGTCTGTGTGATTTGGTCAAGTTCCTCGATGCATACAGAGGAACCAACATTTTTTCCATGAAGAAGAGGATTTTGAGCCTAAGTAGTTGAATGGTTATCTGCCCATGTAGATAGTGAAGGTGATTTTCATTGTCTACCTATTTGATAGTTGTACATATCAAAACTTGGGATGGATTGACCGTACTCATCATATCCTAACATATTCGAGGGGTATAAGAATACCATAGAATAAAGGATGGATGAAGAAAGTGGAAATGTTTATAGACTAGCTCTTCTCGTTGAGCTCACCAATTTTTATGAAAGAAAATCAACACATGACCTTCTTCACACCCGACTTCCCGAGGTCATGTCGAGACATCCAGTGTAGAATAGAAATGAGTGTATGTGTGGTGATGATGGATAAGCTAATGAGGCATCCTTATATCTTCAACACACAATATCAGGATCTTTGTTTATTAGACATAATGTTTCTCTAAGGAGAAGACACATAAAGGATGTATGCATAGGAACAAGGCACATTTGAAGGCATGGGAAGATAGGGAAGGAAATGCGTGCCAGAACACTTTGGCTCGCGCCTTAGCCATTTTTATGGATAGGGGATATTTTTGGAGATATCATGTGGAGAACACATAGAGATGAAGAATTTCACTACATGCAATGGTATTTTGGGAACAAGCGGTTGATAAGCGCCATACATAGTTCAAACTAATAATAGGATTTATTCTTAGATTTAACTATAGGAATTCTATTATTAGAACACTTGCATGTTGTGTGTTCCATTGTAAAGGTGCATGGTTATTATCAGTATGTGACCTATTTTGAGAAGTGCATGGGTGGTGAAGGGAAAGTCCCCACCTCTATAAATATGTATTGAACTGAGTACTTTAGGAGAGACTGAATTATTGTAGAGTTATGCTACTGATATTAATACGTGCATAACTCATGGAGATACTTTATAGTGTAAGAAGCTTCTTTGTTTTACAGTGTTTAATGCAATGGAATATATTGGCAAGATAATGGTGTTAGACATAACTGAATCTGGTTCTTGTATGGTTAGCCTTATTATAGTTAGTGTTTAGTTCATGATTCTCTAAGATCTAGATTTGTTTTATGCACTGTGAAATGTTTATGTTTGGTTATGGATATGAATATGTATTATCATCATCACACTAACATTTTGTACAAGTAACTATAAAGAGGGTCCTAGTACCTTTGTGCACTTCGAGTAAGTGCTCAGCTCAAGTTGAGTGATGTGCCAATGCGCCTGGGTTTTTCACACTGGATTATAGGATGCATTGTTGGTTCCATTTCCGGGACCTCTTTTCAGTTATTTTTAGGATGTTTCGTGATGAAGACATATCGGTTGACCCTATCAAGTGTTGATGAGTGGATAATATATTTGGAAGAAGAATATGCTAAAAGGTTCAGCACTGGATCTGAGTTTGATGCACGTGCATTGGTGGAGCAAAACTTGTATGACTATTTATATGAGAGTTTCTTTGTTATATTTCTGATAGAGCTATACGATTGGCTGGTTGCTTATGCGTCTAAAAGGAATTGGAGGTATCACACACTTTTATGGACGTATGAAGAATTTCAGGCCCTCTATGATGTTGATCTGATTTGGATGCGCGTTGTGGAGACTTGGTTCCGTGGTCTTCTGAATAGCTATATTTTGGAGTACTCAATTTCTACTTACCCTTTCTTAGAGGTAGCTAAGTTCCAATTTTTACATTATCCCAAGGGAACCTATTTGTAAGGCATTCCACTAGTAATCAAAAACTTGACGGTAACCATGAACTTGGAAGAAAAGTTGATGGCTAGCTAAACCCTACCACGCATGGGGGTAGGAGTAGGTTTTGTGAAGGATGGTAGACCTAGCAGCAAAGAGGAAAAGAGAAGAAAGGGAGCTTAAGTAAAATGAGGCATGCGAGAGGGAGATAGAGAAGTAGCTTGATATTATAGAATGGATAGTGTTGAGGAGAGAGATGGCTCATGAAGGATTTGGAGCTCAAGTAGAAGACATGGAGCCAGAGCATTTGGAACTCCCCCATTTGGGCAAGCATGATAGGGAACCCTCATTGGCCTCATATGGGAGTGCGCCATTAGAGATAACATGGGCCATAGGCGTGCATCTGAATCTACCTGGTAACTAGCCCTTACGCTTGGTTTTCTAGTATCTAGTACAATCAGTAGTCAACAAGATAGTTTGGGGAGTAGAAGAACAAGAGAAAATCAAATAGAAAGTGCATCTATGGCCGAGAAAACATATTCTTTGTTCTTTAGAGGTACATTTTCAGGTGCATCGTCAGCACAGAACTCAAGCGCGAAGAATTTTGGACTCACTTTTGGGAGTAGTACCACCTCGTAGACTATAGTATAGGAGGGACCACTTCCTCGAGATGGAGAGGGAGATGATGAGTCTATGATAGGATAACGTCTCACCTCTGGCTTTGCGGAGGCCCCATAGCCAACAGAAACAACAACCACTGACCCTACCTAGATGCCTAGAGATCTGAGTATGTTGACACTCTTCTCTTGACTTTGTTAGTTGGTATTTATTTTTGTAATTTTATAATTCATTGTTTCTTCTTATTTTCTTACTTACAGAAACTGCACAAGAGTGGTGAGAGCTTATTCGATGGGTGTGCATGGACACCCTATTAATCCCCTCAGGGAATACTTGAGTTGAGCTGACTGATGATTCAGGTCAGCCACTAGCAGCCGACAGACACACTGATGTGTTTGCACCCATCTAGAGGGCAGCAGAGGTGATGACCTCTCTTCGTAGTTAGGTGGCTGGGTAGGAGGCAGTCGAGTGACTAATGAGGTAGAGTCACTTGCACTTGGTTTTCTAGTTTCTATGACAACTATCAGTAAGCAAACTAGTTTTGGCAGTAGAGTAGCAATAGATAGAGTTATTTTTCATTCAAGTTCAGGAGTTAATCAAGAAGCTTATTCATTTATAGCAGTGCAATCATCGTATGTGTTATTTTGAGGTCCATTTAGAGGTATTTTTTCTATCACGTCTTCAGCACAAAATGTGGCCATGTAGAACGTTGGATTTACATATGGAAGTAGCACAACTTCGCAGACTGTAGGAGTTTAGTTTAGCACAATAGTTGAAACACAAGGTAGTGCATCATGTTGTCCCCTCAAAATTTCACTACTTTTGAGAAGTTCAAAATTGCAAAATGTTAATTTAAACACCTTTTCTATTGTTTTAGTAAAGGGAAAAGTTAGCAAAAAGGAAAAAGTTTAAGAAAAATCTACGTTTATGGGTCACTTTGTGTGATTTACGGATCTGTTGGACTTTTTTATCCCAAATGTCCCAAGTTCATTCAGGGCTCCCTGTTTACTGATCAGTCACTTTACCCGAAATCCATTTTTTTCAAGCCCATCAGAACTTTCTGTCCCAAATAACACAATTTCTCCTAGACTCAGTGTTCACCTTTCGCCCACTTTGGCTGAATCATGCACTCCGCGTACTTTCATCCCTCATGTCCCAAAAGCATTTGTGCATCCTTTTCCCGCGTCGCCCACATCGGTCGAATCATGCTTTCGCGTCCCTGCATGTCCCAAATGAACCAAAGGCCATCCGGGCTAATTTTTCTCACGATCTTCCCAAATATCTTGCTTTTCAAGTTGGTAGATGTGTATTTAATGCACATTTATTACCTCTCTCCTAAATGACTATTTAATAAGCTTCCCCCTTACACATTTTTACACACTGCTTTCTTGCTATCTATTGCTCATACCCTCACAATCAAAATTTCTGTGCATGCACCCATTCCCCTTGCAATTTCATCGAGAGTCCAGACTTGTGACCTCATTTCTCAAGTTGTTATCAGCATGAAGATCAAATTTCAAGGTCAGGAGAAAATTTCACTGCTCGAGTCTACCGTTCCCGATATCGGGGATAGTGAAGTTCATCACTTGGACTTCGGAGATTTCTAGACTAGGATGACAGACTCGAACCCCTCTCCTATGGCACAAATGATTCATGATAGTGGTTTGACATTTGCACACGCCGGTTTCCCAATCTCAGTACAATGTGCAGATACAGTACTCGCCTGCGGTGCTCATTTCAATCCCAAATTGAGTGAGCTAACAAATGTGCATGGGGAACTCATTGCCAAGCTTGATGCTACTACCATTAGCACTACCCTAAGGATTATTGAGATGGATAATTCTATAGTAATCTCTCAGAACTAGGAATAGGCCCTCTTCGACCAGGACAGTGAGAAATACAAGGCGAGGGGTGGCAAAGTCTTGGCTTAAAAACCCTAAGAAGGGGGCGTCCCATCTATCCAAGGATCTATTTCGTGTCGATTTCAACGAATACCTATCAGATTTTATAATCCTACTAGCTCGAGTCATGGGCTTACCCTCTACCAACGAGTTCTATTTCATGGATGTGACCCCCTTATCAACATGGTGTGTGAAGGAACTCAAAATATCAACTGGGTAGAAATCATCAGCATGAACTTAGCAGAGCAGCTGTCCAATGTACAGCAAACCAAGAAGTTCTACATGACTTCATACCTGATGTATACCCTAGCAGCATCAAGGCAATGGTTTGGATTCACATATATTGATGCTCATAAAGAGTGACGCTGTATATGCCTACTGCCCTCAATTTACCCTGGACACTAGCAATCACAACTTCAGGAGGGTGAATGATGCTTTCACCATTTACATGGTAAGGCTTCTAGAAAGTGACACTGCAAGGAGGTTCTCGAGATGAAGCCATGAGCCTAATGAGCGAAGGTACGGTGCTTACTTCATCCAATTCAGAAAATTCGTCTATATCAAGCTTGCAGGCTATGAGAGCACCCCTCTTAAGCTCCCTATGTTCTGCAATGATAAAATGGCCTTGATAGAGATATGCAGGCCATTAGACAAGTTACACAGGACCTGCAGGGATAAGAAAATTATTGGCCTGCAATTCTCCATATCTTTGGGAAACTACACCTGCAAGATGGATCTAGATGCACAAAACATAGAAATATCCCTAGCTCCCATCTCTGTCCATTTCTTCAGGCCAAGAACTTGTTTTGATTTGAAGAAATTTATTGAACAAGAACATCAAAATCAATTACTATCATAGGGCAGACACAGAAGTCTATTGGGCTAACTGTGCTGATGATTTTGAGGAAAGAAGGAGACATTACAGCAGGTTTTCTCTTCAACTAAGTTAGGAGCTTAATTTGTATCAAGTCTCGAAAGGGCTTCAAGATGATAATTCCAACCTGTTTTCATATGAGTATGTCACCTTGATCAAACACACTCCCTTGGAGGATTGGGATTGGTTCAAAAGGGAGAAAGATGATCTGGCTGAAATCTTAGCCCCTGTCTTAGTAAGAACCAAGATCTATTTTGATAGGAAAGTCTCTGTGAGCTTAGAATGCATTCATGTGAGTCCTCCTCCAAGGATACTTCAACACCAAGGAAGGAAGCATTGACACCTAGTTCGGAAGCACCTGTGCAGATTCCTCCTGCCTCATCACCTAAAGGTCCTACATCCTCCACTCCTTCTTCGTCCACTCAATTATATCAGAAGAAAATCAAGGAGGTCAAAAAGGATCCTGTTGAAGAAGATCCCATGATGAAGCATTCGGAATTTCCCTCAGGTCCAGAGAAAATTATTGTTCTCAGTGAAAGTGAAAGAGAGTGAAGTGCCAGCCTCCATAAGTGCTCTAAAATCCCCCAATGGATAAAGACAAAGAAGTCCAAAGCACTGAGCTTCCAAGCGCCATTGACTCCTCTGTACCAGAAGCCCCGAGTGCTCCCACTCATATCTCAACTAGAGGCAAAAGTAGTGCACACTTTGAGTGTCATGAGTTCCCTTTCTCTCGGCCCTCTTGCCCCACCTTCTTCTTCCTCCTCCTCTTTTGCATGGGTACAGCCTTTTGTCAATAGTAGAAAGAGAAATTCTTCCTCCCAAATCTCAGGACCTAATTTTGATGTTGTGGCGGCCTTATTAGGCAATACTCCCTCCTACTCCTGCCAAAAAGGCCAAGACCACCACTAGAATATTATCTGATGCTCAGGGCTAGAAATTCCTGGAGATAGCCAAGCCCAAAGTAGACAAGCCAGAGCATGATTTACAAGCGTCTGATCTAGAGCTCTTAACGATTCCCTATGGGAGAGTCTAGCCCTAAAGGTGAGATTCAAAATCTTCAAGAAACAGTCACTAGGGTCATTGGGAGAGTTGAAAAAGGGCAACAAACTATAGAGCAATTAGAAGAATAGGCTCAAGTTCTTGCAGGTTTTATCAAGTCACTATTGTCTAAGGATAATGTTTTAGACCTCACCCCACTGACCACTCTTCCACCACCTGTAATCCTCAGTCAAGATGAAGTCCAGAGTATCAAAGATATACATAGATATTCCATCTATGGAAGAGCTATAGAGGCTATGGTGGATGATATGCTTTTTGCAAGGATTGAATTTCCATTGAGTGAAGCCTTCAAACTCAATGAGAAGGTAAATAATCTGTAACAGAAGCTCTCCTCCACTATTGGAAATATAGATAAAGAGCTCAAACTCTGGAGCAGCTGTAT
Source organism: Taxus chinensis (assembly GCA_019776745.2). NCBI lineage: Eukaryota > Viridiplantae > Streptophyta > Pinopsida > Cupressales > Taxaceae > Taxus > Taxus chinensis. Next base: position 2,967,946 of record CM034156.1, on the reverse strand, counting down.
AGTAGACCTTCACCTTATGGGGCAGATTGATGAAAATATTTTAATGGAAAGCAAGGTCTTTGATGATACAAAAGATAATTTGTCAAAATCATTGGTATGTAGAGTGGACTGGAAACTCAAGGTGCTGGAGGAGGCTTTAGGAGAATTGAAAAATAGCTGGCATAAGGGTGAGGCCTTCAAGACTTTAGTGGTATCTACTTTTAAGGATATCCATTGTCACCTCCAAGATGAAACCTCGGGTGTGCCCTTCTCTCCTTGCAAGAAATCAAGGCTCAATTCAAAGCTTTTGTTAAAGATAATCTGTTCAAGAGAAGATTCTATTTCACAAAGGAAAAGATGAAAGAAATCTGCTCTCTCTAGTTTTCTATCGAAGAAGCAACCAAGGATTATCATACGCACGTCGAATTCGACAAAGAGATGGAGAAATGTCTCAAATTTTGGACTCAGTCCCACCACCAACACATCAGTTCCATGTGGTAAAGACATAGCAGAGGCGTTAAAAATATTTAAACAACGGATCCTCAAATCAGTGGGTCCTCCTCAATCATGAACATCTATCTGCTTCCACCTGAATTCTTCTCTTTTCTTCCTTTCTTTATCTCGGATTTATTGTAATTAGTTGGGGGTATTGCGATTAAGAAGCCCCTTTAACTAAGCATTAATTAAAAGAAGTAGTTACCAAGGAGTAACTGATTTGTAAACTATTATAATGGTCTCTCTTTGCCATTTTTGGATGGGGAACTTGGCTTATTTCAGAAAGTGTAAGAAACAATATGGCAATCAATACAAAAGACAGGCTTTCTTTCTTTGTTCATCTGATTCCTTTATTTCACAGCTATCTGTAAAATATTATTAGATCATTTGTCTCGCACAATACCAAGAAGATTTGTATTCTTGTAAATGTTATTTGTGGAACTGTGTGTCCCTCCAAATTGCATCTTAGTAATTCAAATACAAATGGTCCAATTCCAATTCATTATATTCTGGCACACATAAGGAATTATTTTGTCAGCTATAATTCTGGAAAATGCTTTTCTACTCATTTCCTTGTCTTCATTCTTCTATGCTTTTGTGATTGATAATCTATTTCAGTTCACAAAGCTTTTATGATACCCAAGTTCCACATCCAAGTTATGCGTTGTACATTTGTAAATAAGTTTTTCTTTTAAATAAGGGAACCTCTCCCATCAAAGAGGAGGGACTTCTTGTCCCCTAACTGTTGCTCTCATTAGGATCTTCTTTTGACAACCAACACATCCTATGGTGCATTTCCTTCTACAGGAGGGGGATCAGGAGGATCAGGTGGCTCGGTATCTATTGGATCTAATGGTTCTAAGGGTAGAGGAAACACAAGAGAAAATATAGGTTCTAGATCTCATGAGCACGGTCCACACCAACACCAAAAAAATTATATGGAGATGTCTCTTCATCTACCAGAATACAAAGGGATAAAATATGTAGTTGAACACATACATATGTGTGAGATACTATGGCATATGAAGGGGATTACAGCTTCTGAGCATAAGGAAAGTTAGTTTGCAACTACATTGTAAGGATGCGTGCATAGTTGGTACAGAAAATTTGATCTAAACTAGACTTGTGTGGACTATACCGCACTACGTGTTGCTTTCTTAGCAGAGTTTTATATCCCTGAGTTTGAGTAGAAGAGCATCAGCATGCTAAAGGACATTAAGTAGGGTACGACTTCGAGTGTACGGAATTATGATGCACATTTCAAGACCCTTTTGTCAGAGTTATCTTATGACATTCACCCGAGTCAGCATTCTCAATGGTTTGTTAGAGGATTGATTACACCTTTTAGAAGAGCGTGCTCTCACACAAGACTTATAAAGATGTGCGTTAAGCACTTGAAGTTGATCTACATGCTGAGGCGGTTAGGAGTGTAGACATAGGAGTGAGCCCATTCTTGGAAGCTCAGATTTCAAATATGGTGAAACAGTTAGAGAAATTACCAGTGCATGAGACACATAGTGGAATTTGGTGCACATATTGTAAGTACAAGGGCATAATAAGGTTATTTTTTCTTGTAAATCAATGTGCGCCATGTTTCTGGACTATGAGATTTATTACTTAGATCATGATTCTAGTAGGTTCCCTTTGTAGCAACACGCGATAAGAAAGAACATGTATTGTTACTGCAATATTTGTAGGTCTACCACTCATGATATTGAAAATTTTAGGTTGATTGATCAAATTCATGATGTCATTGATATTGGTATACGTTAGACCAGTGTTGAAAATAATTCAAAGGAAAAAGTTGAGCATCATATCATGATCACAATGAAGGGTGCTCTGATGAAGGCCGTGGTAGAGGTTGAGGTTACCATGGAGGATTCAAAGGTCGAGGTCGCAGTGGTGGAAGAAGTGAGTTTCCAAGAGGAACATGTTATACATGTGGATCCCCTTATCATTACAGGCGTGAATTCCCTCATAACATTATTTATTATTTTTATGGAAAGAACCAAAAATATGAAGAATTCCCATACTTATATGAGTACTTGAGTAAGAAACACAAGCAGGAAAAGGGCATGGGGATGGTTAGAGTACAACACATTGTGGAAGATCAGTAGATGTTGCAGTTAGCACCTAATCTTGAGTTGATACCTGTGAAGATCACTATACGCATTGAGGTTGCATGCACCAGGGAAGTTCTAAAGTAAAATCCTACCATTAAAAAGGAGGAGGTATTACATGTAAAGTATCTAGACCCTATGCATCAAAAGGAAGTTTATCGAGAAACCATGGAGGTGATTAGAAATTTACAGGGTGTGATACAGTGTTTGAAAGAACACTCACAGACATTAGAACAGAAGAAAGTTGTTGAGCTCCATTAGACATCTTCTGATGATATAAAGGATGTTTACAAGATGTTGAGACAGGAGAAGAACATTCCTTTTTTGGGGGAATGGTTAAAGTGGAAGATCTCATGCATTGGAGTTGAGCACAAAAAATAGATTTTACGTGCTAACCTTCCTCCTCATAGTCTGGATTATGACAAGGAGATCAATTTGAATGTTGTTGTTGATGGCTGGATTTTAAGTAATATTTTGATTGACACATGTGCTGAAGTGAATGTAATCACTTTGGATGCATGGATTCAGATGGGAAGACCACCATTATAGCCATATTCAAATGTGGTGTTTATGACAAATAGGACTAAGGCCACACCCATTGGAGTTTTAAAATATGTTACGATTACTATACATGGGGCCAAGTTTACTAAGGAATTTGAGGTCTTGGGCTTGCAGAAGCAGACAGTTTTCTAGCTTTGCTTGAGTGCCCTTAATGTTATGCAAACAACGTTGGTTTGTGTTTGAATAAAGGGTATATAAGTTTTGAGAACAAGGAAGAGTGTGTCATCATTCCTTTGACAGAAAGAACAACTACATATTATGTAGAGCCCTTAAGTGAAGAGGATTTGAACATAATTTATGTGTGTACCATTAGAGATCTGGAAGTGCTTGAGCCATCAAAGGAAGGAGTTCTCCAGTGGGATGATGCACAGTCCATGAGTGATACTACAAGTGTTACATGTGATAACTGGGCACATGGGACCTATGAAATGGTTGGGCGTGAAGTAAGGAGTGCAGTTACTTACGTAAGCAGACAGCACTGTGTTAGGCATTTGGGTGGTAGTCAGGTACCAAGGTACACTGGAGAAGGGATTTTTGATCATCCTATTTGCTTTCCAAGAAGGAAGTTAACTCCAGCATAACAAAATTACACAACTAAAAAGTGTGATGGCTTGTCCATGATTTACGCACTACATAAATTTCAACAATACTTGTTGGTGACACCCTTTATATTTTATACAGATCTCATGACATTGAATTACTTGGTCAACAAGCCCGTTTTGTAGGGGTGCATATGCCATTGGATTCTATTATTTCAGTATTTTGATTTCATAGTGGTGGTTAAGCTAGGAAATTTTAATTCTGGACCAGATCATTTATCAAGGATTAATATAGGAGAGGACGTGTAGAGCATTGAGAACACAATGTCGGATGCAAAACTATTCAAATTGAACCGCACACCCTCTGACTTAGAAAAAAAAAATATTTATACGAACAGGTGTGGTGCCTAAGGGAATTAAGGATTTAGAGAAGAAACAACTCGCCATTCACGTCGTGCCCTACATGTTGATTTATGGGGACTTATACAAACTAGGCTAGGATGAAGTTTTATGCTAATGCATACTTGAACATGAATAGGAAGCTATTATGGAGGAAGCTCATGGGAGTATTTCCGGTGGACATTATGCAGGAGATGATACTACAAGCAAGATTATACTGGTAGGCCTATGGTAGGAGACACTATATAAAGATTGCAAAGAATATTGTAAGGCTTGTGACCATTGTCAGCACCTCGGGAAGCCTGGGCATAGAGATGAAATGCCTTTGAGGCCAATTGCTAGTTTGGAACCTTTTGAGAAATGGGCAATTGAATTTTTGGGTCCTATTTCCCCACCCGTGCGTAGGACTGGACCACATTATATTATAACTTGTACATATTATCTTACAAGGTGGGAAAAAGTGGCACCTACAAAGGATTGCACAGCAGCTATGGAAGAAGGTTTCTGTGGGAAAACATTATCATTAGGTATGAATGGTGATTAAGTTTTATAAGTGATAGGGGTAATCATTTTCTTAATGAGAACATCAGAACACTATTGGTAGAATTTATGGTTACACACTATAAAACAACACCCTATCACCCTTAGGTAAATGGAACTGTTGAGGATTTTAACAAGATATTGAGACATACCTTGACTAAAATTTTTGATGTTGGAATGAAAGAATGGGATGATTAGGTCTTTGTTGTACTTTGCACATACAGGAAAACCTACAAGAGGTTGAATAAGGCCACACCCTTTCAATTGGTGTTTGGTGCGGAGGCTAATCTACCAATGGAATCCATGTTACCTTCCCTGTGTATTACACACACAGGAGGTTTGGCTGATGAGTAATAACTTGAAGAGTGCATTGACAAACTGATGTAGTTGGATGAAAGGCACGTTATAGCACGATGGAGTCAGAAGACAGAAAAGGTCACGAAGAAGGCATGGCATGATAGACATATTGAGGATAAGAAGCTTGAAGTTGGACATATGATTCTTCTTTATGACTCTAAGTTCTTGTGCCACCCTAGAAAATTAAAGGTGCATTGGTTAGGACCATATGTTATAACTTATATACTTCATTTAGGCACTTTCCTGTTAGAGGGACTGGACGGAACACGGTTTCTTGATTACTTCAATGAGAGTAAGTTGAAGCCCTACTATAAATAAGTCTTCTTTGTGTTTATAATAAGGCAGTAATGCCACTTAGATTAGATTTACTTAATGCATTTATTTTATGTTTGTTTCCTTTCAGCGTTGCTATGCTTTGTTAATTTCGTTTAGTGTTTTATATAATAAGCATGCTTGCACACCAGAAGTTGATTAATATCTAATTTTTTTCATGCATAGAGGACCACACATACCCTTAGTGTAGGGTGGAGTATATACGGGGTACATAGACCAAGTTTGAATTTTCTTTGAAGATGGGTATGCATAAAGAGATGTTATGCAAATGCTTGAAATAAAGGTGTGGATAGAGAAAATTTACTCATGAATGAAGACCACGTATGGATAAATGGACACACATTGTAACATGAGGTAGGCTACAACAGTGGAAACTACTTAGTGAAATGTGTAGTGGATAAGTACTTCGGTGCATGAAGGTGTGTGAAAGGAGGTCTATTTCCGAGGAATAGTAGGCATGCCAGAAGTTTATAACTATGGCATGGAAAAATCAGCATGGAAAAGGAAAGAAATGTGAAGTACGATGGTAGGTGGAAAGTAATAAATGCGGAGAATTTTTCAAAAGCTATATAAGGTAGTGTTGGGAAATCATTTTTACCTTTGTAATCAAGAGCATTCAAGTGAGTTGAAGCTAAGTGAGCTAGCAAGTGAGTTGTGAAGTGCAGAGAGCTGTGAACCAATCTATTTTTCCATAATAATGCACGGGATTTTCTGACGCTCCATTGGAGAGGGTGTTCGAGGTACACAAAGGCATGTAGGAAGGAGTAATCGATTGTTAAGGTTTGGATTTGAGATAGGGCACATGATTTTGAGCTAAGGCACATTGATTTCAAGTTGTAGACCTCGATTCAGTTACACGAACAAGTTTTTAAAGTTGCTATGGCACCAAAAAGAGCACCTAGAGCGGCTAAAAGGGGAAAGAAGCAAAAGGAGGTCGAAGTTGAAGTAAAAGATTCCCACGAGAGCTGATTTTTAGAAATGCAATATCCGGAAGGAGTTTTTATGGGTCACGACTGGGAATTACATGTGTGTCTATGCAAAACAAGTGACTACAATCATAGAACCAAAAATAATAAGGATGAACTAGATAAGTTGTTGGTTGTAAAGACAAACAAGAGAACAACAAAAGACATGGAGTTATACAACGACGCATGTGAAAAGTTGTTATCAAAGGTAGGATTTTTACAGTTGTATGAACTCCGTTATTTTGGAAAACATGAGAAACTATACCAATGGTTAATGAGCAGATTCCATGAGGACTTATTTTACTTCATCGAGTGTCGAATGAGGCTTACCACGTCCCTTATTAAAAGGTTGACAGGATTGAGGAGTTCAAGTACAGAGGTTATTAATGACCTCACTAATAAGGAGGCCATAGAAGAAACTAAGAAGGTGTTGGGATACATGAAAGGAGGGCGCGAGATGGATATCCCAAAGTTGCATAAGTATCTAATGATCCAGGAAGTAGCACACCTCCTGACAAAATTGAACAATCAAGAGCATTGGTCATAAATCAATAAGGCCTGGATGCATATAGCTAAGAGGATGACAGAAGGAGTGGTGTATAACTTATCTGGTTACATTACAGAGACCATTATTGAGGAAGCGTAAAAAGGTGATGAAATATTTTTTGGCGCTATCCTTCTGTCAATTGTTTTTTGTGGAAATTGGAGTGACTTATGGGCCAAGAGATAAAATATGGCAATACCCAGAGGAAAAGAGATCTCTTGTTGAAAGGTTTGAGAAGTACACACGTGATGGATCCATGAGTGGACCCTTCAAACAGATAGTAGAAATGTGGTATGAGCTTCTGTGCACTGTGTTTGAAGAGGAATGGTGAATACCAAAGGATATTCCTGCGGTATTGGGGAAATAGGTACAATTGGTGGTATATCAACACTTCTACATCGTGCATTTTGGTAAGAAGGATGGAAAATGGAGCCCCTTGTACAATCTCCCATATGCCTTCACTACGCGCTACTTTCAAGCATTTATACATAGGTTCTCAGATGTGTGCCAGTTGTTGTTTAACGCAGATAATGTAGGTTGTGACTACCATACACTAAGAATGACTAGCGTCTATCCAAGTAAGTGTGCCTATATCGAGAAACTAATTTAAGATGATATTAACATTAAAGTTGTGAGTTTGGAAATTGGGAAGTTGGGTACGGATCTGGTATACATATGCCTTAAGCCAAGGTTAGAAAATGGAAAGTACGTTGAAAATGAGTTTAAGATCCCCTAACCGCCTAAAAAAAACACAATGTGGGTAAACTTGAAGATGAGGAGCCCATTTTTCCCCTTGTAGGTGAAGAGGAAGAAGAAGAGGGGAAAAAGAGGAGGAAGATAGTGTTGGCCTTGTGTATAGAAGGAAATAACCTATTTTTGGAGAGAAGTGAGCACGTGAGGAAACCCCTCCACTACAGGAACCGGAAGAGGAATTCTTGGAGACAGACACTATGGAGGTGGATGTTGGATAGAGCATTAGGAAAACTCAGTTTAAAAGAGTACTAAGAAGAATGAGGAATCAAGGCATGGGGACTTCAAAACCCTTGAGGACGTCACCTAAGAATACTCCATTAAAGGTGGAACCTGAACAGAAGAAGAGATAAAAGTATATCCCTCAGAAGGAAGAAGAAAATGAGAAATTTGATGATAGTGTGCCTAGAACTCTAGTATACACTGAGGATACAGAAGAGCCTATAGGAGAAGAAGTGAAGGGTGAAGCAAAGATAGGGGAAGATAAGGGTAAGCCATCAGGCGCACCCAATACTACACAGTCAGGTTGGGAACTAGTGTTGGATTCGAGAGTGCACACCCCTAAAGGTAAGCGCTCAAGGAAAGGAAAGGAGGAAGAAAATTATGAGACACCAACAACTAGGTACATAGATGATCCGTATAAGATCATACACGCAAGGTTCTAAAGCACTTTGGAGCCCAAGGTCCTCTATGGTTGGGAGTTGATGGATGTCGATATGGAAACTTCATGTACACGGAAACAACTATCTTGGAGCATGTAGAATCATATGGATGAGCCTGAATTCGATGTATGTGAAGAATCATGTGTTTCACACCAGTTGAAGAAGGCACCACACTCACACCATGTGACGATTAAGATTCTTGTGATGTCGAATGAGCAGGTAAGTAACGCTTTAACAAAGGTATTTGTCGAGGTTGCACATAGAAACATAGACAAAATGGTAACTATACGAGAAATTTTAGATGATAAAAAGGACACAGATATTGAGATAAATCATTTAATAGCAGAGAAGGTGCAATTTGAAGCATTAGCAAGTATGGTGGAAGAGGTTGCAGATGAAAAATTGGAAGAGAGGTTGCACTTTAGGAAGAAATTACCATAAAATTTCCCATTTGTGATGCATTATGTACACGTAATTTTTCTTATGGTAATGGAAGAAAGCCACATGTGTATGCCTGAACCAAAGGATGTTTTAGAACATGCAGCAAAGGCTAAGGTCACTATTGCAAGAAAAATTTCAGGTTATGAGTCTATTTCGCAGACTTTGAAGGATGAGCTGAAGAAGGAAGATATGGCATTGAATATTTGCGTGGTGCCTGATGTGATAATAAAGACAAGGACTATGGCTGAGGAAGATGATGTCATTTAAGCAGTGAAGAATGAAACACTTGGACGTGTGGAGAGGCTTACTTTAGTAGAGGCAAAGTGTGATACACTTGCAGTAGCCTAATGCCCATAGAAGGAACGAATTAAGGAGATTGGAAAACTCATCACGTAGAGGATGGATATGATGGAAGGAATGGTCTCAAGTATGGCCAATGTTATCAGGGTCTTACAAAATGAAGGTGAAAATATGACCCTTGATGAAATGGAAGCCGTATTTACATAAATTCCAAATAAAACTAATCAAGCACTGAGTGATTGGAATGAACTAGAGGCACAGATCAAAATAGAATATCTGGAGCTAATTATTTCTACAGATGTATAGGGTGACAAGTATCAATTCATTCTTTGTACAGTCATTCTTTCATTCTTTATTCTTTTCATGGAGAGATAAGTTATGAATACGCATTTCCAGGGGCGGAAATGAAATTAGTGTGGGGTAATGTTAGGCTTATGGAATATAACCTAAGTATAAAATCACAGAAGGATTGGGCACGTATACATAGGGTGTGTAGATGTGTGTGTAACTATAGTGGAATAGGGCGCACCTAGGACAACATGAAAGTGGGACTTAGTCATTTTGTGGTTCAAGCACCATGTATAGTTTTGGAGTTAATGATAGGATTATACTTGAGTTGTATTATTAGATAATCTATTATTAGTGAGTTGACATGCTCTTATATTTATCGTGTAAGGTCGCATGGCTATTATTAGCATGTAGCCTATTTTTGAAAGGTGCATGGGTGGTGAAGGGAAATTCCCCACCCCTATAAATATATATTGATTTTCATAGTTTATACATTTCGATGTATTGTTATTGTTATGCTACGAGTTTGCAAGTGCGCATGAATATGGTGACTATATTATGTATGTATGAAGCTTTTGTGTTTTACAACAATTAATATAATGAATCTTTGTGGTTAGATATTGGTGTTTGACGTAATTGAGCATGGATCTTGCATGGTAAATATGATTATGGTTCTTGTTTAATTAATCTTACCTATGGTTAAGATCTAGATCTAGTTTAAGCACTACAATCTACTTAATTATCTGTTATGGATTTGGAATATTTGTTTAATCATGCTAACTCCTTGAACAAGTTGACATAAAAGAGGAACCTGGTACCCTTGTGCACTTTGGGTGAGCACTCGGTTCAGGATGAGTGATGTGTCAGCGCACCTTGTGTTTTTGTGGGTAAAATCTAGGCTGCAATGTAATACTCTCATCCTCTTTCATCTTTAGGCTATCAAACTGGGCTCTATAAGTTTGCAATTTGGCTAGCTTGGACTTGTCATCTCCTTCATAGATACTTTGAATCTTATTCCAAATTTCCTTGGATAAGGTATAGTGCATTACCTTCATAAATTCAATCTCATTCATCCCACAAAGGATGGATTTCATGGCTCTTAAATAGTTTTCATATGTTTTTTGTCTAGTGTAGTAGTAATTGGAGTGGCTGGAGAGTCCAACCTTTTTTAACACTTTCCCATGTATCAAAACCAAGTGACATAAGATAAGTCTTCATTTCTATCCTCCAGAATGCATAATTTGTCCCAGTGAAGAGAGGTATCTTCACATTGATAATCCACCTTGTGCTTGATTGGCTGACATGCTTGTGAAGAGAGCATCTCCTTGAATATGTTCAGCTTCCACCAGAAGGACTCGCTCTGATACCAATTGTTAGAAATCACAAGCATTGAAAGGGGGCTGAATCAGTGCAGATAATTTTTTTTAGAGAAATCCAATTTCAATGTTCCTTAATTATGATAAATATTTGTAATATGAACATTTTATCAAACACATGTAAGAAGATAATAACTCACAACACAAAATTTATGGTGGGAAACCCATAAAGGGAGAAAACCCACTTTAAAACTAAGGATTTATTAGGAAAAAAAATCTAAAGCATACAATGATCTTGGTTTTTGTTGAGAAACCACTCAACCAATGAAGCACCCACTTCAGGATGTCCAAACACCCACTTGAAGAATGTTAAACACCCACTCAGCTAGTTTAGCAAGATGCAACTTGTAAGGAGCACCCACTCCCTATGATCTAAGCACCCACTTAGAAATATATTACAAACAAATTGATCATATAGGTCATATATTGCTTATATAATGGATTATGATCAAGTTTCTATTGTTCTCATTACTCACTCTTCAGATTCAGATATTTAGCACTCTCCTTTCCTCTCTCTCAGTCCTTCAAGTATTCATCTAATCTAGTTTTTTGTTTCTAAACCTATTATTCAATCAGTAAATCTACATTTGATAAACCTTATCTTCTCTCTCTCTCTCTCTCTCTCTCTCTCTCTCTCTCTCTCTCTCTCTCTCTCTCTCTCTCTCTCTCTCTATAACCCCTTAAGCTCACATGCACCCTTTCTCTCTTTTTCTTCAACATCATATCATGCTCAAATTTTGGCTTTAATAGATGAACATAACTTATTTTTCTGACCCATGATTTTTTAGTTTTAACATCCTTCCAAAATTCTCTTCAGTTACACTAACTGATATTATTCAGTTATCCCTTAAAATTTGGATTTTTCTATTCCATGGAAAAGAGGATGAAATCACCTTTCCAAAAAGTTTGAAAACTTGAAATTTTGACATCTAGAGCAAAATATATTGTAATGTGGGTTTGGGGTTCGTGGAGCACAAAGTTCTAAATTGACATTTACAGTATACGTTATACTTTATTTTTCATTTAATAACCTTTATAATACTATTCCTTTCATAATCAGATATGTCAGGTCATCAAAGGAGGTACTAAGGAACTTGGGTCACCTTATCTTAGTTCTTTCACACCCCATCCCACACTCTACTCCCATCACTTTGTTTTGTGGGTCAAAAAGGATTGCGGGGAACATGGGTTCTCGTGGCACATGTCCCACCCACATTATGTTCTCTCGACTCTTCAAAATCTCACACTTAATTGTTTCTTTGAATTGCAGGTCATAAAGGCTTATGGGGAACTATGTCTCATGCAGTATAGTACCACCTGGGCCCTTTAGGCCCGCACCCATCTCCCGATCCGTAAGCCACAACTCCTTTACACTTTAGCTCAAACTAGATTTCAGAGAAATTTTCCCTACTTGGAACTATTTCGATGGGGTCCTTTGTGCCGAAATACTCACTCAATCCTCAATACACAAACTCCTTTTGTTGCGGCTCGTATGGGCTTGCAGAGAACTTTGTCCCTTGAAGAACTTGTATCGTTCAGGCCTCCTGTACCTGATTCACTCTCCTGATTCACGCAAAACTGAATTGTTTGATCCGTGGCCCAAATATCCTTATGGGGAACAGGTTCAATCCACACCACAAATGTCTACGATACACTAAAAACACATTATACTCGAATTTCTCAAAAAAAATCTAAGGACCAAATTTTTTTGTTTTTTCCAACAGACTTTTATGAGCACTTGGAAGATATTCATATGAATTTTTGAGCTTTAAATCAATTGACCCATATGTACTAGCCTTTTCAATACCTTCAATGTGTTCCTATATCACTATCCAAGCTTGTAGTGTCCTTGAATTCTCCTAAAACCATCGTGAATGGTGAATGAACTAGCTAGAGACCATTACACACTACTGAAACACCTATCCATCACTTTCATCATGTTTTACTATGTTTGACCACCTTGGGAGGAATAATCACACACCTTACTTGCTTGACTATGCACACCTATCTCTGAGAGGCTCACATCACCATTTACCCTTTTTCCATCAATGCTGCTTGACATCAATGACAACACAAATGACCAGGGTTTAACATGCGCACCCTTGAAATGTGGTGGAAAATTGACTTTCCTTTATATAAGAATTTATTATTCCCGTATCTCTCCATAAAAACTCACACTTGTGCATGGGTTCTGCCACATTCTCTGTACCTCTATTAGATACTCTGGCAAGTGAAGAGTCATCTCAAAGAAGACCTAAGGTGTCTGTTGTTGTGGTTGTTGAGGTGGTGTTTATGATGGATATTTGGTATTGGTTGGGGACCTTGACCTAGAGAAGGACCAGACCCTAAACTTAAACCTCCACTAGGATTTCCTCTGTCTGGTGACTGACCTGAACCTCTTGAGCCTTTTGCCGTAACTTGTGGTCTAGTAGATGAACTTCTTTTTGTCCCAGTTGTTGTGTTGAACTAGACACCCTCTTTTGTTGTTGTAGCAACACCTATATGATTACTTCCAATGGTATATGTGCTAACACTCTATTTTGATGATGCACCTATAAAAATGCCTCCAAAATTACTTACGAACACTTACGCCTGTTGCACTGTCATGTGTGTGTCCTTGATCTATTGGGCTTCCTGAGCTAAAATTAAAATATGCCTACCTGTATATCCTTCCCAACTTGGATATTCCACTTACTCACCTTTACTATGATTCTCTTCAACAAATACCTCTAGATTTGGAACACCTTGCACAAGGGCTAAGTAGCCAGGTTGGGTCATATGTGCACCCGCAGTCCTCATTCTCTTCTCAGATATGTTCTCATCATAAGCCAATGGGGTCTCTCTATTGCACTTCCCCAATGTCAAGAGGGCATGATTTTGTGGTTCCTTGTCTTCCACGAGGCTCTCATAGCTTATTTTAGTCATCATTATTCTCAACCTTAGTTCCACATCAACTACCCTCTATCATGCCTTGTTATACTTGAGTCATCTTTCCTCTCTCTGTATTTCTTCCGCCATGACTGTTGTCATCCTTCTGAAAACTACTCCTTCCCTTGTGCATGATGGGGGGTCTAGCTTTCCATAGGTAATCTCTCCATTCCCTGTTCCATCATCAGGATCTTGATAGGTAAAGGTACTGCACATAAATAAGATACTCTTGGCTTGCACAAAAACCAAAACTCCACTTCCTCTAGACAAGAATATGTTGAAATTATGTACTCCAAATTATAGATGCGCAATAAAAATTCCCACCAATGATCCACGGCTCATATGAATCAAAGAGTGTTTGATATTCTTCCTACATCCAAGATTTTTTTCCTGGTTGGAAACCTTTTTTAGCTTCGTAAGATGCCAACCACTGGTATAACTCTACTGGGAAAAAACTGAAAAACATCTCATGTAACTAGTCATATAGATTATCTTCTAACCACTTTCGTGCATTAAAATTAGGCCCAATGTTATATCTCTGTCTAAAAGGGTCTTAGCCATCATAAATATAGTTTTTGATTTTCTCTAAGGAAAATCAAACCGCCATTTGCATGCAACATTTTGGTAGCCAGATTGAAAAGAGGTCTCGGCAACATAACCAAAATGTAGTCTTTTTATTATCAACACTAGCTATGCATGTTGGAGCCTCATCCAGCGAATTCAAGAAGCTCACCCAAAGTGCATGAAGCCACCAGGTCCCTCCTTTTTATGCCTATCATAGTGTTATCATGCATTTTACCCCATTCATAATCACTCATAACAGTCATTCATGCACAAAGTGGCATCATAATCATGACAATCTAGAAACACATATAATAAGGAAATCATTCAACATAGAAAATAACCAAAACTATCTGAATTCCCATAATTCCATACTCAAACATAGTCAATTTATCAACCCAAACACAATTATCCATTACAAGCCATAATAAAATACATAACAAAGAAATTGATTACAATAATATCCACATCAATGTGTTGGACCACGCGCACTCTTACAGACTCATAACACACTTGTAGCAAGAACTATAGATCCCATACTAGAGCTCCCTATTTGTACTTTCTTGTCACTTTTTAGACAAACACACATACCATATATTTATTCACGGTGGGGACTTTCCCTTCACCGTCTATATGCACATTCCTAAAAATAGTCTTGCTTACAATAACCTGCATGATTATTACATCATATGCTAATAATATATTAAGATAATTATACAACATGCTTTTAATCTTATTATTAGACATCTCCATGTGTGGACCTTATCCTGGTATGCATCTGATTTATTTTCCCTTTCTTGGATGTTAAGTCTTCGTGATTTTATCTATTTCTGGATCTTTGCTTGAGCGACACTCCAACTCTAATTTTCTATTTTTCCCTCTTAGAAAATTGGCTAAGTATTTGATCCTCTACATGCATGCATGCAACCTTCCATGATGACCTTTGTTACCATCAGGCACTACTCTATTATCCTACATGTGCACCCTTCCACATAATCCTCTGCACTCTATTGATACTTAGTAAATTTTCCCATACCAATAGGTTCCTAACACTAAGTACTATGTACATGGATGTAATCAATGAGTATATGTGATTAACTAAAAATGGAGATAATGTATGCTAGTTAATCTATTTGAGGAGGACATACAAACGTAATAAAGAAGTATATAAATGAATTAAACAAATAAGACAATAAAATTAGAAACCCTAATGTGCAAGAGAGAAGACAAAGGAACTCAGCTGAATAGAAGATGCTTGGGAGACTATGTCGCAGAGCTGACTGGAGAATCTGGAAGTAGGAACAATTGTATAGAAGCTCCAAAAAGGATGGATCTAGAATATTTTGTTGGATTGGAGCGCCTAGAGAGGGACTGGGTACCCACGGGTGTTATGGCTTGAAAATTGGGCACTATGGTCTGTGCAAAATCTTGAAAACATAATCTCACAAGGTTACGAGGTGGTCCGGAACCTTCGTTTTCCATCGCATCACATTCATTTCCCCATATTGAATTTCACTAATAAACCAAGATGATATAAAGACCTTCTACCTTGATGACGGAGCTATGTGGATGCAAGTGATCTAAAATGCAATAGATGGATGAAACTCTAGATGAGTGATAGTAGTGAATGATGTTAGGTCCCTCATTATGGTCTCATATCTTTATATTTATAGGGTTATCTTGATCTAATTTCATAATTAACCCTGAAATGACCAACCAAAAAAATATAAGGATCTAAAATGGCTAAAAAGAGCCCAAAAAGTGGCAAGAAGGTGTGAAAAGGAACGGGGCACCCCTAGTGGGACCAGAGTGCCCACCGGTGCCCCAGTCGAGGCTAAAATAATGGTAAATTACCGAAACATACTAGGCACGTAGGTGTAAAAGGTTGGTAATGACGAAATAAAATAAAACATTATGGCCAAAAGACAGGGGTTGATTAGTACTTCCTTCACTCAAGAACCTTCTAAATAGTAATATGAAATCGGGATAAATAATTTCTAAAGTGCATGATTTTGTGACTATATTTTGCCCCCACTTTATGTAACATAAAGTAGATAGAGATGTGTACCTGATGTCCATGAAGAGTGTAGTAGAACATGTCAAAGGACTAGACAAAGCATGGAATGACAAAAATACGGAGGAGTGTGGAAATTAAATATGAAAATGTGTAAAAAAGTGATGAGAGTGAACCTAGGGTGGAACGCATGTGTTGATTTTGATGTGTGTAGTGTACCTACACGGTTAGTGTAGTGTGTGTTGTCGCGAAGTGTTTTTGTTGATGAAATTTTTGTTTCCCCCATTTAACTACTTATTTCTCATATGGATGGACCTGCAAGGAGAAAATAATTAAGTAGTCAAATATATATGTATGTAAGTGTAAAAACACTATGTAAAAAATGCATGTGTACGTATGTAAAAATGCATTTAAATATAAAGTACACAAAATTAAAAGTGTAAATGGAACATGTACACCTAATCCATGTCAAGAGAAAGGGTGTAGAAGGATATCCTTTACCGTCATGGTTTTTTGGGTGATCTGATGCTATACGCTGAAGAAGTATAGGGAGAAAATGCTCTGTGTCCTCCAACCTTTAACTGCTTCCCTGATGTGTGTGTGTGAAGAGATCTCTGTACTATCTTAGTTTTTTTGGAAATCTGATGCCATCGGTAGAAGAAGTATTGGGAGGAATTTTGTTATATCCTTCAACTGATAACTACTTCCCTAAATGCTAAGGACTCCATGTCCTGTAAAATTCGTTGTGTATGGAGTTCGTAGACTGGTCTAAACTCGCTCAATGTATGTAACCCACAATGCCAAGGGAGGAAATTAAACTGATCTTAATTGGTGTAAACATGTTGTGTAGACTGTTAAAACCCCAAATGATGCCCCCCCTCTTTAGGGCACACGTGACTTCCCTAGTAGGAGAATGTAGCCCCAAAAGAGGACCATCCGCATGTAAGTTGAAGTTCTTCCCTGCAGAGGAAGAGAATGTGCTTAGTAGAAACCAAGGCACACACAAAAAAAGATGATTGTCCAAAACAAGTGTTAGTATGAAAACACATACATGTATAAAAAAGAGTGTAAAGTATGCAAACAGTGTGTAAGCTACTAAGAAAAGTAATGTAAACATGCAAGAAAACAAGTAATCCACACAAAGTGTGTCGCAAACATGGGACATTAGTCATGATTTCACAAGACATGTAAGGCCATCATGGCCATAAACAACAAATAAGTGTGCACATGAAAAATAGGGCAAAGCCCGCATACAAGAAGCAAACAATGGTAGACAAGTAAAAACAAGTAATAAAAGTAGTCATGGAAACAAGTAATCCTACAAAACAAGTGTTACACATGGAACACCCTTTAGTATGTTATAGAAATATATAATATGTCAAATTATGAATAGCCAATTAAATGTAAAGTGCTAAGTACAAAATAAAATGATAGCACCTATAAGAGTCGAATGTGGATGCCCCCAGTGACCAGTGTAGGAATGGTATAAGGTGAGCATCCACGCTTGCATGTAAAGGATAGCTGTATCTACAATCACAACTAAACAAAGACGTTAATGTGCATGTTTTTATGCTATAGATAAATGATATACAAGTGATTTATACAAGCATGTGTAGTAAAGCAACCATATAACAAGTAGATGAAAAGAAGAGTAAAAGAAACCATGATAATGCACTATGTTGTGGATGGGTAGAATGGAATGTCAAGATGAAATGATAGGAGTCTGCGTTCCCCTCGAGTGAATGGAAATGTATGTAATGAGGTTCATTTTGTTTTTCCCCTCAGATATCCAAGAATGAACCGTAAACGAGGGTGTGTCATCAGGAAATGGTCGAAATAGTGTGTTGTTGTGTCTAACATGTTGTGATTAATATGTTGTGATTATTTTGTATGTGTATTGATGACATGTGATCTAGCAATTGATGTATGTGCATGAACCCTTATATCCGAAGCGTACCCCATGACAAGATGGAATGTGAGAGAGTGATGATGTAGCCTATAACGCTTATATCACTACTGAGATGAACGTAAAGGAAGTGGTGATGTAGCCCTACAATGTATACCACTACAATATGAATAGAGGGAGTGGTGATGTGATCCTAAAGCATATACCACTACACGAATGATAGAGTAGGTGACCATTTCAGCCTATATCGTATGCCAATAACCTATGGAAATTTTGTATGATGAAAGGTTGAAATAGATAAGCGTGTGTATGAGTGTAAGGTCCATTTGATTTGTAAACCCTCGGCAGTCGAGTATGGACCGAAGGATACTAAAGTATGTCAGAGGGTAGTGAGTGCAATGTGTAGAAAACAATATAATATAGGTGATGAATGATGATAAGATGACCATGTGATGAGTATAATATATAAATATGTGATGTGTAGAATGCAATGCAAGATGTGTAGAATATGTAAAGTGTAACGAATTGACATGTAATGTATGTGGATAGACTAGTAATGTACTATGTAGAATGAGGAGTATAAGATATAAATAATAGCTAGTATGATGAATAGCATGCAACACTAGTATTTTATATGCCTAATGACGACTAGTATAATGTATAATGTATGATGTGCAATGTGTGACTAGATACGGTGTGTGGGACCTAGTGTGTAGTGTGTGAGGTTCAGGTGTAGTAATCCATCAACAGTCAAAATTGAACTGAAGCACAAGAGTGCGTCATCGGTTAATGGTCGATGCTAGAACATGTGAGTAAGATGCATGTTAAATTGATTGGGGAGTGTACTAAATGTGATACCCCCCAGGTGATAAATGAAGTGAACTAACCAATGAGAGTGAAAGAGGGAGGTCCTCCAAATGATTCCTGTTCTCGTGAAAATGTATGACCATGCGCTAACAGTGGTGGTATAGTAGACAGACGATGTTCTGGTGAATGAATTTTATATGTGTGTGAGGGATGTATATAGGATGGAGGTCATGGCGTAGTAAAATGTGTCGGTCATGGAAATCTATGCGATGTTGAGTGTGAAGATGATGAATATCTACGCAGAATAAAATGAGGCAAAGATCGATGCCGAGATGTAGTGATTGTCCTAGGAATGGTCCTATGTTGATGTGTAGGACTAGAGGAATGATGCAGTCATGTCGAAGGTACTCAAGTAGGTGAGCTAGGAGCAGACTATGCTTTGAGAAACATAGAATGAGATGTGTTAAAATAAGTAGATGACACGTGAGCAAATGTACGAGGAGATGATGACAATGGAGTAGATGGAGGGACAATGTCAATAGAAATGACTTGTTTATTATGGATAAAATTGAGTCGTAAGTGATTCATAGAAATGGTAGAGCAAGAGCAACAAATCCAATTAAGGCCAAGTAGCATGTCACATCCCTTAATTGTGTTTCCAACTAGGAAATGCATAAGTAATAAAAAAGGACCAACTGTAACATGTAGTATGACAATGACATAGGGTTTGTTGAAAGGATATTAAATTTGCAATGGAGGGTAACCGATAACCCGAAGAAGTGAAATAGAACATGTGCTAACGGGTCAGGCTGGGTCAACCTTAACATTATTGATGGAGGTCAAGCCAAAAAATGCCTTTATATGTAAATGATTGGGTGTAAAATTTACATGATAATCGATGTCAGAAAAAGAAATGATTGGTCGCGAAGTGTCAGTGTTTATAACCAATAAATTGAGAGCCCTTGATAGGGGAGAAGATACTGCGTGATAGACGTAATTAGTAGAGGAATCGGTCACTTTTGTATTATGTTTTGGTAAGGGGTTATTAAAAATATTAAGTTTATGATTTTCATTAATAGGTGTATATGTTTTAGATTCTGGGAGCTCAATTTGACCATTACTAAGCATATCCTAAATGAGATGTCATGATGATAGTCATAATAAGAACTATCTTTGAAATTATGCCCTTTTGGTAAAGATGGGTTAAGTTGTAGAGGCGACGATAAGGTAATAAGATTACTATCAATGATTTGTGGTAGCAAAACACTTGGCAGTGTACTAATCTTAGTAAAAATATGCCTGCAATGTTGTGGTCAAAGCTCCCTAGGAGTAGAGACTACTTTTACAGTGGATTTTCCCTCTATGGGGTTAGTTATAGAGGGCTTAAAAGTGGGCTTGTTCTAAAAATGTGTGGATGATGATGCTTTCTCTTGATATTTAAGTTTGTCTATTGCAAGGAGTTTAGTCTCATGAAGCTTGAGAGTTTGACAAAGTTGATTGAACGAGGAAGAGGTCTCAAAGATAATTTTATCCTGAAGTGGTGGTAATATACTTTGAATAAATATGTCATGAAGCTCAAAATCTGCAAGGATGTTAGTCATCTTAGCTAAATTGTGTTTGTATCACAAGACATAATTGGATAAGTCATAGTTAGACACTTGCTTGAGTTGTGCTAGTTAAGCATAGGAAATTTAAGATCCAATATTAATAGAGAAATGTGTGAGAAAGGTGTTGGATAAATGCGTGAAAGAGATGACTGAATGGACAAGTAGGTCATAGAACCATCACATCGCATAGTCTTGTAAACTATGAGGAAAAAGCTTAGCGAGAATGGTTTGATCATCCGCATAGTCAAGACATGCTACATGGAAATCTCAGAGATGTTCTTGTGGGTCACCATGGCCTTTAAAAACTGGTAACTTAGGAGAGATGTAGTTAGGTGGAAATGAATAAGTGGAGATAGTCAACGTGAAAGGGGTATGTATTAATGAAGTAGAATCTAAAGATGGTGATCCTCAAGAAGTAGTGAATTGGAGTTAGAGAATATGATTTTGTAAATCCTGATATAAAGATGTGAAATCAAGAGTTTTTGAGGAAGAGCCAAGCTGCATATTAGGAGTGCCCGGGTGGGTGGTGGGAGTCGTAGTTCTAATAATAGGATCAGAAACATAAATTGGTGGAGTGGAGATGATGGGAGGTGAAGAATCTAGGACAGAAGTGGAAGCATCACGATTTCACTTTGTAGAAATTAAAGCATACAAGACATGGGAAGATGAGTAGGGTTTTCATGCAAAGCTTTGCGGAAGTTAGTAATAGCTTTGAGTTGATCTTGGTCAGCATTGGTGTCTTCATCATAGGACTTCTCACTATCAAACACCTCTATTTCGTGAAGAGGGACATTACTTGAATTGTCCAAAGGATTTTCAGTGTGAGCTGCAAAAGTAGGGATATCAACCATTAGTTTGGAAATCCTACGGGTGAATGAGGGAAACTCACAATAGTAAAAAGTCCTAAAACAACCACTACGAGTGACAGGCATACAAAGGAGAAGCCCAAGAAACAAGTTTATTTTAACATTGGGTTTACCAAAGAGATTAACTAAAATAGATATAATATATGTTAGTTAATCTAATCTAGGAGTACATAAAAATGCAATAAAGAAGTATATAAATGAATTAAACAACTAATACAATAAAATTAGAAACCCTAATGTGCAAGAGAGAAGAGGAAAGAACTCAGTTGAATAGAATATGCTCGAGGGACTATGTCGCAGAGATGACTGGAGAATTTGGGAACAAGAACGATTGTGCAGAAGCTCCAAAAAGGATGGATCTAGAATATCTGGCTAGACTGGAGTACCTAGAGAGGGACTGGGGTACCCACGGGCACTCTGGCCTAAAAATTGGGTGCCTTGGTATGTGTAAAAGCTCTAAAAATGAATCTCACAGGGCTAGGAGATGGTCTGGAAATTTTGTTGTCTGTCACATCACATTCGTTACCCCATACTGAATTCCACAAGTAATCCAAGATGATATAAAGACCTTGTGCCTTGATGATGGAGCTATGTGGATGTAAGTGATCTCCAATGCAATAGATGGATGCAAATATAGATGAGTGATAGTAGTGAATGATGCTAGGTCCCTCACTATGGTCTCATAACTTTATATTTATAGGGTTCTCTTGATCTAATTTTGTAATTAACCCCGAAATGGTAGACCACCAAAAATATAAGGATCTAAAATGGCTAGAAAGAGCCTAAAAAGTGGTGGGAAGGTGTGAAAAGGACCAGGGCCCCCCAGTCGAGGCTAAAATAATTGAAAATGATTGAAATATACTGGGCATGTAGGTGTAAAAGGTCGGTAATGACGAAATAAAATAAAACAAGATGGCTAAAAGATGGGAATTAATTAGTACTTTCTTCACTCAAGAACCTTCTAGATAGAAGCATGAAACCGGGATAAATAATGTCTAAAGTGCATGATTTTGTGACTATAATATCAATGAATTATGTTTATGATGGACAACTATGTATGGATTGCTAGGGTTAGTAATGATGGAAATGATGTAATTTGAATCTAAGTATTTTTGTTAATTATCTATGTTGATTAGTTTCCTTACTGCATGTGTTATCTTTATTATACTTTGTTGTTATCTTCACCTATGATAATGATTAAGTGCATAATCCACATCTTGACAAGTGAAATAGAGGAGGAAATCAATAGTTCAAGCACACTTTGGGTGAGCACTTAGACATCTATCTAAGTAAAGTGATAGTGCACCTGACCTTGTAAGGTGTTGACAACTAGACTCCAACATTTTTGTTCCATTGTCGAGACCTTATTTTATTCTTACTTACAAGATGTGGCTTGTGCATGGAATTTTGGTTGTCCTTAGAGAACATTTGGCATTTGGTGCATGATGGCCAGGATGAATTTTCCCAAAGATATAACACTAGACAAGATTTTAATGTTAGCAAATTGGTGGAAGATAATCTATATGATTCATTATACGTAAAATTATTCAGTTTGTTCCTAGTAGAGTTATATGAATGGTTAGCATCTTATGCACAGAATATGGGTGTCTGGATGGGAAAGAAGCAAGTGTTGAGCCAGGATAAGTACCAAACACTCTTTGAATTAAATGAACTGTGGACTCGAGCTGTAGATTGCTGGTGGGAAGGTGTTCTACACAATTATACCCTGGATTACATGATTTTGACGTATTTGTGTCTAGATGAGGTAGATTTCAAATTTTTATGTGATCCAAGGGGATCATACTTATGTGTGTTACCTTTAGCAATGAAGATATTGATGATTAAGTTCAGGATGGAGACCTTATCTAATGCAGGATTAAAAATCACTACGCGCAGGGGTAGGAAGCAGGTTCAGGAAGGATGGCATTAGTCCAAGCGGAAGAAATAGATAGAGAAGAAAGACTGCGTAGATAAAATGATGCGCGAGAAAGGGAAGTTGAAGAAGTGCTAGGAATGAGAGGAATGGTGATCCGTAAACTAGTCAAATTGTTTTTCTTGACCAACAAATCCCTATAGGCAAATTATTTTGATTCTGATTTTACCCTAAAAATGAAATCAACTTAAACAAAATAATTAAAGACACTGCATCGAGTTGATAATGGATTTCATAAATTACCTACGTCTCCAGGTTCACTAATAGCTGAACCGATTCATTATAAAATTATGATCATTAGTACAAATAACCTTACAATTCTATAATGAATGTGCTAGCTCAACCCAAACTCTGGTGCCAATTGGTCATGCAAAACCCAGACTAGTCTTAGAAATTTGCTCAGTGTTCTAGGATCGCTTTCCAGTTTCGTACCACCTGTTAAATTCTCCTCTATTGCATGGCCTCTAACCTCTACACAAAGCTAAGTTGGAATGTTCTTAGTGTCAACAAGTTCCACCCTCATGTTGACTTATCCTCTGATGCACAACCTTCATCCTCTACGCAGAGCTAAGTCGGATCCAGTGTCATCAATGGGCTCGGTAATACAACTATCATCCATGGACTCCAAGCAACTAAATTGGTAATATGCCCAGTGTATGAAGAATCATAGCTCCATAATGTGTTTCTACAGGGTTGTATCATGTCCCTCTAGCTCCGTGATCAAACTTTGGGCTCACACGAGAAGGCTAAGGTGTCAAATGGCCTTTATAAGTGATGGTGAGTTAAAAAAAATTAACTCCAAATTTTACAATTGCCTATAAAAATACATATTAAATTCTTCATGCCTATTTAAAATAGGTATTTATTTCCTAATATTCTACTTAGACCTCTTATAATTCCTCCCTCCTTACTCTCCTTCAAACTTGCTTGTGGATAATAGCTTGTGTATAATGAAGGGGGGTTTATATACCCACCACAGCCCCGAAGATATTAGTTAAGGGCCTTATTGGCCAATGTATTTCCAACCAACTTGGTTGGCCAAGTTGGTTTGGCCACTCTATTAGCATGGGTAGGTTGGTGGTTCGAAACCACCACTAACTGTGTTGGTTTATCCACCCTGCTTCATCAGTGACTCGTCCTCCACATCACTAAATCTTTCCCTGCATTCACTATGTGTCAGCCACGTGCCTTTCCGTTATACAAATTTTTAATACACGTATCACATCTTCCAATCACTATGTCTTCAAGTCTATCCTCGTGTCTCACCCAACCCATCCTTACCACATCCACCCACTATCCATTGCGCTATGTCCGAGCTAGTTGCCAAGTCAGATAGGGTTTATTTAGCGTGGGGAGGTTTATCCCACATGTATTGGGATTTGTTTGTGGGAAGGCTTTAATAAGCCTTTGGCGAACTGTGTAGTCTATGGTTTGGGCCACGTTGACTATTTTTCTTTCCGAGTATGTTGGAATGGTTGGTTGACTCACTATTGAAATTGTCGAGGTGTTCTCCATGAGCTCAGTATCCAAATCACCGAGGAGCTCAATCAACTTGCCAAGGAATCAACTCACCTTGCAGCTCGATGTTATCTTACCCTATCAACTTGCCATTGATTTCAATCATGAGATCAATCATATCTCAATGAGCTACTTGGAGTACTACAGTGGTTGGGAAACCCTCCGAAACAAGAGTGGACCTAACTCTTACAAACCTTTTTCTATTCCTGTCAAAGACTAGAGGTTCGCA
The DNA here is from genome assembly GCA_019776745.2 of Taxus chinensis. Classification (NCBI taxonomy): domain Eukaryota; kingdom Viridiplantae; phylum Streptophyta; class Pinopsida; order Cupressales; family Taxaceae; genus Taxus; species Taxus chinensis. Next base: position 2,942,928 of record CM034156.1, on the reverse strand, counting down.
AACACTTTATTTTTTATCAACATCATTTCTGACGTCATGAAAACAAGTGTCTAATTTTTGTAACTTGCCCAGCCTCTGCATCACTATGCCCTACTCTATCCTATGAACACCCTATTCCTATGCAAATTAAATTTGGAGTGTACGGTATCCATTTTGCATGTTCTAATAGGTGTTAGAAAGCTCTCAAATCCTTCAACCATACTGTAATGATCCCATAAGAGTTAGGGAAATTCTTCTCACTAATTTTATCTCTAGATCACACCTCCCATCTAGGAGAATTTTTTTCCCCAAAAATCTTCTTTTCCTCTACTTCTAGATCCATAACTTTGTGTTGTATCAAAGAGATTTCTACAACTAACTCGATGGTCTTTGCACTGAAACTCCTAAAATCAGACAATCACCCTCGGGTTTGATCCTGACACCTATGTCACTTAGGACCACTTCCTTCTACTGCATAACTCTGATGTTAACATCACCAAATCGGGATAGATGATCTTCATTTGGTCTTCATGAGAGCCTCATAATAGATATTTGATTACCAATTTCTACAAGAAAAACACTATGCATGATAAACCTATCTCAAAGTGTTCCCTTATTTGGTGGATTTGGTCCTATGTATTATCCTTAAGACGAGGTAGATTTTCCCTTGTCTTTATTGGTCATAACCCTCTTGGCGTGTTTCTTTTTTTTTCCACACCAAATCACACAATGACTATTATATCCATAGTAAGCACATAGATATGCCCACAATAGCTCTGGGGTTATTATAAGCTCCTTTTTGTAATCAAAGAAGACATGATCATACTTGTTAGGGCTCTCAACTTTTCCTTTGCTCTCACCATTCTTTGGAGAGTCTGATTTGTTCCATGTTGTAGGTAGCTCATGAGGATTGGTGGCTTGGGATTTACACTCTATGCTTGACTTACTTCGGCTGTCTCATAAATTTATCCTACCTCATTTTTGCCACTAATGTATCCTAGACCCACATATTGATGTTTTTCCTCTACCGAGATAGGGTTAGTTATATCTTGGCTATTCAAACTAAGAAATTTTCCTTCATATCCCATTTTAAAAAGAAATTTTGATCCTATACATCTTGTGTACTTTTCGAATTCACTAAAATTAGGATTTATAGCTTCACGGGAAGGAAAATTCATTGAATCACTTACAATATTATTATCTGTTAGTGTACCTTTTCTTCTTCACCTCTTCACCATCCTGCAATGTTGCTAGGAGATTTTTCTTAGCTTGTAATTCATGTTGTAACTCTGTGATTACTGTTAGAAATTAGGACACTGAGAGGGGGGGTGAATTAGTGTCTACTCAAACTTTGACCAACAATTTAATTTCCTTAACTTAGATATAAGGAATTCATAAAATCATTCACAAGCTATAAATGAAAGAGCACACATGAGATGCATAATTCATTGTGGGAAAACCTTCAAGGGATAAAAACCCACTAAAACCAGATAACTAACTTGGACAAATTGTCCTATCAGAGTTACAATGATTTCACAGTTGAGCAAAAACTCAACATAGAGCTACAACTCAAAAATTTAACTAAGCTACAACCTGATATTTAGTGAATATTCAACTTGCATGGAAGCTTCCACTCCCAAATTTAGTCACACTAACCTTCTGTAAGCTTTAACTTGCAAGGAAGCTTCAACTCCTTTACTTTTGAGCATCTACTCACTCTTCTTCACACATTTTGATCACTTATGGTGTGTTGTCTTCCAAAACTAATTATGATCACAAAATTATCTCAACTCCTCTTTTCAATCTCCTTCATCTGCTACAGGTCTTACCTCAAATCCTCCTCTTCAACATCATACATCCTTCTCAAACATCAGAATTTACAATCTCACTAAGTGTTGCAAAATTATAGTTCTTCATGCATTAACTTATACTCTGATTTTCATCACTTCACTGCACTTACAATAGCATAAACATCGACAAAAAATTCATGTACAATCGGGAGCTTTTTGTATCAAGGAAGATGCATCCAAAAATTTATTTTGCACTTAACATCCAATGACCCTTCACTTCTACGCTTTACACCATGTACAAAGGAGGACAAAAAGACAAAACAAAACTGTGCACTAGCATTAATTACATATGATTATGTGTCAACTACTTATTCATAACTTACACAACCTACCAAAATGCTTCATACTATTAAAAATCATCCTAAACTCATTGTCCCAACTGACACGTCTGAAACATACCTCCTAAAAACTGATCTGACGTCACTAAATTTTCTTTTCTAACTGCCTGTCAGATTTTTGTCTTCTTCCTACCCAACATGCAAGATTATCTTTTATCTCTCTTACATAGGTGAAATTTTTTCTTAAACATGAAAATATGTTACTGTATTCCTTATGCACCTTTTTAACTTCTTAATTGCTTCCTAACTATCCATTTAGCCTTCAAGCTTCATAGGAGCTCCAAACACATTCATGGAGGACTGAAAAATTACAATCACATAGATCCTCTTCCTATCAAAGATGCATGAAATTTCAACACATTCCAAAGAAAGGAGATGATGTAATATGAATTATATACAACCTTCAAATTCAAGGAAAAGCTTCATCACTCTTATTCAAGCAAGAATATTCATATTTGAACATGCAACTCACAGACTTTCAAATGCAAAAAAATAGTCTTCACATAATGAGGTATAACTTCACTTAATAACCAGTTCATGGAGCCTACCATATCTTTCTAGAAAGGTCTTGATCTTATGCTTCTTTTAATCTTACCAATAATCTTTTGTTATAAGTTTTCATCATGGATATGTAAGGTTTTCAGAGACAACTCTGACTGGTTTCAAAACACCCAAAGACTAGTTTTGATTTGTATTGATTCAAACACTTCACTTGCCCTTTCATACTCAACCAAATCATGAAACACTTACCATAATACTTTTACTTCACTTTAAAACCATTATTTGTAAGGATTTTGAGGAGAAAAACTCATTTACCTTTCAGACACAAAGACTAGTTTTTGCATGCTTATCTTTCTCAACACTAGGACTGAAAATGCACTTAAAAATTCACATTTCTCCAAAGGACTAGCAAAAATAACTTCATGAACATTTATATCACATCCCTAACATCCTTCAGCAAAAAAATTGAGCATGGGTTCCTTTACAAATTTTGTCTGTACACTAAAATCTTCACAAAATGCCTATTTTTGTGTGGGGTCCACTAGGTGTAATGAGATCAAACCTCCATAAAAATATCCTATGATGAATTCTCTACATTCCAAAGTTCATAAATAAGAAAAATCTCAACCATATAAATTTCTCTATATTGATTTAACTGGGTTTGAGGAAGGTCTTAGATAGCTTCACAAAAATCGATAAAAATTTCTTATTTATCATCCATTTTTCCTCAGAATTTTTGCAACATATTTTTATCACAATTATCTTCAAAAAATATCTTATGAATTATCTGAAGAAGGCTCCACAATTTATCTTGAATGTTGATAAGTCGGATTGTTATTTTAGCATACCTCACTTAACCTGGTTTTACTAAAAATGTGATATCTTACACAAAACCCATCCTAAAGTCTTGAATTTTTTTCCACACCTTCATGACTACCCCCTTCATGATCTCACATGGTAAATTTGTCTTAGTTCATTCTAAAACTTCCAATCCAATCTCATTTGTGCATTTTAAAGTTGTTTTTCCTTAAGGTAAATCACACCAATGACCCTAACCATGCCTTTAATTGTTGAATTGTGGCCTAAAACTTCATATGAAAACTCTTAGAAATGTCCCTACACATTTCCCATTCCTACACTTACATTATTCATATTTTTTTACTTCATAGCCTCATGTTAGGCTCCTAAAATAGGACAATTTGGGCTAGTTTACACTACAACTCACCATGACTTTCGAGTTCTTCACCTTATAGCCACTAAGAAATGTCTTCTTATGTGTTTTGTGCCTCTACCATGCTTCACCATCAACCTCAAGCCTTCACTTCATCGTTCTAGGTCACTTTGCTACCTAAGTCTTGGGATTAGGCATCCTAAACTAAGGTAGTTTGCCAAAATCAACTCATTTTCCCCTGTATTAATCATTTTAACCCTATTTCCTCATCACATGAATGCTTTAATGTTGAAGACATTAACTTGGTGTGTTCTCACATCATCACTTAGCCTCTGCTATTCATTGGCTTCTCAAGAAGTCAGTGTTTACTCGAGTGTTCTCAAGCCACTAACATGTTCTGCCTTCTTTGAGTCACTACAAGATCTCTTGTATCCTAATTTTTCATTAACATACCTTTTACATCAATGAAAAATCAGCATCCACATGCCAACAATTACTCTAAAAAATTATTTCTGAGACTCAAACTTGTCTTACAACTCTTGCTTCTCTGGTTTCGCAAGTTGTATATATTTCCTCACTTCAGATTTCTTCTCTAGGCCACGGGTTGTGTGTCGAGATGTAGTTATAATAGGTTAGATACTACTGGTATTTATTGGTTTCTTATTACATTCTATTATTCAACGTTGGAACCCCCTTGGTGCTCAGTCTAAGAACAAGTATCATCATTGTTCCATATCATGCCTAGTCATAGAGCAATGGACTCATACTTGTGGATCATCCCATTATTCTTGTGTCCATTGGTGATGATGTTCTTCATGCAACACATACAATAGGAGTTCCATGCTCTGTCTTAATTCAACAATCGAGCGTGTCTGATCTCATTGATGTAAATTCACTAAGTGTAACATAATATCCATTATTGTGAGTACAACGGGCCATAGTATGAGCTGATAGAAGTCCATTTCACTGCAACCACAAGTGAAAACCTAATTCTCGATATCAACTTGCTTTGGAGATAGCAAGTTTGTAGGAAAGCTACCATTCTCTGATACCAAACTTAATCTATAAACTGGTTACTAAAACTCTCGACCAACGGATCCCTATAGGAAAATTATTTTGATTCTGATTTTACCCCAAAAATTAAATCAACTTAAACAAAATCCAATGCAATAATGAAAGACACTACACCAAGTTGATAACAAAGTTCAAAAATTTCCTACATCTTCGATTTCGCTAATAGCTAAACTGATTCATTATAAAGTTCTAATTATAAGAACAAATAAACTTATAATTCTATAATGAATGTGTCAAATCAACCCAAAATCTAGTGTCAATCAGTCCTATAGAACCAAGACTGGTCTTAGATAGTTACTCAATGTTTTGGCATCACTTTTCAATTTCACACCTCATGTTGACTTCTTCTCTGTTACATGGCCTCTGACCTCTACATAGAGTTAAGTCAGAATGTGCCTGGTGTCGACAAGTTCTACCCTCTTGTTGACTTCTCCTCTACTGCAAGGCCTTCAACCTCTATGTAGAGCTAAGTTGGATCCAGTGTCACCAACGAGCATAGCGATACGACTTTCCTTCGTGGACCCAAAGAAATGAACTTGGCGATACACCCAGTGCATGATTAATAAAATATCCATATTGTCCTTATCTAGTATTGTATCATGTCCCTCTAGCTCCATGATTGAATTCCAGGCTCGCACGAGAATGTTAAGGCATCAAATGGCCTTTACAAGTGATAGTGAGTTAAAAATAATTAACTCCCAATTTTACAATTACCTATAAAAACAGGTCTTAAATTCTTCGTGCCTATTTAAAATTGGTCTTTATTGTCTAATATTCTCCTTAGGCCTCTTAGCATTCTTTCCTCCTTACTCTCCTTCATTCTTTCTTGTGCATAAGATATTGTGCATAATTAAGGGGGGTTATATACCCACCACAACCCTAAAGATCTTGGTTAAGGGCCTTATTGGCCAATGCATTGCCAATCAACTTGGTCGGCTGAGTTGGTTTGGCCACTCTATTAGCATGGGTAGGTCGGCAGTTTGAAACCACCACCGATTGTTTTGGCTTATCCACCTTGCTTAATTGGTGACTCGTAATATGTGTTGCCCAATACTTCCCCACATTCATTATGTGTTAACCACGTGCCTTTCCATTACACCAAGCTATCATACCTTGGCCCACTTGTTATCCCTGCCAATTGCCATGTCATTGATTCTACCCATGTGTCTTGACTGACCCATCCTTGTTGCATACACCCACTATCCATTGTGTTATGTCTGAGATGATCACTGATTCATTGGACGAGTCGAACGAGGTTTATTTGGAATGAGGAGGTTTATCCCACATGTGTCAGGCTTCGCTTGTGGGAAGGATTTAATAATACTTTGGCCAACTATGTAGTCCATGGCTTGGGCCATGTTGAACGTTTTTCTTGTCGAGTATGTTGGAATGGTTGGTTGACTCGCTCTTAAGCTCGCTAAGTTTCTCATCATGAGCTTGGTATCCAACTTTCCAAGTAGCTCGATCAAGAGATTAGTTCTTAGCTCGATGAGCTACCTAGAGTACTACGGTAGTCAGGTCCCCTTTCAAAACAAGAGTGAACCCCTTTGTTACACATGTCAAAGATTGGAGGTTTGTAAACACTTTATTTTTACTTTGCATCACTTCTAACATCATGAAAACACATGTTTGTTTTATGCAATGTTCCCAGCCTCTACGTCACTGTGCCTTGCTTTGTCCTGCAAACACTCTAAATCTTGTGTGGACTACATCTAAAGCATACAATATCTATTTTGCATGTTCTAATAGGCACTAAAAATATCTTGAATCCTTCTACCATACTATATCTATCTTAGAAGATTTAGGGAAACTCGTCCCACTTATTTGATCTCTAGATAATATGGGACCATATGGAAGTGATGAGAACCCTTAAGAATGTGAGGGACTACAGGACCATGCCACTCAAATATTGGGAAAGCGCAATAGAAGGACCCCTTTAGCATATGATGAAATAAAGTATAAGGAAAGGATGAGAAATGTTGGTGTACATTTAAACCATCCTAGACAACTATCCATTATGCTTAGTGCTTTGGATTCAAAAGTTATTATAAAAGATAATCATAGTGATATTGAGCAAGAAGGTAACGAAGAATTGCCACATTGGGTTAGAGATATAGGTAGGCACATTTTAGTATCGGAACAGGAGGCACAATAGATAAAATTAGTGCATATGGTAGTGTAATAGACTCCCTTCTTTGGGCAAATTATTTTTTGAAGCAATCCGATAGATGTGACTTTAGGACAGAGTAGTGACGCAATACCCATTGGAGGTAATCCTATAGGAGGAATAGTAGGTCAAATGGTTGTTGTGGAGTTCAACACTACTATGAAGATGAAATGTAGTAATTCTATAGGTCCCCAGGTCATGGAAAGAGGCTCGGGAGGCTGAGGTCCTCACTTGCATAGAGGAAATCCTAGTAGAGGCTCAGCTTCAGGATCTAGTCCCACTCCAGGACAAGGACCACATAATCCAACATCAAAAAATTAGAAAATACAACAACAAACCTCATAGATATTTTCAAGATATCCCTTCATTTACTATAATATTGAGGCATGGAAGATGTAGCATTGCATGTGCACAAGTGTGAAATTTTATAGAGGGCCAAGGGAATAACAACCACATATTGTAATGATTTTCAGTTTTCTACAACACTTTAGGGCCACATGCATATTTTGTACAAGAATTATGATCCACATTAGACAATAGTGGATTATGATGCTTTGTACACTACCTTCTTAGATGAGTTCTACATACCTAAATTTGAGTAGCAGAGGATTAGCACAATGAAAGAAATAAAACAGGGCTTGTCTGAGAGTGTTCGAGAGTATGATGCGTATTTGAAGACTTTGTTATCTAAGATTTCTTATAAAATTCATCAAAGTACACATACACAATGGTTTGGAGGAGGCTTGTTGATATATTTCCAAAGGGTGTTATCACACAAGATGTTCACCGACCCACATGATGATTTAGAAGAAACACTGCATGCAGAAGTGGTTTGGATCATAGATACTTGAGTAAGTCTATTTCTAGAGGTTTCAATTACAAAAATGGATGCCCAGTTAAAAAAATTATCTTCCAATTCAACTCATGAGATGTGTAGTTGACTCTTGTGCACTAATTTCTAAGTAGAGAGGCATTCAAAGGATAGCTTTCCATGTAGGAATGTGTAATTGTTATTGACAATTTGTAAAATTTGTAACAAGAACCATGATTTTTGTAACAGTCCACTGTTACAATGTGTTACATAAAATAACATGTTTTTATATAGGAAAATATGTGACATGACTAATTGTCATCTAATTGATCAAAATCATGAGGCTTGTGAAATAGGGTTTCTCTAGACCAGTGTAGAGAGTAGCTTGTACAAATAGGAAGGAAAAAATAATCAAGGGAAAAACAATGGTAACAAAGGATTTAGAGGAAAATACAGAGGTAGAGTCCATGGTGGCCAAGGAATATTCACACATAGAACATGTTAAACTTATGGATCACTTAATAAATATCAACGTGAGTTCCCAAAGAATCAAGTATGTGCATATTGTGGTAAGACGCATAATTTCAATGATTGTCTGGATCTATACACACACATGTGAAAAAATAACAAGAAGGATAAGGAAGAAGCCATGATTAAGTTTAAACAACCCAAGTAAGGGAAATGGACACCTAAAAAGTTGGTTATAGAAGAACCTCAACCATTATTGGTCACTGTGCATGCAGAAGTTACACGCACATGTGAGATAGGAAAAGAGAGACCACTCATTAGAAGAGAGGATCCTATTCATATGAAGTATCAAGATGTGGGATAATATAAGGAAGCATATCAAGAACCATGCATGTTATTAGGGAGCTCAAAGGACATATATCATGCTTGAAGGAGAAAAAACATGAGAGGGAACACAAAGAGAACAATGAAAAACCACATAAATATGTGGATGACCTTAGAGAGGTATATATAATTCTCAATAAGGATAATATCATACCACTATTAAAATAAAGGTTGCTGGACAAGACACCACATGTAGTTGTGGAAAGGGAACATCATATTCTCCATTCCAATTTACCAACACAATATCATGAGTATGAAAAATAAATTACATTGGATGCAGTAATAAATGGGTGGTTAGAAAGTAATGCCCTCATTGATAGAGAAGAAAAAGTTAATGTACTCACACTTGATGCTTAGAACCATATGGAAAGGCCACCATTGCAGGCGTCCTCAAATGTGTTGTACATGCTAATAAGACAAGGGCTATGCTCATTAGGGTTATAAAGGATTATTATATCACCATTTAGGGATCCAAGTTCAAGGGTGATTTTTCAGGTCTTAGAGATAGCCAAAGTAGATAACTTCCCTACACTTTTATTCCATCGTTGGTGTTATGCCAATAACATAGACCTCCTCTTAAACAAGATCTATGTGAGTTTTGAGAAAAAAGAGAAGAATATTGTGTTACAAATGTATGACACAAAGATTGTACCTTATATAGAGCCATGAGGGAAGAATATCTCAACAGAATCTACATGTATATAGTGCATGACCTAGAGAATGTGGAGCCATCAAAGGAGGGCATTATTTAGTGGGAAGATGCACATTCTATAAGTGATACTACTAGTATAAATTGTGATAATTGGTCTCATGACACTTATGAGATGGTTGGTCATGAGGTTTGAGGAAGAGTAAAAAGGGTGATTAGACCATGAATAGTTAGGCAGATGGAAAAGATTAGTTTTTTGAAGTACACAGAAGAAGAAAATCCTAAATCATTCTTACATGAGATGGAGGAATAGTGATGTAATAAGGGAGATATAATAAATATACTAGTATACATGTCATGAGAAACAACAACATGCTGGTGGGCTACACATAGAGACAAATTGCTTGGTTGGCACGAGATTAGAGTGAATTTCTTGACAAAGTTTTCCAGTAGCAATCTCCCTTCACCAATATAGGCATATGATAGGAAGAATTCTCCCATGATACATGTTCACAATTGTGAGAGGAATTAGATAACAAGGTATGATGATCTACCACCATCCCTATGTGGGGATAAGTTCTAATCTAATTTACATGGGTGAACACATGCCTAATATAAACATGCTGAGATAAAGAAAGAAACAACATATTGGTGTGACTTGACTATAGGTATTGTTCATAATTTTGATTAATTTTCCACTAAAACATTGGTTCATGAATCTTTACCGATCATGAAGTGCATTACATTTAGGGGATAATACGAAGGATGAAGAACTGGTGACTCATTTATTTGGTGAGGCTGGTACTAAAGTGTGCAACGACATGGTTGAATTAGAGGAGACCCTCTTAGGGTGTGCATGGAAGGAAAATGAAAAGGAAAATTTTTTATACCTCATTGATGATGAAGAGGTCAAGGATATGGATATTAAGCATATAAAAGGTGCATGTGAGGTACTAGATTGAACATATGAGAAAGCATGAGCCTAAAATATACCATTGAAGATTAAGAAAATAAACATTAGGATTGAGGACGTGCCAAAAGAGGTAGTAATTGGTGACTATTGGTCTAAACTAGAGGTAGAAAAATTCATTAAGCTATTGCGGGAATTTCAAGATATTTTTCCTAGAGGATACTAAGAGTTAAATGGTGTACATCCATCGTTAGGCGAAATATAAATTAAACTAAAAGATGACACGTGAATGGGTTGGAAGAGGATTTACTAGATGAATCCTAATCTGCGTGTCAAAGTGAAGGATGAAATTAAAAAAATGCTGAAGTTAGGAATTACTGACCCCATTGAAGAGTCATAATGGATAAACCCAATGGTTATTAATATTAATAAGGATGGAAAGATAAGGATTTTTGTTGATTATAGAGTTCTGAATGCTTCATGTGTAATTGATCCTTTTCCCACGTCATTCAATGAGAATTCCTAGAAGGTGTTACAGGGCATGAGATCTATTATTTTAGAGATGGATTTTCAAGCTATCACCAGGTAAGGATCGTGCACAAAGACAAGGAAACTATAACTTTTTCAATTGAATGGGAATGCTTTGTCTACATAGTTATGACCTTTGGCCTAAAGAATGCTCTAACAATGTTCTCATACATTATTATTCAAGCATTTCATGAATTTATTCATAAATTTATTTAGGTATCTTTGGATGATTGGACTGTATATGGCCTTCTTAAATACCATTATGGCTACATGAGGTTGATGTTTGAAATATACAGTAAGCTTAACATCTCATTGAATATTAAGAAGTGTATCTTTGTAACACCATTTGGTACCTTGCTTGGACATATTATATGTAACGAAGGATTATTGGTAAATCCAATCAAAATTGCAATCATCTTGGGGTTGGAAGAGCTAACTAATCAGAGTATGGTGCTTGGATTCCTTAGACATATTGGTTATTATTGTAAATATATTAGAGGGTATGTAAAAATTTGCATGCCACTCAAGTTGTTAAAGGCAAAGGGAAAATTCTATTGGAGTTACACACAACAAATAACATTTGAGAATTTAAAGGATAAGATGACCATTGCACCTATTCTATGTTTCCCTTCTTGGAATAAGTTGTTCCATGTTCATGTAGATTCTTCTGGTACAACCATTAGAGAAGTTTTAGCACAACCAGGGGAAGGTAATTTTGATCATCCTATCTATTTTGCAAGTAAGAAGCTGACACCGACTGAACAAAATTATACAACCATGGAGAAAAAATTATTATCAATAGTGTACATGCTTCACAAATTTAGATATTATTTTCTAGCAAAACCATTTATTTTCTACACTAATCACATGTCACTTAAATATCTAGTTAACAAACCAATTTTACAAGGGAACATTTTTTGTTGGATCCTTTTATTTTAGGAGTTTGAGTTCTCAATTATAGTGAATCCCGAAAAAATTAATTTGGTACCAGACCACTTATCATGAATTAACTTTGGTGAGGACATACAAAGCATAGATGACACTATGCCAAATGCTCAGTTTTTTAGACTACACTGCATGCTAGCTAAATTAGAAGATATTGTAGTTTTCTTGCATAAGAGAGTTGTGCTTGAAGGTATGAAAGGAGTAGCTCATGATTTGCACAATGACCTAAAATATAATTAGAGGAGATTTATATTAGATGGGTAGGGATGAATTATTATACAGGTGTGTGTTGGAACATGAGTATGAATCCATAATGGAATAAGTGCATGGTGGAATTATAAGAGGCTCTTATACAAGTGAAGAAATAACACACAAGATATTACTAACATGCTTATGGTATGAGAAAGTTTATAAGGAGACAAAGCTATTTTTCAAGAATGTGATCATTTTCAAAGGATAAGAAATCCATGAAACTGGGATGAAATGCCATTGCAACCTATAACAAGCGCAAAAATCCTTTTGAGAAGTGGAAAGTGAATTTTTTGGCCCAATTACACCAGCTTCATGTGGAGGACATGCACATGTTACATCATCACATGTACCAAGTACTTGACAAGGTGGGCATATGATACACATAAAAAGGATTGCACTGTAGCTACAACAATGAGATATTTATGGGAAAATATTATTCTCAGACATGGCTACCCATTGAGCCTTACTAGTGACAGTGAATATCACATTTTTAATGAGACAATCAGGATATTTTTGGTAGAGTTCATGGTAGCTCATTAAAATACTACGCAAAATCACCCAAAATCTAATGGTATTGTAGAGGGTTTCAATAAATATTATGGGACAAACATTGACATAAGATATGTGATGTAGGCTAGGAAAGATTGGGATTACAAGGTATCAATTGTGTTATGGGCATATAAAAATACCTACAAGAGGTTAAATAAGGCACACATTTTCAATTGGTGTTTTCTATGGAGGTAGTTTTTCCTATAGAATTTATGTTACCCTCCCTGTGTATTGTGTGCACAATGCAGGATGACTTTTTGATGACAAAGTAGTAGAGGAACGCATTTATAAACTGATATAGTTGGATGAGTGGTGACAACCTTGTAAGATGGAGTTCAAAAGACAAAGAAAGATAGATAAAAATGTTTGGCATGATAGGAATATTAAGAATAAGTTTTTTATAGTAGGAAATATGATGCTTTTGTATGACTCCAAGTTTACGCACCATCCATGAAAATTTAAAAGTACACTAGTTAGGACCATTTTTAGTAACCAAGATACTAGAATTAGGAATGCATGTCAATTGTAGGCATTGGATGAAAATGATGTTTCTTAGTTACTCCAATGGGATTAGGATAAAACCATACTATAATTAAGCTTCTTTAGTGTTTATAATATGTATTATCTCCACTTTGATTAGATTTACGTTTATGTTTTTTTTTTTTTTAAATTGTAGTAAACACATTCCATGTACGGAGCCGATTACTCTGTTTTAGACTGGATACACAAAGGAATGAACATGAATTTAGTGTGGGGTGAAGTAGTTATAGGTGTGAAACATGAAAAATGAAGGATAAACGTGGCTGGGAGGCTAATGAATGAGTTCATAATAGGATGTGATAATGGTGTGCGATTAAAAAATGTGTTGGTGTGCCAAAAAAAACATAACTAATGGCTGAATATGGTGTGATGTTTTCTTAAATATGGAAGGTAGAATTTATCACATAAGAAAACCAAGTGAATGAGGAGCCATGTAGTGTAACGTGAGGGAGGAAACAAAAAGATAGACTACTTAGCAAGTGGAGCAAAGGAAGAATGTGAGTGGCATAAGAAGATGCACACAAGAGGGTCTGCGGCCTGGGAAGTAGTAGTGTGTCATAAGGTTACAAAAAACTGTGCATAAAAGGTTTCTTCGAGCTATAAAATTCAATAAAGCACGGGAAAAGTAGAAAATTGTTTTAAATTTAGGAAACAGTTGTAGGTGAGTTCAATTAATACAGTTGGAAATTGGAAAATCTATAAAAGGGCGCAAACGAGGTCATTCTTACCTTACTTTGAAGAACTAATGCATAAAGATCTCAATTGTGACAAAGTTTGAAGCGTGAAAGAGTGAACCTGAGAGCTACAAACAAAGTATAAACCATAAATAATTGAAGTAGAGATCAAACAAGCACAAAACCTTGATGACAAAGAGATCCTTGTGAGAAGTGGAAGCTAGGAGAAGGGTGTGAAGGAAAGAAAATGAGTTAGGGTTCGTAGGTGAAGATGTAGAGCTAGAGAAAAGTGTAACACCTCTGTGGTCTTATCATTCTTGTTTTGATCATGTGTTTGGTTTGACATACATTTCAATGGAATTGTATCATGCTTGGTGTTCCTTATTGGGACTGTATTAGTGTGCATTGTTATAACATGTCGGGTCATTGTGACTGAACTCTACTTATATAACACACTTGCATATCTTTATTATTAATATGTTGTATTTGATGATATGTTAAATTTTTTATGATGAACACTGAGATCATATTGTCTGTCATTACCTACCTTTGATTTGTTGATCATTCTAATAAGTTTAACAACTTTGGACACTTGGATAATGTGATATCGGAATCAAGAGTAGAAAAGTAAAGGCAATAATAAGGTAAGTCCTACAAGTGATTACTATTATTAATTGCTTAAACAAGCATGACCTTGGTAAATATATGTCTTAGTCCACTTTAATTTGGGACCTATTTGTTATTATGCAATATGGAAATTCAAAATAATATCCTATTTTAGTCTATAATGGCCTATATTATTATCTTGAGTCAACATGATAAAATGGACTGGTAAATGTGATGGCATTACTTTGTTGTATAAGGCTCTATGAATATTGCAAGATTACCCTAAGTTGATAATGAACTCTAACCTTAATATAAGCTAAGGTTATGAGGGCTTGTATTTATATTATTCAAGCATTGACATTCTATATTTAAATACCTAGTGAAAGATAAACTATGTACTTATTCTAAGTTATATATATATACTATGGTCTAAATTTTATGTTGTTAAAATTATGAATCCTAGACTAAACCCTATAAGCCAACATACTATTGGGGGAGTTATGTTTTAAGACACGGATATTAAGGAACCTATTTGTAAAAACCTATGTGGTTATTTGAATTATCAAGCCTAACCTAAGTTTCATAATGTGGTGGCCTAAGAAATTACATGACCCATGGTTCAAAATTCAGGACAAAGGGGTGTGGAGTGTGTTTTCCAACCACTAGCACTGGTACTAATAGTTGATAAAGAGGCTTATAAAGGATTGTCGACAGTTAAACTTAGCAGCAATAATAGAAGATGGAGGATTCTACCAAATTGATGAATGACATGATATAAGTCATGACTAACATGAATTAGGGCACTGTTAAACTTAGTTAAAAAACTTGATAGGTGGTAGGAAAGTTGGGAGGACTGAACCGTCCTCTGCATGCATTTAAAGTATACCTTGAACCAACACCACCGTTTTGGGAAAAAGGATAAGAAATTTTGTGAGTGAGAGGATTGAGTGGTTGTTTCATTTTGTTTTTTCTCATTGTTGGCATAAAATCTTTACATGTTGGTGTTTTTATCTTATTTTTGATGATAATCTATGTTAGAACTAGTTGCATGTTTGTTCTATAACTTTGAATGAGGAATTTTCGGAAGCTATTATTACTTGTGATCAATCAATAAAAAGGATGGGAGTTATAGGATTGCTGGGGCTCTATGAAATCGATTATGGTTTTGTCTATGGAGATATATTGGAACCAAGCTCACATGGAAGAAGAAAGGAAAGAAGAAAGAGGCACTACCAAGCATCATAGGCTCTAGCCCTCACTTTAAATGTTTATCCATTTGTTATTTTCTTGTACGAAATTTTGTATTAAGATTGGTAATGCGATGTGATTTTGGGTGTAATATTTTGCATAAATATGGAACATATATCGTTTTATCCTTATATAGGAATGATCCAGGGGTAAATGTAATACTTTTCCAATGATTTAGTATGGTATATATTTAGAGGGTTTATTGTAATGTGCATCTGTGGCATTATATTTAAAGTCATTAGTTTATCTCAAATGGTCTATTCTGTTATGAACTTAAACTTGGGGTTTTTTTTATTAATGTTTATAGATATGGGTATATCTCATCCCTCTTCTTTAATGTGAATGTGTATATATAAAGTCAATATGGGTTACAATGTTTTGATTTTTGTGAATACTCAACATAATTAGTTTTGGGTATTTCGATACAAAGGTTGAATCTTATTACTCTTCAGTGTTATCATAATTTTATATCAAATATAAATGGATATATCTCCAATTTCCTTATTTATAAGAATCTATTGGAGGATTATTTAGCCATACCCAGTCCATGGTATTTAACCTTGACATAGTCATAAGACATGGTGACTTGTTGGTTTATTGTGCAGGACTCTCTAAAAACTGAGTATTAATGAGAATTTGATAAATTTATTTAAATCTATGTTAAGCTATTACACTTTTCAAATGTTTCATGAGTTAAGTGGTATCCTTTCAGTTTGGAATTGTGTCATAAATGTGGCACTATGGGAACAAAATCAATATGATTTCTATGTTTAAATTTCCCTTTTATGACTTAAAAAATTTTCTGTGTTGTCTCTTTACCTTTGGGAATGTTAAGATAATTTTTTGACCTAATTTTTGTAGAACTTGGTTCTCTACCTAGGCGGTATCATTGATATTTTATTATTTAATCTTACCTTATCCATGGGTAAATCTGTGACCAAAGCTCCTTGGATGGTCAAATAAGTGATTAATGGAAATTATGAATGGTATGTTATTGCTTCTGGAAGCAAATTTCATCTATAAGTATGAAATAGACTTTTGTTACTATGGGTGTTTATTATTAATATAAACATTGATTTCATTTTCAATGTAAAGTATGTATATAAATTGATAACCCAGAATGATGGACAAGTGATTAAGATTATTGTATAAAATATTATGTCTTAGTAATATATAATAATATTATATAACAAAGTGGATCAAGGACTAATGACTTGTGTAATTTCTAATATAGTGAATTATAAAATACTACTATCTATAGTATAAAAGAACTATGGTAAGTTAAAATATTTGCATAATTGTTATCCTAAAGAATTACTCAAAATTATTGGATTCCTGAGTGATACAAGTTATGATATGTATAAAAACTTGTATAAATTGGTTAGAATTATTTTATACTAGTAACTATATGAAGGGGAGACAAGAACAGTTGACTTGTGCATACTGTAATGATTGGTGATAATCTATACTAGTATCTATTTGAATTGGATGAGATTTTTTGAAGTCTTATATATTGATATAAAAAAGTATGTAGTGTATCAGTATCATATATACAAATTGAGTTATAAAATTTACATGATCCTACACTCATAATCAACTCGATAATAGTGATTGATTGAATGATCTTATTGGTTAAGTTATGTGAATATGAGTTTCACATTTAAGAAGTTACATTCAATATAGAATTCAGCTATGTACATGCATGTGAATCCTAGAGATAGCATAACTAGATGGGATTGGAATGTCAAAAGTAAAATATAAGTGATCTGGTGTTGAAATATATAAGATTCAAATATGATAATCTTACCTAACCTAAGCACGGCCATGACCTTGTGATTTAAATGGGGTCATTGTACTATTATGGTATTGTTATAATATTAATTAAATTGGGTTGTTCTTGCATGATTAAAACAAAATCATATCAATGTTATGTGCTTAAGCTTCCACTTTATGGATTAACAATTTCCGTGATTCACCATAATGGCTATAAGTTTCACTCCTTTTGACAGATTAATCTTCAATCTTTTTGAGTTGATAATGATATACCATTTTTTATTATGGAAGGCCAATTTTGAAAGATTCGTGAGGATTGGCATGTATGAATTATAAAGGTTCAAGTATGGTAGTGACCTTATCACTCTACCCTTCGTAAATATTAGGTAAACATAATTACCTGGGTTCTAACAAACTGAGAACCTATATTTGGGTGTTAGTAGTGATATGGTAATAACCTTAATGTGATTATGATGGTCTTGTGCATGGGAAAGTTGAAGCTTGGATATTCTTGGTTGGTTCAAGTAAACCATAATAAAGTTAAGGGCTTATTCAAATAGATGTATCAAAATATTGAGTATAACTATAACTAAACTAAACTTTATGATATTGAGATTGTTCACTGTTAGTATAAACAGTGATATAAGTAATGGGAAAATGAGTGTGTAATTTGTTGTTCCGAAATGAAAGGGATATGATTAAAATACATGTATAAATTATAATAGTGTAGTATAAATCCCTAATATTAACTATCTATTTAGTTAGGAATGGTTTACTTGCATTACTTTATACTAATTGGGCGGCTATTGAATGATATATGGGTTGATAGTTCCTTCAAGCAAGAAATATGGGATTGCTTAGCTTAACAACAACTTGGTATTATGACGTTATCAAAGTAATGTTGTTACAAGTATACTCAAGTATATAGAGAATGATAACTTTATATTATGAAGTTAGTAAAGTAATGATAATACAAGTATAAATGAATGTTTACATTTAGGATGCTATAATTTCAGTGAAGTATACATCAGTGAAATGTAAAGCGATCTCTGGAATTGTTATAATTATGAATTATGCTCTCTTTGATAAATAAAGTGTCTCTAACTTAATGCAGCATTACTTATATACAAATATTACATGGAATAAGTTATTACTGGAGGTATAGATCTTGTCATTTTATTTCGTATGAACTTACAGTTGTTAACAATTTTGTAGATGGTCTACTCAAAATATGAAATAAGGATGAAGTTATAAATATTACATTTATTCTACTTGATTGGAGAAAGTATGAATTATGTTTCTTGTTGTATTTATCATCAAATTAAGTACTCTTGTATTGTTTGATTAATGAAATTTAAAGTTAGCCTAGTCACTTGAATCAGTTCCAAAAAGGGAAACTTATAATACTTATTCTATCTTAGGAAAAAATCTGTTGTATATGACTTCAAGAAATGAATAAGAGGTTTTTTATATTCATTGTGACATAAATTTCTTGGGTGTGAAAAGGAATGTTTATTAAACCTGTATCATATATGGTTTGTATTTAAGTATGTAAGGTTATATCATTTTAATACAAATATGAATGTATTGAGTACCTGACTCAACATTAGATTATTGTATTGATATATATATATATGATGGTTTATATGTATATACATACTATATAGTATATATATATCTATATATATATATGATTAGTTTTTGCAAGCATCTATAATAGTAATTATATCCTATAAGAAAGGTACATCATATGAATATGTGCGTAAGAAAGTGTATATATATGTACAATGGTTGTTGAATAAATTATATTAATAAAGTTAGAGCATTCAACTTATGTATAATTACTTGATTAAATTTCAGTAAGATCTTATACTGTATTCTAGTAAAGTTGATTGGTTAACTATATAACCACTAAGAATTAATGACATTATGTTCTTTAAATGGTCTATATGGCTATTTTGATTTAAAACATTATAGAATTCAATTAGGAATATTAGTGTATCACTCATCTAAGACATCTATGAGGAGGTAGATATAAGTGAATGTATGATAACTATTGATTGACATAAGGGTGTAAGAGTACACCTGGACAACATAATTCAATAAGAAATACTCTATGTTGATTAATATGGATAATGAAAGCGATACAATGTATCATAACTAATGAATAATATGTAAGCTTTGCATGACTATGCACATGGGTAAATTACAACATTGATTAATGTTTACTCACTTGATAAAGAGACAATCAATTGCATAATTTGGAAAGGAATAATTAATTGTGTAACAGTAAATATTGGGAAAATAGATCTAAAGCAGGGAGCTAAATTTAAATTTGTAATTGATAGGTAGAATGTAGTGTAAAGTACAACAAGGATCTACATTCGACCTATTGGGATACTATGAGATAGGACCTTAGGTATGATTCATTCGTGGTGAAAGAGTCATGAGATCTAGGGTAACCTGTCGTGATTTAATTAATTACTTAAAACAATAAGATATGATGTTCTGATTTACGACCCTCAACAGGTCAACTCACTATGACCACTACATAGTCGTATCCATTTGATGACAATGGTCATTAATTGGAGAATGTTGCTTAGCAGCTATACTGAGTTGCCTCGTCAAGACGCTCAAATTGTGACATTTGTAATGCATGTAAGAACAAGCTTTGTCAGAGTTACAAAGGTGGATTGTACAACATGGATACGTACCCCGATGCCAACTTAGGATGGTTATGGGAAGGGAAGTGGTCCAACAATGATGAAAATCATTATGGGGACACTTACTTTCCCATAGGCATTCTAAGTTGTCATAGTGGCCCATCTTCTTGTAGGTTAATCCGGATTTAAACCTTGTACGAGACTTGTAGCTATTTATAACACCATTGTCTAATCCTAATCTAGATAACAGTAATTAAGTGATTGGTGAAAGGAAATTTCCACTTGGTGAATGTGTCGTCATGGGATTGAGCATGGAAAACATGTCTCTGAAACTTTGATCAAAGTAGTGCAAAGGTGTTGGTTGCACTGTCATGATTTCACCTAGATCTAAGTTGTAGGATGTCGGATGGGATTCTGTGGCAGACACCCAGGTAGACACTTAGAATATAAACACTTGATTATAAATTACTAAAAAAATGAAACCATTGGTATACTGGGTATACTAATTTGTAAAGAGTGATATATGAGGGATTGGAGTTAAACCGACTCATACAGTTTCACATGGTTAACTGTTATAGATGGATTGATCTAGATGGATGTTGGTTATAAATTATGTGAATTTAGAACAAGGAAGCAAGGGAACTATTTGATAAAAAAAAATTCCCTAGAATTGAAGTGACAAATGACGTTGTTCCACAAAGAATCTCATAGGCTAAATTAAGGCACAAAATCTCACAGGTTAAGCTAGGGCACGAAGTTGAAGAAAACAAGTGCAAGGATTGAGCAAGGGTTTAGGAGTTCGACACCACATGGATAGATTCAATAAGTAAGTGGTTGATTTACAAAACCTAGGGCATGCAATTCATAGGATCAAGGGAAGGAACAGTCATAGGAAGTGAAAAAGATAAAATGACACTAAAGAGAGCACGAAAGAACAAGAATTCCATGGAAGAGTCACCTAAATATTGGTTATCGGAGATGTAGTGTCCACTAGAGGTAGTGGTAGGATAACCATGGGAATCGCAGCTTTGAAAATGCAAGATTGGTGAGTATAATCATTGAGCATAAGCACATGAGGCAGACATCAATAAGGATGTCTTGCAAGAGTTGAATACAAGGACCGCAGAAGAGTAGATAGTCCTCGATGATATAGTATGTAAAACCTTTGAGAGATTTGGGGTAATTCAGTTATATGAGTGACCTTTCTTTGGGAAGATCATGTGCATCTTTCAATCGCTGATGTTGCGCGTGCACAAAGACTATTTTTACTTCACGAGGAGAAGGATACGACTAACTACTAGGTTAATCAACTGGGTCATAGGGTTGTTATCTATTTCTACCCTCCTCTTTTTTCTTTCCTAATTTCCATTATTCCCCTAGCATTCTTCTCTCTCCCTCTTCCTTCCTCTTTCTTCCTACACTTCTTCCATTCCCTCCTTCCCTCCCATGTTCCTCTTTCCCCACTATACTTCCTCTTCCCTTCCTATCTATTTTTCCTTCTATATAATCTTCTCTTTTAATTCTTCATATTTCTCAAGTCATCCTTCCCCATTATTGTGCTCCTCTACTCATCTCATTCTTCATAATCCATTTCGTGTCTATCCTCCTCATTTTTTCATCGTCTCTCTTTCTCTCTATATATTCTTCCTTATTTTCCCTCGCTTTTCCTCTTACTTCTTCCTCATTTCCTTGTCTCTTTATCCCTCCTCCATCTTTTCTCTCATTTCATCTTCCACATGCATCTCCATGTGGTTTACTCCATATTTCTTTCCCCTTCAGTTATTACCTTTGTCCCGTGATTTTATCTTTCTCACACTACTTTCTCCATCTTTCTCCTTCTCTCTTATTGTCCTCTATCCTTCTTCTTCATATTCTCTTCATTCTCATCTTTTTTCTTATCATCATCTCAAGCTTCTTCCCTTTGATTTCATTTCTGCACTTCACTTCTTCTCACATGCATTGAGACTTCCTTGTAGTCGCGTTAGCAACAAAGTATTTTTTCCCTAAAATACATAGACATTGTTGACTTTTCTTTTCTCATGTATCCTTCTTGTAACCATTACGTGGATGTCACATCAAGGACGATGCTCTTATAAGGGAAGGAAAATGTAATGCCTTATCCTGTTACACTTTTCCATTGAGGTGCAAGTCTCATTCCACAGAACATCATGTCACATCCAACTTTAAATCAAACGGTGTATATCATTGGGAAAGCTTTGGGTAATATTCTCAAAATATTCGAGGTAAATAGTAAACGCTTATCAACTGTGTACTTCTTTGTTGATATGGTGTTTTTCCATTGCACTTGATCAACAAGCCAATTTAAAAGGTTCGCCAAGTTGGTTAACGATTCCTTGTAAGCGTTTTGTGTAAGTTTTATTAACCAAACCCTTAAGAACCCTTAATCACTCCTAAGACTTGATTTTAGGTTATTTATAATCATTATAATAACAATAATGTTATTACTATCGTCATTACTAATAAATATAGTAATAATAATAACAGTGGTTTATAATTCATCTTATGGTTAATAATAAAAAAATAATAAAAGAAAAAATAATAATAATAATATATATGGATATAAATAAATATATTCCGGTCATGATTTAAAAGACAATAAAATAAAATTTCCTATGTAAAATAAGTATAAAATAAAACTTAGTAAAAGAGTGATTAAAAAAATAAAATAAAATATAGGAAGCCTTGAATATAGTTGGTGTGCAGGCTGCGGCATGTCGATGAAGGGATGTTCTGTCAGTTATGGCAGGGCATCCTCACAAAGCATTTACTCCGTTTCACCAAATGCACCAACATGCCTTCAGCCTGATCTGTTCACCCTTACCAGCCTGTTTTAAAATAAGATCTTTTGAGAAGGGTATGGGCATTCACCAAAACTTTGGAAAGGAGCCTTATCTAATGTTATAGTTGCAGTTGAACTGTGGAACCAAGCACAAGGCATGTGAACTGTCTGTTGTTTGACATAATGCCTCAAGAAATGTGGTCAACGTGGGCAACAATGATTGCAGGATGTGCATAAAATGGAGGCGTTAAAAATGCTTTAGAAACTTTCACCAAATGCAGCCAATGGGTGTCCAAACTAATCAGTTTACATTTACCAACATCCTCCTTGGTTGTGCCAAAATGATAGTTGTGGAACAAGGCATGGATATTCATGATCAAAGAATGATTAACAACATGTTTTTTTCAGACGTTGTGGCTGCAATTACCCTGATGGAAAATGTGGACACCTACAAAAGGCGCATGAACAGTTTAACAAAAACGCTTTACAGAAATGTGGCCTCATGGGACGTCAAGATTACAGGGTATGCACAAAATGGTTTTGTTGAAACATCTATAGAAACTTTCAAGAAAATACAAATGGCAGGTTAAATGCTAAACTTCATAGCCGTTTCTAGAACCCTCCATGTTTGTGTAAAATGAGAGCTTTAGAATAGGTATGCACCCACGAAAGCATGATGAAAAGTAGGATTTTCATATATTGTAGTTTCCAGTACCTTGGTAGGAATGTATGTAAAATAGATGCATACAACATGCAAATGGATTGTTTGAAAAGGTGTCAAAGTAATACGGTCTCAGGTCAAATTTTCATATTTTTTGGACTTATATTTTTTTTTAAATTAATTATTTAGTAAAAATATTTTCAAATAAATGGCGTACAAATGTTTATGCCAATAACTTTTAAGATTTATATCGAAATTGAATTTTTTTTTTCACAGGTAAGAAGAAGACTTCAATAAATAGTAATTTTAATTTTTTTAATTTTTTATATTTTTTTTGCTATTTTTCAAATTGGGTTGATTGTGTATGATTGATTGTCCTAAAATACCATATGTTAGCAAAATATAAAATATAAATAGTAAAACATATTTTTAAAAAATGAAAATTATATTTTTAGAAAGCTAATAAAATTCTGTATTTTGTGTTAAAAATTTGTAATTTTATTCATTTGTTAACCCTAATTACGTGGCACCTAAGTGGCACATTTTGGCATAAAATTATCCTCCAAATGAATTTGGCGCCAAAATTTTCATATTTTTTGGACTTATATATATATTTTAATTAATTATTTAGTAAAAATATTTTCAAATAAATGGCGTACAAATGTTTATGCCAATAAATTTTAAGATTTATATCAAAATTGAATTTTTTTTTCACAGGTAAGAAGAAGACTTCAATAAATAGTAATTTTAATTTTTTCATTTTTTTTTGATATTTTTTGCTATTTTTCAAATTGGGTTGATTGTGTACAATTGATTGTCCTAAAATACCATATGTTAGCAAAATATAAAAAATAAATAGTAAAACATATTTTTAAAAAATGAAAATTATATTTTTAGAAAGCTAATAAAATTATGTATTTTGTGTTAAAATTTTGTAATTTTATTCATTTGTTAACCCTAATTACGTGGCACCTAAGTGGCACATTTTGGCATAAAATTATCCTCCATATGAATTTGGCGCCAAAATTTTCATATTTTTTGGACTTATATTTTTTTTTAAATTAATTATTTAGTAAAAATATTTTCAAATAAATGGCGTACAAATGTTTATGCCAATAAATTTTAAGATTTATATCGAAATTGAATTTTTTTTTCACATGTAAGAAGAAGACTTCAATAAATAGTAATTTTAATTTTTATAATTTTTTTATTTTTTTTTTTGGCTATTTTTCAAATTGGGTTGATTGTGTACGATTGATTGTCCTAAAATACCATATGTTAGCAAAATATAAAAAATAAATAGTAAAACATATTTTTAAAAAATGAAAATTATATTTTTAGAAAGCTAATAAAATTCTGTATTTTGTGTTAAAATTTTGTAATTTTATTCATTTGTTAACCCTAATTACTTGGCACCTAAGTGGCACATTTTGGCATAAAATTATCCTCCAAATGAATTTGGCGCCAAAATGTGCCACATAGGTGCCACATAAGGGGGTTCGCGCGAAGGGGGGTTCGCGTGAACCCCCCCTTCGCCCGAACCCCCTAAACCCTAAATCTGGCACCCAAAACTATATATATATATAACTCTTTGCCGCCAAAATTATCCTCCAAATGAATTTGGCGCCAAAATGTGCCACATAGGTGCCACATAAGGGGGTTCGCGTGAACCCCCCCTTCGCCCAAACCCCCCTAAACCCTAAATCTGCCACCCAAAACTATATATATATATATATATATATATATAACTCTTTGCCGCCAAAATTATTTGAATTCGTGGTGTTCGCGCGAACCCCCATTCGCACGAACTAGTTTCTTTGTCCTACGTGGCAGTTCAGGCGAAGGGGGTTCACGCGAAAGGGTGTTCACGCGAACACCCTTGATTTCTAATCCCACCCAACTTCTTACTCACGTTTTTAGACACAAAGTGGGACACAACATTGTGCTTTGACCATTTAACCTTGGGCGAAGAAATGGATATCAGCCTTCGTATACCTCTAGTATTTTTAGTTGAAAATTTCTTGCAACCCTTAGTTCTGAGAAAAACACCTCACCAATTAGTTTTTCAAGGGGGTTTTGTAGGCCTCCAATCACTGGTTGACCAGGTCAAACTAGCCCAATTACAACCAGTGGCTTCAGAAAAGTAGTCGCCATTTGTACCTTGTTTTCCAGTTCTAAACGTCAACTCCTTTGAATTCCCTGTACATAGGAGATCATAAGGGACTTGTCTCGTGGTGCTTTCGACTATCAAATATCAATTTTTGAACGTAGTTTCTTAGCCCTTGGGCTAAAATTGGACGTTTTCGCAAACATAGGAAAATTTGACAAAATGTCTTAGGAGAATTCAACTAACTGATGAGTAAACTTGTACACACTCATATATGACTGTATGGAACTATATTAGGTTGTTTCTTGTGAGAAATTTGATTATCAGGAAAATACTCTCTCTCTCTCTCTCTCACACACACACACACACACACACACACACACACACACACACACACACACACACACACACACACACACACACACACACACACACACACACACACCTCCTCTAGTTAAGAAATGAAGTGAAATGAACTGAATGTATCTCTAAGTCTCTCTTATTGTGTGTGAAATATTATGATTATGTGAATGGAAAACTATGAAAACATGAATTATACTAGATTTTAGGTAGATGGCATGCCAACAGTTGTGCTGACCATGTGGTGGTTACAGGTACTGAGACATTGAGGAACTAAAGTGTTCCTGGTGATTTCATATTAACATGTTATTTGGAACAATTTAATTGTATAGGATATATCAACAATATTGTTATGTATAGAAATGTTAATTATTAAATTTTGTGATGAGTATGAAATTGTTATCATTTTGGGGTGTTTGGAAAATGGGTATTTAATCATCGGTGTTAATTTGATTTGGTATTATGTACTGTTAAGGGTGTGGATGTATAGGTTAACTGGGAATTAATCGATCTTTTATAGTGTCCTCTAGTATGAAATTAATGATTGAATCTCTTGTGTGTTGTACTATTTACTTGGAATTATAGCAAAGTAACCCAAATAAACTATCAACCTCAGATTAAAATTCTTATGTTGATTTCCCATGTTTTGCAATCACCTGCATAACGTAGAAGACTAAAATTTTAGGTTGAGCTTATTTCCTTAAACTAGATGGCATCTCCTATCTTAAGGGAAATAAGAGCCCAAATTCAAGTTGCCATAATAACATGTACGCTTAATGACATTGTCGTGATTCCATCTGGTAGGAATGGTAATGGTTAAACATTGTCTAGAGTATGTGGCTTTCCTCCTAGGAATTATATTTGTGTGTGTAACAAGTTTAATGGGTTCTCTTAAGTTAGTGCCTTAAGAGAATCTAGTTTTAAATCTAATGTAAACTCTCTCATGCATGACTAAAGGTTCTCATCCCAAACAACCACTTGTGCCACTTGAGGTGTAACTCTAAAACCCACAATCTCATGTGTGACTTGTAATCCATACACTCAAATTTCATGTCAAACATACCTGCTTGATACAATAAATCAGAGAAATAATGCAATATATCGATAACTAAATTAATCATGGATACTCATTCTAACTAAACAACAATGAACATCTGAATGGAAATGACTATACACTAGCAACATACATCCATAATAAATCAAGATATAAGATCCATCTAAGTTATTGCATGATAACATCCAAATTACCACTATCACCAATGATATCCAAAGTATACAACAAAATTAACATACATCCATATATATCAGATAAAATAACAACATCACATCATGTTGGTGTCCATAACCACATAAGTGCAAGAAACTAAGATAATGATCATAATGCTAATTTGGCACTACTTGCCCTAAACAACACATGTGTCACCAAAATAATCCATAATGAGACCACATAATATCAAAATAGTGTTAAATCAATGTTTATAGTCTAGTAAATGAAAAGAGTCAGTAAATGAAATGATGTCAGAAAGAGGTGGGCACTACATCACTTAACATTATCATAATCTCCATTACAAATATTAAGAATAAAGCACTCAAGCCTCTCCAAAATTTTCTAAAACAAATAACACATCCTTTAGAGAAGCGACCCCACAGGTTTGAAATACTCAAACTAGGTTCAAGTTTCTAGTTTCCTCCATCACCGAGCATTCAAAGGTCCTAGACACATGTCTTCGCAAGAGCAAGTCATTCCAAGAATTATCAATTGTTTTCAAAGGACAAAGGGGATTAGTACAAGCATATGAAGTAAATCACATCACACTACTATTTCGTTGGTTATATTTTCTACTCTATAGTTAGCAATTTATCTTTGTGTCGAGAGACATGAGGGAATACACATACAATTGGCTTAGATTGCATACACTGTAATTGAAAAAATACTAGGAGAACTACATGAGGCTTGCTCTTGCTCAAGGGGTTTTTATTCACATGCTTATTAGATTATGTGAAATATTATTCTGATTAATTAACTTCCAAAAATAATTACCAATATTAGAAAAATGCATTGTTATTTACAACTAATGTACTAAAAAATATATAAACTTGGAAACACAAGAGGATGAGTGCACTTATCTAATTATAGATGGTATTGGGAAGTTGTGGGTGTGTAAAATACTAGAACAATGAGATCTTAGACTGATGATGCTTCATTATGTAACTATGACTGGAAATTGACGTGGTATGAGACTATATACTTCTTCAAGGGCCATACCGTATGGTCTTGCCCCTTTTATAAAATCTTTAACCTACTTATATTTTGGCTCTACAACTTCCTTAGATGGTCACCTACCTGGAACTATATGTCATTGTCAAACCCTAATTAGTGATCATGCAATGAAACTCTCTAAACATCTTGAATGAGGTATTAAACCCTAACCAAGGGTGGGAGACCCTGCAAAACAAACATTAGTTGGGTTATGGGCAACCACGCACATCGCCAATATTGTAACTACTCAGAAGAATCCTCAAAGTGCACGTCATTCTCCACCTGACATGTGATATCTAAATGAATGCAACTAGATTTGGAAACTCTCTTTGACAATGCTTTAGTTGAGTCTGGATATTGTTAAAATACTTGGAGAAGGGATGTGTGAGTGTTTATAAATGAGATGGGATGACTCCTTGACCTAATAATAAGCTTAACACCTGTAGTGATTGCTACCCTAATGACTTTAGATGTGGTTTTACGAGATTTGGGGAGCATTTGGTGCCTATTGTAAGTGTAAGAAGTGATTGTATCAATTTCGTGCCATAGGATTTCTAGGTTAGCAAATGAGGTAGCATTTATTTACTTATATAACATTTTGTAGGTGATTTATCTAAGAAAGTTTAACGTAGAGGGATTAAAAGACCCAACAAATAATATGAAATTGAAAGAAAAGTTGGACAACATGTCGGTGTAAGACCACACAAGTTGGCCAGGACCAAATATAACATCCTGAATATATTGTATGACCTTTCCCGGGGATGGAAAATATGCAATATGAAGTTTGAAACTTGTCAATTGATGTTTTTTGTGGATTTAGTGTATTGTACTCTCATAATTTAACGACATGTCAGTGTGTAAGGATAAAAAAGCTATATAAGAGACCTCATAATGCGCTAAGCGGGAAAGGAAAGGTTGTATTTGTCTTAGCAAGAGTGAATTCTTAAAAGTAGTAGTGTAAAAGAGTAAATTGCCAAATTTGAGTGTTTACATTTGCCTCGTTTAAGTATGAAATGAAAATTACACACTTTAAGGGAAAATTACCTAAGTGTGTAGACACACTTTATCTTCACTCAGAGTATGTTTTGCAAAGTATTGTTGTGTTGGTGTTGGCACGCTCCATGATGAAATATGTAACACAGAGTGTAGTCAATGTCCATAATAAAAATGAACTTTAACTCAATTGTAAAATGTAATATGTAAGATTTGCATTTGCACGAAGTGAAATAGAAAGAGATACAAAACATGGAAGGAATATTCATGTTTATTTTGCAGAGGGAGAATTTCTCTTTCTTTGTTTATACTTGAAGATTTATATTATTGAGCTTGTTGAAGGATTAGGGGTGATTAGTCCCCAATTTTGTCGAGGAGAAATCAGAGTGTTAGGTGCGTTATTGTCACGTAAAAGATCAAATAGTTTGAACATCATAATTCATGTCTTGTTGTGTCATAATCACCCATATAACAAATTTCAAGTATAAAATTTTCATGGTCAAAATCTTAATGTTATTCTCAGGATCATTTTGGTTCTTCCTAAATTATAATACCTTGATAGGAAGATAATATGCAAATGCAAGTAAAGACAAAGCGTTATAGGATGTTCTAAACGGATACCGTCACAAATGTACCTAACGGTCTCGAGAACAAGGATTTTTATAGAGCTCAATATTCCTTTACATTTAAAAGGTCTAGTAGTAATGGTACCGAGAACCAACACAAACCAGGTCAACTAAGTAAAGCATCTGGAAATAATTGTGCTTCTGTACTAACAGTATCCACATAGAAGGTTCCTACAAGTCAAAAACACATGGAACTGTTGTACCAATTAATGGGATCAGGGATACTATGCACATAAACACACCATCAAATGCTAAAGAAAAATTCTTGCATTAGTGGCAGATATTCCACATCCCTAAATTCTTCTGCATCTGAGCATTGGGATTCTGTTAAACGTCATTAAATTTCTTCGCATACAGTCTTTCAGTTTCTTTTTGTACAGTCTTTGAGAAATAAGAAAAATATTCCTAAAATTTCTTCCTCGCAGTGTTTTGATGGGACTTCTGAAATTGTTTCTTCTAGAGTTTCTAATGACTTGACTATTCACAACTCAGAGTTTGTGGTAACCATTCATAATTTTTATGAACATCCTATACCAAAAACAAGTGCAGGAATATCTATAGATTTAACATTTCTACCATATGGCAAGCGAAATTGTGGACTAGAAAAGGAAAATGCAGTGGACTCTTCCATTAAATCTATTTGAAGTTGCATACAATGGGAACAAAGGATGGAATCATACAGCTATGAAAGCCGACCAGGATGCACGTGAACTGGTTAATCGGCAAGAAATTATAAATGAGATTATCATTAGAAAATATATGCAAGAGATAAGTCCAGAAGCCACGTTGAATTTTGAAGAAAAAGGGCAGTGTCCCAATATCGAGGAAAATGCTCCTGTATAATGCTTGCAGGGAAATTCCAATGAGGAAAAAAATGACAAGGAATTACTGTGCCTGACAAATAAAGTGATGTGAATGCTGATGAGGTAGAGAAAAATGAAATATATGTTATCATCATATACTTATCAGGTCATCAGGAGGAGAGTAATTTGAATGAAAAGGGTATAAAAGGAATGGTTTTATGGTCCCATACAAGCAGACTGCTAAATATTAATTTTGGCTAAATCAACCGTCAAAGGAACTTACGGAACGTTCCCTAGTTCCACGAGTTCTACAAATAGCCAATTCTTTGAATAGCTCATGTTCCACAGGAATTAATCAATAAATTACATGTCTATAAGATTTTTAGGGCACCGATAGAACTTAGGCAGGTTTCTTGACAAACCCAGTTCAGCTGATGCAAAGTTTTCCAGCTGGGCCGAGTCTTTGTCAATGATATAAAATTATAATGGTCATGCCATTGGGAGATACACAAAACCAAGGAATGGTTCCAAAATTCCTGAAGTGCTCTGAATCCCTATCTCACCCGACTGCACTTCACAAGTCATCATGGGAAATCAATAAAAGATAATAAAGTTTTGTTTTGATTCCACGTGTTCCTGTCATTCCATCAGTGACCAACCTAGTTACTTTTCATCGACAAAGTCGTCCTTGACCTGCACAAGAGGAAATGTTCATTGGTTCCTTATTGGCCCCAATTCACTGAATAACCCTACACCCACGTAATAAGCAAAGGGATGTTTAATTGAGGTCGGCTATGCCAATCCTTCAAAGAACTTCGGGAATGTTCCAAAGTTCCATGAGTGCTCCGTCGGTCTGATGGATGCTAACATGACCAAAGTCGATATGGTGAAAAAATTGGGGACTATTACGAGGTTTGAGGAGTTCATGGAATCTCTAGAGACAAGGGTAGAGGTGGCATCATTCCATCGAATAAGGTCATGTGCCTCCTACATTTTGTAATTGCATTCCACAAAGTGGTGAGTCAATGAGCTTTGAGGAAAATCTAAGGCATCAAATCTCTCTAACAAATTTTATCAAACACTTGGCATGTAGTCCCTGACACCAAATTCATTTAGATATTTTATCAACTGCTTTCCAAATAACTAATAAATAAGCAATTCACGTTGGACTATACAAGAAGGATATTTCATATATGCATGATCCATACATTGTTCCCATTAAGAATGGTGGCAGAGAAGATGGTAGATAGGTTGCACTCACAAATTTTGAGGGCATTGATTTGTTTGTGTGTTGTTATAATGAGTCTCATCCAATGACGTAGATGAGTGAAAGTTGTTATAGCACTGAGAATTTGGATTTAAAAACTCATGAAAAAGAGCTTTGACAAGAAGACAATGTTGAGGTAAATATTTCCTACAAAATGGCAGGATCATTAAGTAAACAAATGAAAAATTAATCTCGAACTGAAGTGTTATGGTAGGATTATAATGGTTAGGAAAATGACCATGGGTGAATATAATGATCAAGAAAACTAGCAAATAATTAAACATGTGAGGGTGTTGGAATTAGCATTATGTTCTTTGAGGCAGTTTTTGTGGCAGTTGGAACAAAAAGCTATAACTTCCCAAGTGCTTGAAGAAGCAAGAAAGCATGGAGCTTTCAGGAGCATTTATAAAATGTAGTTGGTATCCTCAGTAGACATGCACAAAATGTTCATTGGTATTGCATCGTCATATATGTTGTTATAGGTTATTGATATCCAAAGAGTGGATCTACATGGACATAATATTGCTTAGTTTTCTAACATATCACCATAAGAGATGAACTTAATCAAGATATAAATGTATAGAAGTTTTCCACCACAAAGGAAATTTGTTCATTTTTCAAAGACATTAAAACACTCTTAAGATATGTATCATGAAGTAAAGGTTGCAACATAAGCCATTGCAAACAAGTCTGATTTCAATATGCTTACTATTGATGTAAGTTTCATGGCTGAATCTAGGATTGAGACTCTCAAATATGTGTTGAGATAAGGTGTCAAGGGTGTTTCTGTACTTGGGTCTTGTAAAGAAAACAATCTTAAAATATATTTAATTAATTTTCTCATCAAATTAATTAAATATTATATTTAAGTAAATTATGATGTAATTTTAACTCAAGTTATGTAAAACCCAAGCTGAGTCAACTTGAGGTTAGAGATAGGTTGGTTTAAAAGTAGTTATTTAACTACCCTTGGAGCATGTGCCTATAAAAGGTTGTGATGCAATTGTAAAGGGAATTTTTGTATCTCTCTATGTGCCTCTTTGCAGGAGAATAATAACTTTAACTTTGTGTACATTGTTTTTCTCCTTAATTCACAAGTACAATGCTTTTCTCATTGTTGCATTGATGCTCCTCAATTGTAAACTTTGTGACATTCACCATGGCGATATGTGACATTCCCTAACTTTTCCTAATTTTATACGAGGGAGCTACCCCTCTCAAACATAGAGGAACATCGCCATCATGATATGTGACATTCCCAAACTTCCTAATTTTATAGCACTTCTATTGGGTGGATAACGATATATAAAGCGACATAAAATCTAACCAACATGCATGCAACCCAACATGAAGAGGGAAGAAGAAGAATGGATTACTGAAACACCATACTAAGGAATTATTGAAACACCATACTAAGGAAGAAGACTAAGTATCAAATAAGGACACACAGTGGAAAATATAATGATTATGCACCCATGCCATTTTCATATGCCATGCACAACTAAAGAGAATTTTTAATGTACTAAATTTTATATGAAGGAAGGAGACTCGTGACCCCAAGATTCTTGAAACTATAGTAGAAACTGGATGTCGTAGTGAAGGACAAGTGAAGTATTTTATGCCCCTTATAATTGGTCTAAGGTAAGTGAATTGAATCTAAACTTATATCAAAAAACTATAAGTGTAATGTAGCTGAAAATTATGAGACTTCTAATAAGGTTAGTGTAACTACCCCTAAGATAAAATGCATGTGAAAGGGACAAGACCACACCATACAGTCCTGACCACACTGTTCATGTTTTAAACCTTTGTTTTTTGTTTTTTTTTTGTTTTGGTTTGGTTATCCTTTTGAGTACCTGTACCCTATTTGTACTTGTATGTTACCCCATAATTTTTATTGTGTTTTTTGTAAGTGTAAAATATACCCATATGAATGACCCCTCTTTTGAGGTGTGTGAGAAAATCATGTTCAAGCACTTTTCTCAAATTAAATATATGTATTTCCATACAAAATATGTCTAAGAAGATGTAGATTAGTGGATAAAGTTTGAAGAGGTGGCCACCTTGAATAACTTGTACCTAAAAAAGGAAGGTGTTTTCACAAGCTGACAAGCATTGCATGTAAGAAAAGTAATAATAGAAATGAATAGAAATCACATAGTTGATAATAAGAGTTACCTAAATGCATGTAAAAATATAAAAAAATACAATCATATCTAATAAGTATGCAAAAAATGTCACACACAAGTTATAAAGCCGTAAACATGGGACACCCAAGGTGTTGAAAGAAAATCATGTCTCGTAGGCATGCAATTAAGATAAAAAAAAATAACAAACAAGATGGGAATGATTCAAAAAACATGGGACACCCATGGTGTCATAAGATAATTAAGGAATTTAGGTCATAAGAAATGAAAATAATTAAGCACTAATACACACACAAACAAGTATGCATGGAAAAAGAGTGTGAAAAAATGATAACTTGATATAATAGTCAAGATATGTAAAATATGTGAAACAAAAAATGTCAAATATTCATAGGACACATGTGTTAGTCTAGTTAGCTCAAAAGATAACGTGTTCACAATATAATAAATCAATCATAATGAGTAAGTAGAAAGGAACCATAATATAACCATAGCACCTGGATGTAGTGTAAAATAGATGATCCTCGATGAATAAGAAATCTTGGTAAAGGAGTCATCAACACCTATCATCATGTAAAAATCTATGTGCATCTTTACATCATGCTCAAAATAACATGTGAGTACATGTGTGTAAAGATTAAATAAGCATGTTATTTATCAAACCAAAGTGATAAACAACATGTATAATGTGAAGTGCTAACAACTCAAGCAAAGAGCACAAGTCTTGATTTAATATTTTTTCAAATATATGAATGTTTTTGTATGTTCCATGTTAATGCTTTTTATTTTTGAATATATACATGAAAGAGGGGTTTACATTAATGCTATCAATGGTATCAAGAATATCATTAGTGTCATGATCAAAACTAGAAGGGTTGAGGTTGACCATGTGGTGAATCTTTTGAAAGTGGGAATTAGTAAACAATCCATTCTGGAAAAAGTAATATAAGGAAATAATGTATTTTTCATCAGTGTAGGGAGGTCCATGCATCCTCATAGTATGAATCCAATATATCATATTAGGTTGATAATTAGATAATATATCATTATGGATTGTAGCCACATCAGTGAGAAGGGGAAAGGTGATACTAGTTTTATGTGGAGTGAGAGTACCAGATATATGTCATAACCAAGATCATCCAAGAACTAATGGTATAATTTGAGGATTAAGAGTGATCCAAAATTTTGTGGTAGTAAGGAGAAATCAAAATCCATCATGAGCATAATGTAACCTTGGAAAGTATTCAAAGGATTAGAAAGGGTGTGATATTTGAGAGTGTTAACCCCAAGGTATATAAAGATTCATAAGTACAAACATTTTTATGTATATGTACATTTAGTGGAACATGTTGCTAGAAGTGAACATAATATAGATTGTAAGTGAAAGGTTGAATCTTGAAGGTGGGATTCATTGTAGACTATCATCAGGATATATTTTCTTAATAGGTGAGGATGTGGCATGAGAACTAATGATATGTCCTTGGGTCTTGAGATTAGTGACTATATTGGTTAAGGCTTTAAAGTGGTCAATGTTCATATTGTGAGACACGATGATAGTTACAAAAAGGGTTTCTAGCTTATTGAGAATATTTTTGATAAAGTGATGATACTTAGATGGTAAGGAAAGGAAATTATGATCAAGTAAAATATTCAAGAGGGATGATAGAAATAAATATGAGAAGTTACCTCAAATAATTATTATGTGCACTAATGTACAATGCATTGATTATATGATGTAATTGATCAAGGTACTATGATGATCATTGGGAATGTGAGTGCTAGTAGTTGCTAGATCAGATGGATTAGGCTTGAGAAAATAATTCTTGGGGTGGGTGGAGGTACAAAAAAGCATGAAACATGGACTCATCTTCATCAATTGGGTTGAAATTTATCGTACACAAGTTATCATCAAAAAATTCAATGGAATCAATTTCACTATTAGTCGAGTAATCATGTGTGTCAAG
Source organism: Taxus chinensis (assembly GCA_019776745.2). Lineage (NCBI taxonomy): Eukaryota > Viridiplantae > Streptophyta > Pinopsida > Cupressales > Taxaceae > Taxus > Taxus chinensis. The sequence goes on along the minus strand of CM034156.1, from coordinate 2,906,860 downwards.
TTGTTGAGATAGAAATATCTAAAGGGTTAAGGGACACTTAAAAGTATCAATAATAAATGAAGGAATCTCTGATGTGGAGGTATCTAGAGGTGTTTCAATGGATGGGGAGGTAATGGGTCTAGAGTGGTGGTTGGTTTCACCAATAACATATGTGTCTCAATTTTTCCATAGGAATTGTTTGTGATGGGGGAGTGAAATAAGTAATTTATGGGTTATTAAATGTACATATCACATTTGACACACACACACAACACACACACAGGGATGAGATCAGGAATAGTATGTTCAATGCCATTATGGAATAATTTGACAAATGATGGAAAGTAGATGAAAAAATTTCATATTATGAATCCAAGGGATGTCCTAAAAGTATATTGTAATTAAGAATATTGTTCCATGATGTGAAAGGTAGTAGGAAATAAATTATGACCAAAAAGGAGGTCTAAGGTAATAATGTTGAGAATATATCTTATAATGTTATCAAATTAAAGAATAGTATTAGTAGCAGTATTATTGAGGATGGGGAAATTCCTAATTGCATGATAAGGGTATTCAGACATATGTTAAGAATAACACCATTATCAATTAAAACTTATTTGATAAGAAAACTTAAGATAATTTCAGTGATGAAAAGGGTTAGGCATGTGTTAGAAGTAGGTGATTTTGGATATCACGAGTAGTGAAAGAAATAGTGTGATCAAGTTCCTTAAAGGTATCCATGAGGGAAGTAAAAATATTTGGGTGAGTATTAGTATCTAAAGTTAAAGCCCTCGAAGAATCTTATAAAATTCCCTTATAAAAAAGGATCTTTTATGAAGTAACTCTAGGAGATATATCATAGCATGGGTATTATTAAGTTGGTCTAAGAGATCATACCCTTTAAAATGTGTAATTATCCTTATTCATAGGAGTTGTAGGGCTGGGGGAAACAGTGTATTTCCCCTAAATGGGTGTTTGGTATTACATCTTATGGTAATACCATTAATGGGATCCACTAAGGTAAGTGTGAAAGCATGATGGGAAATGTGTAGTGACAAGGATGAATTCATATTGGATATCCATATAAGTAGGGGTTATATCAACCATGTGGCACATGAAAGAATAATAGAAGGGAGCTCACCCATATGTGAAAAGAGTCATGGACCAGGTGAGAAGGATAGTATCTAGTGATAAAATAAGGATGTGAATCCTTATGATTAAGTTTGATATCATAGAAGATGAGAGGAAAGGACATGGTGAGGTAAAGTAAAAAGATAAATGCAACACTAAAAGTGCAAAGAAAAATCATAAGATTTGTCCTAAGGTAGTGGAAGATGCTAAGGTTGAATCACAAGTCGGGTTCACCAAAAATTTACACCCTAATTAGATTTACATGTGAAATTATAATTAGTTTTAGTAATTTAGGTACAATAAAGGATGTAAGGATTAACAACAAGTGGATATTATGCTTAATTAACTTCCAATATTGATTATCACAATCAAAATAATGATTTTATAATAGTAATTGATATTATAAATAATATATGAACTTTCCAACACAAAGGAATGACAACATTTAACTAATTATTGATGGTTGTAGAAGGTTATGAGAAGATGCACTTCATGAATATGGAGATCTGGACTAGATGCTTCATTCTGGACACTGTGACTAGAAAATGGATTGTGGAAGGACCATACCAATCTTATAGGGTCGTACTATATGGTTCTACATTTTTTGTATGGTCTTGGACCTTTTAAGATCTAAAATCTATAACTTATTGACATTGTTGGTTATCTGAAACTCTCTATCACATTCAAACCTAAATTTGTGAACATCATGTGAAGCTATTTGAATAATTTTATCACCATATTAAACCCTAACCATTGATGAGAAGTCATGTAAAATAAACATTAGTTGGGTTATGGGCCCCTACAAATGTGGTACTACTCCAAATATGCCTCAAATAACATTTTTTTCTCCACCTAACATGTAATATCTGAATGAATGCAACTAGGTTTGATAATCATTTTTGACCATGTTTGAGTTGATTTTGCTCTTGCTAAGATACTTGGAGGAAGGGATATTTAAGTGCTTGTAGATGAGAGAGATTGTTGTCTTAACCTAGTAAGAATATTAATAGATGTAGTAGATTCTTCCCTAATGCCTATAGATGTGCTATTATGAGATTTAGGGAGCCTTGAGTTCCTTTTGCAAGTGTTGGAAGTGAGTGTATCAATTTATTCCCATATGGATTTCCAAGGTTAGAAAATGAGGTAGTGTTTAATTGCTTATATAGGGTTTTGTAGATAATTTATCGATGAAAAGATAACCCAGAGAGATATAAGACCAAAAAAAGATGAATTTGAAATAAAAGTTGGAGGAACATGTTGGTCTAATACCATACATGTCATTCAACACTGGATATAGTATCTTGACCAAATTGTATGGCCATGTCCATGGGAATGAAAACATGTAATATTGAAGTTTGAACTTGTTTCTTGATGTTTGTCTATGTATTTTATGTATTTTACTCTTATAACTTGATGACATGTTAATGTGTAAGGATAAACAAGGTAAATAAAATACCTCAAAATTCTCTAAGTGAGAAAGGGGAGGTTGTACATTATTATTAATGAGAGTGCATTGTCAAAACTAGTAGTGTCAAAGACGTACTATGCCCAAGACTAAGCTATACAATCTAACACATGAGCACTTTCTAAGTCCACATCTAGATACAAGGCATTTCCATATTCAAAGTGGTCTCTTCACCCAGTCTGCAGACCCAAATCACTCATGTATCACTTTACGCATCTAAGTACTTATTTTTTCTTGTGCTTTGAGAAATCATTATATCATTTTATTGTAGTTGCAAGTATTAATAGTTTTATTTTGATTGAATCGTTAAAATATTTATTAATTTATTTAGAATAATCAAGGTCTATAACTTTTCTAACACCCTCTAAAATAAAATATAATTCATGCACTTATATTTCAAGGGTGTAAACACTTAATGCAAATCAAATACAAACATAGTGAAACTTTATTTATTTATTTTGTTTTCTCTCTCTTTTGAGTAATTGGGAGAAATGATTTACAAACTATGTAAATGTAATAACGAAACTAAAATAAACAAATATAATATATGATCTTTGATGTGAGAGCATATCTAGAGCCAAGAGGTTGATTAAACTAAAATGAGAAATATGATTTTATTTCTAATTTACCTATTTCACTCTTTTTTTGCGTATTTTTTGAATATTAAATAACAAGAATTTTAGATCTAAACTAAGAAAATAAATGAAATTCCCAACCTTTTATGTGGCGAAGAAGAGGCTAGAACTGCATCAATCTAGATGTCACCCTTAGTCTACTACATCTTTGTAATTTTGCTCAATCGCATGGGAATTTGTAGCAATTGAAGGTGTAAGGAAATCGGTTGGGTGGATGTAAGAAAAAGAATTGCAGCGGTGTAGTGGCCGCTGGATCTAAAGTGATCAAGGGAATGAACTTGGTCTCCTTCATATTCTACTCTTATGGAAGTAAACAAAGCTGAAATATGGCAGAGATGTAGATGATAATAAACACCAAAGGTTGATGGTGCTCCATCAATCTTTACCTAAAACATCTTGTGCTAGTGATAGTAGTAAGAATATAAATATGGGAATGGCTCTCAAATTAGAAGAAATCTACAAATCTCAATCTTTGTAAATGAACTCTTCAACTCCAATGTTTCTTACCTTTCAAAATGAACGCACAATATCTTTTTCAAAAGAGGGGCAATTCTAAAAGTGAAGTTGACAAAATTGATGTGCGAGATCAAATTTTGATCAATGGTTATAATTGAATGTAAGGAATTGAAGAGGAGTTTGTAAGGAGTGATATGGAAGCAAACTAGTTTGATTGGAATGTAAGGTAGATGGATAAAAACATAACTTGAGTCAAAAAAACACATTCTCGAGATAAAATTAAAAAGTCCATACAAAGGTTTCACAATCACCAAAAAACACAGGTGGTGGTTGCAAAACTGCATTGACGGTTGTCGAGTGTGTCAATGACATGTCACGATTATCGTGGTGGTTGGAAATTGTGATGCAACATTTATAAGACCGTTGTGGCAATTGAGGTGTTGGAACAAGAGAAAGGCATAAATATTCATTCTTAGAAGTTAAAGCAAGTCTACAGAGCAATTTGAGCAAGATAAAGAAGAATAAGCAATCATAATCAACTATAAGGGTCACAACAAGGTCTGAGCATTTTTTATAATGTTTGGAGGTCATATTACCATGATTGAGTTTTCAAAATATATCACCATTGAGTACAAGTCTTTAACACATCACCACTCTCCTTTGCTTGTTTCGTGAGGCAATTGGAACTTTCCACCTATATGTCGTGATAGGCGGGATGCTCTACCCCACACAAACATGTTTTCCTAGCTGGCATGCAAGTTATCTTGCCTCCACTTGCTACTTTACAATGGCAGGAGGAATTTGTAGAAAGAGTTCCGATATTGCCAATACTAAAACTTGGGACTTTGTTCCTACGGGGAAAAACCTTCTAAATGGTGGGTGGGTTAAGCCAAATGATAGGAATTCATCTCTTGTTGGTCTTTCTGCAATGGTGGGCTAATATTTTCTTATAATACTTTCACTTGGTTTGTAATAAACTTTATTTAATGTTACTCTTTTGATGTTTAGTATGACTTGAACATAGTGTGTTTTCATTATGCCACTTTTTAAAGGAAAACCATATCTTTTTGGTATGTCGGCACAATATTCCACGAAAAATGTATAACTAGACAATTGTTATGCACTTTTGCGTGTGCTTGAGCATTAACTTTTGGGTAGTCAACACTGACGCACCGATATTACGTTCACTACATTTTTAATTCTTATAAGAAATACTCAATAATATATTTTAAAAAATAATATAACTCTACTTTCTCTTCTTAAAAAAAATCTAAATTTTTTAATTTACACTGTATAATTTTGAACATAAACATTTTCCATATTAATTAGACAACCAACTCCACAAAACTTTGCATAGTTTTACAAAATGAAATTGTCAAAAACTTCCTTTCAATTTTGTTTAAATCTAATCGAAATGCACACTATAATTTTAATTGACAACTACTTTATGATAGGAATCCAGATCTACCATATTAACACAACAGCAGTACCTTGCAAACCCTAAACTCTAAATAGAGTTTGATGGAGAAGACACGGGCAGTTAACAAATTGAGATTCGTGCAGCCTAACTTGTGAGTAGATTTCGTCTTTATAAAAACACTTCTTTCTGTCGTGAAATTAATGTTTTTAAGATGTCAGGTATGTGTTATATAATACTGGTTTATGTGTTATATAATTCCATCTGTTTCTGTTAGCGGTAAACAAACGTCGAAAATTGAGCTTTGTCATGACAATTTAATGATTCAATGATGGGATTAGACAGACATATTTATGCACAGTAGTAGTAAAACTTAATTGCAATGTGTAGAATTTGAAATTCGTTGACACAAACTTTGACGTGTAATCCTGCGATTCTGTCCTTTCCAACAACTTATTGCTGGAGCATTTATGTTTTTTTCACAGTAAATTTAATGACATGGTCCATATGCATTTAATTTCTCGAATTAATGTTTAATGATTTCTTTTTCCTGGTGCAGTTGAGCTTTGGGTTCTTTATTTCGCAGATTTAATAGCAACTTGGGTAGATCAGAGCTTGCTTTCGGATTCATAGCAGAAATTATTATGGAGGGGATCCTGATGAATATCGATAAATCCATGGCTGCAGAAGTTGCACTGGAAGCAATGGACCAATTTATGAAGATGGCTAGAAATAGGGAGGAGATTTTCTGGTTACAGGGACATGATAATAGAGAATCTCTCAATTATAAAGAATACATGAAGCAATTTGGTATTGGGCCAAGGCTTCTTGACTACAAGACTGATGCCACCAGAGAAACTGCCAAGGTTTTTATGAAGAGCTTAAGCTTGGTAGAAACATTGATGAACATGGTATGTCAAAATTATTCATTCTCTTAACTCTTCTGCACTTATTTTAGCAGGATAGTAAAAAAACATTTAAGTTGGTGTTATTATTTCATCTGACAAGTGTAAGAAAAACTTAATATAGCTGGTGGTATTTTGGGATTCATCTTGCCTAGTATAATTTCTTGAAGGTCTATAACTGGTTTCAAACCCCAAAACCAAGAGTTGTATACCATTCAGGAGTGTTTTTCTACTTAAAATGATTTATTTTCTAACCAATATTGGAAAATCATGGCTTGTATATTATAATAAAACTGTTTTCCAACCAATATTGGAATTCAAAGCCACACATTTGGGATATCAATGGACAATCCTTGTCTTCTTTTGGTAGAAATCTATAAGATAACTGTACTAAACAATGGTGCACTACAAAGATTTTGTATTTTCATTGCAGAATCAATGGACAGAGATGTTTTGCTGCCTTGTATCAAGGGCAATCACCATTGATGTTATATCTAGTGGAGTTTCTGGTACCCTAAATGGTGCTTTGTTGCTGGTATGTATGTTTTGAATGATTTAGATTTGAATTTGTATAATTTGTCCAGACTGTGTTTCAAGTTAAGCATGCCCCCTCTTTTTTTTCGGTTGGCAGATGTATGCTGAGCTACAAGTTCTGTCACCATTAGTATCAACTAGAGAGGTTTACTTCCTCAGATTTTGCAAGCAACATGAAGAGGGTGTGTGGGCAGTGGTGGATGTAACCGTTGATAGCCTCACTGAAAGCCCATCTTTCTCCCTCCCAAAATGCAGAAAGAGACCATCTGGTTGCCTGATCCAGGACATGCCCAATGGGTACTCAAAGGTCTGTTTTCTTCAATATTATTAGTTTTATCAACTGGTTGGAATTCTGAAAAGAAAATTGTTGTTAATGGTGAAGTGCATAAATAAAAGAACAAGATAAGGATCGACCAAAATTATAAAACTAGCAAAAACTCCTCTAGATGTGCCATTGTAAGGTTGATAGGCAATATTTAAGTAAAGCTATACCAGCTACTTATTCTTTTATTGTATTGGGTTTCTTATAGTAAATGATTTATCCCGGTTACTTATTATTTTGTTTTATTCTACTGGGTTTCTTATATTGTATGACTGACAGACAATATTTAAATAACTTATCTAGACTACCTATTATTTTAATTTATTAGAATCGGAACTACAAATTTAAGATGGTCTTTAAGTTGGTTACTTCCCAAGTTAACAATGATTAAGATTTATCTTGAATTGGCTGCGTGAGAGATTTTAAAGCAGCTGTTTTAGATCCCACTAGTGACTCCTCCTCCCATGGAAGCCAATGCTAGTACAATAGAAAGAATCCTTTTTTTATGAATAATTATTCACCATTAAAGGAAGGATAATGATTATGAAATGATGGGGTAGGCTCCAAACGCTGTGAAAAAGAAAATTTGTAGAATGAGAGTGTAATAGTTGATATATTAAGTATAAATTAGTTAGGATATAATAAATAATAATTAAATTTTTAACACTCTATTAGCTATATAGAAGTAATTAAATAATTAATCCATGAATTGACTAGTTTTGTTTTAATTATCTAATTAGGTCACAACCCTATTTTATATCTTTTTGTTTGGCTCAATTTTGGGTGAATGGCTTCCAAATGTTGCTCTTTTACTTTTCTAGTCCTTCTATCTCTCCATCGTCTCTCCAAAGTCATAATTTTTTACATCTCAAGTAAGGGTTGCACGTGATTAGTTATCTATTGATGTTCTAACAAAGTCCATTGCTTTAACCTTGTTTCTTTGTAAGTCTTCAGTGTTCTCTTTGATTCTCGTTTGGAACGATTTTCCAATTTCTTTGATGGGAATTCCACACGAGCATGGGATATTGTATATACCCAACTTGAGCTAGGGTTCTTCATGCTAGGGCTTGATACTCCAATGGTCTTAATGGGTTTAAAGTATGTATCAATTCCCCTTCTTCTAAGGACCCTTGGTGATTTTATCTACATTACCCTAAACATAAGGTAAGTGCACTTAAATCTTAACCTCATAAAGGAGGAACTATTCTACCCTTTTGGCCTTTTGATGTTCCAATCTAGAGTATCTCATATTTCTTTAGTTTTCTTCAGGCGTGGTTTTTTTCTTCCATTTTTCTAGGTGCTCCAGGTCAAATTTTGAGGGCATTATTGAAAAAGGAATTCATTACCACCACTTTTTGTGAAGAATGCTGGTGGGAATCTGTCCTTTAATGCACATTCATGTGCCTCTTCCTTATATAAAATTGTTGAGAGATGGATCCATCTTCTTTACGGGTAATTAGGACATCAATTAAGAATGGTAGACAATTGCTTTCTTTGCATTCTATTCTTAATGTGTTTTGACTGTGCGTTAAGACATGGTAAGAAGTTTTTCAACATGACCCTTCCACGAAGCCAATTGGCCTTGACGTGTTATCTACTTTTCATTACCACCATTTTGGTTTTAGGTTAGAAGCTTTGATTGTCTTATCAAATTCTGTCCATGATTAGATTCATGAAAATAGGCAACAGAAGATACCATCACCAAACCTTTTGTTTGTTCACAAATTTCTCTGCGAAAACTAAAATAAGTAAATATAAAAGAGAATTCAACTAACTTCGTTGTCTCAATAAATTTGTTACCTCTTAGAATTTCCATGACTACATCTAGTGGATTCTTTACGAAGACTGAAACCATGCCAAAGCTAACCATATTGTCCTCTTCAATCTTGAACAAGCTTGAAGTCTAATAATGTATTGAAATCATCTCTAAAATATTTGATTCAAATTAAAGATTGCTCAAAATCTAAAAGAAAAACTTATAAATCTTTAAATTTGTCAAAATTTGTAATCTAATAACAATTTCTTGTAACCATTTTGTATTGAAAGACTTAAATATATTGTTGCATTGCAATTTTTTTTAATCTAATGTTGATACATAGAATAACTATGAAAGTGAAAATGTGGGATTTTAAAAAGCATTATTTTCTAAATAACATTTAAATAAAGACTTACCCAAGCCTTGAATATATTTGAATTTTGAAATGACCGCTAATGAATTTTTTACTGAAACATATCTTTAACCTATACTGGCAGCCAAGAAAGATAGAAGGAGCGAGTGTAGTAGTGTGAGATGTAAGGAAAATGAATGACCTAAAATTTGATATCCATCTGATCATTCCTTCTTGCTTGGAGAAGGCAACCAAAATATCATGATATCTTGGGCATATGGTGGAGTTTACAGTGGAGTTTAAAGCTCAATTTTTTTTTAGAATTTTTTTTTTGAGCTTAATGGAGTGGGACATGCATTATGGAAATGTGGGGAAGGTGATAAAATTGTTAATCAATGTTGAATCCTTCAGTGAGAGATACTATGTGAAGAATTATTAAATCCAAGATAAGCGCCTCAAGTTTTGATACATTTCCACATTTTTCAAAATAGTATACTTGTACTAGTCCTATTTTTAATGTAAGCTACAAAGCATATTGACAACTCCTATTATCATTCTCAAGGTATGAGATGTTTCCATTTACAACTAGCTAGTGCACCTTAGTGTGTAATTGTAGGGAAGAATAAGTTCGGAAATTTGCAAAAATTCGGTTCGGTTCGGTAGGAAATATTTAAATAATCTATCTTGCTTGAGATAATCTATATTTGATTATTTTAAGTAGGTCATGCTCAATAGATTTTGTTATTTAGCTTACCTTATGCAATGAGAGTCATTGATAAGTATTTTCGACAAAATTTTCTCCTCATTTGCATTATCAATTACAAATATAAAATTGGATATAGATATCTTTTATCTTGAAAATATAGGAATCCAAGTATGCCTGTGTGGGTAGTGAAAATGGAAACGACACAAACATGATTTGCAAAACACTACCTTGGTATGTTGACATTCTTGGGTATTGATTTATGAATTTTGTGTATTTATAGCGTGCCTATAATAAAAAAAGGTAAAAAGGGGTTTTGGGAAAAAATTAAAAACACTCAAGTAGGATTTATTTTCCTGTGTCTTCATGTATTCCAATGTGCGCCTTCTGACACACAAGTAAGGGGAAACAAATTATTAGGATGTAGATCCAAAGACTTTGGAAGCATCTATGAGCTAGAGAGTACTTCACATGATTGAGCTTGCAGGAGAGGCATTGGTACTCCTTGTGGTCCACATGATGGTTCTAATAATGAAATTGATGACTACTTTAGAGAGCATTGTGATTATGAAGGCCACAACTATGCTCATTTGTCTTGCTTTTTGTGTACATACATTGCACAACATTTGCAAAATTCAACCAATGAATATCATGAAATTTGGCAGTGAATTATTAGTATGTTTGGTCATGATGACTTATTTTGCTTACTATATGCAAATTATATGGTTATTTTTCTTATTTGGCTATTCTTGTCTCAATATCTATTACCTCGTTTAGAATTTCCATGACTTCATCTAATTGAATCTTTATGATGAGTGAAACCATGCCAAAGGTAGCCATAATACCCTTTTCAAGCCCCCAAGTTTGAAAGTGTATTAAAAAAACCTTAAAATATTTTATTCAAATTGAAGATTGCTTAAAATTTAAAAGATAATTTAAATATCTAAATCAGACTACCAAAAATTGTAATCTAATAGATTGATGTAGAATAACTACATATGAACATGAAGATTTGAGACTTTAAAAATCTCTATTGTCTAAATAACATCAAATGTCAATGCCCAAGAGACCAACACACCTTAGAAATGGACAAATGAAGACTTACCCATTCCATGAATATATTTGAATTTTAAAATGATGTCCAACGTGTTTTTACGCCAATCGATATAGCCTAGACAATGGCAACCAAGGAGGATCGAACGAGTGAGTGTAATAGTGCGAGATGTTGTCAATAAATTGGTCTCATGTGCATTTGACCATTCCTTCTTGCTTGGAGAATGAAATTGAAAAATCATGATGATATCTTGGGCATACAATGGAGTTTGGAGATAAATTTGTCTTTCTAAAAATACTTTTTAGCCTAATGGAGTGAGTGCAATTATATTGAAGACATGCCACACAAAAATTTGTAGAGAAGGTGACGGATTTATCAATCAATATTGAACCCTTCAATGGGCGAAACTAGGTGACAATTTGACAAATCCAAGATAAGTTCCATAAGCTTTGATACATTTATGTGTTTCTCAATATGTATGAATTTAATATGTTTGTACTTGTCCTATTTACAGTGCAAATTATAAAGCACATTGATATTTCCTATTATCATTCTCAAGATATGAAATGTTTCCATTATAGAACTAGCTCGTGCACCTTAGGATGCACTTGTAAGGTAGATACGTAATATTTAAATAAGCTATTTAGGTGATATAATATGTATTCAATATTATTTAAGTAGGTTGTATCCTATGGTTTATTTAAATGTTTCATATTGATTTTTTTGGATAACTTACTGAATGTGAGAGGAATTCATCTGGCCCGTAGTAGAAAAATGAAAATTTGGTCAGAGATTATGTAGAATAATACAACAAATTCTTCTATTATATTTTACACATTGTGAATGTTTTATACTTTTGCATATTACATACTTATATAGGACAATATTTCCTATACACGGGATAGTGAGATCCCTACAATTTCTCACTTACTAACCTCTTAATCCAAATAAGTAATATATATGTAACCTACTAACCAATAATAACCTTATCGTATTAGCCATACGGTAACTAACACACTAAACAATATTAAACATCATTTACCATACCGTAAACTCAATAATTACATGTGAACACTAACTAGGATATTCCTAACATTCCTCCCTAGTGCAAACATGGGAAAAACCTCAATCTCGTACTTGCACTTGCTTTCATGATTTGGTGATTTTTATAGGAAAACCACAAACCTCAATGATGATTTTGCATATGGCTAACCAAAAACCAAAAGATGATGGTTTTACATATGGTTTACCAATAACCAAAATTGGTGGTTTTACAAGTGGGTTACCAATAATCATATCACAATGTGTAGTACTTTCATTAACTCTCATCAATATCTCACCTTAGGTGATGACACAAGAAATTTTACTCCTACACAAAAAGAAAAAGCTTTTACAATGGAAATGGGACATTGGTATTATGTTCCCTCCCTTAATGTGAAAGTTCCATTTATTTACCAAACCAGAAAATTAGGAACACTGCAAATGAAACATACCACACGGAATTGAAAGAAAGTACACTGAAACAAAATGTCACCAAATCATATGTGTGGCCTTGTCGTTGGTGACTGAAAAGAGGTCGTTGATTGACCTCTAGCCTCCATTTGCCTTCGCCCATAAATATGATGTTTCTAGCTCAACAAAATGAGAAAATGTGGCTTATTTTGAAATCCCCCCTATACTGTTGATTTAGATGTCGTGTACAAACAAAAACGCATCTAAGAGAACTGCGGACAATTTTTTTTAATTTTTCAGACTTTTACAATGACTCAATTTTGACGGACATACTTTTGACAACATGACATAGAGACTTTGTTACGACATTATGAATGTGACATAATTGACACTTCGAATTTGTGGCAATATATAAAAAAACATATTACTACCAAATTTGACTCTTATTATAACACCTAGAAAGGGACTCTAGCCTATAGAAATGACTCTTAATAATGACATACAAAATATCGAAATACCTATTATATTGTGACTCTAATAATCTTAACATCAATTTTCAATATAGCAAAAAGCCATTATTGAAAATTTGACCGATTAAGACTTACAATAAAACTTAATGTACATATGAGAGGCTCGATTACATAACTATGTATTTTGTCCAAAGACGGTCTTGTGGAGTCAATACCAATTTGGCAGCGAAGCCAATTGCAAGAAAACACCACCTTGTTTGTACGCATGGTTTACAAAGATATGGCTAAGTCCGGTAGTGTTGACATACATCTAATGAGTGAAGTCGATAGATATGAGCTCGTAGAGATGGAGGAGCCACTGGTGCTGGAAGGAGAAGTGGCATGTGGAGTGGATCCATTTATGGAGTGTTGTGTGCAATGTTCTTTTGCTAATGAGAATCCAAGTAAGCACTAATGTTAATGTCTTCAACAAATAAAATTCTCCAGTGCCATATGAAAACGTCTAGAAAGCATGATCTACCAAAAAACAAGGTTGATCTCAGCTGGAATTGGATATAGCAAAATTGAACAAGTAAGTTGCATAGGCATAGTGACGTCTAGACATGCACAAAGATTCGAGAAAGCAATGATGAGGAGTGGCGAGTAGAAAGGAGTACGGAGCCAAAGCTCTTAGACCAGTGTTTTCATTAAAGAATTTTAGGCCCCTTTGTAGATCCAAGAATTCACATTAATCTCATTCTCATTTGATGCACCAAACAATAGTATTGGACACATTTATCAAAATTATTTATACCTTATTTGCATGAGAGTGAAGTACATATGCACATATGTACTCAGAGGAATCCACTTGAATATGAGGTCAAACCACACAATGGTGAAGGGACTGCTTGCCATACTCCTGCGGCTCTCGTGAATGAGTGACTTTATTTAACATGCAATCTGCTTTGCAAATGTACACATGGTGTTCATTGGTCCATGCTCATCAAAACATCTATTGAAAATAAGCCTTGAATAAATCTAAAATTCTCTCGAAGACTCTCATGGCTTGATTCGCTCTTATACCAATTGAAAATTTGGTCAAAGGTTGTGCAAAATAATACAACAAATTCTAGTATTATATTTCACACACTGAATGTTTTATATTGTTGCATATTACATACTTATATAGGAAGACATTTCCTATACATGGGATAGTAAAATCCCTATAATTTCTCGCTTACTAACCTCTTAATTCAAATATGTAATATATTGTTTACAACAATATATTTGTTTAACCTACTAACCAATAATAACCTTAACATATTAGCCATACAATAACTAATAAATTACACATTAGTAGACACTATTAATTACCACACGCTAAACTCACTAAATACATGTGAACGCTAACCAGGATATTCCTAACAAAAAAAAGTGCAAAATAGTTTTTCTTTGTTTTGGTCACAAATAGCAGAATAGAAAAGTAGGATGGTTTTTTGTGTCTTTTTGCATTCCAACCCGTCTTCTAACACATAAGATGGGTGGGTACGAGAAAAAAGAAAAAAAGTGTCGGGATACAAACCCAAAGACTTTGAACTTGGAAGCATGCATTTCGCATCTTGCGTTGCTAGACTCAAAGCTAGAAGGTGCTTTGTATGATTGTGCTAGTAGGCGTGGCACTGGTCCTTTGTGTGGTTCTATTAAACCACATGATGGTTTAGTGATGCTCTTGATGAGTACATTGGAGAACATTATGATTATGAATACAATCAGTATGTTGATTTTTGTGTATAATTGTAACATTTGCACATTTCAACCATTGAATATCATGATATTTGGCCTTGAATTATTAATATGTTTTGTGGTTATTTAGCTTATTTAGTTTATTTTATGCATGTTATATGGTTAATTTTACTTAGGTAACTATATTTCTTTATATTTTTAGTGTATATTTTTGATATGGTTGTACTCAAAAAGTTGTAGCCAAGGCTTGGTTTGAAAAAAATCTTTGTACAATATATTGGGTCCTTGTACTTGCTTCCTACAATAAATTTGGAGGTTGTGAAGAGTGAGATATTTAGAGTCTAATATTGTTGATGGTAAAGTATTTTTTAATTTATAATTTTTACTTGGCTTTTAATATATACTTCAAAATGTGCATATAAAATATTGACTTTTTTTTATATGACAACTTTGGTTTCCTTGATTGTATTTACTTACAAAATCAACATATTTTTTTCTTCCCATATACTATAACATGTCTTAGATCCATGATATATTTAGTAGCTAAAAAATTATGAACATGGTTGATGATTGAAATATTTAGTACATAGATCTTAAATACATCTATTTGAAATATGTTGAGAGATATCAATTTTAAGATGCATATCGTGGATTTTTTTTCATACCACATTATTTAATAACTCCATTACTTTCTCCATCAATTTTCCTATGATTGATGACAAATAATGGCACCCATCTAGCTAAACCACACTATATAAAATATTTTTGGAAAAAGAAGAATTTTCTCCAAACTCTGTCATATGGCCAAGATATTAAGATTTTTCGATTGACTTCTCCAAACAAAATGGAAAAACTTCTAAGTGACATTAAAATGGATGTAAAATTTAAGGTTGAATTTCTCCATGACAGTCTAATGCACGTTATTAAGATTTAACATAAAGTTGAACAATTCATTAAATTATTTAAGGAGAAAATTGAGAAATTCTAAAAAATAAATTAGAAAACATAAGAGAGGAGACTGTGGGAAGGAAAAATGGAATTAATACTTGAATGTATAGATTGACAATGTCTTGAATTCTTAAAATAAGAGAAACACAATGTAGTTATAAATTTGACAAGCAACATCAAAAGCAAAAGCAAGCATAAACTGGTAAAAAGCAAGAGCAAGCATAAAATGGTAGATAGCCAATGTTAGGATACATTCTACTTTCTAAGAAGATATATTTCTTTGAACAAATGGTGGGATGATAAGTTAGTTGTTTTCCTAGTTTGAAACACCCATATTCCAATATTTTATGCTAGATTGCATTATGTTTGCAACTTCAATAATTAAAGTGAGGTAAAGACAACTTAGGAAAACCACACCTAGAGGTTTTTTTCTGATGTGAAATCATTTTTATCACTATGTCTAGGGTTTGGAACTAGATCAATATAGAGTATCAAGAAATACTTCTACAACTATAAAATGTGGCATTAAAATTGTAGCTCATCCACATTTTTACATGTTATCGTGACTCTTCCAAATTCATTATACCAAGGATAGTCTGCAATTTTGTTTTTGTCAATATTCCACAATTTTACAAAAGGTAGTTCTTTAAAAAATATATTTCTTCTTTGTAAATATTCCACAATTTACAATTTTGCATCTCTCATGGATGTTATATTTGTGGTGATTTCAACATTTTTTTCTGCAATCATCGTTTACTGCATAGAACTTGTATGTGGAAGCTACAATTTAATTTAACATACAATTTCGATCCTTTAGATAATTCAAAAGGTGGATTGTCTATGTTTGCAACACGAGCAAATATATTTTTATATATTAAATGTGAACAATTTTTTAGAAACAAAAAATATTTTGCATTACTATATATTAAATAATATACAATAAAGAAATGTTTATTATTTATATTATATATAAATATAATTATTAAATAACAATTTAAATAAATTTATGTGCTTTTTCTATCTAATGTCAAAGCAAACTCAACTACGAAGTAAAATTATAATTAGAAAATCAAAACCAATAAAATAACCATTTAAAAAAGATTATATGTAGATAAAATCAAGAAATGGGTACGGGTCCGAAATGCGGAAACACGGATTTTATAAAAAACCTTGGGTAAGAAATGTTACGGAAACGTTCGTACAATATATTCTAAAAAAATTAAATTAATATATATATATATATATATATATATAATATATATATATATATATATATAGCACTCATTTTCAAAATTTTAGTGTATGGACCATAAGAGATAATTGATAAAGCACACAAAATATTATGTATTCATTGAAGTTCTAAAGATTCATCATTCAACATGGTTACAATTTCAATGTTTCATATATATACATGATTAGTTTAATGAAAACTTAATTTTGCAAGAGACAAAAAAGAGTGTGATCTAGAATGGACCAAAGATGTCATTTTATAGCTTTTAGGAAGTCTTTAGGAAGTTTGGGTGGGTAGATTAGGTTTAGGAGCAATAAATATTAAAAACTAGTTTTTTATAATGTTTTTAGCTTTTAAAACTGAAAAATGTGCTAGAAACGTGTTTGAAACGTCCAAGATGTTTCGGGCACATTTCGTACCAGAAATGTTTCAGATAAGAGTACGGGGGGGGGGGTGGGCTAGGGACGTTTCTTGGCAACACATTATAAAAAGAATACACATCACACATGTTTTTTACACTTTCTACCTCACCACCTAGAAAAGGTTATTGGCTCTCCTCTAGATCTACTGGAAAAGTGTGGAATTGACCAAAATCATGTTATACTTAACATAGCTACTTTAATTTTGTGTTGAATACCCTAACATCGAAGTTTGGTAGTAAAATAAATTGAAATAAAGAAAGCAAAAGCAATGGGCAAGTACAACCCAATTAAGAAATTGGGAGAAGGAACATTTGGATCATGTGTTTGGAAAGGCATTGAGAAGGGAGCAAGTCATGAACAAGTGGTGTTTGTACAAATATTGTGTAACATCATGCATGGCGATTGGAATAAATCTTTGTTTAGAGAAGCAAAGTTACGATCGCTAGAACACTCAAACACTGAATTTTGAAATAGTGCAATATTTACATTGATCAACGTAGGCATTTGCATATGGTGTTAGAATACATGGAAACTGATCTATTTCAAAATTTTCTAGTACGATTCCCACACTATTTAATGTGGCATTTAAACACTATAGTGGTTTTTTAGTGATCTTCTTAATATATTAGATATAATAAAAACATATTTTGTAGTATGGATTTCTAAAGTATTCTAATTTATTTTCCTATAAGTTTTCTTAAAATATGTAAAAATATAAAATTTATATGATGTGGCATTTCCAAATTATTTAATGTGGAAGTTCATTATTAATATAAATTTATATTAGTCTTTTTAAAATATTCCACAAGTGTAATGTTGTAGACGTACTTTTATGATAAATTTTAATTTTATTTTTAAAAAATTGTAGGTTTTCTATGAGGAAGGGTGTGATATATGAGTTCTTTATGAGTTATTATCACTATATAAAAATTGTGGAACATCCCTGATATTTAAAAATATTAAGTAAAATTGTCATAGAGATTCCATTTGAGTATTCTACAATTCTTCCAAATTGTGAAAAAATTGTGGAATAATTGTGGTAAAAAGGCCATGTTTGTTGTAGTGGGAATTTGTAGACAACACATTAACAATGATGCTTAATGTGTTTTGGCAATCTATTCATAATGAAAAAATTGAAATTGTAAAAGTAAGAGAATTGCATTGTAGAAGCAAAATTATAATTGTGGAAACAAATAACTTTATTGAACAATTATGTACAAATTAGGCATACTCTATAGGACAGATTTCCTTCCAGATCCTTGCAATTGAGAATGTATGTAAAAATGTAGGAGAGATGTATGCCTCAAAAATCTTTGCATAATACAAATAAAAAAAACTCTATGGGAGATACGTATACTTGTAGATATAATACATAATAGGAAAATACTATAGGAGAGATGTATGCCTCCAAAAACCTAATACAAAACTTCATACAAAAACTTGTGTCTTCATTTGAAACCACTCAATTTATAGCAAAACAATGCAAAAGATGGAACGTAGCCAAGAATATAACGTGAAGGGTTCTAAATGGGAACCTAAAGGTCATCCTACATGGAGATGACATGTATCCACCTTTAGGGTGGAGTTGAATGGGTAGAAATGGAAAAAATTAGATAATAATAATTTTTAGTGCTCCTTGTTGGGGTTGTATCTCCTAGCCCGTTGATTTGATTTACGAACCGAAATATGCATTTGAAAGACGATGGAGCGTACTAGAAGAAATTTCATAGCAACTTGGTTAAAACTTATGTTGCACTGCTCCAAGACCCATAAATGCTCTGAAGACCATTGAAAATACAAAATGTTGTCAAAACTACTAAAAATAGATTTCAAGAATTTTTAAAGATAGAATTTTAGAAATCCTGATCTGAATGTGGATATGGATCCTTCTTGCTCTAAATTTCCATTGAGAAGCAATGGGTGCCATTGCAGGTAGATTTCCTTCCTCTCAAGTAGATTTGGAGCATTCCCAAGTAGATTTCCTTCCTCTCAAGTAGATTTGCCCTTCTTTTGATGAACATGGGAAACTATAAGTTCTGAAGCGATTTCCTTCCACTCAAGTGGGGTGACGTGCCAAAAATCCGTGTTTATTGATTTTAGAGACATCTATGTAGGAATATCAACGAACCAACATGTAGAACTGTTGTGGTTGCACTTGCACAAATATCACAAGGATGAGATTCCAACAATGAACAAAATCATGACCTCTTCTACCACAATGACTGGAAATGAGGTGAACCGCGATGAAACAAACATTTTCCATATGCATGAATAAATGACTCACACCAATGTTGAGAATATAGTTTTGGATGCATGTTGACTTCAATAGCAATATCCATGGTGGATGAGATGATTCCCCAATGTACTTAAGACCAAATTTCTACGGTCTTTTTTCTGGCTTCAATTGGTTTTTGAATTCCTTTAGCATCTTTTTCAACACCTTAGCCATTATACCCTATTTCAGTTAACAACTTGAAACAAATAAGGTCTTTTGTGCATTTTTCAAAACTGCCTGTCAAATATGGAAAATTATCAAAATGTGCGGAGCAAGAAAAAAATACCATCCTTTCCTATGTTTGTGTCTGTGCATTTGCAACACTTTTCTTTCATCTTTTCGAATTCATCTTGTAGTATGGCTAGGTCTTGTTTAATTCCATCATAATTTTTTTTTCTTCCTCCAAATTGATTATATGAAGATTGTGCATAACTTTGTCGCAACTTGCCTTTTCTTGGAGTAATCCTTCCACAACAGGGCTTCCGAAATGGGACAAATTTATTTGCATATTCATTATCTGCTCAATGATCATGCTAACATTGGTTTTGTAACCGTTGGTTTTCTCCCCTCAAAAATTGATTTTGTTCAAGAAGTGATTTGTGCTCATTTTGTGGCGCTTGTGGATCGACATCTTGAACTATACTAGCTTCTCATTTTTCCATCTTGATTTTCCCATCATTTTCAAAACCAAATTTTTATTGGATAAAAATTTGGTTTCCTGCTTTAATACTAGGGATCCGAATTATTTTTGGAATTCAATGGGCAACACACTAATGGTATGACACTTAATGTGTAATGGCAATAGATTCGTAATGAAATAATTGAAATTGTAGAAGCAAAATTGTAATTGTGAAACCAAATAACTTAATTGAATATGTATACAAATCGGGAAAACTCTTTAGGGGAGATGTATGTCTGCTAATTTTTACAATTGAAGAATGTATGCAAAAATGGGACAACTTTGTAAGAAAGATGTATGCTTCGAAAATCTTTGGATAATACAAATGAGAAAATTCTATTGGAGAGATGTATGCTTGCATATTTGATACATAATGGGCTAACTCTATAGGAGAGATGTATGCCTTCAAAAACATGATACAAAAATTCGTGTCGTCATTCGAAACTGGATCCATTGTATAGCAAAACAATTTAGAAGATGGAAAGTTGCTAAAAATAGAACATGAAGGGATTTTAATGTGAACCAAAAGGTCATTCTATATGGAGATGACATATATACATCTTTGGGGTGGAGTTGAGTGAGTAGAAAGGACAAAATTTGAAAATAATAATATTATAATATTATTATATTTTAATGCTCCTTGTTGGGGTCATATCTCTAAGTTTGCTGATTGGTTTGCGAGCGGGACGGTGAGTTGGAAAGATGACAGAGTGAATTAGAATAAATTTTCTTACAACTTGGCCAAGGCCTATGTTGCATTGCTCTGAGACCGAGACCCAAAAATGCTCCAAAGACCTTCACAATAGTAGAATGCAAAAAACTGCTAAAAGTAGTTTTAAACTTTTAAGGATCTTCTATAAATAGAATTCATCTTTAAAAAACTTGCTGTGAATATTGGTATGGACCATTTTTTCTGAGATTTCCCAGTTGTATCATCCCAGTACATTTATTTCTTCTAAATTTGTACATATTTATTTTAAGAATGTAATAACATTAAAGTTCTTCGGGATTGCTTCTTAAAATTGTTTTATTCTCTATGTTTGCTTCATTCCTTATTTCCTTGAAAATTTAGTAGTGGGATCCAAAACATTGGAAATAAGGAATGAAGCTTTGCCTCATTCCTTATTACCTTGAAGATGGATATCGATGAATCAAGGAAAACTTTATTCTTTAT
Source organism: Taxus chinensis (assembly GCA_019776745.2). Lineage (NCBI taxonomy): Eukaryota > Viridiplantae > Streptophyta > Pinopsida > Cupressales > Taxaceae > Taxus > Taxus chinensis. Next base: position 2,885,778 of record CM034156.1, on the reverse strand, counting down.
ATGTACGATTTATTACCATCTAAAACATGCATCTAAAAAAACACAACAGAGTATGGGATAGTATAAAGAACTTGTTAGAGAGAAGTTGGATGGGAGTGTAGATTTGTTCAAAGCACGAGAAGTTGCTTTTGCAGTCAATGCCACAATAACTCAAGTTGGTGGAAGTGGTGGTGATGACCATACCTGTTTAGACACTATTGGACGAAGGGCACCTCTGCAGGGGAAGTTTGCACACCTAGGACTTGTAATTTTTCTTGCTATACAAAATAATGTCAAGGAATAAGATAAGGCAAAGGAGATTGATGGTTGGGACCCTTTACCTGATGAAGAGACTTTTGGATCTAGGTAGGGTGGCTGGGATGATAAGTTAGATGATCCTCTGCCTGAGCCTCCTTCCCTCGTTGTGGCTCCTATCACCCAATGTTTTGTTGTGATTTTTTTCCATGCACTTTGTTGTGGTTTGTTGGCACTTACTTTCATGTGCGTTGTTGCTTGTTTGCTCCACCTTTTTTTGGGTTGAAAAGTAAACTTTCTATATGTAAGTTGATGCTCTTATATACGAGTTGAATTTTTTCAGAGTGTGATGCCATTCATTCACTTTTTTGTATGACTAGTTTCTGTAATCTCCTGTATATATTAATATATGGAAAAAAATTTCAATCAATTTTTGTATCTTCAATAGTATTAGTAGATATTTGGATGTTATTTTTCTAATTGAAGAATAAACATCTTGTTAATATTTGGATGCGCAAATAATTGATATTCTCTAACTTAATGCTAAACACTAATGAGTATACATTAGGAAGACAATATGTTGGCGATATTCTAGCTCTAATAATTGTTAAACACCTTGCATGTTTAGCACTTTTTGGTGTAAATTTATGTTAACCCATGGAAAGTCAACAGGAATATACTGTTTTATTCCTCACGTGCAGCATACTTAGGCTGGCCAAATTCCCATAGGACTGGGCCTCATCCATTATGGTGTTAGGATTTGAGCTCGGCAAAATTTGATAGTTGTACCTTCTTTCAATTCAATTCAACCAACAATCTACCTTCTTTCAATTCAATTCAACCAACAATCTAACTGTTTAAGTCTATTTGTTTTTAGTTCTAAATTTAGATTTTCATTGATTTTAATCAGGTGACATGGGTGGAGCATTGGGAATATGATGACAGTGAGATTCATGGGTTATACCGGTCTGTTATCGGTAGTGGGATGGCTTTTGGAGCACAGCGATGGCTGGCAACTCTGCAACGACAAAGCGAACGTCTTGCTACTGTATTGGCAAATCCACACCTACAAAACATGGGTTCCATTGGTATGCACTTCAGATCATTATTTTATGGACCCTTATGTGATTTTTAGGGATACAACTTACGTAGTTTCAAGCCAACCTACACTGACTCGTATTTGATGAGTAGTAGTTCACAAGAAACCATCTCTCACGGCGAGAGATGGCTTCTCATTAATCACTACTCATTGAATATGGGTCAATGTAGGTTTGGTTCAAAACTATAGTTGAATCCCCCCAAAAATTTAAAATCACCACACAATTTGATCCACTGAGCAAACTGCACAACTTGTACATGGACTGTTTTCCTGAATTTTCTTTTAGCTAGCTATTTCGACAGGTTCTCCTGTGTGTTGGGGGATTGTTTTTTTTTTAACTTCTCTACTTGTTTAGTAGAGATCTCATTGAAGAGGCATTTAACTCTTTTAGTTTTAAATTTTAGCTTGCTTTCCCTGCTATAGTCTTATAGTTCCATTGAACTATTTTGGTCATTTGTGGATATTAATATTAAAATAATTTCTTTCTTTCTTTCAATTAAAATAGTTGCTGGAACAGTCAATGGCTGTCGCAGCTTGTTGAAACTTGCAGAGAGGATGACAAATAGCTTCTGTTCCATAGTGAATGCTTCCACCATGCAGAGATGGTCTGAAGTGTCGGGCCTCAAAGATAGCGGTGTTCGTGTGGCAACAAGAAAAAGGATTGATGACCCTGGAGAACCTCCTGCTGTAGTGCTTAGTGCTGCCACCTCAGTTTGGCTTCCGGTTTCCTCCGATAGGTTGTTTGAATTCTTGAGGGATGAGAGATTCAGAAATGAGGTAATTTAACGTTTGTAGATGGAAAGAATATGCAATTAATTGAAGTTGAAATTTAAATATTTTTTATTTATGTTCATGGGAGCCCATGTAGGATCTATGGGACGAAATCTTTCTTACACTAATTTATTGATTAGCTGCCATTCGCTGCAACGTTGTCACCATCATCCAAATCAGTCTTATGTGTGCTGATTCTTGGATGTTGCAAGACATCTTGAATATAAATGTTTAATCTCTTAGATGGAAAATTAATAAGCTATGCAAGTCTTCATGCTGTATTGAGTTCTTTTGTCTTAGCTGTTTGTACACACGACAACGTAGCATAGCATGCCTCTCATCCATCTAAATCAACTTCCGCATGTTTAAAAAATAGACGTGTGATCTTCTTTGATTATATATTTACATCTCCCTATTTCAACCGTGCAAGATGATGGTAGTTTAGTTTGTATTTGTTAATTATGTCTTTTTTCATGAATTGATATTTTCTCTTCACAAGGTAATTTCTTTGTAGGAAATCATGGGGTTAATCTCTCGTTGGCAGAATCTCATTTTCTCACCAGGATCCTACCAAAGCTTCTTTTGCACCATGTCCCTAAGGGTGAATACCATTCTTTGCAACTTAGAGAAAGGTTAGTACCATGAGGGGTCGAAACGGATTTAAAAATAAGAAATTGAAGAGCTATATTTGTAGTAAGTACAGATAGGCTTTGGTAGGATCTTAAAGAGTAAAAAATTATGTCAGTAGGCGACCTACAATGGCAGCAGGGGGTGGTGGTAGATTGTAATGTCTGTGAGCTGTTAAAAAAATAATGGTAGACTTTAAATGTGACACTAGTTTGACCATCACAGTTCAATTTTAACCTTAAATTTGATGGCCATTTTACCGTCACCTAGAATTGTTTGCCCTCTTTGTTTGGAGAATTCAATTGACAAATTGTAATATCTTGGCAGAACAGTGGAATAATTTGGAGCCTTATTTTTCTGTAAAGAGTCTTTCGAGGCCAACACAGTGGTGCAGCTAGATTGAGGTCATATGTCATGAGTGAGTGGGAAATTCCCAGAGTGCAGTAATGGAGTTATTAATCAATGTGGTATGTGAAAAATCCAACATAAGCACCTGGGGATTGATATTTGTTGGGTTTTTCAGACAGATGTATTTCGGATATCGATACTAGTATTTTATCTGTGGTCTGATATACACAACGGCATTATCTATTGTCAATTCAGGATGAGCTTTCTGTTCTATGTACGGGCAAGTAAGCCAGAATCATTTAATTAAACCGTGGAATTTGAATAGTGTAAAATTTAAATAGCTTGGTGCCTTTTCCGACCAAACACACAAGGAGTTAGGTAAGGATGTGATGTTCTAGAACAACAAAAAATAAAGTGTTCGTAAAATACGTATGGCTTGTAGTCACAATCTTGAGGTAAATGGCAGCTTATGCTTAGCTGCCAAACATGTTTGTGTAAATTCTATTATAACTTTTTGTACTCGGTCACATAGATTCTAGGGTTTTCCATAGATGCAGATAACACTATTATTTTCTAACAATTGACTGTATATTTAATCACCTAATTTCAGATTACTTCCATTTTGGTTTAGGTTATTCTGAAAAACTGAGACACCGTGATAGTTGAAAAAATTACACCCACAACGGGACATTAGAGGTCTATCTTTGGCTACCCAAGCAAGAAAGTTAACTTGTCATATAAGATTGTTCACAACGGCCAAAATCTACTCTATATTTCCTATAAGCAAAAGGAAGCTCAGGATTAACTCGAAATACTGTAATGATAATTCTATGGACCAAAGTTCATAAAACATGGAAGCTTGGCAGACTCCTATTACTTATTAGGTCCATACAAAATTGCCAGGGAAACCTGATGAGAGCTTTTAAGGTCATGAAATTTGCACCAAGATTCTTACAACTTTAAGGAACATGAAAAGATGTCAAAGACAACTTTTTAATGAATACCTCCTGGCCCTAAATCCTAAAGTTTGAGGAACATGCAAACATGTCAAAGACTACGTTTTAATGAATACTTGACCCTAAATCCTACGATATAAGGAGCACAAAAATGAATACGCGCCCTAAAGTAACACCAAAATGTACATGTTAATGAAACAATATCATAATTTCTTTTGAGATGCCCTATCTGAGACCAACCCCCATAATACCATGTAATTGTTCATTGAAATTGAGCTGGTCTAAGGAAAACATCTGTGTTTCTTTTGTGAGTCTAACACCAATATAGGATTATCATGCAGTGGGATATACTATCAAGTGGAGGACCAGTGCAAGAAATGGCATATATTGCCACTGGACAAGATCCTGGGAACAGCGTGTCTCTACTCAAAGTGAGTGTAAGTGGCCAGAAACGTCCCTGACTTTGTCTTTTCAGTTGGTTGGCATTTTAATAATATATAATGCAATTATTTGGTCTCCAAGGCCAATACACCTTACTAGGCCTGATATATATATATATATATATATATATATATATATATATATTGGACCAGAAGAATGAAAGGCTTAGGGCTTGGAATAGTTATGCTAAGAATGAAATAAATAGTATTCAGAATGCTAGGAAGAATTCATGTGTTTCCCTGCTACTTTTATTGCAGGTGCAGAGTAATACATTAATACTACAAGAGAGTTGTAAAGACTCATCAGGCTTTCTTGTAGTGTATTCTCCGGTTGATAACTCAGCAGCGAACGAAGTTATGAATGGCAAAGATTCGAGCTACGTTTCACTACTTCCTTCTGGCTTTTCAATTCTTCCAGATGGACCTGAAACTGAAAGTGAATTTGAATTGCACATTGAAAATGGAAACGTGGGAGGAGCACTCTTAACAGTGATAATTCAAGTATTGGTGAGCACTAACAACCCTCCAAAGGCAAGGCTAACGGTGGAATCTGTGAAGACAGTAAATAACTTGATATCCCATACAGTGCATAAAATCAAATCAGCATTATCATAGTCTGTACACAGAAAATCAAATCAGCACTATCATATCCTGTACACATAGAATTAATTCAAGATTATCATAGAGCTATTTTGTGTTTTGAGCACGTGGGTGACTATTATTTCATGCTTCTTATTGAGCCTCCAGTGAATTCTCTCAGAAAATCATTCAATATCAGGTACATTGATAAGATAGCTCTAACAGTAGCTATGCTTATTATGCTTGTATGAATGCAAAACACACATTTTGTTGTGTGGACGGCCTTTAGCTGGGGTTCTTAAACTCCTCGCATGTTTCTTTATAGTTTGTACCACCTTTTGTAATCAAGGTTACAAGAAAGTTCAGGGGAAAGACTGCAACTGATAAACTTGGATTCCGTGAGTGGTTGATGTCTTTGTGGGCAGCATGGCTGTATCTTATGCATATGTGCATCTCAGTAAAAGTAATTTTTTTAGTGAGTACTACATATGCACCAGACAATCATAAAAATAGAAGGGGATTCCATTTATGATTCATTGAGATTGTAGTATATTGTTTGTTTACACCACTGTATGAGTAGCTTTTCTGTATTTGGAACTCTTGACCTTAAGCACTAATAGCAGAATCAAATTCCACGATATTCTTAAATTTGACAACAGTTTAATCTTTAGCAAAGTTATCTCGAGGCAAACCTGCTGTTCCTGTGTATTTTATGGAATTTTCTGGATACCATTGTGCATGAATTTTTATTTCCGATAATAACAGTTATCCCCTGTATGGTTGTAAATAGTTTTTACATCCTTATTAGGGTGACATCCTCCATGGTTCGAGTCATATACTTGTCTCATTGTCGCGGATAATGACTAGTTTTAGAATTGAGAACTAAGAAATAAAAAGTCATATCCAGTAATCCGAAGATTTTACAAATATGACTGAGTCAGAAAACCACCTCAGAATTTTATTCCAATTTTTGTCATAAAATCTTGTCATCTTCTAGAATCGACAATACTGGCATGAAAAAGAGTGATGTTATTGTAGACTCCACGTGGAATGCAATGCGGGGTTATCCGAGACATTTTAGCTAGAAAGAGGCTATTGTGCACAAAGCCCAGTCCTAGTGAATTCCTTGTTTATTTAAAGCAAACAAACAATTGTGCACCTTATTGTTCCCGTTGACTAAATCACCAGGCCGGTTTACTTGAACGCACATGCTATTTACATGAGGACTTATTACATACTTCACTTCTCCACGTATAAGAGAAATGATGTGTGTGGTGGGTTATCAGGCCTCAAATTTCAAATTAACCAATCCCTGTGAATTCAAAATTTGTTGGGGTGGAGCACCTTGAGGGTCTTCTGGACCACTGGAAGAGCGCTCTGTGAGCAGCTAGTGGGGTATCTCCAAATTTTTCCTGCCGCCATTTCTTCCCTCATGGCCAGGTTTAGAGTTTTTGCTGTTGCCACTGTAGGAGCAGGTGGAGCTTCTCTTCCATTCTTGTCGTCCTTCGTTTCTCCGTAGTGGTGGCATTTTTGACCGCTTTAGTAGTGATGGTAGTGGTTGAGATGCTACTCCCCAAAACAAGTTTCCACACATAGCTCTTGCAGTTTTTTTTTTTTTTTTGGCAGGCCAAGGAAACTAAAGAAGGCCTCAAAATGATGGGTGGGATTCCATCCTTGATATACCAGATCCTGTGAGTACCAGTGGTTGGGTGGGCCAGCCTAATAGACCGCTTGCTCCAATGGTCATGTTTACAATTGCTACGTAGTTACCTTGATTTTTTTTGTGGTTGGTGGTACTTGGTTTATGGCTCCTTAGACTTGAAACTCCTTATTTTATTGAACCACACTTTTATTATGTCTATAATTGTTAACAGAACTTCAATTTTGGTGCTGTTTTGATGGTGGACTTTCATTAGCTGGTTGTGACTTGTATTATGAGGTGTGATTCTTTCTACCCATTTTTTGTAAGATAAGTGTTCTACTATTATGGTGTATTAGGGAATAAAATAACATATTTTAGTTGATTGTCCTTAAATTAACATTAGTTAATATCAAAATGTGTTAAATATACTAAGTGTTTAACAGATAAAGAGCTAAAGCCTAATGTACAGATCATATAAGCTCTTTTCCAGAGGTTCAACTAATCATCAGAGACTCATCACATGTTTAAATATTAGCAGTCTTAATTTACCAACTAAAAATATAACCGTTGTTTTTTTCAATTCATGTTTCTCAAGTATCCTTCATGAAAGAGAGTTATATTAGCAGGGGGGACCGGAAAACTTACGGTCCCACAAAATGCAGGCAACAACATCGTTCATATTATAATTTCTAAAGTGTCATACAAAAATCACATTCTACTTTTCACTAGCTTCTAACTGATTAGAACACAAAAGCCTATAATTTTATTTTAAATTTAATAATACACTCCTATCTGTTAAATTCATCAGATTCTATTGCATCGGGGACACTAACTACACCTTTAGGTGTAGAATGTTAGCTAACCTTCCATTGGAAACTGGTTTTACATTAATAATGTAATTCCATTAACCACATGAAAATGCAATCAAATTTAAATGGACATGGAAATAATTAGATAATTTTGTTGGGGGATTAGTTAATTGTTTTGGCGCTTCTGTATTTATGGTTTTTTTCATGCGGATCCAAGTTACGCTTTTGTTGGTGCTTTGTTGCTCTTGTCTTTAGATCTTTAACTTTTTCAGTTTTGCTTGTCTTCTGTTAGCTTTGCGTTTCGTCATATTTTGGTTTGTGTTTGTATTTCATATAGTTTTCTTTTTCCTCCCTTTCTTGTTTGTTGACTGTATTGATCAATTCTCTATTTCATTATAGAGATGGTAACTACCTTTGTGGATATCTTTTGCCTCTTGATTTTGAGTTTCTTTGGTTTCGTGGCTTCCCTTGTTGGTTTTCTCACTTCTTATCTGTTAGTTTATGCAATGATAAGGTCTTAATTCGAATGATATATATCTATAAATATACAACTGCATTAATGTATTTACGACAATTAAAAAGGTCAAGAATTACAGATTGATTATGGTGTAAGAGTGATAGACATGGTACGTCCAGAATCTATTGTTTACAATATCTCATGCGAAAAATTAATTCAAGTATATAAAGATTCATTTTAGTAGAGCTATTAGTCATATGAATTAAAAGATAATAGTTTATACACTTGCATTGATCATGATAAGGTTTTTTGAAAAATTGTTTTTTTAAAACCTTGAAAATATTTTTATAGCAATTTTTGATAGTTGTGTATTTGACATTTTTAAGGGTTCCATGAGCAATTCTAAGAGTTTTTCCAATTCTAAGGGTTCACAAATTGGGTCAGTGGGCCAAGAGCCCCAATAAGGAACAACAACAATAACAACATTGATAATGACAATACGATAATTTTTGAATTTTCCTATTTATGTGCATTTAACTCGACCCCTAAGGTGGATACATGTTAGTTCTATCTCTATGTAGGACGACCTTTCAATTCACATGCAAAACCTTTCATATTCTATTTTTAACAACAATTCCAACTTATCCAATATTGTGCAATTATAAAGTAGCTTGTTTTGAATAAAGAGAGCGATCTCTAGGTATACATATTGTCTCATATAAGTGTCAATTTTTATACATTCAACTTTTGTATTTACTTGGTTAATTTTTTTCTACGGTGCTTTCATTGTGAATTAATTGTTATAACACATTAAACACCAATATTGTTGGTGTGTTGTCCACCAGACTGTAGCCTAATTAAGATTAGGGTATGAAAGCAAGTTTGATCCACTTTTGTCACATAACACAAGGTCAAAATACGAAAAGCATGGTCTAGAAACTCATATCCTTCAAATTATTTTTCTTGTCACTTAAAACGATCTCTTGAAACATTGGAGAAAATGCCCAAGTTCATTTCAAAGAAATGCTTAATGAAGAAGCCCTTGCAAAGAAAAGGAAATGATGACACAACTTTCGTTAATGTTATCTTACGGGCTGCCCTTGTGACTGTACCAACAAATACAACTTCATCTACAACAAACAAACCCTAAGGGTGTCTAACATCCTTTGAAGTGTAGAAGTAAAATTTGATATTTCTTAGTTTGAAGGAAAAATTGATGTTGATGAGTTAGATAAATGGATCGACCAACTAGATTCATATTTATCTACAAAAAAATTCTCTAACAATGAAAAAATAACATTTACACTTTTGAAACCATCTTTGCGTGGCAAAAAAAGATACGAATCATATTGCCTTTAAGAAGAAGATAATAGGTAAACATGGATGTGAATGAAGAATCCACAAAAATGTGGGCCAATTTTGTGGGTGATATCAAAGAAGAAGGCTACCCAATAAATAATTAGGTGGATCAGTTCAATAAAGTGCACCAGTTGTGCTAGGGTTGTGGTTATACAATGAAAGACTACACCAATGTGTTTCATGACATGTCGACAAACATTGGCACACATGATAATGAGAGGGACCAAATTATCATATATTGTAATTTTTTTATATTACATCCATGAAGAGTCGATGGAGTTTGCAGACATCATGACACTAGGGGAAGCCTACAAACATGTTAAGATTGAATAAATAGCCAAATGCAGAGGAAACAAAGATTCTTCATATCCAAAGAAAGGGAATATCAACATCAATCAACAAGAAAAGGATCCATAGCCAAAGAGACACGATAATAGACGGAAGAATGTGGTGTGGGAAGCACAAGAGAAAATACCATAACAAAGGATTATTGTGTAATTAAGAAAACTATGTTGGCAGAGTCATGGGAGCTAGATGCAGGAAAAACCTCTACAAAAACCCCATAAGTGGACGAAGAAGTGGAGCATATTGTAAGTTGATGTAGATCTATACTTCATTGTTTCCCCTTCAGGAACAATGCCTCCACCAAAAGAGTGTGCAAAGCCACTATTCACTCACGAATGTGGGTGAACATGAAGGCTTTGCACTTTATCCTACATATTGGGAGTAAAAAAGAATTTGATCTTTACATAAGTAGTCAAGAGGCTAAACATGGTAACTCCTCACCCAAAATCATACTCTGTTGGCTGGGTCAATCAAAGTAAAGACATCCATGTCAATTGATAGTGTCACTTGCCCCTTATTCAATCGAATCATTCAAGGATGTGGTGGTTTGTGATGTTGCACCCTTGGATGTATGTGATGCGATTTTTAGACAACCCTACATGTAGGATTGTCGTGGTGTCTGTGACATGAGGCCTAGAAGTGCCATCACCACTCTAGGTTGTAAGAGATACCACATCCTAGAGGTAGCCCTTATTAAGTCAGTAGCCCTAAACGCTGCAAAAAAATGCCAAAGGTTGATTGTCCACACTAGGACCTTTTTCCTACTCATGATTAGGATTGAGGATAAGCCAAAATTTTTTAGGGACCACAAAAACTGTCACATTGGGCCAAATAACGAAACATAAGCAAATGTATTGGATGAAATTCAAATACATAGATTTCTTCATACCACTTAGGGGTGTGCCCTTGCATTTTTAGATGAAACATCCAATTGATTTGGTCTTTAGAACCCCAATGCCAAATGGGTCACTATACAAACGTCCAAATATTGAGAATGGAGAAATCAAGCATTAGATTCATGATCTGATTCAAAAGGGGCACATTCAACCAAGCACCTCACCTCGTAGAAGCTTGATTATTCTTTCTTGAATGGATGCTATGTGGTGACTTTGTATAGACCATCAAGCTTTGAAACAAATCATAGTAAATAATAAACAACCACTTCCACAAATTTCTCTTCTTATATACTAGCTGAGGGAAGCTATTTTTTTCACAAATATTGATTTAAAGTTAGGGTATTGCCAAGTTCCCATCGCTCCAACAGATGTTCAGAAAAGCCCTTCAAATCCAATGAGGGATTGTTCAAGCAGTTGGTATGCCATTTGGGTTGACAAACATGTTGGAATAATTTTCATTGATGTCAAAGGAAGATGAAGGACATATTAGATTGATTGGAGTCATTGATCTCAAAGGGTGTTGCAAGATTTATCTGACAAAGCAAAGTGTTGAAAGAGTGTTGTATATTGTTTCGAAATCTCATAAATTGTCACTTTGGAGTCTCATACAGAATGCTTCAAAGTTTGTCCGAAGTTTGTGGTTTGTCTTGTTATGGGACCAAAATTTTTGGCCGACTGAACATATAATGCATCCTTCAAATTTTGTTTGATCACTTCGAAGTCTTTCTGAAGTTTGTTGTATTTTCTTTGGAGTCTAAACTAAATGCTTCGGAGTTTGTCTGAGGTCTGTGGTTGGTGTTGGTTTGAGACCAATAGCTTGAGCCGACCATTGTAATGCATTTATGAGTTTTCTGGATCATTTTTTATGATCACGTTTGGCTGACTTTCCAAGGATTTAGAAACAAATTTGTGATCTTTTTGTTACTAGACGACTATCTCTATTTTTTGCACTAAAATGTTCCATATATTCAATTGTCTGGCCAACCTGATTTTATTGGTTCAATCTTGTATCTTGGCATCAATATTATTATTGTAACTATGATCGACCTTCATCTTATTTGGATGTCAATGATAAGAATGTGCACGGGTATAAAAGGAGTTTTAGACTCATCATTCAGAGGGTTCTTGTGAAAATAATAAAGAACGATCTGCTAAAGGGAGAAGAGCACAACAACAAATGAAGACATCTTTCTAAGCCCCAAGTAGACTTCTCAATATGGAATAACAAAGAATCACAAAAGAAGGAAAAGCACCATCAAGTATGAAGTAATGGTGACATACTGAAGAAAAGGAAGAGCAAACTGAAGAAAAATTTAAGATGACATCTTGTTGAAGGAAGAACCATGAAGAGCATGAAGATTTGAGAAGAGGTGAAGTTTCATTTTGAGAGAGAACAATTACAAGCAGGGAAAGCATATGAAAGTGTGAACAAGAGTGCAGAGCAGAGTATAAAGTGATATGCTTTCATTAATTGCACTAGCGTCCATGTTGGAAGAAGGATCTGATCTGTGTGTATGAATAGAGTGATTAAGGAGTATAAAGTGATTTGATTGTTAGGGAATAAGAGATAAAATATGTGGAATAATCCCTTACAGAATCGCAACAGTAGAAACTAATATGCAGAAAATATTATAGATCTCAAATAAAAGTGCAGAATAAATAACACAACATAGAGAGACAATATTTAACGTGGTTCACCCAATTTGGGCTACGTCCACCAAGAATCACTTGCTCAGATTTTATTACAAGCCTCCACTCTCTCAATACAATACCCAGATCCGTTTGGAGCTATGCTCAACAAACTCTACAAAATTCACACCTGAATTCAAAGCACATCTGCAATACATTTGCTTGTCTATCTATCATATGCATAAGACCATATAAATAGACAATTGCTTAAGCAGTTTGATACAAAACCGTGGGTATCAAAACAATGGGCAAAAATCCGTGGGTATCAAAACAAAGGGCAAAAAACCGTGGGTATCAAAACAATGGGTACCGAAAAACCATGGGCCCAAAAACAGCCAATAACCGTTACCCATTACCCATGGGTTAATAAACCACCCATGAAAATTTACTTTGGGAGCTTCACCCCTGAGCCCCCATCGATCGGGGGGGCTTCGCCCCCCCCCCCCCCCCCCCCGAACCCCCTTGACCCACTCACCGGCGAGCCGGACCGCCGTAAAAATACCCGAGTGTAACACATAGAAGGTGTACCACACTCTAACATGAAAACAGGCTCCACAAACATAACAATCTCCCACTTGGAGACATATTTCCACTGAGCAAGCTTCTCAACCCTTCACTGTCATCCGCGAAGGCCAACCAAAGTTGAACATAGCTTTAGTTTATCCCTTGTGACCACCTTGGTCATCATGTCTGCAGGATTCTGACTGGTATGAATCTTCTCCAACTTCAACTTATCTTCTTCCAAAGCTGTCCTGATGAAGTGATATCTCAACTGTATATGCTTCGTCCTGGAGTGGAAAGCAGAGTTCTTAGCTAGGTGTATAACACTCTGACTATCACTATGCAACTTACATTCCTTCTGCTTATTCCCCAACTCCTCAAGCAATTGTTGTAACCAAATCATCTCTTTGCTTGCCTCTGTGGCAGCAACATACTCAGCCTCTGTGGTTGATAAAGCCACCAGCTTCTGTAGTCGTGAAATCCAACTCACTGTTGTCCCACCTACAGTGTAAATATAACCTGTCGTGCTCCTCCTACTGTCAACATCTCCAGCCATGTCTGAATCTACATAACCACGTAAAGTGGTGTCTGATCCACTGTAGCACAAAATTGTCCCCATGGTCCCTCTCAAATACCGAAGGATCCACTTTACTGCTTGCCAATGCTCTTTACTTGGATCACTCATAAATCTACTCACAGCTCCCACTGCATGGGCAATATCAGGCCTAGTGCACACCATAGCATACATCAAACTGCCAACCGCTGATGAGTAAGGTACCTTGGACATCTGGTTTCTTTCCTGCTCTGTCTTGGGACACTGCTCCTTTGATAACTTAAAATGGCCTGCCAAAGGAGTCCCAACCGGTTTAGCATCCTGCATGTTAAACCTATCCAATACCTTCTTAATGTACTCTTCCTGAGATAAAGTCAGCTTCCGTTCCTTCCTATCCCGAGTTATCCTCATACCAAGGATTTGTCTGGCTGCCCCCAAATCCTTCATATCAAAGGATTCACTTAGCTGTTTCTTGAGTACTTTTATTTCCTGCATGTTTTTACCTGCAACCAACATGTCATCAACATACAAACACAGGATAATATAACTTCCATCCTCAAATTTCTTTGTATACACGCAATGGTCAGAATGACATCTAATATAACCTTGCTCCATCATGAAGCTATCAAACTTCTTATACCATTGATGTGGAGCTTGTTTCAGGCCATACAAGCTCTTCTTCAGTTTGCACACCATCTCCTCTTTACCTTTGACTTCATATCCTTCTGGCTACTGCATATATAGCTCCTCCTCCAAATCACCATGGAGAAATGCAGTCTTTACATCTAACTGTTCTAAGTGCAAGTCTTCTGCTGCCACTATTCCAAGAACAGTTCTGATAGAAGTCATTTTTACTACAGGAGAAAAAATCTCATCAAAATCTATACCTTGTTTCTGTGCAAACCCCTTGACCACCAACCGGGCCTTATATCTTTTCTTTCCTCCTTCATCTTTAACTCTGTACACCCACTTGTTCTGCAATGCTCTTTTGCCTTCCGGTAGCTTCACCAAATCCCAAGTCTGGTTCTCCATGAGAGACTTATGCTCCTCATCCATGGCTTGCTCCCACTTCTTACTGGCATCTACCTGCATTGCTTCATCAAAGCTCTCTGGCTCTCCACTATCAGTGAGTAATAAATAATAAAGAGAAGGAGAAAAACGTTCAGGTTCTTTTCTTACCCTAGAAGACCTCCTCACTATAGGAGTTTGGGGTTCCTGTTGAGTAGGTTCCTGAACTGATTCATGGGTCACTTTCCCATCCGAAAGATCCTCTACCACTGCATATTCTTTCTTGGATTCTTCCCTGTTTTCTTGCAACTGTTGCTTATACATGACTTTCTCATTAAAGACCACATCCCTAGACCGAATGATTTTCTTGTCTTTAATACTCCAACATTTAAATCCAAAGTCATCACCACCATAACCAATAAAAGTGCATTTTTCTGATTTAGCCTCTAGCTTGGTCCTATCATCCTTGTCAATATGAACAAACACCTCACATCCAAAGACTCTAAGAAATGAGTAATCGACTTTCTTACCGTACCAAGCCTCCTCAGGTATGCCTCCATCCAAGGCACTTGAGGGTCCTCTGTTTATCAAGTACACAGCTGTGCTCACTGCTTCTGCCCAAAAATAAAGAGGCAGTCCTGCATGTATCCTCATGCTCCTAGCACGTTCCATTATTGTTCTGTTCATCCTTTCTGACACCCCATTCTGCTGTGGGGTTCCTGGAACCGTCTTTTGCCTGCAGATTCCATTCTTAGAACAATAATCATCAAATTCATTGCTGCAATACTCCCCTCCATTATCTGACCTGAGACATTTTAACTTAAGGCCTGTTTCATTCTCTACCAAGGCTTTCCATTTAACAAAAGTATCAAATACATCAGATTTGTTTCTAATACAATAAACCCAAACTTTCCTTGTTGCATCATCAATAAAAGTAACATAATAACTTGAACCCCCAAGAGATGATACCTGAGCCGACCCCCACACATCAGAATGTACCAGCTCTAACTTACTCTCTTTCTTCATAGGTCCAACCTTGAGAAACCTTACTCGCTTCTGTTTCCCATATATGCAGTTCTCACATAAATCCAAACCTGTTTCTGTATATCCAGGAAAATTCTTCTTTATGATGTCCATGCCCTTATGGCTCATATGACCGAGCCTATAGTGCCATAATGTTGTATCTACATCTGAAGCCACAAGATTACAATCATTAGTACTATCAGTGGTTAAATACAAGGTTCCAACCTTCTTACCTCTTGCCACCACAAGAGCACCCTTGGTGACCTTCCAAGAGTCAGTTGTAAATATCACAGTACAACCATCATTTTCCAATTGCCTCGCCGATATCAAATTTCTCCTTAATGTAAGCACATGTCTGACATCCTTCAATAGCCATGTATTCCCATTCTGCATCTTAACCTGAACAGAACCTTTTCCAACTATATTGCAAGGCTCATCATCACCAATAAAAACATGCCCAAAATCCCCTTGAACATAATCAACAAAATAATGCCTATGTGGAGTAGCATGAAAAGAAGCCCCTGAATCTAAAACCCAAGATTCTTTAATATTATGTAAAGAAAGAATCAAAACATCCTGACATACATTACCCGATGCCACATTTGCCTTCTTTTTTTCTTCCTGTTGTTTCTTCTTATCCTGAAGCTCCCAACAGTCCTTATTTGCATGCCTAGACTTTCCACAGTGCCAACATACTATCTTGCTTTTGGATTTTGACCTTGCCCGATCCTTTGATTTTCCACGGTTTCCTTTATTCTTCTGTCTCCCTCTAGTTTCCACTGTCAAAGCATTCCCTAAAGTAGAAGATTCACCAGAGCTTTTTCTTCACATTTCCTCACTTAGAATCACCCCTACAACATCCTCAAACTTCAACTTCGAGTTAGCTGGAACCGAGTTGCTTACCGCCATTACCAGGCTATTCCAACTTTTAGGTAAAGAGCACAGAATTAATAAAGCCCTAACTTCTTCATCAAATTCTATTGTAATCGAAGCTAGCATATTCACAACCGTATTGAAATCATTTAAATGATCTGCTACTGAACCATTCTCAGACATCTTCATATTAAACAAATTTTTCATTAAAAATATCTTATTAGAGGCAGAGGGTTTTTCATACAACTTCCCTAATGCATCCATCAGTTCTTTTGTAGTCTTTTCCTTTGAAATATTAAATAATACCGAAGATGCAAGACACAGCCAGATCGTTCCAAGTGCCTTCCGATCCAACAAATCCCATCCCGCATCTGTCATACTTGAGGGTTTGTTCACCTTCTCAGATAGTGGAGTATAAAGATCCTTCTGAAAAAGGTAATATTCCATCTGCATCTTCCAAAGACTGAAAATTCTGCCTGTTGAATTTATCAACCCTAGATCTTCCATCATCTGCCATAGCTCCCACTCAAGCTAAAAACTTTCTCTGCGATTCAACACTTCAGCAAACCAAACCAGGATCTGATACCAATTATTAGGGAATAAGAGATAAAATATGCGGAATAATCCCTCACAGAATCGCAACAGTAGAAACTAATATGCAGAAAATATTACAGATCTCAAATAAAAGTGCAGAATAAATAAACACAACACACAGAGACAGTATTTAACGCGGTTCACCCAATTTGGGCTACGTCCACCAAGAATCACTTGCTCATATTTTATTACAAGCCTCCACTCTCTCAATACAATACCCATATCCATTTGGAGCTATGCTCAACAAACTCTACAGAATTCACACCCGAATTCAAAGCACATCTGCAATACATTTGCTTGTCTATCTATCATATGCATAAGACCATATAAATAGACAATTGCTTAAGCAGTTTGATACAAAACCATGGGTATCAAAACCATGGGTAAAAAACCGTGGGTATCAAAACAATGGCCAAAAAACCGTGGGTATCAAAACAATGGGCAAAAAACCGTGGGTATCAAAACAATGGGTACCGAAAAACCATGGGCCCAAAAACAACTCATAACAGTTACCCATTACCCATGGGACCTCCGTAAAAATACCCAAATGTAACACATAGAAGGTGTACCACACTCTAACATGAAATTAGGCTCCACAAACATAACATTGATTTCATTAATTGAACCAATGCCCATGTTGGAAGAATGATCTGATCAATGTGTATAAAAAGGAATGATTGAATTGCCATCATTAGGTTGAGGAAGCAACTATAGAAGGTGGATCTCTATATTTTTGGGGTTAGTGTCTCACAAATTGGGGATTGGTGTCTCTAGTAGGTTGTTTTCCAAGAACTAGCTGAGGTGGTGCTTGACATCAAGGATTGATGTCTCTAGTGAGTTGGTGCTCACAAACTAGCTAAGTTGGTGCTCAACATTGGGGATTGGTGTCTCTAGTAGGTTGGTGTCTACAAATAAATATTGAGATGTTTTGGGATGGATTTGGACAGTAGATCCAAGCAATCTTTTCTATGTGGTTTTCTCTCGAAAGGGTTTCCACATATATCTTGTCTTTTATGGTTGTGTAATTGTTATATCTTATGTGACTGTTGTTGTTATGGATAATAATGTTTTAATAAGTAAAATTTTGTATAATACTGATTCACCCCCTCTCAGTCTTAGTGTGTGTCCAATAGTTGGTATCAGAGTTGGTTCCTTTAAAACAATTTGAATATTGGAAAACAAATCTTCATAGCACACATGGAAAGACAAGAATGTTTCTCTTCAAATAGGGCTCCATTATTTGATGGAACTAATTATGCATTTTGGAGTATAAGGATGCACACCTATTTAATGTCTCTTTGGTTTGACATTTATCAATATGTTGTTAGTGTTTATGTTGTTCCAATAACCCATCCAACATATCAAGTTGGAAAGAAGGCTAGTGAAAGCAATGTTAAGGCTATGAATGCAATTTTAGATGGTTTGTCTAAATCATAGTTTTTAGAATTAATGCATTGTAATCTACCACGGAGATCTGTGATAAACCCAAGAAAATATATGGAGCTGTCAAAGTAAAGCAAGCAAAACTCCAAACACACAAAAGTCATTTTGAGGGTTTAAAGGTGAAGGATGATGAAAACATTGTTGCTTACCTTTTATGCGTAGATGAGATTGTCAAAACTGTTAGAGGACTTGGTGAAGAAGTTAAAGATGAAGTTATTGTGCAAAAAGTGCTCAGATATCTTCCCTTGAGATTTAATGCCAAGGTGTCAGTAGTTGAAGAAATGAAGGATCTAATTACCCTAACAACGAATGAACTTCATGGGATTATTACAACATATGAGATGAGGACTGAAAAATATTAATCAAATAAGCAAGAGGCAAACTTTAAAGCATAAAAGAATATGAAGAATAAGAAGCAAAGACTACATGAGTGTTTCAACAATGAATTAGACCAAGAAGAAACTCATTTTTTCAGGTAGATGAAGAAAGGATTTGGAAAATATAGAGGTAAGTTACCCTTCAAATGATTTAATTGTGGTAAAGTAGGACACTATGAGGATAAATATCCACATGTAAAAAATAATAACAATGATAGTGAAGAATATCATAACATGAAGGAAAGTAACAAGTACTATCAGTCTAAAAATAACTATAAGAAAAGAAACTATGAGAACTTCTACAAGCACAAGAAAAATCTTTACACCAAGGAGGAAAGTAGCTCCTCATTTGAAGAAAGTGATGAAAGTGAATCTGCTATTGATTAGGAGGAATCATTGTCAAAGTCAAGAGAAAGAAAAGAATAATTGGTTTCAGAAGATGAAGACGATATTGTGGTGGATCTTGAAGGAGAACTCATTAGTGCCTTAGAAGAGATCAATATTCTCAGAAATAAGAACAAGCAACAAAAACAACTTCAGAAATTTGAAGAAGAATATGATGCTTCAAAATAAAAGTGTCACTAGATCTTGAAGAATATGATAATATTATCATTGATCTAAAAATTCATCTTGAAGAGATGATGAAGATGGATGTGGTTGTGAGAAACCAATTGAAACAAAAGAATGAAAAATGTGAGGAGCTTGAATCTGAAATAGTTTCTTTGAGAAAGGAGGTTGAAAAGAATAATGTTAAATTGAAAAATTTCCTCAAGTTTTAAAAGAGCACTAAAATATTAGATGAGATTCTCAATAATCAAAGATCCCCATTTATTAAAATTGGTATTTGGTACAAATAAGATAAGGGGATATCCAAAGAAGATGTAAACAAATCAAATACATATGTAGATGCACTTAAAGGTTCAATTAGAAATGGAAGTAGTAAAGTGATTGAGATTCATGTTCCTCAAAGTACAAGATGTAGAATATTTGTCGGTGCCCTGTTGAGAAGATATACATCTATTTGTACTACTTCAGCCCAATAACGTTCTTCTAGCTTTGCAGTTGATAGCATGCAGCGAGCCATCTCCATCACTGTGCGATTACGACGCTCAACAATGCCATTCTGCTGGGGCGTGTAGGGAGCAGTCAGGTGCTGCTTTATGCCGTGTTGGTTCAGAAATGCCAAGAACTTGTTTGATGTGGATTCCCCCCCTCGATTTGAGCAAAGTAGAAGAAGTGGTTGTCCCGTCTCTTTCACAACACAATAATAGAAGTTCTGAAAGTGTTGAAGAGCCTCACTTTTCTTCGTCAGGAAAAACACCCACATCTTGCAGGAGTGGTCATCCACGAACATTTGAAAGTACTTGTATCTTGAAGACAAAGTAGGCAAAGGGTCGTTCATATCAGTATGAACTACTTCCAGATGCTTCTTGGCATGAAAGGAGCTTGACTAAAACAGATCCATGTGTTGTTTTTCTGCAAGACAGCCAGGGAAAATAGGCAAGGAACTGGACAATTTGGGTAGTCCATGAACCATTTCTTTTGAACTCATCTGATGTAATGAACTAGCCGACAAGTGTCCATATCTAAAATGCCAGAGTGCAGTAGATTGAACTATTGATGTAGATAAAGTAATTGCAGAAGATGAAACAATATCTAAAGAAAATAACTTTCTTGTAGAAATGATCTAGTAATAATTGTACCTTGTCACAAGATCAAACATGATTTGATTCCATTTTGGACAAGAAATTCTACCTTCAGGTGATGATTCAATAGTTGAGTTATTGACAGAAGGTTGCTAGTCAAGCCAGGAACATATAGTACCTTTGTAAGTGTACATTTTTGTGGTCCTAGAGGAATGGTGACATCTCCAATTCCTTCTACAACATAATCTTTGTCATCATCTATCCGAACCCAATCTCCAGTGGGTTCTTCATTGATTGAATCAAACAACTCCTTGTCACCTGACATGTGCTTACTGGCACCTGAGTCTATCATCCAGACTCTCTTCGTGGGTTGTGAAGTCTGAGAGACAAGTACAATATTCTTACAAGAATGTGCTCCTTTTGATGTGTCTTCATCAAATTCATTATCTTATTGAGCTGTGAGATGTCCCTTGTGCTTTCTCCAGCGAGGACGTCGTTTAGAATTCTAAAAATCTTCGCACCCTGATGTGCTTGTCTGACTTAAAGACCCTTGTTTCAAGTTATTATACCAGCAATGATCAGTGTTGTGAGTGTTGGTTCTACAAATGTGACACCACATCTTTGAATTTCGATCTTTCTGCTGTTATTTTGGTTGCGCTTGATTTGGCTTCTCTGGGGGACCCTTCTGATTCTTCTGGCCACAGTATGGATTTGAGAATAGGGCTGTATCCTGAGACTCTTTTTGGGATGAATTGATGGCCTCTTCCTGCTACAAAAAATTCACAAGCTCTTCGAATGCCACTGTTTGTTTAGATACATTCAGTGTCGTAACAAACACTCATAATTGAGAAAGGAGTGCTATCAAGGTGATTGGTATGAGGATTTTTTCGTCAACCATTTCACCGAGCGCTAATAACTCCGATCGTAGCTCAGCCACGCGACGTAAGAATTCCTCAACACTCTCATCTGAACGCATAGAGAGGGTGTGCAGCTTGGACTGAAGATGGATAATCTTAGTCTGATTTTTGGCCTCATAAATGGTTGCCAACTTATCCCAGGCATCCTTTGGTTTCTTCACATTCCGAACATGCAGTTGCACATCGTCACTGATACTAAGCATTATTAGCATTAGTGCTTTGGCACTAGCCATTTCATGCTTCATCAATTCGTTAGGAGCAGTTGGAATAGGCACAGATCCAGTCACTATGCCCCATAATCCTTCAAACTGAAGGATTGTCCACATCTTGGTTTTGCAGGCCGCAAAATTGGGCCCCTTAATCAATTGAACATCAGAGAGGAGCAGCTTCGGAGCAGACATCTTATATATATATAATAATAATAAATAATTTTTTATTTTATTTCAAGAGATATTACAATTTTTTTTAACTCACTGATGTGAAGTACGAGCTCAGATATGCTCTCGATACTCGTGTGTTGAGAGACGGCGACACTTGGTGGTGCGTTCTTCTTCGTCTTCATAGTCGGCGTCATACCCGGCTTCTAACTCTTCCCGAACTTGCTTTTCTTGGCAGCTGACATCGAAAAAGAAATATTCAAGAAGTCCTTGTCGAACTAGCTCATCGAAGGATAAATTGCTGGTATTTCGAAGCTCGTTCAACAACACAAAGTAGAACCCGAAGCTCTCAAGAGCTTCTTCATGGTGTTCTCTGGCTGGTGAGTTGATGTTCCGGCTTTCGGAAGAGGTGATCGTGTTATTTATGCTCTCAATCGAGTTGTCTACACTCGACATTTGGCAAAGTGTTGTAGGATCAACTTCTTGTCCTTCTTTGTCTTGGTGGAGTCTTAGTATCAAACTTCCACGCAGTTTCACACAGGAATAACATCTATATGCATGAATTTTTTTTTTTTACATAGTTGCTTTGTCTCTTTGCACACATCTTCACCATCCTCTCCACGCAAACAGTCAGGCAGAAGTTCTTCCAAATTTGATCACACTTTGAATCTCCCACGCAGACCGCTAAAATATCCATGTTTTGTTGGCAGGCTATTCCTTCACGCAGGTATTTGTAGCATATTTTAATTGCTTTCAACAAATAATCTACCATGTAGACTCTCTCCCACACTACTTCCAATTGCTTCAAATGATTGCTTCCAAAATGTGGAAAAGCTTTGATATTTGGAGCACACTCCCAAACAAAACTGACCCCCTAACCGTAGAAACATCATAGGCAATGAAAAGGTGGGTTTTTACACAAGCCACTTTTTTTTTCTGAATCTTGTGTTGATGTACCATGCTACCTAACAATTTTCACGTAAGCTTTCATGTACAGGCAGGAGATATTGACTTTCACGCAGGTTCTAGTATAATCCTCCATGCAGCAACAAGAGAAGGACTCAACACAACTAATAGAGAAAGCTTCTTCACGCATCAAACTCTATCTCCCAATTACCATGCAGGAGACTAGAAACTTCTCCTTTCCACATACGCAGGTCTCAGAAGGATTTCTTTTCCACGTAGGTATTCTTCTTTGTCTTCCACCACAAAAAGATCTCCTTCGTTGTCTCCTGCTCTAGGTCACTCTTCACGCCAATCCAACACGCAGGCTCTTCCTTCCATGCTAGTTTCTGGTTATTTTCCTCCACGCAGTAGAATAGAAGGAACTCCACGTATGTGAATGATATCCTCTAGAATTCGTACATGCACAGGCAAGAAAATATGGTGCTCTGATACCAAAATGTAGGAAGCAAATAGATGAGAAGAATGTGGAGTGAATAACTCTCAACACCTTATTTTATTATGAAGAAGCACATACATTTTATAGGAGAAACGATAAACAATATTCCCCTAAACTGAAGGAGGAAGATATGGATGTAGGTGAGAGAATAATGGAATACAACAAGGAAGAGAGAAATAAGGGATAATATAAAACAAACACACCTAAAATATAAGCTATGCTACGTATGCTAACACAAGAAACCCAAAAGAAAACAACAAGAAAAGGAGATTCATGTTCTTAAGAATGCAAGCATTCCTCACAGAGACAACTCAAAAAAATGTAGAAGAACCTTTCCCCCAAGACAATGTCACATAACCAGGTTAGAACATTATTTTTATGGTTATTGTTTTTCATGCACTCAATTTAGTCATATAGTTGTAGACTGTAAATCTCATACAAGAAGTTTTGATAAGAAGATAGATGAGAAGGCAAGTTCTTTTGGGTTTTCAAATAGAAACTACAATTCATTCTCAAAACACAAAGAGAATGAAACTGTATGTTATAAATTCCACAACTATGGGCATAGACCACATTTTTACAGAAGTGTAGAATGTTTTAGACATAATAAGAATGAGGATGGTTGGAGAAAAAATGAAGTTGCAGATGGTTTCTCAGGTAGAAGGTTGTTGGTGAAATAATTTGTCGAGTGGGAAAATTAGTGAACTCTCACCAAAAGTGTGCGAGACTAAGTCCCTCTGCTTGAATGGGGAAAATCCATTTATTGAAAATAGGAAATATTTACACTATTCTAATTTCTTGGGGGTGGTATTTTGACCAGGGATCACATAGGAGTACTTCCCTATTCCTATGGAAAAGTGTTTGTAGGTACTACAAGGGAGGAAACAATTAGAAAGAGAGATAAGAATAGAATAACAAGGAGGGTTTTGCACAATAAATATCACATAAGAGTTTATTGCCTCAAAACCAAAATATAACCATGAATTCAATGAAAAGAAACCATTCACATATAACAAGGAACAAGATACAAGAAGCACAAAGTCTCATTGCATTATATTCAACAAGTACATGCTCACAGAGTAAAGTTGAGATGGAGAGGAATGCACTAGACTAGGAAATGGAAGAATTCAACTATATTTCTTCTAAAGAGAATATGAGAGCTAGAAAAAAATAACAACCATACTTAGAAATGAGGAGGCTCTCTAGATTTATAGCTTTACAATACAACTCTTCATCTACCCCACATGAATTTTCATATTTCTATTCCACTTGCGACTTTCCAATTACTATCATAAAAGAAAAATTAAGTACCTCTCTTCTGATATGAGAGAGTACTTTTAAATTTTACAAATATTTTTTTGTCACTTAAGTAAATAAGACAAAATACCATGATTGCATACAATGAAGAGTTAGAAGGGGGGAGATAAGAGGGGAAAGAATGAAGAAAGGATAGAAATGATGCTCCAAAGAACAGATGAAGGTACCTTAACCCTCGATGAAGATCAACTTTGATGATGATAAAGATGGAATCCTACTCCTTGATGACCCTCTGCAACACTGTGATGCTTCGCCGATGAAGATCGATCCTTCGGAAACTTTTCCCCTTTGAGACCTCCCTAAAATGAAACATATTTGAACTCATTGAAAGGGAAGGTGGTGAGTATTTGGCCACTGAAGACAATGAATAATTATTTCCCTCACTTGAAAAAGTCTTCAAACATTTGAAACACTGCAATACCTCCCAATTAGATCCAGTTCATGATGTAAATTGATACCATTGCCTGCACAATTCAACATGGTGATCTCGACCCTTAAGAAATGGAGCAACCGATGAGATGAGGTGAAGAAAAATATGATCATGAGCTAAATGAAGGTAATATATTGGATGGAATATTATTTCAAATTTTTATTAACCCATCAGATGAAGTGAGAAACATACTGAGACCCAAATACACTGTTGTGACCAAAATGAAGGACTGAGAAAGAGCTCCTCTTCTGCTTGAGACATAATGCCAATGTCTACCCATTTTAAAACATGAGTTGTCCTCTGTGAAGGTTGGGATTATTGAGGGATGTGGAGGATGAATAACCATGACCATTTTGAGCCTTTTTTGGACAATTACTATTTTTACTAAGTTCTTCCTGGGTGACTAGTTTTGGCAATTTTGTCGAATTGTCACTTTTAAGCACTTTTTCTCTTGGGGAATGAATCGAGTGACTTGAATCCATTCATAATTAGGAATTAATATTATTAGTAAGTGTATTGATTAGAGACTTACTAAAAATAGACATTGTCCACAAAGTGATGGATTGGAGTGAAAATGGTTTCCAAAAATTCTACTTCACACCAGGATGCTTTGCTCCAGTTTTCGGGGGTTTTTATTGTCCGGATCTTCAGCAAAATGGAAAGTGAACTTGCATGTTTGTGTTTTCATCCTTGAATAGGGTAGAATATAAAAAATAAAATTCATCTATAAATCCAAGCATGCTCATTTTCATGGGGCAGACAAGTGTTCATTGGAAAGCTAATTTTTTATAGATCATCGTCTCTGATTTTGAGGCAATTTGGATTGCTACAACTTCGTAGATCTGAAGAGAAATTTAGCATGGATGAAAACTTCAGAAAAATGTTAAAAATTAATGAGGGAATCAATGAATTAATGTAAACAATCATTCCAAATGCGTTCACATAGGGAAGCTACACTCCAAGTTTCAGGGTGATTGGAGCAAGGGTTTGGGAGCAATGAGAAAATTTGCATTTTGGCCATGGTGGATGTCTGGTTCTTCATGGAAGCCATAAAAACATGGAGAAATATAAAAAAATTGATAATTTATGAGCCATATTTTTATTTGAAATTAATTTTCCCTCCCATTTTCTAAGTTGACTCACCTTGCTTAACCCAGGTCAGATGGAGATGAGAACATTCATTAAAACTTACTAAATGGGTTTCATATGTCCCCATGTACCTTACCACATTTAGTAAGGGACAAAGGAATATCAAGGGTGTCAAAATGCACCATGGGAAGAGGAATAATGAAGAGGGGGTCAAAGAATTAAAGTTGGAGAGTTGAAAACACCAACTTAGCAAGCAATTTATGACTTCAAGTGACGAAACATTTCTCCTCCATGTGGAGGACAAACTTACTAAATGGGTCTTAGACCCACTCTTGTCCCTTACCAAATTTTGTAAGGGAAAAGGGGAAAAAATTGACAACCGGGGTTGAAATATTCGCCATGGGGTAGCCTCATCATGAGAAAGGGGGCTAAATTTGAGAGTAAGGTGAAAACATGCTTCTAAGCACCCAATTGATGTTTTAAGTGATGAAAACTCTTCATCATCCATGGTGGTGAATTTTTGTGTCCCAAATGTCCATTTGGAAAGTGTAAAAAGGGAAATAAACCCCTCATAAGTGCACCTAGGGTCTTCCCATCATGAGAAAGGGGCCAAAATTGGTTGTGTGTGCATAACACCTTTCTAACACACCAAGTTAGCTTTTAAGTGACACAACATTCAAAAGTGAATCTCTCACCATGGTGTCACATTATAATGTCCCCCATATCCCCATTGAATTTGGTTATATATAAAAAGGGACATCATGGGTCTCTAAGTGCACCACTGCAATTTCTGGAAGCCCGCCTTCACCTAATGCTGGTAAAAATAGCCATCCAAGAGTGCATTCTTGCCCTGGAAGAGCTTCTCTAGGAGTTACATAAGCAAAAATTATATGATTTTGACTCTAAAAGGTATGATGATAACATTACCACCATTTTTAGGAGAAAATTATTCCTACAATTATAAATTTAACTCCTTTTTCAATTTTTCTCAAGCCCGTGCGCCGGTGAAAGGAACCACCACCAAAGTTTACGATGATATAAAGGATAAACACCACATTGAGTGTAAAGAGAACCTCACATATGTCATATTTTTCTTTGAATTAGGTCTCAATTATTCATGTAAATCCTAGAACATTCAGTTGAATATTTGCTGGGATCAGAGGTCTTCATTTGCATTGCCTGACCAATATATCAAAAATTGTTCCTTCGAATTTACTAAAAAAATTTATATTGTGAATTAGGCCTTCTAAGATTTTTGAAAAGTGTATGTTTTCTTTCCAAATAACCCCGATGCTCCTAAAACATACGAAACAAGTCAACTAGATTTTTCATTACTTTCATTTCCTTACACCGTGTCACAAGTAGCCCAATGTTACACAACTTGTTCCTAAACCTTATTTTTCTTATAAAATTTTTCTAAAATGCCCTAGATGATTACATAGCTTGACCACACACTTCTCAGATGCTTTAAATTTTCCCTGTACATTCCCAGGGGGTGCCCACTAGGTGTAAAAAGCATGAAATTAGGCCTTTTTGGGCTTCTGGGAGTACTTGTCTTCTCTTGGATCCAGATACCTTCATGAATAAAATTGAATTACATCCTCTGCACATGAAACACACTTGAAAATCACATTATAACATTCTTCTTTGCCATTATGAGGGAAACACAATTCTTGAGCTGGCCGGAGGATGTGTTTACATTGATTGGGAGAATGATTTTATAACGTGGCTTAGGTTTTCATGGGATTTTTTTGAATTTTTCATGCTACACATTTTTCATGAAAACAAATTTATTTTTCTAGGGACTTGTTTTGGATCAAATAAAATAGGACATGACAAACGTGAACTCCAAAATCTTAAGACACTACATGGACCAGTGCCTTATTCATTAGGGTGTAACAGAGATATAAAATGAAGCTTATTAGCTGGTCATAGATTCACCACTTCAATATACTACCAAAAATGAGGAACAACACATGAAACAAACACACAATATAAAGGTAAACACACACAACAAGAAACAAACACACAACAGGGAAGGGGAACACACAACCTAAAATCACCTATGGTACATGCGAGCGACAACCAACTTTTACTGTAGCATTTTTATCTTTAGATGCTACCCCTAGATGGGTAACATCGGGTGATGATGTTCCACGAAGTCATTGACTAGTTCAAGGAAATAGCCTCATTTCCTTAACTACTTATGAAATCCAGGTGCTTTCATGGACATGTATACTTGGGAGGAGTGAGCCTACATGATCACTCTGATACTCAGAGCTTCGCCCACAAATTTTGTTGTCCTTACTATCTCAAAAATCAGTTTTTGATTGCAAATTGTATTTTATGTCTATCCACATTGTTGATTTTCCACTTTGCATTTCATTACTGCCCCAGAGATGATTTTTTATTGAATTGTTGAAATGTTCCAAGTATTTCTCTTTCCCATGTTCATGCTTATTGACAAATTTTTCATGAGAAACATTGAGTTCATCCTTTTGTTCGATTTCTTTATGAGATATTTGAGCATCAAATGAAGAATCAAACTTAGCTTCATACATATCTTGCATAGCCATGACATGAGCCAAGATATAAAAAATTGAGCTCTGGATCTTCCGTTTCTTCTATAACATTCAAAATTTCTTGCACAAACCCCTCCTTTGAAATCTCCAAGAGATCACCTTCACATTCATTCAGAGAATATTCATTTTGAAATTTAAGGAAACAATTTGGAGAAATTAATTCATCATTTCTAAGCTTATTGATCTTCATTGCTTTTTCATTGTGGGAGGTCTCATCTCTGAAGGACTCAAAAATACTTGTGTCAGCTTCTTCATCATCGAGAGAATTTTCCTCTTCAAATGGAAAAGATAAGACTTCACTTTCATCATCACATCCGTCAACCATTGCCTCAAGAGAGATATCAAATTTTTCATCTTGATTAATTTTATTATGATTTTTTTTGAATTGACTGAGGAATCAGAACTAGATGCATACCTATCTTGCAATTCCATGGCTTGCATTAGGAGTTCAAGGTTGAGTTGGGGATCTTTTGTTTCTTCTGTAACTCTCATAATTTCTTGCACGGATTCCTCTTTCAAATATTTCAAAGGCTCATCACAAATCAACCTCTCTTATTCATGGATAACATATTTAATGAGAGGCTCAAAAGTTTTTCTGTCATTATTGACCACCAAGAGAATTATCTTCTTCAAATGGAAAAAAAGAACACCTCTTCATTTTTTTTAGATAAGGTAAAAAGTTGGTTTTGAGGGGACCAAAAAACCCACAGATACAAAAGGAGAAAAGATATATCAATAGAGATCACAATGGGAAGCCTCTACTAGTGACCCACAATAACAACAAACAAGCGAGGTAAAAAATGAGTAAGACTAAACTCCAGGATAAAATCCCAAAGGAGAAGGGTTGAAACCAAAACAACAATAATGAAGAACCATGACTCATTGAAAAAGAAAGAAACTCAAGACCTGCAGTCGTCCGCGAGATGAATACGAGTCAACCGTACCAAATTCCTAATTTTGAGTTTCTTTTCCTGGACCAATGTCCACCCACCCCCATTAACCGTGGCTCCAAAGGCCCCACCACAAGGAGCATCCATGGCAAGCCAACGGTCCACCTTGAGGCTACCTTCAAAGTCACCCAATGGTGGTTGGCTAAACACATCTGCAACAACGCCACTTGAAACAATATTTTGTTTTGAATTTGAAATTTGTGTGGGTCCCTCCTGCCCGGAGGTCCCGCCCCTGAACATCCATTGGTCAGACCCAACCACCAGGTCGTCACAAGGAGCAGTTACGAAACATGAATCATTCGTCACATTAATGTTTTTTTTCAGAGATTTTTAATTTTGAATTGGGATATCCTGCCCACTGGTCACATCTAACATGTTTCTCACCTAACGGTCATCCTTCGCTTCCAGTGCCATCACCTCCATGCCACTGCTATCACCACCACTATCAGCAACACCCACATCAAACTCCCCTCTTGCCACCTCAACATGTTGATCTGCATCCTCCAAAATTTCCCCGATCTCACTTTCAACCTCCATGTCAACAACAGAGGCAATCAAATCTCCCATCTTGGTCTCATTGACAAACCTGGAGGGAGCATCAATGCCAAGCCTAAGGTCCACCTCGAGCCTACCTTCCAAGTCAGCAAACATTCGTTGACCAAATACATCCGCAACAATGCCACTTGAAACGATATTTTATTTTGAATTTTAAATTTGTGTGGGTCCCTCTTGCCCCGAGGTCCCACCCCTGAACACCCGTTGATTAGACTCAACCACCATGTTGTCACAAGGAGTAGTTACGGAATAGGAATCATCTTTCACATTAATGTTATTTCTGAGATTCAAATTTTAAACTGGACTATCCCGCCCACTGGTCAAATCTAACATGTTGCTCACCCAACAGTCATCCTTTGCTTCCAGTGCCACCACCTTCATACCACTGGTAACACCACCAATTTTAGGGGCACCCACATCAAACTCCCCTCTCGCCACATCAACATTTCGATCTGCATCGTCCAAACTTTCCCTGATCTCACTTTCAACCTTTGTGTTAGAAACAAAGGCAACCGAATCTTCCACCTCGGTCTCATCGTCAACATGGAGCATTGGATTCCGTAAATACCTGGACTCCACAAACTCCAACTAGATCAAGTTCTCACCATGACAACATTTCTATGTTTCATATCTTACCATCTAGAATTTGTCAAAAATGAGCGATGATTTCTTAATCTCTATTGATTGTTCCCATTTCATGAAAGGTGATTTAAGATTTTTTTTTGCACCTTGTAGCCCTCAGGGACAGTGATGCACATCCTAGTGAAGGACATCCCCGAACATGCTTTTATAGCTGGATCAACAACTATTAACACTCCCATGGAATGAGAATCCCCATAAATACTTTAGGCTCCCAGAACTCTAAGGAGAGAGGTGGGAGATGAAGCCACACGGGAAGCTCATGATATGTGGTTTTTTGAAACAATCCTAGTCTCCAACGGTGGAGGGTGAGGGTAGTTTCCTATAGAACCATGACACTTGTTGCAAAACCTTTATCAAATTTGCTTCTTCCTGAAAATAGAAGAGGGATCATTCACCTACAAGAGTCGAAACCTCCACCTTGCAAGCCCATTTATTCCTGCACCAATCTCTAAAAAAATCAATGTTCGGCCTAAGACCCATTAAGCGGCCGATAGCCAAAAACTTGAATCTTTCCTTAGCTTTATCAACCACCACTTGTGGAACTGTCAAATGTGGAACAACATCAAGCCAGGTAGGAATGCATGTTAGAGGTTCCCGTGGCACCATTCCAAATAATCTAGATGCCCACATAGAAGGAGTAGCAGCGGGATCCCCCACTTCCCTCCCAGTCATAGTCCATGTCCTTGAAGCATCCATTTTAGTTTTTTTGAAAGGAACGATAACCAGATCGTACCAAGCCAAGAACACAGATGCTAATCAAACACCATGATCTATAAGATGAAAGCAATTCGCCAGAATAACTTTACATAAAACCTTTGCAAATAAATGAGAAGCAATATCATATATTATTATGGAACTCAATGCAATACATTGAGAATGGGCCTTGCTTAAATAGGTAAGGAATAACAATCTAAGAACCAATCAAGGTCGTAAATCAAGCCATAAATCAAGGAAATAACTAGTCATCAAAGAACTAGTCAAGACCATAGATTTAGGAGAGAATTAGACATCAAGGATCTAGTCAATACCATAGATCAAGGAAAGAACTAGTCAATACCATGGATCAAGGAAAGAACTATACCTAGGTAAGTGCACCAATCTGGGGGGCCAAAAGGGGGTCTTAAGTGGACGCATTTTTCTGAAAAAAAAAACTTCAACTTGTACGAGTTTTTCGAAATAGTTACACTCAAAATTGGAAGATGTTGTAGAAATATGAATCGTAGCATTTTGAGTCTAGTTTCTAAGCTACTAAATTTTATTGAAAACGGATAAGTTTAAGTGGGTCAAACAACTAAAATACCAACAGATGCTCCTATTTTTGTTAAAAAACATAATAGAGTGACTTTCGTGCCCCCCACCATTTTTTGAGCACCATTTAGTATTTTTGAAAACCCTTTAGTAGAAAGATAGCTAGGAGCATCTAGTTTGGGCTCCATTTTTTTTAGATTTTTTTAGTGAATATTTTTTTATTTATGATTTTTCTAGTATAGAAATTTTATGTTTTGAAAAATAACGGAGCTCCGACCGTGCCCCCTCCCCCCCTCCCCACAACTACCTCAAAAAATATCGAAAATTAGATTTTTTTTTTGAATATGTATAGAATTATGCCTAGTTTGGGCTAGTATAATTTTTTTAAAAAAATTTCGATCACCCAAAAAAAAGATACACCATGAAAGATAGACATATTTACACTTCAAAAAATAGCTATAAAAAGGCATAGTTAGAAAATAAATAATATGGATACCTTATATTAGTCAGAAAATTTGAAAAATTATATTTTAAGAAAGAAGAGACTCTGCTCTACGTCGTGGTATAATTTTTTTAAAATGGATCGATTGTTTTATTTTGATTTATCATAGAGGAAGTGTCATTTTTATATTTTCTTGTAAAAACTCGTTGTTTGTTGTGTTTGTGCAGGTCCATGCCTCAGGCTTGGGGATCCAAACCGGATCCCAAGCCTTGAGGCATGGCTTGGGAAAAGAGAAAACAAAAAATGCGTACGTGTTATAACGCGTACATAATGCGTATGCGTTCTGTGTAGTATAAACATAACGCGTACGCGTTATGTAACGCGTACGTTTTGTGTAGTATAAGCATTATGTATGCTTTTGACATGCTTCTATTTACATAAATAAATGTTTAAGTATTTTTTCATTTATTATTATTTATATTTTATTATTTCTTATACTCTAAATTTATTTATGTAAATATAAGAAATTAGGGTCACTCTGCACCTTATGGAATTAGTCTCACAGCTCCATGAGTCATGGTTTAGGAGATAGTTTTTTAAAGTATAATCTGGTCAGTACATAGGTAATTTTTCAGGATTTCAGCATTCAGCCTAAATATTTTAGCATTTAACTTCTACAATTGAAACCCTAAACCATAGGCCATAAACCTAAACACTAAACTGTAAACCTTGAGCCCTAAACCCTAAACCCTAAACCTTTAACCATGATCCCTAGACCCTAAAACCTAAACCCTAAACCCTAAACCTTAAACATTCAGCCCTTACCCGTGATCCCTAAACCCTGAGCCTTAAGCCCTAAACCCTAAGCCATAAGCCCTAAACCCTAAACCCTAAACCATGAACCATGAGCCCTAAATGCTAAACCCTAAACCCTGAACCGTAAAAACTAAATCCTAAACCCTAAACCCTAAACCCTAAACCTTAAACACCAAATCCTAAACCCTAAACCCTAAGCCTTGAACTCTACACCCTTATCCCTGAGCCCTAAAATCTAAACCCTAAACCCTAGACCATATACCCTAAGCCCTAAGCTCTAAAACCTAAACCCTAAACCCTAAACCCTAATCCCTAAACCATAAACCCTAAACCTTAATCCCTAAACATTAAATCCTAAACCCTAAACCCTGAACCCTGAACCATAAACCCTAAAACGTGAACCGTAAACCATAAACCCTTATCCCTAAACACTAAATCCTTAACCCGAAACATAAACCCTAAACCCTAAATCCTTAACCTCGATCCGTAAACCCTAACCATAAACACTAAACCCTAAACCCTAAACCTAAAACCTAAATCCTAAACCATAACCCTAAACCTTGAACCCTAAACCCTAAACCTTAAACCTTGAACCATGAGCCCTAAACCCTAAACCCTAAACCCCAAACCATATTTCATCGATATTTTCTAGTCTCGTGCCTAGAACCATCATTGAGTCTGCTTATAGAACTACCTTGTTTATGAGAGGTGGGACAAGTAACTAAATGGATATGACATCTACCTTGTGCCTTGTAATGCATATATTACACATCTCTTCCAAACTTGTTTCTCCCCACATATACTTGCGCTCTTGAATGTAAATTTATTCAAACTCTGAAACAAATTTCACATTTCTCATATTTCCATGTATGGTATTATGCAAGCCAGGATGACCCATTGGAAGCTGGAAAAAATAACCATCACAACAAAAAAATTAATCTTAAAGGAAACAAAAGAAACATAGAGAATATATCAATGCAGAGGTGTAGGATCATAATTGAATTCCCTGTAGTATCCTCTCCTCCGGAGAAAGATAAAGTTCAACCGTTCTACTGGAATGGATAGTAAATTTGACAGAACTTCCTAAAGTGTTCAAAATAAGCATAGAAATAGGGGAATGGCTAAGAACACTAAGGGGTTATCAATCACCTAGTAAATCTTTCTTGTTTAGTTCTAAATGGGAGTTACCTGGCCTACGACTTAGTGACCTTCCATTCATTGATAATTCCTTATATGATAAACCCATGGATGTTTTCAAAATCCCCTAAACAAAAAGATAGGGGTAGTCATCAATCCTAGTGAAGGGTGTGATGTGATTTCCAAGCAACTTGAAATTCATATAGATTTAGAGGTCATAACATGAATTTTCAAATATCTCTATCATTATAAATGGAAGCCAAGTAACAGTGTCTCCCTGTACATCCAAGGATTGAGGACTACTGGGGTCTTTGGAAGGATTGGACAATCAGGAATATGACATTTCCCTCCTTCAAAATATCAACAGATGAAAAACATCAAATTTTTATGACTCTCTTTGAATGTTCTGCCTACAAATTCGATGAACCCTGAACTCTGTGACCTAAACCCTTAACCCTCAACCATGAGACCTAAACCCTAAACTATAAACCCTAAACCCTAAAACCAAAATAATAAATCCTAAACCCTAAACACTAAAACTAAACCCTAAAACCTAAACCCTAAACCCAAAACCCTAAACCCTTGACCCTAAACCCTAAACCCTGAGCCCTAAGCCCTAAACCCTAAATACTAAATCCAGAGCCCCGAGCTCTAACCCCCAAACCTTAAACCAGTAACTCTGAACCCCGAACCTTAAGCCATAAACCATGAACCATGAACCCTAAACCCTAATCCCTAAACCATAAACCCTAAACCTTAAGCCTTGAACCCTACACCCTAATCCTTGAGCCCTAAACCCTAAACCTTAAACCCTGAGCCCTAAACCCTAAATCTAGAGCCCTAATCTCTAACCCCTAAACCTTAAACCTGTAACTAACCCCTAAACCTTAAACCCGTAACTCTGAACCCCGAACCCTGAGTCGTAAACCTTAAACCATGCACCATAACCCCTAAACCCTAAACCCTGAGCCCTGAGCCCTAAACCATAAACCCTAAACCTTAAGGCCTAAATGTTAAATCCTAAAGGTCCCTAAACCCTAAACCCTAAACCCTAAAAACTAAATCATAAACCCTAAACCCTGACCCCTAAACCCTAAAATCTAAACCCCAAGCACTAAACCCTAAACCCTAAACTATAAACCCTAAACCCTAAGCCCTAAAGACTAAACCCTAAACCTTGAACTCTGTGACCTAAACCCTTAACCCTAAAACCTAAACCCTAAACCTCAAGCCTTAAACCCTAAACCCTGAACCCTTTACCCTAAACCCTGAACCCTGACCTTTAAACCTTAAACCCTAACTCTTAAACCCTAAACTGTAAACCCTAAATCCTCAACCCTAAACCTTAAACCCTGAGCCCTAAACCCTAAACCCTATACCATAAACCCTAAGCCCTAAACCCTAAACTCTAAGCCCTAAATCCTAAACCCTATAACCTAAACCTTGACCCCTAAACCCTAAACCTAGAGCCCTAAACCCTAAACCCTAAGCCCTGAACCCTAGGCCCTAAGCCATAAGCACTAAGCCAAAACCCTAAACCTTGAACCTTTAAACATAAACCCTCAACCCTAAACCCTAAAAACTAAACCCTGAGCCCTAAACCCTGAACCCTCAACTCTCAACCCTAAACCCTCAACCATGATCCCTAAACCCTAAACCCTGAACCCTTTGCCCTAAACCCTGAACCCTGACCTTTAAACCTTAAACCCTAACTCCTAAACCCTGAATCTAAACCCTAAATCCTCAACCCTAAACCTTAAACCTAACTCCTGAACCCTAAACCGTAAACCCTAAATCCTCAACCCTAAACCTTAAACCCTAAGCCCTAAACCCTAAACCATATACCATAAACCCTAAGCCCTAAACCCTAAACTCTAAGCCCTAAATCTTAAACCCTAAACCCTAAAACCTAAACCCTGACCCCTAAACCCTAAACCTTGAGCCCTAAACCCTAAACCCTAAGCCCTAGGCCCTAAGCCATAAGCCCTAAGACAAAACCCTAAACCTTGAACCCTCAAACATAAACCCTCAACCCTAAACCCTAAAAACTAAACCCTGAACCCTAAACCCTGAACCCTCAACTCTCAACCCTAAACCCTAAACCCTAAACCCTGATCCCTAAACCCTAAACCCTGAACCTTGAGCCATAAACCCTAAACCCTCAACCTTGACCCCTAAACCCTAAACCTTGAACCTTGAGCCCTAAACCCTAAACCCTAAACCCTTAACCCTGAACCATAAACCCTAAACTCAAAACCCTAAACCCTAAACCCTAAACCATGAACCCTAAGCCCTAAGCCCTAAACCCTAAACCCTAAAATCTGAACTATGAGCCTTAAACACTAAACCTTAAACCCTAAACTCTAAACCTTGAGTCCTAAACCCTTAGCCCTAAACCCTAAACCCTAAATCATAAACCCTCACCCAAAGGAAAGTCCTAAAAAGATCATTTAGCATGTTTCAGTGTGTAAGGAATAGTGTTTAAGGTGATCGATCGACTCATTTAGTTTTTATGAGAGACTACTTCCTTTGAAGGCCTAAAAAGGCATTTTTGGCCATTTTGTAGTTAATTGAACACCCTTCAGAACAAGCTAAAATGAGCTAGTCATGTCACCGAGTTATCAAGGACCATTATTTGTGAAGTATTAAGGCATTGTTTGTCTCCATAAGAGACATATGAGCAAAAGCATGTATGAGAATCATGAATTTGATTCCATGAAAGGATGCTTTTAGAGCTAGGAAAGGTGAGGGGATGATCTTTATATGGAGCACCATGTTTCTAAGAATGAGCAATCATCTGAGTTCACTTGATGCAATTCACTTAGTACTATTCGTAACAACTCATTCAACACCTAGTAGTGTTATCACACCTTAAGGAGGAGGCACGTTACAATCACCTCATTTTGGCCATAGGACAGGAATCCCATTCAGGGAACAATCCTCTATCTACAAAGTGAGGATCTCTTTTTAGTAAGAACTATCTACAAACATCATAGAGTTAATTCATGGTCACTAAAGTGAATTATGGACCAAATTTAAAAATTAGTACCAATTCAAGCAGTGGTAGGGCCAAAATCCATTTTAGAAGGTCAAAAAACCTAAAAAATGACTATATGCTTTCTCAAAACAAAGACCGACTACAATATATATGCCCTGAAAGTTTTAGGTCGTTTGCTGAAATCCTGAAAATGAGTAAGTACTGACCAGATTAGATTTTGAAAAACTATCTTCTAGATTATAACTGTTGGAGCTACGAGACCACTTCCATAAGGTGCAGAGTGACCCTAATTTCTTATATTTACTAAAATAAATTTAAAGTATAAGAAATATTAAATTATACTTAAACATTTATTTTTGTAAGTATAAACCACCTAAACACATATGCATGGTCCATACTACACAAAACACGTACGCATTTTGTGTAAGTTTGAAACACGTACGCAAAACGTGTACGTTTTGTGTAGTTTGAAATGCATACGCGTTATGCTTCGGTGATTCCCAAGCCAAACAAATTAAAACACGAGCGTGTTTTAGCAAAACGCGTACGCGTTTTTCTTTTTTTCGGATTCTTGTCTGCTTTTTGGCCCCCCAACTTCGTGCACTTACCCAATGTTTTCTCATATCAAGATAGGAATTTCATCCTCGTCTTCGGATGTTATGAAATAATTTCCATTCCCACTATCATACTAAAATATATTAGCTTTTAGATCTTTTGATTTCTGTACAATGTATTCCATCTTTTTAATCGGAAGAAACTTTTTCATTTGTCCCCTGACTAGAATGGTTGCAAAAGAACAATTCATTTAGAGAATTCCTCCCAAGTATCAGTAGAAACTCCTACTTAGTAACATTTTAAATGATTCCGGGAAACCAGCTACCAAAATAGTCAACAATATCTTCTTGTCCAAAAAATTCAGCGAGGACAACCTATGCATCCTTGATCTTCCCTACAAGTGGGACTTCCATAGATTCCATGGAGAAATAAGAGCCTTTGGCCCATGTCAAGGTAAGTTTGAAAGGATTGGAAACTTTAATGGGCATCACATTATCAGAAGCTCCTAAATTTATTATGCAGTTGTTCCAACTGACATCCTCCAATGAGAAGGGAGAGATAGAATGGATCAACCTTATCGGTCTTGGATGAACTCAAATCAAATATATTTTGAGATGGGGAACCAGGTGGAGTTGGTAGTAGTCCGTTGGAATTAGGAACTGCAGGGTTAGGATTTGAACTACTACTTTTGATATGAAAGACATGCTTCTCAAATTGTTTTGAGTGAGTCCGTAGATATTCAAGTTCAGAAACTTGCACTTTGGACTTATTCACATGTTATGTGATATCGAAAGGATTGGATGTTTGGGGAATAATGGATGATTTTTTAGGTGTACTAGAAGTTTTTGAAGGACTATATTTTGCAAAAATATAATTATAATTAGGAAAAGCATTGGAAGACTTACTTGGAAGAACGAATATATTTTTGCTTGCCACGGGATTTGGCTTCTCCTTTTCGGAATCCATGGAAGGTGGGAGTGAATATCCTCTCTTAATTATTTTATTCTGTAGAGTCACCACAAGAGGATTTTCAACCTTCTTCTTTTTTGAAACAACGGTGGAGGAACTTCCCTTCTAATATTGGGAGCAAGTAAACACCGCATATGAGAAGCTAGGTGCATCATCATCATCATCATCATCATCATCATCAACATCATATTATTATTATTCTTCTTCTTCTTCTTCTTCACATCCTGAATATTCAAAGAATATGCTTTGTCCATTATTCTCTGCTTCTTCAATCTCTAGGACACCATTGTCCTCATTTTCTTGCTCAAGTTCTTCTTCATCTTCTTGAGTTCCAAAAATTGCATTGATTGGTGGAGCTTCCAAGGAAATCCTTTGGGGTGCTCCTGCTATGGTTCCTACTCCGATTTTGATGGGATGTTTGTTGAGAAATTTCCTTTTTCATCATTTTCAAGTCATTAGCCAACTTATGCAAAAACAAATCAACTCTCTCATCCTTAGGATTACGGGCCTTATCCTTCATTGAATGAATCTTGATCTTTCCTGACAAGATGAGGTTATCTTCTACTTTAATGGAAATTCCTTTAGCATGGTCCAAATCTCTTGGCTAAACTCTCCGTAGAAAGAAATTGACTTCAGGAAATAGGGTATTCGCTAATTCTCAAGTTATCTGTAGTAGGATGAGCAATGGTGGGAATATTTTTGATCAACTTGTTGAATTTTTCCACGAAGTATCTTATGGATTCTTGAGGTTATTTCTTTATTTGATTCAATTGAGCAAGGAGGGCATCAACATCTCCTGCAATCTTGAATCTTGCTTCAAACTTGCTTTTCATACTACCCCAATCAACAGTTGAGTGTTATAGTAAATAGTAAAACCAGTCGAAAACATCATCATGTAATGTCTCCATGAATAGCCGAACTGTAACATCTCAATGTTGTACCCCAAGAATGCCACAGACTATAATGAAACCTGTGATATGATCATTTAGTCATTTCTTTCCACCTCTATAGAATTTTGGGAAGTTCTTTCTTGACCCTTTTGGAAGTTCATGATATTATTTTGCTCAGATTATAACAGACAGAACAGTAACCAAGATCACAATGATTTTAATTCATTCGGATATATTATTCACAGGTAAAGGTTACATTATATAGGAGTGTGTACTCCTCTTTTCATGCAATCATCCATTATCTCACATCCCTACATAATCTCAACCTCATCTCACAATATCCTCCACTTATCTCTCACAATCCTATTCTCACTCAACAAACCTTATCTACGTGAGTTACAACTCACTTACATCAATATATATATATTTGCACACACACAAATATATAAATATCTAATGTTCACAATATTATTCCTAACATTCACTCCCCTATTGTTAACATTCGATATTTCCACACATACACTCCCCTAATGTGAACAATGTAGAGAAAAACATTCACACGTCTTCTACAGCTTGCCTGCCTCTGCATGCTCATGATCTTGGTACACTGAACCTCTGTTCAGCAAATACGAACCCCTGTTCGATAATAACGGACCTCTGTCCTAGGTACGAGCCCCTGCTCATGAACCTCTGTTCATCCTCTTCAAGAAAAACATGATGCTGCTTTTTCTTGTGCTTTTATCTTTCTACTATCACATATTTACATCAGGAGGTTATAAAAGGAAATACAATTCTGAACAGGAATGTGACATCTGTTCTTATTACAAACAACACACAATAATGGAATCAAACACACAACTGAAATACTTGGCCACCAAATCAATACCGCGGCCTCGTCGATGGTGCCTGACGAGAGGTCGCTGATCAACCTCCTTCCTCCGTTGCCTCCGGCCTCCATTTGAAAGTTATCTAAAGAAGGAAGTTTTCAGATTCATAACCATCACCCAAAGGTTCTTCTTTATCACTGTCTTCTTCTTCATTAGCAACCATGGCATTTTCTTCTATTTTTCCATCAAGTAAATCTCGTGCTCTTTCTTGCAGTTTATAGATACATGTCCATCTTTGTTTACAATAGTAACAAGTGATATTGTTTCTTTGTATCTCTGAAATTTGATCTTTGTTTAAAAGAAGATTTAAATCTCCCTTTATCATATGACTTGTTTTTACCATACATTGCAGTTTCTTCTGGTGTAACATTCTTAGTTTCTTCATCTATCAGTGAAGAAATTAGATCTTTCTAGGCTGGGATTGATCTTGCTCAAAGTAAAAACAATGTTTGAATAGCGAGATGGCAATACTATTCAACAAAACAGCTTTTGCATCATCATCCTCTACTTTAAGTTTTATCCCTGATAATTGATTCCAAAATAGACCGAAACTTACTTATATGTTGTACCATGTTTTCTCCTTCAGTCCATCTTGAGTCCAAAACAGCTTCTGCTTCAAGGTCACTGCTGCTTGCGCTTCCGGTTTGGGATCCAAACAACTTGTTCAATGTTGTCCAAATGAAATTTGAACTTTTGAAAGGTCTATATGATGCAAATATGCATCAGACAATCCAAGTCCAATGATTGCTGTTGCTCTACCGATCTCTACTCTCCCATTTGGTTGCTTCATCAGCATCGGTTGGTTTCTTGAATGTTCCATCCGCAACGTCCCACAAATCTTTGTTAATGAGTGTCAACTGAGTTCGTACTTGCCAAGGTGTGAAAATCCTTTCCATCAAATTTTTCAACATAAGCTAATTTATCCATTATGAACTCTCCACAATTTGACACAAATAGGTGTCGGT
The DNA here is from genome assembly GCA_019776745.2 of Taxus chinensis. Classification (NCBI taxonomy): domain Eukaryota; kingdom Viridiplantae; phylum Streptophyta; class Pinopsida; order Cupressales; family Taxaceae; genus Taxus; species Taxus chinensis. Next base: position 2,844,341 of record CM034156.1, on the reverse strand, counting down.
TTCAACCGAAAATACACCCTTTTTTTTTTTTTTGAAACTCTGAATACCACGATATGACCATAAAAAAACCTAAATCACCTATGTTAACATTGACTTTTATGACACAATTATTGACATTTTAATGACAAACGTCTAAATGACAATATCATTATATCTTGACTTAACAACTAGACACATTAATGATGAAACAATAACGTATCAACGTTTGACGACACTTAATTGAAATGAAATTTTGACATAACTAAAACAGAATTTAAATACCACTCAAATTATATTGCTCAACATATCCTATAAGATCCGTAATAATTGCAAATTGACTACTAGTTGAGGACAAATTAATACTATGAAACCTATATTAAAAACACTATACCATATTTTTGAATATGCATGGACAGAAATTACCGAATTAAATTAGACTGCTATGTAGAGGAGATGTGTACAGTGCCACGATCCCTTCTTGTCACTGTTCCACGTGATGTGGATCTGACACGCCTTTGCATGGATCGAGCCTTTGCATGGAATCCACAGACTTTGTGAATATTAAAGCAAATCAACAGGACAGTCACGTGTTGCAGGACAGTCACGTGTTTGACAAATAGTTCCACACAGCCTCTACCAAGCCGTATTCATCTAACAGCAAACCGAAGCAATCTTCAATGTAAATGCAGATGTGTGAATTGTTGGTGTTTTTGTGTAGGAGATCTACAATGTGGGCGGAACTGCATGAGCCAAAATCCATGAACAACACCTACAGATCCCACTTGGCTCGTGTAAACTGCAACGTTGAATACAAAATGTGGTCTTTGAATTCAATATTGATCTGTTGCAACGGGCAGGGGGCAGGGGCATGCAATAGATACAACAAGAAATCAATACGCCATACAGGCAGATAGATCTATAAGCCTTGTATGATTATCTTGTTCCACAAACACTAAACGAATTTCATCCTCCCATCACAGCCTAAGACCAGAAATTGCTCTGATACCAGTGATATTATTTTGCTCAGATTATAACAGACAGAACAGTAACCAAGATCACAATGATATTGTTTCTTTGTATCTCGGCAATTTGATCTTTGTTGTAAAAGAAGTTTAAATCTCCCTTTATCATATACTTGTTTTTTACCATACATGTCAGTTTCTCTGGTGTAACTTCTTATTTCTTCACTATCGTGAAGAATTTAGATCTTTCTAGGCCCGTTTTTGGGATTGATCTTGCTCAAAGTAAAAACAATGTTGTGAATCGCGAGAGGGCAATACTATTTCAACAAAACAGCTTTGCATCATCATCCTCTACTTTAAGTTTTATCCCTGTAAAAATTGATTCAAAATGACCGAAACTTACTTATATGTTGTAACATGTTTTCTCCTTCAAAATTCCATCTTGAGTCCAAAACAGCCTTCTGCTTCAAAGGTCACTGCTGCGCTTCCGGCTTTGGGATCCAAACAACTTGTCAATGTTGTCCAAATGAAATTTGACTTTTGAAAGGTCGATTATGACTGCAAATATGCATCAGACAATCCCAAGTCACAATGAAGTGCTGTTGCTCTACTAGCTACGATCTCCTACTCTACCCTTTGGTGTGCTTCATCCAGCATCGGTTGGTTTCTTGAATGTTCCATCCGCCAACGTCCCCACAACATCCTTTGTTAATGAAGTGTCAACTGAGTTCGTACTTGCCAAGTGTGAAAATCCTTTCCATCAAATTTTTCAACATAAGCTAATTTATCCATTATGACTCTCCACAATTTGACACAAATAGGTGTCGGTTTCAACCGAAAATACACCCTTTTTTTTTTTTTTTGAAACTCTGAATACCACGATATGACCATAAAAAACCTAAAATCACCTATTTAACATTGACTTTTATGACACAATTATTGACATTTTAATGACAAACGTCTAATGACAATATCATTATATCTTGACTTAACAACTAGACACATATAATGATGAAACAATAACGTATCAACGTTTGACGACACTTAATTGAAATGAAATTTTGACATAACTAAAACAGAATTTAAATACCACTCAAATTATATTGCTCAACATATCCTATAAGATCCGTAATAATTGCAAATTTGACTACTAGTTGAGACAAATTAATACTATGAAACCTATATTAAAAACACTATACCATATTTTTGAATATGCATGGACAGAATTACCGAATTAAATTAGACTGCTATGTAGAGGAGATGTGTACAGTGCCACGATCCCTTCTTGTCACTGTTCCACGTGATGTGGATCTGACACGCCTTTGCATGGATCGAGCCTTTGCATGGAATCCACAGACTTTGTGAATATTAAAGCAAATCAACAGGACAGTCACGTGTTGCAGGACAGTCACGTGTTTGACAAATAGTTCACAGCCTCTACCAAGCCGTATTCATCTAACAGCAAACCGAAGCAATCTTCAATGTAAATGCAGATGTGTGCATGTGTCAGGCAGATCTACAAATGTGGGCGGAAATGCATGAGCCAAATCCATGAACAACCACCTACAGATCCCACTTGGCTCGTGTAAAACTGCAACGTTGAATACAAAATGTGGTCTTTGAATTCAATATTGATCTGTTGCACGGGCAGGGGCAGGGGCATGCAATAGATACAACAAGAAATCAATACGCCATACATGCAGATAGATCTATAAGCCTTGTATGATTATCTTGTTCCACAAACAATACACGAATTCATCCTCCCATCACAGCCTAAGACCAGAAATTGCTCTGATACCAGTGATATTATTTTGCTCAGATTATAACAGACAGAACAGTAACCAAGATCACAATGATTTTAATTCATTCGGATATATTATTCACAGGTAAAGGTTACATTATATAGGAGTGTGTACTCCTCTTTTCATGCAATCATCCATTATCTCACATCCCTACATAATCTCAACCTCATCTCACAATATCCTCCACTTATCTCTCACAATCCTATTCTCACTCAACAAACCTTATCTACGTGAGTTACAACTCACTTACATCAATATATATATTTGCACACACACAAATATATAAATATCTAATGTTCACAATATTATTCCTAACAGTTCACAGAGTGGTGGAGTCAAAGCCAATGGACCAGTGTTTTGTCCCCATGGTACACGTGGTTGTGTTGCCATGTCTTCCTCTTCTCTTTCTTCTTCTTCTTCTTACGGGAATTCAAAGTTCAACGATGGGTGAAAGATAGGAGAATCAAGAGGATTTGTAGGAGTATCAATAGGAGTTTGGATAGGATTTTCAAGGGTACCACTTGATGAATCAGATGGAGATGAAGCTTGAGAGAAGAAATATGGATTATCTCTAACTTTTTCTTGTTGATTTTGAAAAGCTTAAAAATTAGGGTCAACAATTCCCCTCAATCTATTCAATCTCATCTTTCAACTAGTTTTTGGAAATCTCGGATTCAATCTCAAGGTAGATTTTTACTTTCTCTTTTTAAAGGAATTTGGATTTTGAGATTTCTATTTTTTTGTTGGTTTTTTGGAATATATATATTTTTGGATTTTGTGGAATCAATATTGGGTGCAGATATGCTAAATCTGCCACATGGTGGGAGCCAAAAATTGTTGGCGAAATAATTTGTTGGGTGGGAAAATTAATGAGCTATCACCAAAAAGTGTACGAGACTAAGTCCCTTTGCTTGAATGGGGCAACTCTATTTATTGAAAACGAGAAATATTTACATTTTTCTAATTTCTCGGGGGTGGCATGACTACTATGGGATATGCTCAAATATAAATTTCAGCTCAAAATCAAGGACGTTGATTCCCTTTAAGAAATTAGGAATTCCATACCTGATAATTGTTTGTACAAAAATTGAGATCTCCTTTGGTGTGCCTTGGTGGAGAGATTGGTACTAGCCGTTAACCAACCCCTTTTGTTGTTACAAACCCCATACTAGCTACCATCTTCTTGCCCCTTAGCATGTTCGGGGTAATTCCTAAAATAATCGCTAGAACCTCAAGTTCATGGATATGATTTGGTCCAAAATGATTGATAATATCTAGAAAGTACGCATTGAGCCCAAAATATCTCAATTTTGTGGTGTTTTATGTATCAGGGTCTCCCTATTGGAGATAGGCTCAAGCATATGAGGGTTTCAAGCTCTACGTGTCCTGCTTGCCAACAACCAGAGTATATGAAAAACCTCTTTTGGTTCTGCTCACATGCTCAATCTACCTAGAAGTGGATTTATAGTATGTTCCAACCTTTAATAGTTATTAACAAATGTTTAGAGTTGATATTATCTTTCATATTTGGAAAGATAGAAATTTTAATTTTTAAAATAATGTATCTATAGATGTAGATTTTTTATGACTAAGATCTCCAATGTGATGCTATTTATCTAGGTCGAAAGCGAAGAAAGTCCATCTGGAAGTGGAACACCTGCAATCTCTACTTTCACATTGGGGAAATGCCTCGTGTGCCATTGTTTAATGGGTGCCTCCGAAATAGCTCCAACACAACTCCCCTTCTTAGGGTCATGATTGGGGCTTCCACATGCGTCGCTCCAATATAACTTATCAGAGATCCTTTACGCGACATCATTACTCCCCTCCCAAATCTTAGCACCCTTCACATGCCCACAATGGAAAATTTCTTGATTGGTTCAATGGCGATGGCGATAATGGTGGCAATGGGTGGGGTGCCCCTTCGCAAGAGAAATTCTCTCAGTTGGTGCTTGCCATTTCTCCCCGCCACTAGTCTAAGCAAAATACTGAATATGAAGAGTAGCAAAATGATGGGTGGGATCTCATTCTGGACATGGCCCACCCTTCTGGCACTTGTGGATGGGGGGACAAGCTTGATACCCCTCCGCTTTAACATCCTCTGACCACCATGTTCATTGTTGCAGCTTGGTTTTCTTGGGCCTTTGTGCATTCTGGTTCCTTTACTTATTGTAACTTTTTTGATTAAAAATTGCACTTTTGTTATGTAATTCAACTTTTTTATGCCCTTCTGAGGTGAGTTGAGCTTTTCTTGAGGCCTTTTTGACTTGATTTATTCCTCATTTTAGGGTATGATTTTTTCCATCCATTTTTTGTACGATTAACAATGTAATATATATTTCTCAATACAAATGTGTTTTTTAATTAAAAAAAATAGACTCCACTCTCTTTGGAAAGATAGAAATTTCACTTTTTAAAACAATGTATCTATAGATGGAGACTTCTTATGACTAAGATCTCCAATGTGATGCTCTTGATCTAGGACGAAAGCAAAGAAAGTCCATCTGGAAGTGGAACACCTGCAATCTCTACTTTCACATTGGGGAAATGCCTCGTGTGCCATTGTTTGGGTGCCTCCGAACTTGCTACAGCACAACTCCCCTTCTTAGGGCCATGATTGGGGCTTCCATATGCGTCACTCTAGTAGAACTTGTTAGAGATCCTTTTTGCGACATCATTGCTCCCCTCCCAAATCTCAACATCCTTCACATGCCCACAATGGCAAAGTTCTTGATTGGTTCAATGGCGATGGCGATAGTGGTGGCAATGGGTGGGGTGCGCCTTCGCAAGGGAAATTCACTCGATTGGTGCTTGTTATTTCTCCCCGCCACTAGTCTAAGCAAAATACTGAATATGAAGAGTAGCAATAACTACAAAATGATGGGTGGGATCTCATCTTGGACATGGCCCACCCCTCTGGCACTTGTGGATGGGGGGACAAGCTTGATACTCCTCCGCTTCAACCTCCTCCGACCACCATGTTCATTGTTGCAGCTTGGTTTTCTTAGGCCTTTATGCATCCTGGTTCCTTTGCTTATTGTAACTTTTTTGATTAAAAATTGCACTTTTGTTATGTAATTCAACTTTTTGATGCCCTCTTGAGGTGAGTTGAGCTTTTCTTGAGGCCTTTTTGACTTGATTTATTCCTCATTTTAGGGTGTGATTTTTTCCATCCATTTTTTATACGATTAACAATGTACTATACATTTCTTAATACAAATGTGTTTTTTAATTAAAAAAATAGACTCACTCTCTTTGGCTTTAATCCACTTTTTCTCCTCATTATTACACTATGTAGAGGCATTATTTTATAAATTGTTCACTCCAAGGATTTTTTGCGGTTAACTTTTCTCCTTCCCTTCCATCCCAATCTACCCTTCCATATTTGTTAGTTGTTGACTTGGATTACTGTAATAAGTATAATATTTCTGAAACCATGACCATGGAATTTTATTGCTGCTTGTTTGGTGATAAACATGGCAATAACGAATCGACCTCATGCTGTAATGTTGGCTTTTCCTGCTCAAGGCCACATTAAGCCCATGATGCACTTCTCCAAAATTTTGTCAGCTCGAGGATTTTACATCACTTTCGTTAATACTGAATATATAAAAGAGAAAATGTTCAAATCTGGATCGAGCAGCCACTCCATGGCTGACTTCAGGTTTGAAACAATTCCAGACGGGCTGCCTCCACACCATGGACGTATGAACCAACTGGCTGAGCTCTGTGAATCCATCACAAACAACTGTCCTCCACATTTCGAGGAGCTGATAGATAGGTTGAGGGAGATGGCAGATGTTCCCCCATTGACGTGCATTGTTTACAATGGTATCATGTCCTGGGCTCAAAAAACAGCAGAGAGAGTGGGAGTTCCTGGTGTATCGTTCAGGACACCCAGTGCCTGCGGCTTCAACATTTATTTCTCGGGGCCTCTTCTTATAGAAAAGGGCTATTTTCCTCTCAAAGGTATGTTTTCTTCTTTCATGCACTGTAATGAAAAGCTTTTCAATATTTATATTTGGTGAAACTCATTTCTAGTTTGTTGGGTGGGTCAGCTGCCTTTTCTGAGATTCAAATTAGGGTTAGCATGGCCACAACAAATCGCCTGTCTATTCTCCGATAGAATGCATCGGCCATACATCATGCCCCCATACATAAACATAAAAGACCCTATAAAAAAAAAAAGTATACATGTGCATGTATGGGTGGGCCCTGCAGGTTCCTGTCATTTCGTTGTAGATTCTTTTAATAATAAATAAGATTGAAAAGGTATGGTTACATGTGTGAAGCTGCAGTTGGGTTGGTGGGAATGTGCACTAACAGTCAAAAGGTCTTGAGTTTGATTCCCATCAAAAGGCTGTGATGTGGCAATATAATATATTGAAAGTAGTTGTGATGTGGCTATATAGCTTAACATGTAATATATTGCATTGGAATTTGTAGTGATGGAGAGTTGTAATGTTTGTACATAAACAATTAATTATGGTATTAAATTTGATGTTCATTTAAATAAATATGGTGGGTAATTAATTATTTTCTTTTGTTTATAACATTTTTTAAGAGTTTTTTTTTATATTTAAAATTCAATAATAGATAGGAAATTTTAGGTTCATTCCCATTCTATGGAATCTTCTCAATTAAAAACCCTTATTTTTTTTTGTGATGAAAGAGATCTTATACTAAAACAACAAATATTATGATACAATACTATTGAAAAAAAATAGGGTGGTATGGGAGTAGTCTCAAACCTAGAAAATAGACTAGGTCAAAAAAGGACCTAGGAACAAAATAATGAGGTGACGCTTAACATGCGTGATCTATTATATATAAAAAAAAGACAAGCACTAAAAAACTAAGCAGTCACCTTAAATTATTGCCTTGCGTATGGCGGATCTTGATCATGCTAGCTCGAACGTGGCAAGTATTTTCTTGTGTTGGGAGGATCCGAGCCAGAGCCTCCAAGGAGCTCTTCTTCTTCTTGAGGCCTACGACAGAGAGATAACAAGTACAAGCCACGGGAATTTATCTGACAATAGCAACAGGTCTACCCATCATGAGTGGTGGCAGAGTGAGGTCCAAGAGTCGAGGGAGAGGTCCATCCCCATATGTGTAAAGATGGAGGTGGAGTAATATCCTACCTAACAGGTGACCAAAATTCCTTTGCAATTCTTAGATTCTTCCAAAATTGAATGAATTAAAAAAAAAATTTAAATATTACTTGATAGATTAAGATTAATAATAAAAACTGCATATAATTCCGTTACAAATAGATCAAATTTTTGTCATTCCAAAATTTACACAAACTTAACAATATGTTCAAATGTCACCTTTGATGATGATGAGTTATGCAGCAATTTAGTGATGAGCTTTCAGAATTCATCTCTGTAAGATTATTTATGCTTTATGAGTATATATTGTGGTGGGGAATGCATCTTTCTTCATATATGGTATTAAAAACTATAAGTTATATTATAATTTATAAATGAAGATAATAGATGAGAAGAGATAATCATAATATGTTATATGGCGCACAATTTTTTGATTTTCGGAGTTTTATAAGTTTAGTCTTAAAAATTATGTTTAGACTACTGATGCACATATTCCATTTTAAAGAATTTTTCCTAACACTAAGAAGCATTCTAGATAGTTTTTTATTGTAAAAAAAAAATAAAAAAAATAAAAAAAATAGCAAAACAAAAATAAATAAATAAATAAGATAAATGAAAAATAAAAAAACAAATAATATAAAAATTAAAAAAAAAATAAAAAAATTAATAAAAAATTTAAAAAGAAAAAATAAACAAATAAAAAAATGATAAATAGAAAAAAAAAAAACTTTATTATAAAAAACGTATAAAAAAAAAAATTATTAAGAAAAAAAAAAAAATAAATAATAAAAAAAAATAAAATAAAAAAAAAAAAAAAAAAAAAAATAGTAAAAAATATAAATAAAATAAATAAAGAAAAAATGAATTGAAGAAACAATAATAAAAAGAAAAAAAAATAATTATAAATAAAAAACAAAAAAGAAAAAAGTAATAAATAACAAGTAAATAAAAAAAATAAAATATTCGTCCCCCATCCTTTTACTTCCCTCCTCCACCCCCCCCCCCCCCCCCCCCCCTGCCCCCTGTATTACGTCCTCTCGCCCCACACTCCCCTCGGTTGCCCAGTAACGCACACCACCTCATACACACCTCCCTCCCCCACTCTCTGCCCCCCCCCCCCATCGCCCCCTCCCCTACCCCTCCGCTGCCGTTCCCCTTCTTTTCCCCCCCCTCTCCTACCCCCCCCCTTCTCCCCTGCCTCCCCCCCCATCACTCTCCTCTCTCCCCCCCTCTCTCCCTTCTGTCCAATACACATCACCGCGTTCACCGCTTCTGCCTCCCCATCTCTACCTCTAAGCACATAATACTGACGAATAAAACTCTTCCCCTTTCCCTCCCCCCCCCCCTTCCCCTCTCCCCCCTCCCCCCCCCCCCCTCCCCCCTGCCCCCCCCCCCCCTCCACTCTCTCCGCCTTCCTGTCTTCTCTCTCCCCTTTCCTCATCCCCGCCCCCTCCTCCCTCCCCCCCCCTCCTCCCCCCCCCCCCCCCTTCTCCTGCCCCCTCCCCTTCCCCCCTTCCCCCTTCTTTCCCCCCTCCGCTCTTCCTCTTTTTGATTTCCCTCCCCCCCCCCTCCCCCCGCCGCCCCCCCGCCCCGCGCCCCCTTCCTCCCCCCTTCCCCTTCTCCCCCCCCCACCATCAACCTGTCCCTGACTCCTTCCCTGTCCCCTTCCCCACCCCAACATAACCCCCCTCACGAACCCCACATAAAAGGCTACCGTACCAACAAACCCGTTTCAACCCCCAATGTAGTTGATTAAATTAGAACTGTGCTACGAAAAATAAACAAAATATAAAAAAATGATCAAACATAATCCACAATATATAAAAAATTAAAAAATGGGGAGGGATCAATATAATTTTATTGAAAAAGTTATAATAAAAAAATAAAGGAGTTTAAGTAGTTAAGGAAGCTAAAAAATCTATATTAAACAATATCAAAAAACATAAAAAAAGAATGACTTAAATCTACATAATAAAAGGTATAAAAAAAAAAAAAAATATAAACAAAAAAAAAAAAAAAGAAAATGAGAGTCTACTCCCTGACCTTCGTTATCCTTCCCCCTTTCCCCCCACTTCCCCATCCCCCTGTCTCGCCCCCCTCCCACCCCTCCCCCGCCTTCCCCCTTCCTCCCCTTCACATCCCTGCTTCCACCCCTTCCCCTCCCCCCCCCCCCCTCTTCTCCCTCCGTCCCCCCCTCCCCCTCGCCCGCCCTCTCCCCCTCCTTCCCTGCCTCCCCCGCTCCCCTCCGTTTCCCCTCCCCCCCCCCCCCCCCCCCCCTTCCCTCCTTTTCCCGCCCCTCCTCCCCCCCCCTCCCCCCCCTTTCCCCCTTTCTCCTCCCCCTCCCTCTTCTAAGCATATGCTCCCCCCCCCTCTACATTCACCTCCCACTATCTGTTTTCCCTTCGCTCCCTCCTCGTTCCCCCCCCCCCGCCTCCCCTTCCCCCCCCCTCCCCCCCCCTCCCCCGCTCTCCCCCCCTCTCTCCCCTCTGTCCTCTGCTACCCACACATCCTATGCCACCTTTTTCCCCCTCCCTTCCTCCCCTCTTCGACCCAACTCGCTTATTACCACAAAACTCCCAACTACCACTCCCACTTTGTCACGGTGAACTTCCCCCACTCCCCTGCTTCCCCCCCCCCCCCCCCCTCCTCCCTCCCCCTTCTTCCACTCCTCCCCGCCCCCCCCACCCCCCTCCCCTCCTTCCCCCGCCCCCCCCCTGCTCCCGCTTCCCCCTACTCCCCTCGTACCCCCCCCTCCTTCCCATTCCCCCATCCCCCCTCCCCCCCCTCCCCTCTCCTCCCTCCCCCTCCCTCCCCCCCCCCCCCCCCCCTCCCCTCCTCTCCCCCCTCCCCCCCCCCCCCTCCCCCCCTTCTGTCCTTTCCCCCCCACCATTCCCCCCCCCCCCCTCCGCCCCCCCCCCCCCTCCTCCTCACCTCCCCTTCCTCCCTTCCCCCCCCCCCCTTTTCGCTCCCCCCCTCGCCCTGCCTGCTCCGCCCTCCCCCTCGCCCCCCCTTGTTCCCCCCTCCCCCCCCCCCCCCCCCCCCCCCCCTCCCCCCACTCCCCCCTTCCCCGTCCTCCCCCCTACTCCCCACCTACTCCCGGCCGAACCCCCCTTATCCCTCCCCCTCTTGGCCCCCCACCCTCCCCCTCCCCCCCTCCAACCCATCCACCCTGTTACGCCTAACATCAATATACCTCCATCCCCCTCCCCCACGTCTCCCCCTAAACGAACACCACGCACATGCATAAATAATGCACCTCCACTGTTGCCGACCCAACCCATCAATCTAAAACTCTACTCAACATAAAAGACACCACAACTCATACCCCAAAAAACATAAAATAAAAAAAACAGTGTTTACTACAACAATCTAATCTAAAAACGACTGTTTTTTACACCAAAATTCATAGTCTATCAGGATTCGATACCAACAAGCATACACACAGCCAAAATTTATGTAATAAATTCTACTTCCCCCCCCTCTCCCGACTTCCCCTCCCCTCCCCCCCCCCTTCCCTCCCCCCTCTTCTTCCTCCCCTCCCCCCCCTCCTCCTCTTCCCTCCCCTTTCTTCCCCTCTCATCCACCCTATCCCTCCCCATCCACCTCACCCCGCCCCGCTTTTTCCTAAACAAACTACTCTTATCTACCTTTCACAACCCCCCTTCTCCACCATTTGTTTCTACCCCCCCACCACCTAAGCACGAAATCACCCCACCCTTCCTCCTACATTCATTTTTTAACTTTTCTTTTACTGACGAATCATTTTGTTGCTTCTTTGAAACTGTAAGCATACACCCATTATAGACCCTTTACGCAATCCTTCACACCACAAGGTTATAAAAAAATAATGACAAAAAATAAAAACTTGGTACTATATATATAACAACCACCGATAAAAACCCTGAAAAAACAGGCAATATAAATAAATATAAAAATAAAAATAGTGCAAACTATTAGCTTTTGAAAATATATAAAAATTAAAGTAAGAGCAATTTCAAAGTTTTGTGTAGCAGTTGGTTCTGATAAAATAAAAAAAAAAATAAACGAATAAAAAAACATAATTAAAATTTGAAAAGCAAAAGAAGGATATAAATAAAATTATATCAACTAAAGTAAAAATAGAAAAAAAAAAAAAAAATAAAAATAGTAAGCTTAAAAACTCCCCCTACTGCCATTTCACTCCCCCCTCCCTCTCCTTCCCCCCCCCTCCCTTCTACTTCCCCCCCTTGCTCCTCCGCCCCCTCCCTTGTCCTTCTCGTTCGCTAGCCGTTGTCGCATTCTTGTTCGCCTTTTGCGTCTTTGTGGTCCTCTCTCTAACTAGCTTTTGTGGGACTGCTTGGCTCTGTCCCTCGTCATTACTTTTCTTTCCTCTAAGGGACAGTTCAAGGAAGACAGATGTTGCACAAGGGAAGCGGGAATCCTTTTGGTCCCTAACCTATTTGCCGCAAAGCAGTCAAATCAGTCTGAATCATGGCCTACAATAGCAATATCATTAGAGATAGGATTTGACATGCTTAAAACTTCACCAGTGTATTAAATAGACGGATCTGCCCTATGAACTTTTATCAATTGTTTTACTGAATTAGGTTTTTTATTGGACCTACTTTTTTTTTTTTTTGTGATATCCTTGCAGATAAGAGATTTCTGACAAATGGATATCTGGAAGAAGAGATCAGCTGCATTCCTGGAATGCCTCCAGTGCGTATGAAAGATGTCCCCCGTTTCTTTTATGATGCTACCAATTATATGTTGCCAATTTGTTAGTGAAACTCTCGCTCGAGGCCGCCTGTCCGCTGCTTGTATTAATTAACACGTTTGAAGATGCTAGAGGGGCCAGGTAGATTGGAGGCTCTCCGGACAAGTACTTCCTGTTTACGGTATAGGTTCCGTCTGTTACTCGCTGTCACATGGCGGCGGAAGAAAGAATTATTATCAGTATGATTTCTGCCATTATATTTGGCTGAAGAGAAAAATTGTGTGAATGTTAGAGCTCAGAAGTCCTGGGTCTGCTGTGTCTTATGTATCCTTTGGGGATGCGTAACGGGTTATGTCTATATCAGTGAGTCTTGTTGGAGTTGCTGGGGTTTGTCAGCGCGCGAGCAGGCCCTTTCTTGGCGATTCGTCCAGACGCTCATTCATGGAGTCTTCTCTGTGCTGGCCTACGATACGATGTTTTGTTGGACACAAGTGTAATAGGGACAAGGTTTCTTTTAAGCTGGGCACGCTCAAATAGAAGTGCTTCCCATCCTTCTGTGGGTGTTTTTTAGCACCATGTGAGATGGATATTCCTAGCTTTAGAAGGTCATTTGTGCGATGGTGTGCCATGTTTGTTGTCCTTCTATGCGAGCATCAGATAAACAGGAGCATATGTGAGCCAGGTTTGGAAATTGGGATTTGCAATGGAATGATGTTGTGGGAGTAAGGATGGAGGTGTCAGAAGGTGAAGAGGCTGATTGATTGAAAAGAGGGAGGAAGAAGATGAGGAGGAGAATTCGCGAGCTCAGAGATGGTTCCATCCAGAGCATGAGCGAAGAGGATCTTCCTTACACAACTTGAGAAATTTTAGTGGAGATGGCAGGAAAAACAAGATTTAATTATTCATATATTTCACAGTTTTATTTGTCTAAATATCAGCGAATTGTAATGAGATTATGGTTGCTATGTATTTATTCTTTATATTCTTAATGGATTAGGATTGTGGACATAATTAATTCTCAATTAAAAAAAAAATAAGTGATTATATCCATTGTGATGTACATTTTAATGAGTAATTTCTCATAGATAAAACTAGCAATCACACGCAGAATAGTTGTTATAGAGAATAGAGGATGCAAACCTACCTATGATTAATAGGATTAATGAAGGAAAAAGACGGTTAGGAAATATTAGAGTGAAGGAAAAGTAAGTGATGTTGTAGGCGTTTTTTAGTGCTTCTGCAACTTTCCTTCCTCGTTTTATTCTAGCATGTTTTGGTTATTACCGTTGTTTTTTGTAGTACATGCTAGCTGTCCGTTTGGATTGGGTGTTTTTTGCTTTTTTTCTTCATTGGCTCTGTAGGTGGTGGGTTTTGTCCTGTCATCGTCATCCCGCCACATTCCTGCGGCTCGCCTATTTCAGTTCCACGTAAGGGCTAAGTCGTTTTCTTTCTTATTAAACTTAACTTTGTGGGTTTCGTTTAGATGCTGCAACATGCTTGAAAGTGCCAATTTGTGGTTTATATAATTCTTCAGATTTATTTTTTTCATGGATTTTGATACTACCCCAGCTGAAGACTGGATCACCACTACACGAGGGCAACAAACTGGCTGAAATATTTAGCCACATCCCACTTATTGGCTACGGATGAACCATGATGAACCCAGTGTAGCTTGTATATTCTATATATTTTTATCTAATGAATGATTTGAGCTAGTTTGCTAAGATCCATGGTGTGCAAGAGGTATGGGATAGAACAAGAGTACATCCTTCTGCAGAAGGATGTTATTAGTGGCCTCTTTGGATAGGGCCTTGTGGTGGTTTTCCTGGTCTCCACAGTCTTAACACAACCTTTAGTAAATGTTGATTGTTCACTCGCCTTCCTTGGTTTTTTGTATGCAAAGTATAGCTTATATTCTCTCTAAGTTGTATGCGAAATTGTTGGGGTACCGTCCGGGGCTAAAAAAAGCTCTATGCTGTGATATTTGTTTATTGGCGCCGGCAGCTACAAGGCTTGTTTGTAATGACATGATTAACATTAGTGGTAATTCATGGAGAGTCATGGCCTGGTCATGTAACAATAAATTTTAAATGGGATTTAATTGCATTCATATATGAGAAGCCTTCAACTGACAGATGAATTGACACGCAACAATTTGTTTGTGTTGTGGACTTGTGTATTCCAATGTTGACGGCACATTCATTTGGTATTTTTTATCCGGCGACAAGTATGGGCTTCTTCAGTTACATTCTGAGGTAGGACGTACACTTTTTTGGTAAAAGGTGCTCCATGTGGATTCGACTTTCTTTGCTTCAATTTTTATCATTTGGTTTTTCCCTAATCAAAAACTCGCTACTTGAGGGCAAGATCACTATATTATCGGTGTTGTAGTCTCGCCTGCGCCTAAACCCTGATCGAGGTCAGTCTTGCATCTTATTAATTGATTCTCTGCAAATTAAAAATGCTGAAAGATTTTGAACTTGATGCTAGGATTTTACAAGCTCAAAAGTTTCGTTACTTTATACTTCATTGACATAATGCAACTACACAATACTTGTTGAGTGTATTCTTATAATGGCTTGCGGTTCTTGATAATGTAATATGTGTAGTTTTTGCACATCCCCCATAAAAAGTTCTTCGGTGATATTTGAAGGTTGGAAGTTATTGAAAGTGGCCATGAATTTTCTGGTCGCAGTAGGCGAGTTTATGCAGAAAAAGAAGCACATTCCATTCATCCTATCTATAATCCTCAAGCAAAATAGCCTCTGCCGGCGGCATGTGATGCTCATCGGATGAGCTGCACATCCTATAATATTTTCATGTCCGTAGTTAGAGCGGTGTATATCAGTGATCAATGTCCTGTGACGTACAGGTGGGTCCATTCTGGCCACAACCTTCATCAACGATGTACTTCAGCAGACTTGACCTCCCGGAATTAAACTCGCGCATCTTTGGTTTGATCGGGTTCCTAGGTCATGGTTCAGTAAACAATGGATGAGCGCTGGTGGCTAATATATATTTATATATGACATCGACTAGATATGTAGTAGGAGAGGAACACAAAAGAATATGGTGCAGAGAGAGATTATAGAGATAACAATTCGAGGAGATACTGTAACAAGACAAAAAGAAACCAAAAAATACAAAGCTCATCTGCTGCGATTTGTTTAGATTTTTTATAAATGAAATCTAATATATATTTTTTTGTGATCCTGTTGTGTTCTTTTCCGCTGTCGCTGGTTGTTTTGGGGGCCAAGCTATAAATTGTTTCCAACAAACTCAACATTTCAGTGTTACTTCCTTCCCGCTTTTTTCGATATCATAAATAACTCGGTCCATGTTGCCCCTCTTTTACTTTACTACTTTCTTCTTCTCATCTCATAAATATGATAAAGGGTTATAGTTGTTTACAGATAAAGATATTTTTTAGGCACTGTGAGGCTATATTTTATAAGTGAAATCACTTTCAATGGACTCTATCATGTTGACATCTCCTCTCCCTTCCCTTCTCAATGCTAACTCTTTCATATTTGTTTGTTGTTGACGTTAATTACTGTAACCTATATCTTTGGTCATTATAGAATAATAAATTATGAACTTTCATGACCGATGGATTTTAATGTTGCTTGTTGGTGTAAACATAGTTACAAATATGGTGGGAATTCTATAAGAATTTCCTGATTTTTTTTCGATTTTTCAATTGATTGTATTAAACAGTGTATTTTCAAGTTTATTAAATAAATTAGTCATATAGAAAAAATCATAAACTCAAAAAATATAAAGCTCAAATCTTCTATGACTCTTACTTATTATTAGATTATTTATTATTAATTAGATGTACTACCTTTTATATTATTTACATCACTACATAGTTCACGTGGCACAATACTAGGTAAGGAGATTAAGCAGTAAAACTTGTAATTTTCTATTGATCGATAACACAATCTTCATATAGAACGATGTTTGAAATTATTAAAATATTATTTTTCAATATATGATTTGTCCAATTTTTTTTTTGTATAATTGTATTTTTTCTATAAACCTATTTTCTGTATCGCAAATTTAAGGTCGGCAGCTGTTTACTTCTTCGCGTGACGTAAAGTTCTACTCATTGGTGAATTAAACATTGCAGTAATGAATAGACCTCAATGTTTGTGCATGTTGGGCTTTTCTGCTTCAAGCCACATTAAGGCCCATGACATTATCACTTCACAAGATGTAGTAGATATCGACTATCCACTTTCGTTACACCTGAAATATTACAATAGAAAATTTCAAATCCCCGGATGGAGTAGGCTGTTATCCATATTTTGCACCTTGCAATGAAAGCTTAGGAGGTCGAAGCTATTGGTAGTTGATGGGGGATAAAATCTGAAAGTGCTTCTGCAATCTTCTGAGGAGGCTCACTATATTTGGCTCGGCTAAGAGTTGGTTCTTATACCTCACGGCTGAGCTGGAGCGTTGTGGGAGTGGGATCGCGTTGGGATGGTTAGTCTTATTTGTGGAGTCAACTGAGTCATAAGGTTGTATGGCGCTAGGATTAGATGGCCGTCCAATCCCCTGGGTTGACGGGCATGGGTTCAGACAGCGCACCAAGGTTGGGACGATCATCAATCTAGGATAAGAACGGTATAATGGACGGCCAGGTTGTAGCCGGTGGCTCATTGGTGCAATCTGGTAGGTCAGAGTTGGACGGGTATTATCCACCCTAGGTATGTACCTAGTTTAGACGGTCATCCATACCCTAGGTTGACGACATTGGAAGAATGTCCTACGATGGGCATGTTTAGATCGGTCATGGGAGGTATGGTTAGGTGGCAGCATAAACGAGGTAGGTGACATGTCTCTTCTACACGCATTGCCCATATAGTTGTATGGTCATAGATAGACGGATGTCCAACCCCACACAGGTTGGACGACTGCCCTAACGTAAAGGTGACGATCATCTTGGGCGGCTGGGCCACAGGTAGTGGGCCTAAAAGTTGATATGATCGTTCCAACCCTACACGGGTAGGTTGGAACGACATGAGGTAGATGGCCACTCACACATTATAAGGAGATATGGTTTGACGACGGCATCTAATTGGATATAAAGGTTGGATTACAAGTCGATCAGTTGTTTTCGTCTCTATCAAGGATTTGGACGACCTAACATGGATGGATGGATGCATCATGGCCTTAGGCAAAGTAGGTGGATAAATGACTATCTCAACAACCTATAGTTCATGAATATGACAGTCAGGTGTTGGAAATTTTGTGTTGCATGGCAACGCAATGATGATGATTGTGAACCAAAACGTCTAATTACAAAATCTAACTACAGGGAATACCTATCACTACGCCTCAGATTGAGAAGTAGATTAAAGTAATGAAATACATATTTACATTTACTTTACTCCTACAATTAGTAAATTTTTCCTCCTTGATGATTTGATTGGCCTCCTTTGATTTTCTTGTTGAATGGATGCTCATACTCTGACAAAGTTTGGCAACACGCTCCCTTGATCAAGGCTTGATTGAGCTCATATATTGCTAGAGATTGCTTGGATTGCTATAGAATTGTGGCACATTTATCTGCACATTTATAAGGTGGTGCTCTGTCATTGAGGGTGGGCACCTCTATTATAGTTGGAAGAGGTATAAAAATCAATGGCTAAGATCTATGGCCATGGTGGATTAGTCAATGGTTGAGATGTATGAGTGCGAGGATTATAAGACAAATTCTATATTTTGATGAGACTCATAAAATTCTATAGATATAGTGTATTTTTATTTGAATATTTAAAAAGGGAGGGAAGCATGAGAGGTTTCTGAATTAGAAGCCTCTGGATTTTTGGGGCTGCATTTAAAGTGGTGATTAGGTGAGTATTATTGTTTTGTGGCTGATTAGGATGGTGAGGGCTAAGCATATAATAGGTTAGGGCAGGTGGTAGGTGGTTGAATATTTTTACCCTTAGTGGAAGTATATATTTTATGACGTTATTTTATGTATAATGAAATATTACTCAATGTATTAATATTTCTACAGGGTATAAATGGGATTGGAGTATAATATGGAATCGATATGATAATGGTTGTATATAGTATAGATATTATTAATAATAATTATTGTTTTGTGATTGGGATGATATGTTATCATGGGATAGTGAATTATTTCTTAAAGAATATGTCGACTTATTTTACATGTCTACATTTGCCCAGTCACCACCCAACAAAAAAAAAAAAAAAAATATACACCTCTTGTAATTGTCATTGTGTATGGCAATGAAAATTTAAAGAAAAAGATAGAGAAGGTGTTGTGGATGGTGGTAGATGCCGCGCTTCCGAGGTTAGGTGAGAGTAAAGGCCCAGTCGGATATATCGGACACATCGAAAGAGAAAAGGCTTAACGTCAGTTGGTGAAGAGAGAAGAAGAGCGAGGTAGTTAATCTAGAGGAGTAAAGGAGGAAGGTTTAGAAAGGAGAAGAGTAGCGAATGGGGGGGCGAGTAACGTTAAGAGGGAAAAAATAAGTTAAGAATAAGAGGAAATATAATATAGAATAGGAGGAGTAGGAGAAAAAGGAAGAGTGAGAATTAAAGATAAGGGCCTCTTTGTTAATGATGTATGTGAGGCGGGGGGCTTTTTTGGAGTGGGTAATGTAGATGTTGGTATTCCGCTCGGCGAGTGAAGGGTGGTAATTAGGTTTGTGGGATGTGTAGGATGCCCCTATCAACAGTGTTATGACATGGGTGATTAAAAGATGTGGAATTCTAAGGATGCCCAGTCATGCTCATTAAAGATGTTGGATTTGGATTAATGATGGGGTAGATTGTAAAATATTGGCTTTGTATTGGATGTTGATGAGATGGTATCATGCTAAGGGAATGTTGTGGTGCATACTGTGTACATCAAATCACCATTAGCGGTTGTCATCAATGTGGCAAAAAGCAAGATGCACCACAATTAAAACCATGGATGTTTTTAATTGGCTAAATGACCTTCATCTCATATCATACAGGACCAATAAAGTGGCCTTTGTTCATCGAGCCAAGTGTTGAAGAAGAAGAAAAAGTGCCTTAATATCATTGGGTACGGAAATGTAAATACAGACAAGAAAGAAAACATATAAAAGAAAAGACAGACACATTGATTTTTTTAATAAAAAATTGGATTGTTCAAATTTTTTGGATTTTTTTTTGAATTTTTTGAATTTTTTTTCGATTTTTTGGATTTTTATTAATTTTTTTTGGATTTTTTGGATTTTTTTTTGAATTAAGGTGATAGAGGAGGAAATTTGGTGAAGGTAGGAAGAAACGGGAGGTAAACAGATACACAGGGTCAAAGAACAGGCTCTCAAAAGGTTTGGGGTCATCGTGGAGGGTATACAAGGGTTTCAGAGACCATGAGAGAGTCATTTTCACTGTGCACAGTTTGAAAAATAATTAGATACGCTAGAGATGGAACGAAAATGGTTCATGATAGTATCAAACCATCGCTCTGGATGCCTTGAGATAGTACATCCAGCGGGCTAGCAAGGCGAGATTGCTGAGTGAGTGATTTTATAATTGATTTTTTTGTATTATTTGCATTTTTCGAGCTTTTAGGTCATTTTGAGGTTAAAATCGTTGTTAGGCTTCACTTTAAGCTGACGCATCGTGCCATGAATGTCATGTGATGCTCTAAACTACGCCTGTATGTGTGTTTGGGGGTTGGAGGGGGTTATCGAAATGGCCGTTGTGGGTGGGCAGGTTATATTTTAGCACATTTATTATGGTTTTGCATGTATGGCCTAGTTTAGTTCTTATAAAGCAAATTGTAGCACATTGGTATGATTACAGGGTTGGGGTGAGGAATGACATGTTTAGTTTAGTTTGGAGATTTTAGGGGACGAGTTTTGGTATGTATAGGCGCATAGGTTTTAATGTGGCGTGCATATGATAAATGGTAGCACAATTTTATGGAAGTGGCGGTATGACCGTTTTAGCGTGTATAATAGATGGAGTGGTGCGTATGAGATTGTAGCCGTGCATATGGGTGGGTAGAAGTAGGCAGTGGGTAGGTTTAGCTGCGTATAGTGTATGAATGTGTCACGTTTAGGTAGGAATGGCTGCATATTGGTTTATAAATACACATTTATGAGTGATGTCAGAAAGAAGAAATAGGCATTGGAAGGGTGATAGAGAATGTTTTTGGAGAGTTAGATGCAAAGAATAACTGTTTCTTCTTGTGTGCATAACTATTGGTTATTATTGATCTAGTGGAGACACCATAGGTTAGCTATGGGCTTTAACAACTATCTGCTAGTAGATCGCATGTAGGATGGTGGAGGGGGCGGGATAAGGCATCGAATGTTACATGGTTGGGATTACTCGTTCCACATATGAGGATGTCTGTCATGGGGCGATAATCAGATCGGGCCTTGTTTATAGGCCTTTGGTGCGAGTGATGGAACTTTAGAGAGCGTGCATGCCTTCTGGTTGCCGATGACTAGATGACAATGACATTAGAGGTGTCTAGATCACATCTATCAGTTGCCATTTTGTGTGTTTTTTTGTTTCTTTTTTTTTCTTTTTGTTTTTTTTTGTTTTTTGTTTTTATGTAGAGGGTGAGCCGCATAGGTGTGGGGAAGTGTTGTAGGCTGAGGGATGTTTGATGTCTAATAACATGTGTAGAGGATCAGCATGGCGTGAGTTATGGGATGGAGGTTTGACCTGGGTTATATTATTAGGGAGGGTTGATTGAGTGGTTCCTTTACTACTATAATTCATTGATTAATGTATATTGTTTTTGGAAATGTGGGGGTAGGTTGTTTCACTAATTGGTTTGGTAGGAGCGTGCATGCTGATGTGGCAGAAGAGGAAATATTGTCCATGGTCCTAACAAATTGGCACCTCGATATATTCTAAGATTTACATACAGAGTGGTTATGGTGAGGAGGGAGAAGTAAGGTGTAGGGATCTACTAAGCTATGGAGTTATGATCATAGTAGTTGTTTGGTGCCGATCAAGATTAAAGAGAGTAGCGGTAGGTGGGTGGGGCTCTATTCTATGGTGGTGATTGACAATGGGAGATCGTGAGCATGCTGTGAGTGGGGAGATTATTGGTTATCCGAGCACGTGCAAATTTATGAGTACAAACCTGTGGATGTAACGGGAGGCCTATAACGGACAATATAGTTTTGGAGAGAGATTATACACGCATCTAGGGGAGGATCCTTGGTCTAGCTCAAGTTATTTGTGTTGTGTTCTATAAGCCATTATTAAAGTGGAGGCGGTACTTGACTAGTACATGGTATTGAATATGGTTTGGATTAGTATAAGTATAACCACAAGCTGCCATTCTTGTTTGCTCGGAGGCACGACATAAAAGAGGTAGACGGTTTGGGGTGCGGTGATTCCAGAGGTAGTATCTAGAGCCAGTTTGATGATGGTACATGTACGTTGGGTACGGGCAATTCCGAGTCATTGAGGATCAGGAGTAATGCGCATCATGAGTATGCAGAGTGTGGGTGGATATCAGGCTAATACGATTGATCACTGATCGAAGTAGGGGGTATGATTTTATTGCGATGGGCGATGATAGGTTTAGGGCAGAGGATTAACGTCGCCAGGGATAGGCATTAGTTTGTGTGTCAGCGCAGCTGCAACACCACAGGTACAAGAGGAGGCAATATAAGGGCACCATCTAGTGATCATATTTTGGGTGGCCCAATCATGACAACGACAGTAGTGTAGTCCCTAGTGACAGAACCTCAGAGAGGCATGATATAGATTGATGGAGATGGATGATACTATTAGTGGCCACTAGGCAAGGATAATGCCTTGCGTACACAGACACATAGGTGAAGGCCAGGTTTGGAAGATTGGGATTGCAATGAATGATGTTGTGGAGAGGAGGGAGGTGCAAGAAATGGTGAAGAGGCTGATGATTGGAAAAGAGGGAGAAGAGATGAGGAGGAGAATTCGCGAGCTCAGAGATGGTTCCATCAGAGCAGTCAGCGAAGGAGGATCTTCTTACAACAACTTGGAGAAAATTTTAGTGGAGATGGCAGGAAGAAACAAGATTTAATTATTTCATCATATTTCACAGTTTATATTGTCTTAAATCAGCAATTGTAAGTGAGATTATGGTATGCTATGTATTTATTCTTTATTATTATTAATGGATATAAGAATTGTGGACAATGAATTAATTCCAATTAAAAAAAAAAAAGTGATTTATATTCATTGTGATGTACAATTTTATGAGTAATTTCATATAAAACTAGCAATCACACCACAATAGTTGTTATAGAGAAAGAGAGGATGCAAACCAACTATATTAATGAGGATTAAATGAAAGGAAAAAGAGGGATAGGAAAATATAGAGTGAAGGAAAAGTAATTATGTTGTAGGCGTTTTTTTAGTGCTCTCAACTTTCCTCGTTTTAGTCAACATGTTTGGTTATTACGTTGTTTTTTGACAGGCACTGTTCCGTTGGATTTGGGTGTTTTTTTGCTTTTTTTCATTGGCTCTGTAGGTGGTGGGTTGTGCCTGTCATCGTTAGCCGCCCACATTCCTCGTCTCCTATTTCAGTTCCATCGTTTTCTTTCTTATTAACTTTGTGGGTTACGTTTAGATCCAACATGCTTGAAGTGCCAAATTTGTGGTTTATATATTTCTTCAGATTATTTTTTTCATGGATTTGATACACCCCAGCTGAAGAGCTGATCCCACTAACAAACGAGCAACAACTGCTGAAATATTTAGCCACCCAACTATTGCTACGGAGGAACCATGGTATGAACCTTGTAGCTGTAAATTCTATATATTTTTATCTAATGAATGATTTGAGCTTAGTTTGTCAAAGATCAATTGTGTGCAATAGGTATGGGATAGAACAAGAGTACATCCTTCTGCAGAAGGATGTTAAGTGGCCTCTTGGATGGCCAGTGGGTGGTTTTCCTGGTCCACAAGTACTAACACAACCTTTAGTAAATGTTGATTGTTCATGCATTCCATTGTTTTTTTGTATCAAATAGTATATCTTAATTCTCCTAAGTTGTACTATTGTGGTACCGGGGCAAAAAAAGCCTATGGACGTGATATTGTTTATGCCCACTACAAGGCTTGTTTGTATGCATGAATTAACATTAGTGGTATTCATGGAGAAGTCATGCCTGGTCAGGTAACAATAATTTTAAATGGATTTAATGCTATCATATTGAGAAGCCTTCAAATGACAGATTGAATTGACACTCAACAATTTGTTTTTTTGGAACAGTGGGAATTCCAAGTTGGACCATCATTTGGTATTTTATCTGGCGATCAAGTATGGGCTGCTCGTTACATTCTTGAGGTAGGACAAACTTTTTTGGTAAATAGGTCTCATGTTGGATGACTTCTCTTTGCTTCAATTTTTATCATTTGGTTTTTCCCTTACTCAATCGCTACTTTGAGTGCAGAGAATCACATAAATTATCGGTGTTGTAGTCTCCTTTGACCCTAAACCCATCGAGGTCAGTCTTGCATATTATTAATTATCTCATCAAATTTAAAAATGCTGAAAGATTTGTGAAACTTGATGGCTAGGATTTTACAAGCCAAAAGTTTCGTTACTTTAGACTTCATTGACAATAATGCACACCCAATACTGTTTGGAGTGTATTCTTTATAAATGCTTGCGGTCTTTATAAATGTAAAATGTGGTAGGTTTTCAACAATCCCCCAAAAAATTTCTTCGGGTGAATGTGAAGGTTGGGAAGTTAATTGAAATGGACATGATTTCGGGTCCAGGAGCGAGGTTTATGCCACACATTTCCATTCCATCTATATCCTCAACAAAATAGCCCTCGCGGATGTGATGCTCATGGAATGAGCCACATCCTATAATATTTTCATGTCCGTAGTTAGACGGGGTAGTATCAGTGATCAATGGTCCTTGACAGGACAGGTGGTAGCATTCTGCCACACTTCACAACGATGGACTTCAGCAGACTTGAGCCTCCCGGAATAAACTGCCATCTATGTTGGATTCGGGTCCAGGTCATGGGTCAGTAACAAATGGATGACTCATGGTGGCAATATATATTTATATATGACATCGACTAGATATAGTAGAGGAGAAGGAACACAAAGAATATGCAGAGAGGAGAATATAGAGAAACAATTCGAGGAGATACATTGTAAAAAGGAACAAAAGAAACAAAAAAATACAAAGCCGCAACTCTGAGATTTGTATAGATTTTTAAAAATTAAATCTAATATATATTTTTTTGTGATCTTGTTGTGTCTTTCCCTGTCCTGGTTGTTTTGGCACTATATTTTGCCAACAAAAACCAACAATTTCAGTGTCACTTCTCCCCCTTTTTCGATATCAAAATAAACTCGCCATGTTTCCCCTCTTTTACTTTAACCTACTTTTTCTTCTCATCTTCATAAATATGATAAAGGGTTATGTATGTTATAAAGATAAAGATATTTTTACACTGTGGAGGCATTATTTTATAAGTCGACAATTTCACTTCAATGGATCTCTAGCTGTTGACATTTCTCCTTCCCTTCCCTTCCAATCTAACCTTCCATATTTGTTTGTTGTTGACTTTAATTACTGTAACTATATCTTTGCATTATAAGAATAATAATTCTGAAACTTGCATGACCATGGAATTTTATTGTTGCTTGTTTGGTGATAAACATAGTTACCAAATATGGTGGAATTCATGAAAATATTCCTATTTTTTCGATTTTTCCAATTGATTGTATTAAACAGTGTATTTTTCAAGGTTTAAATAATTACAATATAGAAAAAATCAATAAAACTCAAAAAATATAAAGCTCAAATCCTAGACTCTTATTATTATTAGAATTATTTATTATTAATTAAATGTACACCTTTTAATATTTTATTACACACTACATAGTACACGTGGAGCACAAACAGGGTAAGATATTAAGTAGTAAAAACTGTAATTTTCTATTGACATACACAAATTCTTCATATAGAACTATGTTTAAAATTATTAAAATTATTATATTTTTCAAATATATTGATTTGTCCAATTTTTTTGTATTTATTGTATTTTTTCTATAAACCATTTTCTTTCCAAATTTAAGGTCCACTGTTTACTACTGTCCGTACGAAAGTTTCTACCTTGGTGATAAACATTGCAGTAATGAATAGACCTCATGTTGTAATGTTGGCTTTTCCTGCTCAAGGCCACATTAAGCCCATGACACACTTCACAAGAATGTAGTAAAGAATCGACATCACTTTCGTTAACACTGAATATATACAAGAGAAAATTTTCAAATCCGGATGGAGTAGCTGTTATCCATATTTTGCACCCTTGCAAAATGGAAAACTTAGGAGGTCGAAGCATTGGTAGTTGATGGGGAAAAAATGAAATGCTTCACAATCTTCTGGGTAGCTCACATTTTGGCTCGGCTGAGTTGGTCTTAACTCACGGCGAGCTGGAGCGTTGTGGTGAGTGGTCGAGTTGGTGGTTAGGCTTATTGTGGAGTCAACTGAGTTCAATAAGTTGTATGGCCTAGGTTAGATGGCCGTCCAACCCCCTGGGTTTGACGGCTGGGTTCGACAGCCAGGTTGGACGATCATTCAACCTAGGATAAACGAGTTATATGGACGCAAGGTTGGACGGGTGGCTCATTGGTGCAACTGGTAGGTCAGAGGTTGGACGGTTATCCAACCCTAGGTATGACACAGGTTAGACGGTCATCCAACCCCTAGGTTGGACGACATATGGAAGAAATGGTCATACGATGGACATGTTAGACGGTCATGAGGATGGTTAGGTGGCACATTAAACGGAGTAGGGTTGGACATCCATCCAACCCCCATTAGTTGTATGGTCAGAGATAGACGGATGTCCAACCCCACAAGGTTGGACGACCCACAACGTAAAGGTGACGATCATCAAATTGGGCGGCTGCCACAGGATGTATGGCCTAAAAGTTAGATGATCGTCCAACCCACAAGGTTGGACGACAATGAGGTTAGATGGCCTACTCACACATTATAAGGATTATGGTTTGACGACCATCTAATATGGATATAAAGGATGGATTACAAGTCGATCAGTTGTTTTCTCAAAGGATGTTGGACGACCAACATGGATGGATGGATCACATGCCAGGCAAAGGTAGGTGGATAAATGACATCTCAACAACCATATTTAATGAAGTATGACACATGTAGTTGAAAATTTGTGTTAGCATGCACAAATGATATGATTGTGAAACCAAACCAATACAAAATCTAACACACCTAATCAACTACCTCAGATTGAGAAAGATGAAAGGAATGGAAAACAATTTACATTTACTTACCTACAAGTAGAATTTTCCTCCCTTGATGATTTGATTTGCTCCTTTGATTTTCTTGTTGAATGGATGCTTCAAACTCTTGGACAAATTTTGGCAACACCTCCCATTGATCAAGGCTTGATTGAGCTCAATAGATTGCTATGAAGATTGCTTGGATTGCTATAGAATTGGGCAACATTTACTTGCAAATTTATAAGGTGCTTGTCATGGAGGGTGGCACCTCTATTTATAGTTGGAAGAGGTATAAATCAATGGCTAAGATCTTGCCATGGTGGATTAATTCAATGGTTGAGAATGGATGAGAGGCGAGGATTATAGAAAATTCTATATTTGATGAGAACTCTCTAAAATTCTATAGAATAGTGTATTTTTATTTGAATATTTAAAAAGGGAGGGAAGCATGGAGAGGTTTCTAGAATTAGAAGCCTCTGGATTTGGGGGCTCATTTAAGTGGTGATTAGGTGAGATTAATTGTATTTAGTGGAGTGATTAGATGGTGAGGCTAAGCATATAATAGGTATAGGGCAGGTGGTAGGTGGGTGAATATTTTTAAATTAGTGGAAAATAGTTTATGAAGGTTATTTAGTGTAATAAATGAAATATTAATAATGTATTAATATTTCTAAGGGTATAAATGGGATATGTATAATATGGAATGATTGGAATATGGTTGTATATAGTATAATAATTAATTAAATTAATAATTAATTGTTTGTGATGGGGATGAATGGTTATCATGGGATAAGTGAATTATTTTTCTTAAAAGAATATGTCGACATTTTACATGTCTACATTTTGCCCCTCTTTGAAGTGTCATTGTGTAGCAATGAAAATTTAAAGAAGAAAGAAGAGAAGGTGTTGTGGATGGTGGTATGATGCCCCCTCGAGAGGTTAGGTGAGGAGTAACCAGTCGGATAACCACTCGAAAAGAGAAAAGGCTTAACGTAGTTGGTGAAGAGAGAAGAAGAGCGGAGGTAGAAGGCTAGAGGAGAGGAGAGAAGGTTAGAAGAGGAAGAAGAGCGAAGGGAGAGAAAGAAGAGGGAAAAAATAAGTAGAAGAATAAGAGGAAAATAAGAAATATAGAATAAGAGGAAGTTAGGAGAAAGAGAGGAGAATTAAGAGATAAGGCATTTGTTAATGATGTATGATGAGGGGGGGATTTTTGGAGTGGGTAATGTAGATTTTGGGATTCCCCAGTGAAGGGTGGTAATTAGGTTGTGGAGATGTGAGGATGCCCCAATCAAAGGTGTATGACATGGGTGATTAAAAGATGTGGGATTCTAAGGATGCCCCAGTCATGGGTCATTAAAAGATGTTGGATTTGGATTAATGATGGGGTAGATTGGTAAAATATTGGTTGTATTGGATGTTGATGAGATGGTATGCATGCTAAGGGAATGTGTTGGCATACTGTGTACATCAAATCACCATTAGCGGTTGTCATCAATGTGGCAAAAAGCAAGATGCACCACAATATAAAAACCATGAGGGTCCTCATATGCTAAATGGACCTTATCCTCAAATCATAAAACAAATGCAAGTGGCCTCGTATCATCAACCGTGTAAAAAGAAGAAAAAGTGGTCTCATATCATTGGCCGAAATAAAATGTAGACAAACAAGAAACATGCAAGCATAGCGTTTTGTTGGTTAGGTGAATTTTGGGAATTTTTTAAGTTTCTTGATTTTTTTTTAGATTTTGAATTTTTTAGATTTTTTGAATTTTTTAGATATTTTTGAATGTTTTAGATTTTTTGAATTTGGGTGATAGAGGAGGAAATGTGGCGAGGGTAGAAAGAAACGGGACGGAAAACGGATACATGGGGTGAAAGAACGGGCTCTTGGAAGGTTGGGGGTCATCGCGAAGGGTATAAAAGGGTTTCGAGGACCATGAGAGGGTCATTTTTGCCGCGTGTAGTTTGAAAATGAGAGCTTGAGAGAGAGAAATGGAATATGAGAGGATTGCAGACAACCATGCATATGCCGTGAGAGAGTACCATCAGCCAAGGCGGGACTACGGGTGAGTGATTTTATAATTTATTTTGTGTTTTTCTAGGTTTTAAGGATGTTTTTAGGTCAAAATCATTGTTAGGTGCACTATTTAGCACGTACGGGCCCTAAAATGGCATGTACGAGAAGAACAGTGGTGCGTATAAGTGATTTTGGGTAGAGGGAAATGAAGTAGCGCGTTTATGAGGGGTAAGGGTTATAATTTAGCTATTTTGTTTTGTTCTGGCATGTATGGTGTGCAATAGTGCATATATAATAAATGGTAGCACATTTATTTGATCATGAGTGGGGTGTTAGGAGTGGCACATTTATTTTGTTTTAGTGCATATAGGGGGAGGTGTGGGTACATGTATTAGGACAAATGTTTAGTTGTAGCACGGTTATGATATATGGTAGCACGTTTTTAGGGAAGTGGCGGTATGACCGTTTTAGCGTGTATAATAGATGGAGTGGTGCGTATGAGATATAGTAGCGCATATGGGTGGGAAAGTAGCAGTGAGGTAGGTTTAGCTCGTATAGTGTATGAATGTGCGCGTTTAGGTTAGAATGGCGCATATGGGTTTATAAATAACACATTTATGAGGAAGGTAGAAAAGAAGAAATATGGCATTGGAAGGGTGATAGAGATGTTTTTGGGAGAGATTAGATGCAAAGAATAACCTGTTTCTTGTGTGCAACTAGTGTTATTATTGATCTAGTTGAGACACCATAGGTTAGCAGCTTTACAACATCTGCTAGTAGATGCCAATGTAGAGGTGGAGCAGGATAAGGCATCATTATTACATGTGTTGGGATTACTCCACATAGTGAGGATGTCTGTCATGCGATAAGATCGGGCCTTGTTGATAGCCTTGGCGGAGTGATGGAACTTAGAGACCAATACCTTCTGGTTGCCAATAGACTAGATGACAATGACATTAGAGGATGTCTATCACATCTATCAGTTGCCAGTAGAGGGTGAGCCAATAGTGTGGGAGAGTGTTGAGGCTGAGGGATAGTTTGAGGCTAATAACATATGTAGAGGATGCATCGTGAGATGGGATGAGGTTTGACCTTGGGTTATATTTTAGGGAGGGGTTGATTGAGTGGGTTCCTTTACTACTATATTCATTGATTAATTGTATATTGTTTTTGGATGGTGGGGGTAGGTGGTTCAACATTGGTTTGGTAGGAGTAGTGCATGCGATGTGGCAGTAAGAGACAATATTTACATGGTCTCTAACAAAATTGGCTCGATTATATCAAGATTTACACAGAGTGGCTTATGGTGAGGGAGGGAGTATAGGTGTAGGGATCTTACTAAAGCTATGGAGTTATGACCATATAGTTGTTGGGAGGCCGATCAAGATTAGAGAGTAGCGGTAGGTGGGTGAGCCATCTATTTATGGGTGGTGGATGACAAGGGGGAGACGTGAGCATCTGGGAGATTTGATTTGGTATCGACACCAAATTTATGAGTTACAACCTGGGGATGTAACATGGAGGCCATAACGACAATATGAGGTATGGGAGGGAGATTAACACCATCTAGGGAGGATCTGGTCACCATATTATTTGGTTGGTGTTCATCCATATAAAGTGGAGCGGTATTGACTAGACATGGTATTGAAATGGTTTGGAATTGTATAAGGTATACCAACAAGCTGCCACTTGTTTGCTCGGACGACATAAGAGGTAGAGGTTTGGGGTGCGGTGATTCCAGAGGTAGTAGCTAGAGCCAGTTTGGATGAGGTACAAGTGACTGTATGGGTACCATTACCAGTAGTTGAGGATCTAGGAGTAGCCTCAGAGTATGCAGAGTGGTGGGTGGATATAAGGCTAATACGATTGACACGACGAAGAGGGGGGATGAGGTTTATGCATGGGCGATGATAGGTTTACAGAGGATTACCCCAGGGATAGGCATTAGTTGTGCACCAACTGCAACCACAGGTACAAGAGGAGGCATAAAGGGCACCACTAGTGATCATTTTGGGTGGCCCATCATGACAACAACATGTAGTGTAGTCCCTAGTACAGAACCCAGAGAGGCCAGATATAGATGTGATGGAGATGGATGATACTATAGTGCCACTACAGATAATGCTTCGTACACAGACACATATGGTAAGGCCTTCAGGATCATGGGTGGGGGGAGATGGAGGAGGAGATGGTGATTTACAGGCACGTATAGAGATGTTGGAGAGAGAGGCTCAAGAACGAGCATCAGAGATAGCTGGCTTATGGGCACAAGATGCAGTGACGATGAGATATTTGCATGGATTTATAGTGGTGGTGGGGCAGAGGGAGAGGGATATTACATGGCTAGAGTCAAACATATCTATGTTGGAGTAGGAGGGAGACCGTGCGATATGACACCATGACATATATGATGCGGATCAGGAGCCATATAGGGCGAGATATAGAGCATTAGATGGATGAGAAAGGGGAGTGGTGCACAAAGTGATTCACGGGATGGGGGGACAATATAAACACTTAGCACCTCACGTATTTCAGGATAGATGGGGCCTCCTAGGACAATGTCACTACAACCATACCAAGCACTGATAGTAGAGACACGATATTATGAGGATATGGTGATGCATGACTGGTTGGATTATGTTCACTATGTGGATTATATAGATGGATAGAGGACATGTCAAGGATCGGGTCGGAGGCCTAGCTGATCCACAAATTTTGGGAGTATAGCCAGTATACAACAACCTCCTCCAACAGGGGAGGATATAGGAATCTCAACATAGTGTCGGTATATTTGTATATATTATTGTAGAAATGTTTTGAGGAAGACCTTGCATGGTCACTGTTTTGATATATGTACAAATGATCGATTATTTTGATGGCCCGTTATATACATGTTCTGTAAATTTTGATGATATATGAGTACGAGCTTTTGGATTTATCTAACTATGGATATATGTTTTATTATTTTGAGATGTTGATGATGTTGTTTGATGTCATGGAGTGTATATGTTATGGTGATTGGTCTTGATTTATATTGGGTTGTGGATGTGTAGTGATTAGGATCATGGTTTTATATGATATGTATTTTATGATGAAACAATTTATGTGTATAAATGATGTAATTTCATGTTTATTATGTATATGCTTATGTATCTTGATGTATGTAATGTTAACTGATGATGATGATATTGGTAATGGATGGTAAAAATGAGATCATATTTATTGTGTACTATTATTGTGATGGCATGGGAATATATGGATGTTTGAGTCGTGGTTTATTTTATTTTAAGGGTATGGATTAGAATGGTGGCTTTATATTTGAATGGATGGAAATAAAATGTGTGTATGTTATTAATGCAATAGATGGTATGTACAATGAATTGGGTATGAAATGTATTCAAAGTTTGTACAAATATTTACAATATAAGCATTACGTTGATCATGACAGAATGACAAAGAGAAAAGGAGAGTGATAGGGGACAATGAGCAATGGATGGGGATGGGTAGGAGGAGAGAAATGAATGCATAACAATCTTAGAAGGGTTACATTTCTTGGCACTTGTGTGAGAATTATAGAAATATATGTCCTAGGGGAGGAAGCATGAGTAATGCAACTTGATTTAGGATTGGGATAGATATTCCCAATCATGACAAATTTGATGCATTCTAGAGAGGATCAAAAGAAGTTTGGATGTAGATAGTGGATAGGATAGATTAGGACGGAAATTTTGGATAGGGATATGAGGGATATAAATAGGGTAGTGTGCCTCTAGTGTGCAAGTACCGAGGGTTATAGAGTGTTAATAGACAAATGATTGGATTGGATTTTACCATAGTGTCGGAATCCTATTTTCACCATGGTACTTGCCCAAGGTGCAACTGAAGTGGTTTTCACCATTGGATGGATTTTTTTATTTTTTTTAACATGGAGCGTTAGGCACTTAAGCATAGAAGCGGTGAAGATGCATGATGTTCATGGCCTCATCCAAATCATCTCCATCTAGAGTAACAAGCTTATAAGCACCTGAGCTGAATTTAGCGATGACGACATATGGTTTGAGCCAATTGGGTTTGAACTTACCCTTCTTTTTGTGATCAAAATTAGTGTTGCGTTGATTTTCCTTGAGGACTAGGTCACCGAATTCAAATTCGCGATCTTTTACGCATTTTCTATAATGGTGGAGAAGGTGGTTTTGATAGGATTTGAGGTGATCTAGGTCTTGGAGGAATTTCTTATTGAGGAGCATGAGTTATTGAAGGCAATGGATGCGGTAATCCTCATCATTGATGAGGTGTTGGAGAGAAACGTGTAGGGATGGGATTTTGATCTCTATGGGAAAAATTACTTCGGTACTAAAGACAACAGAATACAGAGTAGCATTGGTGGGAGTTTGGATGGATATGTGGTAGGCTCAGAAGATAAAATATATTTACATATGTCAATCATGTCATGCTTGATTGACTATTTTGCCAAGGATGTGCTTTAGTGTTTAGTGGATGCTTTGGATTGGCCATTGCCTTGTGGATAACAGGGGTGGAAAATTTAAGCTTGATATGGAATTGTTCACAGAGTTCGCGGATGTCTTGATTTTTGAAGGATTTTCCATTTTTCGTTATTAGTGTGGATGGGACATCGTAGCGGCAGATGATGTGGTTAAGGATGAATTTGGATATTTTATTGCCTTTGACATAAGTGAGTGGTATGGCTTCGACCCACTTTGTAAAGTATTCTGTAGCTGTGATGATGAATTTGTGACCATCAGACGAAGTGGGATTTAATTTTCCCATGAGATCTAGACCCTAGGTAGAAAAGGGCCATGGGGTTGTAATGAGTTGTAAGGCTTGTGATGGTGAGTGGATGAGGTTAGCATGCTTTTTATATGGGACACATTTATAGACATAGGAGCATGCATCTTTTTCCATGTTTGGCTAATAATATCTGGTACGCAGAAGATTTTTAGTGAGGGCTAGACCACTAGTGTGGGCACCACAAGTCCTTGCGTGAACTTCCTAGAGTGCTCATTTGGACTCTTGGGAATTTAAGAAATGTACCAGAGTTCCATCAAATCTTCTACGATGGAGGGTATCTCCAAGGATGGTGAAGCAGGAGGCCCGTTGGATGAATGATTTCCAATGGTTGTGAGGAAGATTAGGTGGAAGGGTATGGTCATGTAGGTAGGTGTAGATGTCATGGTACCAAGGGGAGTTAGGACCAACGATTTCACAAACCATCTCTGACTCAGGAGTATCATAAGCACGGATAGTTAATTTCTCAATAAGAAATTTTGAATTAGATGCTTCTAGAGGCATATTTAGTAGTGAGGTGATGATAGCCATAACATCCACTCATTTATTACTTCTGCGAGGTACTTGCTCAAATTGGATATGTTGAAAGTAGGCCTTAAAATTGTTAACCATTATTTTATAAGGAATCAATTTATCATCCTTGGTGGTGTATTCATCATTGACCTGTTTTAATGATTAGTTGTGAATCACCAAAGACATTGAGATGCATAATATTCCAATGAATAACCATTTTTAAACTAGCAAGGAGTGCTTCATATTCAACAATATTGTTAGTACAAGGAAAATAAATCCGGGAATCTTTAGGAATTAAGTCACCTTGGGGGTGATAAACAAGATACTTGCTCCTGAGCCATGATGCGTGAAGGAGCCATCAAAGTATAATGTCCATATATATGATTATATGACTATACATATGGATTCATCTGGGAACAATGTGCTGAGTGGCTACTATCAGAAATTGGAGCTTCTGCCAACTAGTCAGCTATTACTTATCCTTTGATAGCTTTCTGATTAACATATTCAATGTCAAATTTTCTTAGAAGCATGATTCATTTAGCCATTCATCCTGTGAGATCCGATTTGGAAAGTAGACATTTAAGTGGATCTAGTTTAGCTATAAGCTTAGTAGTATTATTAAGCATGCAATGCCACAAATTTTGATAGGCAAAGACCACAACAATACATGATTTTTCCATAGGGGTGTAGTTGAGAGCATATGTAATTAATGTTCAACTTAAATAATAGATGGTCGGTTCCTTTCCTTGACTATCATGTTGTGCTAGAAGGGTTCCCAAGGTGTGTTGGGTAGCTAATATATAAAGTAGAAGAGGTACTCCTGGAGTGGGAAGCACTAAAATAGGAGGATACATCAGATATTCCTTAATCTTATCAAAAGAAGCTTGACATTCCTCGTTCTCGTGAAATTTTGTGCCCTTTTTCAGTAGGTGGAATGGATGACATTTTTCAGCCAACTGTGATATGAATCTCTTGATAGCTTGAATCTTTCCCTGCAGGCTTCGTAACTACTTGAGATTATCAGGCGGAGGCATTTCAATTATATCTTTAACTTTATCTAGATCAATTTCAATTCCACGTCTGGAGACAATGCAACCTAATAGCTTGCCGGATGTGATGCTGAAAAAACATTTCTTCGGATTTAGACGTACTTTATATTCTCAAAACCATTCGAAGATTCCAATCATTCCATATTATACATATCCCATTTATATCCTTAGAAATATTAATACATTATTAATATTTCATTCGTTACACTAAATAACCTTCATTAACTATTTTCCACCAATTTAAAAATACTCACCCACCTACCACCTACCCTATACCTATTCTATGCCTAGCCTCTCCATCTAACCACTCCACTAAATACAATTAATATCACCTATTCACCACTTAAATGAGCCCCCAAATCTAGAGGCTTCTAATTCTAGAAACCTCTCCATTCTTCCCTCCCTTTTCAAATATTCAAATAAAAATACACTATTCTATTGAATTTTAAATTCAAGAGAGTTCTCATCAAATCTACCGACCCATATTATTAATGATATCTTGTGGTCTTGTGTTCTTTTTTGGGTAGTCCTTCCTAGCCAAAAAGGAGCTCATCATGATCAACCTGGTCTTCTACAATGCGCGCAACCTTCTTCAACGACTTTAGAGGTATTCCTCCTCATCTTTACCCTTAACTGTTTTATATGAAACATTGTGGTGAAATTTTTTGGCACACCTGGTGGTACCCTCATTTGTGGGTTCCTTTCTTTTCATATAGGTTCCATCTTATGTGTTTCCTTTCTAAATCATTATTCACTAAATCTTCTTCTTTGGTAATCTGCTCCTTCTTTCTAAGTGCTCTAAATGAAACACTTATTTTGGTGCATTTAAAAATAATCCTTCTTATTTTCTTCCAAGTTTTGCACTAGTGAAATTCATCCTTCATCCTATTCACTCTTGTTTACATAAAATATCGTATTTTGATTTGGGTTTAAAACACTTTCTTTTCATCCCTGTATGTTTGCATATTTAGCTCACATAGTTAAGTAGCAATCATACGTCAAAGGTCATGACAATTTTGTGATTAATTAATAAAGTGTAGTACAAATTTTTACACACACTCCCTTTGCCAAATCACTTCACAAAATCTACAAAATTCTTAAACATCCCCTTCCTAGAAGAAGTCGTCAAGGATTTAAAAACACATTGACAGTGGGCTCCGCTCGGTGTTCTAGCTAGTTTATCATATAAGAGCTCAGAACTCACTTACTGAAAGGTGTATCGAGGACTCCTTCGCCAAAAAAAAAACTTGAAACCATCCATAGATTGATTTCTAGGTACCTTCATTATCCAAACATTCTATTTCATTCACATTCAGTCTTAAGGCATACGCCAAACAACACTAAAAGCTATCCTAGGACAACATGTTTATTTAGGTTTTACTTCTTCGATTGTCACTTTCTTTCTTGTCTTCTACAATTTGAGTTGTGAGGATGTATTCACCACTTTTTCTTTCTTTTTCGCACTCAACAATCATAACTGGTCAATTCTAGTTTTTCTTGAGTGTGTTAAAACATATTTGTCTTACCCAACCTCTTATGGGGCTTCTTTTCATCAATTTTAACTAAAATAATATTAATTTATTCACTTCCCAGTTTTAATCAGTAAATGACATCGGTCCATTCATTGGCATCGATTCTTTCATCGTACTGACACTGGTTAAATGATTAGTATTGGTCTCTCTCTAATTTTTGATTCAATATATTCTTAAGATTGTCTTTATGTGTTTCTGATTCTTTCAATTGATAAATTTCTAAGTCTCTATCACCCTTAACAGATCCTAGAATACCCATTTTACACTTTTCTTACTCAAAAATATCAAATTCTTCACTTCCTCAGTTTTTATCAGTCACCAACATTGGTCTATCAACCGACATTGGTCTTTCTACCTAACTGGAACCAGTTAACTGACCGGTATCGATCAATGTTTTTTTAATTTTTGTCAGAAATAACAACTTATTTCCACCTTTTAGACTTCACCAAATCTTTGTTTCTGAGTTATGTCAGTTCTGTAGAGCCTACAATACCTATCTACCAGCTTTCTTATGGTTTGGACTCACCAACAGGCGTGAGCTTTTACCTTTCATGTCAGTCGCATACTGTTATCCGCTTCACCTTTGCTGTCATCTATTTCTTCATTAATGGACCCCAAATTTCTATAACTATACCTACATGTGATGAGGAATTCACTAAATTCTTCGATCACTATTTCATAAAATTACAACATTACCTTGCCCACACTTCTACCCACGACTCATCATGTCAGCCGTTGTTTGGTATGCCTACCTCCATGCCCCCTGCCATATCTACAAATGCTAATGTAGCATTACCTTCTCCCACGTTAATGATACCTACTGTACCCTTGACATCTAGTGCACCCTCGGTTTCTGTTGCACCTATGACATCTGTCACACCTGTGGCATCTGTCACACCTTTGACGTCTATTGCACCTTCAACGTTTGTCACTCCCCTGACCTTTGTCAGTGCCTCAAAACCCACCATATCCTCATCCACAACTCCTAGTATAGGAGTCCCCACATCATCAGTACCTATTACCTTGCAACCACAAGTTTTGTCTTCATCATATACCCCCTTTCAGAATTTGGTCCTTTCTATACCCCAAACTATTCCACCCATCTCTATGAGGGCCTTTACAAAAACTCCTCCTACCTACACCCCACCTATAACATCCACCTCATACCTCAAGTACATACCCACATCATCTATTCATGCCTATGTACCTACTTCTCATTTCCCATATTCAACACCACCATACATTGGTATGTCGTCTATGACCTATTCATCTCATCCACCCCTTTATACCATAGGGCGCTCCTCAATATAATCATACCATGGATATTATCAAGATGATGATGGATAAGATGCAAAACCTTGAGATATTCAATGGAAGAGATATTCAATTCTAGTGTGATAACTGGAATAGCCTCAACTTAAATGATAAATTTGGTTCAATCAAAGATATTCGAGAGAAAAATTATGGAACTAAGGTCAAAGACTACATTGAAATGTAGGGTAATAGAAAAAGATGGAAACAACTTAAGGTGGAAAGTGATGAGCTGAATCCCACAATCTCCTTATCACAAGTGCAGATGGAGTGCATAACCCTGAGTCAAATTGAAGCTAAGGATGAACTTGTGTGGAACAACTCAAGATATGGGGAATACATTGTCAAAGCTGGATACAATTCCTATTTTGAAAACATTTAGTGTGATTTCAAATAGAGTAGAATTTGGATGCCAGAGATAACTCCTAAAATCAATTTCTTCTTTTGGCTTGTTCTCAAAGGTAGAATACTCACAAATTACAACCTGATTAAGAGAGGACTTTATAATGCCAAAACATGTGTTGCCTATGTAAAAAATAGGTTGAGGATATCAAACATCTTTTTTTTCACTATGAGTATTCTTCAAAGATTTGGATTTATGTTTTTTTAGAATTCAATTTTTGTTGGATAGTGCCAAAGGAATTTGTTCAATTTTTGATATCAGTGGGATCCTCCTTTTGAACATTGTATTGTTTGGAGACTGTTGGAAACTGGTGATGCCCCATGTTATATGGAGAGTTTGGAAAGACAAAAATGACATAATTTTTAGAAATAACAGACAACCTTGCAAGAGAAGCTTTACTAAGATTGGTAATGCAATTAAAGACAATATCGAAAGATTTAAACCTCCCAAGAATAAGAAATATCTCGAAGATGAAGAATTTATTCTTACAAATTGGAAGATGGATATTGAAAATGATTAGAAATGAAGAAATCCAAATATTGATAGATCTCTAATCCATTGGATTCCTCCTCCCAAGATCTTGGTGTAAACTTAATTGTAACGGAGCCTCTAAGGGAAACCCAAGGGCTAGCTAGCTGGTGGAGGAATAATTTGAGATCATAAAGGCTATTTAGTTGTTACTTATGTTGGTAGAATGGGAAAATCAGACCAATCACTATGCAGAAGCTCTATCAACCTTATAGGGTCTAAGAATTTCTAGGGATTACAACATTCAAAACATCATTGTTGAAGGGGACTCTTTGAATATTATAAATCATCTTAATTATATATACACCTTACCAAGTTGGACTATCAAATATTTCATTCAAGAATCTATTAATATATGTCATGTCTTAAAAAATGTTAAAATTGATCATACCTTATAAAGAGGGAAATAAGGTAGCAGATACCTTAGCCAACTATGGAACTAATAATAATTTCACCACTTGGGATAATGAAAAAAACACCCCCATGGAAGTACAAAATGGTATTACCAAGGATAATTATGAGCATTCACATCTTAGATAGAATATCTCATGAGAATGTGTGGGAGTGGATGGATATGAAATATGGCACATGCGAGAGGGGTTACTCCAATTACCAACATAAAATCTCACATGGTTATCGGATTTCCAGCTGGATTCTCAAAAAACTGGTATAAGTAAGACAACAATTTACCTTTTCACAGGAGGTTTGCTGGTAGAGAGCATTAGCAGAAATATTAAAGGAAAAAATATGGGAGGAGCTCTCATGCCAATTAGAACCCAACTGCGATCCTACATGGAAGCATAACACAAAGCTAGGGAATTTGCTTCAAATGTGGGGTGTCTCCAAATTTATTGAGAAAATTCAAGGTCTATGATTAGCACATTTCAGTATGTTTTAACACATATTGGAAGGACAGGAAGTTTGAATATGGAGGGCAAAGGGGTGTTGATGAATGAGGAGCTGATTGGAAAGGTCATAGGTCTAGTCTTGGATGGCATTCTGTTCTTCAGCAAAAGTATTAACAAAAATGATGAAGCTAAGAAGTTTTTTGA
This sequence comes from Taxus chinensis, assembly GCA_019776745.2. NCBI lineage: Eukaryota > Viridiplantae > Streptophyta > Pinopsida > Cupressales > Taxaceae > Taxus > Taxus chinensis. The sequence continues at coordinate 2,804,321 of CM034156.1, read as the reverse complement.
GGCAAGAAATAAGATCATCTTTGTTACGGCCGACAATTCAGGTAAACTCCATTCTAGAACCTTTCGACGAAATCACTAAAATGATGGTGTGGTTTATATCCCTTGAAGTTTGTTACATTACTGTTCCCACCAAACACTTAGTTTTCATTAATCACTTTAAGAGAAATCTTGCTGTCTGTTTCCCGCACTACTTGCATAAATTTTATGGAATGATCCATTCTTGATTTTCAAAAACATTCTAGGGGCCATCCCCCTTCACCAGGGGCTCATCTTTCTGGCTTCACAAGAACTGCTCTCATCAATTTCCCCACCATTCTTGTTTCCCCTAGTTTCCAGCCCACTCCCTCACACAACACATCCACCCCCAACCCAACCAACTCTCCCATTATCAAGAATGTTAATGCTAAGAACCTTATACCCCATAGAGTGACCCCACCTACCTCTATTCATGTCCTCTTGAGTAACAAGGATATGGAAATGGTTCAAAATATATTACATATCAGTAATGTAAGGCATGATGAAAGCTTCCTAGCAGGAGAGGGACAATATTCTCCTTAGATTGGGAACAATGCTAGAAAATGAGGTTGAAAATATCAAGAAAGAGATACAGCAGCTAAACAAGCAAAAGGGAAAAAGAAAGATAAATGATGATACGGGTTTTGGCACTAATTAGACTGAAGAGATTTACAGAAAATTGAACTCTCTAGATAATAGATTGGGAAGAAATAAAGATAGACATGACCACACCATGGCCATATACAAAGAAATTAGTGAGTTTCTTGAACAACATTTCAGAAGCATCACATTGTTGAGTGGAGTCCTTAAGGATATTTGGGTCACTGAAAAGGAGAGAAATTGGGTCATATCAGAACTAAACGTTAATGACCCAACACATGTCACCACTTTGGCGCTATTTACCCCCATGCATACGATCAAATTAAGGATTGAAAGGGCCTCGAAGAAATAATACCTTCTGGGCAAACTGGAGGAGTTCAAGTTGTTGTTTTATTTCTGTTAGTTTGTTGTTTTTTTGTTGTTTAGTTGCAGTTATGTCCCTGTTTTGCTTTATATTAGTAGCTTATTTTTTGAATACTGTTGGACTTATCATAATATATGGATTCAAATCCTATTTTTATGCTTTTCTTGTTGATTTGTCTATTGATCCTTTGTTGTAACAGGGTATATTCCCTTCAAAACTATTTACCTTTAATAAAAAAAGATGATGATGGATAAGATGAAAACACTCGAGGCCTCCATTTCTAGATCTCATAATGTCCTCACTTATGATGAAATATGTAATGAGCCTATTCACCCCTCCATACCTATCCTCCCTTATCCTGTACAATGAGAATTACCCAATTTCAACTGTTTCAATAGTAAGGAAGACCCTCAAAAACATCTACGATCATTCAAACATGTTTGTTATTTGATCTCCTATAATGTTACCTTGCTCCTAATAAATTTTCCCATGTCATTGTCGGGACCTACCCTAGATTGGTATAGTACTTTGCCTAGGCACTTGATCTTATCTTTCAATCATTTGGCCCAAACCTTCCTCGAGCATTTCTCAATTAACATCACTAGTAAGGTTTCTATGATTTATCTTTATTCTATTCGCAAATACGAGGATGAATTTATTGCAGATTTTATCACACGTTGGCGGGGCCTTATCAATCAACTCAACTTCTAGATACCACAAGTAGATCTCATAGAGGTGTTCGCAAGGGCATGAACAAGACACATTTCCTTGACTCTCTAGGTTTAAATGTTTTGCATGTTTGACGAAGCATTCACTATTGCCCGAAAACTGGAGATTCATGCCCTTGAAGAGGAAAAAATTAAGTTGAATAATAAGAATGCTAACTTCAAATCAAACGACTCTTCTTCTAAACCATTGAACAACCATTCTAATAACCATTCCAAGGCCAAATGATCTTCCAATATGGTGATTTTGAAATCCATCCCCTCTCATCCGTATAATCAACCAAACCCACATGCTAACCTCTCTCTTGTTCAAAACTTTCAATCTAAATATGAATAGAGGGCTTACACTCCTATCGAAGAACCATATTATTCTATGTTGGAAAAGCTTTTAAAATGTTGATACATCACCCTTCCACCTATCAAACCAAACATTGGATTTAATCCTTCTCGCCTTACACCATCATGCTACAAAGAAAATAACTTCTGTAATTATCACCGAGTTAGGGGACATAGCAATGGAAATTGTAAAACCTTCAAAAATATTGTCAAAGGAATGCTAGATAATGGTGGTATCATCCTGGAAAACCCTAATTCTCTTGCCAATGCCAATATGGGTGTGTTTAAGAAACCATTTCCTAATCATACATCTTCATCAAACATGGCTTTAGGTACCTCTACTAGAGACGCCAATATACACGAGGTTCATTCCGTCTTCAATACAGTACATGTTCCAGCTAGCCAATTTCCTCTCGTAACATTTATTGAGGAAAATTTTGCATGAAATCCTCTACCCACAGAGGATCCTATCACACCTACTCCTCTATCCAAAAAGGAACCTACCAAACCTACTCCTCTACCCACGAAGGAACATAATCCTTTTGTTTCTCTACCTACCATAGAGCCTATCTTTCATGTTACTCTACCTAAGGAGGAACCTATCTCACCCATTCCTCTACCCAAGGAGAAGCTAACCCTATCCACCTATCTACCTAAAGATGATTCCTTTATGGGTAGGTGCTGTAGGTTCCTCTATGGATAGAGGAGTAGGTGTTTTAGGTTCCTATGTGGATAGAGGAGTAGGTGTGGTAGGTTCCTCTGTGGATATCAATCTAAAAATGAGAATATCAGTAAAAATGAAATATTTAAAAAATATAAAGCTAACGTTGACTTTCTCCTCGGAACTTTTGATCATTACACCATCCAAGCCATCCCAAAATCTTCTAATAGGTCTACAAATACAATGGCCTCTTTAGGATCCCTCATCCCATTAGAATCAGAAGAGTCAAAAGACAACTATAAAGTATTTGTTGTTGTTCAATGATTAGACCATATTTCACATCAAAATGAAATTCCTCCTATAAATATCGTTGATGATAATCCAACTGATTTATGGTATACTCAGATATATGACTATCTCACTAAATCCAAAATTCCATATGATTTACCACATAACTCTAAACAGTCATTTCTTCAGCATGTTACACACTTTGTTATTATAGGTGGTATTCTTTACAAAAGTAGTGTTGATGACATCTTACTAAGATTCCTTAAGTCACATGAATCGATCAAAGCCATTGAAGAAGTCCATGATGGTATTTGTGGAGGTCATTTTAGAAGATATTCCATCGCTAAATGTGTTATACGACTAGGTTATTACTGGCCCACTATGACCAAGGATTTTTGTGAGTACATTAAGAAATGTGTGAAATTTTAAATTCATTCAGATCTGATCCATGTCCCCAGTCAAGTATTACAACTTGCTCATAACCTATGGACTTTCTTCCAATGGGGATTAGACCTCATTGTTGCTATCTGGGAACCCCAAGTCATCATCAACAAGATGAACCTGAACTATTACATAGGCTTGAGAGAGTGCACTAAATGTATTGAAGAAATGCTTCTTAACTTCAGCTTAGTCAGGTATAATTATCAAATTCAAATATCTTGTAGCAAACATTATCCATCTTGCTTTCGGCATCACACTGATGGGTTAGGCTTATTTACAATATTGCTCATTAGAGCCTTATGGCCTATGTCTACAGCTATGGGGATTTCTGACCTCGTAGGGGCAAGTCAATTTCTAAACTTCTTTTACAACAAAATCATTCTATTAGCTAGAGCCACTGAATCAGTTACACTATAATTTTTCTCAACACCAATCTAGCACTATGATAATTCTTCACTGGGAACTCCTCGTGCTATGATTATTTCACTATATGCACAACTTTATAGTTTGGTGGATCGGAATCTAGAAACACAACAAACATAACAAAGAATACCATAGACTATGATTTTAAGAAGGAATGATGATAAAAAACTATCAGTGTAAACCTTTACTAATCTCAACATGAACTTGTTATCAACATACTCATCCTCATGAAAATGGTACAGGCTCAAGCCTATAATAAAAAACTTCAACTAGATCCTTATGAAAACAATAACTGATGCATGAAGAAACTTCACAATCTACAAATCTCGTTAATGGCTTTATTTGACACACCTTCAAAATGATGGCTTCCTTTACACACTTACTTAGGAGCAATACCCTATTCACTACTTCCTTCTATGGCTCCGAATCCAGGGGGGTGGCCTCTTTATTTATAGGAATTCAGGCTTACTTCACCCTATCTCTCAAGGACTTTATCCCCGATGAAGAAATCTCTTCCAGATCATTTATGCACAACTTGAACTGTTAGATGAGGCTTATCAAAATGTGTGATGGCCCTTGATCATCATCACATGGGTATCCAGAACGCTTTTTAGACTTCATATAACAAACATGTCAGATACATGACTTTAAATTCAGTGATCTTGAACTTAAAGAAAATCAAAATGTCACTCAATTAGAATGGAGTAAACTTGGAAAGTTTTCCCCCAATTGGATCGGTCCATACATCATTACTCACAAGTCCGTAATCATGTAGCATACCATCTCACTTCTCTTGATGGTGATCCTAAAGCAAAACCTTGGACATTCCTTACACATTACCGGACCACTCCTATTGACTAAATATTTACATTTTACATGACATTCCTATTATATCTTATGACTCCATTAAAACCGTACATCATACCATAATTGGCGGCACCGTTACTGAGTGTGTGCCGTTATCTGTCATTATCCTGGAACACCACTACTAGATTATCACCATGGATCTATTCATCACATCCTATTCTCTAATATATACAGTCCCTATTTAGTAGGAACCCCATAATCAATACATCAATTACCCTTGTACCAGTTAAAAGGGAACATAATAGGGGGTACGAATGTGTAGATCGTATATGCACCATTTCCCCTCCTCGAAACAATCTATTAGGGATTTAGAGTGTGTGGTTATCTGTCATTATCCTAAAACACACCTTGAAAGATGATCACCATGGATCTATTCATCACATCTTTCTCTAAAGATAAGGTTTCCTATTTAGTACCAACCCTATAAACTCTTAACGCATACAAATAACTGTTATACCACTCTAAAAGTGGAACCTATTATGTGCATTACGAACTTTGTAGATCGTATATGCACGATGTCTTCTCCTCGAAACAATCTATTAGGGATCTTTCTCTCTCAGCTAAATTACAAAATGAAGTTAAAAATGAAATGTAATGAATACATGTCTCTAAAGACCTTTTTATTTCAATTGCAAACAGTAGATTGATTATCATATGTAATTGGGACAACTATCCATAATAGAATGATACTTATAATAGGTTGACTGATCCGTAAGGAAGATCAAGTGATTTTGTGGACCATACCCTCGACAGGATGGCTCCCCTCTAGAGTAACAGGGGTACCTCACATACCATTAACCTTGCGATCTCAGCAAAAGGCCCTGGAACAGACAGCAAGTTTGATACCAGCCGTCACAGGAAGGTTTCCCAGATTGATCCCCCTTCATCTTATAGCAAACTTCTCAGCCTCCACCTCAATTTGTCCACGAAATGCAAAGTTCAAGAATTTGGAATCTCGTCTAGATTGAGCCCAGTGACCTGGACAATAGGGAGAATCCTCTGATATCTCAACTCATTGATATTATGCTATACTCAACCACCCTTTCATGTCCTCCATCCCTGAAGCAATCATTTAATCCCAGAGATCCTGATCCAAGTACCTTGTGTATTTTTTCAGTGATAAGTCATCGTTAGACCCCCTTTTTGTAGATAGGTTCCAAGTGTAACTGTATTCAACTTTCCAAAACCTGGAGTGTATGAGTGGGCTCAAAATCTTGCATAGTGTGACGATCCCCCCATATTTATCCTGTGATATTACCTCTTCCCGCAACGGTAAAAATTTGAAAAAATATACGAATCATCCTCATCTCTTCTAATTTGAAGCCCTGTGTTCCAATCGTGTGAAGATCATGTAATATATTCAGTCTATCACTTTGCACATTCAAATTAACCGCTCCTTAGCATCCGCCCTATACACTATTAATGATGATGCATCCAAGTCGTGCAAATATTTGATGATAGATCATAAAACTTGGTCATCATCATCATATATATATATATATATATATATATATCAATTTAATCCATATACATCAATATCAATTATTTGCTCACAGACTATCAATTCCAAGTATTTAAAAAAAAAAGCTAAATTACGACATATCAATTCCAATTATTTTCACTCATGGAGGACTGCGGGTTTGAAGCTCATGGAGGACTGTGGGGGGGTTTTGAGAGTGTGGTTTCAACATCACTTTGGTTGTTGAATGTGTATCAAGAGGCTGCGAACAAGATGATAAGGTGTCACTGTTAATAGAGGGATAACCGGCTAAAGGTGTTAGTATTGAATCTACAACCTGGGCTGATATTGTTAAGGTACATCCTAAAAAAAATGTGGGTCCTCACTTTCTCCTACATGTGGATTGAATATTTTTAAAGGTACAAAAGATAATGAGGGGGTGACCCACATACAATTGCCTGACGGATGTATGCATAGAGCTCTTGAGAAAACTAATCTAGCCCTAATTGGAAAGTTTTTGGGATCAAGACCCAATGTAGATATTATAAGAAAATGGGCCATACGTCAAATGGAAACCAAAAGGGTATTTTATTATCACCACCATGGCCAAGGGATTTTTTCCTAGCCTGATTTAATCTACAAGCTGATGTGGACTCTGTCTTATTGGGTGGTCGTTGGTGTATTGGCAATATGGGGTCTTTTTCTAAAAAAATGGTATCCCAGGTTTAATCCAAATAATGAGAACATTCATGCCATACCCATTTGGTGTAGACTCCCAGGGCTTCCCTTGCATCTATGGGATGATGAGATCCTTCTTCATATAGCTAAATTGATCGGTTCACTAGTCGGGTTAGACATGAACCTACAAAAAATAGATCCAGACTTGCCTTTGCTAGGTTCTATGTCTCATCTGAAATGGATTAGGAGCTGCCTTGAACACATTATTCTACAGTCCAAAATTGGGGCATGGAAACAACCAATAGAATATGAATCTTTCCAGCTAAGATGTAACAAATGTCATAAATTAGGGCATTTTTCCGGCAAATGTTCTGAGAAGAATGAAGCAACAGCTGGAAAAACCCTTGGATCATTCTAAAGCAGCAAGGGCAGAAGACAGATGGATGAGGATGATAAAGTATCTTTAACTGAAGAACAAAACCAGACATGTAAGAGATCACTGTATGCAGACAAACCTAAGAATAAAGGACCGAAAAAAGGCTTTAAAGATCATAGTAAAGAGGCCACCGGTTTATATGAAACTATGGAGACCCAAAATTCACCAATTGGAAAAGCATGATGAAGCCCAAAAGGAAAAAGATCCTGAACCGACAAAGGGTGAAGAAAGCTAAGAGGGAAATGGAAGTGGATAAAATAATGATACTTGAGAAAATCAAATCCTGGTAAAGCTGAACATGGAAGTTGATGAAGAAAATGAAAAAGTATATATTCATCTAACCACTTCTACGGAAGAAGAGATGGAAAAAATTACTCCTTTTCCTCATCAAGAACTGATAACTAAGAACAGCTCTCTGGAGCTGCACAAGATGAGACAAGGAAAATCCAAAGATGTTCTGGAATCCATAGCAAGAGATCTAAACCAGGATAAAAAGTTTGCCGATATGGAGGAGCTCACTCCTAAAATAGCTCAACATCTTGATTTTGATAAAGGAAAAGAGGAAGGGGAAATTACTCCTACTATAAATAAAATTCTGTCGGCATGTGATAAATATGGATTCATCATAGTGAGAAGTAAGAAACGAGGACTAAAAGGACTTGAAGAAATTTCAGAATCGCTCTATAGTGATAAAAAGAAATAGATTGGGAAGCTTCCACCTCAAGAATTGCAAGGGCTACTGCCAAGAGAACTGTAAATATTGGAGTCACTTATAGAAAAGGCAAACTATCCAAGAGAGAAGTAAGGAAAAAAGAGACTGAGAAAGAAATTGTAGATGATACTCAAAGGCTTTTGAACCATCCGGAAACTACATCCCAAAATTTTTTTAATGAAGGTTATTTCTTGGAATGTTAGAGGACTCAATGGGGGAGCTAAAAAAAGATTGATTAAGGAAATCAAAAGATCAAGCAGGCCCAACATCCTTCTAATTCAAGAAACGAAAAATGAAAACTAAAGCTGTTGAAGATTGCAAAAGGTCTTTCTGGGAGAATGCTGCCTTTGCTGTTGCTGATTCTCAAGGAGCTTTTGGAGGATTAGCGGTCTTCTGGGACACTAAAAATGTTCATGGTAATGTGCTTTCATCCTCCCAAAATCATTTAGCTATAATTTTTAAAATCCTTGAGAATAATTCTAGTTGGATTCTCTCCAATATTTATGCCCCTAACACTGCTGGTGGTAGAAGAAATATGTGGAAAGAGATAGTATTGTTTCAAAATAACTTTGAGGATACGAAATGGTTGATAATGGAGGACTTTAACACTCCTTTAAATCTAGGGGAAAAATTTGGAGGGAACTCTGATTTCTCTACCAGGATGGAAGATTTTGCCAGCTTCATATCGACTCTTAGCCTTATGGACATTGAAATTCATGGTAAACCAATACACCTGGTCTAACAGAAGAATTGGGGAAATCTGATTTAGGTTAGATTGGATAGAGCTCTCATTTTTGCTAACTGGATCTAAGATCAGAATTTTTATCTCTCCTCTCTTCCCAGAACGGGTTCATACCACAATCCTATTGCCCTTAATTTCTTCAATTGGTCAAAACATTTCAACTGCAATTTTAAATTCGAAAAGATGTGGCTTGAACATGAGGAAATTCTTGACAGAATTAAAGAGTGGTGGACTTGGGAAGGGATTGGAACTGCTCAATTTAGACTTCTTTAAAACTTAAAAAATGTGAAACAAAAGGTTAGAATATGGAATAAAGAGGTTTTTGGTAATATTTTTGAAAAAAAGAAAGAGCTTAAACAACAACTGGAAGATTTTGAGCTTAAAGTCTCAATGAAATGTATGACCTTTGAGGATCATCAAAAGGAAAAAAATCTTCTCTCTGACCTGCATAATATCAACACCTATGAGGAAACCTTTTGGAGAATGAAATCTAGAGCTCTCTGGCTAAAGGCAGGAGATAGAAATATAAAATAATTTCATATGACAACCCTCAAGCATAGGGCTTGTAACATAATTATTGAAGTTTCCAAGGGAAATGGTACCATTACTACGGATTATGAGGACATCAAAATTGAAGCCCTCAAATTTTACAAGAATATGCTCACAGAGAACAATTCCTACAATGAGCAAGTGGCCTCCTTTCTCTTAAATCCATTCCTAATAATTTGCTGCCTGAAGAGATATTTAAGAGCCTTTCCAAAACAATCACCATTGAGGAGTTGAAAAAAGTTGTTTTTTCTCTGGAAGGGGATAAGGCTCCGGGCCTTGATGGTTTCTCTATAAAATTCTTCCAAAGATGTTGGGAAATTTTCTCCGAAGATCTGTTGAAAGCAGTAAATGAATTCTATATAATTGGAAATCTAATAAAAGAGTTAAAATAATACACATATTGTGCTTGCACCTAAGAAGCTAGATGCAAAGGATTTCAAGGATTTTTGGCCAATCAGTTTGGTTAATGTAGTCTATAGGATCTTCACAAAGATTTTAACCACTAGAATGCAACCTCTTCTAGTGGAAATTATTTTCCAACAGCAGAGCGGATTCATACAAGGTAGAATTATCTAGGATGGAGTTATTATGGTTCATGAAACAATTCATTCAATGGATAAAAGTTAAAAAGCCGGGATGGCTATCAAGTTAGACATGCATAAGGCATTTGACAGAGTCTCCTGGAAATTCATGGATGAGGTTTTATCCAAGTTTGGGGTTTCAAAATAAATTCAGAAAAATTATCCAATCTTGCATATCCTCTTCTAGATTCTCAGTGGTTGTCAATGAATAACCAGTTGGTTTTTTTCCTAGCACTAGAGGAATTCGCCAAGGGGACCCCATATCCCCTTTGCTGTTCATCATAATGGTTGATAGTTTAAGCCGATCTATTTCAAAATCTATTCATATTGGTATGCTAAAGGGTTTTCAACCTACTTCTGGCAATCAGGTTTCCTCTCACCAGTAGTTTTCTGATGACACTATATTGCTTCTGATGGCCTTAATAATTGAAGCTAAGGCTATCAAAACTATTCTGAGATTTTATGAGGAAGCCTCGAGACAGAAAGTAAACTTTGACAAAAACTGAGTCTAATTTTTCAACACTCCTATTGAAAGGGAAAAGAAAGATTGCTCTCATTCTTGGCTGTACAATTAACTCCCTTCCAGCTACTTATCTAGGACTCCCTATGAGCACTAGTAAGGTTTTATAATGAGGTTTGGAATGATCTACTTAAGAGATTTCAAAAAAAACTTACTGGTTAGAAAGGTGCTTTACTTTCAAGTGCTGGAAAATGTTTATTGATAAAAAGCACTCTTCAGAACTTACCTATTTATATCATGTCGATGTTCAGCATTCCAGCATCAGTGGTGAATAGCATTGAGGAAAAATCCAAAAGAACTTTTTATGGCATGGCACAGAAGACAGATTTAGGTACCATTTAGTAGCTTAGGAGCAAGTTTGTAAGCCAAAGCGGATTGGGGGTTTAGGCATCAAAGATATCCGAAATATAAATGTTGCTCTAATTGCAAAGTTGGGTTGGAGGCTTATAAAAGATCAGAAGCCATGGACCAATTTGATCAAAATAAAATACCTTTCCAATTAGAACATGAATTCCTTTCTTTTTTATTAGGTGCTTCTGAATGGACCAATTTTTTGTAATAATCTTCTCCACATCAGGCATATTCTCTCCCATGGATGTAGCTAGAAGCTTGGAGATGGACACAACATTGATTTTTGGAATGACAATTGGTCAGACATTAACTGGATTTCCTCTTATGGACACATTAAAGATAGCCTAATTAGAAATTATGGGAAGAAAGTATAGGACTATATTGAGGTGGTTGACAACAAAAGGAAATGGACACAGATCAACGTAGATGAGGATAATATGTATTTTGTTGTATCATCCATGTAGAGTCATCTCTCCCTAATACATATCATTCCTCAAAACCATAAGGATGAACTTATTTGGAAAGATTCCTTTGATGGAGAGTACTCGGTTAAATCTGGCTACAATTCTTTTTTTGCCTCTATTGAAAGTGAAATTGAATGGCATAAGTTGTGGATGCCCGAGCTAATGCTATGTACCTTGGGATATAATATTATAATGTATATGGGTTGATGGAGATGCCGACATGTGGCACACATCCCCTTAGTTATATGTATGGGTTCACATGGGATATAATGTTATGATGTATATGTATTGATGGAGATGCCGACATATGGCACACATCCCCTTATCTTATTATATCATTAATTTATGATTTATTATTCTTAGGAGGTCAGCCTCAATATTGTCCATAGGTTAGAATGGTATATATAGGGGTTAGAAGGTTGTAGTTAATGAGCATATTGAGTATTGAAGTGTTATTGTATGGTTTGAAGGTTACCCCCTCGAAGTGGTATTGGAGGTTGCCCCCTCAAAGTGGCAAAGCTATTATATGAGCATATTGTCATAATTTATCTATATTTTGGGTGTTCTCTCATATTATTTTGCTGTATATGTTCTGATTTAAACAAGTAATATCCTTACAAGTGGTATCAGAGTAGTGATTCGGGTAATTTGTGGGATGAAACCCTAATGTTGGTGATTCATCTATATCTGAAGATCAACTTGGAATTTTTCATATTTTTTTTGTGGAGAGTTGATACATAGTTAAAGTGATCTTCCCTCAAAATTTTAGAGTTTTAGAAGCTGTTTTGCAAAATTTGTGTCCGTTTTAGGGTTAAACCCCTAATTTTATGGTTTCATCTATATCTTCTGAATAATGATGAATTAGGAAATAATTTTTTTTGGGTCGATGGTATGATATTCAAAGGTGATACCATTGAAATTTAAAAAAAATTGGATCTATTTTGTCAGAGTTTTTTCATTTTTATTTTTTTTTCACTATTTTGCTCCACAAGCCTCAATTTGAGGAATTTTCCTAAATTTCTTACATTTTCGAAAACCTCTAAAAAATTAAATTGGGGTTTATGTTCTTTGATTTCTAATTTTTGGCAGACCTTTAGCAGAAAGGGTTAGAAAAAGTTTTGATCAAAAGGGTCTATTCCTAAAACCCTAGTTTTGTGGATCATGGAGATGGTAGCTTTTTTTGGAGATGGCAGATTTGATGCTAGAGAATGGTGGAACAAATTTAGGGACAAATTATCTAAACCATAAAATATTTGGTTATTCAAGTTGTGGATTAGTGGCCTTGCAAAAATTTACTTTTTTGAGTTAGAAAAGGAAAAGTCTAATTGGTCTTTGCAGGAACTGGAACAAGTTTTCATGGACAGATGGGCAACAAAAGAAGAAGAAGACGAAGCAGAAGAAGAAGAAGAAGAAGAAGAAAAAGAAAAAGAAGAAGAAGAAGAAGAAGAATCAGAAACAGAAGTAACATCAACAGAAGAAGAAGAAGAAGAAGAAGAAGAAGAAGAAGAATCAGAAACAGAAGCAACATCAACAGAAGAAGAAGAAGAAGAAGAAGAAGAAGAAGAAGATGTTGATGATGAAGCTGTTACATAGGATAGGATTTCATATGGGTGGTTGGATGATCGAGCTTGGCGACAAGTGTGCAATAATTTAAAGCACACTCATTATATGGCTTCTTCTTATGTTTCGGGGATGAAACATGTCAAAGAGGGAGGCAATGATATGTACCTTGCGATATAATATTATAATGTATATGGGTTGATGGAGATGCCGACATGTGGCACACATCCCCTTAGTTATATGTATGGGTTCACATGGGATATAATGTTATGATGTATATGTATTGATGGAGATGCCGACATGTGGCACACATCCCCTTATCTTATTATATCATTCATTTATGATTTATTATGCTTAGGAGGTCGGCCTCAGTATTGGCCATAGGTTAGAATGGTATATATATGGGTTAGAAGGTTGTAGTTAATAAGCATATTGAGTATTGAAGTGTTATTGTATGGTTTGGAGGTTGCCCCCTCAAAGTGGAAAGCTATTATATGAGCATATTGTCATCATTTATCTATATTTTGGTGTTCTCTCATGTTATTCTACTATATATGTTCTGATTTATACAAGTAATATCCTTACAAGTGGTATCAGAGCAGCGATTTCGGCCAAAATTAGGGCAAAAACCCTAATTTTTTGTAAGGCAGCGAACCCCTAGAGTAAATTTATTTTGGTGGCTTATCATTAAAGGCAAGATCCTCACTAATTAAAATATCATTAGGAAAGGATTTATCATGCCTAACAGATGCTGCATGTGTCAGGAGGAAGCATAAGACATCAAACACCTCTTTCTTCATTGTAAGTATACTTCCAAAATATGGCCTCTTATTTTTGAAAACTTCAATCAGGAATGGATCTTGCCCCATACTTGTCTACAGGCTTGGGAATAATGAAACTCTCCTTACAAGCACTATGTGGTGAGGAGATTATGGCAACTGGTTCTCCCTCACACCATATGGGGAGTCTGGAAAGCTAGAAATGATGTCATTTTTAGGAATACCAGAAAGATATGTAAAAAAGTTTACAAAGAAATTATCATTACAGTAAAAGACAACATTGAAAGATTTAAACCTCCTAAAATAAGACTTTACCCTGACGAAGAAGAGCACATTCTGGCTGCTTAGAACATTGGCACTGTTAGGAACAAGAATAACAGTAGCATTGATAGATCCACTGTCTGATGGATTCAGCCTCCTAGTACATGGCACAAGTTGAATTTTGATGGGGTCTCAAAAGCCAATCCTGGGGATTCTTGAGGAGGTGGATTGATTAGGGATCATAGAGGCTATTTTGTTGTTGCTTTTTCTAGAAAAATGGGTAGGCAAACCAATCACTACTCAGAAGCTTTAGCAGCGCTTTGGGGAATAAGGTTAGCTAGAGATTGTAATATTTCCAATATTATAATTGAGGGTGATTCGCTGAACATTATCAATTTGTTAAACCAAAAACAACCTCCAAGCTGGTCAATCAGGGACTTTATAACTGAAGCTATTGATATTTGCAAGAGTTTTGATAATTTTAAAATTAAGCATACCTACCGGGAAGGCAATAGTGTGGTAGATGGTTTGGAAAATATTGGGGTAAACAATACTTTGCAAACTTGGCTAAGGGGTGACACTCTTCCTACTAAAGTAAGTGATGACATCATCAAAGATATGCATGACTTGGAGCGTAATCATTAATAGATGTAGGGCAGATGCTAAGGAGTGGTTTATTAAATGCAAAGTGAGGATTAATGATTACAATTTTCTGTATGTTTTGGAGGTCTTCAAAAGCAGAGTAGAGGATGAATCAGATAGATTTCAAATTTTTACCATTGTGAGAAGTAGAAGCATCACAAGAAAAATGGGGGGACCACCTTGTAAGACTGAGCCCACCCATAATCCAGCATGGAAAAACAATACAGTTCTCTAGAACTATTTGTAAAAAGGGGGTCTTACAAATTTTATTGAAAAAACTCAAGGTTTTGATCAGGATATTTCAATAAAATTCACGAATGGCTGGAGGAATCACGCTATTGAGTATAGTAATATCAAGGTTGAGATTTTCGAGGAGCTAATTGCCCAGGTCATCGGGCTTAGTCTGGATGGAACTAAATTTTTCAACAAGTGCATGGACAGAGAGATGGAGGCTAAAAAGTTCCTCGATGAGGGGGAGAACCTAGAGTTTGTAACAGTTGGCATCAAAATAGCATCTATTACTGAGCCTTTCACTGAGATTGCAAGGATGGTGGTAAGGTACATTACTTTGGAAGGGAGATTTGTCAGTATCACCCAAAAGCACTTAATTTTCCTTAATCACTTTCACAGAAACCTTACCATTAATTTTCCTCATTATTTGTTGAATTCATTGGAGAAATCTATTCTTGAGGTGTAAAATCACACAAGGGTTGTCCCCCTCCACCAAGGGTTGATCCTTCTCATCCACCGCCATTTCTTAGCCTGCTCTCGCCCCCAACCTACTCCCCCTTACCTCCATTCCTCCCCTTGCCAATAGAAAACTTGACATTGCTAACCCCAGCAGGAAGAGGAAAGAAATGAAAGCTAAGGTCCCTCTACCATCTTCACAAAGGGTTTTAAGAAGCCATAAAGATATGGAACTTGTAGAGAATTTACTTCACATAAGTAAACTGGTGAAGAAATAGAAGGAAGTGGACCTGTTGGACAGGGTTGAAAAGATGGAAAAGGAGATTCATGACCTAAAGAGTGCTATTAGGGATATGGATAAAAAAAAGGGAAAAAGGAAGCTACAAAACTCTGATGAAGATGATACCACTGCTGAAATATTCAAGAAGCTTCTCTCTCTAGATGTCAGGCTTGGCAATGCAAAAGGGCGTAATGACTGTATCCTCTCAGTTCTTAAAAGTATCTATAATTTTATAGAGCAACATGTGTGAAGTATATGCAGTCTCAACAGCATTACCAAGGATATATGGGGATCAAAGGAGAACAGAGATATTGCAATTTCCCAGGCGGATTTGAAAGATCCATCCTAGGCCATGACCATTGCGTTCTTCGTCTCGCTCCAAATGATTAAGGCCAAGATTGATCGAGCTGTCAAGTGATGTCGTGCCCTGTTGTTGGTTACTAGTGGTGAAGTTGCTGTTGCATGGTGAGTTTGATGCTATTTTTTGGCTAGGATGACCAGTGGTGGTTCCCTCTTGTTTGTTTTTTGTCTCTTTCACTCTTATTCAGATCACTGTTTGTCTTGATCCTATTTTGCTTCCTATATTGTATTATCTGGCTGTTGAGCCTCATAGTCTATGATGTTTGGCATATCTAGGCTTTGTTTCTCTTCTTTTGTTATCTGGATTTTGAGATTTTTTGTACACAGGGTATAGTCCCTTGAAAACTATTTACCCATAATAATAAAAAAAAATATAAAAAATAAGCTTCTAAGATCCATGTAAAAAAAATACACCATACGAAAATCGGCTTCCATGAGCCATACAACTACATATCAAGAGTCTGTAAACTAAATCTCTCAAATAGACTGGCAAGGAGGAGCTGTACTACTCTCTTCTCCCTGTGCACCTCCACTTATGGATGATCCCATACCACTCACAACACCACTATCTCCTCTAACCTCTCCTCCGCTATCTCGCACTTGCTTAGGTCTTTGAGGTGGGTGACCTACACTCACACCACTAGTAGTAGGGTCTTCCATCCTACCAGTAAAATAGTCACCGTACAAAATTACGTCCAGAAAATCATGAGTCACCATATCAATATAATATTGTAACTTGGCCCACATTGACTCATATTGAGCCCTAGAAACTGTGATAGACCCTGTAGGTGGCCTCTTTCAACTAGCTTGTGGCCTTACTCCACTAATCCCAGGTCTCTACCCACTGTCATGCACTCTCTAAGCCATATCAGCTAACTCTAGACCAAAAAAAGAAGGCCCAGTAATCCCTATGGCCTTCCTCATCCCATCTCTCT
This sequence comes from Taxus chinensis, assembly GCA_019776745.2. Classification (NCBI taxonomy): domain Eukaryota; kingdom Viridiplantae; phylum Streptophyta; class Pinopsida; order Cupressales; family Taxaceae; genus Taxus; species Taxus chinensis. The sequence goes on along the minus strand of CM034156.1, from coordinate 2,787,605 downwards.
AAACCTTGTACCGATCTCTATCTACAATGACCTGGTCCAACTGAGATTTGTAATCCTCTCATTCTACTATCACACTATCTCTCTAGGTGATCAAGCCATCCCGCTCAAAAATCAATGTATCTCGGATACCCATGAGGTCATCCCTCTCCCTCTTGTCTGCATCTCTCTCACCCTCAACTACAACCTTCTTGGTTGCCACTACTGTTATAGCTGTTGTGAACTCATCATCACCATCCTCCTCACTAGCACCCTCAACACCCTCCACTACCTCATGTACCACTACTCCTCCTCCAATCAATAAAAACTCACCAACACAGCCTAGAGGGCTGCTTTGTCATGTTTTTCATAGATTATTCTCTATCTCTGTTGTTTTCACCAAATTCAAATGCACAAATGAGTCATTTTCACGTGGATTTTTCATTTTAACACAAATTTAGCTTGACTAACTTCGGTCGTGTCATGCCCTAGGTGACCAATGTCAGTTTCCCTTACCGACATTGGTTCCTTTTTAACCGACATCAGCCTAAACAAATTAAACCTACTTTTTCCAAATTTTTGATGTTAGATGCCATTTTCTTGCTGCCTCAGCCTTACCCCAGCCCTACAGGCTCACCTACGAACCTTATCACCTAACCTTCTACCTACATTTACATCAGAGAAAATTTATTCCTACACCTTGGCCTTACCCATAGCCTTACTTATACATCCACTCTGACCTCTCCCATTGGACACTCAAATTTTCTTATTTGTTGTATGTTGCGATGACACTACTCATGGTGTTTAGCCTACTGAACTTGCCTTGCCTTATGCCGTGATGTTTATCTCGACCAAACCAAACCTTTTGGTGCTTCGAAACACACCTATGTCTATTCCTACACCTAGCCTCATTATGTTTTCAGGAGCACTTCCTATACCTTGGATACTTGGACAATATAAACC